>CM033729.1:22411563-23703700 GCA_019671005.1 Hibiscus mutabilis
AACCTTTCTTCAAATTTGGGGACTCACACCGAAAATGGTCGCCAAACTTTCTTCAAATTTGGGGACTCACGCAAAAATGGATTCCAAAATTCTTTAAATTTGGGACCAAACTTTCTTCAAATTTGGGGACTCACAAATGGTCGCCAAAAAATGGGGACTGCCAAAACTTTCTTTAAATTTGGGGACTCACACCGAAAATGGTCATCAACCTTTCTTCAAATTTGGGGACTCACTTGAAAAAATGGTGCCAAAACTTTCTTTAAATTTGGGGACTCACGCCGAAAATGGTGCCAAACTTTCTTCAAAATTGGGGACTCACGAAAATGGAAAATTTCTTTAAATTTGGGACTCACGCCAAACCTTTCTTCAAATTTGGGACTCACGCCGAGAATGGCTGCCAAAACTTTCTTCAATTTTGGGGACTCACGTTGAAAATGGCTGCCAAAATTTTCTTTAAATTTGGGGACTCACAAAATTTTCGAAAACTCACGCTAAATGTCGCCAAACTTTCTTCAAATTTGGGGACTCACGCTGAAAATGGCTACCAATCTTTCTTCAAATTTAGGGACTCACGCCGAAAATGGCTTCCAAAACTTTCTTTAAATTTAGGGACTCATGCCGAAAATGGCTGCCAAACCTTTCTTCAAATTTGGGGACTCACGCCGAAAATGGCTGCCAAACTTTCTTCAAATTTGGGGACTCACGCCGAAAATGGCTGCCAAAACTTTCTTCAAATTTGGGGACTCACGCTGAAAATGGCTGCCAAATTTTCTTCAAATTTGGGGATTCATGCCGAAAATGGCTGCCAAACTTTCTTCAAATTTGGGGACTCACGCCGAAAATGGTTGCCAAACTTTCTTCAAATTTGGGGACTCACGCCGAAAATGGCTGCCAAATCTTTCTTTAAATTTGGGGACTCACGCCGAAAATGGCTGCCAAACTTTCTTCAAATTTGGGGATTTACGCCAAAAATGGCTATGGATCTTTCTTCAAATTTGGGGACTCACGCTGAAAATGGCTGCCAAAACTTTCTTTAAATTTGGGGACTCACGCCGAAAATGGCTGCCAAACTTTCTTCAAATTTGGGGACTCACGCCGAAAATGGCTACCGATCTTTCTTCAAATTTAGGGACTCACGCCGAAAATGGATTCCAAAACTTTCTTTAAATTTGGCGACTCATGCCGAAAATGGCTGCCAAACCTTTCTTCAAATTTGGGGACTCACGCCGAAAATGGCTGCCAAACTTTCTTCAAATTTGGGGACTCACGCCGAAAATGGCTGCCAAAACTTTCTTCAAATTTGGGGACTCACGCCGAAAATGGCTGCCAAACTTTCTTCAAATTTGGGGACTCACGCCGAAAATGGCTGCCAAACTTTCTTTAAACTTGGGGACTCACGCAGAAAATGGCTGCCAAACCTTTCTTCAAATTTGGGGACTCACACCGAAAATGGCTGCCAAACTTTCTTCAAATTTGGGGACTCACGCCGAAAATGGCTGCCAAACTTTCTTCAAATTTGGGGACTCACACCGAAAATGGCTGCCAAAACTTTCTTTAAATTTGGGGACTCACGCCAAAAATGGCTGTCAACCTTTCTTCAAATTTGGGGACTCACGCCGAAAATGGCTGCCAAAACTTTCTTTAAATTTGGGGACTCATGCCGAAAATGGCTGCCAAACTTTCTTCAAATTTGGGGACTCACGCCGAAAATGGCTGCCAAACCTTTCTTCAAATTTGGGACTCACGCCGAGAATGGCTGCCAAACTTTCTTCAATTTTGGGGACTCACGTTGAAAATGGCTGCCAAAATTTTCTTTAAATTTGGGGACTCACGCCGAAAATGGCTGCCAAACTTTCTTCAAATTTGGGGACTCACGCCGAAAATGGCTACCAATCTTTCTTCAAATTTAGGGACTCACGCCGAAAATGGCTTCCAAAACTTTCTTTAAATTTAGGGACTCACGCCGAAAATGGCTGCCAAACCTTTCTTCAAATTTGGGGACTCACGCCGAAAATGGTCCAAACTTTCTTCAAATTTGGGACTCACGCTTGAAAATGGCTGCCAAAACTTTCTTCAAATTTGGGGACTCATATTTGAAAATGGTCTGCCAAATTTTCTTCAAATTTGGGGATTCATGCCGAAAATGGCTGCCAAACTTTCTTCAAATTTGGGGACTCACGCCGAAAATGGTTGCCAAACTTTCTTCAAATTTGGGGACTCACGCCGAAAATGGCTGCCAAATCTTTCTTTAAATTTGGGGACTCACGCCGAAAATGGCTGCCAAACTTTTTTCAAATTTGGGCATTTACGCCAAAAATGGCTATGGATCTTTCTTCAAATTTGGGGACTCACGCTGAAAATGGCTGCCAAAACTTTCTTTAAATTTGGGGACTCACGCTGAAAATGGCTGCCAAACCTTTCTTCAAATTTGGGGACTCACGCCGAAAATGGCTGACAAACTTTCTTCAAATTTGGGGACTCACGCCGAAAATGGCTGCCAAAACTTTCTTTAAATTTGGGGACTCACGCCGAAAATGCCTGCCAAACCTTTCTTCAAATTTGGGGACTCACGCCGAAAATGGCTGCCAAAATCTTTCTTTAATGAAATCCACTTCTTAATACTCTTTGATAATTCTTCAAGTACCTTTCCAAAACAAACAAAAATTGACATGCCACTATCTATATGATGCATGCAATGTAATGTTTTCTTTCTCCTCTTTTTCTCTTTTATCTCTTCTCATTTTCTTTTTCTTTTCTTCTTTTTTTTTCTCTTTTTTCCTGCAATTTCTTCTTATTTTTTCTTTTCCTTTTCTTTTTTCTTCTCCCTCTCTTTCTTTCTCTCTTTTTTTCTTTTTTCTTCTCTTTTTTTCTTTCATCCATTTTTTGTTCTAAAGTCTTACACCCTGAAAGGTCGTTCCTCAGATTTCTTCATCTCTTTACTTCTTCACTGTATGCTCTTAAATCCTCATTTGAACATGCCTTCAAACTTTTTGTGCGGAAGGCTTTATTGTCTTCAGGGTTATCACCCGTCTGGTTAAATTATCTTCTGGTTCCTATATTATTCTTATAAGAACCCTTGTCATCTTCTTCGCTTGGCGTTGCCCCATACAACCATGGGCTCCACTGCTTTGAATTTTCTGGCCCATCATACAAAGCCTTAATCTATTTCTAGTCACCAGGGTGAGCCAAAATGCTTCCATCCCCTGAGCTCATCCTTGATCTTCTCATAGCATTTCGACGGGAACTAACTCTCGGTCCCTATGCTTTAAATATCATCATCATTCATTTTTAAAGTAATGCAAAAGGTAATTTACTTGTGTATATTTCAAAAAAATAATGATTGTTTGAAAAGATAACAGTCATTTTGAAAATCACAATTTGGAGGGGATACCAAACATTTTGAAAACATTGTTTGGGAAAAATGGTAAACATCATCTCCTTTTTAAGGACCAAACATTTTTTTAAAAGAAATTAATGTTTGGAGAATGGTAAACAAAATTCGAAGTGTAT
Organism: Hibiscus mutabilis; assembly: GCA_019671005.1. Classification (NCBI taxonomy): domain Eukaryota; kingdom Viridiplantae; phylum Streptophyta; class Magnoliopsida; order Malvales; family Malvaceae; genus Hibiscus; species Hibiscus mutabilis. Next base: position 22,415,074 of record CM033729.1, read on the forward strand.
TGCCAAACATTTTTAAAAATTAATGTTTGGGGGAAATGGTAAACATCAAAACTTTTGGAGAAAATGTCAAACATTTTAAAACATGTTTGCCCCCGAAATATCAAACACCATAGCGCATCTGCTTCAAGTTGCCAGAGATCAACTCTAATGAAGCGCATATTTAGAAGATCTTGACCATTGTGGAGATATATGCCAATGTATAGTTTCTTCTGGTCTAATAGGCTTTTGAGAGAAACAACCCTACCTAGTTTCTACCCCGTTTAAGGTGGCTCTCTTAATCTCACTATCTCACCATGCCCCATCCTTCCCTCATTTGGGTGTCGATCAAGCACTTCGAAGTTTGACGTTCCTTGAAGCAAAGTTAATCCTTATAGGCGGAATGAAATCTGAAGACATTATCATTCAACTTGGATATCTATGGATGACCAGAATGGTCTTTGGGGGCTTGTAATGTAGGCCTTTGGTTTATGGTTAAGTGAAATAGTATTTATGTACTTGTGTAACTTGGATATGCCCATTATTCCTTCCCTTTTTTGGATCACTCTAGACTGCCCGTTTTCGGGTTTTCACCCTAGAGTTCATTTCTTTTCTTTTTACTGTAGGTTGCCTTGCATTCTGGCTATATACTGATGTTCGTTTTCTATTCAAGAATGTTTGATCCTCCAAAACTCCTCGAAACTGAGATTTCTTGAATGAAGGACTATGAATACATTTTTGGGAATTCTTGTGATTGGCACGCCCAGATGAAATATTATTCTTTCTTTCTTCTTTTCTCTTTTTTCTTTTCTTCTTTTTCACTTTTTCTCTTGGATCGCTCTAGACTGCCCATTTTTAGGTTTTCACCCTAGAGATCACTTCCTTCTTCTGTACTTTCAGATCAGTGTATTTTGGTTGGATATTGATGCCAGCAGGCTTAGGCAGACTACTCTTTTTCTTCATTTTCAGGATCACTCTAGACTGCCCATTTTGGGTTTTCATCCTAGATGTCATTTCCTTTTTCAAAATTGGCAATCTTCGAGCCGACTTGTCTTGACTTGGCTTTAATTCGAGCTTCTATACTAATTTTCAAAACTGATATTTACTTGAAATGTGGATTCCTTGTGTCTCTTGCTCATAGTTTAAGTCTCGTTCTTGTATTGTTTGATCTGTGTGTGAAGCATATACAATATTCTTTCTTTCTTTTTCTTTTTTTCCTTTTTCTTTTCTTTTTTTTCTTTTTTTATTCTCTCTCTCTCTTTCTTCTTTTATTTTATTTTATTTTTCTTTTCTTTTCTTTTCTTTTATTTTATTTTCTTTTTTTTTTTGTTTGTTTTGTTTTGTTTTTCTTTTTGTTTTAGACTGCCCATTTTAGATTTTTAGCCTTGAATCTCTTTCTTCTTATTCGAGTCTATAAATGTATCCTCGAATCAACACGTATCTATTTGGGTATTGATGATATCTTCTGCTCGAAGTTACTTGCCTCTCTGCAGCTCTTCTGATATTTAATCGATTTGGATTGCTTCGGCCTTCTGATTACCATTTCTCTTCTTTTCTTTGGTTTTTCATTTAGACATATCCTTGTTTTCAACCACTTACTTCTGATGATTTTCTGATCTTCGTATCCAATCTTTCTGGACTCATCTCTGTCTTCTGGTAAAGTAAAAGAATATCATTCGTTTTCAAATTCATAGATGTCCTGAGAATGCCTTTAGGGGGTAGAGGTTTAGGGTCAACTTTCGTTTCAAGGATCTTAAATGACAAGTTCCTGAGAAGATAAATTCTTAAAATGGGAACTGCCCATTGTCTAAACACTCGCTTTGTTCCTCTGTTGGCCTAAGTAAACTAGCAGATACTCACATTTACAGTATCCCCACAACATTCAATCTCTTCTAAATATATGCAACTTAGAGTTGATCTTTGGATCTGAAGCAAATGTACTGTTGCATTCAAAATTTGAGGACCTGGTATAGAAATGATATATACATATGTCCATTAAAAAATGCGTGTATATGCATAGGGAGAACAAAAACTACCCCATAAAAATAAAATGTTTAAAGAATCAAGAATGTAAAAATGTTTTTCTAAATGGAAATGTGATTTTTAATTCTAAAAAATATATGTTTGGGAGTTTTTTTTCTTTCAAAGCATTGAGAATTTCTTTATGAACTGATAGGAAAACCATAGGGACCTCCGGACTACATCTCGAGTACTAACTCATTCCAGTCCTTTGTAGTGTAGGCTTGCCTCTTCTCTTGTTTTTCCATCGTTGGATCAACTCTCTCGTCATGACTCCCTCGTCAACCAGCTTCTTGATTTTTTCTATTAACGACCCCAAATTTCTTAGTGTCATACCCCGACACCTCAATGTAGAACTCACATATATTGTATGGATCAAAACTGTGAGCAGATGAGCTGGGCGTAATCTTTATCGGCCTTGAGGTAAGGTACTAACCCTTGACCAGATGAGGTCATACGTCCGAGATGGAATACTTTGAATATCTCTAAATATGTACTTGTTCAAGGAATTTTTCAATGATTCGGAGGAATCTTCCTGTCTTCTTCTCTTACGATCACGAGAACCTTAAAAGTGATACCCATTTATCTCTTTCTTTCCTTCTGCTCCTAGGCATGTCTGGTTTGTTGAATTAAGACTCAATTTTCCTTCTTGGATCATGTATTCTACAAAGTCATCACATTTGCCCATCAATTTCCCGAGCACCTTATGGAAGATGGCTTGAGACATGGAAGTCACTTTCCTCTTCAGCAATGGGAGGCTGCACTTGGGCGGCTAACCTCTGCCATCTCAAAGAACATTCCTTGAAACTCTCATCAGGTTTTATCCTCGTACCCTGGAGATACTGACGACTTGGTGCTAGGTCTAGAGCATATTCGTATTGCCCATAAAGACATCGGTTAAGTCTCTGCATGACTACACTTGGTCTCTACTCAAACAGTTGTACCATATCATGGTAGGTCCTGCTAGACTTTCGTGGAAGTAGTGGATCGACAATTTTCCATTCTCGATGTAGCCCTCTATCTTTCTGCAGGACGTGGTCAGGTGAATCTTGGGGCAGCTTGTTTTGTCATACTACACAAATCTTAGAATCTTGAAATTCGGTGGAATGACCAAATCAGGGCTTTCTTGCATCGAATGTACCAGTCTTCTTCTTTTTTCCTCATTTCTTTTTTCTCTCGAGCCCATCTTCCAACTACTTGAATCTTGATTTTTGAGCGTGTTCATTTCTTTTACTTGGCAATGATAATGCTATGTAAAATTTTATGCAAGGTAATGATAATGTTATGTAAAATATGCCATGACTGTACAATGTGAGGCAATGCAAGGTATGAATGCAAATGCGGTGTTGATTCTCGAACAGTTCTTAAAAGACTTTCAATCAATAGAAAAATGTCTGGTTGCAAAAAACTAATAATGAATTACAGGTGACAGTTAGCTTCCTTCTGAAGATCTTGACTTCGGGAAGCAAAGCTCATGCTCCACATCTCGACGTTGTCTCCAGGATGACGGGTGACCTCGTCTTCTCTTCTCGTGCTACTCCATAAATTTGTGTCGTCATGATCTTTATTTTTGTGGCTTCTGAAAAGGACATCAACAAGTGATGCATAATGCAGACAAGATCTTTTCTTCTGTAGATCTGGCTGCAAACGAATAATACGTCTAAACAGGGATGGATTCTATCGATCCTAGGGGAGTACTTTAAAACTTTTTGGGTTTAAATTAAAATTCTCAAGTATCATTTTAAAAATTTCCACTTTTTTATTATCAAAAAGTTTTAACTTACTTAAAAAAAACGTTTAGGTTTCTTTTTGTTATTATTATTATTCTGAAAGTTTTAGGAGGGAAAAAGATTCAAAGCAAATTTTTTAAAGGAGTTAAATTAAAATCTTTGAGATTTTTACAAAAGGGTTAAATGTAAAGATTTAAAATTGGGGTTCTGCGTCGCACGTGCCTTACGATCGTACTGTCTTCTTTTTCGATTGGTCTTTGCTCGGCCTAACTTGTTACTGTAATATTATCGTTTCTGGCAAAGGATACTTTTTCTATTTTAAAAGCCTTTTAATGAACTGTTCTTGAATCAACACCATGTTATGCAACATGAATGCAAATAAAGGCGTTGATTCTGTTGGTAATCACCCTTTCGAACGAATTTCATGGGAACAAAAGGGTCCAGATTACAAAAAGGGTCCACATTACAAAAGGAGTCTCTATTACAAAAAGAGTCCCTATTACAAAAAGTCTTAATTACAAAACAAAGTTCTACACATAAGCCCTAGCTCTACCTCTTAGCTCCTCGATAGCTCTGAGCAACTTGATAAACCTTGGTGCTTCTTCCATGTCCAGGGTTACAAAAGGTCGGAGAGTCGCGGCTTCGGTAGCTAAGTCATTCACACGCCTTGCAACTCGTCGTATGTCCACCATCAGGGTCTCGTGTGTATATTTTGGCACTACACGCTTGCTCGGCAAATTGTTACTTCGGATCTGTTGATTAATCTCTGACCGATGTCGCGCGACTGGATCGATGTCGTCCTTCCTAAGACACCTTTTTTCCATGATGAAAGATTTTCTAATCGGGCAAACCACTTGAATCAACGCCTCTGTGTAATGTGGATGCAATGATAATGCAACAAAAGTATGTGTAAAATAAAAATAAAACACAAAAAACGAGTTAGTACTGGATAAAAATAATAAATACATAAATAAAAGGACAAATAAAATAAGGTAAACAAAAAAACCCTATTTATCCTGTCTAAAACACCTAAGGTTATCCGCATGGCTCTAAAGGGGTGGATTTCTATATGTTCTCTACATGCAGTGTCGGTGCTAGGTGGTACCTGAATTGTCCTTGCTGTCCTCTACTAAGAGTAGCAAGGCCCCCGATCATCACCCATTATAGGCTCCTTTCAACCGGGTTCAATTCAAGGGGACCCATTCGCTTATGCCTGCACGAAGGAACGATATCCTTACGAAAGCATAAGGTACTTGAGCCCCGAAGGTACTTGCTAGGCCTACACGGGAGAACGATATCTCCACGAAAGCATTAGCGTTTTCCCCCACTTAAAAACGGGTTTATATGCCAAATTTTAAATGCGTTAAAATAAACGCGCAATTACAACCGAATATTAATTTAATAGTCACTTTAATCCGGAACTTCTAATATTATTAAAGCAGTAATTATTTGAAAAAGCTTGACTCTCTTTATTTTGTTAAAAAACAAAAAATCTCCCCAGCGGAGTCGCCATCTGTAGCGATGTCCGATTCGCTAAAAAGTGGATTTTCGAGGTGTTTGTGGTTTTTCGGATATAAAATGTTTATTCTGTGGGGGTTTTAAAAAACCGCGTTTTATTTAGAAATTGGAGTCGCCACCGGCCACTTAGGTAGGCCGGACACCATAAAACCAGAGATTTGAAAACTATTGAGTTCGGGAGTCGGTTACGGATGGGGAAGGATTAGCACCCCCACACCGCCCAAAATTGGTACTTTAATAATTACCGCTTTATTAATATTAAACTTTCCGGATTAAAGTGACGATTAAATTAAAATTTGGTTATAAGTAAGAGTAAATTTTAAAGGCCCCATTATCCGAGAGTAAACGCCCAACCACCATCACTACGCCTGATACTGGCCCCTTTTACGCTCGGATAAAAGGACACCGCATTGATAATTTATATTCCATTATGCAACCTTAGAAAGCAAAATAAATACAAAGCGATAAAAATATAAATAAATACTAATAAAATACTAATCTAACATAAATAAAATACTAATCTGAAACATACATACATAAATATTAATCTAACACATAAAACGAATCTAACATAAATAAAACATTGATCTAAAACACAAATAAATATTAATCTAACACACAAATAAAAACAAATCTAACATAAATAAAAATTAATTTAAAACATAAATAAATACTAATCTAAAACATACATACATAAATACTAATCTAACTCATAAATAAAAACAAATCTAACATAGATAAAATACTAACATTCATAAATATTAATCTAAAACATAAATAAAAAACAAATTTAACATGAATAAAATATTAATATAAAACATAATAAATACTAATCTAAAGCATAAATAAACATACAAAGTAAAAAAAAGAACACAATTTTAAATTAACTAATACTTCATTAAATCATAAAAATTACAATACAAATAAAAAGAGAAGAAAATATACCTAACTAGGAGCTCGAATAACGAACCCCGACCGAACCCCACCGGGATCTACCACGACCTCTCCAAAATTATTAACTAGATCGGACCTAAAAAAAGACCCCGATCGAATGTTGGATCGAACCAACTGGGGTCGAGGGCACTGCCCCTGTCCAGCCTTGCGGCTGGCCTAGCTCCCAATTGGGGAGCCGATTCAATTGCCAATTTATGGCAAGTTTGGCGTGAATTCTTGGCTGCCCCCATGCCTTGTATTTATAGGCAAGGGGTGGGTGAAATGGGGTGACGTGGAGCACCCTGTTCCACGCAGTTTTTTTTTTTTTTAATTAATAATAATATTTTTTTTACCTTTTTATATTTTATTTTTATTATTATTTTCATTAATTTTATATTAATAATACTACCATTAAATAATACTAATAACACTAAAACCCAGTAAAAAATGAGTGATTACAGGTACGATTATAGATTTCTTAAACCCAGATTTCAAGCCGTATCGAAACGGGTGTGAGCCGTATCGAAACGCTAAGCTTAAAATGCTTGCCCAGATGAATGTCGTATTGAAACGGGCTAATCCGTATCCGTATGCTTTGCAAAAACAAATTCCAGTAGCCAATTTTTGTATCGAAATGCCAAGGGGTGTATCGATACGCCTGGGCGTGATTGTGTAGTTTGGCTTGAAAACACTTAGAAAATTTTTGGTTTAAGTTTTGGACTTCAAAGAAAATTTTCTTTTCATTTTGTGATACTTTTGAGTACTTAAAATTTTATTTTCTTTTTCAATTTAGTCCTTAGATAATTTTTTATATCAAAATCAAATATATGTTTTACAATCTCCCCCTTTTTGATATAACAAAACCAAATGAAAATTTTTAAGTATCTTAAAGAAAACTGTGAAAATTTACTCCCCCTTAGTTTAAGGCTATAAAAAAATTTGACTCTTTAAATCTTCTCCCCCTTTTTGTTAGATCAAAATCAATTCCATAGGATAAACAATTATAACTCCAAGCAATTTAAATAAGCAACATAAGCATTAAACTTCAAATCATAGTTCAAGCAACATAATTCAATCCAACTCAAATCCTAAAAACATAAACCAAATAAAAAACAAGGCATAGGAGTTCATAAAAACATAAAATAAAGGTGCATAACTTAAATCCTAATATGATATGCTATGAGATGCAAAATGCCTAAGAGTCCATTCCATCGTCTCCATCGTCTTCATCCTCATTCTCATCAACATTTATGGCCGGAGGTCCATGAGATTGACGCCATTCACCATGAAAGGCGTTAAGAGCGATGGCCATAGATTTGTGGCGATTTTCAATAGTCGCTACTCTTTCCTCCAAGGATGTGAAACGTGTGACAAATGCGGCAAACCCGAAATCCATGGTTGTTTGTAAGGAAGCAATATTGGTGCTCAAGTTGGTGGATTGTCCATTGAGGTATGTCATGAGAGCATCAAGAAGATCGGTGTTATCCATTCTCCATTGTAATAGGTGAACTTTGCACAACGGAGAGAACGCTCATCAATTGGATCCGTGAGAGGTTCTGGAAGATCGTATGAACAATCAATACCCATCTTATGGAAGATGTAACTCAATGGCGTGCCATATGTGAAGGATGTAACCATGGTGGTGTGGAGATCTTGGACAAGAAAGATGATCTCGGACAACATAATCTGAGCAAGGTTGGGTCGCTTCTCCTCACCAAAGCATCGAAGCCAAAAATCATTGACTTGGCGGATGGTAGAGTATTTTCCACCGGATGGACGAAACCACCAAGTGATCATGAGGTGTAATATGCGATCATGGGCATCAAGAACAGTCGCCGAACCACTAAGGACATGTCCTAACTCACTCCCATCATCTATTCTCGTATCCACAAGACCCAAAAAATTTGCTAAAATACCAGAATCAATTCGAAATTTCTTACCCATTAAGTAAGATTTAATTGCAATGATCAAAGTTCATTTTTCGTTGTAAATACAGAAAGAGTTGGAATAGAAGATCAAAACAAGAATTCTGTATAAAATCCCGAGTATACTTAAAAAATTCATAAATTTCCAATTGTGCATTAAATGACAATATTTGAATTTAAATCTTTCGGAGGATAAAAACGGGATTGAAGTAACACGCTCGGGGCAAATTTTGTAACTTTGGAATTCTTTAAAATATTCCATGATGTCTGGAAATTGAGGTTCATTAAAACAGTTTTGATAAATGTGGGTAAGATTGGGTCTATCACCAATATGATCGGGAAGAGGACGTGGAGGATTTGAACTAGAGACAATGTCCTTTCGTGCTCGTTTCTTAGGGGCCATAATCTGAAAAACAAAATCGAACCAAAAACGATGTATGCATAAATCAATACATTCGATCCAAAAAGTAATCCAATAATCAAGGTATTGTTAAAAAAATATGCAATATAGTTTAAAAACATATACAAGTATAAAGATAATTTTTGGTAAAAGAAAACTTCAAAAAACAATGTTAAAAATATACAATATAATTTTATATCCGAACCAAAAAGTTTCAGATTTGAAAAAGTTTTTACAAAAATATTGAAAACTATACTATATAGGTTATAAATCTATAATTATAGTACAAAATCAGTGTATATATATGTACGAAAATTGAAAAGAAAAAGTTAGGGTTTATACCTTGAAGTTGAGATTTAGGATGAATGAAGAGATTTGGATGCACAAAGTTGATGATTTTAGCCTAGGTTTGATGTAAAAACTAAAAGCCCTCAAGAATTTTGAAGATTGGTGTGACAAAAATTGAGGGATTGAGAGGATTTTATAGAGGATTTTCGAGTTAGGGTTTTGAAATAAAGTTGGTATTTGAGTTAAAGAGAAAAACCCTCATTTAATGCCCTTAAAATTGCTCAGCGTGAACGCGTATCGATACACCAATGTGGTGTATCGAACCCAGTACCGAAATGCCTATACAACCATTTCAGTACGTGACCCGTACCGGTACAGGTAAACCTGTACCGAAACGATTGTAAATGACCCGTATCGATACGCGGAACACCGTACGATACGCTTGTGCCAGAAATGTCAATTTTGGCTGCAGGTTGCTCAAAAATTCGATTTTTAATTGAATCGAAATGCATGTGAATGATATGAGAACATCATGTAATAACATAAATAGATGCATACCCCCTAGCAACAAGCATATATGTATATAGGAGCAAGATCACAAAAGCAATCAATCAAACAAATTTAAGCGTATTTTTAAGACCAAAAGAGACTCTAAGGGTCAAGGGAGGTTGGTTAAGCCTAACTCTCTGCTAAGAGACCAAAAACGCTCTTTGTCTAATGGTTTGGTAAAAATATCCGCTAATTGGTTCAAGGTGTCTACATATTCTAGAACTACATCATTTTTCAAGACATGATATCTAATGAAATGATGCCTTATATCTATGTGTTTGGTTCTAGAATGTTGGATGGGATTCTTAGTGAGACAAATAGCACTAGTGTTGTCACACCTAATGGGGACGGTACCTACATCAATTCCATAATCTAAGAGTTGTTGCTTTATCCAAAGGACTTGAGCACAACAATTCCCTACCGATATATATTCCGCCTCGGTGGTAGATAATGCTACACTATTTTGCTTCTTAAAAAACCATGATATTAGCATACTACCTAGGAATTGACATGTACCGGAGGTACTTTTTCTATCTATCTTACAACCCCCATAATCCGCATTCGAGAAGGCATGTAGGTTAAAGGAAGACTTTCTAGGATACCAAAGACCTAAACAAGGTGTATCTCTAAGGTACCTAAAGATTCTCTTAACGGCTATAAGGTGTGATTCTCTAGGACTAGCTTGAAATCTAGCATACAAGTAAACACTAAACATAATGTCGGGTCTACTTGCGGTAAGATAAAGCAAAGATCCAATCATAGAGCGATAAAGCTTTAAATCTACACACTTACCTCCTTCATCTTTGTCAAGCTTTGTAGAAGAACTCATTGTAGTGGCTTGAGGTTTCACATTCTCCAAGCCAAACTTCTTGAGCATGTCCTTGATGTACTTAGCTTGATTGATGAAGATGCTATCCTTCCTTTGCTTAATTTGGAGCCCCAAGAAGAATGAGAGTTCCCCCATCATGCTCATCTCAAACCCACCTTGCATCAACTTAGCAAAATCTTGGCAAAACAATTCATTAGTAGAACCAAAAATTATATCATCAACGTATATTTGAACTACTAAATTTTTTTTGCCAATTCTTTTAATAAAGAGTGTAGTGTCCACCTTTCCTTTATTAAAACCTTTTTTCAATTAAGAAATTTGATAATCTTTCATACCAAGCTCTAGGAGCTTGTTTCAAACCATATAAAGCTTTAGAAAGTTTAAAAACATGGTTTGGATAATTTGGATCTTCAAAACCGGGTGGTTGTTCTACATACATTTCTTCATTAATAAAACCATTTAAAAATGAACTTTTTACATCCATTTGAAAGAGCTTAAATTCATGATAACATGCAAATGCTAAAAGCATCCTAATGGCTTCCATTCTAGCTACGGGAGCATAGGTTTCATCAAAATCGATTCCCTCTTCTTGAGTGTAACCTTGAGCAACAAGTCTAGCCTTGTTTCTCACTATGTTACCACTCTCATCTAGTTTATTTCTATAAACCCATTTAGTTCCTATAGTAGATTTATCACTAGGCCTATCAACTAATGTCCAAACTTGACTCCTCTCAAATTGGTTTAATTCCTCTTGTATGGCCATTATCCAATAGTCATCATTTAATGCTTCTTTTACATTCTTAGGCTCTATGCATGAGATAAATGCTACATTACATGCATTTTTAAGAGAAAGTCTAGTGGTTACCCCTTTGGACGGATCACCCAAAATCTCACCACCTTTGACATAGTTGTACTCTCTTAGGTAGCTCGCTTCCTTTTCCTCTAGACTCATGTCCTTCAAGGCTTCTAGAGGTGGTTCTTGTGCTTCTTCCTCTTTGGTTGGAACTTCATTCACCTTTGATGTTTGTCCACCATCATTGGCTTCAAAAATCCCTACATCATCATCATCACAAGAATCATTCCTCGGAAGGAGGTTATCATCGAAAACCACATGAATAGACTCTTCAACAACCAAGGTTGTTTTATTAAATACACGATAGGCTTTAGAGTTTAAAGAATATCCTAGAAAAATAGCTTCATCACTTTTAGCATCAAATTTGCCTAGATTATCTTTTCCATTGTTTAAAACAAAACATCTACAACCAAATGGATGAAAATAGCTAATGTTAGGCTTTTTGGATTTTAAAATCTCATAAGGAGTTTTCTTTAAAATAGGCCTAATCATTACTCGATTTATGATGTAGCAAGCCGTATTAGTGGCTCCCGCCCAAAAATATTTTGGCAAATTATTTTCACAAAGCATGGTTCTAGCCATTTCCTCTAAAGTTCGATTTTTCCTTTCAACAATCCCATTTTGTTGAGGTGTTCTAGGAGCTGAAAAATTGTGGCTAATACCATTTGAGTTACAAAAATCCTCAAAACCTAAATTTTGAAATTCGGTGCCATGTTCACTTCGAATGTGAGAAATATTTTGACCAAGGTCATTTAGAGTGATTTTTGAAAATGCGATGAATTTTTCTAAAGCCTCATCTTTGGTACTTAAGAATAAAACCCAAGTGTATCTAGAGTAATCATCAACTAAAACCTATGCATATGATTTTCCACCCAAGCTAGTAGTTCTAATAGGACCAAAGAGATCCATATGGATCAATTGTAAAACTCTACTAGTTGAAACATCATTGATAGGTTTGAAAGAAACTCTTTTATGTTTGCCTTTTGCACAAGCATCACAAATTTTATCATTTGAAAACTTTATTTTAAGCAAACCTCTAACTAGATTTTTTGAAACCAATTTTTCTAAAACACTTATGCTTGCATGCCCTAATTTTCTATGCATTACCAAGAATCATGCTCGTCATTTGCAACAAAACATGCATGAGAAAAGTGTATGTCATCTAGATGCACCATGTATATGTTTCCTATGCGATGACCCACAAGCGCAACTTTATTTGTTTTAATGTTTAAAATTTTGTAACCATTAGAATAAGAAATAACATTGAAACCTTTGTTAGAAAATTGACTAATGCTTAAAAGATTATGTTCAAGACCATTGACATATAGAACATTTTCAATAAGTACGGAGGAGTGATTACCGATGGAACCCATTCCTTCAACTTGACCTTTGGAGTTGTCCCCAAATGTCACCAATCCTCCTCTTTTTAGCTCAAGTTCCACGAATCTACTCTTGTCGCCGGTCATATGTCTTGAGCATCCACTAACAAGGAACCACGAATTTGCACTTGAAGCCTTGGCCTTGTAGCAATGCTCCCCCTACAAACAAAGATTAATTCTTAATTTTTGGTACCCAAATCATTTTGGGTCCATGAGTATTAGCTCCCAAATACTTGGTTCCCTTGGGAATCCAAGATGCAATAGCCTTAAGATTGTTAGAATTGACAAATTCCTTAGGAACCCAAACACTTCTAATTCTCTTACCTTTATAGGTACTTTGGAAGCCTCTTTGTTTGTGGTTGCCAAAGTTCCTTTTTAACATAGTTGGGTTTTGAAGATTGTCTTTTTTCAAAATTTGATTTCCCAACATTGTTTAAGGAAGCTTTGAGGTCATTTACCTCATTGAGGTAATGATCTTTTAACTCAGAAATAAGGTTATTTAGATCAACATTTTCTTTTTCAAAATATTTTTGATTATCTAGTAAATCATTAACCTTATCTTCAAGTTCTGAATTAGTCTTGATCAAAGAATCATTTTGATTTTTCAAATTGGAAATTATTTTCTTGTTCTTCAAAAATGATTCTTTATATTTCAAAACTAATTCATCGTAAGCCTCTTGCAACTCATTATAATCTTTAATAGTTCATCATAATCAAGATCATTAGATGAGTTGGAGGTTACCTTAGGATCCTCTTCATAGGCCATGAGACAAAGGTTAGCAACTTCTTGCTCCTCATCACTTGAAGACTCTTCATCGTTCCAAGTGGCTACATGGGCCTTGTGCTTCTTTTTTTTCTCGAAGCCATTCTTCTTGAGTTGAGGATAATCGATTTTGATGTATCCCAGCTTCTTGCATTTCTTCTCTGTTCTTGTTCTTGAGATCCCTTCTACGGTTGAATTTCCTTCTTCGGTTGGATCTCATGAGCCGAGTGAATCGTTTGGCTATCATAGCCAATTTTTCGTCTTCTTCCTCACTCGAATCACTCTCTTCTTGTGAAGCTTTGAGAGTGATTCCCATCTTCTTCTTATCTATTTCCTTCTTCTCGACTTTTATTTCCTCCTTCTTCTTTTCTTCATCTATTCCTTTCTTCATTATCTCATGCGTGAAAAGGGACCCCATGAGAGCGTCGAGCTTTAGTGTCTTGAGATCCTTTGCTTCTATAATGGCCGTTCTTTTACCATCCCAAGACTCAAGAAGTGAGTATAGTAGTTTTCGAACTAGTTTCTCCTCCGAAATGACTTCTCCTAGACCCTTGAGACCATTTACAATAATAGATAACCGTTCAAATATTTTGGAGATATATTCGTCCGGGTCCATCTTGAGATTCTCGTAGCTCAAATTAAGAAGTCCAATCTTGGTCTCCTTAACTTCATTAGTGCCTTCGTAAGTGATCTCTAGCTTATCCCAAATTTCTTTGGCACTTGAGCATGATGACATCTTGGAGTACTCATTCAGTCCAAGAGAACAAAATAGCATGTGCATTGCTTTGTCATTGATTTAGAGCTTCTTCCGACCTTCATCGGTCATCTCGTGCTTCGACTTCGAAACTAACCGATCATCTTCTCTCTTCATCGGGATTGTTGGTCCATCTTCCACTACATCCCATATGAGGTAGTCATCTGATTTGATGAAGAACTTCATACGGTTTTTCCAATAGGGATAGTTATCCCCATTGAAGTATGGAGGTTTGGTGATGGATTGAGATTCGTATAAGTTGTTGCCGGAGGTGGATGCCATGGCTTTGACTTTGATTGATTGGTTCACCTTCTAGGATCGCCTCAACGGTTGTTAGAACTTTGGTTGAGTGTGGCTCTAATACCAATTGTTAGGATGATCAATCAATGTGGATGTTGGCCAAGAGGGGGTGGATTGGCAATTTTAAAAGTTTGGAAGCTAATGGAAAAAGATAAGCAATGGGACACAATGATTTATAGTGGTTCAAGCTTCCAACAAGCTCTACGCCCACTACCTTAGCTTCCTACTAAGGATTTTCAACCAATTTCACTATGAAATTCTTCCCCTTTTCTAGGTTAAGGAGACAACCGTTACAAGTTCAAGCTTTCTACCTAAAGCTTTGAACCAAACACTCTTGAATACAAAGAAAGAAATGGCAAATGTACAAAAGCCCTCACAAGGTAAATATTTGCCCAATTTACAAGAACACTCAACCCCAAACTTGAAATAAAGATTACAAAGGATTACACAAGTTGGATACAAGGATTTGACTTTTTGCGCACAAGGGTTGGATTTTGCTTGAGTACTTGAATGTTGTTCAATGGAGTTTCATTAGTTGTTGCTGCTGTATTGGAGACTTGTATTTATACCCTTTTATTGAATTCTAGTCGTTTGGGTGGTTGGAGTCATCAATAGAGCCGTTGGGGACCATCTTTCCCGCAATAAATACAGTATGGTGAACAACTGTATCGGTACACGAAGGCCCGTATCGATACTTGTTACAACAAAAATATAGCCATTGTGTATAGGCATTTCGATACGCGGGAGGCCGTATCGAAACAGTTATAGTGTAAAATAGGGGCGTATCGAAACGGCAAGGGCCGTATCGGTACAAGTTTTGCTCACTGGAATCTTGAATGAAAAAGTGTATCAGTACGCCTAGGGGCGTATCGATACGGGTTAACCGAAATTTAAAGTTTGAGGATTCCAATAACTGACAAGCAATGGTCGAAAATTTAATGAAAAGATCTTTGAAGATCTTGACAAACCGTATCGGTACGTTTTGAAATTTCTTAAATCCAGATTTCAAACCGTATCGAAACATAATGTACTGTATCAGTACGAGTATAGATTTCTTAAACCCATATTTCAAACTGTATCAAGACGGGTGTGAGCCGTATCGAAACGCTAAGCTTAAAACCCTTGCCCAGATGAATGTCGTATCGAAACAGGCTAAGTCGTATCGGTATGCTTTGTAAAAACAAATTCTAGTAGCCAATTTCTGTATCAAAACACCAAGGGGTGTATCGATACGCCTGGGCGTGATTGTGTAGTTTAGCTTGAAAACACTTAGAAAATTTTTGGGTTTAAGTTTTGGACTTCAAAGAAATTTTTCTTGTCATTTTGTGAGACTTTTGAGTACTTAAAAATTTATATTCTTTTTCAATTTAGTCCTTAGATAATTTGTTATATCAATATCAAATATAGGTTTTACGCATTTCCACCGAATGAGAGGTTCCATACTCGCATAGTAGGAACACCATGACAGGAACACTAACTCATCTTATAGAAAGGTCTATGATAATTCATTGAGAAAACCAAGGTATTAAGGTGTGGGATCTCCATAAGGCAGCCGACAAGTTCAGAGTAAATAAGAGGCTAGAAGATCAATGTGACAGGCTCGAAGAGATCATTAGAGCCCTACAAGGAAGCAATGGCTATGGTGCCATAGACGCTAGAGATCTAAGTCTAGTGTCTAACTTGGTAGTTCCTCCAAAATTTAAAACTCCCGACTTTGAGAAGTATGACGAGACCACTTGCCCTTCGGCACACTTGACCATGTA
Organism: Hibiscus mutabilis; assembly: GCA_019671005.1. Classification (NCBI taxonomy): domain Eukaryota; kingdom Viridiplantae; phylum Streptophyta; class Magnoliopsida; order Malvales; family Malvaceae; genus Hibiscus; species Hibiscus mutabilis. The sequence goes on from CM033729.1 coordinate 22,431,053, forward strand.
CTGCCGAAAAATGTCACTACACTTGGAAAATGAGAAACTACTCATCTATTGTTTCCAAGACAGTCTATCAGGGTCTGCTACCCGATGGTATGCCCAATTGAGCCGGGTCAACATTCACACTTGGAGAGATCTGTCAAGAGCTTTCCTTAAACAATACGAGCATGTGACAGATATGGTCCCAAGCAGGATCATACTACATGGCATGGAACAAAGGCCCAACGATAGTTTCCGTCAGTACGCTCAGAGGTGGCAAGACATGGCAGCCCAAGTTCAACCTTCACTATTAGAAAACAAAGTTACTCCAATGTTCGTGGAGACTTTAAATGGGCCTTTTTACAATCATATGTTAAACCATGCCACCAAAGGTTTCACAGACATGGTAATGAATGGGGAACTGATATTGACGGCCATCAAAAGTGGGAGACTCAAGGAAGGAAAATATGATGAGCACATATAACCTAAACTACTCCAGCAATAGAATCTTGTCACGGGGTAGATGTGGGCATTTTCCCATAAAATGTCAGGGTCATACCTAAAACCAACCCTTTTGCTTTTGCCCGTGAGCATTAGGGATCTTTTGTGAAGGCCTCTATGTTATTCTACTTGTGTATAAGATGCATTTCCTTTAATTTTCTCAAGTGGAAAACATTTCATTTTTTCTATGTATTTCATCTTCATCTATTTCCCTTTCCAAATGCATCTTTTTGGAAGAGCCCATATTATTGATTGTATGAATGATTCTAAATTCTAATCCCGAGATAGAAGGGAAATATAGTGTGTTCAGGATTAATGGGAAATCCCATAAATAGAATTTGAGTGATTTTCCTCTCAGACATTGTTGTTAAGGTCTTTGAATAAAGTGATAACTCTAAAACATCTACCAACTGAAGACTGATTCTCTTCGATGATAATTGTGTGTGAAATGACGTTTGGCATTCCTTCATTTCCCTTCACGAATAAGAAAAATCCTTTGTGATCCCCTTTTGAGCCGGATATTTTTTTGTGATTGAACCCCAACCAAGAATCACCCCCACACTGGGGGCAAAGAGGATGAAAGGTTGTTCGTAAGCAAGAAAGAAAACATGTCAGATCAAGTTGAATGTCCTAAATTCAAAATAAAAGGACAAAAAGCAAAAGGAAAACAAAAAGTAAAAAAGAAAAAGAAAAGGAAGAAATGAAAGCTAGAATACGAAGGAAAATTTGAAACATGAGAAAAAAATGTGCGAAATTCTTCAGATGAGACATGTTCCAGAAAAGGGAAATGAACTCTAGGGTGAAAACCCAAAATGGGCAGTCTAGAGTGATCCAAAGAATGAAGAATTCATCAAGAAAGATTGATCATTGGTTTAACCACCCTTAAGCATGTATTTGATCCTATATATCATTTTTTTGTAACCCGAGCCTAGCCTACATTACAAGCCTTAAAAGAGCATTTGGATCACATGTGAATATCTGAGGAAAGAAGTATGTTTTCAGAATGCATTCTGCCCAATTGAGTTCACCTTTCTTTATAGACCCCAAACTTCTAATGTCTGGTTGAGATTAGAAAAGTGGGAAAATTGAAATTTGGGGAGTGGGTGAGTTAAGGAGAGCCACCTAAAAGTGGGACACTATCTGGTTAATGGATTCATGAATCATTCATACTATGAATTTTGGGGCATTTGACTTTGCTCTTTTCTATGTTTGTCATGATTTTTCCTTTGAACCCTCATTTCTAGCCTTTATTTTTCTTTAAATCCTCATTCCTAACCCTTTTCTTGCATCTTACAATTAAAGTGACATATATTCATGAAAAAAGTTTTTTTGTATTGATTCCAAATCCAGAAGCATCTGTTTACCATTGCATCAAGAAATAATAGGGGCAACGCCGCCTTCATTAGTTTATGGGATAAAAGGTTGAATTGCCAATCAAGGTTGAAATTCCATCTCTCTGTATCTTGATAGAAACAAAACTAGAAGAAGCAGAGCGGGTCCAAGCAAGATATGACCAGTTGAGTTATCCAATGAAAAAGGGGTTGAAAGTCATCTGCCTTGGTCAGGTGAATCAGAGAAGAATGACACGAGCTCGCGACAAGAAAGTTTATCCAAGAAAGAGATTTCGTATTTGGAAAATTTTTGCCAATTCAAAGAGATTCTTGTGAAAAAAATAAACGACCAACGAGAAGAAGGCATTCTCAAAAAGAACATTGATCTCGGTCGAGATAGATAGAGATGAGCTTTATAATTTGATGAATTCAGAAGTTTTATCCTGAAAAAAATATGAAAAAAGAGAGAAAAAGAAAGAAAAAAGAAAAAAAAATAAAATTATCGAAAGGTGAAAACCCACAAAGGGCACCTTAGATACAAAAAAGAAAAATGGGGTTCAAGATGAAAACCCGCAAAGGGCGTCTTGAAACCAAAGGAGGATCCGAGTTGAAAACCCGCAAAGGGCGGCTCAGATAGTTTATGGATTAGGCAAGAAGCAATTGAATCTCTTAGAAACTTGGCATCTTTGAAGGAATTTCGTGTCCTCATACCTCATCGAGTAGAAAAAGGCAGCATAGGGCAATTTTTGGTGTTCTTACTTGGGAAGTTTTGGCCAGTGGCATCTGAATTTTAAATGGGGCATGCCCAGAGTGGGGCAATTTGCATTGGCCAAGATTTACAGGCTGTCAATGTTAATAGGTGCGAGAGAAAGATAAGAAAACATTAGTATCATTCGAAGACATTCAAGGTAGAAATAAGCTTTGCTGCAAGGATTTACATGCAAGCGTTATAAAGAGCACTAAAGGGGCAAGCATATGAGAACTCACAAGAAGCTTTGAGAAGGTTTGATATTATTTTAAGGCAGCATGATTGCTACACCTTCTCCCACAATGAGAACAATTTTACAGACATTGGAGGAGATGTCCAGTGATGTTAAAGCTTTTATTCAAGCTTCGGGGAGGATGTGAGAGATTCTATTCTCTCAACCAGACAAAGGCTAAAAGAGTGTTGAAGAATATGAGGTCCTTCTAACCAGGAATACAAGATAACTGGATTGAGTGAGCAAATGTGCAAAGCTCAGATGTTTTCTCTAAAGCAAAGAGATACAAATAATAAATAGCCATTATGGTAGTCTATCTGGGTTGAACAAGCAAATGCGCATGAAAGGGAAGAGGAAAAGCCCTGAAAGAATGAGAGAAAAAGAAAAAACGAAAGAAAAAAAGAGAAAATTTAAAAACAAAAAACATGAGAAAAGGACATGCATTCATTTTGTTAGGCATCCCTAGGAGCATACTCATCATAATCATAGCATTTATTAAATTTTGACATATATAGAACCTGCTTATCTAATCGAGCATGAGGAGAATAGAACCCGCCTATCCATTCAGGCATGAGGAGAATGGAACCTACTTATCTATTCAGGCATGAGGAGAATAGAAACTACCTATACATTCGGGCATGAGGAGAGTGGAACTTGTATATCTATTCGTGCATGAGGAGAATAGAACCTGCATATCCATTCGTGCATGAGATGAATGGAACCTTTTTTTGAACATGCTTATCTATTTGAGCATGAGGAGCATAAAACCTGCATGTCCATTCGTGCATGAGAAGAATGGAACCCTTTTTTTGAACCTGTTTATCTATTCGAGCATGAGGAGAATAGAACCTGCATATCCATTCGTGTATGTGGAGAATAAAACATTTTTTTGAACATGCTTATCTATTTGAGCATGAGGAGAATAGAACTTGCATATCCATTCTTGTATGAGGAGAATAGAACCCTTTTTTTTAACCTGCTTATCGATTCGAGCATGAGGAGAATAGAACCTGCATATCCATTCGTGCATAAGGAGAATAAAACCTTTTTTTGATTTGCTTATCTATTCGAGCATGGGGAGAATAGAACTCGCCTATCCATTCGGGCATGAGGAGAGTGGAACCTGCTTATCTATTCGAGCATGAGGAGAATAGAACCTGCTTATCTATTCGGGCATGAGGAGAGTAGAACCTGCTTATCTAGTCAAGCAAAAAAAGAATAGAACTCGCCTATCCATTCGGGCATAAGGAGAATCGAACCCTTTTTGATTTGCTTATCTATTCGAGCATGAGGAGAATAAAACTCGCCTATCTATTCAGGCGTGATAGGAATGGAATCTTATTCTGGTATCCAGCGAGCTTGCAATCGGTAAAAATCAGTGTCTTTTATTCTTTGCTCTATCCGTATTTCACCGGAATAAGCAAAGTGGGGCAGCTGTTATCACTAAAATTTCACTATTTATTTTATTATTATTTATTATTATTATTAGAGTATTATTATATTAATTATGTATATATATATAATAATTAGTTTTATTATTAGATACAAAACCCAAAAGAATAAAATAATAGAGGGTCCAATTTAAGTCCATTATAATTATTAAATAAAACCCATTTGGCCCAAATATAAGAACCTAATATTTTTTTATTATTGTGCAGTCAATTATTAACCGTTTGATCTAAATAGGATCCAACGGTTCAGATTGGATCAAGAGGAGAAGGAGCCAATTCCACACATGCGTGTGGCCCCCACACCCCTGCAGATCTCCCCTTCTCACGCATCAAGCAAAGTCCCCTAAAGTAGCGGGCCCCACGTGCCATCATCCCCCATCTTCACGCTCTCTCTCCTTCAATTCTCCCCTGCAAGTTTTCAACAAAATGAAAACAAAGAAGGAAATGATTGGGGAGAAAAATTGGACAGCAGTTTAGAAAAAGGAAATTATAGATGGCGAATGAAAATGGAAGGAGAAGACCAAATTAATTTGAAGATTCGAATCAAAGTCAGAAGACAAGGAATCAGTTCAGGAAGAAATCAAATCACAAAAATTTGGGGAATATTTTTACCCGAAAATTAGAGATTTTAGGATTGAATTTCCATGTATATTTTGATCGAAAATCCTATATAAACCCATGTAAATTTGTTGTAAAGACACTGAAAATTGGAGAGAAAAAAATAAGAGATTTGAATTCTTTTCCGGGAATTCAAGTGTTCAAGCAAATCTAGGTGTTTTTTTTTGTGTTTAATTCGAATATATGTTATCTTACATTTGTTTTTTAAGCCTTAAAACCGAGATTCGAATCTCACTAGAACGGCGGCCGGTGGCGGCCAGCGGCGGATGGTGGCAGACGCGGTGGTTGAATATGGATGAACATTTGAGAGAATTTAAGATATGGGTGTTTGATCTAAAAATTTTGAAAAGAAAAAAATAAAGAGGTGTTTGTAAAGTTGGGTTTTATACCCATGTGTTTTAAAATAAATTGGGCTTACTACTCTCATTAAATCCCCCTGCCCTATTTATTTTTTCAATTACTTCAAAATGGTCACTACTCGAAAATCCCCTTTGTATTTTTTTTTACAATTTGGTTATTTTTTCTTTACCTTTTAACTTAAAAAAAGGCCCTTTTGGAAAATTATTTTTTTGAAATAATAATAATTTTAACTTACATTTCTTTGTAAAAATTGATTCGAAAACTAAATGTTAACTTTGATTCGGGAAAGGTATGTTTTTTTAAAATAATTGTGTCTTGTTGTTTTGTGCGTTTAATTCATTTCCAATTTATTTTGTTTATCTTTTTATGTTGTATTCTAATTTTTTTTTAGGTTTAGAAAAGCCTTTAGGATTAAGTTCTTAAAAACCTTAGTTAGAGCCGTTAAATTTTTTAATCAAAACTTTTCTTCACATCAAAAATTCATAAGACACACTTAATTATATCTTAACCCCAATAGGTAAAATTTATTTAGACATTCTTTAGGTTAATAATCGCTAACTTAGAATAAATAAAAATTACACACTAATTATTCATGTGATTGTTTGATTAAAAAGTGAAATATAATTAATGCGGTGTCCTACAAAAAGGAGGTAACGGGTTAGCGCCAAAAGTGTTGGCGGTGATTAAAGTTTACTCTCCGGATGGTGGGACCGTTAAAATGGAATCATATTCATAAATATACAATAATTTAAATTTCACACGAACTTGCAAATTCCGATATTAAAACTTTTTGTAATTGGCTAGGTACTAATTTTTGGGCGTTGTGGGGGTGCTAACCCTTCCGTACGCGTAATCGACTCTCGAACCTATTTTTGAGTTTTCACAGACCAAAATCGTTGTTTTAATAAAATAAAAATGATTTTTATTAAAATGACCTATTTTTAGGTGATCTAATCACACCTTTAAAAAGATTGGTGGTGAATCCGTTATTTTGACTTTATTTATTTAAAAAAACGTCAAGACCCCTTAAAAAATGGTTGCGACAGAAAGTAAAAATGATTTGTGACCGTTTAAAAGAGGCCTCAGATAGGCAGAAATCCTACGCAGATTTGAAGCATAAAGAGGTTGAGTATGCTATTGGTGAAAAAGTTTTCTTGAAAATTTTACCTTGGAAGAAGGTGATGCATTTTGGGCGTAAAGGAAAGTTGAGCTCGAGATTTATTGGACCGTATGAGGTGCTGGAACGCATTAGTCTTGTGGCTTATCGGTTGAGGTTACCTTCTGAGTTGGAGAAGATTCATGATGTGTTTTATGTGTCCATGTTGCGGAGGTATCGCTCGGATCCGTCGCATGTTATGCTAGTTGAGGATGTTGAGTTGTGATCGGATTTGTCTTATGATGAGGAACCAGTGGAGATTCTTGACTTTGGTAGTAAAGTTCTTCGTGGCAAGACGATTGAACTTGTTAAGGTGTTGTGGCGACATCGAGGTGTTGGAGAGGCCACGTGGGAGAGTATGTCGGACATGGTTGCTCAATTTCCGCATCTGTTTCTATCAGGAAAATTTTGAGGATGAAATTTCTTAAGGGGAGAGTTGTAACGACCCGATTTTGGGCCTAGTAGTTTACCAATTGGTTAAGACGGTCTATTGGATCGGATTAGAGGATTCAAGTCAGTTTCAAGATTTAAATTGGATAAAATATTTTTAGAAGGATTAAAAATATGGAAAAAAATATATAAAATCCTTATTTATTATGGAAATGATTTTGGTGGAATCAATTTTACGAAAAAGGGGTCTCAGGAGTGGACATTTTGGGTAGTGACCAAAATGCAAAGTTTCAAAACTATTTTTAGTGGCTATTTTTAAAAGGGTCAAAACCTTGATTCTTTAAGGAGCTATTTACCCAAGGGTCTAATATCATGATTTTCCCTTAATTAATTATTTTAAATGATTTTAAAATAAAATAAAAGGCTTGAGGAATAATTGGATAATTAAAAATCCTTAAAACAAACTTTACGTAACTAACTTTCACAAAAAGATTTTCTCTCCAATTATCTCCAGCCAAACACCTTTCCTCTCTTCAAAATCTTCACGTAAAATACACTTTTAATCAATCTTTTGATTTCAATTGAGTTTATAATGGTTTTCTAACAAAATAAACTTGTTTTCTTATTATTTTGGCTTTGGAAATTCCACTAATTAAGGGGAAAAGCGGCCATTAGAGGTGAGGTTCGTTCTTCTTCTCTAATAAAAGGTTCTTTATTGAAATTCCCAAGTTAATGATCCTTTACACATGTTTTCTACCTTGATTTGATCATTTAATTGTGGAAACTTGATTAAATTGAGGTTTAATTGATTTAATTGAAGAATTTTCATATAGGTTCTATTTTGCTAGTTTCTTGATTGATTTTAATCATAATTTTGATGTTGAATAATGTTAATAGATGGGTTTTAACATTGGAATCCCGAAACTATGTGAATCTCTAATTGTCTAGGTTGCTAGTTATGTGTTTTTGAGGAGTTATGGTGGTTAATTGAATGCTGGAGGTATAAGGATGTAAGAGATGTGTTTTTAGATGATCATTGATGTTAATTGAAGTGTTGAAATGTTATATTGTGGTTAGGTTAAGTTTAGAATAGGGTTGTTGTTAATTTTGGGAGTTGTGGTGTGGATTTAGGTAAAGGATGTTGAGGTTTTGTGTTGCTGTGATGTTGATTGCATTTTGATGCAATGTACCTCTGTTTTGTGTGGATAAAAGCAGGGGAAGTTGGTCTTCAAGCTTGAACGTTGGTTTCAGAGGCTTTGGAGTCGTGGTTGTTGCATCGACAAGCGAGGCTTTGCGAGTCAGTGAGTGGAAACGTGTTTTCAACTTTGCAAGGGTTTGAAAGTTGTGTTTTTGAGTTTAGATCGAGATTGAAACACTGATTTAAGCTCAAAAGTAAATAAAGGATGAATTCTCTCAAACTCGATTTGACTAAAAGTTTGATTCACTTGTTTTACATGGTTTAATTACTCACTGTATATGCATGTTTTGAGCATGATTTAATGCTGAAAATTGGTTACAAAATGATATTGATGCATTTGAGAGTAATGCACATTTTGTTAATGTTTATGAACATTGTTTAATGCAGGGTTTATTGCATTGGTTAAATGGTTTTGATGATGCATATAGAAACAGTGAATTGATGATGTTAAAATGAATTATATTGGCAAGTGATGTAATAAAAAGGTTTGAAAATGAAATCGGATATAGTTGGTCGGCCATAGGATTGATAGTGCACTATAAAAAGGTGCCTTGGATGTTGAGGGGTTTATACGGTGTACTGAATACTCTATCCAAGTACTCTAACGGTCGAGGGGTTTATGTGTACCGAAGACTCCCGTTAGTGGATTAAACATCGTACCGATAGTGGTGTTGAGGGGTTTATGTGTACCGAATACTCCACCACGGGTGTCACAACGGTGGAGGGGTTTATGTGTACCGAATACTCCTGTGTGTGAGCCTTGTGTTACCGATAGATTGTTTGTTAAGTGTTGAGGGAACACTTGTTGAATCTGTATATCCGATGTTATGTTTTGTACATAGGAAATTGGTAAATGATCACTTGGACGCCAATATAATTGTTTATGTATCATGAGATGGATTATGTTTTTTAATATGGTATAAACATGTTTTACTCTTTAAGCCTTGCATTGGTAGTATGCATGGGAAAGATTAAATTGAGGGTAGCAAATGAGACTTTGTTGTAGAATCCATGATACATGTTGCATAAGGTTTAATATGCTATTTTGGAAATGTTAAGTGCATGGTTTTGATAAGGCATGATGTTGTGTTGATGTTTTAAAGAGTTTTGAAAAGAAATGTGAAATGGTTTAACTTGTATTGATGATGGTTGTGTTTGAGCATTCCTCACTAAGCCTAGTGTGCTTACGCTCTATTTTCCATCAATGCAGGTAATTAAGATTGAGGCAGTGAGGAAGCAAAGAATTGAATCCCAAAGACTTGTTTTCAAATACGATTTGGAATGATGAAAAGTAGTAATTATGGTAATGTGTCGATTGAGGATTTGGGAGGGTTTTTGGATGAACTCCTTGTTGTTGCAATTTTAACTGTTACTTTGGACTTGTAATAAGTTTTTAAGTGATGGAGACGTGATTAGTTTTATGATTTGAATGTGGATTAGGAAGCATGGCTCTAGACTTAGTGATTGAAAATGCTAGATAAGCTAGGTTGGCTTTTAATGTTGTTATGTTGTTGATCAAGCATGTTGATGATGTTATATGTTGATTTGCTAAGTGTTAATTTTGTTTGGAATGAGCCAAAGTGTCATATGTTGGACCTAGAGGTCATTACAGGCCTCTGCGTACCGGTACCTCAAGGTTCGATATTCGGGGTCTTGTTGAGGCTAAAAAACATGAAATTAAGCCTAGCATACCGGTACGCGTAGCCAACTTATCGGTACGCCTTAAAGGAAAACAAACATAGGTGTCGATACTCAGGCCAGCGTATCGAAACACCCCTTCGACTTTAACCATTCGTATCGATACACGGGGTACTATATCGGTACGAGCTTTAGCTACTAGAATTCCAAGTTTTTAAAATAATCAAGGGGATCGGTATGGGTCAACGTCATATCGGTACGGTATGGTCAATATACCGTATCAATACGTGAATAACGTGTATCAGTACAAGGAGCCGTTAAGTCTGTTAATTCATATCGATATAGGCTTGCCTGTATCGGTACGCTAAGCTACTTTTATGCAATCTAGTGCTGCTGAAGTTTGGAAATCTTGCGAGTTGGTCTCTGATTGTTATATCAAAATATTAGCTCAACATATATTAATTTATGTTGGAAAAAATGGACTTTTGGAAACTTTAAGGCATATTTTCAATTGGTAAAAGTGGAGATTCGAATCACAAAATTATGTTTTCATATTCTACCCCATGAGACCTTTACAACGATATATCATATGCTCAAAACGGTTAAGTGATGAGTGAGAACTTAATGTTCAAAGTAAGCCACTTGTGAATTATGTTGAGGAAAATGGAAATCTTATATTAGACATTGATGGGATACCAAGTGTGGGATAAGTTATATACAAGAAGCAACTTGACAGTCATTGAATGATTTAAGATGAGACTTTCCCTCGCGCATGCGGGGTGTAAACCTAAACTCGTCGGGGTTAGGGTTGCACTCGCTTAACGTGAGCGACAAAAATGTCCGAATCGGTCGAGCCTTCTGGGGTCTACGAATATTTTAGCCCAATATGTAATTTATTTTTTCCTAGAATAGATCATATATTTTCATATTCTGTTTTGGAATTACAAGGATAAATATTAAATTGTTCCTTTAATTTAGACAGTAAGTTTGGAAATTGCTTTTTAATTCACATACGAGAATATTAGTCATTAAAGGCTCATTAATTCTTGGATATTAACTATTTTATTAGGTCAAAAATTTCCAATAGTTTCTCTGTATGAAACTCCTATTTAAACCATGTTAACCTACACAAAAAATTCACACAATTTTCTCTAATTTTTGCAATTTTTTCCTGTGTAATTTTAAAACTAAATTTCAGTGATAGAAGAAGGCGAGGTTACAGTTCATTGATCAATGCATTTGTGCTATTGTTATGTTCATCTCATTATTCTATCTTATTTTCGATCTTTGTTTTAGATATATTTGTAATTTCCTATTTTCGTCCGGTCCTCTTTTATTCGAATCAAATAACCAAAATCCAAAAATAATTAAAAATAATTAAAATACAAAAAATAGTTCATTTAATGTTCAGTTACAATTTATAAGCCCAAACTAAATTAAACAATCCCAACAACTCGTTTGAACCGAAAACCATACCCGACCGACCCGACCCACTACTTGACAAAACCCGAATATCCTAAAAGCTCTAACCCTAATTTTCTAAACCCTCCATATTCCCTCAGCCGCCAGCATCCAGAAGCTTCTAGAAGTTTTCCAACAACCCTTGGCAGTTTAGATCCTCTAGCCATGTCGGCTCCACTTCAGTTGCCGCTTTAGCACCGCATCCACACCGCACCAGTAAGGCTGCCACATCACATACACACATCCGGGCAAACTGGTCCCCTCCTCATACGACCACCACATGCAACACAACAACAAAAAAAACCAACAACAATAGTAATATCAAGGGATATCCCAACATTGCCAGAACTGCACATGAATCAAAACAAAAACGAACATGCATCAACCAATAGGAATTTTAGATTTATGTTTCTAGTTTTTTAAATCAATGTAAACCGGCTATAAAAGCCCGAAACCAAATCATGTAAGAAAAACAAGTAAATGGGACTTTTCAGATATCAAATACACAAGAATATTTCGAAAGGTATTTTTTTCCCTTTTTGCATTTCAAACAAACAGAAAAAAGAAAAGTTTTAGGGTTTGGCTTTTTACTTTTCGGCCGTTTCAACTTCCTCAGTTTGGAATCTAAGATATCTCAAGGGTTTTTATAAAGAAAGTTTTTTTAAAAATTCTTTTTTTATTTGATTTTTATAAGGTTCGAAAGAGATGAAGTGTTTTATCGAAAAAGTGGTGGCTGAGTTTTAAATCGGGGAAAAAAGATTTTTTGGTCAATTTTTGGTCAGGGCGGCAGCATACGAGGCTAGACTATTAGTTTCTGGGAAAACGGGAGAAAGGGGGCTAGGGTTTGATTTCAGAGAACAACTCTTTTTCTTTGCTTGGTTTTAAAATTCGAGTGAAACAAATGAGACTCACATGCCTTTTTTGCCTTGATATTTTACATATATATGATTGGCAGAACGACGCTATTTAAGCATTCTTCGGCCCACGCGGTGACCCGACCCAGGGGAGGATCCGGGCGTTTCTGGTCTTGGGCAAATTACCAATTTGGTCCTCTCATTTCCTGCCTTTTGCATTTTCTTCGTGGATTAATACTCGTTTTAATCCCTCCCCTTTGTTTTGTTTTTAAAATTTCACCCCTTTTATTTTGTTTTGTTTTAATTCTAGCCCCTTTGTTTCTGTTTCCTTCCAGCTTTCGTCCCTAATTTATACATTTTATATTTATATATCATTAAGTTATACATATATATTATATTATTCTATATATCAAATACTATATATATTATATATATTATATATGTTATGCTATGTTACGTAATATATATTATATTATATTGTATATATATTATTATTATTGTTTATATATTATATAGTATTATTTATATTATATCATAGTATAATAATTATTTATATATTGTTCATATAATTTATATTCGAACCGGCCTTACGGTGACCCACAACGGGGTATGACACATTATTAAGGCCCGATTAGTGTAGCCAACTAACTTCTAACTTTTTTTTCTTGCAATTTAATTTTTTGCAATTTAATTTATCACATTTAATTTTTGCTCTTTATTTTACACATTTTTCTTATGTTCGATCTGGTCTTTTTTCGGATTTTTATTTATTTCTGCTTCTATTTCTGCTTTCATTTTGTACGTATATATTTCGGTTTTGATTCATTTTCTCACTCAGATATATTAACTATTAATGTGACACCCTTTTATTCGATAGTAAACGTGGCTAGTACTAGTCGTAGTGGTGGTGGTTCTTTCGTTTATTCTCGAATAACAGGGCATTTAAAATTAACTCGCTTTTTTAAACGGATCTTAAATTATATTAAAATTTGAACTCGCAAATTTCCAATTAAGGAAAATCGTATTCGACTAGGTACCAATTATTGGAAGGTATGTGGGTTTTAATCCTTCCCCATTCATAACCGACTCCCGGACCCATTTTCAAAAAAAATCTATGGTTTCATTTTTTGGTGTCCGATCTACCTTAAAAATGATCGGTGGCGACTCCAGTCTTTATTTTCCAAAAAACGAATTTCCAAAACAAAAATTCTCAATTTTCAAAACTTTTCAAAAAAATTCAAATCTTCAAAACAAATTTTCAAAATATTTTCAAGCAAAACAAAAAACAAATAATTTATTTTTCTTTTCTAGCGATTCTTAAGAAAAAGAGGTCGCTACAGCTGGCGACTCCATTGGGGACAATTATGTTTTCACAAAAAGAGAGTCAAGCAACGAGTCGAGTACCCTTTGCCTCGATTGGAAATTGTGAGTTCATTTTTAAATTAATTTGCATCTTTTTAGAAATGCGAGTTCATTTTAACGCATTTTAAAATTTGACATCTAAACCCGTTCGTGCAAGTAGGGGGAAACGCTAGTGCTTTCATTATGATATTGTTCCTTCGTATGAGCCTAGTAAGTACCTTCGGGGCCCGAGTACCCCATATTTTTGTGGGAATATTGTTTCCCTGTATGGACAAAGTGAATGGGTCCCTTTGAATTGAACTCGATTGAAAGGAGCCTATAATGGCTGATGATCAGGGGCCTTGATACACTTAGAAGGGGACATCGAGGACAATTCGAATACCTTTTTAGCACCAAAAATGCATGTAGAGGATCTAAGAAGCCCACCCCTTTAGAGCCATATGGTAACCCAAGAAATTAAAATATCATGCAAATATAGTTCATTCTTGTGCTAAAACATGTCAGGCATATTTTTGTCTTTTATGCTAACCAGTGTTTCTTTGTCATTTGCATAACATCATTATTCATTCATCTATATTACATCATCATGAGGTATTGACCCGAGAATGGTGGACACAGCGGAGATTTTTCATGAATCAAGAGAAAATCTAGTAGCCTAGACGTCGATTAAATGCAATATTCAAAAGTTAAAAATTTCTCTCATATATTCGTGAGTGTTGTTCCTCGGAAACTATACCTAAATCAATACCTTTGCATCTAGGGTAGTCGCTTTGCATTTACATGCATTCATTTTGAAAACACCGAGACTAATTTTTTGGATGTCTTATGACAGTGATTTGGATCAAAGTAAAGGTCAGTCAATTCAACACCCCTACGAAACCCGACAAGAAGACAGATTAGGCTAAATTGAGCAAACTCAAAGGGACATGCATGAGGAATTGGCCAGAAAGATAGAGAATAGTTAGCTAAGGCCCGACAAGACATGGTGGAGCAGTTCAAGAAATTTCAACAAGATACACTAGGCCAAATAGCCCAAATGTTTGGATTTAAGCTTCTAGAGCAAGGAAAGGCTTCTGTTGTAAATCCCAACCCCACTATTGGGAACAAAGGTCCCACATATCCTTCGAAGTTTACTCTCACTCATGCTAAAGCTCAATCGGACCCTCAGGTAATACTTTCTCGAGAGAAATCACCACTTTATCAGGCCGATGCCTCATTTCCTATAAATCTACCCTTCGTATCGAAAGTCAAGCCTGGGGGAAATTAAGCCAAAAATTTTGTCTCGGAGATGGATCAATTGATTGAAATGGAGAGACATAGAATTGAAACCGCTAAAGAGATCAAGGACTGATGCAAGCAACTCGAGGAAAAGATGGAAGCCATAAAGGTAACTGACACCTTCATTGGATTTGAGTCCCACGAACTCATCCTTGTCTCGGATATGGTTTTACCTCTTAAGTTCAAGGTCCTAGAATTTGAGAAGTACGATAGGACGAGTTGTCCCCGTGCACATCTTACCATGTTCTACCGAAGGATGACGGGGTGCGGAAGAGATGAAAAGTTATTGATCCGCAGTGCCACAATATGATATAATCAATTGAACCGGCATCAGATAAAGTCATAGGAGGACTTGGCCAAAGCTTTCCTAGAATAGTACCGATACATTAATAACATGGTGCCAGATCGTTGGACCTTAAACACATGAAACAAAAGTCAAATGAAGGCTTTAAGCAGTATGCCCAGCGTTGGAGAGACGTGGTAGCTCAAGTTTAACCCCAAATCAGCAAAAAAGAAACAATGGTCACGTTCATCCAAACATTGGAAGGCCCAGTCTTGGATTACTTAATAGGCAACGCGACTACCAATTTTGCTAACCTTGTGCTATCCGGTGAGCTCATCGAAAGTGCTGTCAAGAGTGGAAGAATTGACAGTGGAAGTAGTTTATCCCACAAGAAGACATCGTATGCGAAGAAAGACCATTAAGTAAACTCTTCGAGAGTTTACAATACCGATTATTCCAAGCCTGTGACAGTTGTACAACCCAAGGCTATGCCAAGTGCCTCGGGTTCTTGGAGCCAAGACTCTGATCAAAGAAGGAACACCGAGAAGATAGATTTTACCCTATTACAAATCTCCTACAGTGAACTGTACAAGTGACTATTCGATGTCCATGTGGTGGTGCCCTTCTACCAAGCACCGTTGCAACCTCCCTTCCCGAAGTGGTATGATCCTAGCACAAAATATATATACCGTGCTGACCAAGTGGGGAACTCGAATGAGACTTGTATTGGCTTTAAGAAGGTTGTGGAAAAGATGATCAAGCTCGGGGTCATAAGTTTTGACAAATCTAGTGGGTCGACTACAACCGCCAACCCCTACCAAATTACACCGGTGGAGTGAATGCAATCTTTGAGGAAAGTAACCGAACAACTAAGTCCAAGGTGTTGGTAGTCAAATCACCCCTTAGTTGGGTTTGGAAGAAGCTACTTGATGCGGGTCTGATCGGTCAAGGAATGATGATGCCCGAGGGGTATATCGGTCTGTATTACGAGTTTCATGCTGAAGAGGGGCATGCCATCCAAGACTTCCATGAGTTTAAAGACACGGTTCAAGGTCTAATGGACTGCAAAGAAGTTGAATTCTTTGAGGAATGAACTATTTCTTACTTCGATGTCCATATGCCATACTAATCAGCTTCAGTAGGTTCCCTTTTTCTTTTAACTTCCTTCAAGTAATGCTTGTAAATCAAATCCACCTACTTAAGCCCGAAAGCGGTGTTGATCTTTTATAAGGGCCTAAGACCATATGCTTTAATTTTTAATGAAACGATGCATTTTCAACTCTCTCTTCACTTTGTCAATATATTTGTCTATTGGGTCCCCCTATATTAATTGCACAAGGGGAATTGACTTTGACCCGAAAGGTTGATTCTGAGTAACCTGTGTCTAATTGAAATCATAAGCTGCAGAGATTATGAAGGTGCAACGCACATTTCACATTAAAGACCACAAGTATTAACAAATCGGTGCAGTTTAATATTTATAGCCTGGTAATAGGCATTTTCAAAACAAGACGAAATGATTAACTTTTAAAGCCTGGTAATAGGCTTTTTCAAAACAAGACGAAATGATTTAACTTTTAAAGCCTGGTAATAGGCATTTTTCAAAAAGAACTTTAACGCCTGGTAAGAGTCATTTTTCAAAATTAATCAAAAAGTACTCCAATGTTTGAAACCTAGCAATAGGAATTTTCGAATAAGAGTGTGGAATTTTTGCGGCACTCTACTGGAGCCCATTCGAATCGAAACTCTTCGCTTCATGAGTGATGGTAATATTTTCAAAATCATGACAATGCCAAGTAGCTCAAGAATTTGTTGTTTGCTCTATCATTTATTTCGAGCCAAAGGAATGTGATGAATTGAATTCCCTAAACAAAAATGATAAAAAATGAACCTACAAAGGTAAGTTGGTCAAGCACCGAAGGAGCTTAAAAATACTCTTCACGTCTTCAAACATCAATTCAGCTTTTGAGGTCTCCTAGACACGTTATTTGCTTGGGGCAATCCTCGATAAGCCATTTTAGTGTTGCTCGTGTACTTGATATTCGAAGTATTAAATCTAGCTTGATATATTCGCAATTTGAAAAGAAAAAATCAGTTTTCTTAATAAGCATCTTACATTGAAATCAGAACATGTGGTCTAAAATCTGTAGTGAAACAAAAGATTTCTCCTCATTACTTACAAAGAAGCTTATAAGTATAGGGACCAATAGCAAATGAGCCCTCAGATTGCTGCTTTATCTAAAGAAGATGCTCGCAAGTTGACATTCGCCTAGAAAGGTAGCATTTCAGAAGAAGATGGTCAACCTGTGAGAGGTGAGAGCACCAGTGCATACAGGATAAAAACCGTCTATCCTGTCTGCAAGATAACATTTGAGCAAAAACAAGACTGAGCCACTGATATGAACGGAAAGTCATGGGGTATCCCTTTTGAAGTCAACATCATGGCCAACTGCATTGCATGTCATTCATCTTATCATCATGCATTTGCATTAAATGCATACATTACATATCAAGTTAGATGCATTCATGCTAAGTGCATTTACTTACTCATACATAAAACAAACAAGTTCAGGATGAGAAGCCTCAATTATGGAGGGTAATAATAAATTGGCAATCCCTCAGCCATGAAGGGAAGCCAGACCAGCAAAGAAGTTGAAGCCTCAAGATGAAGGACAATAATACCCACCATGAAATGGCAAACTCGCAAAGCAAAGGAAGCCAAATCTAAACTCAAACTTCGAGTAAATAATTACTAACTATTGTTTACTTCTACTTTTTAGGTCTTGCCTCATCGTCAGTGGTGTAGCTGATCAAATTATATTCTCCCGATATTGATTATCCGTTAGTGGTGTAGCGGATCAATCTTTTTCTCTTCAAATCTTGCCTCATCAACAGTGGTGTAGAGGATCATCTTTTTCTTCTTTAAATCTTGACTCGCCTTCAGTGGTGTAGAGGATCAACTGTCTAACTTCTCAGATCTTGCCCTATCATCAGGGGTGTAGCGGATCAACCTTTATTCTTCAGATCTTGACTCATCGTTAGTGGTGTGTGGATCAACCAATAACTCAAATCATGCCTCTTCGTCAAAGTTGTAGCTTGACCAAATCTTCTTCAGATCTTGACTCATTGTCAGCGGTGTAGTGGATTGTATTTCTCTCAGATCATGTCTCTTCGTCAGAGTTGTAGCTTGATCAAATCTATCTTCAGATCTTGACTCATCGTTAATTGTGTAGCGGATCAAAATCTTCTTTTTAGATCATGCCTCTTCGTCAGAGTTGTAGCTTGGTCGCCACCAATTAACTCCTCAGATCATGCCTCTTCGCCAGAGTCGTAGCTTGATTGCCACTAACTACTTAGATCATGCCTCTTCGTCAGAGTTGTAGCTGGATCGCAATCTAACCACCAGATCATGTCTCTTCGTCAGAGTCATAGCTTGATCCAATCCAATCTACCGATCTCGTCTTACTGTCGGTGGCGTAGAGAATCACCCATATTCAATATCTCTTTGCCCAATCATTTTAATTTTACATTTTTAAATAAAATAAGTGGATACTCAGTCTGAAACCATTTTCTTTTACTCTTGCAGGTTCTATCCTTCTGAAAAAGGATGAAGTAGATGAGTCGACCATATCTTGATTCTCCATTGGTGGTGTAACAGATCAACATATGAGTTCTATTTCTCTAAAATTTGGAAGATAGACCAGTTAGAGTTCGAAGGAAGAGTAGTGCCAAGAAGGTTACTCCAGTTTGACCGAAAAAATGGCTATCTTTTATTCTTTGCTCTATTGTCATTTCATAACAACGAGTAAAGCGTGGCAGCTGTAATTGCATATTTTCGTATGGTCCTCTTTTATTCAAATTGAATAACCAAAATCCAAAAATAATTAAAAATAAGTAAAATCCAAAAAAAACCAGTCCACTTAATGTCTAGTTAAAATATACAAGCCCAAACCAAATTAAACAAGCCTAACATCCCGTTTGACCTGTAAACTATACCCGACCGACCCAACCCACTACTTGAAAAAACCCAGATATCTTAAAAACCCTAAACCTAATTTTCTAAACCCTCCATATACCCTCAGCCGCTAGTCTCCAAAAGCTTCTAGAAGTTTCCCAGCAACCCTTGGCCGTCGTTCAGATCCCCTGGCCACGTCGGCTCTACATTGGCTGCCGTTTTAGCACTGCATCCGCGCTGCACCAGCAATGCTTTCACATCACATGCACATATCCGGCCAAACTGGTCCCCTCCTCGTACGACCACCACATGCAACGCAACAATAAAACAAAAAACCAACAGCAGCAGTAATATCAGGGGATATCCCAACATTGCCAGAACCGCACATAAATCAAAACAAAAAAGGACATGCATTAACCAATATGATTTTTAGATATTTGTTTCTAGTTTTTTAAATCTATGTAAACCGACTATAAAAGCCCGAAACTAAATCATGTAAAAAATGAGTAAAGGGCACTTTTCAGATATCAAATACACAAGAATATTTCGAAAGGTATTTTTTCCATTTTTGCATTTCGAACACACACAAAAAAAAGAAATATTTTAGGGGTTTGGCTTTTTACCTTTTGGTTGTTTCGTCTTCTTTAATTTGGAATCTAAGATATCTCAAGGGTTTTTATAAAGAAAGTTTTTTTTAAAAATCTTTTTTCTGCGCTGATTTTCATAAGATTAGAAGGAGATGAGGTGTTTTATCGAAAAAACGGTGGCCAGGTTTTAAATCGGGAAAAAGGGATTTTTTGGTCAGTTTTGGGCTGCCGACCACCGGCTAGAGGTGGCCGAGGCGGCGGCGGCGTATGACGACTAGACTATCGGTTTCAAGAAAAACGAGAGAAAGGAGGCTAGGGGTTTGATTTCAGAGAATAACTCTTTTTCTTTTTTTGGTTTTAAAATCTGAGTGAAACAAATGAGATTGACAGGCTTTTTTTGCCTTGATATTATATATATATGATTGGCAGAACGACGCCGTTTAGGCATTCTTCAGCCCGCGCAGTGACTCGACCCATGGAAGGATCTGCGCGTTTCTGGTCTTGGGCAAATTGTCGATTTGGTCCTCTCATTTCCTTTCGTTTGCATTTTCTTCGTGGGTTAATACTCGTTTTAATCCCTCCCCTTTGTTTTGTTTTTAAAATTTCATCCATATTTTATTTTGTTTTAATTCTAGCCCCTTTATTTCTGTTTCCTTCCAGTTTCAGTCCCTAATATATACATTTTATATTTATATATCATTATGTTATACATATATATTATATTATTCTATATATCAAATACTATAAATATTACATATATTATATATGTTATGTTATGCTATGTTATGTTATGTAATATATATTATATATATATGTATTATTATTATTATTTACATATTATATAGTATTATTTATATTATATCATAGTATAATATTTATTTATATATTTTTTATATAATTTATATTCGAACCAGCCTTACTGTGACCAGCAACAGGAGATGACCTGTATTATTATGACCCGTTTAGTGTAGCCATATAACTTCTAACTTTTATTTTCTCGCAATTTAATTTATTGCATTTAATTTTCGCTCTTTATTTTACGCATTTTATCTTATGTTCGATCCAGTCCTTTTTCTGTATTTTTTCATTTGTTTCTGCTTCTATTTCTACTTTCATTTCGTACATATATGTTTCGGCTGTGATTTATTTTTGCACTCGGATATATTAACAGTTAATGTGGCACCCTTTTATTCGATAATAAGCGTGGCCAGTACCAGTCGTAGTGGTTGTGGTTCTTTCGTTTATTCTCGAATAAATGGCCTTCAAAATTAACTCGCATTTTTTAAACGGATCTTAAATTATATTAAAATTTGAACTTGAAAATTTCCAATTAAGGCAAACCGTATTCGACTAGGTACCAATTATTGGACGGTGTGGGGGTGCAAATCCTTCTCCATCCGTAACCGACTCTCAGACCTATTTTCAAAAAGAATATCTGGTTTTATTTTTGTTGTTCGGTCTACCTTAAAAAATGATCGCTGGCAACTCCAGTCTTTATTTTCCAAAAAACCAAATTTCCAAAATAAAAATCCCCAATTTTCAGAACTTTTCAAAAAAAAATCAAATCTTCAAAACGAATTTTCAAAATATTTTCAAGCGAAACAAAAAACAAATTATTTATTTTTCTTTTCTAGCGATTTTTAAGAAAAAGAGGTCACTACAACGAGAAATTATATTATGGGTCATTCCCGCCACATCATCTGTGAGACCAACTAATAAAAATTACCTATCTCATTATTTTTTCCATGTCATATTTTACCAAGTGAATCTTCACTTGGTAAAAACTATTTTTAAAATTAATTTACAGTAAATATGAGTGAAGATTCACTTGGTGAAAATATGACATGGAAAAAAATAATAAGATGGGAGGTTTTTATTGGTTGGTCCCATAGATGACGTGGCGGGAATGACCCATGATATAATTTATCCACTACAACATTGTATCTATTTTGTTTGGTTCAATTCTGTAATTTATTTTACTATTTTGTTTTATCGGATTAAATTTTTGCTAACAATTTATGATATTAATGAAAACCTAATATATTCTATCATTAATGGTTTAATTTAAAAGAAAATAAATTAATAATTTACGAAACATTTTTAGCTCAATAGATTTATCTCAACATACACTAGATTTGAAAAGATCAGTTTTATTGTGGTTACTGTTGGAAAAAATATGATAAAGTAGAAACTTTGAGACATATTTTTTATGGGTAAATGTAAAGATTTGAATAATAAAATTATGGATTCATATTCTATGTATCCTGAGAGACAGACAACCAACGTATCTCAAGCGCCACCGGAGTTGCCAAAAATCTGTCTTAAGAAAACTGTGTTCTTACAGGCCTCAACTCGTTTCTACTCAAATGAATTACGATTTATTTTCAATTACTTTATTTGATTCTATTATCTTTAATTTCTTGGCAATTTAGTATTACTTGTAGTAAAGAAAATATGTGAGAAGTTGCGTGTTGGTATGCAGTGGATCACGTGGAGGAAGCCATACAAATAGATTCAAGTATAGCAACAACAAATGGATAATTCGAATGTTCAATTTCATTCGATTCTGTATTATTCGATTTACTTATATTAAATCATGTTCGCTTTAATAATAATATAAATATTTTAGTTTTACTTAATTATTATTTTATTTTCTTATATTATAAATTCTCCTTATTTGTAGCGATGTCCCCTTTCGCTAAAAAACAAGTTTTCGAAGTGTTTGTGGTTTTTCGGGTATTAAAATATTTATTCCGTGGGGTTTTAAAAATACCGTATTTCATTTAAAGAAAAGGAGTCGCCACCGGCCACTTAGGTAGGCCGGACACCATAAAACCAGAGATTCAAAAACTATTGAGTTCGGGAGTTGGTTACGGATGGGGAAGGATTAGCACCCCCACACCGCCCAAAATTGGTACTTTAATAATTACCGCTTTATTAATGTTATATTTTCCGGATTAAAGTGACGATCAATTTAAAATTTGATTATAAGTGCGAGTAAATTTTAAAGGCCCCGTTATCCGAGAGTCAACGCCCAACCACTATCACTACGCCTGATACTGGCCCCGTTTACGCTCGGATAAAAAGGCACCACATTGACAATTTATATATCTGTTATGCAACCTAAAACACGGCGAATATAAATACAATGCGATAAAATATAAATAAATACTAACATAATAAAATACTAATCTAACATAAATAAAATACTAATCTAAAACATACATACATAAATATTAATCTAACTCATAAATGAAAACAAATCTAACATAAATAAAATATTAATCTAAAACATAAATTTAAAACATAAACAAATACTAATCTAAAACATACATATATAAATATTAATCTAACTTATAAATAAAAACAAATCTAACATAAATAAAATACTAACATTCATAAATATTAATCTAACACATAAAAAACAAATTTAACATAAATAAAATATTAATATAAAACATAAATTTAAAACATAATAAATACTAATCTAAAGCATAAATAAACATACAAAGTAAAAAAGAACACAATTTTAAATTAACTAATACTTCATTAAATCATAAAAAATTACAACATAAATAAAAAGAAAAGAAAATATACCTAATTAGGAGCTCAAATGACGAACCCCACCGAACCCTATCGGGATCTACCACGACCTCTCCAAAAATATTAACTAGATCAAATCCAAAATAGGAGCCCGATCGAATGTTGGATCGAACCAACTGGGGTCGAGGGCACTGCCCCCAACCCCGGCCAGCCTTGCGGCCGGCCTAGCTCCCAATTGGGGAGCCAATTTGCTTTGCCAATTTCATGGCCATTTCTTTGGCAATTTGGCGTGTGTAATTGTCCCTGCCCCATGCCTTTATATAGGCAATTGGGGTGGGTTAAGGGTGACGTGGTCATCCCAAAACCACATATTTTCCTTCTTTTTTATGCTTTTTAATTAATTTTTTATATTATTTATTATTATTATTTTTTTGACTTTTTATTAATTTTATATTAATAATACCATTAAAATAATACTAATAACACTAAAACCCGGTCAAAATGAGTGATTACAATTGCCCCTCTTTGCTTAATCTTGTGAAACGAGGATAAAGAAAAGATCAAAAGCACTCATTTTTGACCTACTTTCTTGTCTTTGGCTTCGGAATCACGTGTTCTTCTGGAACCCTCCGCTCTTCCTTAGCTGAATCTTCAAGCTTGTAAGTTCTTCCTATATAGAACTTCTTCACCTTCTGATCTCGGAACTATAGGTCATCCCTATATAGAACCTTTCATTCTGAAGTCTTGAGTTACGAGTCCCTCATATATAGAACTTTTCACTCTGAGACGGTAAAGCTTGGAGTCCTTCCTATATAGAACTCTTCACTTTCAATGCTGGTTTCTCCTATATAAAACCTATTGCGCCGCTGATGGATTTTTCCGACTGGGAGTTCCTCCTGTATAGAACTGCTAGTCTTCAAACCCTGGAGCCGTCAGTCCTTCCTATATAGAACTTTTAGCTTCTGAAATCTCAGAGCTACGGGTTCTTCCTATATAGAATCTCTCACTCTAAGACAGTAAAGCTCAGATCCCTTCCTATATAGGACCCTTCGCTTTCAACACAACAGGTTTTCCATATATAAAACCTTGTGTATCATGGGTGAATTCCTTCGGCTGGGAGTTCTTCCTATATAGAACTGCTAGTCTTCACCCCGAGCCGTCGATCCTTCCTATCTGAGAACTTTTAGCTTCAAATCTGAGCTACGGGTTCTTCCTATATAGAACCTCTCACTCTAAGACAGTAAAGCTCGGAGCCCTTCCTATATAGGACTCTTCGCTTTCAACACAACAAGTTTTCCCTATATAAAACCTTGTGTATCATGGGTGAATTCCTTCGTCTGGGAGTTCTTCCTATATAGAACTGCTAGTCTTCACCCTGAAGCCGTCAGTCCTTCCTATACAGAACTTTTAGCTTCTGAAATCTCGGAGCTACGGGTTCTTCCTATATAGAACCTCTCACTCTAAGACAGTAAAGCTCGGAGCCCTTCCTATATAGGACTCTTTGCTTTCAACACAACAGGTTTTCCCTATATAAAACCTTGTGTATCATGGGTGAATTCCTTCGGCTGGGAGTTCTTCCTATATAGAACTGCTAGTCTTCACCCTGGAGCTGCGAGCCCTTCCTATACAAAACTTTTAGCTCCTGAAGCCTCGGAGCGGCGGATTCTTCCTACATAGAACCTCTCGCTACGGGAGCTTCAAAATATAAGCCCTTCCTATATAGAACCTTTATCTTCGAATTTCTCTTTTCTCTTTTTCCTTTTTTCCTTTTTTCGCTCTCTTTTTCCTTTTTTCTTCCTTTTTTCTTCTATTCTTTTTTCTATCTCATTTTTTTACAAGGCCGTTGATATCTTTGGACTTACGCTACTTAAGACTGCCGCATCATGCCCAAAAGACTTACTAATGGCCAAAGGACTTATCACCATGCTTGAAAGACTTACTGGTGGCTCGAATGACTTAACATCGTGCCCAAAGGACTTACCGATGACCCGAAGGATCTAACATCTGGGCCCCATGCCGCTATGGCTGTCGATATCTTTTTTCAATTTGGGGATTCACGCCGAAAATGGCTACCGATCCTTCTTCAAATTTGGGGACTTACACCGAAAATGGCTGCCAATCTTTCTTTAAATTTGGGGACTCACACCGAAAATGGTTGCCGATCTTCTAGGACTCACGCTGCTATAGCTGTCGAAATCTTTCTTTAATTTGGGGATTCACTCCGAAAATGGCTACCGATTTTTCTTCAAATTTGGGGACTCACGCCAAAAATGGCTGCCAAACTTTCTTCAAATTTGGGACTCACGCCGAAAATGGCTGCCAACCTTTCTTCAAATTTGGGGACTCACGCCGAAAATGGCTGACAAACTTTCTTCAAAATTGGGACTCACGCCGAAAATGGCAGCCAAACTTTCTTCAAATTTAGGACTCACGCCGAAAATGGCTGCCAAACTTTCTTCAAATTTGGGGACTCACGCCGAAAATGGCTACCAAACTTCTTCAAATTCGGGGACTCACACCAAAAATGGTTGCTGATCTTCTAGGACTCACGCTGCTATAACTGGCAAAATCTTTCTTCAAATTTTGGGATTCACGCCAAAAATGGCTACCGATTTTTCTTCAAATTTGGGGACTCACTCCAAAAATGGCTGCCAAACTTTCTTCAAATTTGGGACTCACGCCGAAAATGGCTGCCAAACTTTCTTCAAATTTGGGGACTCACGCCAAAAATGGCTGCCAAACTTTCTTCAAATTTGGGGACTCACGCCGAAAATGGGTGCCAAACTTTCTTCAAATTTGGGACTCACGCCGAAAATGGGTGCCAAACTTTCTTCAAATTTGGGACTCACGCCGAAAATGAGTGCCAAACTTTCTTCAAATTTGGGGACTCACGCCGAAAATGGCTGCCAAATTTTCTTCAAATTTGGGGACTCACACCGAAAATGGTTGCCGATCTTCTAGGACTCACGCTGCTATAGCTGCCAAAATCTTTCTTCAAATTCTGGGATTCACGCCAAAAATGGCTACCGACCTTTCTTTAATGAAATCCACTTCTTAATACTCTTTGATAATTCTTCAAGTACCTGTCCAAAACAAGCAAAAATTGGCATGCCCCTATCTATATGATGCATGCAATGTAATGCTTTCTTTCTCTTCTTTTTCTTTTTTTCTATTTCCTTCAATTTCTTCTTATTTTTTCTTTTTCTTCTCTTTTTTCTTCTCCCTATCTTTCTTTCTCATTTTTCTTTTTTTATTTTAGCCCCTTTTTCGTTCTAAAGTCTTACACCCTGAAAGGTCACTCTTCAGATTTCTTCATCTCTTTACTTCTTCACTGTATGCTCTTAAATCCTCATTTGAACATTCTTTTAAACCTTTTGTGCGGAAGGATTTTCTTATTTTTGGGTTATCACTCGTCTTCATAAACGATCTTCTGGTTCTTATATTATTCTTATAAGAATCCTTGTCATCTTGTTCGCTTGGCGTTGCCCCATTCAACCACGGGCTTCACTGCTTTGAATTTTCTGACCCATCATACAGAGCCTTGATCTATTTCTAGTTACCAGGGTGAGCCAAAATGTTTCCATCCCTTGAGCTCATCCTTGATCTTCTCGTAGCATTTCGACGGGAACTAACTCTCGGTCCCTATGCTTTAAATCTCATCATCATTCATTTTTAAAGTAAAGTAAAAGGCAATTTACTTGTGTATATTTCAAAAAATAATGATTGTTCGAAAAGATAACAATCATTTTGAAAATCACAACTTGGAGGGGATACCAAACATTTTGAAAACATTGTTTGGAACAAATGGTAAACATCTTTTTTTCTTTTCTTTCTTCTTTCTTCTTCTTTTTTTCTTTTGAGGACCAAACATTTTTTTTTAAAAAATTAATGTTTGGAGAATGGTAAACAAAATTCGAAGTATATTGCCAAACATTTTAAAAACTAGTGTTTGGGGAAATGGTAAATGTCAAACCTTTTAAAACATGTTTGCCCCCGAAATATCAAACACCATAGCGCATCTGCTTCAAGTTTCCAGAGATCAACTCTAATGAAGCGCATATTTAGAAGATCTTGACCATTGTGGAGATATATGCCAATGTATAGTTCCTTCTGGTCTAATATGCTTTTGAGAGGAACAACCCTACCTAGTTTCTACCTCGTTTAAGGTGGCTCTCTTAATCTCACTATCTCACCATGCCCCATCCTTCCCTCATTTGGGTGTCGATCAAGCACTTCGAAGTTTGACGTTCCTTGAAGCAAAGTTAATCCTTACAGGTGGAATGAAATCTGAAGACATTCTCATTCAACTTGGATATCTATGGATGACCAGAATAGTCTTTGAGGGCTTGTAATGTAGGCCTTTAGTTTATGGTTAAGTGAAACAGTATTTCTGTACTTGTGTAACTTGGATATGCCCATTATTCCTTCCCTTTTTGGATCACTCTAGACTGCCCGTTTTCGGGTTTTCACCCTAGAGTTCATTTCCTTTCTTTTTACTGTAGGCTGCCTAGCATTCTGGCTATATACTGATGTTCGTTTTCTATTCAATAATGTTTGATCCTTCAATACTCCTCGAAACTGAGATTTCTTGAATGAAGGACTATGAATACATTTCTGGGAATTCATGTGATTGGCACGCCCAGATGAAATATTATTCTTTCTTTCTTCTTTTCTCTATTTCTTCTTCTTTTTCACTTTTTATCTTGGACCGCTCTAGACTGCCCATTTTTAGGTTTTCACCCTAGAGGTCACTTCCTTCTTATGTACCTTCAGATCAGTGTATTTTGGTTGGATATTGATGCCAGCAGGCTCAAGCAGACTACTTTTTTTCTTCATTTTCAGGATCACTCTAGACTGCCCATTTTTGGGTTTTCACCCTAGAGGTCATTTCCTTTTTCGAAATTGGCAATCTTCGGGCCGACTTGTATTAACTTGGCTTCAATTCGAGCTTCTATACTAATTTTCAAAGCCGATATTTACTTGAAATGTGGATTCCTTGTGTCTCTTGCACATAGTTGAAGTCTCGTTCTTGTATTGTTTGATCTGTGTGTGAAGCATATACAATATTCTTTCTTTCTTTCTCTTTTTCTTTTCTTCTTTTTCTTTTTTCTCTCTCTCTTTCTTCTTTTTTATTTTATTTTATTTTTCTTTTCTTTTCTTCTATTCTCTTTTTTGTTTTGTTTTGTTTTGTTTTTTTTGTTTTAGATTGCCCATTTTGGGTTTTTAGCCTTGAATCTCTTTCTTCTTATTCGAGTCTATAAATGTATCCTCGAATCAACACGTATCTATACTAGGTATTGATGATATCTTCTGCTCGAAGTTACTTTCCTCTCTGCAGTTTTTCTGATATTTACTCGATCTGGATTGCTTCGGCCTTCTGATTACCATTTCTCTTCTTTTCTTTGGTTTTTCGTTTGGACATATCCTTGTTTTCAACCACTTTCTTCTGATGATTTTCTGATCTTCGTATCCAATATATCTGGACTCATCTCTGTCTTCTGGTAACGTAAAAGAATATCATTCGTTGTCAAATTCACATATGTCCTGAGAATGCCTTCAGGGGGTAGAGGTTTAGGGTTAACTTTCGTTTCAAGGATCTTAAACGACAAGTGCCTGAGAAGATAAATTCTTAAAATGGGAACTGCCCATTGTCTAAACACTCGCTTTGTTCCCTTGTTGGCCTAAGTAAACTAGTAGATACTCACATTTACAGTATCCCCACAACATTCAATCTCTTCTAAATATATGCAACTTAGAGTTGATCTTTGGATCTCAAGCAAATGTACTGTTGCATTCAAAATTTGAGGACCTAGTATAGAAATGATATATACATATGTCCATTCAAAAATGCGTGTATATGCATATTGGAGAATAAAAACTACCCTATGAAATGTTTACAGAATCAAAAATGTAAAAATGCTTTCAAAATGGAAATATGATTTGTTATTCTGACAAATGATGAGTTTTTTTGTTTATATTGAGAATTTCTTTGTGAAATGATGAGAAAACCGTAGGGACCTTTGTACTATCTCTAGGGTACTAACTCATTCCGACCCTTTCAAGGTAGTGTAGGCTTGTCAAGGTCCCACGTCAACCAGCTTCTTGATTTTTTTCTATTAACGACCCCAAATTTCTCAGTGTCATGCCCCGGTGCCTCAATGTAGAACTCACATATACCTTGACCAAATGAGGCCATATTTCCGAGATGGAATAGTCCGAATATCTCTAAATATGTACTTGTTCGAGGAATTTTTCTCGGTGATTCGGAGGAATCTGTCTGTCTTATTCTCTTACGATCACGAGAACCTTCGAAAGTGGTACCCATTTATCTCTTTCTGCTCCTAGGCATGTCTGGTCTGTTAAACTTAGGTCTCGGAGTGCATGTTCGATTCTCTCTTCGACTGTCATGAAGTCCTCAAAGCTGGCATTCATTTTCCCGAGCATCTTATTAAAGAAGAAATAAGAAATGTGGCATGGTAATCACTCTCCTCTTCATCTACGGGAGGCTGCACCTGGGTCGCTAAACACAGACACCTCAAAGCACATTCCTTGAAGCTTTCATCAGGTTTCATCTTCATACCCTGGAGATACTGACGACTTGGTGCTGGGTCCAAAGCATATCATATCACGGTAGGTCCTGCTAGACTGTTGGGGAAGTAGTGGATCGGCAATTTTTCAATGCAACCCTCTATCTTTTTGCAGAATATGGTCGAGTGAATCTTGGGGCATCTTGTTCCGTTATCATGCGCAAATCTGGGAATCTTTGGAAACTGGAGGAACGACCAAACTAGGGTTCAAACAGAGTTTTCTTGCATCGAAGGCATCAAACTTCTTCTTTTTCTTTTTTTCTCTCGAGCACATCCTTTAACTGCTCGAATATTGATTTTTGAGTGTCTTCAATTCTTTTATCCATGAGAAAACCCTAATTGGTCTTTGAATTACTCCTCATAAAGTTTATGCAAGGTAATAATAATGCAAGGTAATGATAATGTCATGTAAAACATGCTAGGATCGTACAAAGCAATGCAATGTAATCCTAAAGTATAAACATGAATGTAATAAGGTATTGATTCCAAAAGTGTTCCCCATAGAACGACGTTCATTAAGGCCAAAAGGTTTCATTATATCAGATATTAGATATTTATAGTTACTGATAAGCTTTAGTGCCTACTTTCTTAACTTCATCTAGTAGTCTGGTCAGCTTGCCTCTGTAGTCCAACACTTGATCCATTTTCTGACAAAGCCTGCCACCTTGTTGAGCCGCCTTACCTGCTCGAGTAATATCGATCTTCGGGTCTTCATCTATCCCCTACTTAGTCTTTCGTAGCTTGGAAATTGCCCTTGCCAACTGAAAAGTGTTGAATTGTCATTTCTCTGTCGTAAACTCATTTCTAAAACTCTTGTTAATGGCTAAGTTATTTTGTAGCTCATATCTAGAGAATATCGTACCTATTCCCAATTTCCTCAAACGTACCTGATAACATCCTGACTTGATTCTTGCTTGACTAGTTTCTCTTCTTTCAATATTCTGAGTCGTCTTTCAACTGGACAACACCGTTCATCTATTCTGATATTCTTAAACACTCAGGAAAGCTTCCGGTGATCATTCTGCAAATTCAATTTTATCCAAGTTATCTCTCTATTGTCTGAGCTGGCTGAACTCGAAAGAATATCCCTCTCCTGGGATGCCCCTATCTCCGATCTTCAAATTTAGTTCGCTTGAGTGACCCACTTCGGTATTACTCAAACTTTATCCTGGATATCGATTCCTCCTCAACTTTGCCTCTCGGGTGATTGTTAGCTCACTATAGAATTGGGGAACTCCGTCTTCGAAACCTAAAATCCTCATCGCGATAAGATCTTGAACTCATTCCTCAGGGCCCCGCAATCCTCAATACCGTGACCCAAACTTTCTAAACGGTAATTGCCTCTAGCACGTGTGTCGTAATCTCTCAGATAAGACGGTCTCTTCGCCAGAGACTTCACTGAGGTAATAAGGCTCTTGTCAATGAACATTAGGAGTAGTTCGGTGTACCTCGCAGGAATCGAGATATACTTCTTTTCATTACTTGCTTCTCAAGTTTCTTATGGACTGAGCTCTATTTTTTTGAAAGCCCGACTCAAGCATACCTTTCGCCTGTTTATTGATGCAGATCACAAAAGGGGTTCAATTTGTCGTATTTGGCTGACTTGGAGGTAGAATTCTGACTATCTCGCTCTCTATTCTGATCCTTAATCGGTTCTTCTTTCGGTTTGATAGATCGCTTACCTTTCGTCAAAGTATTCATCTGATTCATCACGTCTTCCCTTTGCTTCTTTCAACTCTTGCACTTTACTTTACTCATTACCAGTACCGTGTCTTCTTACCGTGTCTGACCTGAAGTCTTCAGATGGTTCCTCTTCTATTGTCTCCGATCTTGTTCTGGGACAAAACCCTGGATCTGTGCCCTTTAATATCTGACCAGACGACCCTTTGCCAATTATGAATGATTTCTGAGATTTGAGGAACCACTTCGGGAATCAATACCCTATAAATGCGAGAATGCATGCAAATGCGATGTTGATTCTCGAATAGTCTTTGAAAAACTTTCAATAGAGAAAATGTATGTTTGCAAGAAATTAATAATGAATTACAGGCAACAGTTGAATTTATTCTGGAGACCTTGACTTCGGGAAGCAAAACCTGTGCTCCACATCTCGATGTCGTCTTCAGGATGATGTATGACTCTGTCTTCTCCTCTTATTCTATTCTATGGACTTGTGACGTCATGATCTTTATTTTTGTGGCTTCTGAAAAGGACATCAGACAATATATTTTCTTCTGTAGATCTGGGTACGTCTAAACAGGGATGGATTTTATCGATCCTGGGAGTACTTTAAAACTTTTTGGGGTTTAAATTAAAATTTTCAAGGATCATTTGGTTTAAAAATTCCCCCTTTTTATTATCAAAAAGTTTTAACTTACTTAAAAAATGAAACTTTTAGGTTTCTTTTTGTTATTATTATTATTCTGAAAGTTTTATGAGGGAAGAAGTTTCAAAGCAAAATAATAATATTTTCAATTTTTTTTAAATGAGTTAAATTAAAATCTGAGATTTTTTTAAAAAAAATGGTCAAATGTGAAGATTTAAAATTGGGGTTCTGCGGCCCTGACTGAATCTTTTGCGTCGCACGTGCCTTACTATCGTCCCGTCTTCTTTCGCGATTGGTCTTTGCTCGGCCTAACTTGATACTATAATATTATCATTTCTGGCAAAGCAGACTTTTTCTATTTTGAAAGCCTCTTAAAGAACTGTTCTTGAATCAACACCATGTCATGATATGCAACATGAATGCAAATAAAGGCGTTGATTCCGCTGGTAATCACCCTTCGAACGACTTTCATGGGAATTAAAGGGTCCAGATTACAAAAAGAGTCCATATTACAAAAGGAGTCCCTATTACAAAAAGAGTCTCTATTACAAAAAGTCTTAATTACAAAATAAAATTCTACACATAAGCTCTAGCTCTACCTCCTAGCTCCTCGACAACTCTGAGCAACTTGATAAACCTTGGTGCTTCTTCCATGTCCAGGGTTACGAAAGGTCAGAGAGTCGCGACTTCGGTAGCTAAGTCATTCACACACCTTGTAGCTCGTTGTATGTCCACCATCAGGGTCTCGTGTGTATACTTTGGCATTACACGCTTGTTTGGCAAATCGTTACTTCGGATCTGTTGATTAATCTCTGACCGATGTCGCGCGATTGGATCGATGCCGTCCTTCCTAAGACATATTTTTTCCATGATGAAAGATTTTCTAATCGGGCAAACCACTTGAATCAACGCCTCTATGTAATGTGGATGCAATGATAATGCAGTAAAAATAAAAATAAAACAAAAAAAAATAAGTTAGTACCGGATAAAAATAATAAATACATAAATAAAATGACAAATTAAATAAGGTAAACAAACAAACAAAACCCTACTTATCTCGTCTAAACACCTAAGGTTATCCGCATGGCTCTAAAAGGGTGGATTTCTTATGTTCTCTACATGCAGTGTTGGTGCTAGGAAGTACCCGAATTGTCCTTGCTGTCCTCTACTAATAGTAGCAAGGCCCCCGATCATCACCCATTATAGGCTCCTTTCAACAGGGTACAATTCAGGGGGACCCATTCGCTTATGCCCGTACGAAGGAACGATATCCTTACGAAAGCATAAGGTACTCGAGCCCCAAAGGTACTTGCTAGGCCCATACGGGAGAACGATATCTCCACGAAAGCATTAGCGTTTTCCCCCTACTTAAAAAACGGGTTTATATGTCATATTTTAAATGCGTTAAAATAAACGCGCAATTATAACCGAATGTTAATTTAATAGTCACTTTAACCCGAAATTTTTAATATTAATAAAGCAGTAATTATTTTAAAAAGCTTGACTCTCTTCTTGTTTTCGAAAAACAAAAAAAATTGTCCCTAACGGAGTCACCATCTGTAGCGATGTCTCCTTTCGCTAAAAAATAAGTTTTCGAAGTGTTTGTGGTTTTTCGGGTATTAAAATATTTATTCCGTGGGGTTTTAAAAATATCGTATTTCATTTAAAGAAAAGGAGTCGCCACCGGCCACTTAGGTAGGCCGGACACCAAAAAACCAGAGATTCGAAAACTATTGAGTTCGGGAGTCGGTTACGGATGGGGAAGGATTAGCACCCCCACACCGCCCAAAATTGGTACTTTAATAATTACCGCTTTATTAATGTTAGATTTTCCGGATTAAAGTGACGATCAATTTAAAATTTGATTATAAGTGCGAGTAAATTTTAAAGGCCCCGTTATCCGAGAGTAAACGCCCAACCACTATCACTACGCCTGATACTGGCCCCGTTTACGCTCGGATAAAAGGGCACCACATTGACAATTTATATATCTGTTATGCAACCTAAAACATGGCGAATATAAATACAATGCGATAAAATATAAATAAATACTAACATAATAAAATACTAATCTAACATAAATAAAATACTAATCTAAAACATACATACATAAATATTAATCTAACTCATAAATGAAAACAAATCTAACATAAATAAAATATTAATCTAAAACATAAATTTAAAACATAAACAAATACTAATCTAAAACATACATACATAAATATTAATCTAACTTATAAATAAAAACAAATCTAACATAAATAAAATACTAACATTCATAAATATTAACCTAACACATAAAAAACAAATTTAACATAAATAAAATATTAATATAAAACATAAATTTAAAACATAATAAATACTAATCTAAAGCATAAATAAACATACAAAGTAAAAAAGAACACAATTTTAAATTAACTAATACTTCATTAAATCATAAAAAATTACAACATAAATAAAAAGAAAAGAAAATATACCTAATTAGGAGCTCGAATGACGAACCCCACCGAACCCTATCGGGATCTACCACGACCTCTCCAAAAATATTAACTAGATTGAATCCAAAATAGGACCCGATCAAATGTTGGATTGAACCAACTGGGGTCGAGGGCACTGCCCCCAACCCCGGCCAGCCTTGCGGCCGGCCTAGCTCCCAATTGGGGAGCCAATTTGCTTTGCCAATTTCATGGCCATTTCTTTGGCAATTTGGCATGTGTAATTGTCCCTGCCCCATGCCTTTATATAGGCAATTGGGGTGGGTTAAGGGTGACGTGGTCATCCCAAAACCACCCATTTTCTTTTCTTTTTTTTTTGCTTTTTAATTATTTTTTTATATTATTTATTATTATTATTTTTTTGACTTTTTATTAATTTTATATTAATAATAATATCATTAAAATAATACTAATAACACTAAAACTCGGTAAAAAATGAGTAATTATATTATTGAACAAACTATCGTTTCAAATCAGTAAAAGCAATATATTCTACTGTTGTTAAAATATTAGCAACACAGTTTTATCGAAACCCGACTTCCAGCAAGGGACCCTGTATCGGTAGAGTTCCGTACGCACAAGCTATTGGGCCATGGTATGCTATCATCATTTTTTGCAAGAATTCTGGCCTATATTGCGTGAAGTATGTATTTAAATGTAAATGTGAATGTGAATGTGAATGTGAATGTGAATGTGAATGTGAATGTGAATGTACGTACTTCTAATTCTGGCTTTAATAATTTTGGCAATTAATTTGAAGTATTTTGTTTTTTTTACTAATAATTTTTTTAAAAAATTATAGAGATGAACATGATACTCAGGTAAAATTTTGATCTGTTTAGAAACGAAGATCTCGTAAATAATTTTTTTCAGGATTTAATTCCCACCATTTAAACGAATTTACTTGATTTTCTTTTTCAAACAATAATTAACGAAATCCTTATCGGTTTGTAAAACAAGATCTCGTAAATAATTCATTTCAGGATTTAATTTTTGCCGTTTTAACGGATTTACTTGATATTTTTTTTAAACAAGGGACAATCTGAATAAATCTGTTTTAATTAATTTTTTTGTGGACAATCTGTTTTAAAAGAAATTGTCATTGAAGGTAACATTGATTACTAATTTTGTTTAACAAAATCTAGAGCGTTGATTCTGACCAAGGTCTTGAATCAAAGCATAGAATAACTTTGTTTTCTATGTCAAATTTATATTCTTAAAGCCTAGTTTGATGCACGTTATGAAGTGCACAATGTTTAAAAATGGGTAAAGAATTGAGAGGGTCGTTGGACCATAAATACAAAATGAAAGATGTCGGTGCTAAGAAATTTTTAGTTTCCAAATTCTTAATTTTATAATGATTGTTAGTCATTTGAACAGCTAACCCCTATTTGGAACGACTTCAAGAATTTTTTTAAGCATAAGAGAATGAAATCCATAAACGGATGATTGAAAAACAATATAAAAGTGCATGTCTAAGATTGGTTCTTTGAAAGACCGGATATTTAAGCGTGCCTAGTGCACCACCTCTATTTTCATAAGTTACCTACTTGGTGCACTGTTTATTATTATGTTTAACAGATTCATAATCTATGGTTCTGGTTTGTGACTATGAGCCACAATGAAAAAAATAGTGCAAATTCATTGGAAAGGATTTCTAAATGTGGCAACAAAGAATTTTGTCTATTTGACCATGTTAAACTTGGTTAAAGATCTGAAGGATGATCCTCCTATTATTAGAGAGGATAAGGTAAATGTTCTTACCTCCTTCAAATGTTGCTAAGGCAAATATTGTTGTGACAAATATTTCCAGGGTAAATGTAGGGGAAGTCAAAAAGGACTTCAAGAAAACAAGCTGTAGACAAGGTCTTATATGAGACCAAAAGGGTGGTGTGCTCAAGAAGCAAATTTCATGGGAAATGCTTCAATTGTCATATGATGGCGAACAAGTCTTCAGACTATAGACTTTTAAATGAGGTCAATGTTATCACGTAACAATTAACATGAAAAACTGTTGTTTGAAGGAATATATTTATTACCTTCATTGATGATAGCACAAAATAGTGTTAAGTGTATTTGCTTAAAAGCAAAGATGAAACAATAGAGAAATTGTTCTCTTTAAGTATGATGTTGAAACCCAAACTTATAGGGAGAAGCTTTATATGAATAATGTTGGTACTATAATTTTGAAGATGAATTTTGAAAAGAACTAAAACTTCAAAATGTGCCTAACATGTGGGGGAAGCTATTCTATCAGTTAATTACCTTTTAAATAAGTTTCCCCACAATTAAAGAGATAAGACACCATATGAGTTATGAAAGGGAAAACCCTTCCTACAAGTACTTAAAAACGTGGGGTGTCTTGCAAAGGTAATAACCTCATTACCGAAGGAAATAGAAATAGATCCCAAAATGGTAGATTGTATTTTATTGGCTATGTAGATCATAGAAATACATATCAATTTCTTGTGTATGAATAAAAAAACTCTAAGATTCACAAGAGTATGATAATGGAATCAAATAATGCATATTTCTTTGAAAATGTACTCTATTGTAAAGCTAGGGAAGTTGATCAAAAGTTCAATGAAGCAAACTTTAGAGAGTATTATTGAAGATAGCTCAGATGATCAACAAGGGGTTGAGCTTGAAATAGAGTCACGAATACATAAACGAGCAAAGGTAGAAAAATCCTTTGGATCATATTTTCTAACTTTTATGCTGGAGGCTGAGCCTCAAACGTATAATGATGAAATGTGTTCATCTGAAGACACCTTATGGAATGATGCCATTAAAAGTGAAATTGATTCCATCATGCAAAATCATACGTGAGAATTAGTGGTTTTTACTCCGGAAACTAAACCATTAAATTCTAAATGGATTTTCAAACAAAAAAACGAAAACATATGGAATAATTGATAAGTACAAGGCTAGATTGGTTACCAAAGGTTACTAATAGAAGGCCTTGACTATTTTAATACATATTCTCTTGTATCAAGAATAACCTCCATAAGGATGATACTTGCAACCGCCTCTTTGCAGAATCTAGAAGTACATCAAATGAATGTTAAAATAGTTTTCCTAAATAGAGATCTTAATGAAAAAGTATACATGGAACAACCAGATGGTCATGTAGTTTCAGGAAAAGAGAGAAAAGTCTATATATTGGTAAAGTATTTGTATGGACTTAAGCAAGCACCAAATAAATGACATGGGAAGTTTGATAGTGTCATGATAACAAACGACTTCAAGATTAATGAGTGTGACAAATATATATATGTCAAAATTACCAAAATTGGATATATTATTCCATGTCTAAGACATACTCATTGTTGGAAGCAACAATGAAAAGGTAAAACGTACTAATGGCATGCTAAATTCAAGATTTGATATGAAAGATATGAGACTACGATTTTGGGCATCCAAATCAAAATGGTCACAGTGGACAAATTCTTGAGAAATTTGGTAAGGATAATTCTGGTATATCTAGAACTCCAATACAAATGACCCAACATCTTTCCAAGAATAAAGGTAAAAGTTTTGACCAAGTGGAATATGCAAGGGTGGTCATAGGTAGTCTAATGTACCTCATGAGCTGCACTAGACTGAATGTTACTTTTACTATGACCAGTTTAAGCAAATTCACAAGCAATCTAGGTGAAAATCACTGGAAAACAATTGTGAGGGTATTGAGATATCTTAGATATACTCGAGATTATGGATTGTATTATTCCAGAGATCCTGTTGTTTAGAAGGATACTCTGATGCCAGTTGGATATCTGATATTCAAGATATTAAAGGTAGAAGTGGATGGAAATCCTCAAGAAAAATGATTATAACCAAGTCTATAATGGATTCTGAGTTAGTAGTTCTAGAAAAGTTTAGACAAGAAGCCGAATGACTTCAAAATTTCTTGGATGATATTCCTGAATGGCCAAAACATGTGCCAAAAATAAATATTGTGATGACCAAGCGAAAATTGGTAGAGCACAAAGCTTTATGTATAATGGTAAGTTGAGACATATGCTTTATCGACATAATACCGTTAGACAACTGAACTCAAATGAAGTTATCTATATTGATTTTGTATTATCAAAGGATAACTTTGTGGATCCTCTAACCAAAGGGTTAAATCGAGATCAAGTTGAAGAAACATCGAAAGGAATACGACTAAAGCCCATGAAAACTTAAGACGTTATGTGAAGGAAAACCTTACCTAATTGACAGGAGATCCCAAGATCTAGGTTCAAAGGGACAATCTACTTGCATTGATCTGTGAGGTCACTGTGGGGGTTCTTCTCCTAAGTCCGTTCCTATGATGTAAACAGTGATCACAAGTGGAATAGGCTAAGCAATGCTTTTAATGACCATTGTGTGCTTTGGCCACAGCGATATGAACATACCCATGAGAACTAATATTCTACTGGTCAACTAGTGAAGTAAGAAGTAAATATACTTTCACAATGGAAGGTTCAAGGGTGGACACTTATCTATCCTATGCAGTTCTCGA
This sequence comes from Hibiscus mutabilis, assembly GCA_019671005.1. Classification (NCBI taxonomy): domain Eukaryota; kingdom Viridiplantae; phylum Streptophyta; class Magnoliopsida; order Malvales; family Malvaceae; genus Hibiscus; species Hibiscus mutabilis. The sequence continues at coordinate 22,469,887 of CM033729.1, forward strand.
TCGTAGAGTCTATCACCACATCGAGTTAAAATGTTTTGATAAAATCACCAATTTCATTCATGAGGGGGATTGTTGGAAAAATATGATAAAGTGGAAACTTTGAGACATATTTCTACGAGTAAAGGTGGAGATTCAAATAATTAAATTATGGATTCATTTTCTACTCTATGAAACCTTTACAACGGTATCTCATACGCTCAAAATGTGTGAGTGATGAATGAGAAATTGATGCTAAAAGTAGGCTTGTGAATTGAGTTAACGAAAAAGAAAAAAGCTTATTCCCATATTGATTGGGTACCAAGCCTGGGATATGTTTATATACAAGATCCTACTTGGTTAAGCTGATATGATATGGGTGACGTGAATTTTTAGACTGGTCGGACCCTCCGTGGGCTTGCTGATATTTTAACCCACTACGAGATAAGTTTTTCTTAAATGTAGTATTTTTAATATCTCAAATACAAGAATAAATGATAAGATATTATCTTTAAATTTGGATATTATTTTTTGAATATTCTAAAACTAAAAAGATAAAATATTATCCTTTAATTCATATATTAATATGATAATACTATTTAATTAATAAATTTTATTTCAAATAAAACTCATAATTCACAAGTTTTATTTTATTTCAAATAAAAATCGGATAAATTGTATGACATCTACAAACAATTGACTCAAATGAGGATGAGTCCCAAGAATATGTGAAGTTTTACTCGGCTGTTACCTTAAGTTATAACAAGATTAATAATTTGATTAATTAAAATTCATAAAAGTTCCAATAAGTCTCATAAATGAAAAAAATACTCACTAAATTACGTACAATACTTTTACGTTTCTCATTGACGATAAGAACGTCTAAAACATAATTATGTTGTTCCACAAAATTAATAATCAATAGAAACCAATGCTTGCCATTTGCATCGTATAGAGATAAATATACCTAGCAAATCGCGTTAGTTGAGAATTACTAACAAATAAACATAAACAAACATCAAATTATAAATATAAATATTCAACATACTACCGATAAGTATAAAGTCTTCTATTCACCGAGAATAATATAGTAAAACGTTTTTCTTTAATCCCTCGTTGTAATGATGTAAATATTATTCGATAAACATGAGAAAAATTTGATTAAATCTTAAATCTCAAATTATTTGTTCGTCAACCCGGTAATTTATTTACCTGAAATGACAAAGGCATATATATATTTTTTGGTCTAGGCTCTTGTCTCATGGCAAATCGTTCATATATATATATATGTCAATAAATTATTAAATAACTAAAATTATTTTAATGCTTATATTAGTAAGCGAAAAATATCAAATATCGGCTACTTCAAAAAAATTTCAAAATTAATTTATAATACCTCATCACTTATCCATTTTTCTAGAAACACAGTCTGAGCACTAGCGACTTTCAAAAATTTCTTTTAACGGTATAAACAACATCAGATGTATTCTCACAAGTAGCGATACTAAGACAAATCGTACGTTTTTTATTTGTCAGGTAGGACAAATATTGCTTGTACGTATCAATCAATTATCATACTAGTTTCTTTGAAACATGTTGATATTATATTTTTTGTCTCGGTTTATAAAAACTAGAAAAAAGGCGCAGCGAAAGTTTTAATTTTTTTTAAAAATTGATCAACGTTATATCTAATACAATAAATACAATCCATAATCACGTACCTGTTTATTTGAGAATCCAATGCCGTAGTGATATCCTATCCTTGATGCATATCTCCTGGTAAGTCTTTGGATTATTTTCAACGACCCGAACTTCTATTAGATTTACACTTTCAACCAAAAGATCTTTTTCGCTATTCTCACACTCGCGGATGCTAGGTGTGTGGGCACCACTCAATTTATGAACACAAAAAATATCAAAAATTCCAAATAACCCTTATGGTTATTTTTCAAGAATTTTTCTTGTTGAAAATTCAAATAATTCCAAGAATTATTTTTCAATAATTTTCCCTCTCTCTATTCTAGTATATTCGTAAGGCTTTGTAGGAATTCTTTGTAGACAAAATAATAAAGCCAAGCATGTCTATTTATAGGGAAAGATAGAAAGACTTTCAAATCAATTAGGAGTACTAATCCAGTTAAAATATCAATATGCTAACTTATAAAATAAGTATACTACATATTTATTTTAAGGCTTAAACCAAAAAACAGCCCTCAAACTGTCTTTTTTTTTCTACTGTTGGCCCTTAAACTATAATTTAGGCAAAATAGGCCCTTAAACTATCATTTTTGGGCAAAATAGGCCCTTAAACTATCATATTTGGCCACTTTAAGTCCCTAAGCTATTTTTTGGTCAAAATAAGTACCTGAAGTATCGAGTACCCGAATCTTCGGGTAGTAGAAAATGTGTCCCGTGTCCCGACCCGGTTTTTGCGGGTACTTAAAAATTCGGGTATTTAGGTACTCGGATATAAAAATATATATATTTTTAAATATAAAATATTTTATTAGTTTAATATAAAATATAAAAAATATGTATTTATTAGTTTAATATAAAAATATGTATTTATTAAATATAAAATATAAAAAATCATAGATTTTTATTAGTTTAATATAAAAATATGTATATTGAATATAAAAAGTATTAGTTTTAAATATATTCGGGGTACCCAAAAATTCTTAATTTTGTGATCCGGGCCCGACCCGAGAAGTGACGGGTACCCGACTTGGGTAAAAAAAATTTCGGTAAATACCCGGATATTTATGTTCGGGTAATCGGGTCGAGTATTTTTGAACACCCCTACCCAAAACTATTAATTGGTCAAAAAATCTGTGATGTGTCAACATCTTATTAGTCGAAATAATTTTCCTTTGACTTAAATAACTATCAGACTTAAAATGACTAGAAATGATAGTTTAGGGGCTTATTTTGATATATGATATTTTAAAATTTAAAAAGAGCATAGATATTTATATATGTTAGAAAAGATTATAAAATGATATTTTTTTAATAATGGAATTAAAGTGACCAAAAATGATAGTTTAAGGGCTTATTTTGTCAAAATCATAGTTTAGGGGCTTAAAGTGGCCAAAATGATAGCTTAAGAGCTTATTTTGCCCAAATCATAGTTTAAGGGCCAAAAGCAGAAAAAAGCATAGTTTGAGGGCTTTTTTTTGTTTAAGCCTTATTTTAATTTATATATATATTATATATATATATATATATATATATATATATATATATATATATATATAAAGTTGGCGTGAAACCAACATATATATAATATTATTTTATTATTATTATTATTTTTGTTTATTTGATTTGAACTTTATCTAATTAATTAAAGATGCAAGTCCAAAATTCAAATATTCAATCAAAATAATAAATAATTAAAATAGATTTAAATAATCTTAATCCATAATTAAAATAATTAATTATGATAAAATTAATTTTCATCCATTAATAATTTTACATAGTCCAATTTTAATTCCGTAAAAGCAAGACAACTTTGCCATCTTAGAATTTATATAAAACTTTATTTAATTTTCTATTTTAATGTACAACTCCATTAATTCAAAACAATGATTTATTAATTTAATATTCTATTTCGGACTCCATTAGATAATGATCTAAAACTATTAAAGTAATTTCCAAATCATTTAAATTAAATCATGATTTATTATTTTAATATTCCACTTTGGAACCAATTAAGCAATTTTCTAAAGTTATTAAATTAAACTCCAAATCATTTTAATTCTTCCATCCATGAGAAAATGAAATTACTTAAAAAAGTATTTTTTCGCAATCTATTTCACAACCATGTTTTTTTCCTCTTAGTTCACAATTTAATTAAGCAATCGATTCAAATTGAGCTAGCGAAGGGACCATTTGGACTTATATGATCTGGGCTAAAATAATATATAAAAATCTCCATTATTTAAGTCAAGGAGTCAGTTCACTATAGTACCAAGACTGAACTCCCACACATATAATATTACTGAAAACTTATCATGTAGTTTTTGTCCAAGACCTTGTCATAAATATATTACCCTCATAGGATATCCACGATCCTTTTGATTGAATCCGTTCATCCGATTTGATCATTTTTATCTCAAGGTTCCATTGTAAACCAAATAGTGAAAATAATTATTACACAAAGTAATAATAAGTCATTCATCCTTGACGAATCACCCGTGGCTACGTTCCATTTTCACAAACCATTACAATGCCGTTGAGAGTATACCATTAACTCTTTAACCGATCTATGATTCCATATCTATAAATGCATCCACATTATGTATGAGTCACATGCCCAACATATCATCCATCAGTTTACTACTCCGAGACCCATCGAATATTGATATAACAAAGTATGCAAGTTGATCGATGTGAAATCGTCACACTAGTAGTGCAAGCTACACTATCGATGCAAGAATAGAAATAGGATAATCTTGTTTGAATATCAATCCCACGAGGATGGTGTATTCAGCTCAAGACTTATGTAACTACAATACTATAGTGTAAAAGTGGAAATTGTGTGTGCAATGGTGGTTGCAATAAAATAATAAAGAGATGAATAAATGACTGATTGTGGTGGCAAAATAGAGTATATAAAAAGATAGAGAAATATGAAAATAAAGCCTGAATCTTCTTGGTTCAGTTCGGCAGAAAGATTATGTACACTTCGAGGGAATATGATGATTCAATCATCAATTAGAAAGCCAACTTCAGTATTAGCTTTCATTTAATCTTCAACCATTGACTCAGGGATGTAGATCGACTTCAACTCTTGTCATAAGTTAGAACTATAACCCTTTCAACAAGCGGATCAACTTTTGCTGTATCCAATCTACTTTCATTGTAATACTCGTTAACCTGACTTGTCACTGCACCCGTCAATGTCAGTGGCTAGTTTAACACTATCATGCAAAACGTTAATCAGATCCAACAATCAACGCTTAAGAAAAAGCCAATACAAATATATATTAAACTGAAGAAAAAGTTTCTACAAGTTTATAAAGCTCAAGAATTTAAACCATCATCAATAAAGCAATAAATACAAAAGTAATCTCCAACAAACATCTAAATTAAGAAGAGTTTAAGAAGATAACAAAGTGTTTTCCTTGATTCAACACTTGATTTCCCTTCTCCTCGAATAATTCTACCTTACTTCACTTCGGATCTCTAGAAATAAGCTTAAACCGCCATGGAAGGATAGAGAAAGCTCGAAGATTGAAGATGTAATACCTCGAAATTTGCTAAGTTGTTTAAGAGTCATTTAGTACTAAGATAAGGGCTTAAAAGCTAACTTAGTGACTAAAATGGCAAAATATAAAAGTTAGGATTTCTTTAATTATGGATTCTAGGAAAGGAATTTATGAGAATATAGAGTACCGTGAGATAGAGGATAAGTAAATTAGGATACTCGCAAAGTTTGGTAATAATCCAAGGAAAAATTGGAATGGGAATTCAAGGTTAAAGTTTAGTGACCAAAATGATAAGTTTTCATAACTTGTATGGTACAAGTCAAAATATGAAAAGTTGAAAGACCAAAGTTGTAATTTCCCAAAAGTTAGGTGTTTTATTTCATAAATAGATAGAGCACCTATTGATGTGGACCGAATGTGGAATTACTGGTTTGATCCGATATTTCAAATATTGGGAAATCACAGTCAAAGTTTAAGTGGGATTCGGATATCCAGATCAAACTAAAAAATTATGACATTTTACCATATGATAGAGAAATGTTTTATGGAAAACTCTCGAAATATGAGTTTTGTTATCAGAAGTGGCTTTCTTGGGTCACATTGTTTTAACCGAAGGGATCCACATCGACCTTAAAAAGATACAATCCATTGTGGAAGGGAAGGTCCCATGTCAGTACTTTATATTGATAAAAAGGAATCAGTCCGAGTTAATATTATTCATACGGATAGCCGATTAAGAAATATTAAGAGAAATTGTATCCGATAAAGATTTTGGGTAATTATCGGTATATTTGGACCGAGTCAAAATTTTAAGTTTGACTTCATAAATATGGAATATTTTATTTGATAATATTATTTATTTTTCAGATATGTAAATAAGGATTTTGTAGAATTTATTTGATAGCCCGGTGAGGGGGAAATCGCAGTAGAAGTAGTAAGTGAATATCGGGAAATCAGATCGAATCAAAATTTCAGAGGTTGTTCTATAAGTCACAAAAAATTCATAAAATATTATTTTATGAATAAATTATTAATTGTTTGATTGTGATCTAACTAGAATAGTTGGATTTTTACAAAATGGCAAAATTAGTGATTTAAGTGACTAGTTTTGGTAATTTGGTCACAATGGCAATTTGAAATATTTTGAAAGTACCATGGGCAATATGGTAATTTCCTATGTGGAAGCATTATTCTAGTTTGGTTAGAGTTGAATGGAATTTGGTTGGAATTGAACTAGAATGGCAACTTGTAAATTATGATTCAGTTGGAGGTTAATTTTTGAATAAGGACTACATTGAATAAAAAATTCAATTTATCAATTACATGTGGCATAAATAAATAAATGTTCATCTTCCACCCCCTCCATTTCGAAAATACCATAGAGAGAAGAAAAAAATATACAAAATTTTTCCTAGGCATTTTGAAGGCTCTCGAACAAGATTTAAGGTATGTTTTTGGTATAAAGTTGATCTATTTTCAATTATCTTTCATTTGATAGTAATTTTATCAAGAGCTATAAAGATTTGATTATGTTCTTGAAGAGAGAGAAAATAGGGTTTCATGTTCCATTTTTAATTGAAGCTTGATCTATGCAAATCTAGTATTGTAGAGATGAAATCAAGCTTAGATTGTTATTAATTTCATGTTTAAGGATTAAAAACCCTAACCCTAGAATTTGGGATTTTATTTAGGGTTTTGAAATTGATGATAAAAATGAAAGATTGATGATATTAGAAGCTTGATTTTAATGTTAGAATGAAAAATCCTCAACTAGTCCTTTAAGTGATCATTTCGGCATACATGGGGAAATTTGGAGAAATATTGTGAAAATTATCCTAGTGATGAATTTGAAGAGATTATGAACTTAGAAGCTTGATTATGGCGTTTGGACTAAAATAAAGTCATTGAAAAATATAGATACCCATTCCGGCTTGTAGAGAAATTATGGGAAAAATATTTTGAAATTATTATGATTATGAGATTTTTGATTCGAATATGCTGTATGAAGTTAGAAATGAAATTAGCATCCAAGAGATTAAATTGACAAGAAAGGAAATGACAAGGGACCATTTTGACAGCCTTGATTAGGTCAAGGACCAATTCAGCTTTGGTCTAAAAGTAAGGGAAAAATGTGAGAAAAATTATAGAAATGTTGGATTAATTATTCGATACAAGTTTGCAAGTGTATGTGTAAAACTAGTGACTAAAATGTCACTTTGGTAAAAGTTAGTGGCTGAAGGGTATTGAATAAAAGTTAGTGAAAAATGATGGAATTATTGAATAATTGTGATTCGAGCTTGAATAAATTGCAAAATGTGCAAAATGGTCACTAGGGACCATAATGAACAATTCGACATTACTAAAGGAAAAAGTGAAAATTTGGAAATATTCTATATTCGGATAATTATACTAGTAAAGTATATGTTAGGATTTATGTTTTGATATAATAATTGAAAAATAATTTTGGACTAAATTGAAAAGATTTCAATTTTTTTTAAGTCCAAACAAGTTGAAAATAAGTTTGAGAAGTTTTTGAGAGGTTTTGGAAATGTTTTAAATGTTTTAAAGTAGCCAAACTAACGTTTTCAATATAGGCGTACCGATACGGTATACCCCATATCGATACGGTTCGAGGGTTTCAGCTATAATATTTTTTCTAGTAACCAAAAATCATACCGATACGCCCCTAGGCGTATCGATACGGAGTGGATCATTTCGATACGCCACGAAGCGTACCGATCCAGTTTTTAACCACCCCAACAGCTATTTCCCAACGGCTATTTGAATTGCAGGTCGTACCGATACGGTCCCTTGTATTCCGATACAGCATACCAAAACGAAACAAGGCGTACCAATACATATAGCCAAGATGAGCATAACAGCTAGTTCCTGTACCGATATGCCTACCCGCGTACCGATATAGAAAGCTATAGAACTGCATTTATTACGGTAAATATAAGCCCCAACGGCTCCAATTAAATCCCAGCGGTCTCCAACGGCTAGAAACTCAATTGGGAGTATTTAAGGACCCTTCAAGCTTCAACAACAATTAATGCTTCCATTGTCAACAACATTATGATGCCAAAATTGTTTTAGGGCTTTTAATTCCTATTCTTTGTATAGACAACACTTGTGAGCTTAATTGTTAATGTATGCTCAAGTGTTTAGGCTTGGGTGAGTGCTTAAAAGAGTGTAAACATTTACCTTGTAGAGAGGATTTCTTGTTTGCTTTATTTCTTTTGTTTGAGAGGATTCCCAAAGCTTGAGTTGTAAGCTTTGGATGCTAGACTTGGTATTTGAGTCTAGGTTGTAAAGGTTACCTCCTAAGCCTTGTTAAAAAGGGAAGAAATCTTAGTGGATTTGGGAAATCCTTAGTGGGAAACTAAGGTAGTGGATGTAGAGCTTGTTAGAAACTTGAACCACTATAAATCCTTGTGTTCATTGTCTATAATTTTTGCTTCCACCATATACACCTAAAAATCTACTTCTTCACCACTTGGCAAGCAACTCAGTTGAAAGAATTCAAGCTCAATCCATCTCAACAATTGGTATTAGAGTGATGTTCAATTGAGAGGTTTAACCACCTATTGAGGTGATTCGACAAGCTTGACCGACAAACAAGTCAACCGACTTTCATGGCGCAATCCATTGACAAGCCACCCTTCTTCAACAGTGAAAACCATGCTTTTTGGAAACATAGGATGATGTTCTTCATGAGAGGCAAAGACTACCGTCTTTGGGACATAGTTAAAGATGGACCGTACGTGCTACCACGAAACAAGGCAGAATAGAGCGCGAAAGATCGTAAGAAGATGGAGCTTAATTGTAAGGCCATACACATTCTATTTTGTGCATTGGGCCCCGATGAGTATGCAAAGGTATCTTCTTGTGAGAGTGCCAAGGAGTTATGGGAAAAGCTTGAAGCAATCCATGAAGGTACAAATGAGGTGAAGGAGACAAAGCTTGGTCTACTTAACCTCGAATATGAAAACTTCAAGATGGACCCATATGAAGACATCAAAAGTATGTTCGACCGGTTCTCCACGATCTTCAACAAGCTAAAATGACTTGGAGAAGAGATTTCAAAAGACAAACTTGTTCAGAAGTTGATTTTTTCACTTCCCGAATCATGGGAGAGTAAGAAGACGACCATTATTGAAGTCAAAGACTTGAAGAAGCTCAAGCTTGAAAAGCTCGTAGGATCTCTTCTCACCCATGAGATGACGTCTCTACCCTTGAAGAGGGAGAAGGAGAAGATAATCAAAGAGCAAGGAGTTGATGTCAACACCATTGATCTTCAATCATCCACAAGCCACCAAGAAGAATCAAGTGAGGAGGAAAGTGAGGATGAAGAGATGGCCTATCTCTTCAAGGAACTTTCTCGATTTATGAAGAGCAATATAGAAGAATCCAAGCATGAATCGAAGAAGAATAAGATGGTGGATCCCCCCCAAGTGCTCAAAATGCAAGGAGACGGGGCACACTAAATACGATTGCCCTCGGTTCAACATAAAGGGATAATCATAAAGCATATGTGGCTACATGGAGTGATGACGACTCCACCGATGAAGATGAGATAGCCCACCTATGCTTGATGGCCTTCCAAGAGGGGGAGGTAACTATTAACTCATCTTGTTCAAATTCAAATTCATACACATTTGATGAGTTATAAGAAGCATATGACAAATTGGTTTTTGAGTTCAAGGCTTCATTTTTGTAAAATAAAAAGATGATTTCAAAATTGAAAAATCGAAAATGATTTGCTTTTGAAAACCAATTTGGAATCTGAAGCAAAAATTAGAGATTTTGAACTTAAAATTTTAAATTTACAAAATTTGCTTCAAAGTTTAGAAAAAGATCATCAAAAGGAAGTTGATGATCTTAAGAAAGAAAAATATTTGATTTCGAAAGAGCTTGAAAAGAAAAACAATTTAGGAAAATCAAATTTTTATCAAAGACAATCTAGTGCCCCTAAATTTTTGAATGGAAAAGTTTTTAGAAGTATTTGGGTCCCAAAAGGACTAATTACTTCAACTAAAAAAGGATGAAATTGAAAAATGGATTCCTAAGGGGACTAAATTATGTGCTACTAATGCCTATGGATCTAAAGCAATTTGGATACCAAAAATCAAATGATTGTCTTTTGTAGGTGTGATGGAGCTTTGATCAACAAGTGATAAGATTGAGGGAGAGCTCTATACAAGCAAAGGATGAACACTTGAAGAAGGAAGGCTTCACATCCTCCCTTTGTTTCAAGTGTGGTAAAATTAGTTGAATTTTGTTCTTTTTAATTTAATTTAATTAAACTAGTTAATCATGCATGTTGGACTAACATTTGACTGATGCTTGAGTAAGGGGGAGCCAATTTTAAAACAAAACTTATTTTTGTCAAAAAAAATTTCCTCCATTGTTATTGATCTTTTAAGTTTGAACTATTTTTGATACAACAAAAGGGGGAGAATGTTTTGAAAAATTGATTTTTCAAATGAATAAGGGGGAGCTTATACGATTTTTAACAACTCGTCTCTCATTCAAATTTTATTTTTACTAAGGGGGAGAATCTCAAAAACAATTTTTCAAGTTGGTTTTATTATATCAAAAAGGGGGAGATTGTTAAGATTTATATTTTGATATAATAATTGAAAAATAGTTTTGGACTAAATCGAAAAGATTTCAAAAATATTTTTAAGTCCAAACAACTTGAAAATAAGTTTGAGAAGTTTTTGAGAGGTTTTGGAAATGTTTTAAATGTTTTAAAGTAGCCAAACTAACATTTTCAATACTCGATACGGTCCTATTTTTCTAGTAACCAAAAACTGTACCGATACGCCCCTAGGTGCACCGATACGGAGTGGATCATTTCGATACGCCACGAAGCGTACCGATTCAGTTTTCAACCATCCAATGGCTATTTCCCAACGGCTATTTGAATTGCAGGTCGTACTGATATGATCCCTTGCATTCTGATACGACATACCAAAACGAAACAAGGCGTAACGATACGCATAACCAAGATGATCGTAACGGATAGTTCCCGTACCGATACGCCTACACGCGTACTGATACAAAAAACTGCAGAACTGCATTTATTGCGGGAAAAATAAGGCCCAACGGCTCCAATTCAATCCCAGCGGTCTCCACTAGAAACTCAATTGGGAGTATTTAAGGACCCTTCAAGCTTCAACAACAACTAATTCTTCCATTGTCAACAACATTATGATGCCAAAATTGTCTTAGGGCTTTTAATTCCTATCCTTTGTATAGACAACACTTGTGAGCTTAATTGTCAATGTATGCTCAAGTGTTTAGGTTTGGGTGAGTGATTAAAAGAGTGCAAACATTTACCTTGTAGAGAGGATTTCTTATTTGCTTTATTTCTTTTGTTTGAGAGGATTCCCAAAACTTGGGTTGTGAGCTTTGGATGCTAGACTTGGTAATTGAGTCTAGGTTGTAAAGGTTGCCTCCTAAGCCTTGTTAAAAGGGGAAGAAATCTTAGTGGATTTGGGAAATCCTTAGTGGGAAGCTAAGGTAGTGGATATAGAGCTTGTTACAAGCTTGAAGCACTATAAATCCTTGTGTTCATTGTCTATAATTTTTTCTTCCACCACATACACCCAAAAATTGACTTCTCCACCACTTGGCAAGCAACTCAGTTGAAAGAATTCGAGCTCAATCCATCTCAACAGTATAGTTAAGCATTGCTAGATTAAAAATCTAACATGAATATTGTTATGTATGTTCAAATGGTACTGTACAACTATTGACGAGGCTAAGGGTACCAGATCAAAAGAAAACAAGGGAAAAGTATCGAAATATCTTAGTAAGGCTAATATCATGCATGACCCAGGTGATCACATTTTACTTATTTATATATATGTGTGATATGAGTGAATGCATTTTACTTATTTATATATATGTGATATAAGTGAGTGCATGTTTACTTATTTAATATATATATGACGTGAGGGAGACTGGCGAGAAGTCGACCTTGATATTAATAAAAATGTATGTTGATCAAATTTATGTAAATGGCATAATGATTTATCTAAGATAAATCAAATTTTAGATATTTGGGTATGAACTGCCCATTATCGAATTATAGATGATAGTATTGATGAATTGGATATTGAATGTGAAAATATTATATTGTTATGCCCAAGTACTAGTGTGAGAGTCTTTGGTATAATTGGATATCCATAGAGTCTTAGCAGCTGCATTCCAGCACTATGGTGCGTTCCAGACACTTCGGTGCTGACATTAGACGCTATTGCATTGTAGACACTACGGTGTTGTTTAGACACTTCGGTGTCGACTAGCACAAAAGGTGCGATAATGAGGAGAAAAGGGCATCCTCGAGTACGTGATCACCATCAGACGCTACGGTGCTGCAGACACTACGATGTCGTTATGATGAATCGTATAGCATAGGTATAATTGGATATACATAGAGTATTAGTAGCTATGTCCTAGCACTATGGTGCGTTTCAGTCACTTCGGTGATGTTTAGACACTTCGGTGTCGACTTAGACGCTACGGCCTTGTTCAGACACTTCGGTGTTGTTAGCACAAAAGGTGCGATTATGAGGAGCAAAAAGCATCCTCGAGTACGTACTCATCTCAGTCGCTTCGGCAATGCAGACGCTACGATGTCTTGTAGACACTACGGTGTCGTGATGACTCACGTACCATAGCATCACATGATTTTGTACTTTGGGCTATAATACTTGAAATGCATTTATGCATGTAGTTAAGCTAAAAAGCTTAATGTACACAAGACTGGTAAGATAGATCAAATCCTATGATTTGAATATTATATTGGTTTAATGAATTATACATGTAAGGTAGTTCTATGCATGATAAAATGTCATCAACTGCAATTGGAAATCGCTTGCCATTTTGCAGGGCCGAGTTATTTATAATCATTGTTTTACATTGTTATGATTATGCCTCACTAAATTATACTTAGCGTGTATTTCGTATCACACATAGGTACTTCGGACCAGATAGCAAAAAAGGAGCTGTACATCGTTAGATCAAATTAGCCTGCATTATCAGTAAGTATCACCATATCCTAGTCTAGTGGGGCATGTATAGATATTAAATAAGTAGCTATTTTGCTTGTCTAAGTTTTCGTACTCTATTTATAAGTTAATGTGGATGTATGATCTAGAAGCATGGATTAGTTTGAGGAATTAAGAATATTAGAAAAGATGCTTCAAACGATTTTAAACTTAGTTTGTTGTTTATCGCGTAGCGATTTTAAAATCAAGAAAGAGTCTAGGTAGCACACATAGTTTTCACCCTGAATTATATTTTAATTTTAATAATTGCTTAAAGTATTTTATAAACCAATTCAGGGTCAAAACAGGTGATTCTAGAAAGATTTGTAATTTAGTGAAAACCGAAAAGGTTGTTTAATCAAATTAGTTTTGCAATAAAAAATTTACAATTCTAAAAATCAGTGTAAATCGGTTATTAACATCTTGAATGTGTATTTGAATATCGAATATACGTTGAGGGTGTTACAGAAGATGATATGAAAAATGGAAATCGTGTGACTCTCTCTTCCCATATTCATCTTTCTATAGGTTTCCCAAGAAAGGACACATATCCTACATGTATTTTGTGTGTCCCAAGGCCGTAGAGAATTTGTTATAACAAATAGTACAATTGGAAGGGTTGTCCTTATCTTTTAGCAGTCTGGGTAGTTGGCAGATGCAGTGTTAAGCTGGCTGCAGTGGTGAGACTTCCTCTACAGGGACATTAGAAATATAACGACAACAAGGCAAAATAGGCAGAAATATATGAAATACTAGAATTGAAACTGAGTTAGATAAAATGCAGAAATAGACATGAAAATGCAGAAATGGATGCAATAAACACAGATGTGGGGACAATTAAATACATAAATCTAAGGAAAATATATACTTTTTAAAGAGCTATCACACCCCCAAACTTGAGTTTTTACTTGTCCTTAAGTAAAATTTAAAGCAACAAGCTTCAACAAAAGTTTAGAGGCATTCTAGTTACTTGAATCATTCCAATCAATCAATAAATTCATTGCATCGACAAGATAGAAAATTGCATAATCAAATCCACATCAATATATAAGCAAGCAATTCACGAATTCCTAACATCATGCCTATCATCTCAGATTCATTCCACCTATCAACATTTATTTAGTACCACAAATAACAATATATTTTTTCACATTTTTCTTCTTTTTCTTTCCCATTTTTTTTATGTAGTGAGAGATATCGAACAATGAATACTTTAGACAATGAGAAGTAAGATGTTGTGCAATGAACCCCCAAAAAGTACTTCATTGCAACAACACACACTCATGCAGCGACAACCTTTGGCCAGATTCATTTTTCTAACGTATGCAGGGGAGTGTTCCCCCTTAAAGCTACTTTTACTTTATTGCACTCACATTGGAATGCCATTTATTTATACTTAATAAGATATACTAATATATATAGCACATGATGAAACATGTAGAAGTCATCAAAAATCAAAGGAATGATCTAGATATTCTTAATCAAAGAAATAGATGTATCAATGCAGAGTAAAAGATGAAATCATCCATTATGTATGTCCAACAAACTTATCAATGATCATAACAATTCAAGATTTACACACCGAATGCAAGAAAAAGATTTTTCAACACAAAGGGAACCTTGTATTTGCTTAATTTGTTTTTTGAAATTGGGGTGCATTTTAACTCGTAGGCGTATACTCCTAAACTTAAAGATTGCATTGTCCCTAATGCAAAAGAAAATAGAATAAAATGATAGAATGAATGACAGAATGTAATGACAGAATGTGGTTACAATGATGAATGCAATAATATTATAACTAAATGCTATTACAATGACAATGCAAATTTTATGACAATACATGAAACAAAAATGAAATTACACTATATGGAATGCATGCCTACAAAAAACTAAAAACAAACTAACTTAATTCTCAGGCTCATGGGAGGAGGAGGTGGAGCGTCTCTTCTTGTTTTTGCTCTTCTTCTCTTCTTTGTGCTTGTTCTTGCTTTTCTTATTAGACTTCGAGCATTTTCTCCTTTTTGCTTTCTTTGGAAAAGGGGCCTTTTCTTCATCTTGTTTATCTTCCTCGTCTTTCTTGGGCTCCTCTTCTTCATCGGCATCATCGCCACATCCCCAGTAAGTATGAACTATGGTGGTGCCTTGTAAAACACCATCGCAAGAGGGTTGGCCTCTTGTTCATCAATTGTGGGACCTCCACCGGTCTCGTAGAAACTTGCTTCATCTCTGGTCCTTCTAAGTTGCATCCGTAATCTTGGATGCAATCAAATTTTTCTCAACAATTTTTCTCTTGACAATAGTTTTCTCAACAATGGAACTATCCTCATCATCTTTATCAATGTCCTCAACAAGGACTTTATCTTCGTCAGTAGCAGTTGGTGTTGTATCGGTGTCCGTAGGGATATTCAAATCAAATAGACAATTCTTAATGATCTTACTCGATGCCTTCTCTTGTGGTGAGTCACCAGCTTCGCTGACATTCCCAGGAGAATTCGCTAACTTGGTTGGTACTTTTTTTTGGTAGTATCAAAGGAGAAATCATAGTTATGGATGGTGGGAGAGAACTCTGGAAATTCTGGTAAGGAAATTGAAGTGATTTGGCTCATGGAAGTAAGAGTAGACCTGTGCCACGTCTTCACATAAGCATAGAATAAATTCTATGTCAGATCCATTATTTGTATTGGGGCTTCAACTCTTCCAAGTATGCTCGTTACAACATCAAGTTTGTCTTCTATCTATAGAACATTCTTCCAGACTTCATCACTTATGGGGACATTTTTTGTTGCAATATCCATCTTTGCCTTGCCCTTTTCCTCTCTTGTCGTAGTATCTACTCTTAGTGTAAAAACATCTGAAGTGCGAGCCATTCTCTCTGTAATGCCCTAAAATTGGGCCTAGTTGTTAGATACAGGGTTTTAAAAAGCGGTCCGCAACGGCCGAAATCGCTTTTACTAAAAATCACCATGTAAATCGAATTCACACCAAAAATGGTGGATTGCGGTAGCGATTTAACAGCTAGCGGCCGATTGCGGCGATAACGGACCGCTATTCCCGCTTTCAGACCATTTCACGGATGGTTCATCGAAAGCTTTTTGGCTCGAATCTCGTTAACAACCAGCGGGGAGGGGAAATAGTTGGTCGAGGTTTGCTCGAGATGGGATGAGGAGTTGAATGGTGGGTGTGGTGCATTTCACGGACGATAAATGGGTGGTGGCCGGAGATAAAAAGGGGAGGAGGAGAATATTGCAGAGAATAGGCGGGAGAGAAATGAGGAAGATGAACTTAAAACATTAAAAGGGTAAATAGCGGAAATGAGGGTTCAAGTTTTAGTGAATTTTCGAAGAGGCTTAAAAGTTTTAGCACACTTACAATTTAATCCTTTAATGCCGATTTTTAGTTTAATTAAGATGATTTGTTTTATTCCATTTCCAATTAAGTCCTCAAATCCTTAATGAAACTTTCAATTGAGCCTCTAAGTCTTATTTCCTTTCAATTATATCCTTTTATAAGTATTGGAAAACACTCTAAAAATTGTTAAAAGTAACTTTTTATAATTATAATTAAATCCTCCCATTGTTGATATTTTTTTAATTTAGGTATTGATTGGAAGAACAAATATATATATATATATTTTATTCTCGAGTTTGTCGGTGGAAAAGAACTCTTTGATAAAATTATAAGGAATCTAATGTCATATGTTACAATTATAATAGATATTTTTTAATCCATTTTAATTTATATATGTCTATTTTTGTTTAGAAAACACTCCAAAATCATTAAAATTGATTTTTTATAATTATAATTATATTTTTTACAATAAATTATGCAAAATTAAAAACAAATTCACGGCCACGACTCCCGCAGTGACCGCTATAGCTTCTGTTATGTCTGAAAATGCAATAATCACGATGCGACCAAAAATGCGTCCGCGACCGAGATTTAAATCCCTGGTTAGATGGATCGATTAGACAGTTGAGGAGAACCGTATTAGGCAATTCGAGCTAGTTTCGGGAATTAAATTTTAATAAATCATTTTTGGCTAAAATAAAATATGAAAAAATGATAGAAAATATTTAATTAATATTTAAGTATTTTGGTAAACTCAATTTGAAGGAATTAAATCTGATTTTGGGACATTTTGGTCAGGTGACTAAAATGTAAAGTTTTTAAAATTGTTTTGGTGACTAAATTGTAAAAGGGTCAAAACTTAGAATCTTTAAGGAGCTAATTAACCAAACTTTTTCATCATATTTACCCTTAATTTAAGCTATTTTTAAAAGGTTTTTAAGAGGTTTTAATATTAAAATAAAATAGAATTGATAAAAGGATTTTTAATTAGCCAAATTTATTTTCTCACGTAACTACTTTTGCTTTCAACTTTTCTCTCAACTTTCTCAGTAGCCAATCTCTCAATTTCTTTCCAAAAATTCTAGAAAAAAATATCTCTTTTGATTTTTTATTTCCTATTTGATTCCTTTGATCTCTTCTACAAAATCTACTTGGTTTCTTGAAGCTTTCATCCAAACTTTGCCAATTAAGGAAGAAATCAACAATTAGAGGTGATTTTCATTTCTCTCATCTAATTAAAGGTTCTTTAATGAAATTCCCAAGTTCTTGATCCTTTACAACTGATTTATGTTATGGAATTATGATTAAAACAAGAATATGATGATTAAATTGAGTTTTGATCTGGAAATTTGATGAACACTATTTTGGATCTATTTTGTATTGAATCTAATTGATTTAGATCTCTTTAAGATGATGTGCTTGTTGGTTGCTGGAAATTAGAGATGCATGGAAGTGCATTAATTCTCTGTTTTTGGTTGGGTAAAATAGGGGAGTTGAATCCTTTAGCTTTTGGAGAAGTTGTAGAAGCTTCATAAGCTTGATTCTCGCAATGTCAAGATAGCTTTGGATTGTTGGTGAATGGAAACACATTTTACTGCTTTTAAAAGGTTTGAAGATGGTTGTTGGGATTTAGAAAAGTTTGAAACACTTATCTAAGCTTGAAAGTAAGTATTGGTTGAGCTCTCTCTCATTTTCGGCTTTGCAAAATATAATCTCATGTACATGTTTATAGATTTGGTTACTTAATGTTATATGAATGTTTTAGAAAGAAAAGATGTTGCAAATGAGTTCACATGATGATATTTGAGCATAGCAAATGATTTATGAAAGAATCTTGAGTATGCTAGAATACATGGTTTAATGTATTGAAAATGGTTTGAATAGATTCATATGAAAAACAGTAAGTTAATGAGGTTTTATTGAGTATATTGGCAAGTGGCTGAGATAAAATGTTATTGGATACAGTTGGCTAGCCATAGGGTTTAAAGTGCACTATAATAAGTCACCTCATGTGTGTTGAGGGGTCAAGAGTATGCCATGCTACACTATGAGAACCGCAGCAGTTGAGGGGTCAAGAGTTTGCCAATTCTCTCGCTGGTGGATTTATACTTTATAATTGTTGAGGGCTACTCCGGTTTGAGGATGTGTGTGAAGTGATTGAAGGAGCCACTTGGGAAATCCGTGTATCCGATGTGTTTTTATAAAATAGAATGAGATTTGCTTTTGAGTCACTTGAATGCCAATATATGAGATGATGTATCATTAGAAATGGATTATGTTTTGCATAATATGGTTTATACATGAGATGCTCTTTAAGCTTGCTATTTAGAGATTTTGGCATATGAAGCTTAAATTGAGGTTTATGTTAGAAATCCATGATACATGTGTTGCAAATGGTTTAAGTGTGTACATTTGAAGAGATTTTAGAAGCATGAGATATTTTTCCATGAGACTTATACATTTGATAGTATTAAAATGGTTTTAAATGCATTGATGAGAGTTTTTGAGATTCCCTCACTAAGCTTGTAGCTTACTCTCTCATTTCCTCATCAATGCAAAGAGATAAACACTTTTGGACAACGAGTAAGCAAGTGGAGATCTAAGGGTTGAAGTATTTCAAAGTATAGTTTTATGAGTACTTAGTAGTAATAAGAGGCATTGTGACCAAGTTGTAATTGGAAGGTTTATTTTGTGTACTCCCTATTTGTACAAGTTATGTTTGATGTTTTGGACTTGTATGGTGCTTAATGTTTGGTTTTGAGGGGTTGGGAAACATTATGCATGCTTGGGTAGAAATCATGCCTATATGACTTATGTTTGGATTTGATATGTTGTGTATGATCTTCTACCATGCTTCTATGTCTGAGGAATTAGTGTTTGAGTAGTTCTATTATGATTAGATGTTGATTGGAGAAGTTAGATTGAGCCATAGTGTCATATGTTGGACCAATAGGTCATTACAAGTTTGTCTGTATCGGTACGAGTCCTTAGGGATCGGTATGTAGGGACCTGTCTAGGCTCAATCTGGGCAAAAATACCTTGGCGTACTAATACGCCTAGAGATTGTATCAATATGCAATTTTGAAATATTGGCTTGGTTTTGGTACACTGCAACCGTACCTGTACGCCCTTTAGCCACTAGAATTCTTGATTTTGAACATCGAACACCCGTACTGATACGCTTGAGGACCGTATCAGTACACCTTTGTTAAACTTGACCGTTCTGATATGGATTACTCCCTAGCTGGTACGCCAACCGTTATTTCTGGTAATATGCTTCCCTGTAGTTTAAATCTTTACAGTTTAGTCCCTATTTCTTAATCATGCAATTAAATGTGTTTGGATGATTGTTTTAAGTTGAAATTTAACCCGGCGGTATGAAATACGACTAATTAAGGCTTGGTTACTTTAATTTCGAGTAAGTCCTCATATTTAACAAAAATTTCTATTTGGTCCATGTAGTGCTAAATCGTGCAGTTGGAAGTTAATTCGACGCCCGATTGAGTTGTGAGTTTTACCGTTGTCAGCATGATGACCTTAGGACTTAATTATGCATTTGGAAAGATAAAAGAAAAAATTGACCGCTTTCTAATGAATTCTTTTGGGTTTGTCTCAATAAACCCTAATGTAGCTCGTTCAGCTCGATTTTACGACTAGACCGAGTTAAAGGGTTATATTTATTGGTATTAGAGCCATGTTTATGATTGTTAGAGGTGGGTTATGGTTGTTCGATTGATCATTGCTATATGAATATGATGATTGTCATGCACAGTGCATGATTTTTAATGACTTTGGTTGAAGTATGATTTGATTAGGGTATAAGCTTGGGGACACATTGCCTTATTACTACTAGTGTTAAATAATTTTTGTTTTTAAACATGGCGACTTGGATTCTTGCTGCAAGCTGGTCTAATTGTATTATTTTATTGCATTATCATGTTTTAGACTCATATTTTCACAAAATGGGACTGAGACGAGAGACGAGAGACGAGAAACGAGAGCTTTATATGAGAAGTGTTGTGGATGAACATAATGATGAGTTGCCTCATCCTCCATCGATTCCTCATATTTTTGGAGTTAGGGGTGGTGCACCTCAAGCACCGCAAGGACCTACTTTTGGTGATATGACATCGTTGATCCAGGCAATGACTAAAACTTTTCAAGCGACCATGACTGGTATGCAAGTACCTGAATCGGCACCTATAGCAGCTATTAATATCGGGCTTCCATTGGAGCCTTTACGTAGCTTGGGAGGTACCGAGTTTAAAGGTTTACCTCCAAAAGTAGCTGAGGAGTGGTTCACTAGCAAGAAAAGGATTCTTGGATAGATAGTGTACGGATGTCCGTATGCTAGGGTGTATAGTGTTGTTGCTTCAGGGTAATGCCTATAGTTGGTGGATGACTACTACTGTGGATTTGGCACTTACTGATGCAACGTGGGAGTTCTTTTGTGCCGCTTTTTGAAAAAAATATCTAGGTTCCTGATATCAGGGTGAGAAGAAAAGAGAGTTCATGGATTTAGAACAGGGGAACATGACTGTGTCCGAGTATGAGATCCAATTTGTTCGATTGAGCTAGTATGCTCCTAAGCTGGTTCTTGACAAGCGACAGTGATGCAACCAGTTCTGTTATGGGCTAGTGAATGAGGTAAAGACGTGCATGTTGGCTATAGGTTATATGGAGTTTGATGTCCTTATTTCTCGAGCTAAGGACATAGAATAGAATTTGGTGTTGTCTTCTCGAACAGGGAGTTCTTTTTATAAGAAAGAGGCTGGCTGAGTCAGATGTTGGTAGAGATCGTACAAAAAGCATAGAGATAGAAGGTATCGTCCGAAGAGGAGACGCGGAAGGAGTAGTGCTAGGCGTGGACAACATGTTCAGAACACCTTTGTTTGAACACTTGAGTATGGGAGATATGGTAAATGACATATGGGGGAATGTTGTGGTATTCTTGGTACTTGTTGGAATTGTGGTTCCATGGGATCACATTAGGTGTGATTGTCCATAGATGGTTAGAAAAGGTTAGGCTCTTGCACCTACTGTTGTGCCACAAAGAGGTCGTAGTCTCGATCGAGGACATTTTAAGCATAGAAAGGATGGTCAGAGAGTAGTTACTCATACCGTAGCGGTTCAACCAGAGGGTGGTAGATCGACAAGGGTTTTCGTGTTTCGTGTGGGAAGGAATGATACCGATGTGATTTACAGGTACATTTACTTTGCATTCCATACCATTTCTCTCTTTGACAGATTCTGGTTCTATACATTCATACATCTTGCGCGAACATGCATGTTTGCTTGATATACATGTATAAGTTTTAGATCTTGGTATGCAGGTAACTGGTTCTTTTGGTGAGACAGTAGTCACTAAGAGGTTGTATAAGAGATGTCTATTGATGTTTAAAGGTAATGTGTTTGCGGCTGATTTGATGGAGTTACTGTTTTATAGTTTTGATGTAATCTTAGGGATGAATTGGTTATCTGAGCATAAGGCTGTGGTTGATTTTGAGTCCAAGCAAGTTTTACTGAAACTTGCTGAGGACTACAATGTGGTGGTTGTGGGCGAGAATGTCAAATTCTTGTCTAATGTTTTTTAGTCCTTTGGAAGCACAAAAGTTGTTAGAATTTGGGGGTCAAACATACCTAGCTTATGTTATGAATCCTAATATGAAGGAAGTGCATGCCAAGGATATTTTCACTGTTTGTGATTTTTTAGGAGTGTTTTCGGAAGAGTTGCCTGGTTTGCCGTCAGAGAGGGAGGTAGAGTTTTGCATTGAGACGTAAGCGGATACGACTTCAGTGTCGATTGCATTGTGTTGCATGGCACCGAAGGAATTGAAGGAGTTGAAGATGCATCTTTAGGAGTTGTTGGATCATGGTTTCATTCGGCCTGGTGTGTCACCATGGAGAGCATTGATGTTGTTATTGAAAAAGAAATATGGCACGATGAGAATGTGCATTGATTATCGGTAACTGAACAAGTTGACGATTAAGAACAAGTATCCTTTACCGAGGAACGATGATTTGTTTGATCAATTTCGGGGAGCTACGGTGTTTTCCAAAATTAATTTGCATTCTGGATACTATCAATTGAAGGTAAAGGATAAAGACTACTAAAAATAGCTTTTCGCACGCGCTACGGGTATTATCAGTTCTTGGTGATGCTGTTTGGGTTGAAAAATGCGCCAACAACTTTCATGGATATGATGAATCGGGTGTTCCATGAATTTTTGGATCAATTTATGGTCCTGTTCATCGATGATATTCTCTTGTACTCTCATACCGAGGAAGATCATGATCGGCACCTACGAATTATGTTGCAAGTTCTGTTGGACAACAAGCTTTATGCCAAGCTGAGTAAGTGTGAGTTTTGGACCAAGCAAGTGGTTTTTCTTGGTCATGTTGTTTCGACCGAGGGTATTCGCGTGGATTCGTAGAAAATTAAAGGTAGTGAATTGAAGCTGTAGTGAATTGGAAGCAACCTAAGTCGGTGTTTGAAGTTCGTAGTTTCTTGGGGTTGGCAGGATATTATCAATGCTTTGTGGATGGATTCTCGAGGATTTCTACGACGAATTTGTTGTAAAAGGATGTAAGTTTTGAGTGGACAGAAGCTAGACAACAAGCTTCCAATAAGTTGAAGGAAGCTTTGACGCAAGCTCCAATCTTGATTCAACCTAAGTCAGGAAAAGAGTTTATGGTTTATAGCGATGCATTCTACGTTGGTTTGGGGTGTGAGTTGATGCAAGAAGAAACGGTTGTGGCTTATGCATCTAGGCAGTTGAAGGTACATGAGTGTAACTATCCTACGCACGATATTGAGTTTGTTGTGGTGGTGTTTGCTTTGAAGATTTGGTGGCATTATCTTTATGGTGAGAAGTGTACTGTGTACACAGACCACAAGAGTTTGAAATGACTGATGTCGCAGAAGAAGTTGAATCTTAGGAAACGAATATGGTTGGAGTTACTTAAAGATTATGATTTTATGATAGAGTATCATCCGGGAAAGGCTAATGTCGTAGCTGATGCCTTGAGCAGAAAGGTTGTGGTAGAATTGAGGGCGATGTTTGCTCGGTTGAGTGTGACGCGTGATGGTGGTTTGTTGGCTGAGTTGCAAGTGAAGCCATCATTGTTGCAGTTGATCAAGGAGAAGCAACCGTATAATGATTCTTTAGTACTGCGTGTCAAGGATATAATAGATGACAACCAAACGGAATTTTGTTTTAGTGATGAAGGAGTTTTGTGTTTCAAGAGTCGAGTGGTTGTGCTGAAAGATGAGGAGTTAAGGCACACTATATTGACTGAGGCACATTCAAGTCCTTTTGCTATGCATCCGGGAAGTACAAAGATGTATCAAGATTTGAAAAAAGAGTATTTTTGGGTTGGTTTGAAAAAGGATGTAGCGAATTTTGTTGCTTGCTGTATGGTATGTCAGCGTGTTAAGGCTAAGCATCAGTTTTCTTTTTGGGTTGTTTCAACCGTTGAAGATTTCAGAATGGAAGTAGGAGAGAATTACCATGTATTTTGTGTCCAGTCTGCCTTTAACACCACCTAAGAAGAATTATGTATGGGTGATTGTGGATAGGTTTACGAAGTGTGAACATTTTCTGGCTGTGCATACGACGTATACCTTGGATAAATTGGCAAAGCTATACATTGCTGAGATTGTGAGGATGCATGGGGTGCCTAAGTCTATAGTATAGGATAGATATCCGCGCTTTACAGTGAGGTTTTGGGAGTGTTTGCATAAGGCGTTGGGTACACAGTTGAATTTCATTACTTCGTATCATCCTCAAACAGATGGTTAGTCTGAAAGCGTTACCCAGGTGTTAGAAGATATATTGCGGTGTTGCATCATTGATTTCCAAGGATCATGGGAGAAGCAGTTACCTTTGGTGGAGTTCGCCTATAACAATAGTTATCAGGCTAGTATCCAAATGGCTCCGTACGAGGCTTTGTATGGTAGAAGGTGTCGCACGCCACTTTGTTAGGCAGAGGCGGGCAAGAAGTTTGTTTCCTTGCCTGATGTGTTGAAGGACACAAATGAGAAGGTGAAGCTTATTAGTGATCGGTTGAAGGCAGCTTCGGATCGGCAAAAGTCATATGCTGACCTAAAGAGTAGGGAGATTGATTTTGTTGTTGCTGATCGAATGTTTCTAAAGGTTTCACCTTGGAAGAAGGTGTGAGGTTTGGACGAAAGGGAAAGTTGAGTCCAACGTTCATTGGGCCTTATGGGGTGTTGGAGCGTGTTAGTCCTGTTGCTTATAGGTTAAGATTACCTGCGGAGTTGGAGAAGATACATGATGTTTTCCATGTGTTGATGTTTCGGAGGTATAGATCGGATCCTTCGCATGTGATACTTGTTCAGGAGATTGAGTTGAATCTAGATTTGACCTATGACGAGGAACTGATGAGAATTTTGGGTTCAAGCAGCAAGGTTCTTCGTGTAAAGACCGTAGAGTTGGTTAAGGTGCTGTGGCGACATCGTGGTGTCGTGGAACCCACATGGGAAAGTAAGGAGGACATGAAGAAATAGTTTCCATACTTTTTTCGCTAGGTAAATTTCGAGGATGAAATTTCTTAAGAGGGGGAGAGTTGTAATGCCTTGAAATTGGGCCTAGTTGTTAGATGGATCGATTAGACGGTTCGGGAGAACCGAATTAAACAATTCGAGCTAGTTTCAGGAATTAAATCTTAATAAATCATTTTTGGCTAAAATAAAATATAGAAAATTGCTAGAAAATATTTAATTAATATTTTAATTATTTTGGTAAACTCAACTTGAAGGAATTAAATCTGATTTAGGGACATTTTGGTCCAGTGACTAAAATGTAAAGTTCTAAAACTATTTTGGTGACTAAATCGTAAAAGGGTCAAAACTTAGAATCTTTAAGAAGCTAATTAACCAAACTTTTTCATCATATTTCCCCCTTAATTTAGGCTATTTTAAAAAGTTTTTTAAGAGCTTTAATATTAAAATAAAATAGAATTGATAAAAGGATTTTAATTAGCCAAATTCATTTTCTCACGTAACTACTTTTTCTCTCAATCTCTACTTTCTCAGTAGCCAAACTCTCAATTTCTTTCCAAAAATTCCAGAAATCAATCTCTTTTGATTTCTTTTTGATTTTCTAGTTGATTCCTTTGATTTCTTCTACAAAATCTACTTGGTTTCTTAAAGCTTTCGTCCAAACTTTGCCAATTAAGGGAGAAATCATAAATTAGAGGTGATTTTTGTTTCTCTCCTCTAATTAAAGGTTCTTTAATGAAATTCCCAAGTTCTTGATCCTTTACAATTGATTTATGTTATGGATTACGATTAAAACATGAATATGATGATTAAATTGAGTTTTGAAGTGGAAATTTGATAAACATTGTTTTGGATCTGTTTTGTATTGAATCTATTTCATTTAGATATCTTATAAGATGTGTTTTAATGTTAAAAGAAGATATTAATTGAAGGAATCCCGAAACTATGTGAATTGCTAATTTTCTAGGTTGTAAATAGTTAGATTTTGAAGTGATCTCGGTGTTGCAGAGTTGTTGGAAGTATAAGGACGTTATAAAGATTTTTTTGGATGTTAATTGACGTTGTTATGATGTTAGAATCAATAGTTTTGGCTGGGATTTGTTTAGATGAAGGTTGGTGATGATTTCAGTTTTTTTAGAGTGGCGTTTGATGGATTTAAGTGAGGCGAAGTTGTGTTTGTTGGTTGCTGAAAATTAGAGATGCATGGAAGTGCATTAATTATCTATTTTTGGTTAGGTGAAGCAGAGGAGTTGGATCCTTTAGCTTTTGGTGAAGTTGCGGAAGCTTCGGAAGCTTGATTCTCGCAACGGCAAGATAGCTTTGGATTGTTAGTGTGTTGATATGCATTTTACTGCTTTTAAAAGGTTTGAAGATGGTTTTTGGCAGTTTAGAATAAGTTTGAAACACTTATCTAAGCTCAGAAGTAAGTATTGGTTGAACTCTCTCTCGTTTTTGGTTTTGCAAAATACAATCTCATGCACATCTTTACAGATTTGATTACTTAATGTTATATGCATGTTTTAGAAAGGAAAGATATTGCAAATGATTTCACATGATGATATTTGAGCATAACAAATGATTTATGAAATAATCTTGAGTATGTTAGAAAACATGGTTTAATGTATTGGAAAATGGTTTGAATAGATGCATATGAAAAACAGTAAGTTAATGTGGTTTTATTGAGTATATTGGCAAGTGGCTAAGATAAAATGTTATCAGATATATTTGGCTAGCCATAGGGTTTAAAGTGCACTATAATAATTTGCCTAATGTGTGTCGAGAGGTCAAGAGTATGCCATGCTCCACCATGAGAACCGCAACAGTCGAGGGATCAAGAGTGTGCCAATTCTCCAGCTGGTGGATTTATACATTATAACCGTTGAGGGCTACTCCAGTTCGGGGACGTATGTGAAGTGGTAGAACGAGCCACTTGGGAAATCCATGTATCATATGTGTTTTTATAAAATAGAAAAAGATTTGCTTTTGAGTCACTTGAATGCCAATATATGAGATGATGTATCATGAGAAATGGATTATGTTTTGTATTATATGGTTTATACATGATATGCTCTTTAAGTTTGCTATTTAGAGATTTTGGCATATGAAGCTTAAATTGAGGTTTATGATAGAAATCCATGATACATGTGTTGCAAATGATTTAAATGTGCGTATTTGAAGATATTTTAGAAGCATTTGATATTTTGCCATGAGACTTATACATTTGATAGAATTAAAATGGGTTTAAATGCATTGATGAGTGTTTTTAAGATTCCCTTACTAAGCTTATAGCTTACACTCTCCTTTTCTCATCAATGCAGAGAGATAGACACTTTTGGACAGCGAGTAAGCAAGTGGAGATCCAAGGGTTGAAGTATTTCAAAGTATGGTTTTATGAGTACTTAGTAGTAATAAGAGGCAATGTCACCAAGTTGTAATTGGGAGGTTTATTTTGTGTACTTCCTGTTTGTACAAGTTATGTTTGATGTTTTGGACTTGCATGGTGCTTAATGTTTGGTTTTGAGGGGTTGGGAAACATTATGTATACTTGGGTCGAAATCATGCCTATAAGACTTATGTTTGGATTTGATATGTTGTGTATAATCTTTTACCATGCTTCTATGTCTGAGGAATTAGTGCTTGAGTAGTTATAGGATGATTAGATGTTGATTGGAGAAGTTAGATTGAGCTAAAGTGTCATATGTTGGACCAAGAGGTCAATACAGGTCTATCTGTACCGGTACTGGTCCTCAAGGATCGGTATGCGAGGACCTATCTCAGCTCAATCTGGGCAAAGAAGCCTTAGCGTACCAATACGCCTATAGACCATATCGGTACATGATGTTGAAATATTGGCTTGGTTTCTGTAGAAGAGCAACCGTACTAGTACGCCCTTTGGCTACTGGAATTCTTGATATTGAACATCAAACACCCGTAACGATATACTTGACAAATGTATCGGTACGCCTTTGTTATACTTGTCCGTTGCGATACGAATTAGTCTCGTACCGGTACGCCAACCGTTATTTTTGGTAATATGCTTTCCTCTAGTTTAAAGTTTTACAGTTTAGTCCATGTTTCTTGATCGTGCAATTAAATGTGTAATACCCCAAATCGGGGCTTAGAAGCACGTTGCTAAATTGTTCATAGTTTAAATTGCTTTAAATATATTCTTAAAATAGATAAATAAGCAATTTAGGACCATTTTGACAACTAAGGAAATGTGTCTAACCAATCTTGAAAGGACTAAACCGAAATCTATAAGGAAGGTGAGGTTTGCATGCTAAAGAAATTATGACAAATGACTTTTACACATGTCTTGAGGGAGAGAGGAAACATGAAGGGGAGGTTCAGCCAAGTGCTCCTACTATCTTTACCTTTCCTAAATCAACCGAAAATTGTTGATAAAATGAGAAAGGGAGAGAAATTTCAAAAAGATGGATGGAGAATGAATTTGGTTCCTATGGACGGTTAAGGAATGAGGCTTAGCTAGTCTAGGAGTTGAGTTTCGATTGGCATTCTTGAGAAAGAAGGTGAGAAGATTATCTTCCTTTCTTAAAATGTAAGGTTCAATTAAAGATCAAATTAGGAATCTCCATATGTGATGTGTATTACTATGTATTTGCATGAATCATTCGAATGTAGCATAGTTAAATGAGGTAATCGAATTGAGAGCCTAGTTGAAATTATATTGCTTGTTAGTATAAAACTAGTGAGGGCTGTTTTTGTGAATTAGAGGGGGCTAAATCATGAAGTTGAGATGAGTATTTTTGATAATCCTTGGAATTGTTTTTATACACACATATATGTATATATATATCGTGGACTGTTATATACATATACTTGTGGTAGGGATCACTTGACTAGTACAATTTATTGGGGACCTTAAATTAAGCATTAGGATGGGTTGAGAGTATATATGTTCGAGTGTTGTATATGCTCAATGCTGATAGGTGAATTGTTTGTTTGATTGAATAAAATGGATTAATTCGAACATAGTACTATAATGCCCTGTTTTAATCAAATTAATAGGTGAATTGAACTGACCTATACTTGTATGAGTATGTATATAAGTTGAATTAACATGCTAGAAGTATCATCTAGGTGAATAATGATGCTAAAATCAAGCCTAGTGAAATCTGCCCAGAAGACTCTATTTTGAGCAGCAACTTTGAAAATTCACTATAAATTTTATGAATTGAATTAAGGGCTTAAATTTATATGAATGGAACCTTAATATGTATATTTACATTAGAAACAAACGAAATGGAATTCTGGATTGTAAAATGGATTTTAGAAATGAAAATCTAGGGACAGTGCAAACTGTCCAGTAATGCAATTGGTCTGTCTTTAAGCTAAAAATTGTATTAATTGGCAAAGAACTAAAATGCAATACCTATATGGTTAGAAATAAAATTAAGTTAGCTTTCCAACGGTGAAAACCAATTGAAATTCTGACGTACGAAATGAAAGTTTTGTATGTTTTAGTAAACAGTGTACAAGATGCCTGGCAGCAGCAGCCTTGATGTTTTGAAATGAATAAATTATGTGTATTGCTGCCATGTTTTGAAGAAATGAATGTACCTTGTCTTGACCTTGATTTAATTGTATGAATCGTTAGAGCAAGGAGTAAATATTGTGGAAGAAGAAAGGAGTAGCCAAGCTAGTGGCAAACACAAAGGAGTTTGGATCCAAGACTAGCTAAGCTTGGAGTATTGTGAGTGTAGATTACAATAGGGTTAGGACTTAGGTCCTAACCAAATATTCATGACTACCTTCTTGCTATTGATATGCCATGATAATGAACTTAATTTAACTTGAATATGAATAAAAGGGGAAGAAGGGTTTAAGCTAAAATTGTGAATAATAGTGACATGGATCTTGATAAATCGATTAAAAGAAAGTATAATCAAATGCTTGATTTCTTGCCTTGGTTGTGATCCTTTCAAATGGTTACTAGAATTGGATTATGATCTTACTTGATTCGTTGTATATTTTGAATGATAGACTTGAAATGTAATGTGGTTAAGTTTGGATTGTGAAGTATGTATAATGTTTGTACATGTTAAATGACTTGAATTGAGTAGGCTAAGCTTGTATTCAAATGCTTGCTTGATAGTGCTCTATGATGTAAATGTTTGATTTCTTGATACCTTGGGTGCGAACCATCGAATGTTTGCTTGTATGGGTTTCTATGATGAAAATACTTGATAACATGAAATAAATCATGAAATAAAGACCTTGCTTGATGCCTAAGAAGGCATATGTAAAATGTTACTTGAATAACAAGTTAAAATTGCAAAATGATGAGTTAAGACTCTATTTGCCTAAGAGCTAAGCTTGACCTTGATATAACTTGCTTGAATGTGATCCTTGAACATGGATTGTCCTGCCTTGAACATGAAACACTTGAAAACGTGAAAAGTAATTTAAGAGCTAAGGCTCAACTAGCCTAAGGGCTAAGCATGATATTGCTATAACTTGCTTGAATGTAATTCTCGAATACAAATTTTCTCGACTTGAACGTGAAAGCATAAGTCATAAGAAACAACAACAAGCTTTAAAGTATAAGAATACCCCTCTAATAAAAGTTTAATAATTAAAAAGACTTAAATTGCCTACAATGGAAGTCCTTGGATACAATGGTATGATGCATGGTATACTTGGGACTACGGTCTATGAGCCACGGCTCAGTGGTACGCCCCGTTACATGTAATATGTTATTGGCGACAGTTGGAGGTAACGGGGGAGTTGTATGGAGTTTAGCGATAGTTGGCTGGATAGTGAGAAGTATATGATTGACATGTTTCCGATATTAGCCATTTCTATGTGCTTTGAGCTAAATATCTCTTGGACCTTTATGGTCAAAAACGTACCAATGTTATTCATGACCAATTGTGATCCAAGGCAAACATGTTAAAAGAGATATGAACCTTATTGAGAAATTGAATAAGAAATTCAAAATAAAATCTTGAATACTTGAATTATATCTTGAAATGCTTAAATTACTTGACAACAAATCTGGAACACTTGAATCACTTGACATGAATCCTTGAAATACTTGAAATGCTTGCCACTTGAAATGCTTGCTACTTGAAAATACTTGATACTTTGCATGTAAACTTGAACTATGATCCATGTCTATTGCTTATCATACTACTCGAAAGAGAATGAAATATGTCATGATCAACTTGGTTGATACTAGATTCCTTGCTTGCTGCTTTTGAATTTTGGTATGGTTAATTACCAAATATTGTCTAGATACATGGCTATATGATTTCATGCTTAATTCGGATGCTACAAACCTTGAATAGAATTACTTGATTTCATGAAACTTGGTCTAATAATTGGATTATGCTATTCGATTGGTTGCTATTGAAGTAACTAGTTCACGAATGATATTTGATTTCATTCCTAAAGCAACTCTAGAGTCAACACATGGATTACGCCTAAACTACCGAGTTAAATTAATTACTTATGAGAGAAGAAACCTGTTTATCATATGTTATGTTCGATTGCATATAAATATATATGCGAACATGCTTTAAAAGTGACTTGTGCACATGTATATCTTAACTCGAATGCCCATGAGATATATATATATATATATATATATATATATATATGAATATACATGTTTAAGTATATGTTTCTTGTGCACATGTACATTCAATAATTTGAATGCCTTTGTGATTGTATATGTATATCTTTGTGTGCAAATACATGCTTTATGTATGCTCTTGTGTGAACATCTTGTGTAGATAATTGATGCTTGTTAGACATGTCTATTAAGTGTAAATGCATGTTATATAATTGTCAAGTAGACTTGTAAACTCAATTAGTTAAAAGGTGTGTACGTGATATGAAATCTCTTTAGAGTAATGATGCTATGGACTGTTCTACTTGTAATTGTGTGTAAACATGTATAATGGATAGATTTGAACAAATTAAAAGTCACCATGGACTATTTTGCTTATGTATATATATGCACTTAATGGAATGTTTTAATAAAGATGAACACTCTAAGTACCAAGGCCTAATCTAAAGTAAATTAAGAAAGAAAGAAAAATAGCATAAATCTTAAATATTACTTGATATGATACTTGAATTGGCTTGTTTACAGGATACTCGAATGAATACATGAAATGAAATGTGACTATACTTGAATTGTTATACTTGAACATGCTTCTTGACTTGATACTTGATTAAACTTGAATTGAAAACAATCCTCTTGTTGATATGCTATTTGAATTGTGTTAGAAGCATGACATGATTTAGATGGTTTGAGGTTAAGATTCTCATTGTATGTGCTTGTGCTTGAAATGATATGCATAAATGGTAATTGCTATACATGATTATATGACTACATGCTTAACTTGAAATGCTTGAAACCTTAATCTAGACTTGACTTCACATGTTACAAACCCTAGCTAGGTTTATACTTGACTAAATGATGCAAATCTTGAAAGTTGGTTAGTAATAGTTGCTACTCACTAAGTACTTTTTTACTTATCACTCTTGTTTCCTTTCTTCCCAAACTACAGGTTAAAAGTGCTTCAAAGAGGTTACTTGATCCTAAAGTCTATTTTCTTAAGCTCAAGCAAATACAAGTAAGAGCTAAAGTATGAATTCATACTTGTTTTGTATTACTCCTAGTTGGTGGCACCTAGATATGTACATAGTTGCTTGATCATGCATTTTGCTTGGTTTGTAAGTTATATATATATATATATATATATATATATGACCTTGATCTTAAAAGATTGTAAAGAGTAGTTCGTTAATGCTTGACATGTTGAATGCGGGAAATGGTACTTGATTTACATGATCTAGTTACATTGAATGTGCTTAACAATGGGATACTATGTGCTTAACTCTTGAATGCCCTATTCAATTTGATCTTTTGGTTGATAGTTTGCTTCTAGCTCAAGTAATTAAGGTCATGATAAGTTAGTCATGTTTTTCTAGATGAAGTTAAGCTTGCTTGAAGGCATGTTTATGGTGATATAATTCGAATGAATGCAAATGCGACCACGTTTAGTAACCAATATTATATGCATCCTTGTCTTGAATGTAAAATGCTAGAAGATCATGCTTGGTTAACTTGACATGAGTATGACATCAAAACTATGTTTCAATATTGTCTTGAAATGGTACAAAGTTGCATGTTGGACATGAGAATTTACTAATGAATATGCCTTAATGTAGATGCTCAATCAAATGCCATGCTTAATTGCTTAAAATAAAAATGTAGTAAGCATCCTTGATTGTAGGATGAAGTTGGTTAATTAAAAGTGGTCACCTATAATGTTTGAGAAGCATGTTCACGTTGTTGTTGCTTGTTAAATTTACTAGTTGTGGTTTCTTGCTAGACAGGTAACTCATCTAATATGGATGAGTTTCAAAAGTTTTAAATGGCTTGAATTCTTGTTTGCTTGATTAACACTCCTTGGCCGGTTTACTCCTAAACCGGGTAAGGGGTGTTACATTAATTGGTATCAGATCATGGTTTAGTCGATTCTCGGACTAAACATGGACTCTTGCATTGTCACAAGTCTAGTGTGCCACCTAGGAGTTCGAATTCTTGATTGTATTGGTAGTTGTAAATAATACAGTTGTTTTCTTTATTTGACAAATTCAGAATACGTAAAAATATTATGAAGTTGACAATGACAGTTCTTCGTCATCGAAGAAATTCGAGGGCGAATTTCTTTTAAAGGGGGGAGAATTGTAATACCCAAAATCGGGGCTTAGAAGTACATTGCTAAACTGTTCATAGTTTAAATTGATTTAAAGATATTATTAAAATAGATAAATAAGCAATTTAGAACCATTTTGACAACTAAGGAAATGTGTCTAACCAATCTTGAAAGGACTAAACCAAAATCTATAAGGAAGGTGAGGTTTGCATGCTAAAGAAATTGTGACAAATGACTTGTACACATGTCTTGAGGGAGAGAGGACACATGAAGGGGAGGTTCAGCCAAGTGCTCCCACTATCTTTACCTTCCCTAAATCAACCGAAAATGGTTGATAAAATGAGAGAGGGAGAGAAATTTCAAAAAGCTGGATGGAGAATGAATTTGGTTTCTATGGACGGTTAAGGAAGGAGGCTTAGCTAGTCTAGGAGTTGAGTTTCGATTGGCATTCTTGTGAAAGAAGGTGAGAACATTATCTTCCTTTCTTAAAATTTAAGGTTCAATTAAAAATCAAATTAGGAATCTCCATATGTGATGTGTATTACTATGTATTTGCATGAATCATTCGAATGTAGCATAGTTAAATGAGGTAATCGAATTGAGAGCCTAGTTGAAATTATATTGCTTGTTAGTATAAAACTAGTGAGGGCTGTTTCTGTGAATTAGAGGAGGCTAAATCATGAAGTTGAGATGAGTATTTTTGGTAATCCTTGAACTGTTTTTATACACACATATATGTACATTTATATGTATATATATATATATCTTGGACTATTATATACATATACTTGTGGTAGGGATCATTTGATTAGCCTAATTTATTGGGGACCTTAAATTAAGCATTAGGATGGGTTGAGAGTATATATGTTGAGTCTTTGTATATGCTCAATGTTGATAGGTGAATTGTTTGTTTGATTGAATAAAATGGATTAATTGAACATAGTACTATAATGCCCTGTTTTAATCACATTAATAGATGAATTGAACTGACCTAGACTTGTATGAGTATGTATATAAGTTGAATTAACATGCTAGAAGTATCATCTAGGTGAATAATGAAGCTAAAATCAAGCCTAGTGAAATCTGCCCAGAAAACTCTGTTCTGGGCAGCAACTTTGAAAATTCACTATAAATTGTATGAATTGAAAGGGGATGAAATTTATATGAATGGAACCTTAATATGTCTATTTTCATTAGAAACAAACGAAATGGAATTCTGGATTGTAAAATGGATTTTAGAAATGAAAATCTAGGGACAGTGCAAACTGTTCAGTAATGCAATTGGTTTGTCTTTAAGCTAAAAACTATATTAACTGGAAAAGAACTAAAATGCAAGACCTATATGGTTAGAAAACAATTAAGTTAGCTTTCCAACGGTGTAAACCAATTGAAATTTGACGCATCTGAAATGAAAGTTATGTATGTTTTAGTAAATCAGTGCACAAAAGCTGCCCGGGCAGCAACAACCTTGATGTTTTGAAATGAATAATTTATGTGTATTGCTGCCTTGTTTTGAAGAAATGAATGTACCTTGTCTTGACCTTGATTTGATTGTATGAATTGTTAAAGCAATGAGTAAATCTTGTGGAAGAAGAAAGGAGTAGCCAAGCTAGTGGCAAACACAAAGGAGTTTGGATCCAAGACTAGCTAAGCTTGAGTATTGTGAGTGTAGTTTACAATAGGTTTAGGACTTAGGTCCTAACCAAATATTCATGACTACCTTCTTGCTATTGGTATGCCTTGATAATGAACTTAATTTAACTTGAATATGAATAAGGGGAAGAAGGGTTTAAGCTAAAATTGTGAATAATAGTGACATGGATCTTGATAAATCGATTAAAAGAAAGTATAAACAAATGCTTGATTTCTTGCCTTGGTTGCGATCCTTTCAAATTGTTACTAGAATTGGATTTTGATATTACTTGATTCGTTGTATACTACTTGCAAATATGTTTTGAATGATAGACTTGAAATGTAACGTGGTTAAGTTTGGCTTGTGAAGTATGTATAATGTTTGTACATGTTAAATGACTTGAATTGAGTAGGCTAAGCTTGTATTCGAATGCTTGCTTGATAGTTCTCTATGATGTAAATGTTTGATTTCTTGATACCTTGGGGGTGAACCATCGAATGTTTTCTTGTATGCGTTTCTATGATGAAAATACTTGATAACATGAATTAAGTCATGAAATAAAGACCTTGCTTGATGCCTAAGATGCCATATGTAAAATGTTACTTGAATAACAAGTTAAATTTGCAAAATGATGAGTTAAGACTCTATTGGCCTAAGGGCTAAGCTTGACCTTGATATAACTTGCTTGAATGTGATCCTTGAACATGAATTGTCTTGCCTTGAACATGAAACACTTGAAAACATGAAAAGTAATTGAAGAGCTAAGGCTCAACTAGCCTAAGGGCTAAGCATGATATTGCTATAACTTGCTTGAATGTAATTCTCGAATACGAATTGTCTCAACTTGAACATGAAAGCATAAATCATAAGAAACAACAACAAGCTTTAAAGTATAAGAATACCCCTCTAATAAAAGTTTAATGATTAAAAAGACTTAAATTGCCTACAATGGAAGTCCTTGGATACAATGGTATGATGCATGGTATACTTGGGACTACGGTCTATGAGCCATGGCTCAGGGGTACGCCCCATTACATGTAATATGTTATTGGCGACAGTTAGAGGTAACGGGGGAGTTGTACGGAGATTGGCGACAGTTGGTTGGATAGTGAGAAGTATAGGATTGACATGTTTTCGATATTAGCCATTGCTATGTGCTTTGAGATAAATATCTCTTGGACCTTTATGGTTAAACACGGACCAATGTTATTCATGACCAATTGTGATCCAAGGCTAACATGTTAAAAGAGATATGAACCTTATGGAGAAATTGAATAAGAAATTCAAAAGAAAATCTTGAATACTTGAATTATATCTTGAAATACTTAAATGACTTGACAAGAAATCTGGAACACTTGAATCACCTGACATGAATCCTTGAAATACTTGAAATGCTTGCTAATTGAAAATACTTGATACTTGGCATGTAAACTTGAACTATGATCCATGTCCATTGCTTATCATACTACTCGAAAGAGATAATGAAATATGTCATTATCAACTTGGTTGATACTAGATTCCTTGCTTTTTGCTTTTGAATTATGGTATGAATAATTACCAAATATTGTCTAGATACATGGCTATATGATTTCATGCTTAATTCGGATGCTACAAACCTTGAATAGAATTACTTGATTTCATGAAACTTGGTCTAATAATTGGATTATGCTATTCGATTGGTTGCTATTGAAGTAACTAGTTCATGAATGATATTTGATTTGATTCCTAAAGCAACTCTAGAGTCAACACATGGATTACGCCTAAACTACCGAAAGTTAAATTAATTACTTATGAGAGAAGAAACCCTATTTATCATATGTTATGTTCGATTGCATATAAATATATATACAAACATGCTTTGAAAGTGACTTGTGCACATGTATATCTTAACTCGAATGCCCATGAGAATATATATATATATATATATGAATATACAAGTTTAAGTATATGTTTCTTGTGCATATGTACATTCAATAATTTGAATGCCTTTGTGATTGTATACGCATATGTTGTGTGCAAATACATGCTTTATGTATGCTCTTGTGTGGACATCTTGTGCAGATAATTGATTCTTGTTAGACATGTCTATTAAGTGTAAATACATGTTATATAATTGCTGAGTAGACTTATAAACTCAATTAATTAAAAGGTGTGTACGTGATATGAAATCTACTTTAGAGTAATGATGCTATGGACTGTTCTACTTGTAGTTGTGTGTAAACATGTATAATGAATAGATTTGAACAAATTAAAAGTCACCATGGACTGTTTTGCTTATGTATATATACGCACTTAATGGAATGTTTTAATAAAGATGAACACTCTAAGTACCAAGGCCTAATCTAAAGTAAATTAAGCAAGAAAGAAAAATAGCATAAGGCTTAAATATTACTTGATATGATACTTGAATTGGCTTGTTTACATGATACTCGAATGTATACATGAAATGAGATGTGACTATACTGGAATTGTTATACTTGAACATGCTTCTTGTCTTGTCTTGACTTGATACTTTATTAAACTTGAATTGAAAATAATCCTCTTGTTGATATGCTATTCGAATTGTGTTAGAAGCATGACATGATATAGATGGTTTGAGCTTAAGATTCTCATTGTATGTGCTTGTGCTTGAAATGATATGCATAAATGGTAATTGCTATACATGATTACATGACTACATGCTTGACTTGAAATGCTCGAAACCTTAATCTAGACTTGACTTCACATGTTAAAAACCCTAGCTAGGTTTATACTTGACTAAATGATACAAATCTTGAAAGTTGGTTAGTAATAGTTGCTACCTCACTAAGTACTTTTTTACTTATCAATCTTGTTTCCTTTCTTCCCAAACTACAGGTTAAAAGTGCTTCAAAGAGGTCACTTAATCCTAAAGTCTATTTTCTTAAGCTCGAAGCAAACACAAGTAAGAGCTAAAGTATGAATCCATACTTGTTTTGTATTACTCCTAGTTGGTGGCACCTAGATATGTACATAGTTAAGCTAGATCATGCATTTTGCTTGGTTTGTAAGTTGTATATATATATATGACCTACAATCTTAAAAGATTGTAAAGACTAGTTCGTTAATGCTTGACATGTTGGATGTGGGAAATGGTACTTGATTTACATGATCTAGTTATATTGAATGTGCTTAACAATGGGATACTATGTGCTTAAATCTTGAATGCCCTATTCGAATTGATCTTTTGGTTGATAGGTTGTTTCTAGCTCAAGTAATTAAGCTCATGATAAGTTAGTCATGTTTTTCTAGATGATGTTAAGCTTACTTGAAGGCATGTTTATGGTGATATAATTGAATGAATGCAAATGCGACCACGTTTAGTAACCAACATTATATGCATCCTTGTCTTGAATGTAAAATGCCAGAAGATCATGCTTGGTTAACTTGACATGAGTGTGACATTAGAACCATGTTTGAATATTGTCTTGAAATGGTACAAAGATGTGCATGTTGGACATGAGAATTTACTAATGAATATGCCTTAATGTAGATGCTCGATCAAATGTCATGCTATTGCTTAAAATAAAAATGTAGTTTACTAGTTGTGGTTTCTTGCTAGATAAGTAACTCATCTAATAGGGATGAGTTTCAAAAGTTTTAAATGGCTTGAAAGAATGAATGAAAGGACTAAACCGAAATCTATAAGGAAGGTGAGGTTTGCATGCTAAAGAAATTATGACAAATGACTTTTACACATGTCTTGAGGAGAGAGGAAACATGAAGGGAGGTTCAGCCAAGTGCTCCTACTATCTTTACCTTTCCTAAATCAACCGAAAATTGTTGATAAAATGAGAAAGGAGAGAAATTTCAAAAAGATGGATGGAGAATGAATTTGGTTCCTATGGACGGTTAAGGAATGAGGCTTAGCTAGTCTAGGAGTTGAGTTTCGATTGGCATTCTTGAGAAAGAAGGTGAGAAGATTATCTTCCTTTCTTAAAATGTAAGGTTCAATTAAAGATCAAATTAGGAATCTCCATATGTGATGTGTATTACTATGTATTTGCATGAATCATTCGAATGTAGCATAGTTAAATGAGGTAATCAATTGAGAGCCTAGTTGAAATTATATTGCTTGTTAGTATAAAACTAGTGAGGGCTGTTTTTGTGAATTAGAGGGGCTAAATCATGAAGTTGAGATGAGTATTTTTGATAATCCTTGGAATTGTTTTTATACACACATATATGTATATATATATCGTAATTTATTATATACATATACTTGTGGTAGGGATCACTTGACTAGTACAATTTATTGGGGACCTTAAATTAAGCATTAGGATGGGTTGAGAGTATATATGTTCGAGTGTTGTATATGCTCAATGCTGATAGGTGAATTGTTTGTTTGATTGAATAAAATGGATTAATTCGAACATAGTACTATAATGCCCTGTTTTAATCAAATTAATAGGTGAATTGAACTGACCTATACTTGTATGAGTATGTATATAAGTTGAATTAACATGCTAGAAGTATCATCTAGGTGAATAATGATGCTAAAATCAAGCCTAGTGAAATCTGCCCAGAAGACTCTATTTTGAGCAGCAACTTTGAAAATTCACTATAAATTTTATGAATTGAATTAAGGGCTTAAATTTATATGAATGGAACCTTAATATGTATATTTACATTAGAAACAAACGAAATGGAATTCTGGATTGTAAAATGGATTTTAGAAATGAAAATCTAGGGACAGTGCAAACTGTCCAGTAATGCAATTGGTCTGTCTTTAAGCTAAAAATTGTATTAATTGGCAAAGAACTAAAATGCAATACCTATATGGTTAGAAATAAAATTAAGTTAGCTTTCCAACGGTGAAAACCAATTGAAATTGACGTACGAAATGAAAGTTTTGTATGTTTTAGTAAGTGATGTACAAGATGCACGGCAGCAGCACATATTTGATGTTTTGAAATGAATAAATTATGTGTATTGCTGCCATGTTTTGAAGAAATGAATGTACCTTGTCTTGACCTTGATTTAATTGTATGAATCGTTAGAGCAAGGAGTAAATATTGTGGAAGAAGAAAGGAGTAGCCAAGCTAGTGGCAAACACAAAGGAGTTAGATCCAAGACTAGCTAAGCTTGGAGTATTGTGAGTGTAGTTTACAATAGGGTTAGGACTTAGGTCCTAACCAAATATTCATGACTACCTTCTTGCTATTGATATGCCATGATAATGAACTTAATTTAACTTGAATATGAATAAAAGGGAAGAAGGGTTTAAGCTAAAATTGTGAATAATAGTGACATGGATCTTGATAAATCGATTAAAAGAAAGTATAAACAAATGCTTAATTTCTTGCCTTGATTGCGATCCTTTCAAATGGTTACTAGAATTGGATTTTGATCTTACTTGATTCGTTGTATATTTTGAATGATAGACTTGAAATGTAATGTGGTTAAGTTTGGCTTGTGAAGTATGTATAATGTTTGTACATGTTAAATGGCTTGAATTGAGTAGGCTAAGCTTGTATTCGAATGCTTGCTTGATAGTGCTCTATGATGTAAATGTTTGATTTATTGATACCTTGAGTGCGAACCATCGAATGTTTGCTTGTATGGGTTTCTATGATGAAAATACTTGATAACATGAAATAAATCATGAAATAAAGACCTTGCTTGATGCCTAAGAAGGCATATGTAAAATGTTACTTGAATAACAAGTTAAAATTGCAAAATGATGAGTTAAGACTCTATTTGCCTAAGAGCTAAGCTTGACCTTGATATAACTTGCTTGAATGTGATCCTTGAACATGGATTGTCCTGCCTTGAACATGAAACACTTGAAAACGTGAAAAGTAATTTAAGAGCTAAGGCTCAACTAGCCTAAGGGCTAAGCATGATATTGCTATAACTTGCTTGAATGTAATTCTCGAATACAAATTTTTCGACTTGAACGTGAAAGCATAAGTCATAAGAAACAACAACAAGCTTTAAAGTATAAGAATACCCCTCTAATAAAAGTTTAATAATTAAAAAGACTTAAATTGCCTACAATGGAAGTCCTTGGATACAATGGTATGATGCATGGTATACTTGGGACTACGGTCTATGAGCCACGGCTCAGTGGTACGCCCCGTTACATGTAATATGTTATTGGCGACAGTTGGAGGTAACGGGGGAGTTGTATGGAGTTTAGCGATAGTTGGCTGGATAGTGAGAAGTATATGATTGACATGTTTCCGATATTAGCCATTTCTATGTGCTTTGAGCTAAATATCTCTTGGACCTTTATGGTCAAAAACGTACCAATGTTATTCATGACCAATTGTGATCCAAGGCAAACATGTTAAAAGAGATATGAACCTTATTGAGAAATTGAATAAGAAATTCAAAATAAAATCTTGAATACTTGAATTATATCTTGAAATGCTTAAATTACTTGACAACAAATCTGGAACACTTGAATCACTTGACATGAATCCTTGAAATACTTGAAATGCTTGCCACTTGAAATGCTTGCTACTTGAAAATACTTGATACTTT
The DNA here is from genome assembly GCA_019671005.1 of Hibiscus mutabilis. Taxonomy (NCBI): domain Eukaryota; kingdom Viridiplantae; phylum Streptophyta; class Magnoliopsida; order Malvales; family Malvaceae; genus Hibiscus; species Hibiscus mutabilis. The sequence continues at coordinate 22,511,838 of CM033729.1, forward strand.
GCATGTAAACTTGAACTATGATCCATGTCTATTGCTTATCATACTACTCGAAAGAGAATGAAATATGTCATGATCAACTTGGTTGATACTAGATTCCTTGCTTGCTGCTTTTGAATTTTGGTATGGTTAATTACCAAATATTGTCTAGATACATGGCTATATGATTTCATGCTTAATTCGGATGCTACAAACCTTGAATAGAATTACTTGATTTCATGAAACTTGGTCTAATAATTGGATTATGCTATTCGATTGGTTGCTATTGAAGTAACTAGTTCACGAATGATATTTGATTTCATTCCTAAAGCAACTCTAGAGTCAACACATGGATTACGCCTAAACTACCGAGTTAAATTAATTACTTATGAGAGAAGAAACCCCTGTTTATCATATGTTATGTTCGATTGCATATAAATATATATGCGAACATGCTTTAAAAGTGACTTGTGCACATGTATATCTTAACTCGAATGCCCATGAGAATATATATATATATATATATATATATATATATATGAATATACATGTTTAAGTATATGTTTCTTGTGCACATGTACATTCAATAATTTGAATGCCTTTGTGATTGTATATGTATATGCTGTGTGCAAATACATGCTTTATGTATGCTCTTGTGTGAACATCTTGTGTAGATAATTGATGCTTGTTAGACATGTCTATTAAGTGTAAATGCATGTTATATAATTGTCAAGTAGACTTGTAAACTCAATTAGTTAAAAGGTGTGTACGTGATATGAAATCTACTTTAGAGTAATGATGCTATGGACTGTTCTACTTGTAATTGTGTGTAAACATGTATAATGGATAGATTTGAACAAATTAAAAGTCACCATGGACTATTTTGCTTATGTATATATATGCACTTAATGGAATGTTTTAATAAAGATGAACACTCTAAGTACCAAGGCCTAATCTAAAGTAAATTAAGAAAGAAAGAAAAATAGCATAAATCTTAAATATTACTTGATATGATACTTGAATTGGCTTGTTTACAGGATACTCGAATGAATACATGAAATGAAATGTGACTATACTTGAATTGTTATACTTGAACATGCTTCTTGACTTGATACTTGATTAAACTTGAATTGAAAACAATCCTCTTGTTGATATGCTATTTGAATTGTGTTAGAAGCATGACATGATTTAGATGGTTTGAGGTTAAGATTCTCATTGTATGTGCTTGTGCTTGAAATGATATGCATAAATGGTAATTGCTATACATGATTATATGACTACATGCTTAACTTGAAATGCTTGAAACCTTAATCTAGACTTGACTTCACATGTTACAAACCCTAGCTAGGTTTATACTTGACTAAATGATGCAAATCTTGAAAGTTGGTTAGTAATAGTTGCTACTCACTAAGTACTTTTTTACTTATCACTCTTGTTTCCTTTCTTCCCAAACTACAGGTTAAAAGTGCTTCAAAGAGGTTACTTGATCCTAAAGTCTATTTTCTTAAGCTCGAAGCAAACACAAGTAAGAGCTAAAGTATGAATTCATACTTGTTTTGTATTACTCCTAGTTGGTGGCACCTAGATATGTACATAGTTAAGCTTGATCATGCATTTTGCTTGGTTTGTAAGTTATATATATATATATATATATATATATATATGACCTTGATCTTAAAAGATTGTAAAGAGTAGTTCGTTAATGCTTGACATGTTGAATGCGGGAAATGGTACTTGATTTACATGATCTAGTTACATTCGAATGTGCTTAACAATGGGATACTATGTGCTTAACTCTTGAATGCCCTATTCAATTTGATCTTTTGGTTGATAGTTTGCTTCTAGCTCAAGTAATTAAGGTCATGATAAGTTAGTCATGTTTTTCTAGATGAAGTTAAGCTTGCTTGAAGGCATGTTTATGGTGATATAATTCGAATGAATGCAAATGCGACCACGTTTAGTAACCAATATTATATGCATCCTTGTCTTGAATGTAAAATGCTAGAAGATCATGCTTGGTTAACTTGACATGAGTATGACATCAAAACTATGTTTCAATATTGTCTTGAAATGGTACAAAGTTGCGCATGTTGGACATGAGAATTTACTAATGAATATGCCTTAATGTAGATGCTCAATCAAATGCCATGCTTAATTGCTTAAAATAAAAATGTAGTAAGCATCCTTGATTGTAGGATGAAGTTGGTTAATTAAAAGTGGTCACCTATAATGTTTGAGAAGCATGTTCACGTTGTTGTTGCTTGTTAAATTTACTAGTTGTGGTTTCTTGCTAGACAGGTAACTCATCTAATATGGATGAGTTTCAAAAGTTTTAAATGGCTTGAATTCTTGTTTGCTTGATTAACACTCCTTGGCCGGTTTACTCCTAAACCGGGTAAGGGGTGTTACATTAATTGGTATCAGATCATGGTTTAGTCGATTCTCGGACTAAACATGGACTCACTGCATTGTCACAAGTCTAGTGTGCCACCTAGGAGTTCGAATTCTTGATTGTATTGGTAGTTGTAAATAATACAGTTGTTTTCTTTATTTGACAAATTCAGAATACGTAAAAATATTATGAAGTTGACAATGACAGTTCTTCGTCATCGAAGAAATTCGAGGGCGAATTTCTTTTAAAGGGGGGAGAATTGTAATACCCAAAATCGGGGCTTAGAAGTACATTGCTAAACTGTTCATAGTTTAAATTGATTTAAAGATATTATTAAAATAGATAAATAAGCAATTTAGAACCATTTTGACAACTAAGGAAATGTGTCTAACCAATCTTGAAAGGACTAAACCAAAATCTATAAGGAAGGTGAGGTTTGCATGCTAAAGAAATTGTGACAAATGACTTGTACACATGTCTTGAGGAGAGAGGACACATGAAGGGAGGTTCAGCCAAGTGCTCCCACTATCTTTACCTTCCCTAAATCAACCGAAAATGGTTGATAAAATGAGAGAGGGAGAGAAATTTCAAAAAGCTGGATGGAGAATGAATTTGGTTTCTATGGACGGTTAAGGAAGGAGGCTTAGCTAGTCTAGGAGTTGAGTTTCGATTGGCATTCTTGTGAAAGAAGGTGAGAACATTATCTTCCTTTCTTAAAATTTAAGGTTCAATTAAAAATCAAATTAGGAATCTCCATATGTGATGTGTATTACTATGTATTTGCATGAATCATTCGAATGTAGCATAGTTAAATGAGGTAATCGAATTGAGAGCCTAGTTGAAATTATATTGCTTGTTAGTATAAAACTAGTGAGGGCTGTTTCTGTGAATTAGAGGAGGCTAAATCATGAAGTTGAGATGAGTATTTTTGGTAATCCTTGGAACTGTTTTTATACACACATATATGTACATTTATATGTATATATATATATATCTTGGACTGTTATATACATATACTTGTGGTAGGGATCATTTGATTAGCCTAATTTATTGGGGACCTTAAATTAAGCATTAGGATGGGTTGAGAGTATATATGTTCGAGTGCTGTATATGCTCAATGTTGATAGGTGAATTGTTTGTTTGATTGAATAAAATGGATTAATTCGAACATAGTACTATAATGCCCTGTTTTAATCACATTAATAGATGAATTGAACTGACCTAGACTTGTATGAGTATGTATATAAGTTGAATTAACATGCTAGAAGTATCATCTAGGTGAATAATGAAGCTAAAATCAAGCCTAGTGAAATCTGCCCAGAAAACTCTGTTCTGGGCAGCAACTTTGAAAATTCACTATAAATTGTATGAATTGAAAGGGGATGAAATTTATATGAATGGAACCTTAATATGTCTATTTTCATTAGAAACAAACGAAATGGAATTCTGGATTGTAAAATGGATTTTAGAAATGAAAATCTAGGGACAGTGCAAACTGTTCAGTAATGCAATTGGTTTGTCTTTAAGCTAAAAACTATATTAACTGGAAAAGAACTAAAATGCAAGACCTATATGGTTAGAAAACAATTAAGTTAGCTTTCCAACGGTGTAAACCAATTGAAATTCTGACGTACGAAATGAAAGTTATGTATGTTTTAGTAAACTGTGCACAAGCTGCCTGGCAGCAGCAACCTTGATGTTTTGAAATGAATAATTTATGTGTATTGCTGCCTTGTTTTGAAGAAATGAATGTACCTTGTCTTGACCTTGATTTGATTGTATGAATTGTTAAAGCAATGAGTAAATCTTGTGGAAGAAGAAAGGAGTAGCCAAGCTAGTGGCAAACACAAAGGAGTTTGGATCCAAGACTAGCTAAGCTTGAGTATTGTGAGTGTAGTTTACAATAGGTTTAGGACTTAGGTCCTAACCAAATATTCATGACTACCTTCTTGCTATTGGTATGCCTTGATAATGAACTTAATTTAACTTGAATATGAATAAAAGGGGAAGAAGGGTTTAAGCTAAAATTGTGAATAATAGTGACATGGATCTTGATAAATCGATTAAAAGAAAGTATAAACAAATGCTTGATTTCTTGCCTTGGTTGCGATCCTTTCAAATTGTTACTAGAATTGGATTTTGATATTACTTGATTCGTTGTATACTACTTGCAAATATGTTTTGAATGATAGACTTGAAATGTAACGTGGTTAAGTTTGGCTTGTGAAGTATGTATAATGTTTGTACATGTTAAATGACTTGAATTGAGTAGGCTAAGCTTGTATTCGAATGCTTGCTTGATAGTTCTCTATGATGTAAATGTTTGATTTCTTGATACCTTGGGGGTGAACCATCGAATGTTTTCTTGTATGCGTTTCTATGATGAAAATACTTGATAACATGAATTAAGTCATGAAATAAAGACCTTGCTTGATGCCTAAGATGCCATATGTAAAATGTTACTTGAATAACAAGTTAAATTTGCAAAATGATGAGTTAAGACTCTATTGGCCTAAGGGCTAAGCTTGACCTTGATATAACTTGCTTGAATGTGATCCTTGAACATGAATTGTCTTGCCTTGAACATGAAACACTTGAAAACATGAAAAGTAATTGAAGAGCTAAGGCTCAACTAGCCTAAGGGCTAAGCATGATATTGCTATAACTTGCTTGAATGTAATTCTCGAATACGAATTGTCTCAACTTGAACATGAAAGCATAAATCATAAGAAACAACAACAAGCTTTAAAGTATAAGAATACCCCTCTAATAAAAGTTTAATGATTAAAAAGACTTAAATTGCCTACAATGGAAGTCCTTGGATACAATGGTATGATGCATGGTATACTTGGGACTACGGTCTATGAGCCATGGCTCAGGGGTACGCCCCATTACATGTAATATGTTATTGGCGACAGTTAGAGGTAACGGGGAGTTATGCGGAGATTGGCGACAGTTGGTTGGATAGTGAGAAGTATAGGATTGACATGTTTTCGATATTAGCCATTGCTATGTGCTTTGAGATAAATATCTCTTGGACCTTTATGGTTAAACACGGACCAATGTTATTCATGACCAATTGTGATCCAAGGCTAACATGTTAAAAGAGATATGAACCTTATGGAGAAATTGAATAAGAAATTCAAAAGAAAATCTTGAATACTTGAATTATATCTTGAAATACTTAAATGACTTGACAAGAAATCTGGAACACTTGAATCACACGACATGAATCCTTGAAATACTTGAAATGCTTGCTAATTGAAAATACTTGATACTTGGCATGTAAACTTGAACTATGATCCATGTCCATTGCTTATCATACTACTCGAAAGAGATAATGAAATATGTCATTATCAACTTGGTTGATACTAGATTCCTTGCTTTTTGCTTTTGAATTATGGTATGAATAATTACCAAATATTGTCTAGATACATGGCTATATGATTTCATGCTTAATTCGGATGCTACAAACCTTGAATAGAATTACTTGATTTCATGAAACTTGGTCTAATAATTGGATTATGCTATTCGATTGGTTGCTATTGAAGTAACTAGTTCATGAATGATATTTGATTTGATTCCTAAAGCAACTCTAGAGTCAACACATGGATTACGCCTAAACTACCGAGTTAAATTAATTACTTATGAGAGAAGAAACCCCTATTTATCATATGTTATGTTCGATTGCATATAAATATATATACAAACATGCTTTGAAAGTGACTTGTGCACATGTATATCTTAACTCGAATGCCCATGAGAATATATATATATATATATATGAATATACAAGTTTAAGTATATGTTTCTTGTGCATATGTACATTCAATAATTTGAATGCCTTTGTGATTGTATACGCATATGTTGTGTGCAAATACATGCTTTATGTATGCTCTTGTGTGGACATCTTGTGCAGATAATTGATTCTTGTTAGACATGTCTATTAAGTGTAAATACATGTTATATAATTGCTGAGTAGACTTATAAACTCAATTAATTAAAAGGTGTGTACGTGATATGAAATCTACTTTAGAGTAATGATGCTATGGACTGTTCTACTTGTAGTTGTGTGTAAACATGTATAATGAATAGATTTGAACAAATTAAAAGTCACCATGGACTGTTTTGCTTATGTATATATACGCACTTAATGGAATGTTTTAATAAAGATGAACACTCTAAGTACCAAGGCCTAATCTAAAGTAAATTAAGCAAGAAAGAAAAATAGCATAAGGCTTAAATATTACTTGATATGATACTTGAATTGGCTTGTTTACATGATACTCGAATGTATACATGAAATGAGATGTGACTATACTGGAATTGTTATACTTGAACATGCTTCTTGTCTTGTCTTGACTTGATACTTTATTAAACTTGAATTGAAAATAATCCTCTTGTTGATATGCTATTGAATTGTGTTAGAAGCATGACATGATATAGATGGTTTGAGCTTAAGATTCTCATTGTATGTGCTTGTGCTTGAAATGATATGCATAAATGGTAATTGCTATACATGATTACATGACTACATGCTTGACTTGAAATGCTCGAAACCTTAATCTAGACTTGACTTCACATGTTAAAAACCCTAGCTAGGTTTATACTTGACTAAATGATACAAATCTTGAAAGTTGGTTAGTAATAGTTGCTACCTCACTAAGTACTTTTTTACTTATCAATCTTGTTTCCTTTCTTCCCAAACTACAGGTTAAAAGTGCTTCAAAGAGGTCACTTAATCCTAAAGTCTATTTTCTTAAGCTCGAAGCAAACACAAGTAAGAGCTAAAGTATGAATCCATACTTGTTTTGTATTACTCCTAGTTGGTGGCACCTAGATATGTACATAGTTAAGCTAGATCATGCATTTTGCTTGGTTTGTAAGTTGTATATATATATATGACCTACAATCTTAAAAGATTGTAAAGACTAGTTCGTTAATGCTTGACATGTTGGATGTGGGAAATGGTACTTGATTTACATGATCTAGTTATATTCGAATGTGCTTAACAATGGGATACTATGTGCTTAAATCTTGAATGCCCTATTCGAATTGATCTTTTGGTTGATAGGTTGTTTCTAGCTCAAGTAATTAAGCTCATGATAAGTTAGTCATGTTTTTCTAGATGATGTTAAGCTTACTTGAAGGCATGTTTATGGTGATATAATTCGAATGAATGCAAATGCGACCACGTTTAGTAACCAACATTATATGCATCCTTGTCTTGAATGTAAAATGCCAGAAGATCATGCTTGGTTAACTTGACATGAGTGTGACATTAGAACCATGTTTGAATATTGTCTTGAAATGGTACAAAGATGTGCATGTTGGACATGAGAATTTACTAATGAATATGCCTTAATGTAGATGCTCGATCAAATGTCATGCTTAATTGCTTAAAATAAAAATGTAGTTTACTAGTTGTGGTTTCTTGCTAGATAAGTAACTCATCTAATAGGGATGAGTTTCAAAAGTTTTAAATGGCTTGAATTCTTGTTTGCTTGATTAACACTCCTTGGCCGGTTTACTCCTAAACCGGTTAAGGGGTTTTACAAAATGTGTTTTGATGATTGTTTTAAGTTGAAATTTAACATGATTGTATGAAATAAGAAAAATTAAGGATTGGTAACTTTAATTTTGAAGAAGTCCTCTTATTTAACAGAAATTGCAATGTGGTCCCTAAATCATGCAATTGGATGTCAATTTAATGCCCGATTGAGTTGCAACTTTCACCGTTGTCAGCATGAACACCTTAGGACTTAATTATGCATTTAGGCAAGATAAAATAAAAAATGTACCGCTTTATAATGAATTCGTCTGGGTTTGTCTTTGCAAACCCTAATATGGCTCGCTCGGGTCGGTTTTGTGACTAGACCGGGTCAAGGGGGTTACACTCTCAATGGAAAACTTGATGATTGGTCCTTTGTTGGATGTCCTCTCCTCATTTTTAAGGGGTTTTACACCCTTCAATTCACAAAGTTGCATGGAGGGAAAGGGCAATATTCCATTCTTCTTCTCAGCAAAACCCTTGATCTCTTTGTGGATGGTTGCACCCACATCAATCTTTTTACCCTTAATTATAGAATGTATCGAGCACATTCTATCAAGTGACACGGTCTTGATATGGGTTGAAGCTAGCAACTTGGAGTTAAGGAACTAAAACCAGATTTTGGTGGACAAAGTCAAAAACTTCCTATACATAGTAAAGTTCCCAACATTGGTCCCCGACCACAATATACCTGCAACGCATAAATCATTCACTACCAGATCCAGTTTATCATCATTAATCTCAGCCACAAACAATGCATGCTCATCCATACTCATAGAAGTCTTAAATAACTTGTTAATGGTAGCAGCACTCCAAGGAATAGAATTTTCCCTCACAAAAACCAGTTTTAATGAAGGCTCATAAAGAATAGCATAAAACTCTATTACCAATGCAACGCTATAGTTGCAAGGATGAGTGCAAAAGCTACTCTATTTGTGAAGCGCGATATTGTTGTGGATGTATTTTCTAGGTTCTTCTTTGGAAGAAGGCTCAATCCCATTTTCTGGGTGGGTGCTTCTCTTTTGGATATGCTTCTTAAAATGCTCACCCGCAATTTCCATTTGAAAAAAAAATCAAACTCAACATTTTCTTCCTGAGGAACAAGTTCCTCGGATTGAGGGTTTGATTATGAGCTTGTAACATCTTTCACAAGGGGTTCATTGAGATTTTGCTGCTCTAGTCTTGGCCATGATTTATTTAGAGAGAAAATGAAAATAAAACATTTTTGGAGAGAAAAAAGTGAAGTTTGAAGCTTCAAAAACTCAGAGAAAACAGAGAATTAAGTGAGTGGTCATTGAAGTTTAGAGTTGTTTAATAACGAAAAAGAAAAAGAGAAAATGAAGAGGCATGATTTGTACCATCTGATGCAATGAGAATTGACGGTCTGATCTTGGTGTAATAATCATTCCCGTTCACTGTATTTCAAGCGTGCATGATGAAAGGCTATGATTTTTAGGGATTAATTGGTGTAATTGAATTACCCGAATTGCCCCCAAAATGATGCATATCTTGTAAGTGTAATCCCCTTGACCCAGCCTAGACGCCAGGCCAAACCGAGCGAGCTACATTGGGTTTACCGAGACAAACCCAGAAAATTTACTTAGAAAACAATCCATTTTTTCTTTTATCTTGTCTAAATGCATAATTAAGTCTAAGGTGATCATGCTGGAAGCAATGAAATTTATAATTAAATCAGGCGTCAAACTGACATCCAATTGGTCGAGAATGCACTCCAGGGACCAAATTGCAATTTTAGAATACTAAGAGGACTTAATTAAATCCAAAGTTACCAAACTTAATTAATCATATTACATTCAAGCGGGTTAAATTCCAACTTAAAATAATAACCCAAACTCATTTAATTGCATGATCAAGAAACAGAGACTAAACTACAAAGATTCAAACTTCAGCAAAGCATAATACCAGAAATAACAGGTTGCGTACCGATACACGCCTTGCCCATATCAATACATGTATATTTTGCAAAGGGTATCGATACCGTCCTCAAAGCGTACCGATACTAGTTGTTCAATATAAAAAAAAAAGAATTCCAATAGCTAAAGGGCGTACCGATACGGTTGCCCATGTACTGATACCCAGTGTATTTTTTGAGGAGCGTACTGATATGGTTACTAGGCTTACCAATACCCCTGTGCAATTTTGCACATTCTAGAGTTGAGATAGACCCCGTATACTGATCCTTAAGGACCCGTACCGGTATGGCCTGGAATGTAATGACTTTTTGGTCGAACATATGACACTTTGACTCAATCTAACATACTTCAAACAACTTAAAAACATCCTACAACATTCTAACCAACATTTCCACAATCAAATAGGCATGGTAGAGGATCATTCAAACCATAGCAAATCCAATCAAAGATCATATAGACATGATCTCTACCCAAGCATGCAATTCATATGCCAATCCCTTAAAGTAAGTCATAAAGCCTCATACAAGACCAAGATACCAAAAGAAACTTGTCCAAACAAGGAGTAACCAAAACAACCCTCCCATTTACAACTTGGTCACACTGCCATTTATTACTACAAAATATTTATAAAAATGTACTTGAAATAGCTCAATCCTTTGATTGTTTCTTGCTTGCTCGCTGTCTAAAATGCTTACTTTTTTGCATTGATGAGAAAGGAGAGCGTAAGCGTATAAATCTTTGTGAGGGAATCTCAAAAACACTCATCAATGCATTTAAAACCATTTACTTTCAAACATGTATGGAAACTCATGCCAAAACATCTCAAGCTTCTATTATCTTTCCAAAATATGCATTTTTAAACATTTGCAATACATGTATCATGGATTTCTATCATTAAACCTCAATTTAAGCTTCCTCATGCTAAAACCTCAAAATAACAAGCTTAAAGAGCACCACATGTATAAACCATATTATACAAAACATAATCCATTTCTCATGATACATTAAATCATATATTGGCATTCAAGTGACCCAAAACCAATTCATTCTATTAATAAAAACACATCTAATACACGGATTTTCCAAGTGGTTCCTTCAACCACTTCATATACTCCTCAAACCGGAGCATGGTACTACTACCGCTCAACGGTTATGATGTATAAATCTACCAGTGGGAGAATTGACACACTCTTGACCCCTCGACACACATGAGGCAACTTATTATAGTGCACTTTAAAACCTATGGCATGCCAACTATATCCGATAACATTTAATCATTGCCACTTGCCAATATATTTCATTAAACCATATTTCCTCACTATTTTACATATGCATCAAACAAATAATCTTCAATGCAATAAACCATGCATTTTTCATTCTAAAAATCCTTTTCATAAATCCTTTTCCCAACTCATATAGCATAAACATATGATCGTTTACATCATATTTCATTTCGAAACATGAATATAACGGTAGGTAATCCAAATCATAATCATGTGCATGAGATTGTATTTTGCAAAACTGAAAACGAGAGCGAGAACGTCCATTTACTTACTTTCGAGATTAGACAAGTGTTTCAAACTTAATCTAAACTCCCAAAAATCACATTCAAACATTTAATAAGTTGTAAACCACGTTTCCACTCACCAAACACAACGCTCCACTTGCAGATGCAAAATCAAGCTTCTAAAGCCTCTGAAACTTCTCCAATTGCTACATGATCCATCTCCCTATTTTACCCACACAAAAACAGAGGATTAATGCATTTCTATGCATATCTAATCCCAGCAACATCTATTCTAAAGTTCGCCTTACTAAAAACCATCAATCGTCTACCAAGAACAACCAAAAACTTCACCGAACCCCAAACTAAACATAGCCCAACCATAACCTAAGGATTTTAACATCTTAACAACATCATTACACATCTAAAAAATCAATTTAACAACCTTATATCTCTATCAACCTTTTAACACCAAGAATACTTCAAAATCTAACTATTTAAAACCTAGAAAATTTAAATTTGACTTAGTTTGGGAATTTCTTTTATTAATCTCTTCTCATAACATTAAAACATATTCTACATGTGATCTAAATCAATTAGAATCAACACAAATCATATCAATTATTAAGATCCATCAAATTTCTTATCAAAACTCAATTAAAACCTTTTAACCATGATTTAATCATTAACACATAACAAAAATCAATTGTAATGGATCAAGAACTTGGGAATTTCAGTAAAGAACCTTTAATTAGAGGAGAGAAATGAAAATCACCTCTAATTGTTGACTTCCCCCTTAATTGGCAAGATTTGAGTGAAATTTGCAAGAAAGCAAATAGGATTTGGTGTAGAAATCAAAGGAATCAATTAAGAAATCAAGATGAAATCAAAAAGGAATTATTCCTGAGCATTTTAGAGTAAAATTGATAGTTTGACTGCTGAGAAAGTTGAGAGTAAAAGTAGTTACGTAAGAAAATGAAATTTGTTAATAAAATCCTTATAATTAAATCTATTTTATTTTTATATAATAACCATTTTAAAACCATTTAAAAATAGCCTAAATTAAGGTAAAAGTTTGATTAAAAACTTTGGTAAATTAGCTCCTTAAAGATTCAAAGTTTTGACCCTTTTACGATTTAGTCACCAAACTAGTTTTGTAAACTTTACATTTTAGTCTCAGACCAAAATGACCCTAAATCTGATTTTATTTCATCAAATTGAGTTTTAAAAAACCCTTAATATATTAATTAAAAAATTTCTACCATTTTCCCATATTTTATTTTAACCAAAAACAATTTATTCTGAATTAATTCCCAAAACTAGCTCGAATCGCCTAATATGGTTCCCTTGAACCTTCTAATCGATCTAGCTAACATCTAGGCCTAAATTTGGGGTGTTACATGAAGCCTCTTATCATACAAGTTGTTAGAGAAGAAGAATCCTTGACAAACCAAAGAGAGAGATTATTTTACAAAAAAGGAAATAAAGAGAATTAAAAGAAATACAAGGAAAATAGATTATAATTCTATTAAAGTATTTAAAAAGAATTTCAAAAAAATCAACCAATTTAATGGTCTCAATATTTCCAGGATCAAAGTCACCAAATAGAGTTTTAATCTTTGGCCATTGAATTTGAATGGAATTCCCTTTTTGTATCTTTGATTGTGCCTGCACCGTGTGGAAATACTTCCATAACTTCAAAAGGTCCAGACCAGCGTAATCACAGTTTTTCCTGAGTACAATTTTAGTCTATAATTGAATAGTAAAACCAACTGTCCGACTTCAAATTGTCGGTGCAAAATAATCTTATCATGCTAGCACTTGCTCTTGTCCTTGTAAATAGAGATATTTTCATAAGTGTTGCACCGAATTTCTTCTATTTTAGTAATGTCCAGCAATTGCTTTTTCCCCATTGCCTCATAATCAAAGATGACTTGCTTAAGAGCCCACAAAGCCTTATGTTCAAGTTCCACATGCAAATGACAAAATTTTCCAAAAACAAGTTGGTATGACGACATTCGCAATGGAGTTTTGTAAGCAATATGTATAGCCCACTATGCATCATCTAAGCGAGAGGACTAATCTTTTCTAGTGGTGTTCACCACTTTTCTCAATATATTTTTAATTTCTCGATTAGAAATCTCTACTTGTCCATTAGACTGGGGATGATACATTGTGGCCAGTCTATGGTTTACTCCATAGCGTTTCAATGCAATAGCCACCTATATGCAGTGGAAATGCTTGCCTGATCGCTGATCAATGCTCTTGGTGTTCCAAAGCGAGTTAGTATATGCTTGTGAAAAAACTTTAAAATTGTTTTTACATCATCTTTAGGCACTTCAACGACTTCTATCCACTTTGAAACATATTCCACCACAACCAAAATGTATAGATTTCCAAGAGAATTAGGAAAATGACCTGTAATCCCCTTGACCCGGCCTAGGCATTAGCCGAACCGAGGGCCCCACATTAGGTTTGCTGTAGCAAACCTGAATCAAATATCTCAAATTAGGTCCAATTTTTTCTTTTGTATCTTATCTAGATGCATTGTTAAGTCCTATGGTGTACATACAATCAGCAGTTCAATTTTCATTGATACGAACATCGATAAGGCACTCAATTACAAATACAAGCATTTTAGGGACCAAAATGCAAATCTAAATAAATATAGGGACTTATACAAGTTTCAGGTTAAAAATAATTAATTAATCATATTTCATAGCAGTGTGTCAAAATTTGGCTTAAACAGATTACAAATAAGCATCCAATTTAGCAAAATATGAAACTAATGACTGAATTGTAAAATTGCCAAACACAGGGACTAACACGTTTATAAAAGCTTATTATGGCAATTAGATACATTAAAAACATGCTCGCAAAATCTCGGGTCAAACGGACAACATTTACCCATTCAAATGATGTATGAACATAGGAGGACCAAAATGTAAAGAACTTAAACTTGGTAAAGCTCATTAACTGAATAAACTACTGGCTATACCGGCACACAAAATATCATACCAGTACATGCAAACATCGAAACAAATATTCGAATCAGTATGCAACAAGGTGTATCGATACTCGATTACGCGCATCGAAACCTGATCCTGAGTACCAGTACCCACAATCATTACTGGTCACTAAAATGGCCCGCATACCGATACAGGTTGCACAAAACTGCATCTTAGGGATTTGAATCCCAAACTGAACATGTACAACTTACTTACAAACAACATTGACATGTTTTCCAATATTAAACCATTATTAAACAAGTACGCTCGAATAAATACATGCCAAATAATAAACTGTATTTATATTCATACAAGTAATCTAAAGGCATGCTTCCTAGCAATATAAAGCATTATCCAATACGCCCCAAATGGACAAGACCTCAAACATAAGCTATAGATCAACTAAGAGATAGAAGCATATGACCACGTAAACACTTAGCACACAAGCAATCAATCCAATCATTATTAATACCACTTTAAATCATTATATCATACCCGTTAAATGTACCTCGCATTAAATAAAACCAACATTCGTACGCATTAAACAATGTCACCATCCAACATAATATAAACTCCAACCATGTGATCAAGCCATATGCAAAATAACATCCCAACGATTAACTCACATTGCCTTATTACAAATAATGATAACCCCATAAAACATACTCTTTAGAACACTTGTCTTGGGATCACTCCTTGCCTTGAACCACAACCCCACCCTTGCTTAATTCACTGCATTGACGGGAGGAAAAGAGAGCGTAAGCATATAATGCTTAGTGAATGCGCTCAAAAGGATGAAACATCAATGCATTTCCAAAATCAAAACGATATTAGAAAGCCCATATTAAAGCAAGTCAAACTTGTCATTTCCAAAGCATTTAAATAAAACATGTTTATTAGAAACATATACTTAATGCTTTCACAATGATCTTTTCATTCTCAAGACATTTAAATAAAATATGCTTGATCAAATCATAAGCATCATATCTTCCAGCATAAACCATGCACATTGTAAAGTAAAATATGAGTGTAAAGCCAACGCAATTTGCTTACTTCTTTTGAAAACATAACATGTATAATAACCATATGCAAAATAGCTTTCCACTTTGATTCACATATATTGGAAAATAGTGTGAATCTTAATAAATAATTGTTCCTTTATAAAACCACATTGGATACGCGGATTTCCTGATAGACAACCTGTAACACCCTACCCGGTTTAGTAGTAAATCGGCTGAGGAGCATTACGGAGAACACTGGAAACGCGAATAATTTAAAACTTTTCAAGAATTCGTCCCTATTAGATGAGTTGAGTGACTAACATGTCATTTAAACGTTCATATATTATCATACATCAAGCATATGTATTTTATTCACCCTAGATTACCAACTTGGTTATACATTTACAATTCTACATTTAAAGATGTCTACTATTTAAACAGGCAACCATGCATGGCATTCAAATATCATACTTAGACAAGAACATATCCTTTTGTACCTAATCTCATTACGTTCAAGACATGTAAATATTTCATGTAAGTTTAACTAAAAACAATCATATATACATGAAATCGAACATATTTCAAGCAAGCATATCATGTTTCATAGACATTATAGGTCATTCAAGGTTAACTACTATTTAGGCATGTAAACAAGCAAAGCATGTACATTTGATCCCTTTATATTAGGCATCTAGCATGCGATAAAACAGTTTTCACATTCATTGAGTCTTAATGTCATGTATATCATTAGGCAAAATGTGTACATTTCATTTCAATTTCCATATGCTCGCAACAAATAAAGTTCATGTGAGCATTTATTCGAATCATACTTCAAGTAGCATGCATGGTTTCATTCTTTACCCATTCAACAATTCAATTTCATGTATACATGAATTATTTATGATATTTATTAAAGCATTTATATGTTCATACAAGGCATTTGACTAGCATACTTGACTAGGACATACTCAATTTAAACACATAATATATGCGCAGCTTAATCCATTTAATCCACATGAGAATTATATCATTACATACTCCAAGTTTAGCATTTAAGCCTTTGTGATATTACAGGCCAACTCAAGTTCATATATACAACTTTCAAGCAACATAATGCATGTCCTAGCTTACTATATACAAGACTAGGTGCTCCAACCACTAGGAGCATTACAAACAAGTTTGGATTCATACTTATGCTTTTGCTTGTGTCTTACTTCAAGCTCGGGAAATCTGACTGCGAGATCAAGTAATTCACCTTGAAGCGCCTAACCTATGGTTTGGGAAGAGAGGAAACAAGAGTGATAAGTACGATATGTACTTAGTGAGGTAGTACTAGTTCTAACCAATTATTATGTCATATCTCCATTAATCAAGTAGCCCAATTAAGGTTTATAGCATTCCAAGTCAAGCAAAAATCATGAACTCATGTATCATCATACTTATGGCAATCAAATATCAAGACAAGCAAATGCTAAGTAACCATTTTATCAAGCAATTAAAGCAGCATGGTAAGCTTATCGAGTAATTATCAAGTAAACATTTTCTAGTATCATTCGAATAGCAAGATAGCATGACAAGTAAAATCATAGATCACCATTCAATCTTCAATCATTTCAAGTCAATCGATAGCATATTTAGGCAAATCACAACATTTCCAATTCAAGTAACATAATCACAATTTATTTCAAACTTATCACTCAAGATATGTTCACAAGTTATACACATTGATTCAAGTGAGAGTATAATTCCATTTCGAGTAGCATTTCATGTAACAAGTTGATCAACTGTACAAGTATACATTTTAAGTAGCATGTAAGCCTTAAGCCTTAATTATTGCTTGTTTACTTTCTTTAATTAAAGCCTTATTACTTAGCTGTCCATTATACATGTTTATACATTCTTGTAATGCAAAACAGTCCATGATGACCTCTAATTTATTCAAATTTGTCCATTTTACATGTTTATACATTTTAACATTTCAAGACAACACATAATTTGATCACACAATGACAAAACTGTCCATAGAGTATTCTTATACATTTTAACTTTTCAAGACAACTCATATTTTCATGTACAAGGTATATATGGCAGCAACACTCAAGTTTTACATGTTAATCACATAAAACAATCCATATTTTCATGTACAAGGTGTACATGGCAGCAACACTCAAGCAATACACATTTTTATTAAGTCAAGTATAACTATAATGCATTTCAAGCTTTTCATTCAAGACAAGTTTACAATAATACTCATGAATTCAAGTAAGATCAAGATATATTTCAAGTAATAATCATGTGGCAAGAAGTTCAAGTATACAAGTCAAGTAACCAATAGTTCAAGTTTACATGTTTGTCAATTCAAGAATACATGTCAAGTAGTCCAAGTAGCAAGTTTACATGTCAAGAAATTCAAGTAACAAATAGTTCAAGACAAGTATTTAAATAATTCATACTTATTAATTCATTTATATTCTTTTAAAACAATCCTTAGTTTATAGTTTGTCTTTTCAAGAATACATGTCAAGTAATCCAAGTAGCAATTCAAGTATTCAAGCATACATGTCAAGTAATACAAGTAAACCAATCAAGTAGACATTAGCCCCAGTGAGACCATAAGCCATTCCAAGTAGCAAATCATACAATACAAAGTCCAATCATAGGCAATTATTATTTCAAGAGTTCATGCCAAGATTCAAGTATTACATGTCAAGCAATTCGAGTATTTCAAGGATTCATATCAAGATTCAAGCTTACATGTCAAGTAATTCAAATATTCAAGGTGATATTAGTTCATTTAATATCTTTAACACAATCCTTGGTTCTTAGTTTGACTAGGTAATCAAGTCTCCAACCAGATGTCGCCACAAGATGTACCGTAGTATGCAAGATGTACCGTAGTACTGGTCAACCTTCCTACTGTCGCCAAAGACCACACATATGTACACTCTGTCTGTCGCCAATTAAGGGCCTTAGCCCTGGACCGTAGTCCACCCTGACACAATGAGCTCTAGACTCTAAGGCATGCCCTTCTACCTATTCAACTAGCAACCAAGGTTGTTTGATTACATTTCATTTATTCAATGGTTTTCAAGCTTTTCAAGTTCAAGATCATGTATCATTCAAGAATCAATTCAAGCAAGGTATAGCAACATCATGCCTTAGCCCTTAGGCCAATTGAGCCTTCGCTCTACAATTACATTTCACGTTTTCATGTGTTTCATGTTCAAGGAAAGAAAATTCATGTTCAAGGCAAGACAATTCATGTTCAAGGATTAATTTCTAGCAAGTATTTCAAGATCAAGCTTAGCCCTTAGGCTAGTTGAGCCTTAGCTCATCATTTTGCAATTTAACTTGTTATTCAAGTAAATATTTTACATGTGCCATATTAGGCATCTAGTTATATCCTTATATTCATGGTTTATATCACCTTTACAAGTATTTATATCATAAGAGCAATTCTAAGAAAGAAATTCGAATGAATACATCCAAGACATGGAATCAAGCATTTCAAATAGTCCACGTTTCAAGTACAAGGATTCAAGCATTTCAATTAGATCACATTTCAAGTACAAGAATTCAAGTACTTCATTTAGATCACATTTCAAGTACAAGGATTCAAGCATTTCAATTAGATCACATTTCAAGTACAAGGATTCAAGTATTTCATTTAGATCACATTTCAAGTGCAAGGATTCAAACATTTCAATTAGATCACATTTCAAGTACAAGAATTCAAGTATTTCATTTAGATCACATTTCAAGTAATAAGCATTCGATTGAATTGCATTCATGATACAAGGATCTAGCATCATATATCATTATAATACATACATGCCACTACTCGAATAGGCACAATAAAGTACAAGAAATCAAGCATTTACATCCACAGTGTAACTGAAGCAAGCAATTCAAATGAAATCATTCAAAGCATGGAATTACACAATGTTTACACATTTCTTTCTAGATAATTTAACTTATCCATTTCCATGTTATTACTTAATCACAAATTTCAGCTTAGTCCAATCTTCCCTTTTAATTCATATTCAAGTTTAATTACGCTCATTATCATGCCATATCAATATCAAGAAGATAGACATGTAAATTTTGGTTAGGACCTAATTCCTAACCCTACCAAAACTACACTCACAATACTCCAAGCTAGCTAGTCTCGCAAGACTATCCCTTTTTCTTGTCCCTTGAATGCTCGACTTTAGATCCTTCTCCAAAGTCCTCTCGTTGCTTTAATAAATCACATAGATAGAACAAGGTCAAAACATGTAATCACAAAATCTTTCAACATAGCAACAAGGTTAATACATCACATATACAAGACCAATAACATCTAAACTGCTGCTGCCAAGCAGCTTGTGCACTGTTTACTTAAACATGCATAACTTTCATTCCGTACATCGGAATTTCAGTTGGTTTACACCGTTGGAAAGATAACTTAATTGTATTTCTAACATATAGGCCTTGAATTTTAATTCTTTGCCAATTAATACAGTTTTTAGCTTAAAGACAGACCAATTGCGTACTGGACAGTTTGCACTGTCCCTAGATTTTCATTTCTAAAATCCATTCTACGATCCAGAATTCAGTTCTATTTTCTCCTAATAAATCTAGACATGTTAAGGCATTGTCCATAAAATTTTCAGCCTTAAATTCCTTTTATAAAATTTATGGTGATTTTTCAAATTTACTGCCCAGAACAGAGTTTTCTGGGTAGATTTCACCAGGCTAGATTTTTAGCTTCATAATTCCTCTAAACAAGATTCTAACATTGTAATTCAACTCATTTTCATGTTCTTACATGTCTAGGTCAGTTTAATTCACTTATCTATGTGATAATAACAAGACATTATATTGCTAAGTTCAATTTGATCTCTTTGATCCACAACATTCCTCTCATTCACCATTTGAGCAGTCCATTACCTAGCTTTAACTAATCCAATTATATGAACTCATTTTCCAGTAAGCTAATTACTCTATTCAGGTCCCAATTCACTTAGCAATGTGGTCAAAACAGGGTAGCATGTATAACCAAACATGTTTACACATTTTCAACTAGCAAAACAGTCCCTACACTTATGTGTGTGCATCGAACAGCCCTCAATTCGTCAATTTAATCCTAAACATCTTTAAAATCATAAAAACAGTCCCTCCCCTGCCTATGATCTTATAAAAGCAGTTTCAAAGGTCCTATAATCATATCAAAATAAGAATTCCATCGAGCACAATAATATTACACATCCTATATTTTACAACATGAATTAATTTCCAATCAAGTCTAACAACAATGGATTCAAGAGAGATATCTCAATCAAATTCTTAATTTAAATCAAAAACAAAAATGAAAGGAAGAACATATCACCTCCTTCCACAAGCAAATTAACCGAAACTTCAAGAATTTAGACAAATTCAAAACTTCATCAAGCTTTCATGGCTATTTCTAACTCTCTCTCTCTATTATCATACCCGGTTTGGAGAAGATAAGAAAACAGTGTTTTCCATTGTTTTGTTCAACCGTGCCACCTACACACACATGTTTCCTCCACATTGACATGTGTATAGGTCTTTCATAGTACAAAATTTAGCATGCAATCCTACTATTTTATTTATATTTCAATTTAGTCCTTTCTAAATTGATCACGTACTTTTCCTTACTTTACATTTGGGTCATTCTCCAATCAAATTAAAACATACTCGAATTGGTGTCATACTCCTAGACCACATTTTGGGGTATTACTATTTGAATTACATCAAATTAATGTCAAAGTTCTAGGCTGCACTTTGGGGTATTACACAACCCCTACCAAACCATACCTTGACCCGGAGAGTTCCAGCTCAATCCTACACATGGTACATCATCAACTTGGGTAGCCTACTGCATACACAAGTGACACACCACCATTTCGAGTAGCCTACTGCATACTCTAGTGGCCAATAAGTGATCGACTTTACATATTATAGTGCACTTACATCCTATGGCAACCCAACTATATCCGATACATTTCTTTGTTTGTCACACATAGCCAATATACACTTTTAAACACATTTGCTCACTGTTTTTCTCATATGCATTTAAAAAACCGTTTTCCATATGCAAATATCAACATTGCTCAAAGCAATAACTACATTCCATCTAGGAACCAAATCTCAATGCACTTAGGCATCCATATCATGATAAAGCATTGCATATCTTTCAAAATGATGTATAAAACAATAAGTATACCAAACCATGCTTTTAAAACAAAACATGAATTACAAGGGCCATATCAAACCAATATTCAAAAGGCAAAATAGGGAAAACTTACTTTCGAGCTTAGCTAAGCTTGCTAGGCTTTAATTAAACTCCCAAAGCCATAATTCAAAACTCTTTATAGTACCAAAGCACATTTGCACTCACCAACTCGCTATCGTCTCGATGTCAATGCCTTAACGCCAACATCTCAACGTCCATTCAAAAACCGTCCAAACACTTGCCAACCTCCATGAGAAATTGCAAGGGTCACTATAAGTAGGACCACAACAAAATAACCACTTTCTTATAGTAAACCCAGTTCATTCCAACTATATTTAAAACAAAATAAATCAACAGCAGCAGCACCATTACAAATTTACGCTGCACAGCCCTGTTTATTTTCACGCACCCCAGCTCTGATTTAGGAGCCATAGATCCCCATTATAACTTTCTTTCTTTTCTTTTCATTTCTGTTTAACAACCACGTAATGTTTTCCCCTTTTTTTATTATGCAACCAATTGGCATGTACATAAAATGGAAAGAATAGGCAGCAGTAAGCCGCACCATTTCAAATCTCAAATTCATTACGCCACAGCCCTGTACTGCACCATGCCCTGCTCGGCATGTGACTCTTTATTCTTTTTATTTCTTTACATGCATTTCTTCAAACACTCGCAATGCACATTAATATATGATCCAATAATTCAATCAACCATTTTACCAATCATCCCATTCAAGAACTTAAATCTAAACTTAACCAATTAGATTAATTTTGGAATCAATTTCAAAAAATTAGTATTAGATTTCATCCTACCCATAAAATTAACTATCAATCCAATTAAAACATCTTGATTTTATCTATCAAATTACAATCACTCCTTCATCATCCAAGAAACCAAATAAATCAAATTAAATTCGTTTTAATCACAAACTCCAATAGAAACGATAAATAATCAATTAAAAACAAATAGAAAACCTTTAAGAATCAAAAGCTTACCCAATTGATAGGAAAAATGGAAGTTGAAAACATCATCCACCATTGGAACGGGATTTCCAAGAAGATTTGATGAAGACTACTAGCTCTTGCTAGATTGATAATTAGAAATCATTCTGGATATAAAAGAGATGAAAATCAAGAAGGAAAATCAATATTCTTTAAATTGTGTTTGACAAATTCAAGAGAGAAAATTAGACAAAAGGTTAGATATGTTTTTCTCATCTTTGGGAAAAATAATAACCGTCATCTTCTTTTGTTAAAAATGAGAGGGAAAAGATATATTAATACTTGTTTATTAATCCCAATAAAAATATCACTTTAATTCCTTTTTACAATATTGCCTTCACTAACATTTACATTCATTGCAAAATATTACTTTTTAATTTAATATTAAATCGAACCATATAAGAATTTCTCAAAATTAAATTCCATCCTTTAATAAACTCATTAAATATATTTCCAAAAAAAATATTTTCCACGATAAATTTATCAGAAATCAATTTAATCAACCCAATTTATTTTTCAAAATTAATTAATTAGCTAAAGCCTAATAAAAATTCTAACCCGATTCTGATAAATCACCCGAATCTTCTATCCCGTTTTCTGGGATGTTACAACTCTCCCCTCTAAAAAAAATTTAGTCCCAAAAATTTACCTAAAGGGAAAAAATACAAGAACTGAAGTTTTTCCTCCAAACACATTCTCCTATTACACATACGCCGCATAACTTTCACAAATTTAATTGTCTCAATGAGCAACATCTAGGTGCTAGAGACTTAATCATAAAAATCCCTTACCAACGGTAGAACCAACAATTCTCAACTTACTCGTTACGGAGACAAATAAGCAATGGTCAACCAAACTTCGCCATATAAACGTAGGCAAATCATCAATTACATATTTGAGCTCAAAATCATCTCCACACAACACGTCACAAAATTGGTCTTGCCATTTACCTACATATCTTCTAATAAGACTTGATTCTGCATACCATTACGAACTATTCTCTACAACCATCATCCACAGAGAAACGTCGAGAAACACTTAACCACCCATATGATATTGGGTTTCTCATCATCCCAATCCATACAAAACTTATGTGATTCCTATTCCTAGACCAATGCCAATATACCGAAAACACTTCTTAGCTAACACCAATCCGTTCTAAACTTAATCGGCTCTTCTTAACCGAATCTTGACATATCATCACAACTATTATCAAATGATTTCCAACAATAGCGGCTAGCAAAAAAGTTCCTCTTATCTTTATATCAACCACAATCCATAGAGAACAACTATCTCGATCTAGTTAATTAAACTAATTCCGGTATCAAGCTTGCAAAACTGATTTTAGATTAATATTAACCACAAAGATTCATTAGTACCCATTAGAAAATATTAGGTTTGAACAACCTAACCATAACTTATTCTTAAAACCATTGCAAACCAATTAAACCCAATAAAATTCATGTAATCACAAATGTTAATAGAAACAATAGATTAAGGACACAAAGAGTGTAGAACGTCAATAAGAAACCATATCTCACATTGCTTGATAAGACTACAACCAAAATGAGCTTCCCCTTCCAGTATAACGTGAAAATCATTATTGACCAAAATCTACCGATTTGCTCAAATTAAAAAAAATCATTTGGACAAAAAATAGATTAGAAATGAGATCAAAATATCAATTGATCACTAAAAACATTTTAGGAATGTAGAAAATACAAAAACAATAGTTTTAATTTGAAAAAAAATTAGAAAACCCTTGTTTAAGAGAAAATGCTAACCACAAGTAGTATTTTTTTAAAGCACAAGAAAATTGAGTTCTTAAAATACAAAGGGTGAAATTGTTCACTAAAGATTCTTAGCATGTGTCCCCATTCCATTTAATTCATAAAAACCACCTTTAAAACCAAATTGCCCTTTTTTCTTTTAAAGTTATAAAAAAATAATTCTTGTTATTTGATAAACCAATTAAATAACCTTCCAAAAAATTAGCTATGTCCAATTTTTCATATTCCTTTGAAAACATATTCGATTACTAACCCGAAATTAATTAACGAACCAAACTAAAGTTATGATCCCAAATAGAACCTAGCAAATCATACAATTCAATAGAACATCTTCCACCGTAACTTCGCTAAAGGTGCAACAACCTCAAAAGATTCCTCAACAAATTTCGATAACAATCAACTAGATCTAGAAAAACCACGTATTTCTGACACCAACCTTGGTTGCTTCAAATCTAGAACAATTTCAACTTCTGAGAATCAATCTATAACACCTTTTACAATTACGAGACATCAGATAATGTCTTCGATTAAACCCAATTATCCTTGCTACACTACTTACATCATTATCTCATCATCCTCTGAAAATTTATCCGTAAGTGTGAACATATGTATGCATGATTACTTATATGCCCTAATAGATATCTATGTATCTGTATGCAAAACCTCTAATGTCATGCCCAAATGTATGTATGTACTGACATATTTAAATATATACATATAAGTGTTTATGCATTGTGCATGTTCAACTGTTCACACTTACTAATAACATTCTCAGAACCAATATCCTTTCAACATGCCAAAATTTGAAGTTACTCAAATAAGGAACAAACATTCGCTTTGCTACAAAAGCTTGCCAACCACTTCTTGGTTGTCGATCAAGATCCTTCTCGGTACAATTGTATATGAGAATACCACTACCCTTGCTATTCACAAAATCAAGTATTCACAGAATACTTATCTCATCGCAATCAGAATGTTACTAGTGCATTTGCCGTCCATACAACATCACTATAAACCCATACCAACCAAACACTCTTTAACACCTTTATCGTTAACCATCACGTTGGTGCTCCAAAAATAGAACTTTTGATCAAACATATCCACAAACCAACCATTATCACAATCTCACTCTCAACTCATACATTTCCTTAATGCTCGTCAGCACGACACAAAAAAGATTCGAGAGCCGTACCAAGGTACGCCTAAATACCAAACTCAACTTTGAAAATATAGGACAACACGAAAAAACTCACTCAAAACATGCTACGAAAGAATTCTCAAACAACACATACATTTAGAACCCGAACATCCTTAAACCATGGATTGCCACATAAGTTAAAACTCATCAAACATAAATCGATCCATTCTTGGACAAACTCCATCGCAAAAAGCAACTCCAATCTTTAAAACATCAACACTCTAAAAAACTATTGCCTTCAACTAATATGCACAATTGCGTGAAACCAGAATCCACCAGAAGATGCAATAAAAAATGAAAAGCAGATTCTACAACTTTTCCTTAACTAGAAAAAATAGATTCTACAATTCCACTGTGCACTTTGATTTCCAAAGATAAAGGTCAATCCAATGCCTTATGCATATTTCATACCTTGACCATCCTCATGGAGAATGACGTTAGGGACACGATCACATTCTCCTTAACAATCATTATCACTGGTCAGATTTCTATCCTAAACATCAACTTTCATGCCAGATGTGTATATCATGACCTTATCAACTTAAAAACTCTAAAATTCTCATTAGAATTTCGGTAGAAACTGATACAATCCAGCCTTGGCATCTTTTCATCATCATCCTTCCATCTCTAATATTAGGGATGAAAGAAAAGGGAGCTTTTAAAACCCCTACACATCTTTTACTTATATAAGTTATTCATGGCACACTTAGTTTATTTCGGTTGCATAGCATACCTTATAATGACATTTACATACTTTATTTTATTCATTTCATGTTAAGGATTATGCTTATGCATATTCTTCATTTTATTACCTAAGTTTGCCTAAGTAATATCTTAATCCATATCTTTATACTAAGTTTCCATTTATTTAAGTATGTATGCATTGCATTACATCTTTATGCTTATTCTAGTTTAATTTCCAGCTCACACATTGTTTATTGTCTCTTTAGGTACTAAGGATGAAGGCACCAACTCTGAAAAGCTCAAAGATCTCAGAAGGAGCTCAGATTAGCTCAAGGAGTTTAAGGACAACTTGGATCAGCTTAAGGACCTCACTAGAAGCTTGAACTAGCTCAAAGGCCTTAAGGAGTGCTCGGATCAACTCAAGGACAAAGGAAAGCACGCTAAAAAAGCTCACAAGCTTAAAGGACCAGCTCACCTAGCTAAGGGCAGCTCGTGGAAGATCAAAGATTAAGCTAGCTAGCTCGGCTCAATTCAAGCTCAACCAACTCCTTTCATCTCCACCTAGAATATGCTAGCTCACCACCTCAAGGGTCACGTCCCTCTAAGGAACATGTCCCTACACTTTGGAGGGAAACTTGAAATGGGCGGCAAATACATGGAGGGAAACTTAAAATGGGCGCCAAAACCCCTTTGGAGGGAGACTTCAATTCGGCCGAACAAGCACCAAGGCCTTGGAGGGAGGCACCACCTTAGCCGAATAGTTTAGAGGCTTTTTCGGCCATGCCTTTTCATCCATTATAAATAGAACTTGTATTTTCAATTGTAAACACACTCATTTGATATATAAATTTACCTTTGTGAGAATTTTCTCTCTTTTAGTTCTTAATTAAACTTTATCGACTTATCAAGTACTTTGTACTTATGGCGTCAAACCTCTCTATCCACCTTGATACTTGTGGTTCTTGGTTGTTTATAACCAATGGGTCCAAGTCCTTTCTACCACCTCTTAAAGATATCATATAAGTTTCGGGGTTAGGCTCTCTATATCTTAGTTTCTTCCTTGGTTCTTTAAGATACTATCATCACCTTTTCACCCCCAAACACCACCATATCCGAAACTATCACCCTTTTACCTATCCTTCCATTTTCACATTCTTTTCCTTCAAAACATCCTACCTTTACTTTCGCACATTACCCTATCATTATAACCTTTCTTTTTCAGACATCTTACTCTACAGGAATCAATTGCACGCCTTCCTAGATCCTACAATCAAAGGGTTGTCTTCAACAACATCATATGGTAATCAAAGCTTTTTGTGGAAGCAAGCAAGTGCCTACCTTGTAAGTCAATTTTTATTTCTTGCACATAGATTAAAAAAAAGAAAAAAAGAGAAGAAAATAAAAAGAAAAAAAGAAAAGCAAAGCAAATTTGAAAAGCACAAGCAAGGGTGAGAAGCAGAACAACAACAATATTTCCAACTGAGCCTGAAGATTCAATTTTAAGACTTTGATTGTATCTCAAGAAAGGTTGTGAGTTTTCTTGCCAAGTAAGTAACCCAGTTTCTTCTTTTCTAAACTTACCTTTACACCATATTCTTTTCCTTTTTCTTCTTAAACTAACCATTTCAGCCGATGCACAAACACAATACTTGCCTAAGTCTTTAGTAAGTTCCTTAAAGAACTTTACAAGGGAGAAAGAAGTGGAAAAATGCAATTTGAGTGTGTGAGATTAGAAGGGTATAATAAAAGCCAAATAACATACCAGAGAGTAAACACGAGCGTTGAGTGGAGTGCAATATTTCTTTGGAGTGATCGTGAGGTTTTTGTTGAGTGATTGGTAATGTTTCATTTTTTTCTTTATTTTACTAACCATGTCATAGAAATCTGAAAATTCACACCTAGAGGAAGTAGGACAACTAAATATTCAAATGTGAGGCATGATTCAGGAAATGCAAAGATTGTTGCGAGAAGAGCTTGAGCCCATACATGAGAGAATGGATCAGCTAGAAGAATCACAAAATAATAACCGAAAAAGTCAAAGCCTTAGAAGACAAAATCAACAAAGGCAACAAAATGAAGAATACATGGATTATAATAATCAGGAAGTTGATCAAGCATCCCAAAGAAGGGCTCGGAGATACCAAGAAGGGTATGTCTAATTAGCTGACAACCTTAACAATATTTGAGTCACCATACCACCTTTTCAAGGCAAGACAGATCCGAAAGCTTATCTAGATTAGGAGAGAAAAGTAGATCATATATTTAAGTGCCATAATTAGTCTAAACAGAAAAAAGGTATGATTGGCAGCCATAGAATTCATTGATTATGCACTTATTTGGTAGGACCAATTAACCTCGTCTAAGAGGCATAATGGAGTAAGGCCAATCACTATATGACATGATATGAAAAGTAACATGAGAAAAAGGTACATTCCAACTTATTATCACTGATACCTTTTTCACAAATTGCAAACATTAAAGCAAGGCCACTGGAGTGTTGAAGACTACTACAAAGAAATAGAGGTTGCAATGATGCGTGCCAACGTGGAGGAAGGTACAGAAGCAACGATGGCTAGATTTCTCACCAGATTAAACAAAGAGATTGTCGATGTTGTAGAGCTAAAACATTATGTGGAAATTGATGAAATGGTGAATATGGCAATAAAGGTCAAAAGCCAGCAAAGAAGAAGGGTCGTACTAAGAAACAACAACATTGGCCCTAAGTAGAATCAAAGCAATGCACGAAGGAACACACCCCTCCAAATCAGAGAACCAACCGTGACCTTAAAACCAAAGCGAACAATAGTGGAGATAAGACGTGGAAAGCCAATAGAAGGCAAATAACGATCAAGCAAAATCAAATGCTTCAAATGCCTTGGGCGGGGTCATATGGACAACCAGTTTCCTAACCGAAATACCATGCTAATTTTGGATAATGAAGAGATCACTTCTGATCATAAAGATAAGAAAGAAGAAGAAGAATTCGAGGATGTCAAAGATGAACCAGAAGTTGCGGCTACTTCTGATGGAGAAATATATGTGGTGAAGCGTTTGCTTAGCACCCAAGTAACCACAGAGGAATAACAAAGAGAAAATATCTTTCATACAAGGTGCAATGTCAGTGGGAAGGTATGTTTCATGATAATTGATGGTGGGAGTTGTACGAATGTAGCCAACACTATTCTGATCGAGAAGTTGGGTTTAAAGACCTTAAAGCATCCCAAACTTTACAAGCCTCAATAGTTAAATAAAGGAGGCGAATTGAACGTGACAAAGCAAGCATTAGTACCATTTTCCATTGGGAACTAAAAGGACGAGGTATTATGTGATGTAGATCATATGCATGAAGGTCATATCTTGCTTGGAGGTTATGGTAGTACAATAAAAGGATAATTCATGATTTCTACACCAACCAATACTCCTTTAAACATGAGGGGAAGAAATTCATTTTGGTACCTTTATCACCAAAAGAGGTGCAACAAGTCCAAATGCAAATACGAAAGAACATTAAGACCATGCGCAAGGAACGTGAGAAACATCATGGACAAGAATCTTAATAGTCATCTTCCTTCACCAAAGGACATGATGATTCAAATCAGCCCAAAAGAGGAGTTCAAAGGACGAGTGCCTTTTCAACCAAGGGGATCATCCAAAAGCATCTATTGACACAACCTATGATCAAAGAGTCTCATGCTAAACCCATTTTTCAAAACACTTCTCATTTTGTTTTGTAGATTAAAACATGATTAAAAGAACAACGAAGGGGAGAACACTTTGAAAATCCAAAAATCCCTATGGCAAAGAATTGTCCAATGAAGAATCCTTTCGATTTAAGGACAAGTTGCCTAAAAAAGGAGATGATGATACAATCCAGCCTTGCCATTTTTTCATCATCATCATTTCATCTATAATCTTAGGGATGAAATAAAAGGAACCTTTTAAGACCCTACACATCTTTTACTTATATATGTTATTCAAGGAACACTTAGTTTATTTCGGTTGCATAACATACTTTATAATGACATTTTCATACTTTATATTCTGCATTTCATGTTAAGGGTTATGCTTATGCACATTCTTCATTTTATTACCTAAGTTTGCCTAAGTAATATCTTAATTCACATCTTTATAATCAGTTTTCATTTATTTAAGTATGTATGCATTGCATTACATCTTTATGCTTATTCTAGTTTAATTTTCAGCTTACACATTGTTTATTGTCTCTTTAGGTACTAAGGATGAAGGCACTCGCTCGGAACAGCTCAAAGACCTCACAAGGAGCTCAGATTAGCTCAAGGGGTTTAAGGATAGCTTGGATCAGCTCAAGGACCTCATTAGGAGCTCGGATTAGCTCAAAGGCCTTAAGGAGTGCTCAGATCTGCTTAAGGACAAAGGAAAGCACTCTAAGAAAGCTCACAAGCTTAAAAGACCAGCTCACCTAGCTATGGGTAGCTCGTGGAAGCTCAAACACTGAGCTAGCTCTTTCAACTAGCTAGCTTAGCTCAATTGAGTTTAATTCAAGATGAACCAGCTCCTTTCATCTTCACCTACATATTCTAGCTAACCACCTCAAGGGTTTCGTCACCCCTAAGGAACATGTCCCTACACTTTAGAGGAAAACTTAAAATGGGTGGCAAATACATGGAGGAAAAGCTTGAAGTGCACCAAAACCCCTTTGGAGGGAGACTTTAATTCGGCCGAACAAGCACCAAGGCCTTGGAGGGAGGCACCACCTTAATCAAATAGTTTAGAAGCCTTTTTGGCCATGCCCTTTCATCCACTATAAATATAACTTGTATTTTCTTTTGTAAACACACTCATTTGATATATAAATTTACTCTCTATAAGAATTTTCTCTCTTTTAGTTCTTAATTGAACTTATCAACTTATCAAGTACTTTGTACTTGTGGTGTCAAACCTCTCTATCCACCTTGATACTTGTGGTTCTTCGTTATTTATAACCAATGGGTCCAAGTCCTTTCTTCTACCCCATAAAGATATCATATAAGGTTTGGGGTTAGGCTCTCTATAGCCTAGTTTATCCCTTGGTTCTTTAAGATACTATCATCACCTTTTCACTCCTAAACATCACCATATCCGAAACTATCACCCTTTTACATATCCTTCCATTTTCACCTTTATTTCCTTCAAAAAAACATCATACCTTTACTTTAGCACATTACCCTATCATTATAACCTTTCTTTTGCAGCCATCTTACTCCACAAGAATCACTTGCATGCCTTCCTAGATCCTACAATATAAGGGCCATCTTCAACAACATCAAGGACGGGTTACATCAAAAACTTTCTCAGGCACACGACACCTTACAGTGTATCCACTTCCATTTACATCACTTCACTAACTTCTTGTCTTTGAAATCCACATCATTAACAATGATGATAAAACCCTTTTGAAAAATTCAAAATAGTGGACCAACGCCACCTATAAACTCATGAACGAGGATAACAGCACTCAAGTTCGAAGACCATTTTTAACTACCTTCGATCGAGGACCAAGTTAACTCAAGATCAGAAACCACCTTTCTCATACTATCGATAACTTATATAACACTTATTAAGCTCGAAAGTAATTACTGAATAAATCATTTCTCGTTTTAAATCAAATTCATTACCGATGTTTAAACCTGATAGTTAGGGCGTAGGCTTGGTATGTGATCCCAGAAAAACCTGCAAAAACCTTTTCAAAATCATTTATAATAGGCAATGTGTTCCCGGTTAACCCCTGACAAAGGTAATTAACAACATGAGCACATACGAATACATTACCACTTTTTCAAAATAACCAAATTAAACTCTATTCATCTGAGGTTGTTAACCTGACTATGATACCACCAAATATAACCCCCTTGATTCGGCCTAGGCGTTAGGCCAAACTAAGAGCGTCACATTAGGTTTGCCATAGCAAACCTGAATTGAATATCTTGAATTAGGTCCATTTTTCCCTTTATCTTATCTAGATGCATTGTCAAGTCTTATGGTGTACATACAAGCATCGTTTCAATTTTCATTCGATACGAACATCGATAAGGCACTCAATTACAAATACAAGTATTCTATGGAACAAAATGCAAATCTAAATAAATACAAGGACTTATACAAGTTTTAGGTTGCCAATACTTAATTAATCATATTTCATGCCATCGTGTTAAAATTTAGCTTAAACACATAACAAATAAGCATCTAATTTAGCAAATTATGAAACTAAGGATTGAATCGTAAAATTGCCAAAAAATAGGGACTAACATAATTATAAAAGCTTCTTACGACAATTAGATACATTAAAATCATGCTTGCAAAATATCAGGTCAAACAAACAACATTTACCCATTCAAATGATGCATGAACATAGGAGGACCAAACTGTAAAAAACTTAAACTTGGTAAAGCTCATTAACTGAAAAACTACCGGCCATACCAGTACACGAGATACCATACTGGTACATGCAAACATCAAAGCAAATATTAGAATCAGTACCCAACAAGGCGTACCGGTACTTGGCTACGCATACCAAAACCCGATCTTGTGTACCGGTACCCACAATATTACTGATCACTAAAATAACCCACATACCAATACTGGCACCAAGTGTACCGATACAGGCTGCACAAAACTGCATCTTAGGGATTTGATCCCAAACCAAACATATCCAACTTACATTCAAACAATATTGACATGTTTCCAATATTAATCCATCATTAAACAAGTACGCTCGAATAAATACGAGCCAAATAATCAATTCTATTCATATTCATACAAGTAATCTAGAGGCATGCTTTCTAACAATATAAAGCATTATCCAATGCGTACCAAATGGTCAAGACCTCAAACATAAGCTATAGATCAACTAAGAGGTAGAAACATATGACCACGTAATCACTTAGCACACAAGCAATCAATCCAATCATTATTAATACCATTTTAAATCATTAGATCATACCCGTTAGATGTACTTGGCATTAAATAAAACCAACATCGTATACATTAAACAATGTCATCATCCAACATAATATAAAATCCAACCATGTGATCAAGCCATATACAAAAGAACATCCCAACGATTAACTCACATTGCCTTATTACAACTAATGATAACCCCATAAAACATACTCTTTAGAATGATTGTCTTGAGATCACTCCTTGTCTCGAACCACAACCCCACCCTTGCTTAATTCACTGCATTGACAAGAGGAAAATAGAGCGTAAGCATACGATGCTTAGTAAATGCGCTCAAAAGGATAAAACAACAATGAATTTCCAAAATCAAAACGATATTAGAAAGCCCATATTAAAGCAAGTCAAACTCGTCATTTCCAAAGAAATTAAATAAAACATGTTTATTCGAAACATATACTTCATGCTTTCACAACGATCTTTTCATTCTCAAGACATTTAAATAAAAGATGCTTGATCAAATCATAAGCATCATATCTTCCGGCATAAACCATGCACTCATTGTAAAGTAAAATATGAGTGTAAAGCTAACGCAATTTGCTTACTTCTTTTGAAAATATAACATGCATAACAACAATATGCAAAATAGCTTTCCACTTTGATTCACATATATTGGCAAATAGTGTGACTCTCAATAAACCATTGTTCCTTTATAAAACACATTGAATACACGGATTTCCCGGTAGACAACCTTTACCAAACCATACCTTGACTCCGAGAGTTCTAGCTCAATCTTACACAAAGTACAATGTTGCGCGTATTGAGTGCTCCACAATTGTGCAAGTGTACACGTCACAAGTTATAGTATAAAAGCTATCGTCTCCACAGGGATTGGTGCCACTTCAAGAATCTAATCTCTTGCATTGTAAAAAGTAAAAGAACACAAGAAGAAGATTGTAGGAGTTTAACTAACAACTAATCTAGAAAGCAATAAAGTAAAAGAAGATGTAATCAAATGAGAGAGAATAGGCCAGGTTATCGTGAGTTGAGGAGTGATAGCCAATTGGATCATCTTGGTAAAAGGGTGCAAGGGCTACTCAGTTGTTGTGGCAACTTGCGCAGCGGGGTTGCCTTAACGGTTGCCTGGGCAACTAGCTGGGCAACTATTTGGGCGGCTGGGCAGCAACTTCAAGGCTCGGCGGAGCGTTCTTCAATGGATTCTTCTTATCCCTAAGTCGAAACTCTAGCTAATTGTACATGCCTTGATAATACATCCCTGCGTGAATCAAGGGTGAACAACAACCAATGTTGTGCTCCTCTTAGCCATTAAAATCCTTAACTTATTTCTAAGCCAGATTAATCGTCACCATCGATAGATTGAATAAAAACCATAATCATTCATTTCTTGAATCTAACTCTCCCGATATTAGATAAATAGATAGAGTTACGAGATCCTCTCCCAATTCACTCGCAAACAAGAATGAAAACCAAGAATGAGTAAACCTTGAATTGAAAGTGCAAACTCTTATTAGCTAAACAAAATCCAATTGTTTCTCACAACCACAAAACACAATAACCTTAGCCAAATAGATTTAGTTCATGGATACGTTCCAAAGAAACACAAAACAAAGAATCCCTAACATAAACCTAATTGAACAAGAAAGAAAAAGGATGAAGAATGGTTGAAAGCCCTTTGTCGAAATCTCTCCCCTTCTGCTCTCTTTTCAATCGATCTCTCCCCCTTTGCTCTCTCTTGGAGTTGACGGCTTGGTCTCCTTTAAATAGGAGATGGCTAGGTCAAAGTCTCTCTTGAGGAAGAAATTAAGTTGGAATTGAATACTTTAAAAGAATATAATTCATTATTATATTTAAATTCCTTCTAGATCTTCTCCTATCTTCTTGCGATTTAATTTCTCTTTGACCTCTTCATGGAAATCAAACTCTTTTGGGATTTAACTTTGCTCCACGTCATCTTGGGCTTATCTAGTCATCAATTTCGATTGTCATATCATCTTATCCCTTATCGACAATTACCCTGGCAACTAGCTCGGCATCTCCTTCATGCATTGCCCTGGCAACTGCGTCGGCATCTCCTTCATGCACTGCCCTGGCAATTGGTTCCAGCCTTGTTTAGGCAAGTGATTATGCACACACACAAAAACAACTACCGGCAGCACCCTTTTTCCACAAAATTCAGCAAAATATGAAATCAAGCTTGTCCACCAAGGAAACAATGCAAACATGCATGAATGGCTAATAATGTAACTAATATGAGCCCAAGTCTAGCAATAATATGGATAAAAAGGGTGAATAAAATAGTATTTTTAGACACTTAACACACCCCCAAACTCAAACTATTGCTTGTCCTCAAGCAATGCAAACTAATAATTACCCGCCAAGACTTCAATTTTCACAAACTTAGCTTTGAACTTGATTTTAATTCTCAGAACCGTGGCACAAAGTATGATTGGCTTTTCATTTTTCGGAAAACTTAGGAGTTACTCGAAATCAAACTATAATGCTTGTGAGTGTGTGCGGAGTTGTGTGCAAGTTGATTTTTCAGATTCTATGCAAACAAAAGGTTTTAAAATTACTTCCTTGGGTTCTTTTAACATATTTTAACTAGAGCCGGTTTCGGGTACCTCTAGTGTTTTGTTTTTAGTTTTCTTAAGTTAATTAATTTATTCGACTAGAGCCAGTTTTGGCACCTCTAGCGATCAATTTTTAGCACATACTAGAGCCAATTTTGGGCACCTCTAGCGATCAATTTTTTAGCACATACTAATGCCAATTTCGGGCACCTCTAGCATTCACCCAATTTTTATTCTAATCCCCCAATTTTTTAACTATCAACCTAAGTTCGCTGGAATTCCTTAAATCAATCAAGCTACACAGTGTTTCATCAAGTTTAGTATCATAGTAAGATTCTAAGTGTTTCCACGTTTATCCTAGAATAAAAAGTTCTATCAATTAAGTACATTGGCAAAGTCATCATCGGATATTCATCAAATCTAGGCAATTCTTGTTCCAACTAAAGGCATGACAAGCAATTTATGTATCCTAAATGCAATACTTAAGATGAATGCAACTAAACATGGTAACTAACTAATAACAATCCCCCCAAACTCGAGTGAGGCATTGTCCTCAATGCATGCAATAAAGAAAAATAAAAAAAAATAAAGAAAAGTAAAATGTAAACGAGGACTTACTCTGAGAGTTCGTCATCGTGGATGATTAGTTTCCTTTTGGCTGGTGTCTTGATTCTTTTGCTTGAATGCGGTGGTTGCTTCCTTGTTGCTGATGGTGGAATCAATCCTCGTACGGGGTTGTCCTCATCGTCCTCTTCATCGATGTCATTGGATTTTCGCTTGGGCTTGGAGGATTCGATTGGTGCGGTCTTTGTTGGTGCAATGGAGGACTCGTCCGAATCTGAAAAATTAGACAATGATTCAGTACGAGTTGATTCGGGCATAGGTGCTTTACCTTTGGCTTTTGCAGTGGTTGCCGAGGCATCTTTAGCTTTGGTTGCCACAACATCTTTAGTGTTGTTTGCTGGGGCAGGCGCATGTAGGTTGTCGCTTCATTGGTTGCCGTGGCAAGGATTTCGGCAGGAAAGATTGGGAACGACACGCGGTTGTCCGGGTACTTTTCCAAGATGACTTGGGTGATGGCATTGTTGTGATCCTTCACATACCGCATGAACATTAGTTGATGGTCTTCAATTTGCCTACGGCAGTTCTCTAACGGTTGTAAGAGTGCATCAAGTTGTCTTAGAGTTGCTATCCGAGTTACCCGGGCATCAGTTGTTTGGGCATTAGGTGTTAGGGATTTTACCGGTGTCTCTCCCATTAGCTTTTGGATTTGTACTCGATTCCAACCGGACTTTGGTAGGGCCTTTTCATTAGTGGACTCACTTGGGACATGCATCTCCTTGCAAAGATTGGAAATTAAGCAAGGGAAGAAAAGAGAACCCTTGTCTTTTGTGCTACATACAAAAATCTCATCACAAATAATTTTTCCAATGTTAATGATGCAATTATGCAAGATACAATGTATGAGCAAAAGACGAGGTGTATCAACGGTGGTATTGTGTGTTGTGGGCATTAAAGAAGTTTTAACAAACTTATTCCAAAATTTTGCCTCGGGTTTAAGTCGAAGGCAATTTACCGTGCCCTTGTATTTACCGTCGTTCCAATGAGTTCCCGGTAGAGTGAGTTCTTGAAGAACCTTGTTGAGTTGCTTGGGCGTGAGTTGATCAACAAAGGCTTAATGCTCATCCTTCTCAACGTAAAGCCCGTAAAAGGTGTTGATGCTTTCAGGGCTTATAAGTATAGCCTTGTCACGAACAAAAACATAAGGATTATCTGGGTTAAGTGAGTGAGCATAGAATTCTCTTACCCATGAGATGTTACCCGGTTCCGATTGATGGCAAAAGATTTGCCACTTTTGATGTGCAATCCTTTCGAAGATGAATGGTTCAAGGCCGAAATCTTGATGAGAGTTGGAGCATTGGAAGCCTTGTTCTTCGTAAATCTTTTGGCTTTCAAACTTGGAGTGAAATCTTTCTTGAACCACCGGTGTAGCAAACTTCTTGTATCTTGGTTCTTTGGAGGAACTTGGATGAACCAAAAATTCGATTTTGGATGCCATGGATGATCTTGGTTGTGAGTTTGGTAGAAACAAAGAAAAGAAAGCAAAAGAAACTAAAGAGTTGCAAGATGAAAAGTAGGAATAGGTTTCTTGGAAGTTAAGGGTGATGGGTTAAATAGAAAAGATGGGTAGTAAATATGGTGGGTGGGATTAATTGGAAAGAAAAAAACAAGTGTTTTGATTGGGGGAAGGGGACGGCTAGGGGTTTGGGGAAGGAGAAAGGTTTGGCCAGCTATGTAGGGTTTATTTAGGGTAAATTGAAGGCTTATTATAAGCCTTAGATTTAGCCCATTAATTTCCTTGTTGAAGAAGTTTCCTTCTTGAATCAAATTCCTCTTTATCTTGAACTCTTTTCCTACAATTCAAAAACAAATAAAATAAGGATTAAAATTAAAGATAAACTAATAAAAGAAAATAAATAAAGATGTGCAAAGAAATTCTTAAACCTAAAATTTAAAACCAATTAGATAAATATGAAAGAAAGATGTAGTCTTAATCTTAAAGAAAATAATAAATTTATCCTAAAAAGAAAATAATTGAAATTAATAATAAAAAATTAAATAGTTTGAAAAAATAAAAATAAAAAAAGAAAATATCGAAAGGGGAGCATGCTCATGTATCTCCTAAGGTGACCACTTCTTTGTTACGTTCTACATGGGCACCGTTGTAGTGCTTCAATATTTGTCCGTTGACTTTGAATTCATGTTTGTTAGTGATGGACTTGATTATCACGACACCATGGGAGAACGGTTTGACAACTTTGAATGGTCCCGACCATCTTGATTTCAGTTTTCTCGAGAAAAGTTTCAGCCGAGAATTGAATAAGAGGACTAGTTGCCCTGACATGAATTGTTGCAATATAGTTTCTTGTCATGCCATTGCTTTGTTTTCTCCATGTAGATTCGTGCATTGTTATAGGAGAGTGTACATAATTCTTCTATCTCGTTGAGGTCCAACAAACGCTTTTGCCCGGCACTTTCCCAATCCATATTCACGGTCTTGATTGCCCAATATGCCTTGTGTTCTATTTCCACCAGTAGATGGCATGTTTTGCCATAGACAAGTCGAAAGGGAGACATACCTAAGGGTGTTTTGAATGCAGTGCGATATGCCAAAGTGCATCATCTAGTCTTACTAACCAATCCTTCCTAGAGGGATTTACAACTTTCTCGAGTATACCCTTCAATTCCCAGTTGGAAATTTCTTGAGTATACACATCGGCGTATAACCTGATTTGAACATTGTTTAAACAAAAGAGGCCCATCCCAAAAGTGATGCTTAGCATCATGGCGGAACCGCTCCTTCCCTTGGTGAGTAAGGCCATAAGGTAAAATACCATAAACAAGGAAATTAACTAAATCCGTGTACTAGGGTATTGCCGAGGCATGTGTTACCGTGGCAACTACTTCCATGGTTGCCGAGGCGTGCGCGTTTAGAATTGTCACGACATGCGCGTCAAGGGTTGCCGAGGTACGCGCATCAGTGGTTGCCGAGGCATACGCGTCTGGAGTTTTTGAGGTATGTGCATCAGTGGTTGCCGAGGCATACGCTTCTGGAGTTGCCGAGGCGTGTGCGTCAAGGGTTGCCGAGGCATGCGCATCCATGGTTGTCGAGGCAACTAATAGTTGCTCATCCGGGAATGCATCACATATCTCTAAATCTGCGTCCTCCTCCCTATTGCGTTCTAAGCATGATAAGTGATTGGCCACTTGATTTTCTGTTCCTTTCCTGCCCTTAATTTCAATGTGAAACTCTTGTAAAAGCAATATCCAACGAATCAAACGAGGTTTGGCATCCTTTTTAGCAAATAGATACTTAATTGCCGAATGGTCCGTACGAATAATTACCTTTGTACCAATCAAATAGGATCAGAACTTGCCAAATGCGAAAACTACGGCTAGTAACTCTTTCTCCGTTGTTGTGTAATTCACTTGAGCGCTATTAAGAGTTTTACTTGCGTAGTATATCACATGAAAGGTCTTACCTGTGCGTTGGCCTAGGACTGCTCCTACATTGAAATTACTTGTATCACACATGAGCTCAAAAGGTAGCGTCCAATCGGGCAGAACGACAATGGGTGTCGAGGTAAGCTTTTCCTTTAGGGTTTTAAAAGCTTGGGTGCAAGAATCATCAAAATTGAAGACTTTATCCTGTTCAAGCAAATTGCACAAGGGTTTAGTAATCTTAGAAAATTTTTGAATGAACCTCCTGTAAAAACCTGCATGTCCAAGAAAGCTTCGGATTCCTTTAACCGAACTTGGTGGGGGTAATCTCTCAATCACGTTCACCTTGGCTTTGTCTACTTCAATTCCCTTGGATGAAATCTTATGGCTGAGCACTATTCCTTCATCTACCATAAAATGGCACTTCTCCCAATTAAGGACTAAATCGGTTTCTTCACATCTTGCCAACACCTTCTCTAAATTGCCGAGGCAACTATCGAAGTCATTACCAAAAATGGAAAAATTATCCATGAAGATCTCAAGGAAGTCTTTGACCATGATTGAAAAGAGTGCCATCATGCATCTTTGGAAGGTTGCCAGGGTATTACACAATCTAAACGACATCCTTCGGAAAGCATAAGTACCGTATGGGCATGTGAAGGTTGTCCTTTCTTGATCTTTTGGTGCTATGGCAATTTGATTGTAACCTGAATAACCATCAAGAAAACAATAAAAGGGTTTACATGCAAGACGATCAAGCATTTGATCAATAAAAGGTAATGGGAAGTGATATTTCCTAGTGGCTTTGTTTAGCTTTCGATAATCCATACAGACCCTCCAACCGGTCACAGTCCTGGTTGGAATGAGTTCATTGTTTTCACTACTTACCACCGTTATACCTCCCTTTTTTGGTACACATTGTACCGGACTTACCCATGTACTATCAGAGATAGGGTATATGATGTCGACGTCAAGCCACTTGATGATTTCTTTCATTACAACCCCTTTCATGGCATGATTCAGTCTCCTTTGGCCTCAATCGAAGGTTTGTGGTCATTTTCCAACAAAATCTTATGCGTGCACACTGCCAGGCTAATTCCCTTCAAGTCGGCAATTGTCCATCCTATCGCCTTCTTGTGTAGCACCAACATTTTGATCAGCTTCTTTTCCTGCTCAGGCTGTAACTTAGAGGAAATAATTACAGGCAATGTATTATTGGTTCCCAGGTAAGCATATTTTAATTGCCCTGGCAACTGTTTCAACTCAAGAATTGGTGGTTGTTCAATGAAGGGCTTTTCGAGTTTACCTTCCTTACCTGAGTAATTCAGTGGTTCAAAGTATGTACCTGGTCGATTGACTAACCAATTTGCCTCTTCTTGTTGCTCCTCATCGATCAGTTCTTCATACTTCTTAGGTTCCTCTTAATCAGTAATGTAGCTGCCGAGGTAGCTAAATTCCTCGTCGAAGTCAAACTCTGCCATGGCATGAAGAAGTTGGCATTCTTCCGGATCATCGGCATGCCTTAGTGATTGGAACACATTTAGTTTAACTTGCTGGTCATTCACCCTCATTGTGAGTTATCCTTTTTCAACATCAATCAAGGTTCTCCCTGCTGCTAGGAAGGGTCTCCCGAGAATGATAGGTGCATGTTCATCTGCTTCACAATCGAAAACAATAAAGTCAGCGGGAAAATAAATTTATCAACTTTTACCAGTATGTCTTCGATTTTTCCCTCTGGATGCACATAGGATTTTTCGGCTAGCTATAGCATAACTGTTGTAGGTCTTGCCTTCCCGATTCCTAGTTTCTGGAAAACTGATTTAGGCATCAAGTTTATGCTTGCTCTAAGGTCACATAATGCTTTCCCGACATACTGGTTTTCAATGAAACAATGTATTGTGAAACTTCCGGGATCCATCAACTTAGGTGGCATGCGATTGTGCAACATGGTCATGCATCCATCTGTTGAAGCAATTGTTTCAAACTCTCCTAACCTTGTTCTCTTGGACACAATGTCTTTAAGAAACTTGGCATAGTTCGGCATTTGTTCAATTACTTCAACCAATGGCAAGTTGATGTGGACTTGCTTTAGGATATCAAGAAACTTCTTGAATTGATATTCTTGCTTTTGTCGCTTCAACCTTTGTGGGAATGGTGGTGGAAGTCGAATATCTTCGATCCTTTTATTGGTCTGGAACCTGATTGACAGCATTGTTGAGGCAACCAGAGTTGCCGAGGCATCGTTAAATGGGGTTTTCGTAGCGTGCCTATCGTTGGTTGCAGCGACATCCTTATCGCTGGTTGTCGAGGCAGGCTTATCGCTAGTTACCGCGACAATTCCTGGTTCAGTATCTGAGGCTTTGCCGCTGAGTTCGTCTTGTTCTTTTTGTGGAGTTTTGTTTGATGAGCGAGCTTGAGCCTTTTTAAGTTGTTGGCCACTTCTAGTGGTGATCGCCTTACATTGCTCATGGCCAATTCCTCTTGCGACTTTAGTATCGCTAATTAAACCTCCTTGCGGTCTAGTATTCAAGTTTTGAGGAAATTGTCCGACTTGATTTTCCAATGATTTGATTGCTACCTCTTGGTTTTGCAATCTCATCTCGGTCCTGTTAATAAAAGCATCAGTTCTTTTTATGAAGTTACTATTCTCAGCCATATAAGATTCAGTTTTCAACATAAAAAAATTGGGAGAATTTTCCAAAGAACTAGATGTTATCGGTTGTTGCTGCGGTAACTGTTGCCGTGGCATATTCTGCTGGGATCCCGATGCTTGTGCATTCTGATTGTTCTGGTTTAGAGCATTGTTGGGATTACTCCATGAAAAATTTGGGTGCTTCTTCCAACCTGGATTGTATGTATTGGACATCACATTGTTGTTCCGGTTGTAATTCCCCACATAAAAGTTGGATTTCAGATTCTGCATACATTCAGAAGAATCATGGTTACCACCACATAACTCACAAAAAGAATCCATTACCTTGACCTCTTGTGTGTTGTTTGGTTTCTGTATGTTCTGGACCATCTTGGTTAGAGTGGCCAATTATGCCGAAA
Source organism: Hibiscus mutabilis (assembly GCA_019671005.1). Taxonomy (NCBI): domain Eukaryota; kingdom Viridiplantae; phylum Streptophyta; class Magnoliopsida; order Malvales; family Malvaceae; genus Hibiscus; species Hibiscus mutabilis. Next base: position 22,554,677 of record CM033729.1, read on the forward strand.
TTGAGTATGATGATCCAAGTTCATGTATTGTGGCTTGGTGTCTAACTCCTCCTCTTCTAGCATAAGGGAATTGATAATCATTCTTGGCAAGCCTGTTTAGAATTTGCATTTCTTCCTCCGGCGAATTTATCTAGGAGTATGCCATTTGTCAAGGAATCTAGCATCATCCTTGTTGGTGTATTCTTGTGTCCACACTGAGAATCCATGTAGGGGCATTTGTGTATAAGTTCTCTATATCGCCCCTAAGCCTCATACATGGATTCATCATCTTCCTGCCGAAAAGAAGTAATTTCGTTGCGAAGCTTATCAATCAAATTTGTAGTATTAAATCGAGGAAGGAAATCACGACAAAGATCGGTCCAAGATCCTATTGATCCAGCAGGAATACTATTCAACCATGCTTTCGCCCTATCCCTCAGTAAATAGGGGAATAATCTTAGTCGTAAAACATCGAGGGTGACTCCTTGTATTTTGAATGAATTGCAAATCTCGAGGAAAGATTTAAGATGTTATCGTGCATCTTCAGTTGCTGAGCCGCCAAATTGACCAATTGTGTTTATCATATTGAACATCATCAGTTTCAACTCAAAGTGGTCAGCTTCAATTTCAGGTGTGACAACTCATGGATTAATTCCTTCAAGATCTTCTTCAAGATAGTCTCAAATAGTTCTGTTTCGTGCAAGAATCACTCCTCCTCCTGCTGGAACATCCTGATTCATATTGCCATCTTGATTAGCCATTGCTACTCTTAACCTTTGTCTGAGTCTTTGCAAGGTTCGTTCGATTTATGGATCAAAGGGGTATTCTGGTGTAATCGGTTTCGCCCTGGTCATATACCAATGCAAAACCAAAGTTTGTTAACCCCTTGATTCTTAAACAAGAAAAATAAAAAGTGCAAGAAAATAAAAACAAAGTTGCTATTACCAATCCCCGGCAACGGTGCCAAAAACTTGTTGTGCGTATTGAGTGCTCCGCAATTGTGCAAGTGTACACGTCGCAAGTTATAGTATAAAAGATATCGTCTCCACAGGGATTGGTGCCACTTCAACAATCTAATCTCTTGCACTGTAAAAAGTAAAAGAACACAAGAAGAAGATTGTAGGAGTTTAACTAACAACTAAACTAGAAAGCAATAAAGTAAAAGAAGATGTAATCAAATGAGAGAGAATAGGCCAGGTTATCGTGAGTTGAGGAGTGATAGCCAATTTGATCGTCTTGGTAAAAGGGTACAAGGGTAACTCAGTTGCCGTGGCAACATGCATAGCGGGGTTGCCTTGGCAACTAATTGACGGTTGCCTGGGCAACTAGCTGGGCAGCAACTTCAAGGTTCGGCAGAGAGTTCTTCAATGCTTCTTTTTATCCCTAAGTAAAAACTCTAGCTAATGGTGCATTCCTTGATAATACATCCCTGCGTGAATCAAGGGTGAACAACAACCAATCTTGCGCTCCTCTTAGACGTTGAAATCCTTAACTTATACCTAAGCCGGATTAATATTCACCATCGATAGATTGAATAAAGACCATACTCTTTCGTTTCTTGAATCTAACTCTCCCGATATTAGATAAATAGATAGAGTTACGAGATCCTCTCCCAATTCACTCGCAAACAAGAATAAAAACCAAGAATGAGTAAACCTTGAATTGAAAGTGCAAACTCTTATTACCTAAACAAAATCCAATTGTTTCTCACAACCACAAAACACAATAACCTTAGCCAAATATATTTAGTTCATGGCTAGGTTCCAAAGAAACACAAAACAAAGAATCCCTAACATAAACCTAATTGAACAAGAAAGAAAAAAAGATGAAGAATGGTTGAAAGCCCTTTGTTGAAATCTCTCCCCTTTGCTCTCTCTTGGAGTTGACGGCTTGGTCTCCTTTAAATAGGAGATGGCTAGGTCAATGTCTCTCTTGAGGAAGAAGTTAAGTTGGAATTAAATACTTTAAAAGAATATAATTCTTTATTATATTTAAATTCTTTCTAGATCTTCTCCTATCTTCTTGGGATTTAATTTCTCTTTGACCTCTTCATGGAAATCAAACTCCTTTGGGATTTAACTTTTCTCCACATCATCTTGGGCTTATCTAGTCATCAATTTCGACTGCCATATCATCTTATCCCTTATCAACAATTGCCCTGGCAACTAGCTCGGCATCTCCTTCATGCATTGCCCTGGCAACTGTGTCGGCATCTCCTTCATGCATTGCCCTGGCAACTAGTTCCAGCCTTGTTTAGGCACGTGATTCTGCACACACACAAAAACAACTATCGGCAACACCCTTTTCCCACAAAATTCAGCAAAATATGAAATCAAGATCTCCACCAAGGAAACAATGCAAACATGCATGAATGGCTAATAATGTAACTAATATGAGCCTAAGTCTAGCAACAATATGGATAAAAAGGGTGAATAAAATAGTACTTTTATACACTTAACATACAACATCAACTTGGGTAGCCTACTACTTACACAAGTGACAAACCACCATTTCGAGTAGCCTACTGCATACTCTAGTGGACAAGAAGCGACCGACTTTGCATATTATAGTGAACTTACATCCTATAGCATGCCAACTATATCTGATACATTTCTTTTCTTGTCACACATAGCCAATATACACTTTTAAACACATTTACTTACTGTTTTTCTCATATGCATTTAACAAACCATTTTCTATATGCAAATATCAACATTGCTCAAAGCAACAACTATATTCCATTGAGGAACCAAATCTCAATGCCCTTAGGCATCTATATCGTGATAAAGTATTGCATATCTTTCAAAATGATTCATAAAATAATAAGTATACCAAACCAAGCTTTTAAACCAAAACATTAATTACAAGGGCCATATCAAACTGATATTCAAATGGCAAAATAGGGAAAGCTTACTTCCGAGTTTAGCTAAGCTTGTTAGGCTTTAACTAAACTCCAAAGCCATAATTCAAACCTCTTTATAGTACCAAAGAGCATTTGCACTCACCAACTCTCTACCGACTCAATGCCATGTAACATCCTTAATTTCGTTAAACAGTACTAAGGTCATTTTGTACTAAGTTAGTAGTTTAAAAAACTTAGTGACTAAAATAAAAAAATGGAAAAGTTAGGATTTCTTTAATTATGAGCTTTAGAAAAGGAATTTTTGCGGTTTAAAGGTATCATGAGATAGAGGATAAGCAGATTAGGGTACATTCAAATATTTGGTTGAAATCCGATAAAAATTGGAATGAGAATTGAAGGTCAAATTTTAGTGACCAAAATGATAATTTTCAAAAGTTGGTTGCTAAATCATAAAGAAAGAAAAAAGTTTAAATCCATAATAAAGGATTTGCTCAGTAACTAATTTATCATGTAGAAGGATAAATTCGGTCAGTGAGTAAAATTTGATATAGGTCCCGAGAATGAAAATGCAGTATAAGGTATTGAATTTTGATCGAACCCTATTATTAAGTGTGCCCAGACGCGGAAAACCCTAGGATGAGTGACTTTCGGGAAGGTCCCATAAAAGTGTTTCTGATCGATATTTTGGATTCAGTAAGAGTAAAAAATATTCGTATGGATTTTTTATAAAGGATTTCTAACAGAAATGTTAATCGATGAGGATTTTCAATAACTATCGAAATAATAGTCTGGGTTAGGAAAATTCAGTCTAAGTTCTTAGGAAAGGAAGTTTTTTATGAGATAATAGTATTTATTTTATGAAAATGGAAGTATAGAATTTTTGGAATAAATTCGATAGCTCGGTAAAGGTAAAATCGTAGTAAAAGTATTTAGTGAATATCAGGAAATCGAATCGAATAGAAATTTCAGAGACTGGACCAAAAGCCATGGAAAATTCATAAAATATTATTTTATGAATATTTTATTATAGTTGGTTGGATTCTAACTAGATTTAGTTAGAAATTTACAAAATGGAAAATTTGATGAAAAAGTGAATAGTGAGAACATTTCGGTCATTTGGCCACAATGGCAATTTTGAAATATTTGGAAGATGCAAAGGCAATTTTGGAAGAAGAAAAATAAAGATTTAATCTTGGCCTATGATTGATGATAAGATTAATTTCAACCATTAGATTTTAATGGCAAAATTGTAATTTCACTATTAAATGAATTTTATATTCATTTAATAGTTATGAGTGCAAATTAATGATGAAAAATATGAAAAAAAATCCAGCCATGAATTGTGGGTATTTGGGAGAGAAAGAAAATTTTCTAGTTCAATTTTCAATCATTTCAAGCAAGAATAAAGGTTAGATCATGAAGGAAAATTTAGTCCTTGTTTAATTCTCTTTCATTTGGTAGTAATTTTACATGGTACTATGATGAAGTGTTCATGGTTTGATGATAGAGAAAATTTAGGGTTTATGGATTTGTTTGAATTAAGGCTCGATTTAGTTGAATCAAGTATAGAAATGATGTTTACAAGCTTTGATTTGAATCAATTTCATGTCTAGATGCAAACCCCCTAAATTTCAAAAATTAGGGTTTATGTTAGGGTTTGGAATTTTAGAACACGATTGAAGGATAAATGGTTCTGTGTGTTGTTTTAAGGTGATTTGAATGAAAATCCCTAATTAGATCGTATTAGGGACCAAAATGCCAACTTTGTAAAGTTTAGGAATTTGATTGCTAAGCTTGATTTATTGTTTGGAAGCAAAACCCTAAGTTAAATACATAGGGACCATTTCAGCAAGCTTCAAAATTAAGGGACTAGATCTGATTTTTTTGAATTTGATATGTATTTATATTATTAATGATGTTAGAGACATGAAAAATGAAGTTAGAATGTTGAATCGACGATTAATCACATTTGTGACCATTTTGACAAATTGTCAAACTTGAATGGTCTATTCAACAAAGAGGATATATAGAAGGAGTAAATCTGATTTTTTAGTTAAAATGATGGAATTAAGGTAGCAATATTGATTTGAGGACTATTTTGCAAAGTTAAGAAATTTGGTGACCATTTTGACAAATCAAGAGAAATTAGAGGAGTAAAGGCTTAATCTTATTTTGATGAAGGATGTAAAGAGAACATATGAATACAAGCTTTATTCTAGACATTTGAAGTAAAGTGATGGGACTAAATTGACAAGTATAGAAATAAGGAGAAGGTGGTGTAAATTAGAAGTTATTCATGGAAAGTTAACTTGGAATTTGAATTATGACAGTAAGTTTAAAAATTGGCCATAAATTCTAAAAAAATGGTTAGATGATGAATTTTATACTGATGTAAAGATTTGTTAGTCTAGTTTTGTTTCCAATAAACGGAAACTGATTTCGAGTTAAAATATATGAATTTTTAATCGAATAAAGGTCATAAAAATTATAGAGCAGTTTTCTGTCTGGACAGCCTGTAACGTGAATTCAGTGATTTTCATAATTTTTTTAGATTTTACTAATTTATGTGGCTTATACCATTAGAACCGTTATCGAATCTAATTTCTCCAATATAAAGGAAATTAGAATCCATTATGTATTCTGCCCTGTATAAGTGAATCTTTGAAGGTAGCACAAGCGGTCAGAAAATGGAATTTGAAACATTTTTTATTTAAATGTTAGTTAGCAAGCTCGAAAGAATTAATGAAAGTTCAAATTGGTCACTAAGGACCATAATGAGTTTTTGATCAGAACAGGGAGGAAAGCAAAATAATTGGAAATTTTATTTTCAAATGATTATGTTAAAAAGCAAGTTTAAGAATTGTTAGAATTGAGTCTAACAAATATTTTACTGTATTTATGTGATTAATGAAGTCGAGACTGAATCAGAAAGGGTTCGAGGTACTATGAAAGAAAGGATCAAACTAGGATTTAATGAGGCATCATGTTAAGTGGCCAAGGTGAGCACATTTTTACTTATTTATTATATATGTGATTTGAGTGAGTGCATTATATGCATGTATGGCATGTTGCAAATAGAACGACTTGCGACAAGTCGACCTTGATATTAATTAAAATGCATGTTAATTAATAATTGTATGAATGTTAATGAATTAATAATGTGACATGTATGATACATTTTCATAGTTTATAGATTTATCAAAGATAAATCAAACTTTTAGATTTTGGGTATGAACTACCCATTATCGAATTATTGATGATAGTATTGATGGATTGGATAATGAATGTGAAAATATTATATTGTTATGCCCAAGTACTAGTGTGAGAGTCTTTGGTATAATTGGATATCCATAGAGTCTTAGCAGCTGCATTCTAGCACTACGGTGCGTTCCAGACACTTCAATGTTAACATTAGACGCTACGGCGTTGCATACTCTACGGTGTTGTTTAGACACTTCGGTGTCGACTAGCACAAAAAGGTGCGATAAGGAGGAGCAAAGGGCGTCCTCGAGTACGTAATCACCATCAGACGCTACGGCTTTGCAGACACTACGGTGTCGTTATGATGACTCGTATACCATAGGTATAATTGGATATCCATAGAGTCTTAACAGCTATGTCCTAGCACTACGGTGCATTTCAGTCACTTCGGTGATGTTTAGACACTTAAGTGTCGACTTAGACGCTACGGCGTTGTTCAGACACTTCGGTGTTGTTAGCACAAAATGTGTGATTATGAGGAGCAAAGAGCATCCTTGAGTATGTACTCATCTCAGTCGCTTCGACGATGCAGGCGCTACAGCGTCGTAGACACTACGGTGTCGTGATGACTCGCGTACCATAACATCACATGATTTTATACTTTGGGATATAATACATGAAATGCATTTATGCAGACAGTTAAGTTAAAAAGCTTAACTTATATTTGATTAATAAAAAAAGGTTTACTGATATGTAAACTGCAACTGGAACTCGCTTGCCATTTTGTAGGAACCATATTGCACTGTTATATGACAGAGGAATGACTTTGATAAGTCAGTTTTATATGATTATATATTTTTTATATGATACTATATATTGAAACGCTTTAATTTAAATTATAATTGCCTCACTAAGTGAATACTTAGCGTGTGTTATTTCACACGTAGGTTATTGGAAACTACTAGAAGAGGAGTCAAGCATGTTAATCAAGCTACAATATGCCAAACATCAGTAAGACATTCTAATTTATGATATTCTATAGTGGGCATGTATCAATTTATTTATTAGTTGTTTTAAAGGTAAAATTTTTAATTATCGTTTATCACGTATTGATTTGAAATTTAAGAAAGGGTCTAGGCAGTATACCTAGTTTTCACTCTGAGTTATATACCTATTTTAATAACTGATTAACATGTTTTACAAACCAATTCAGGGTTGAAAACTATGTGTGCCTGCCTGGCATTGTTTTAAATTAGAAACTGAGAAAGGTTCAACCACTGAACTAGTTAAGCAAGAATAGTATATAAAAAAATTAAAAGTCTAGAACTCTATTAACTAATATTGTGACATCCTTAATGTGTATTCGTACTTCAAATATACGTTATAGGTGTTACATTTAGTGGTATCAGAGCTACAGGTTTAACCGGTTCTGGATGTTAAACTATAATTATTACAAGTTTGTCAATAAATACATGCCCCTAGGATGTCATATTACTGATGTGTTAATTGCATGACTTGATGATGCTCCTCAATAGTATGAGTTGACATAAGGCTGATATAAGAAAAGTAAGACGCTACCAGATTTTTTTTGTCAATTGGCGAATCTCATAGGTCAAAATAGGACTCATAACGAATACAAAAAAGTAAAATAAGAATTGTAGCCAACGTTAGTTCAAGTTATCTGCATTAGAAGGATCAAGGAAAAAATTGAAAAAGTAGTAACAAGGTGGAAATGCCTAGTTAAAACCAAGGTTTATTATTTCGAACCCTGGATATGATTTTAGAGAAAATTCAACATGGATGATTGTGGATAGTCAAAATGGATTGTTCAACCTTGGAGGACATATTAGAATGTGTATAATTGAAATTTTAGGAATTTAGAAGAGATACTTGCCAATAGCTAAATTGACATATGATATTAAGATTAGTCAAGTATCAAGAAGATACATCTCAGGTAAGTTGTTCAAGTAGGAAAGGTAAATTAAACCTCCTCTGAATGAATAGTAAGATGGGTTTATAAAGACCAAAATTTAAGAAATCAGAAGATTCTATTAGTATCAGTTTTCTCAAGGATGAAAAGATAATAGAAAAATTGGGACAAATCTGACATGAGTAGTACTTGTAATAGTGGATCAAACATGAGTTGAAATTTCGAGGACGAATTTTCATAAAGGAGGGGAGAATTGTAACATCCTTAATTTTGTCAAACAGTACTAAGGTCATTTGGTACTAAGTAGTTTAAAAAACTAACTTAGTGACTAAAATAAAAAAATGGAAAAGTTATGATTTCTTTAATTAGGAGCTTTAGAAAAGGACTTTCTGCGGTTTAAAGGTATCATGAGATAGAGGATAAGAAAATTAGGGTACATGCAAAAATTTGGTTAAAATCCCATAAAAATTGGAATGGGAATTGAAGGTTAAATTTTAGTGACCAAAACGATAATTTTCAAAGTTGGTTGCTAAATCATAAAGAAAGGAAAAGTTTAAATATATAATAAAGGATTTGCTCAATAACTAATTTTATCCTGTAGATGGATAAATTCGGTCGGAGAGTAAAATTTGATATAGGTCCCAGGAATGAAAATGCAGTATAAGGTATCAAATTTTGATCGAACCCTATTATTAACTGTGCTCAGACGAGGGAAAACCCTAGGATGAGTGACCTTCGAGAAGGTCCCATAAAAGTTTTTATGATCGATATTTTTGACTCAGTAAGAGTAAATAATATTCATATGGATTTCTGATAAAGGATTTCTAAGAGAAATGTTAATCGATGAGGATTTTCGATAATTATCAAAATAATAGATTGGGTTAGGAAAATCCAGACTATGTCCTTAGGAAAGGAAGTTTTTTATGAGATAATAGTATTTATTTTCCGAATATGGAAATATAGACTTTTCGAAATAAATCCGATAGCTTGGTAAAGGTAAAATCGCAGTAGAAGTATTTAGTGAATATCGGGAAATCGAATCGAGTTAAAATTTTAGAGACTGAACCAAAAGCCATGGAAAATTCATAAAATATTATTTTATGAATATTTTATTATATTTGGTTGGATTCTAACTAGATTTAGTTAGAATTTTACAAAATACCAAATTTGATGAAAAATGAATAGTGAGGACATTTCGGTCATTTGGCCACAATGGCAATTTTGGAAAAAGAAAAATAAAGATTTAATCTTGGCCTTTGATTGGTGATAAGATTAATTTCAACCGTTAGATTTAAATGGCAAAATTGTAATTTCACTATTAAATGAATTTTATATTCATTTAATAGTTGTGAGTGTAAATTAATGATGAAAAAGATGAACAAAAATCCAGACATGAATCGTGGGGTATTTGGGAGAGAAAAGAAATTTTTCAAGTTCAATTTTCAAGCATTTCAAGAAAGAATCAAGGTTAGTTCATGAAGGAAAATTTAGTCCTTGTTTAATTCTCTTTCATTTGGTAGTAATTTTACATGGTACTATGAAGAAGTGTTCATGGTTTGATGAGAGAGAAAATTTAGGGTTTATGGTTTTGTTTAAATTAAGGCTCGATTTAGTTGAATCAAGTATATAAATGATGTTTACAAGCTTTGATTTGAATCAATTTCATGTCTAGATGCAAAACCCATAAATTTTGAAAATTAGGGTTTATGTTAGGGTTTGGAATTTTAGAACACGATTGACGGATACATGGTTCTGTGTGTTGTTTTAAGGTGATTGGAATGAAAATACCTAATTAGATTGTATTAGGGACCAAAATGCCAACTTTGTAAAGTTTAGGAATTTGACTGTTGAGCTTGATTTGTTTTTTGGAAGCAAAACCCTAAGTTAGATACATAGGGACCATTTCGGCAAGCTTCAAAATTAAGGGACCAGATCTGATTTTTATGAATTTGATGTGTATTTATATTATTAATGATGTTAGAGACATGAAAATGAAGTTAGAATACTAAACCGTCGATTAATCACATTAGTGACCATTTTGACAAATTGTCAAACTTGAATGGTTTATTCAATAAAGAGGAAATGTAGGTGTAAATCTGATTTTTTAGTTAAAATGATGGAATTAAGGTAGTAATGTTGATTTGAGGACTAATTTGCAAAGTTAAGAAGCTTGAATCCTTATATTAGAAATTTGGTGACCATTTTGACAAATCAAGAGAAATTGGAGGAGTGAAGGCTTAAGCTTATTTTGATGAAGGAGGTAAAGAGAACATATGAATACAAGCTTTATTCTAGCCATTTGAAGTAAAGTGATGGGACTAAATTGACAAGTAGAGAAATAAAGAGAAGTTGGTGTAAATTAGAAGTTATTCATGGAAAGTTAAGTTGGAATTTGAATTATTGCATTAAGTATAAAAATTTGCCATAAATTCTACAAAACTGGTTAGATGATGAATGTTATACCGTTGTAAAGATTTGTTAGTGTAGTTTCGTTTCCAACAAAAGGAAACTAATTTTGAGTTCCGAGTTAAAAGATATGAATTTTTGATCGAATAAAGGTCAGAAAAATTATAGAGCAGTTTTCTGCTTGGAGAATCTGTGACGTGAATTCAGTGATTTTTCATAATTTTTGTAGATTTTACTAATTTATGTGACTTATACCGTTAGAACCGTTATTGAATCTAGTTTCTCCAGTATAAAGGAAATTAGGATCTTCTGCCCTGTAAAAGTGAATCTTTGAAGGTAGCACAACTGTCATAAAATGGAATTTGAAATATTTTTGTATTTAAATGTTAGTTAGCAAGCTCGAATGAATTAATGGATGTTCAAATTGGTCACTAAGGACCATAATGAGTTTTTCAACAGTACAAGGAGGAAAGGAAAATAATTGGAAATTTTAATTTCAAATGATTTTGTTAAAAAGCAAGTTTAAGAATAGTTAGAATTGAGTCTAAGAAATATTTTACTGTATTTACGTGATTAATGAAGTCGAGTCCGAATCAGAGAAGGTTCGAGGTACTATGAAAGAATGGATCAAACTAGGATTTAATGAGGCATCATGTTAAGTGGCCAAGGTGAGAACATGTTTACTTATTTTTTATATATTTGATATGAGTGAGTGCATTATATGCATGTATGACATGTTACAAATAGAACGACTTGCGACAAGTTGACCATGATATTAATTAAAATGCATGTTAATTAATAATTGTATGAATGTTATGAATTAATAATGTGACATGTATGATACATTGTCATAGTTTATAGATTTATCTAAGATAAATCAAACTTTTAAATTTTGGGTATGAACTGCCCATTATCGAATTATTGATTATAGTTTTGATGGATTGGATATTGAATGTGAAAATATTATATTGTTATGCCCAAGTACTAGTGTGAGAGTCTTTGGTATAATTGGATATCCATAGAGTCTTAGCAGCTGCATTTGAGCACTACGGTGCGTTCCAAACACTTTGGTGTTGACATTAGACGCTACGGCGTTGCAGACATTGCGGTGTTGTTTAGACAAAAAGTGCGATAATGAGGACAAAAGGGCGTCCTCGAGTACGTAGTCACCGTCAGACGCTATGGCGTTTCAGACACTACGGTGTCGTTAGGATGACTCATAAACCATAGCTATAATTGGATATCCATAGAGTCTTAGCAGATGTGTCCTAGCACTACGATTCGTTTCAGTTACTTCGGTGATGTTTAGACACTTCGGTGTCGACTTAGACGCTACGTCGTTGTTCAGACACTTTGGTGTTGTTAGCGCAAAATGTGCGATTATGAGGAGTAAAGAGCATCATCAAGTACGTACTCATCTTAGTCGCTTCGGCGATACAGACGCTACGGCGTCGTAGACACTACGGTGTCGTGATGACTCGCGTACCATAGCATCACATGATTTTGTACTTTGCGCTATAATACATTAAATGAGTTTATACAGACAAATAAGTTAAAAAGCTTAATGTATATTTGATTAATAAAATAAAGGTTTGATGATATGATTTAAACTGCAATTGGGACTCGCTTGCCATTTTGTAGGAACCATATTGCACTGTTATATGACAGAGGAATGACTTTGATAAGTCAATTTTATACGATTCTATATATTGAAACGCTTTACTTTAAATTATAATTGCCTCACTAAGTGAATACTTAGCGTGTGTTGTTTCATATGTAGGTTATTGGAAACTACCAGAAGAGGAGTCAAGCATGTTAATCAAGCTGCAATCTGCCAAGCATCAGTATGACATTCTAATTTATGATATTCTGTAGTGGGCATGTATCAATTTATTTATTAGTTGTTTTAAAGGTAAAATTTTTAATTATCGTTTATCACGTAACAATTTGAAATTTAAGAAAAGGGCCTAGGCAGTATACCTAGTTTTCACTCTGAGTTATATACTTATTTTAATAATTGATTAAATTGTTTTACAAACCAATTTAGGGTTGAAACTAGGTGTGCATGCCTAACTTTTTTTAAATTAGAAACGAGAAAGGTTCATCTAATGGACTAGTTAAGCAAGAATAGTATAAAATTACAAGTCTAGAACTCTGTTAACTAATATTGTGACATCTTTAATGTGTATTTGTACTTCAAATATACGTTAAGGGTGTTACATGCCAACGCCTTGACGGCAAACATCTCGACGTCTATTCGAAAAACATCCAAACACTTGCCAACCTCCATGAGAAATTGCAAGGGTCAATATAAAGAGGACCACACCAAAATAACCACTTTATTATAGTAACCCCAATTTATTCAAACTATATTTAAAACAAAATAAATCAGTAGCAGCAACACCTTTACAAATTTATGCCACACAACCCTGCTTATTTTCATGACCCCAACTCTTATTTAGGAGCCATAAATCCTCGTTTTAACTTTTTTTTCTTTTCTTTTCATTTCCATTTAACAACAACGTAATGTTTCCCCCTTTTTTTATTAGTCAAGCAATTCACATGTATATAAAATGGAAAGAATGGGCAGCAGTAGGCCACACCATTTCAAATCCCAAATTCATTACGCCACAACCCTGTATCGCACCATGCCCTATGTCAAGGTTGTCTCTTATTATATGCCGATCCTGCCTTGACAAGCCTACTTGGGATCGAGCAAAGGTGGATCAAGCATTGACATGAGCAAACCCTAAGGAGCTACCAAGTCAAAGATACAAGTCAGAATGCTTTGGGAAGGCATGAAGGCCCTCTCCAAAAAGTGTCATCGTTTCGGATGAATCAACGTCTACTCGCGTCATACTTGGTAAGTTTATTTAGCTCTTTAGGGGGAAGTGGTCTGGTGTCGGGTCTCCACCATCCTCATCGCCATGTGCTAGCAACCGATCGGCCTTGGTGTAAGTGACCCTCTCTTAGGCTCATTTGGGCCTAGGTGTGCAGGCATTGGGGGCCAAGCGGATGGCACAATGTCTCCCTAGGATGATCTTCTAGGGATGGTTTGGGGCCAAAGGGCGCCATATCGTGCTTGTCGTGAAAGCCAGGGGTTGGCTACTAGCATTCGCTAGGCCCTACAAGATACAATATTCAATGGGCGTGTTGCCTGATGGATCATGAGTGGTGCTTCCGAGCTAAGTCCTTGGATAAAATGACATGTTGAAGGCTGACTTGTATGGATGAGTCCCTTTCAACTACCGTACGACATGCCGATCCAGGTCTAGATGGCATGGCCGTGACAGTTGGTATTTGAGCAAGGCTTTTGAGCCAGGTTGATGTGAATTTAAACTTTGTACGACGTTAGATTGTTGGACTCCACACCAAGCGCCCTCATAAAAGGATTGGGTTGGGTGAGTCAACAATGTTAAACAAATTGAGGGTTAGTTAGTTCACGGAGGTGCCTGACTATTGTTTCGGGCACAAAGGTCCTTGTCTATTATCTCTGCGTAGTGGCGCTCATTCCTTTTAGCATAGTGGTGCTCGGTTATGAATTTGTGGCATAGAGGTGCATGTGAGTTTTATAGTGGAGCCAGCGCATAGAGGTGCCTGTCGATAACCACTATAAAGATTGAAGCATACGTGGTTCTCAATCTTTATATTGCACATAGGTGTTAACGAGTTGAACCTGGTGGGATCAGTATACAAGAGGTGACTGACGTTAACCATTATGGTTGTTTTCAGTGCAAGAGGCACTTGTTTTTTATTGCACAAGAGGTGCCAACGAGTTGAACCTAGTGGAATCAGTACACAGAGGTGAACTGACGTTAACCATTATGGTTGTTTCAGTGCGGAGGCACTTATTATTTATCGCACTGAGGTGTAAACGAGTTCAAACATAGTGTCATCAGTTCACGGAGGTGACTGACGTTACGCACTATGGTTGTTTTGGTGCAGAGGCACTCAATATGTCTTGAAGTCTTATCTAGGTTGTCATAGTGAAATCAGTACACAAGAGGTGTCTAACGTTAATCACTATGGTTACCTCAGTATTGAGAAGCTGACTACTTGTAAATCGATGATGCATGCCTGGTAATCATATTGAAAATAGTGCACAAAGGTGCTTGTCGTTAAGCAAAATGATTATCCTAGCATGATGCTGCTCGGGAAGTAACCCACTATGGTGCTCATTTACGTTCAGCGTAGAGGCACTTGTTGTGTTGAAAAGAAGAATGTTGTTGGTTTTGTGGCACAATAGTGCCTAACTTGATCGATGGAAAGTTAATCTTTGCAGGTTACAATGGTGACTCTAATTAGCGAAGGAAGTCTTTCTGTTTAGTCGACGAAGACGTCGACAAGATGGTGCAGAGAGAAGTGAGACAAGTTGTACGTTACTTTGGACAGCATTAAAGTGGGTTGGCTTGTGGGAAAACGTGCTTTAAATTGCTGGGAAACAATGTGCATGGATTAACGAGCAAGGTTGTTCGAGTAGGCGTTAGTGTACGTTCACTCGGTAAATGGTGAATGCGTAATGCAATATGTACAAACCAGGTATCGTTCAAGACTTGTGTGAGTATGTTATCACTGATGTATTGGCTTGTATGTCTTGTAGTACATGCAATACAAAGAAAAGGCAAAGAGACAAAGTACATTTATGTATCGTGGTGGCAACTAGAGATCATTTCACATCATTGAGCAGCTAAGTGCAAGGTGAACTTGTACTTGCCCGCTTGGATAGTGGCCAGATGGCGACACATTCATTGCTTTGAAAATCTCACTATACGGTGGGACATAGTTGGCAGATGGGCTAAGTGCCGAGGGCAAGCCATTGGGTGACGAGTCATAGTTCTCTTGCATATGGGCAGGTATGCTATTTTGTGTTTTGTAGGTCTATGGCTAGATCATGGGATACGAAGACACTACAAGGCACGTCTTGGTTGAGTCAAAGATTCACTACTTATGTTTTGCTCAAGCCACAATCAGAGTAAAAGTGTGAGAGCATGAATCTAGCACTCGACATTGATGGAGTGAAATTGGGTCATAATGAGTTCATATTCGGACTAGATGGCCACGTATATGTGACATGGTCATAAAGAAATTGAGGGAACCCATGATTAAGGCTCGAATTATTCGCTTGAATGTTCAGATAATGGGGCTAGAGAAGCATATAAGATCAATCATAGATTAAGGATAAGCTGCCACAAATGTCCATATCGACTCATCAGGTGATGAAGAACTGGTGTTAACATCAATGAGGACAACCATAGAAGAAGTGGGGAAGAATGTCTGAACCATCCCTTATTGGACTATATCGATGAGGACATCGATAAGAGGAAGTGTGGGAGAATGTCAAGGCTATCTCTTATTATATGCCGATCCTGCCTTGACAAGCCTACTTGGGACTGATCAAAGGTGGATCGTGCATTGACATGAGCAATCCCTAAGGAGCTACCAAGTCAAAAACACAAGTCAGAATGCTTTGGGAAGGCATGAAGGCCCTGTCCAGAAAGTGTCATCATTTGGGACGAAGCAACGTCTACTCGCGTCATACTTGGTAAGTTTATTTAGCTCTTTAGGGGGAAGTAGTCTGGTGTCGGGTCTCCACCATCCTTCTCGCCATGTGCTAGCAGCCGAGCAACATTGGTGTAAGTGACCCTCTCTTAGGCTCATGTGGGGCCTAGATGTGCAGGCATTGGGGGCCAAGCAGATGGCACAATATCTCCTTAGGAGGATCTCCTAGGGACGGTTTGGGGTCAAAGGGCCCTATATCGTGCTTGTCGTGAAAGTCAGGGGTTGGCTACTAACATTCGCTAGGCCTTGTGGGATACGATATTCGATGGGCGTGTTGCCTGATGGATCATGAGTGGTGCTTCCGAGCTAAGTCCTTGGATAAAAGGACGTGTTGAAGGCTGACTTGTCTAGGATGAGTCCCTTTCAAGTGCTGCACGACATGCCGATCCGGGTCTAGACGGTATGGCCGTGACACCCTGCTCGGTATTTCACTTTTCCCTTTTTTATTTCTTTACGTGCATTTCTTCAAACACTCACAATGCACACTAATGTATGATCCAATAATTCAACCAACTATTCTACCAATCATCTTATTCAAGAACTCAAATCTAAACTTAACCAATGAGATTAATTCTGGAATCAATTGCATAAAATTGGTATTAGATTTCATCTTACAGATAAAATTAACTATCGATCTAATTAAAATATCTTGATTTTATCTATCAAATTACAATCACTCCTTCATCATCCAAGAAACCAAATAAATCAAATTAAATTTGTTTTAATTCATAAACTCCAATAGAAATGATAGATAATCAATTAAAAACAACTAGAAAACCTTTAAGAATCTAAAGCTTGCCCAATTGATAGGAAAAATGGAATTTGAAAACATCATCCACCATTGGAACGTGATTTCCAAGAAGATTTGATGAAGACTATTAGCTCTTGATCGATTGATGATTAGAAATCATTCAGGATTTAAAATAGATGAAAATCAAGAAGGAAAATCAATGTTCTTTAAATTGTGTTTGGCAAATTCAAGAGAGAAAATGAGAGAAAAGGTTAGATATATTTTTCTCATCTTTGCAAAAATAATAACCGTCATTTTCTTTTGTTAAAAATGAGAGGGAAAATATATATTAATACTTGGTTTATTAATCCCAATAAAAATATCATTTTAAATATTTTTTACAATAATGCCATCACTAACATTTTACAACCATTGCAAAATAATCACTTTTTAATTTAATATTAAACTGACCTATTTAAGAATTAGTCAAAACTAAATTCCATCCTTTAATAAAATTATTAAATATATTTCCAAAAATATTTGACATGATAAATTTATTAGAAATCAATTTAATCAACCCAATTTATTTTTCGAAATTAATTATTTAATTAAAGCCTAATAAAAAATTCCAACTCGATTCTGATACATCACCCGAATCTTCTAGCCCATTTTCTGGGATGTGTTTTAATTTTAATAAATGCATCCAGACATGCATCATCAAAAACAAATTTTTTACCTTGCTCCAACAATAAGCATAGAGGATCGGTAATCTTCAAAAAGTCCCGAATGAATCTTCTATAAAACCCAGCATGATAAGAGAACTTCGCATTCCCTTCACATTTGTTGGTTGCAACAATTTCTCAATTACATCCACCTTGGCTCTATCAACCTAAATTCCATCTTTCGATATTCTATGACCCAACACAATCCCCTCAGTGACCATGAAGTGACATTTCTCCCAATTTAGGACCTTATTAGTGTCTTCACATCGCTGCAATACTTTCTCTAGATTGTCGATGCAATGGTCAAAGTTATTCCCATACACTAAAAATCACCCATAAAGATTTCAAAGGAATTATCAATCATATCCGAAAATATTTCCATTATGCACCTTTGAAATGTGGCTGGTGCATTACAAAGACCAAAATGCATGCGACGAAAGGCAAATGTCCCGAATGGGCATGTAAAAGTTGTCTTCTCCTATTCCTCAAGTGCAATACCAATTTGATTATAGCCGGAATACCTATCTAGAAAGCAGTAATACTCCTTGCCCACAAGTCGATCTAACATTTGGTCAATGAAAGGAAGAAGTAAATGATCCTTCCGTGTGGCTGCATTGAGTCGCCTGTAGTCCATACAAATACATCAACCTGTAGGAATGTGAGTATGAATCAATTCATCAGAATCGTTACAAACTACATTGATGCCACTTTTCTTAGGAACATAGTGGAATAGACTAACCCATGCACTATCAGAAATTGCATAGATAATTCATGCATCCAACCGCTTAAGGATTTCCTTTTTGACTACTTCTTTCATCTATTCATTCAATTGTCATTGCAGCTCAATAGACTGTTTGTTCTCATCATCCAACTTAATCATGTACGTGCATAAGGATGACCTAATGCCCTTAATATCTAAAATTGTCTAGGTAATAACACGCTTGTGCTGCTTAAGAATATTTATCAACTTAGCTTCTTGTATTGCGTCTAGAGTTGCAGAAACAATAACTGGGAGTATTTCTGCATCTCCAAGGAATACATATTTGAGATTAGCTGGTAATAACTTGAGTTCCAGAGTAGGAGCTTCTTCAATATATGGTTTAAAAGTAGGAATTATCTGATGAGGGAGATCCAAAGATTCAACTTGCCACTTGTGGTGAACTGCCGTAGTGAGTACTTCAACGATATGGTCACAATTCGAAAGATCTTCTTCAACCATTGTCAACGTAGTATCCTCAATAGTGGGTATACTACAATGACTCAAATTTTCTTGAATTATATTGTCAAGAATATCAATATGATGACATTCTTCAATTTGCCTTCTAATATCAGCATTGAACATCCCAAAAGTAACCTGGTCATTATTGACCCGTATTGTAAGTTCTCCTTTCGATACAATGATAAAGGCTTTCCCAGTAGCTAAAAATGGATGACCAAGAATGATAGGGACATCCTTGTTAGCCTCACAATTGAGTATAATAAAGTCTACTGGAAAAATGAACTTGTTCACTCGAACCGAGCGAACTATATTAGGTTTACCGATGTAAACCATAAAGAATTAATTCTGAAACCAAACATTTTTTTTTTCTTTTATCTTGTCTAGATGCAAAATTATTATCCTACATGCACATACCAATTTCTGGTGAAAACCCAACTCAATCGGGCGTCGAATGAACATCCAATTGATCATATAAACGATTTAGGGACCAAATTGCAAAATCATAAAATTACAGGGTCTTAACTTATTTTATATTACCAACCTTTAATTAAGCAGGTTTTATGCTTACATGTCAAAAATCAGCTAAAAAAGATCATTCATATTCATTCAATTGTGTCCACAACATTCAGGGACTAAAACGTAAGAAATTAGAACTTCAGATCCCCCAAATAACTAATTTAGCGGTATTCGTATTGTTTATGGTTATCCCCATTTTTATACGCCCTCGCTGATTCAAATTCCTAATTTTCCAGTAGCCAAAATTTGTTCCGATACGCCACCGCGTATCGAAACACTCTTTAATTTAACACTGTGCCGTACCGAAACAGGTACCCGCGTACCGAAATGCTGGCCTAAATTGCCTTGGCCTGCACCAGAAAAATTGCCCTCGTACCGATACGCTAAGGCTAAAATGGCTTACTCGTACCGAAATAGGGACACCTATATCGGTACGCCTGGACCTGAAATGTCCTTTTTTGTTGGTTTAACAAGCTTTTGGTCAATCCAAGCATCCTAACAAGTGCCTAACACACATCCAACATATTCAAGGATCAAACCACACCAAGACAACTCAACTTCAACATCAATTCATGGCATTAAACTTCAAGAGGAGATCTAGAGGCATGCTTCCTAAAAAACCAAACAAGTAAAGCATGAAACTTCAAACCATCACCAAAAACAGTCATTAATGGCCTTTTACAAACCAAGAGCACAAAACAAACTTGCTCAAACATGGAGTTTAGCAAACACCTCCCAAAATAACAACGGAACCCCCATTGCCCTTATTATTTATAGTCTATACCAAAAAATACTTTGGTGATCACGTCTTGTTGTGATCCCTTGCTTCCCGCTGCCTTCTAAGCTCTTAATTCTCTCCATAGATGGACAAAGAGAGTGTAAGCACAATAGGCATAGTAAGGAGTGCTAAAAAATAACACACCATCAATGCATTAAACCATTTCTCAACATTACATTGAAATCTCATTTCACACGTCCTTTAAAACATTATCATGCCTTTAAAACCATGCACTTAACACCTTTTAAACCAGCATATTACCATATGCAGCATGTATCATTAACCAACAACAAATCCCATTGCTAACCTCAATTTAAGCCTTCCCATGTATAACAACCATATGCAAAGCTTAAAGAGTAAAACATGTATAAATCACATTATACAACATAAACCTTTCAATGATACATTAACAATTATATTGGCTCACAAGTGATAATTAACCAAGTTGGATTTGCAAAAAGAGTTCATCAGATACACTGATTCAACAAGTGTTCTCCCAACACTTCAAGCCATCTCAACCGGAAAATAGCAATACAATCACAATCGCGGTACCTAACAACCATGTACACTTTCAACCCACGGGGACACCAACTCCTTACCTCGATTAGATGCTTAATCCACTAATGGGAGTACACGGTACTGTAAAACCCCTCTACCGTTAGGGTACTTGGATGGAGTTTTCGGTACATAGATCTAAACCCCTCAAAATCCAAGGCGACTTATTATAGTGCACTATCAATCCTATGGTCGGCCAACTATATCCGATAACAATTTTAAATCCACAACACTTGCCAATATAATTAACCATTTACCATTACCTCGTTGTTTTTAACAAGCATTAACCAAACCAATTTTCCAAAGCAACAACCATGCTTTAAACCACAATTATAAACCATATACTTACAATGATCACTTACCATGTGCATCCTTCAGCATTTCAAGATTAAAAATAGTATCTCAAATATTTAAAACATGCTTAAACAGTAGGCTCAATGCAAATCAAAACAAGTGCATAAAAACCATTTCACACTAGCATGATCAAGAGAGAAAAACCACATTTACTTACTTCCGAGTTTAAACCAACGTATCAAGCTATGTTTAAACTCCCATAAACAACCTTTTAAACATTCCAAAGCTGGAATCCACGTTCTCACTCACCGATACGCGAAACCTCAATTCGCTGACGCGAAATCAAGCATCTAAAGCTTCTAAAGTTTCACCGATCCCTTTTGGATTAACCTCACCTGTTTTAACCACATTACAACAGAGGATTAATGCATCTCAATGCATAAAAACCACTGCAACAACGATTCCCCACGGACTTCCACAATCCTCTCAAAATTGCCCAACCACAACAACCGAAATCATCACCTAATCCTTAACAAACACAACCCAGCCACAATCTAACACTTCCATAATCATCAATTAACACTCAAAAACAATATTAATTCTTCCAAATACTTCCAGCAATTAAACAGCCACCGTAACTTCACAAAAACACAAATCTAACATCCTAAACAACTAGGGATTCAAGAGTTTCAAGATTCCATTGTTAAAGACAACTTATCAACATAATAATACATCCAAAATATGATTAAAATCAATCTCCAACATTAGAAAATAGATCCAATACAGATCTTTCTCTTTTCAACAATTTCACCTAATTAAATCAATTAATTCAATTTAAAAACACAAAATCAGATTATAAACCATAAATCAACGATCAAACACTTCAGAATATCAATAAAGAACCATTCAATAGAGGAGATCACGAACCTTGCCCCTATTATGTGATTTCTCCCTCAATTGGCTTGTTTAAAGCTAAGAAAACACAAGATTTCAATGAGGTTTTGTAAATCAAAGTTAAAGAATCAATTACAAATCAATAATCTGAGTAAAATGATCTCTCGCCTCTGACTTTTAATGAAAACTTGAGTGTTTGGCAGAAGACAAGTGGAGAGAAAAGTTGGGAAAAGTTACGTCAATTTTCTTGAAAATGATAACTAACTTTTTAATAACCAAATCCCCTTTTAATTAACTTTTAAAACACATGTTAAAAAGGTTTAATTGATAGGAGAAATCACCAGCAAACACTTGGCAAAATAGCTCCTTAAGGATTCTAAGAGTTTGATCCCTTTCATTTTAGTCACCTTTTAAAACCAATTTTCAAAAATTGCATTTTGGTCACTAACCAAAATGTCACACTTCCAAAACCCAATTTCAAAAATTGTTTTCACCAATATTATACATATATTAAAATATGTTTTTTAACCATTTTCCACATTTTTATCCTACTGAAAAATATTTACTCTCGAATCCCTAACCCACTCCACTAGACTGTCTAACAAGCCACAAAACTGCTAGGCCCAAAATCGGGGGTTACAACTCTACCCCACTTAAGAAAATTCATCCTCAAAATTTTACCTAGAGGAAACAGGTGCAAAAACTATTCCAACATATCCGACTTGCGTTCCCACGTGGCCTCTTCAACACCGCGGTGCCTCTACAACACCTTAACAAGCTCGATAGTCTTGCCATGCAGAACCTTACTGCTGAAATCAAGAACCTCTACCGGTTCCTCATCATAAGATAGATCCGGCCTCAACTCAATATCCTCCACTGGCATAACATGCGAGGGATCCGACCGATACCTCCGCAACATCGAAACATAAAACACATCATAGATCCTCTCTAACTTAGGAGGTAACCTCAAACGGTACGCAACAGGACCCACACGCTTAACAACCTTATATGGTCCAATAAACCTCGAGCTAAGCTTTCCTTTTCGCCTAAAACGCATCACTTGCTTCCAAGGCGATACCTTCAAAAACACTCGATCACCAACCTTATACTCCACATCTCTACGCTTCAAATCCGCGTAGAGTTTCTGACGGTCTGAAGTTGCTTTCAAGCGCTCATATATCAATTTTACTTTTTTCATTCCTGCCTCTCAAAACATCAGGGAAAGAAAGATGTTTCTCCCTAACTTCAGCCCAACACACAGGCGGCACTTCCTACCATATAACGCCTCATATGGTGCCATATGTATACTAGCTTGATAACTGTTATTATAAGCAAACTCCACCAAAGGCAATTGCTTCTCCCACGTTCCCTGGAACTCAATAATACAACATCTCAACATATCCTCTAGAACCTGAATCACCCACTCCGACTGTCCATCCGTCTGAGGATGATACGAAGTGCTAAAATTCAACTGAGTTCCCAGAGCACGATGCAAGCACACCCAAAACCTTGCCGTGAAATGCAGATCTCTATTCGAAACTATGGATTTAGGTGCCCCACACAAATGCACAATCTCAGAGATGTACAGATTAGCCAACCTATCTAAGGTATACGTAGTATGCACTGGCATAAAATGCGCACACCTCGTAAACTGATCAACAATCACCCAAATGGAATCCTTTTGGTCGGCGTCAAAGGCAACCCAGACACAAAATCCATGGTGATTCTCTCCCACTTCCGTTCCGGTATCCTCAACGGTTGCACCAACCCGGATGGAAATTGATGCTCAACTTTCACCCGCTCACATACCATGCATCGAGAAACAAAATCAGCCACATCTTTCTTCAGGCCAACCCAATATTACTCTTCTTTCAAACAATGATACATCTTGGTACTACCGGGATGCATAGCAAAAGGACTAGCATGCACTTCGGTCAGAATGGTACGCCTTAATTCTTCATCTTCAGGCACAACAATTCGACCTTTAAAACACAACACTCCATCATCATTAAAATAAAAATCCGTAGGATTCCCATCTATGATATCCTTCACATGCGGAACCAAACTCATCATGAGGTTGTCTTTCCTTAATCAACTGTGACAAGGATGGTTTTACTTGCAACTGATCTATCACCCCCCGTCACACGTCACACTCAACTTAGTGAACATAGCTCTCAACTCCACAGCAGCCTTCCTACTCAAAGCATCCGCCACTACGTTAGCTTTGCCTGAATGATACTCAATAGACAAATCATAATATTTAAGCAACTCTAACCACCTCCGTTGCCTAAGATTTATCTCCTTCTGGGACATCAAATACTTTAGACTTTTCTGATCCGTATAAACCACGCACTTCTCACCATAAAGGTAATGCCTCCAGATTTTCAAGGCAAACACAACTGCGGCAAGTTCAAGATCATGAGTAGGGTAATTACGTTCATGCACCTTCAACTGTCTAGATGCATACGCAACTACCTTACCCTCCTACGTCAACATGCAACCAAGCCCAACATACGACGCATCACTATAAACAACAAACTCCTTTCCCGATTCAGGTTGAACTAAGACTGGAGATCGTGTCAAAGCTTTCTTCAATCTTTCAAAAGCCCACTGCCTATCATCCGCCCACTCAAAATGAACATTCTTCTGCAACAACTTGGTTATAGGAGCCGGCAAACTAGAGAACCCTTCCACAAACCTACGTAATAACCAGCCAACCCAAGGAAACTCCGAACCCATGTCATAGATATAGGCACCTTCTAACTCATTACAGCCTCAACCTTGTACGGATCAACACGAATTCCCTCGACCGACACAACATGCCCAAGGAAAACAACCTCCTTAAGACAAAACCAACATTTGCTTAACTTGGCATACAACTGATTAGCCAACAACGTCTGAAGCACAATCCGCAAATGTCTATCATGATCCTTCTCGGTACGAGAGTACACAAGGATATCGTCGATAAACACAACCACAAACTGGTCCAAAAACTCATGGAACACACGATTCATTATGTCCATGAAAGCAACCAGTGCATTGGTCAAACCAAACGGCATCACCAAAAACTCATAATTCTCATACCTCGTACGAAAAGCTGTCTTGGGCACATCTACATCCTTCATCTTCAACTGATAGTACCCAGACCTCAAATCTATCTTAGAAAACACCGAGACACCCTTAAACTGATCAAACAGATCATCTATATGCGACAAAGGATACTTGTTCTTTATCCTCAACTTGTTCAGTTGCCAATAGTCTATACACATCTGCAACGTACCATCCTTCTTCTTTACAAACAACATCGGTGCTTCACACGATGAAATACAAGGTCTAATAAAGCCTCGATCAAGAAACTCCTACAGTTGCGTCTTCAACTCCTTTAACTCCTTCGAAGCCATGCGATACGGAGCAATGGACACTGGTTTCATATCCGTAAAGACCTCGATGACAAACTCAACCTCACGGTCTGGTGGCAACCTCGGCAACTCTTCCGAAAAACACCCAAAAACTCACATACGGTGCAAATATCTTGCACCTTCAACTCTTTCGAACCAGGATTCGTAATATAAGCCAAGAAAGCCTGACATCCAGAATCTAACATTCGACTTGCTTCTAAAGCCGAAATAGTATTAGATAAGAACTTAACATTCTCACCAACAACCACCACCTCAAAATTATCCGATAACCTCAAGGATATCCATTTGGTCTCAAAATCCACCACAGCCCTATGTTCGGTTAACCAATCCATACCCAGATTACATCAAAACCATGGAATGGCAACTCTATCAAGTCCATAGAAAACTCATATCCCTGAACCATCAGCGGACACCTACGATACAACCTCCTAACCATGATTGTCTCCCCAAGAGAACTAGTCACTCTAACACCCACATTAAGAATTTCAACAAATATATCAAGCAACTGTGCAAGCTCGTTCAAGATGTATGAATGGTTAGAACCAGAATCAACGAACTAATACAACAGCAAAGATTGTAAAAAGAATGTACCTGTAATCACATTGGTGTCATTGTGACCCTCACAGTACGTATACACCCTAGTTGGCCCAACTCCCTCAGCCTAGATAGCAACGGTATGAGCCACAGTCCTCTGCCCACCATCTCTACGCTGAAACGGTCCACGACCTCTCTTCAGAGCAACAATAGATGTAGCACCCTGTCCACCTCCAGCCAGCAAAGGACAATCATGCCTCAAATTGTCACCTGACCCACAGCTCCAACAAGAATTGGCCACAATAGGCACAGGGGCTTGACCCTCTTTTGGCAAACGCGGACAATCTCGCCTAAGATGATCTCGAGACCCATAAACCCAATAGTTGTTAAACAGAGCTCTAACCTGGGCACCCTGCCCCTGGACTCCACGTCCAACAACACCTCTTCCTTGCCTCGACTCCTGGCAAAACCTCCGATCACGGTATCTGTTGGCCTGACCACTGCCAAAACTAAAATTAGGCACCATCTTACTAGAGCTGAAGCCCCGAGACCCAGAAGCCATACTTAGATTTTGCTCAACATCCTTAGCTTACGAAACCAACACATCAAAATCTGTGTAATCAGCAGCAAACATGTATGTCTTAACCTCCTGCACGAGCCCGTAGCGAAAACAATCACATCGCGTACGCTCGTCAGGAACTAACTTAGGTGCATACTGACTCAACCTCATGAATTGCACCTCGTACTCTGCAACAGACATACTGTCTTACACCAAATCCATAAACTCACACTTCCTATCATCTTGATATCATATTCCCAGGTACTTCTTTCAAAAAGCACCACAAAAGAACTCTCAGGTTACATCTTCGGTCACTATATCGGATATCGTGGTAGTCCACTATGTATATGCATCACCCTGTAATAGGGACATATCACAACCCAACTTACGGGCATCAAAACAGCCTATCTGGCCCTGTATCCTCTCAGTACTTACGAACCATCCTTCAGAAGCCTCGGGTGACAAACCTCGGAACTCAACTCTGCCCAAACTATAAAGACGCTCTAGCGGCAATCCCTGCCCAACTACTGGTGGTGTCGGCACATGAGCACATGCAACAACTTCCTGAAAAACACCGATCATGACCTGAATTAACGGCGTCATATCTTCCATCCTTGGCCCAGCTGGCGCAGGTGGTACCTGCTCCACTACCTTAGGT
The DNA here is from genome assembly GCA_019671005.1 of Hibiscus mutabilis. Taxonomy (NCBI): domain Eukaryota; kingdom Viridiplantae; phylum Streptophyta; class Magnoliopsida; order Malvales; family Malvaceae; genus Hibiscus; species Hibiscus mutabilis. The sequence continues at coordinate 22,581,493 of CM033729.1, forward strand.
GGATTAGGTGGGGGTGGTGGTAACCCTCCATGAGGAATAACATTCTCCTCAATTTTCTGCCCAGTGGCAGTAGAAATCATACTCGATCACAGCTCTCTCCTCGGTTCTATTGTGCTAATAATATACTAAGGCATGATAATCATTCAAATACAAAACAATTAGGCTAGGTTCAAGCAAGGATTCAAGACTTCCATTTCAAAATCATAATATTACAAATTATAATAATAAGGCAATGGTTTCCTGAATTTCCCCCAACATGGCATAAAACAACCCCGTGTATATTACAATCACCGTGCATATCAAACATCAGATAACAAATCACAATAACACCACAACAATCAAACCAACTCCCAACTATTGCAAACTTGGCTCTGATACCACCAAATGTAATTCCCTCGACTCGACCTAGTCGCGAGACCGAACCGAGCAAGCTATATTAGGTTTACCAAAGTAAACCGTAAAGAATTAATCCTAAAACTCGACCATTTTTTTCTTTTATTTAGTCTAGATGCAAAATTAGTATCCTACACGTACATTCTAATTTCTGGTGAAAACCCAAGTCAATCGGGCGTCGAATTGACATCCGATTGATCATATATACGATTTAGGGACCAAATTGCAAAATCATAAAATTATAGGATCTTAACTCATTTTTATATTAACAACCTTTAATTAAGTAGGTTTTATGCTTACATGTCAAAAATCAGCTCAAAAAGATCATTCATGCTCATTCAATTGCGTCTACAACATTCAGGGACTAAACGTAAGAAATTAGAACTTTAGAACATCCCAAATAACTAATTTAACGGTATCCGTATTGGTACAGTTGCCCCCATTTTGATACGTCCTCACTGATTCAAATCCCCAATTTTCTAGTAGCCAAAATCTATTCCGATACGCCCCCGCGTATTGAAACACCCTTCAATTTAACACTGTGCCGTACCGAAACAGGTACCCGCGTACCAAAATGCTAGCCTAAATTGCCTTGGCATGTATTGGAACTATTGCTCGTGTACCAACACGCTAAGCCTGAAATGGCTTACCCATACAGAAATAGGGACACTCGTATCGGTACGCCTGGACCTAAAATGTCCATTTTGCTGGTTTAACAAGCTTTTGGTCAATCTAAAACATCCTAACAAGTCCCTAACACATATCCAACATATTCAAGGATCAAACCACACCAAGACAACTCAACTTCAACATCAATTTAAGGCATTAAACTTCAAAAGGAAATCTAGAGGCATGCTTCCTAGAAAACTAAACAAGTAAAGCATGAAACTTCAAACCATAACCACAAATAGTCATTAATGGCCTTTTACAAACCAAGAGCAACAAAACAAACTTGCTCAAACAGGGAGTTTAGCAAACACCTCCCAAAATAACAACGAAACCCCCATTGCCCTTATTATTTATAGTCTATACTAAAAAACATACTTTGGCGATCAAGTCTTGTTGTGATCTCTTGCTTCCCGCTACCTTCCAAGCTCTTAATTCTCTTCATTGATGGACAAAGAAAGCGTAAGCACGCTAGGCTTAGTGAGGAGTGCTCAAAAACAACACACCATCAATGTATTAAACCATTTCTCAACATTACATTGAAATCTCATTTCACACATCCTTTAAAACATTACCATGCCTTTATAACCTTTCACTTAACACTTTTTAAACCAGCATATTACCATATGCAATATGTATCATTAACCAACAGCAAATCACATTGCTAACCTCAATTTAAGCCTTCCCGTGCATAACAACCATATGCAAACCTTAAAGAGTAAAACATGTATAAATCACATTATACAACATAAACCTTTCAATGATGCATTAACAATTATATTGGCTCACAAGTGATAATTGACCAAGTTCCATTTGCAAAAGAGTTCATCGAATACATGGATTCAACAACTGTTCTCCCAACACTTCAAGCCATCTCAACTTGAAAATAGCGATACAATCACAATCACGGTACCTAACAACCAGGTACACTTTCAACCCATGGGGACACCAACCCCTTACCTCGGTTAGATGCTTAATCCACTAACGAGACTATATGGTATTGTAAAACCCCTCTACCGTTAGGGTACTTGGATGGAGTGTCCGGTATACAGATCTAAACCCCTCAACATCCAAGGCGACTTATTATAGTGCACTATCAATCCTATGGCTGGACAACTATATCCGATAACAATTTTAAATCCACATCACTTGTCAATATAATTAACCATTTACCATTACCTCATTGTTTTTAACAAGCATTAACCAAACCAATTTTCCAAAGCAACAACCATGCTTTAAACCACACGTATAAACCATATACTTACAAGGATCACTTACCATGTGCATCCTTCAGCATTTCATGCTTAAAAACAATATCACAAATACTTTAAAACATGCTTAAATAGTAAGCTCAATGTAAATCAAAACAAGTGCATAAAACCATTTCACACTAGCACGATCGAGAGAGAAAAACCACATTTACTTATTTTCGAGTTTAAACCAGCATATCAAGCTAAGTTTAAACTCTTATAAACCACCTTTAAAACATTCCAAAGCTGGAATCCACGTACTCAATCACCGATACGCGAAACCTCGATCCCCCAACACAAAATTATGTGTCCAAAGCCTCAAAAGCTTCACCGATCACTTCCGCATCAACCTCCCCTATTTTAACCATGTTACAACAGAGGATTAATGCATCTCAATCCATACAAAACACTGCAACAATGATTCCTTCGGACTTCCACAATCCTCTGAAAATTACTCAACCACAACAATAGAAATTATCACCTAATCCTTTCCAAACACAACCCAGCCACAATCTAACAATCTAATACTTCCATAGTCATCAATTAACACTCAAAAACAAGATTAATTCATCCAAATACTTCTAGTAATTAAACAGCCACCACAACTTCAAAAACACAAATCTAACAACCTAAACAACTAGGGATTCAAGAGTTTCGCTATTCCATTGTTAAAGACAACTTATCAACATAATAATACATCCAAAAATGATTAAAATCAATCTCCCACATTAGAAAATTGATCCAATACGGATCTTTCTCTTTTTCATCAATTTCACCCAATTAAATCAATTAATTCAATATAAAAACACAAAATAAGATTATAAACCATAAATCAAGGATCAAACACGTAGGAATATCAATAAAGAACCATTCAATATAGGAGATCACAGACCTTACCCCTATTGTGTGATTTCTCCCTCAATTGGCTTGTTTAAAGTTAAGAAAATACAAGATTTCAATAAGGTTTTGTAAACAAAGTTAAAGAATCAATTACAAATCACTAATCTGAGTAAAATGACCTCTGACCTCTGATTTTTAATGAAAACTTGAGTGTTTTGAAGAAGAGAAGTGGAGAGAAAAGTTACGTCAATTTTCTTAAAAATGATAACTAACTTTTTAATAACCAAATCCCTTTTTAATTAACTTTTAAAACACATGTTAAAAAGGTTTAATTGATAGGAGAAATAACAACAAACACTTGGTAAAATAGCTCTTTAAGGATTCTAAGAGTTTGATCCCTTTCATTTTAGTCACCTTTTAAAACCAGTTTTCAAAAATTACATTTTGGTCACTAACCAAAATGTCACACTTCAAAAACCCATTTTCCAAAATTGTTTTCACCAATATTAACCATATATTAAAATATGATTTTTAGCCATTTTCCACATTTTTATCCTGCCGAAAAATATTTACTCCCGAATCTAACTCAAATCCTTAACTCGGTCTACTGGACCGTCTAACAAGCCACAAAACTACTAGGCCCAAAATCAGGGCATTACAAATAGCATCAATAAAAGGTATTTGCACTGTAAGTTGTTTCAAGTATCATGAAAGAATTGAAATTGATTATCTGACTCAATGTTCTAAAATCATCGAGGAAAAATAGAAAAGGAATATCTGATGGTTGCACCTACATTAGGCATTATGGCGACAACTTCGGCTGTAAAACAGATGGAAACAGAGTAATAACTGGAGGAACATTACCTTTCTTGCCATCATTAACTCCATCTTCTATTATACGATCTCGTACAGATGACTTTCCCCATTCTTGAGTATATATGGGAACTTGTTGCATTGAGTTAGTAGTTTGTTTGCCACTACGAAGATTAATAGTGTTGCAATGCTCCTTACCATTGTTCACTGAACTCTCAGTGTTGCTAGGAAGTGTGTCCGCTGTCGAGAATTCATGTCAGTCGCTAACTACCCAAATTGAGCTTCCAAAGTGCGTATTGATAATGAGTGACCTTGCGCTATAGCTTCTGTGCGAGACAAATGTTCAGGCATCAATTCCTCAAGATGAGCAAATGAATTAGAGATACTTAATGGAGCATAATGACTCATCTAAAACTGAGTCTAAGATGGTTCTCCATATTGTAATTGTGCACCATACTATGACTACTGAGATTGTGAAGCAAGATGTTGTGGTTGCATCCTATTTTATTGTGGCTGGAATAGAGCTTGTGGTGTAAACTATTGCTGCGGGTAACTGATGTTCCCTTGGTGAACACTAGAATTCCCTTGAAAGGAATTATTCCTAGAGCAAAATGCTCTTGAATGTTGTGCAGAATTAAAGTTACCCTAGGACTATCGATTAGATGTGTTGTAAGATGTACCCATGTTATTGTTTTGCATGTTATTGATGTAACTAGCATTTTTTGCACGTTATGGGCAATCCTCACAGATATGGTTCTCACCACAAATATGACAAGAAAATACAAGAGTTATGGTTTGTTGAGCTAGCAGGCTAGGAACAACTTCACTTGTTCTCTCCATATACTTGAGTTTGTTCTCCAAGGAAGAAATCTGGGCCTTTAGAGAAGAAAGATCATCATGCTCGAACACTCCCGGTATAGCTTTACATGATGCATCCCTTGAGATACGATATTGGTAATTATTTGAGCAAATTGCTCCAATACACCAACAACATCGTTGTAGGTGCAATCAAGTAATGGACCATTAGCTGACCCATCGACAAGATGTCTTGTGGCTACATTCATCCCATTGTAAAAAAAATTCAATATGAGTTTCTTGTTGAATGCCATGATTTGGACATCGTCGCAACAAGGACTTATATCTTTCCTAAGTAGTGTGGAGAGTCTCATCGTCCAACTGATAAAAGGTTGTAATATCATTCCTCAAACGCGAGTTCATTATCGATGGATTAAAGCACAAAACAAATTGCATTGCAAGATCATTCCATGATGTAATAGAGCCGGTAAGGAGTCCTCAAAATTACGTGTAAGCTGTAATACCCCGGTTTTGGGCCTAGGAGTTTTCTAGGTTGATTAGACGGTCCGGTGGACCAGATTAGAGAATTCGAGTCAGTTTCAGGATTAATTTGAAATAAATATTTTTGAGTGAGGAAAAATATGGAATGATATCCTAGAATCATTGTTTAATATGTAGATGATTTTGGTACAAATCAATTTTGGAAATGGAGTTTTGAAATTTGACATTTTGGCTAGTGACCAAAATGTAAAGATTGGAAAATTGTTTTTAGTGATTGTTTTGTAAAAGGGTCAAAACTTAGAATCTTTAAGGAGCTATTTGACCAAAGTCTAATATCAGACTATTCTCCTTAATTGGCAATTTTAGAAAGGTTTTAAAGGGGTATAAATAGGATTGGAGAATTAATTTTATAATTAGTTTTCAAAAGCAAACATTACGTAACTAACTTTTCTCTAAAGGATTTTCTCTCAAATTCTCTCTAGCCAAACACTCTTTTATTCTTCAAAATCCTCAGGTAACTTCTTGATTTCTTCAATCTTTTTATTTCAAAGGAGTTTTCTATGATTTCTTATCAAAACATATCGTTTTAATATTGTTTTCTCATATAAATCAATCCAATTAAGGGAAAATTTAGCATTAGAGGTGAGCTTCATTCTTCTCCTCTAATGAATGGTTCTTCACTGAAATTCCCAAGTTATTGATCCTTTATAAATGTTTTCTAATGAGTTTTAATGATTTAATTATGGAAACTTTGTTAAATCAAGGTTTAATTGAGGAGATTGATTGATTTTCGTATTAGATCTATTTTGCTATGTTCTTGATTAGATTAGAACATGATTTTAATGTTAATAAGTTGGTTTTAACATTGGAATCTCGAAACTAGGTGAATCTCTAATTTTCTAGGTTGTTAGTTACGAGTTTTTGAGGAGTTGTGGATGTTTAATGAATGTTGGAGGTATAGGGATGATGTAAATGTGTTTTTGAATGTTAATTTATGATAATTTTTGGATTAAACCATTAGTTTTTGGTTGGGTTAAGTTTGGAAGGTGTTTGATGTTGTTTTCGGTAGTTGTAGAGGGAAATTGGTTAGATTTTGATGAGGATTTGTGTGAATTAATGTTACTGGGCTGTTGAATACATTTTGAGACATTGAATCCTCTATTTTTGTGTGGTTAAAATAATGGAGGTTGATCCTCAAGCTTGAGGTGAGGTTTTGGAAGCCTTAGAGGCTTGGATTCGCATCGACGATCAAAGTTTTGTGTAGTCGGTGAGTGAGAACGTGGTTTATAGTTTTTCAAAGGTTTGAAAGTTGTGTTGGGGAGTTTAGATTAAGCTTGAAATGCTAGTCTAAGCTCTAAAGTAAGTAAAGGATGATTTTTCCCTCATTCTCATTTTGGCAATTGGTTTTGATGCACTTGTTTTGATGATTTGATTTCTCACTGCTATATGCTTGATTTCAGTATGGTTTAATGCTGGAAAATGGTTATATAGTGATGATGATGCATTTGGAAGTAATGCATGTTTTGATAATGTTTTTGAACATTGGTTAATGCATGGTTTAATGCATTGGATAAATGGTTTTGATTAATGCATATGAAATAATTAGTTAATATTAATGAAATGAACTATATTGGCAAGTGATATGGTTTAAAATGTTATCAGATATAGTTGGTCGGCCATAGGATTAATAGTTCCCTATAAAAAGTCACCTTGGATGTCGAGGGGTTTATCTGTACCGAAAACTCCATCCAAGTACCCTAACGGTTGAGGGGTTTACTGAAAACTTCAATAGTGAATTATACATCTAGCGGATGAGTGGTGTTGAGGGGTTTATGTGTACTGAAAACTCCACTAAGAGTACCACAACGGTGGAAGGGGTTTATGGTACCAAAAACTCCCATTGGTGGACTTTGGATGATTTCAGATAAGATTGTATGAAGTGTTGAGAGGACACTTGTTGAATCCGTGTATCCGATGTAATATTTTGTAAAGTGGAACTTGGTTGATTTTCACTTGTAAGCCAGTATAATTGATGTTGTATAATGTGATGGATTATATTGTATAATGTTGGTTTATTACATGTTTTACTCTTTAAGCCTTGCATTTGGTAGTTATGCATGGGAAAGCTTAAATTGAGTGCAGCAAACGGGATTTTGCTGTTAATCCATGATACATGTTGCATATGGCTTAATATGCATGTTTTGGAAATGTTAAGTGTATGGTTTTACAAGGCATGGTGATGTTGATGATGATTTAAAAGATGTTTTCAAAGTGGTTTGTTAATCAGTTTTAAATGCATTGATGGTGGTTTTGTTTTAGATAACTCCTCAGTAAGCCTAGTGTCCTTATGCTCTCATTTTCCATCAATGCAGAGAATTAAAGGGTTGGAGGCAGCGAGTAAGCAAGGAGGAATCCAAGGACTTGATTTTGAATGTATGGTTTCGATTTAGATTTTTAGTAATAAAGGCAATGTGGTCCATTATTGTTGGGAGGGTTGTTTTGCTAGACTCTCTGCTTGTACAAGTTTTAAATGTTGTTTTGGATTGGTTTAGGGCTTAAAATGCTTGATTTATGCTTGGATTTATGTTTCAGATGTTGAATATGAAGCATGCCTATAGATGTTGTAGATATTTGATCTATTTTAAATGCATGATTGGTTGCGTAAAGTATGCCTTTGATGACTTATGATGTTTATGTAAGGTTTGGTAAGGTTTAGAGTGAGCCAAAATGTCATATGTTGGGCCTAGTGGTCATTACAGGCCTTCGCGTACCGGTACGGGTCCCTTGGTTTCGGCATGCGGGGTCTAGAAAGGCTCAGAGCAATCGAAATTTACAAAGGGTACCAGTACGCCTAGAGGAAATTTTACATTGTTTTTGGTACATAGGCTCCCGTACTGGTATGCTCTTCAGCTATTGGAATCTAGTTTTCGAAAATAATTCTTAATGGATTAATACGGGGGTGGAACCGTATCGGTACAGGCTTGCTCAACACACCGTATTGATGTAGGGTATGCAGTATCGGTACAGAAAACCATAAGTTTAGTTGAACTGTATCGATACAGTTATGTCTGTATCGGTACATAGTGTATTTCTTTAGGTTTCTGCCTATTGAAGTTTGAAATTGTGCATTTTAGTCCCTGAATATTATGTATGCAATTAAATGGGTTTAGATGATTGTTTAAAGCTGGATTTTAACATGTGAGCATGAAATTGGATTAATGAAGGATTGGTAACTTGGATTTTAATTAAGTCCTTCTAATTTATGAAAATTACATTTTGGTCCCTGAAGTGCATGGTTGAGCGATTGAACCCTGTTTTGAAATATGATTGTAGTGTTAACATATCCTCTGATGCATGTTCATCTTAGGATATAAATTGAGGCATTTAGATAAGATAAAAAGAAAAAAAATGAACCCGGTTTAGGTTATTAGTTCTGGTTTACTTCGGCAAACCTAATATGGCTCTTTTAGCTCAGTTTCGGCCAGGTCGAGTTAAGGGGATTACATTTATTGGTATCAGAGCCAGGTTTACAAAAAATTAGGATGTTGTTGATGATTTTTCATTACTGTTTGCTATGCACGATAATTGTTTGTATGTATGGTGATTGATATATGCTATGTCAGGGTATTTTTGGGGACACATTGCCTTATTATTACAGTTATAAAATGATTTTGGTTTGAAATGAAAGCCTTGGATCCTTGCTTGAAGCTGGCCTGATTATTTTTGTTTTGGTGTAATTATATGCCTTAGATACATTTTTATATAATGCCACCGAGGAGAGAATTATGATCGAGCACGAGTGTTGCTACTGGAGGGCAGGGAGTTGAGGGTGAGATAGTGCATCCTAGGGGGTTGCCACCTCCTCTGCCCAATCCTCTTGAGGGAGTGGAGCAAGTACCATCTGCACCACCTAGTCTAGTGTACGGTGATATGACGCCTTTGATACAGGCAATGACTGGAGCGATTCAGGTTGCGATGGCTGGAGTACATGTACCAGCACTAGCACTGGCTATTATTGCTAACCCAGGGTTGCTGTTTGAGCATTTACGCAGTCTAGAAGGATTTCAGTTCAGAAGGTTGGCACCTGGGGAATCCTAGGAGTGGTTTGCCAATACAGATTAGATTTTGGATCATATGAGGTGCAATGATGTTCGTAAGCTGGGATGTACGGTGTCCTTATTGTAGGGTGATGCATATAGTTGGTGGACTATTGTGATCACGGGCATGGAACCCGATAATGTGATATAGGAGTTCTCTCAAGCTACCATCATAAGGAAGTATCTAGGAGTTAGATACTTGGATGATAGGAAACGTGAGTTCATGGCCTTGGTTCAGGGCAATATGTCAGTATCTGAGTATGAGGTACAGTTTGTGAGGCTAAGCCAGTATGCACCTAAGTTGGTGCCGGATGAGAGGCATCGTTGTGATCGATTCTATTATGGATTGGCACAGGATATTAAGGCATACATGTTGGCCCCTAACTATACAGATTTCAATGTGTTGGTTACATGGGCGACGAACATTGAGCAAAACTTGGGTTTATCTTTTCATTTGAGAGGTTCTAGCTCTAGGAAGAAAGCTACAAATTTTGGTTCATGTGGTTATCAGACTAAGAGACACCGTGATATGAGGTATTGCCTTGAGCATAGAAGGGGTAGAGGTATTGATGGGCGTGGGCCGTAGGGCCAGAGTACCCATGTTAGAGCATTAAATAATACTTGTTGGGTATGTGGATCGCAAGATCACATGAGGCGAGACTATCTACGTTTTTTCAGGGAGGGACAGGCTCATTCGGCTGTTGTTGCTAATTCTTGTTGGAGTTGTGGTTCTGGGGATCATTGGAGATGTGATTGTCCGTTGCTGGCTAGAGGTAGACATGCACCTTCACCTATTGTTGCACCACATAGAGGCCGTATGCGCGGTTGAGGTAATTTCCAGTAAAGGGAGGAAGGACATAGGACTGTTCCACATACAATGTCAGTTCAACATGAGGGTAGTGGACCTGCAGAGATCTATGCGCATTGTGAAGGGATGAATGACACTAATGTGATAGCAGATACTTTTATCCTGCAGTCTATGTCATTACTTTCTCTAATAGATTATGGTTCTATGCATTCATATATTTTGCATAAGCATTTACAAGGAGGTTGTATAAGAGATGTGCTTTGATGGTTCAAGGTCACGTGTTTTGCGCCGATTTGATGGAGCTAACATTTTATGGCTTTGATGTGATCTTGGGTATGGATTGGTTAACTGAGCATGGGGCTATGGTAGAATTTGTAACCAAGTAGGTTTCATTGGAACTTACTAATGATTATGAAGTGGTGGTTGTGGGTGAGAATGTTAAGTTCTTATCCAATTTGGTTTTAGCTTTGGAAGCGCATAAGTTGTTGGAGTGTGGGTGTCAAGCATATTTAGCTTATGTTATGAACCCAAATATGGAAGAAGTGTGGACTAAGGATATATGTATCGTTCGTGATTTCCCGAGGGTGTTTTTGGAGGAGTTGCCTAGGTCGCCTCCAGATAGGGAGGTAGAGTTTTGCATTGAGATGTATGCGGATACAACTTTGGCGTCGATTTCACTGTATCGCATGGCACCAAATGAGTTGAAGACGCAACATCAGGGGTTGTTGGACCGTGGTTTCATCCGACCTAGTGTGTCACCGTGAGGGTGCATCGGTGTTGTTTGTGAAGAAGAAAGATTGAACCTTGAGGATCTGCATTGATTATGTAACGCCCTGATATTGGGCCTAGTTGTTAGATGGACAGATTAGACGGTTTGGGAGAACCGGATTAGGCAAATAGAGCTAGTTTCGAGAATTAAATCTTAACAAATCATTTTTGGCTAAAATAAAAAATGGAAAAATGCTAGAAAATCTTTAATTAATATTCTAGGGGTTTTGGTAAACTCAATTTGAAGAAATTAAATATGATTTTGGGACATTTTGGTCCGGTGACTAAAATGTAAAGTTTTCAAAGCTGTTTTGGTGACTAAATCATAAAAAGGGTCAAAACTTAGAATCTTTAAGGAGATAATTGACCAAACTTTTCCATCAGATTTCCCCTTAATTTAGTCTGTTTTTAAAGAGTTTTAAATGGTTTTAATATTAAAATAAAAAAATTAATAAAAAAGATTTTAGTTACACAATTCATTTTCTCACGTAACTAATTTTTGCACTCAACTTTTCTCTCAACTTTCTCAGCAGCCAAACTATCAATTTCATTCCAAAATTCACAAGAATCAACTTCTTTTGATTTCCTAGTTGATTTCTACAATAAAATCTATTTGGTTTCTTGAAGCTTTCATCAAATTCTTGCCATTAAGGGAGAGATCAACAATTAGAGGTGATTTTCGTTTCTCTCCTCTAATTAAAGGTTCTTTAATGAAATTCCCAAGTTCTTGATCCGTTACAATTGATTTTTGTATGTGTTTATGATTTAATTAAGATTTTATGGATTAAATTGAGTTTTGATGAGAAATTGGAAGAATATTGTTATGGATTTGTTTTGCCTTGATTCTAATTGTATTAGAATACCTGAAATATGTGTTTTAATGTTAAAAGAAGAGATTAATTAAAGGAATCCCAAAACTATGTGAATTGCTAATTTTCTAGTTTGTAAATAGTTAGATTTTGAAGTGATCTTGGTGTTGTAAGGTTGCTGGAGGTATAAAGACGTTATAAAGATGTTTTAGATGTTAATTGATGTTTTTATGATGTTAAAATCAATAGGTTTTGGCTGGGCTTTGTTTAGATGAAGTTTGGTGATGATTTCGGTTGTTTAGAGAGGCGTTTGATGGTTTTAGTGGGGCGATGTTGCGTTTGATGCTTGTTGGAAATTAAAGATGCATGGAAGTGAATTAATCCTCTGTTTTGATTGGGTAAAGTAGGGGAGTTGGATCCTTTACCTTTTGGAGAGGTTGCGGAAGCTTCGAAAGCTTGATTCTTGCAACGACAAAAAGGCTTTGGGTTGTCGGTGAGTGGAAACGGATTTTACTACTTTTAAAAGGTTTGAAGATGGTTTTTGGGAGTAAGTAAGTATTGGTTGAGCTCTCTCTCATTTTCGGTTTTTCAAAATACAATCTCATACACATGTTTATGATTTTGATTACCTACTATTATATGCATGTTTTAGAAATGAAATATGTTGCAAATGATCATATATGATGATTATTGAGTATAACAAATGGTTTATGAAACGAGTTTTGAGAATGCTAGAATACATGGTTTAATGTATTGGAAAATGGTTTGATTTGATGCATATGAAAAACAGTGAGGTAATGTGGTTTTATTGAGTATATTGCCAAGTGTTTGAGATAAAATGTTATCATATATAGTTGGTTAGCCATAGGGTTTAAAATGCTCTATAATAAGTCACCTCATATGTTTCGAGGGGTTAATTGTGCCGTATTATCCACCATGAGAACCATAGGGGTTGATGGGTTAATTATGATGTTTTCTCCCGCTGATGGATATATACGTTATAACAGTTGAGGGCTGCTCTGGTTTGAGGACGTATGTGAAATGGTTAAAGGATCCACTTGGGAAATCCTTGTATTCGATGTGTTTTTAGAAAAATAGAATGGAACTTGGTTTTGAGTCACTTGAATGCCAATAAATGATATAATGTATCATGAGAAGTGGATTATGTTTTGTATAATGTGATTTATACATGTGATGCTCTTTAAGCTTGCTAATTAGAGATTGTGGCATAAGAAGCTTAAATCGAGGTTTATGTTAGAAATCCATGATACATGTGTTACAAATGATTTAAATGTGTATATTTGAAGAGATTGTAAAAGCATGAGATGATTTTGGCATGAGCAATATAAACTTGGTTTGGTATAAAATGGTTTTAAATGCATTGATGAGTGTTTTTGAGATACCCTCACTAAGCTTATAGATTACGCTCACCTTTCTCATCAATGGAGAGAAATAAACTCTTTGGGGCAACAAGCAAGCAAAGGAAATCCAAGGGTGAATTGCTTTTACAAGTATGGTTTTACAAATACATAATAGTAATAACAGGCAATGTGACCAACTTGTAATAGGGAGGTTTATTTTGGATACTCCCTATTTTGTACAAGTTATGCTTGATGTTTTGAACTTGTATGATGCTTAATGTTTGGTTTTGAGGGGTTGGGAAACAATTTTCATGATTGGGTAAAGATCATGCCTATAGGACAAATGCTTGGATTTGATATGTTGTATATGATCCTTTACCATGCTCTTATGTTGATGAAAATATTGCTTGGGATGTTATCTGATGATTAGAGGTTGATTGGAGTAAGTTAGATTGAGTCAAAGTGTCATATGTTCGACCGATAGGTCATTACAGGTTTGTCCGTACCAATACGAGTCCTTAGGGATCAGTACGCGGGGACGTATCTCGGCTCAATCTGGGCAAAATTACACAGGTGCACCGATACGCTTGGTAACCGTATCGGTACGCATAGCTGGGAAATAAGCTTGGTGTCGATATACGGGCAACCTTATCGGTATACCCTTTAGTCACTAGAATTCTTATTTTCGAAATTACAGTACTCGTATTCGTACGCTTGAGGATCGTACCGGTACGCCTTTGTTAAACTTGACTGTTGCGATACAAAATGGTCCCATATCGGTATGCCAGCCGTTATTTGTGGTAATATGGTTCCCTATAGTTTAAATCTTTACAATTTAGTCCATGTTTCTTGATCATGCAATTAAATGTGTTTGGATGATCATTTTAAGTTGAAATTTAACTTGATTGTATGAAATATGACTAATTAAGGATTAGTAACTTTAATTTTGAGGGATTATGCTTAATTAATAGAAATTGCAATTTGGTCCCTAAAATGTTATTTCATGCAATTAGATGTTAATTCGATGCCCGATTGAGTTGAAAGTTTCACTGTTGTCAGCATGATCACCTTAGGACCGAATTGTGCATTTAGACAAGATAAAATGAAAAAATGGACCTTTTTCTAAGTAATTCTTCTGGATTTGTCTCGACAAACCCAGTGTAGCTCGCTCGGTTCGGTCTTGCGACTAGACTGGGTCAAGGGGTTACATTTGTTGTTATCATAGCAAATTATGATTGTTGGGAGGTAGTTATAGTAGTTTGATGTATTGTTGATGTATGACTGTAACACCCCTTTCCCGTATCCGTACACCAGGTACGAGTCAGAAATGTTACGACTTCTTTAAATAAAAAATCATTAGGGTAATTTAAAATTTTCAAAAAACTTCCCAATGGTCACCCATCCTAAAATTTCTCTAGCCCAAGCACGCTTAATTTTATTTAAAATTGACTTAAATTATTTGTTCAAGTTCCAATCATAAATCAATTATCTTAGCATGCAACTCATCACTTAAGGTTATTCTTAACCTTGAATCTTTCCAGAAACGCCACTTATCTTGAAACCATAATGAACTTTAAAGGTCAATAAAACTCAAATAGGTTTAGGAAGTATACATGCCACTATAATAATCAAACTTTAATTAAGATGTCATTACTGTGATCATCACTTTTATATTTGTATACTTAATTCATGTACAAACCAAATATTTACTCATTTCTAGCATTTCTAGACATTTTCCACTAATTTCCATTCTTTATCAATTCAAACTTTACAAAAATTCTTATTTCAAAAAGGTCCCTAAACATTCCTTTCTTGTCATTTCAATCCTTTTGACTCCCTTTCACACTTGAATCATCAAATCCATTAAGAATTCATAAATTTAAGACCAATCCTCTAATTTTTATGAATTGACAAAAAGGTCCCCTAACTTTATTGAAATGCCGAATTGGTCTCCCAACTTCCAAAAATTTCCATTTGGTCCCTAATCATCAATTCAAGCTAATTTCATCATAAATCAACAATTCCAATGCTAAAATAAAATTTTTAATAATTTCCCACAAATTCTCAATTATTTAAAAATGGTCCCTAAAAAATTAAACTTGGGGAAATTATTTAGTCTAACATCAAAAATCAAGCTCTCAACATCACAATCTATTAAATTTCATCCTCAATTTAACTTCCTAACCAAAATTCCCAATTCTTAAGGTTAGGGTTTATAACTTCAAGCATGGAATTAATCCAAATTCAAACTTCTTTCCATGTCTATAACATAAATTCTACTCAATACAACTTCAATTTCCATCATAGACTTCTAATTCCATAATCATCTTCATCCATAAACATGAATTATACTTGATTTTATCAAACAAAATTACCATCAAAATGTAGAGAATCAAGCATAGATTAAATTACCTTGATTTGTTTTGCTTGAATCTAGCCTTGATTCTTCAAATTTGGCTTGAAAAATGAAAATTTCTCTTTCCCCTTTCTTTTCTCTATATTTCGAATAGCCTACTAAAAGGATGGACAAATTTTGCTCATCTTTTTATCATTTAAACCACATGTTTAAAGTTAAATGAATTTAAAATTCATTTGACTAGTGAAATTACTAATTTGCCGTTTTTATCCAATGGCCAAGATTTAATCTTATCACAAATCAATAGCCATGATAGATCCCATGTGTAATTGGCCTTTCAAAATTGCCCTTAAAGTTTCAAAATATTTCAAAAATGCCATCCTTGGCAAAAGACTAATTTGCCCTCCAACTATACTTTAATTACAGTAAAACTTAAAAATTGTCATTCCATTACAATTGAACCAAATTGGTTCCTTCTCAACCGGTCCCTTCCAAAATATCTTAGATTTTATTTAGGGCATTTATTCGATCCAAATATTCAAATTTCACTCAATACGATTTCCAAATTTTCTTCCTTTGAACTTTAAAACTTTATAGCCACTAACATAAGTCTCGTACGAAAAATCCGGGTAACACGAAAGTGTTAATCTTGGGGGTAAACTGTTCATTTACAGGGATAGATTACATAACTTTTGAAAATTACACTTTGGTCCCTAAACTTCTCCAAAGTTTGTACTTTAGCCACAAAACATTCAAAATTTCCATTTTGGTCACTAAACTTCAATTCCCATTTAAATTTTCCTCAGATTTTTACCAAACTTTGAAATTACCCAATTCAGCTTACTTATTCCTTAAATATTATTTTATAACTTTTCCTTGGCTTATGAAACAACCTCTAAAATTTCAATTCGATCCGATCTCCCGATATTCATAAAATACTTCTACTACGATTTTACCTTTTTCGAACTATCAGATTTATTCCAAAAATTTCATATTTCCGTATTCAGGAAATGAACTCTATTATCTCATAAAAACTTTCTTTCCCAGAACTTAGACTGAATTTTCCTAACTCAGTCTACTATTCCGATAATTATCAAAAATCCTCATAGAGTAACATTTCTCTTAAAAATCCTTTATCGATAATTCATACGAATATTCTCTACTCTTACTGAGTTCCAAAATATTGATTAGAAACACTTTTATGGGACCTTCCACGAGATCGTCCATCTAAGTATTTCTCTGGCCTGAGCACGCTTAACAATTTTATTCGATCCAAATTCGGTACCTTTTACTACATCTAAATTCTTAAAATTGATATCAAGGTACTTATGTCGATCCGATTCACTCTTATACTGAATAAAGTTACTTATTTGGGAAATTTACACTTTAGTCCCTAAACTTTCAAAAATTACATTTTAGTCACTAGTCCAAAATTTGGGATATTACAACGTGAGTTTTGTTGAAACTTGCTGAGGATTTCAAAGTGGTGGTTGTGGGCAAGAATGTCAAATTCTTGTTTAATGTTGTTTTAACTTTGGAAGTTGCTAGAATATGGGGGTCAAGCATACCTATATTATGTTATGAACCCTAATATGAAGGAAGTGCGTGCCCAGGATATTTTTACTATTTGCAATTTTCCAGGAGTATTTTCGGAAGAATTGCCAAGATTACCACCGGATAAGGCGGTAGAGTTTTGCATTGAGACGTACATAGATACGGCTCTGGTGTCAATTGCACCGTATAACATGGCATCAAAGGAATTGAAAGAGTTAAAGATGCAGTTACAAGAGCTGTTGGACCGTGGTTTCATTCAGCCTAGTGTGTCACTGTGGGGAGCACCGGTGTTGTTTTTGAAAAAGAAAGATGTCACGATGAGAATATGCATTGATTACCGGCAACTGAACAAGTTGATGATTAAGAATAAGTATCCTTTATTGAGGATCGAGGATTTGTTTGATCAGTTTTGGGGTGCCATGGTGTTTTCTAAGATTGATCTGAGGTCTCGATATTATCAGTTGAAGGTGAGGGATAAAGACGTGTCGAAAATAGCTTTTTGCGCGCATTACAAGCATTGTGAGTTCTTAGTAATGCCATTTGGGTTGACAAATGTGCCAACAGCTTTCATAGATATGATGAAATGGGTATTACATAAATTCTTCGACCAATTCATGGTGGTGTTCATTGATGACATTCTAGTGTACTCTCGTACCTAGAAAGATCAAGGTCGACACCTACGGATTGTGTTGCAAGTTCTGTTGGACAATAAGCTTTATGCTAAGATGAATAAATGTGAGTTTTAGATGAAGTAAGTGGTTTTTTGTAGTCCTGTTGTTTCAGCCGAGGGTATCCGTATGGATCTGCAAAAGATTAATGTTGTAGTGAATTGGAAGCAACCTAAGTCAGTGTCAGAGGTTTATAGTTTCTTGGGGTTAGCAGGGTGTTATTGTCATTTTGTGGGCGATTTCTCAAGGATTGTTGCACCTTTGACAAAGTTGTTGCAAAAGGATGTAAGTTTTGAGTGGACAGAGTGTAGACAACATGCTTTCGATAAGTTGAAAGAAGCTTTGATGCAAGCTCCGATCTTGATTCAACCTGAGTATAGGAAAGAGTTTGTAGTTTATAGCGATGCATTCTACGTTGGTTTGGGGTGTGTGTTGATGCAGGAGGAATGGTTGTAGCTTATGTATCTAGACATTTGAAGGAGTACGAGTGCAACTATCATACGCACGATATTGAGCTTTCTACGGTGGTGTTTGAGTTGAAGATTTGCCGACATTACCTCTATGGTGAGAAGTGTACTATTTATACGAATCACAAGAGTTTGAAATTCTGATGCTGTAGAATGAGTTGAATCGTAGGCAACGAAGATGGTTGGAGTTGCTTAAGGATTATGATCTGACGATAGAGTATTATCCGGGAAAGGCTAATGTTGTATCCGATACTTTAAAAAGGAAGGTTGCAGTGGAGCTGAGAGTGATGTTTTCTAGGTTGAGTGTGACGTGAGATGGAGGTTTGTTGGCTGAGTTGCAAGTGAAGTCATCGTTGCTACAGTTGATCAAGGAGAAGCAACCGTATGATGATTCTTTGGTACTACATGTCAAGGATATAACAGATCGCAACCAAACAATTTTTTTGTTTTAGTGATGAAGGAGTTTAGTGTTTCAAGAGTCGAGTGGTTGTGCCAAAATATGAGGAGTTAAGGTGCATTATCTTGAATGAGGCATATTCAAGTCCTTTTGCTATGCATTTGGGGAGTATAAAGATGTATTAGGATTTTAAAAGGAGTATTTATGGGTTGGTTTGAAGAAGGATGTAGCGGATTTTGTTGCTCGTTGTATGGTATGTCAGCGTGTTAAGGCTAAGCATTAGTTTTTTTTGGGGTTGTTGCAACCGTTAAAGATTCCATAATGGAAGTTGAAGAGAATTACCAGGGATTTTGTGTTCAGTTTGCCTTTGACGCCATCAAAGAAGAATTTTTGTGGGTGATTGTGGATAGGTTTACAAAGTGTGCACATTTTCTGTCTGTGCATACGGCGAATACTTTGGATAACTTAGCGGAGTTGTATATTGCTGATTTGTGAGTTTGCACTGGGTGCCTAAGTCTATAGTATCAGATAGTGATACGTATTTTACAAAGAGGTTTTGGGAGTGTTTGCATAAGGCTTTGGGTACGCAGTTGAACTTCAGTACTTTGTGTTATCCTCAAATGGATAGTCAGTCTGAATGCGTTATCAAAGTGTTGGATGATATGTTATGGCGTTCCATCATTGATTTCCAAGGATCGTGGGAGAAGCAATTATCTCTGGTGGAGTTTGCTTATAACAATAGTTATTAGGCTAGTATCCAAATGGCACCGTATGAAGCGTTGTATGGTAGAAGGTGTCGCACACCACTTTGTTGGGCGGAGGCTGGAGACAAGTATGTTTCTTTGCCTGATGTGTTGAGGATACCAATGAGAAGGTGAAGCTTATTAGTGATCAGTTGAAGGGAGCTTCGGATCGGCAAAAGTCATATGCTGACTTGAAGCGTAGGGAGATTGAGTTTTTGTTGGTGACCAAGTGTTTCTTAAGGTTTAGCATTGGAAGAAGGTGATGAGGTTCAGGCGCAAGGGCAAGTTGATTCCTAGGTTTATTGGGCCCTACGAGGTGTTGGAGCGTGTTGGTCCTATTGCTTATAGATCGAGATTGTCGACAGAGTTGGAGAAAATACATGATGTTTTCCATGTATCAATGCTTCGAAGGTATAGATCAGATCCTTCGCATGTGATGCCTGTGGAAGAGATTCAGTTGAATCCAAATTTGACCTATGATGAGGAGCTGGTGAGAATTTTGGATTCAAACAGAAAGGTTCTTCGTGGAAAGACTGTAGAGTTGGTAAAGGTGTTGTGGCGACATCGTGGTGTCCAAGAAGCCACATGTAACACCCTTAACGTATACTCATAGTACGAATAAACATTGAGGATGTCACAATATTATTTAACAGAGGTCTAGACTTGTAAATTTTTTTTATATCTAACATAAAACTAGTTTACAAAATAACCATTTCTCGACTTTAGAGGTATTCATAGCCTATTTGCAGATTGCTCGTTTTGACCCTGAATTGGTTTATAAAACATGTTAGTCAGCTATTAAAATAAGTATGCAACTCAAGGTGAAAACTAGGTACACTGCTTAGGCCCTTTCTTGAATTTAAAATCGTTACGCTATAGATGATAAATAAAATATTATCCGATTAAATATCATTTAACCATATGAATAATTCATATTTATTTGACTATTAATCAAACTTATACCTTTAAAACAACTAACGAATAAATTGATACCTGCCCACTAGAGAATATCATAAATTAGAATGTCTTACTGATGTTTGGCAGATTCTAGCTTGATCAACATGTTTGACTCCTTTTCCGGTAAGTTTTCGATAACCTACGTGTGAAACAACACACGCTAAGTATTCACTGAGTAGGCAAAGCATATAAGGTTATCAAATAACTGACATGAACATAATTCAAGGTTTATTTTTATATATAGCTTATCTAAGTATAACTGATAAATTACTTGTATTAAGTTCATCATGTTTACTTGACATACTTCAACATGCTTCTCAAAGCATACTATAACCAGTTTCTATGGCATTTCATGGCAAACTTAATCATAATTCTAATTCTTTGTCTAACATATCAAACAAAGAAATACAGATATTACCGAGCATAACATAATCGAGAAAACACTGATCTTACAAAAAATACAGAGATATACAAAGAGTACGGAGAACTTGTTATTTCTCGTACTTAGTATCAAAACTTTGCAAAAAACTTAGTACAAAACAGAATTTGCCAAGCTCACTAGCTCGATTACCTGCACTTTTATTAATCTTTTGAATTTGCCGAACGTATACTTTATGATACCTTAGGTTTGTGAGTCATTTGAAATATGACACCGTAGTGCCAAACGGGACAGACAAATGAGTACGTACTCAAGGACGCTCTTTGCTCCTCTTAAAAGCACCTCGTTAGTGCCATTAAAACTATAGGCTTGGATCCCTAGGGTGCACACCAAGGGCTTGGATCCCTAAGGTGTATGTGACACCATCGTAGTCACAAAAACATGTAATCATATCATAACTTGAGTGATGCAGCTGCTAAGGACTCTATGGCATGCCAACTATACCAAGGACTCCCACTTTGTAATACTTGGACATACATATATATGTATATCATGATTAGAAGTTATCATATCAGATGTCACCAATAAATCTTAATGGTAGTTTATAACCCAGATAATATTAGGTATACTATAACAAAGATATCTATCAGATCACTGACAATGTATTATACATATTACTTGCTCTTACCATATTCAAATAACATATCAATTATAATGACTATCATAATAGTTCACATATAAGTTCTCATACTTGAAACAATATGTTATTCAAGCCATATTAGCTTACTTATTAAGAATACTTTTCCAGTCAGTGATCATGTATCAAACACATCTCTTATTCTTAATTCTTTTATCAACATAACATATCATAGATAATTCTTTAGTCATATGTTAGGAACACTGTCCCCTAATTGCTCGCCATATTACTTACCACATTTAAACAGTAGAACATAACATCAACATATATCATATCATGCATTCATAAATAAGGTTGGCTTATCGCAAGCCTCCCTTTCTCACATGCATAATTAAGTAACAATTAAGGCACTCACCTTGGCCACTTAACACAGTGCCTCACTAAGTCCTAGTTCGATCCTTTATTTCATAATACCTTGAACCTTCTTTGATTCAGACTTGAGTTCATTAATCACATGAATAAAATAAAATATTTGTTAGATTCAAATCTAACAATACCTTAAACATGTTGTCTACTATAATCATTCGAATATAAAATTTTCAAATATTTTCCTTTCTTCCTTATACTGTTCAAAAACTCATTATGGTCTTTAGTGACCAATTTGAACTTCCATTAACTCTTCCAAGCTTGCTAACTAACATTTAAATACAAAAATGTTTCAAATTCCTTTTTTTGACAGCTTGCGCTACCTTCAAAGATTAACTTGTACAAGGCAGAATACATATTGGATCTCAATTTCCTTTATACCACATAAACTAGATTCGATAACGGTTCAAAAGGTATAAGCCACATAAATTAATAAAATCTAAAAAAATTATGAAAATTCCTTACATTTAGGTCACAAAGCTGTCAAAGCAGAAAGTGCTATGTAATTTTTCTGACCTTCATTCGATTAAAAATTCACATCTTTTAACTCGAAACTCGAAATTAGTTTTTGCTTGTTGGAAAAAAAACTAGACTAAAAAAATCTTTACAACGGTATAAAATTCATCATCTAGCAATTTTTGTAGAATTTAAGGCGAATTTTAAAACATACTCTCATAATTCAAATTCCAACATAGCTTTCCATGAATAACTTCTAATTTACACCAATTTCTCCTTATTTATCTACTTGTCAATTTAGTCCCATCACTTTACTTCAAATGGCTAGAGTTAAGCTTGTATTCATATGTTCTCTTTACATCCTTCATTAAAATAAGCTTAAACCTTTACTCCTCTAATTTCACGTAATTTGTCAAAATGGTCACCAAATTTCCAATATAAGGATTCATGCTTCTTAACTTTGCAAATTAGTCCTCAAATCAACATTACTACCTTTATTCCATCATTTTAACTAAAATTTGAATTTACTCCTTTTACATATCATCTTTGCCGAATAGACCATTCAAGTTTGACAAATTGTCAAAATGGGATTAATCATCGGTTTAGCATTCTAACTTCATTTTCATGTCTCTAACATCATTAATAATATATATACACATCAAATTCATAAAAAATCAGATCTGGTCCCTTAATTTTAAAGCTTGCCGAAATGGTCCATATGTATTTAACTTAGGGTTTTGCTTTCAAACAACAAATAAAGCTTACTAGATCATTAATCCAATATCACAAACCCTAAGTTAGAATTGAATCCATAAAACCTAATCTTCTCTATACAAACTGAAATATGTAGGGTTTAAATCCCAACTCAATAACATGATTCTAACATCATACAAGCATGATTCTAACTTAAAATCAACCGTGGATTCATAAAATCATAAAAGCCCCAATTTGTTCATAAACCCTAATTTCTTCCTCATATCAAATCTCATCAACCAAGAAAGTATTCTATGGATTATTTACATCAAAAGATAGAGCTCGAAGAGTAAAACAACTTTGTAGTTTGAAAGATTACCTAAAAACCGAGGTTCAGGGCTTAAATCGAGGTTGTAAAATTTTTCTCTACTTTTTCTCTTCACTACGGTTTTTGAGGGTATTTGGATCATAATTCCTTCATATCTCATGTATTTAAGACACGTGTATTATGAAAAAAATGAATTTTAATTCAATAAATTCCACTTTCCAAAAATACCCTCTAACTAGATCTATATTTCTAATTTGCCATGTTGTAGCATTCCAACTAAACTTAGTTGGATTCTAATCAGACACTATTCATCAATAAAAGGAATCTCAAAATTCCTTCCATATCCCTTTTGGGCAAAATGGCCAAAATGCCCTTTATCGATCAACTTATTCACAAAATTGTCATTCTGACATTTCAGTCGATTTAAATTTTTCCCGATCTTTTTAACATCCAAATATTCATAAAATGATATTTCATGACTCTTCTAAGGTCCATGGAACTATCTCTGAAATTTTAGCTCGATCCGATTATCATAATATTTTTTTGAACTTTATCGCTTTATAGCCATTAATACAAACTCCGTACGAAAAATTCGGGTAACACTCAAACGTAATTCTTGGGGGTAAACTATTCATTTAAGGGTTTAAAATACATAACTTTTGAAAATTACACTTTGATCCCTAAACTTTTCCAAAGTTTATACTTTAGCCAAAAAACTTTTAAAATTTACATTTTTTTCACTAGCCAAAAACTAGGATATTACAATTCTCCCCCCTTAAGAAAATTCATCCTCAAATTTTCAACACGTACCTGATTCAGAAAGGTGAGGAAACTGCTTTCTCATATTTTCTTTTCTTTCCCAAGTCGTTTCATCAACTTTGTGATTTCGTCAAAGAACTTTAACAAGCAAAATTGACTTATTTCCTTAGTTCTTTAACTCCATGTTTTATCATCTTTACCTTATCTTTAAATTCTTTAATTTGCTCAGGGCCAACTACATCTCGATCCTTTGAATTCAATCACACGTACCTTTAACATATCCTCCAAAATCTGAATAGTTCACTCTGATTGTCATTCTCTTTGAGGATGAAAAGTTATGCTAACATTGAGTCGAATATCCAAGGCTCTATGTAAAGACTTCCAAAATTTTAAAGTAAACCTCGGATCTCTATTAGATACTACCGAAAGTGGTACTCCATGTAGTTGAACTATTTCCTTAATATACAACTCAGCATACTTATCCCTAGAGTAATCTGTTCGAATAGGGATAAAGTGTGCTAACTTAGTCAATCTATTAACAATCACCCAGATTGAATCCTTCTTATTCGATGTCAAATATATTCCTAATACAAAGTCCATCATCACTCGTTCTCATTTCCATTGAGAAATGGAAATCAGTTACGATAATTTAGAAGGTACCTAAAGTTCTACTTTTACTTGTTGACATGTCAGATATTTAGAAACAAACTCAGTTATAACTTTTTTCATGCCTGGCCACCAATATTGACTCTTTAAATCTTGATACATCTGGTTTCCACCTGGATGTACAATCAAAGGACTATAACGTACCTCAAAGATAAGTTGTTTCTTTAGTTCTTCATCGTTTGAAAAATAGATTTTTTCCCTCGATAATACAAGCATCCATCAGATTAACTTCAAAGTCTTCGGTTTCACCTTCTTCCACTTATTTGAACCTTAACAAACACTTCTCATCTTTTCTCTAAAGATCTTTCGTTCAATCTAATAAAGTAGACTTTATTATTAACTCAAAAATCAATGCACCATCTTCTTTTAATGTGTCTCGCATTCATAGCTCTTAAGGAAACAAATGTCTTTCGATTGAAGGATAATTCCTCTCATGTGTCTTAAGTTGTCTCAAAGCACAGGCCACTACTTTTCCTTATTGCTTAAGTACACTTCCCAAACCTTTATGAGAAGCATCGTTATAAACCACATATTCTTTGCCCGATTCTGGTTGTACTAATACCGGGGCTTCGATTATTATCTTCTTTAATGTCTCAAAGTTTTATTGGCACTTATCTGTCCAACAAATGACATATCTTTCCTCAATAGCTTGGTCAGTGGGGAGTCAATCATCGAGAAATTCTTTACAAACTTTTGATAATAACCAACAAGTCCCAAGAAACTTCGAACCTTGAAAACATTCTTCAGAGGTTCCATTCAACTATAGTTGGTACTTTCTTGGGATTTACTCTTATCTCTTCTGCCAAAACCACATGACCAAGAAAAGCAACTTCCGACAACCAAGATTTACACTTTGACAGCTTAGCATATAACTTCTTTTCTCGAAGAGTCTGAAGAACAATGCAAAGATAGGCATCATGTTCTTCCTTTGTCTTCGAATTGAATATCTTTTACTTTCAAGTCTACATAAGACTTTTGTCGATCATCAGTGTTTTTAAGATTATCTTGTATAACCTTTACTTTTTCTTCCATTTCTTGCAATAGATATGACTTAATTAATTTACGATCTTCAACTCATACCAATTTCACTTTCGACCATAGAGAGCTTCGTAGGGTGCTATCTGTATACTTTCTTGATAACTATTATTATAAGCAATTTCTACTAATGGCATATATCTTTTCCATGATCTCGAACTCAATTATACAAGCTCATAACATATCCTCATGAAATCTTTCATAGACCTTCAATCATAACCAATAAGTTTTAAGAAACTGCAAACCTCTATAATATTTTTGGGAAAATTTCCCACTCCACAATCAACTGTATATTTTTAGGATCAACTTAGATCCCTACAGCTGAAGTGATATGACCTAAGAAAGTCACTTTTAATAACCAAAACTCACAACATGTCTTCCTGGTTCAGGTTAACTGATAATCCTAATAGAAAATATATCATTACCTTTTTCTTATTTCCTTTTATAAATTATCACTACATGGTCATGAAGAACTATCTTCCTTTTTTACGAATAATTTTGGAGCTTCTCACAATAGCACACTAGATTGATTATAACTCCAGTCTAACAATTCTTATAGCTAAGCTTTATGCTCTTTTAACTTCTTCTAGAAAATTTTCCAGATCACTTCTATTTTAAGTACTACTCTGTGGCATTAGTCCACCCAAATACAAACATGTTCCCTTAGTAACAATATTACTTCTTCTGACTTTTCAATATTCATATCTTTCCAACCTTTAATATGATTTTTATCATCCTTTAACTTCAGATAAGTTGTCATCAATTCACCTTTACTATAAAATTTAGGGCACTTAGAAACTTAAACTTTTAACAATCAATGCCCTAACAAATACAGATACTGGAGGTTAAAACCTCTCATGTATTTCTTATAATATCTAAAATAGTATTCCCTGCTCTTGTGCTTGAGCTCCCTACTGCACAAGTAGCTCAGCCAAGTCAGAAGTCGAGAACAGTACATACTTTACTTCATTGTACTCACTGTGAGCCCTTTTTTAACCTATGAGATTTGTCGATTGACGAAATCCGGTAGCGTCTTACTTTTCTTACTATAATCTTATTCCATCCTATACTATTGAGGAGCAGCTTCAAGTCATACAATCAACACATCAGTAATATGAAATTCTAGTGGCATGTATTTACTGACAAACTTATAACAAACTTGGTTCAATATCCAGAACCAGCTAAACATGTAGCCCTAACACCATTAAATGTAACACCCTTAACGTATACTCGTAGTACGAATACACATTGAGGATGTCACAATATTATTTAATAGAGTTATGGACTTGTAATTTTTTTTACATCTAACATAAAACTAGTTCATAAAGTAACCCTTTCTCGACTTTAGAGGTATTCATAGCCTATTTGCAGATTGGTAGTTTTGACCCTGAATTGGTTTATAAAACATGTTAGTCTGCTATTAAAATAAGTATGTAACTCAGGGTGAAAACTAGGTACACTGCCTAGGCCCTTTCTTGAATAATTCATGCCCACAAGAGAATATCATAAATTAGAATGTCTTACTAATGTTTGGCAGATTGCAGCTTGATCAACATGCTTGACTTCTTTTTCGGTAAGTTTCCAATAACCTACGTGTGAAACAACACACGCTAAGTATTCACTTAGTAAGGCAAAGCATATAAGGTTATCAAATAACTGACATGAACATAATTCAAGGCTTGTTTTTATATCTAGCTTATCTAAGTATAACTGATAAATTACTTGTATTAAGTTCATCATGTTTGCTTGACATACTTCAACATGCTTCTTCTAGCGTAATATAACCAGTTTCTATGGCATTTCATGGCAAACTTTATCATAATTCTAATTCTTTGCCTAACATATCAAACAAAGAAATACATATATTACTGAGCTTAACATAATCGAGAAAATACTGATCTTACAGAAAATACAGAGATATACAGAGTGTAATATCCCAATTTTTGGATTAGTGACCAAATTATAATTTTTGAAAGTTTAGGGGGTCAAAGTGTGAACTTTGGAAATGTTTAGGGACCAAAGTGTAATTTCCAAAAGTTATGTGATCTAACCCCGTAAATGAATAGTTCACCCCCAAGTGTGACACTTTCATGTTACCTGGATTTTTCGTACGGGGCTTATATTAGTGGCTATAAAGCTTTAAAAATTCAAAAGAAGAAAATTTGGAAATCGTATTGAGTGGAATTCGAATATTTGGATCGAATAAATGCCATAAATAAAAATATAAGATATTTTGGAACATGGCCGGTTGGATTGAAATCGAATTGGTTCAATTTTAATGGGATGGCAATTTTCAAGACTTGTTGTAAATAAAGACTAGTTGGAGGGCAAATTGGTCATTTGCCACAGATGGTATTTTTGAAATATTTTGAAACTTTGAGGGCAATTTTGGAAGGTGAATAACACTTGGAATAGATCATGGCCATTGGATTAAAAGGACAAAATAGTAAATTCACTATGTAAAATGAATTAAAAATTCATTTTATTTTTAAACATGTGGATTTATTTAAAAGATGAGAAAAATATAATCTTCTTCTTACCAAGGCTGTTCGAAACCAAGAGAAAGTGAAGGGAAAAAATACCAATTTTTTAGTCCAATTTTAAAGCATTTGATCAAGAATTCAAGCATGGTTGTTTGAGGTAAAGTGATATATTCTTCTTTCTCTATATTTTGATGGTAAAATTTCATGGAATTATGGAGTTTTTGGATTAGGGTTGAAAAGAGAGAAATTAGGGTTTTATGGAATTTGTTAGAATTCATGAAGTAGATGATGAATTAAGTTTACTTTGATGAAAACAAGTTTGAAATCAAGTAAATTTTATGTTGGAAGTAATAAACCCTAATATTAAATTTAGGAATTTGTTAGGGTTTTGAGAATTAAGGATGGAAATGATTAAAGCCTTATATTGATGTTAAAAGCTTAAAATTGAAGCTTGAAGATTCAAATTCCCATTTGGGGATAATTTGAAAATTTTGAAATATTATTGTTTTGAAGAGGGATTGAAGAGTGATTTTTGATAATATGATCAAATTGGCTTGAATTGAAGAGAAAGGACCAAAATGAAAATTTTGGAAATTAAGGGGATCAATTCGACAATTTGGGAAAAATGGGGAATTGATTTGGAATTTATAATTATTTGATAAAATTGATGTTTCAAGCATAATAAGAAATTAAAAGGGTTGAAATGACAAGAAAAGAAAATTAGGGACATTTTCGAAAATAAAAGAATTTTGAAGGACTAAGTTGGACCAAGTTGAAAGTTAAAGGAAGATTCTAGAAATGTTGGAAATAAATAAGAAGTTAATTTGTATATGAATTAAATGTGCAAATATAGTGTAGTAACTAAGATGTCACATTTATAAAGTTTAAGTACTAAAAGGAAAATAGTCCTAACTAAGTAAATAGTGATCGAAATTTGTTTAATTTGATCTTGAACAATTGAATGATGTTCAAAATGGTCACTAGAGACCTAGGGACCATTTCGGCAATGATGTAAAATATTAGGGAAATTTTTAGAAAAATATTTTATATTCGAATAAATATATCTTGAATCGAGTTAGTAATATTAGATTTGAGTTTAACAAAAGAATAGTGAAAAATGTATTCGATTGGTCTTCTACAGTTTAAGGGAGACTGAAGAAGAGCCAAGTAATAGCAAGAAAGGAAAGATATCGAGTAAGCTTAGTGGGGCTAATCCGCATTAGAACAGGTGAGTGCATTAAATGTTGCAATGTTATTGGGAAGACTTGCGAATAGTCGATCTTAAAAAAATATTGCATTATTTATATTATGTTAATCTAATGCATATCATAATATAGGCAAGTTCAATATAATATGAGACATGATTTTTGATGTTCTGCAAAATATTGATTTATGATTATTATGAATAATTATGATAAAGCATGATCCTAAATTGGAAAATGATATTATATTGAACATATAAAGTTTGATCCATTGCCTATGTCAGTAAATGTAAATCTCAATAGAAAATAAGGTAAGAATTTTATTCTATATAATGGCAATGCATGTTTGTACATGGAATATGGGTAATAACAAGATTAAAACGAAATAAGTAGACATCTTGGGAATTTAAGCTCATGGTGTCAATAGCATTAAAGAGGTGCAAATATAAGGAGCAAAGAATGTCCTTTTATGAGGAGCAAAGAGCTTCCTTGAGTACGTACTCAAATATTTAAGGCTATGGAGTCTTAATGGACTTTTCAGCCAGTATAGCACAACTGTGCAATATGTAAGGCTATGGAGTCATAACGAACTTTTAAGCCAGTAACGAAGGTTGTGGGGTCAAAATGGACCTTTCAACCAGTAACACTACAAGATGAATATACAAATGATTGTATGATAAAAGCATAACTATGATAGAGCATATGTTATGCGAATAATTATATGATGAAAACATGCACATGTTAAAGATTATGATAGCATGACATATGATTTACATGAAAATATGATACATGGATACATGTCAGAGATGATACGTGTAACACCCATAACGTATATCCGTAATACGAATATACATTACATATGTTACTAAAAACATATACTGAATTTTTTTAACTCTTCGGTAAACAGCATTTTCTATAAATTTCAACTGAAAACAATTCTAGACAATTGTAGCTAGTTTTAACCCTGAATTGGTTTATAAAACATAAAATTTAGCTATTTAAAAGAAAATATTATTCAGGGTGAAAATGTCGCTTTTTGCCTAGACCCTTTCTTGATTATAAAAATTCTGAGCGATAAGATTTAAAATCTAGTTACACCATTATACTTTTACCTTACTTGTAACATTAGTTCATTTTCATACTCCATATATCCTTGTACTATCATACTTCAAAAATATATACTTTAAAGCTTGCAAAACAGTTTTCCTAAAAATATAATTATATGCCCACTAGTTCCGGACTATTTTGAAGATGTACGTACTTTCACTTACCGATAACTTGACTTCCAAACGAGTGGCTCCTCCTTGCTAATTCTGATATGAAGAACCTATGTGTGAAACAAAACACACGCTAAGTACGAACTTAGTGAGGCAGTTAAACTTATTTATTTTAAAACATGAAATTATGTAATACAGTGTGTCATATATAAAGTGCATTTCTTTTTTTTCTCTATAACATGGCAAGTATATCACAATGTATATATGTTATGTATCATAACTATCATATAAATCATGTTATTATTACATAATATATTCTCTATCATGGACATGTTTGCATCATGTAATCATTTACATATCATGTACTCTATCATGATCATGCTTCCTTTATGCAATCATTTGCATAACATGTATTCTATCATGGTCATGTTTTCATTATGCCATCATTTGCATAACATGTATTCTATCATGTATATCATGTCCTTCTTGGTCATGTGACATGTAACTTCTTTTTCATGTATCATGTATTCATGTAACATTTGTATCATGTATCATATAAAATATGTAGCAAGTAACATGTAACATCGAAATCATATATCATGTAACATCTGCATCATGTATCATGCAACATTTCTATCATGTAACATCTCTGTCATGTAACATTTCTATCATGTATCATGTTCTTTCATGTAATCATCTTGTTATATCATCATCGTGTCTGGCTAGAGGCCCATGGAAACCCCGTAGCCTATCTACACCGTAGTGCCTTGTAGAGTACGTACTCGAGAGGACGCTATTTGCTCCTCATATAAGGATGCTCTTTGCTCCTTATATTAAAACACCTAGTTAGTGCATTTTGCACTATGGGCTTGGATCCCCATGGTGTATCTTGTTTCATTTTAATCTTTTCATTATCCATATTTCATGTATGCATAATGCATCATCATTTATGCAACAATCATTCATACCTGATATTCCATCAATCTTGCCATGTCGAGCAATGTATGATATCACGTATTATAGAGAAATGTAATGCCAATTTTAACATAATGCAAACATATAGAAATGCACTCACCTTGGCCATTTATTAATATGTTTCACTAAGTTCTACTGATCCTTTCATATATAGTACCTCGAACCTTCTTTTGATTCGGATCCAACTTCATTTATCACATGAATATAAATAAACATTTGTTAGATTCACTTCTAACAATATTTCAATTAAGCTATTTAATCATTCTACATAAAAAAATTCCATAAATTTGTTTCCTTCCTTATATTGTTCACAAACTCATTTTTGGTCCTTAATGACCATTTTGATCTTCAAATAATTCCTCCAAGCTTGCTAACCAACATTAGACACAAATTGTCTCAATTTCCATTTTCTGTCAACTTGCACTACCATCAAAGATTACTTCTACAGGGCATAATACAAATTGAATCTTAATATCCTTTATACTGTAGAAACTAGATTCGTTAATGGTTCTAACGGTATAAGCCACATAATTTAGTAAAATCTACAAAAATTATGGAAATTCATCAAACTCCCGTTTACAGGGCTGTCCTGACAGAAACCGTTCTGTAATTTTTCTGACCTTTATTCGATTAAAAATTAATATGTTTTAACTCGAAACTCAAAAACAGTTTCCATTTGTTGGAAACAAAACAAGATTCGATAAGCTTTTCAACGATATAAACTAATAACCCAGAGTCAATTTGCACGATTTATGGCAAATTTTCAAAGTCGAATTCCAGTATTGAATTTCGGAACAGACGGCTATTATGTTTTATGGCCTTTCATCACTTAAAAATTCATATTTTTTGATATATGAATTGAAATAAATCACCGTTTGTTTTAAACGAAACTAGACGAATAAATCTTTACATCGATATAAAATTCACCATCCAACCATTTTTGTAGAATTTATGGTGAATTTTCAAACTTACTCTTAAATCTAGTTTTCCTACCAAACTTCCATAAATAACTTCAAACTTTATATTAATTTCTCCTTACTTTGCTATTTGTCAATTTGGTCCCCTTACTTGATTCAAACCAATAATGTACCACTTTCTTCATCAAATAATTATTCAAAAATAATTCCCGCAAATTTTTTGTTCTTTCCGAAATAGTCACTAAAATGCAATGATAAGGATTCAAGCTTCTTAACTTTGCAAATTAGTCCTCAAATCAACATTACTACTTGAATTCTATTATTTTAACTAAAATTTAGATTTAATCCTTCTCTAAAACCTCATTTCTGAATTGGTCACTTAACTTTGATAATTTGTCAAAATGGTCACTAATTCGATTCAACATCGGTTTAACATTCTAACTTCAATTTCACATCTCCAACTTCAATAATAACATAAATAAACTTCAAAATCATAAAAATTAAGATTATTCCTTTAACTTTCAAAAATGTCGAAATGGTCCCTAGACCTTTAATTTAGGGTTTTGCTTCCAAATAACAATTCAAGCTTACTAGATCATTTATCCAATATCACGAACCCTAAATCAAACTTGAATCCATAAACCCTAATCATCTTCATACAAACTAAAATATGTAGGGTTTAAATTTGAACTCAATAACTTGATTTTAACATTATATTAGCTTGATTTCAACTTGAATTTCATCATGAAATCATAAAATTCCAAAAGCCCCAAACTTTTTCCATAAACCCTAATTTCTTCTCATGAAAAATTCTCATAAATCAAGCATGTTTTCCATGAATTATTTTCACCAAAAGATAGAACTTGAAGAGCGGAACAACTTTGCAGATGAAAATATTACTCGAAAATCGAGTTTTGGGGCTTGAATCGAACTTGGAAAATTTCTCCCCTTTCCCCTTTATTTTCAAAATGAAGAAGATGAAGAGTAGTCTTCATATTTTGGTTCTTTAACTTTCAATCTCTACAATTATGCCACTTGTAAATATAAATGAATTTTAAATTCATTTAAATAGTGAAATTACTAAAATGCCCTTTTAATCCAATGGTTGAGATTTAATCTTATCAAAATCAATGGCCAAGATCTCGTCCATGTGTATTTTGACCTTTCAAAATTCCCTCAAAGTTTCAAAATATTTCAAAAATGCCATCCATGCCAAAGGACCAATTTGCCCTCCAACTAGACTTTATTTACAACAAGTCTTAAAATTTGCCACCCCATTAAAGTTGAACCAAATTGGTTCCATTCCAACCAGCCTCATTCCAAAATATCATAGATTTTTATGGCATTTATTCGATCCAAATATTCGAATTTCACTAAATACGATTTCCAAATTTTCTTTCTTTGAGCTTTATTGCTTTATAGTCACTCCATCAGAATCTAACTAAATATAGTTAGAATCCAACCAAAAATAATAAAATATTCATAAAATAATATTTATGAATTTTCCATAACCTTTGGAACAATCTTTAAAATCTCAACTCGATCCGATGTACCAAAATTACTTAGAAGTATATCAGGTACAATCCTTACTTGAAAATCTTATAACAATAATCTATTACGAATATTGTTTACTCATGCTGAATTCTTTTTATCAATCAAAAACACTAACATGGAACCTTCCCAGTAGGTCACCCATCCTTATGCTACTCTGGCTGAGCACGCTTAACAATTTTTATTCGATCCAAAATACGATTTCTAAATTTCTGAACTTTATCGCTTTATAGCCATTAATATAAACTTCGTACGAAAAATTTGGGTAAAATGGAGATGTCACTCTTGGGGGTGAACTATTCATTTACGGGGTTAGATTATATAACTTTTGAAAAATACACTTTGGTCCCTAAACTTTTCCAAAGTTTACACTTTAACCCCTAAACTTTCAAAAATTACATTTTGGTACTAGTAAAAAATTTGGGATATTACAATTCTCCCCCTCATAAGA
Organism: Hibiscus mutabilis; assembly: GCA_019671005.1. Taxonomy (NCBI): domain Eukaryota; kingdom Viridiplantae; phylum Streptophyta; class Magnoliopsida; order Malvales; family Malvaceae; genus Hibiscus; species Hibiscus mutabilis. The sequence goes on from CM033729.1 coordinate 22,615,911, forward strand.
AAATTAGTCCTCGAATTTTCAATGTTTACCCGTTTCAAACAATTTCGGGTATTACTCCTGCATTCTCCTTTCAGTTTCTCATGTGACTTCTTCCACTTTATGATTTCTCCAAAGGACTTTAGCGAGTGGAATTTTCTTGTTCCTTAACTCTTTGACTTCATATGCCAATATTTTCAATGATCGTTACTTATATCTGGAAGTAATGCCAGTTGATAAACCACTAGTTCAGCTCCTTTTAGAATTACGTATGGCCCAATAATTATGGGACTAAGCTTTCCTTTTTGACTAAAATGTAACACCTTCTTCCAAGGTGAAACCTTTAGAAACACTTTGTCCTCAACTTCGTACTTAACATCCTTCTCTTCTTGTCTGCATAAGCCTTTTTGTTGATCCGCGACAGCCTTGAGATTATATTAAATAATTATTACTTTATCCTATATTTTTCGTGTCAAATCAACCCCTCCAACTTTTGGGTTATACCAAACATTTCAATCATGTAGCTCAAACCAATAATGAAAAGTTCGGCATATCCTTCCATGCAATATTTCAAATGGTGTCATCTTAATATTTGTCTGATAACTATTGTTACTAGTAATCCTATTACAAATTCCATTGTCACTCGTTCTCACTTCCATTGGGGAATAGAAATAGGATGAATCAATCCAGAAGGTACTTGATGTTTTGGCTTTTACTTGTTAGCATGTCAAGCACTTTGTCATAAATTTTGAAATTACCCTTTTTCATTCCTGGCCACCAATACCGAGTCTTTATATCTTAATACATTTTGCTACTTCCAGAGTACATAGTCAATGGACTATGACAACTTCAATCAAAACTTCTTTCTTCAAATCACCATTATCAAGAAAGTAAACTTTTTCTTGATAATATAAGCAACCATTTGACTTAATTTATAGTCCTGTGTTTCTATTGTTTCAACTTACTTCTTTTCTTTTCTCTTCCTTTTATGAGTTTTGAGCTGCCTTGATGCATAGGCTATTACATTGATCTTCTCGAAATGATAATCTATAACTACATAGTAGTCTCTTAGGAACTCAACCTATCTTTGTTACCATAGGTTCAATTCTTTTTTGCATCATTAGTTGCTTTAAACCTTTGTGATCCATATAAAATAGCACTTTTCACCATACAAATAATATCACTAGGTCTTTAAAACCATAATTACAGCCATTGTCTCTAAATCATGTGTCAGGCAATTTCTTTCATGGGTCTTAACCTTGTTCATAACATAAGCTACTAAACGATCCTCTTGCATTAATACACATCTCAAACCACAATGAGATGCATTACTATATAAAATATATTCCTTTTCATGCTCTGGATATATTAGAACTAATAATTTTGTCAAAGCTTTCTTTAACTTGTCAAGACTGTCTTGTCATTTTTCAATCCATTCAACCGGGACTTCCTTTCGTAATAACTTGTACCCTTTTAGGACTAACTCTTATTCCTTCTATTAATATTACATGTCCAAGAAATATAACTTCTGTTAACCAAAATTCACACTTGGAGAATTTGGCATATAACTACTTGTCTCTCAATATTTGTAGTACTATTCATATATGATAATCATGATCAACTTTTATCTTTGAATATACCAAAATATCATCTATGAATACTACTACAATTTGGTCCAAATAGGGTTGAAACATCATATTCATTAAATCCATAAATGCAGCAGGCGCATTTGTAAATCTGAATGACATTACTATAAACTCGTAGTATCCATAACAAGTTCTAAATATTATCTTAGGAATATCTTCTTCTTAAACCTTTAACTAATAATAGCCCGATCGAATATCGATCTTTAAAAATACTATAGTACCCCTGAGCTGATCAAACAAATCTTAAATTCTCAATAACAAGTACTTGTTCTTAATAGTTATCTTACTTAACTGTTGATAATTTGTACTTAATCGTAATGAACCATGTTTCTTTTTTTTTTACAATTAATATCGAAGCACCTTATGATGTTACACTCGGTCGAGTATAACCTCAGATTAACAATTCTTTATAATTGAATCTTTTAACTCTCTTAATTTAGCTGGCGCCATTCTATACGGTACCATCCACTAATTCTATTTCCAGATAAATATCGATTCTAAACTGTACATCTCTATCGGGTGGTAGTCCTGACAATTCATCAAGTAGCATATCTGAAAATTTCCATACATTGGGAATATTCTCTATGTTCTTACTTGCTACTTGCATATCCAACACATGAGCTAAATAAGCCTCATATCCATTACATATCATTCTTTGATCCTTTGTTGCAGAGATCTTTGAATTGAGGCAATCATTTCCTTTTCCTACAACTATCACTTCAAAAATATTTGGTTTTGAAAGTACCATTCATTTCCTCATGCACTTTGTCTTTGCATCACAATCCTATCCCATGATTAATTTCAAATTTATAGAATGAAATTTCCATCAAATCTGTTGGAAACTCCATCCCTTGGATCATTTACAAACAATTCTTTCATATTTATGTCACTATTGTACTATGTTCAAGTAGATTACTAACAATCACATCATAATTACTCACATATGTACCTTTCGGTTGACATCAAATCAACTTAAACACTTCTTGAAAAAAATTATCCATGTCACCTTAACAACAGATACTATCTATATGGTGTTCGTCCATCAAACTCAAGCATGTTCCTTTAACAAGGATACAACTCTGTCTAACTTTTCTGTACCATGAACAATTTTTATTCTATCTAAATCTTGACATTATTTAGCCATAAATTGGCCCCCATTAGACCACTTTCACCACAATATTCAAGAACTTCTAACTTTTAAGGTCCTTGATCATTAATGCCCTTATCGGAGCTGGAGGTAAAACATAATATACCTCAATACTTATCTCTAAACCTCCTCCTGATCATCACACTTAATCATGTATCGTGATCCAACAGTACCTAATATTAACTATCATTATCAGTAACTTATTCAAACCTATTCATGCTAGTGAGGAGCCATGTCAAGTTATACAAGTAGTACATCTTTATCATAACATCCTAGGGGCATGTACTTATTAACAAATCATTTCTGACTTAATTTAGCCTCCAGAATCAGCTAAACCTTTGCTCTGATACCAACAAATGTAACACCCATAACGTATATCCGCAATACGAATATACATTACAGATGTTACTAAAAACATATACTAAATTTTTTTAACTCTTCGGTAAACAACATTTTCTATAAATTTCAACTGAAAACAATTCTAAACAATTGTAGCTAGTTTTAACCCTGAATTGGTTTATAAAACATAAAATTTATTTATTTAAAAGAAAATATTGTCCAGGGTGAAAACGTTGATTGTTGCCTAGATCGTTTCTTGAATATAAAAATTCTGAGCGATAAGATTTAAATTCTAGTTAAACCATTATACGTTTACCTTATTGGTAACATTAGTTCATTTTCATACTCCATGTATCCTTGTACTATCATACTTCGAAAATATATAATATAAAGCTTGCAAAATAGTTTTCTTGAAAATATAATTACATGCCCACTAGTTCTGGACTATTTTAAAGATGTACGTACTTTCACTTACCGATAACTTGACTTCCAAATGAGTGGCTCTTCCTTGCTAATTATGATCTGAAGAACCTATGTGTGAAATAAAACAAACGCTAAGTACGAACTTAGTGAGGCAGTTAAACTTACTTATTTTAAAACATGAAATTATGTAATACAGTGTCTCATATATAAAAGTGCATTTTTTTTCTCTATAACATTGCAAGCATATCATAATGTATATATGTTATGTATCATAACTATCATATAAATCATGTTATTATTGCATAATATATTCTCTATCTTGGACATGCTTTCATCATGCAATCATTTACGTAACATGTACTCTATCATGATCATGCTTCCTTTATGCAATCATTTGCATAACATGTATTCTATCATGGTCATGTTTTCATTATGCCATCATTTGCATAACATGTATTCTATCATGCATGTCATGTCCTTCTTGGTCATGTGACATGTAACTTCTTTTTCATGTATCATGTATTCATGTAGCATTTGTATCATATATCAAATAACATATGTAGCAAGTAACGCGTAACATGTAACATCGGAATCATATATCATGTAACATCTGCATCATGTATCATGTAACATCTCTATCATGTAACATCTCTGTCATGTAACATTTCTATCATGTATCATGTTCTTTCATATAATCATATTGTTATATTATCATCGTGTCTGGCTAGAGGCCCATGGAAAGCCCGTAGCCTATCTGCACCGTAGTGCCTTGTAGAGTACGTACTCGAGAGGACGCTTTTTGCTCCTCATATAAGGACGCTCTTTGCTCCTTATATTAAAACACCTCGTTAGTGCATTTTGCACTATGGGCTTGGATCCCCAGGGTGTATCTTGTTTCATTTTAATCTTGTCATTATCCATATTTCATGTATGCATAATGCATCATCATTTACGCAACAATCATGCACACCTGATATTCCATCAATCTTGCCATGTCGAGCAATGTAACATATCACGTATTATAGACAAATGTAAGCCAATTTCAACATAATGTAAACATATAGAAATGCACTCACTTTGGCCATTTATTCATATGCCTCACTAAGCTCTATTGATCCTTTCCGTTATAGTACCTCGAACCTTCTTTTGATTCGGATCCAACTTCATTTATCACTTGAATATAAATAAACATTTGTTAGATTCACTTCTAACAATATTTCAATTAAGCTATTTAATCATTCTACATAAAGAAATATAAATAAACATTTGTTAGATTCACTTCTAACAATATTTCAATTAAGCTATTTAATCATTCTACATAAAGAAATTATCCATAAATTTCTTTCCTTCCTTATACTGTTCACAAACACATTTTTGGTCCTTAATGACCATTTTGATCTTCAAATAATTCCTCCAAGCTTGCTAACCAACATTAGACACAAATTGTCTTAATTTCCATTTTCTGTCAACTTGCACTACCATCAAAAATTTACATCTACAGGGCAGAATACATATTGAATCTTAATCATTCTTAATACTGTAGAAACTAGATTCGTTAACGGTTATAACGGTATAAGCGACATAATTTAATAAAATCTAAAAAAAGTATGGAAATTCATCAAACTCTCATTTACAAGGCTGTCCTGCATAAACTGTTATGTAATTTTTCTTACCTTTATTCGATTAAAAATTAATATCTTTTAACTCGGAACTCGAAATTAGTTTCCATTTGTTGGAAACAAAACTAGATTCGATAATCTTTTCAACCAAATACACTAATAACCCAGATTCAATTTGTACGATTTATGGCAAATTTTCAAAGTCAAATTCCAGTATAGAATTTCGGAATAGACTGCTATTATGTTTTCTGACCTTACATCACTTAAAAATTCATATCTTTTGATATATTAATCGAAATTAATCACCGTTTGTTTTAAATGAAACTAGACGAATATATCTTTACATAGATATAAAATTCACCATCTAACCATTTTTGTAGAATTTATGGTTAATTTTCAAACTTACTGCGAAATCCAGTTTTCCTACCCAACTTCCATAAATAACTTCGAACTTTATAGTAATTTCGCCTTACTTTGCTATTTGTCAATTTGGTCCCCTTACTTGATTCAAATCACTAATGTATCACTTTCTTCATCAAATAATTATTCAAAAATAATTCCCTCTAATTTTTTGTTCTTTCCGAAATAGTCACTAAAATGCAAAGATAAGGATTCAAGCTTCTTAACTTTGCAAATTAGTCATCAAATAAACATTACTACTTGAATTCTATTACTTCAACTAAAATTTAGATTTAATCATTCTCTAAAACCTCATTTCTGAATTGGTTACTTAACCTTGACAATTTGTCAAAATGGTCACTAATTCGATTCAACATCGGTTTAACATTCTAACTTCAATTTCACATCTCCAAATTCAATAATAACATAAATACACTACAAAATCATAAAAATTTAGATTAGTCCTTTAACTTTCAGAATTGCCGAAATGGTCCCTATACCTTTAATTTAGGATTTTGCTTCCAAATAACAATTCAAGCTTACTAGATCATTTATCCAACATCACTAATTTCTTCCCATGCAAAATTCTCATCAATCAAGCATGTTTTCCATGAATTATTTACACCAAAAGATAGAACTTGAAGAGCAGAACAATTTTGAAGTTGAAAATATTACCTGAAAATCGAGTTTTGGGGCTTGAATCAAACATGGAAAATTTCTCCCCATTCCCCTTTATTTTTGAAATGAAGAAGATGAAGAGTAGTTTTCATCTTTTGGTTCTTTAACTTTCAATCTCTACAATTATGCCACTTGTAAATATAAAAGAATTTTAAATTCATTTAAATAGTGAAATTACTAAAATACCCTTTTAATCCAATGGTTGAGATTTAATCTCATCAAAATCAACGGCCAAGATCTCATCCATGTGTATTTTGACCTTTCAAAATTGCCCTCAAAGTTTCAAAATATTTCAAAAAAGCCATCCATGTCAAAGGACCAATTTGCCCACCAACTAAACTTAATTTACAACAGTCTTAAAAATTGTGACCCCATTAAAGTTTAACTAAGATAGGATTCAAGCTTCTTAACATTGCAATCAATCACCATTTGTTTTAAACGAAACTAGACGAATAAATCTTTACATCGATATAAAATTCACCATCTAACCATTTTTGTGGAATTTATGGTGAATTTTCAAACTTACTACTAAATGTAGTTTTCCTACCCAATTTCACATCTCCAAATTCAATAATAACATAAATACACTACAAAATCATAAAAATTTAGATTAGTCCTTTAACTTTCAGAACTGCCGAAATGGTCCCTATACCTTTAATTTAGGGTTTTGCTTCCAAATAACAATTCAAGCTTACTAGATCATTTATCCAACATCACTAATTTCTTCCCATGCAAAATTCTCATCAATCAAGCATGTTTTCCATGAATTATTTACACCAAAAGATAGAACTTGAAGAGTAGAACAATTTTGAAGTTCAAAATATTACCTGAAAATCGAGTTTTGGGGCTTGAATCAAACATGGAAAATTTCTCCCCATTCCCCTTTATTTTTGAAATGAAGAAGATGAAGAGTAGTTTTCATCTTTTCGTTCTTTAACTTTCAATCTCTACAATTATTCCACTTGTAAATATAAAAGAATTTTAAATTCATTTAAATAGTGAAATTACTAAAATACCCTTTTAATCCAATAGTTGAGATTTAATCTCATCAAAATCAACGACCAAGATCTCATCCATGTGTATTTTGACCTTTCAAAATTGCCCTTAAAGTTTCAAAATATTTCAAAAAAGCCATCCATGTCAAAGGACCAATTTGCCCACCAACTAAACTTAATTTACAACAGTCTTAAAAATTGCGACCCCATTAAAGTTGAACTAAGATAGGATTCAAGCTTCTTAACATTGCAATCAATCACCATTTGTTTTAAACGAAACTAGACGAATAAATCTTTACATCGTTATAAAATTCATATTTAATCCTTCTCTAAAACCTCATTTCTGAAGTGGTCCTTAACTTTCAGAATTACCAAAATAGTCCCTATACCTTTAATTTAGGGTTTTGCTTCCAAATAACAATTCAAGCTTACTAGTTCATTTATCCAACATCACAAACCATAAATCAAACTTGAATCCATAAACCTAATCATCTTCATACAATCTAAAATATGTAGGGTTTAAATCTCAACTCAATAACATGATTTTAACATTATAATAGCTTGATTTCAACTTGAATTTCATCATGAAATCATAAAATTCCAAAAGCCCCAAACTTTTTCCATAAACCCTAATTTCTTCTCATGCAAAATTCTCATCAATCAAGCATGTTTTCCATGAATTATTTACACCAAAAGATAGAACTTGAACAGTAGAACAACTTTTCAGTTGAAAATATTACCTGAAAATCGAGTTTTGGAGCTTGAATCGAACTTGGAAATTTTCTCCCCTTTCCCCTTTATTTTCGAAATGAAGAAGATGAAGCGTAGTCTTCATCTTTTGGTTCTTTAACTTTCAATCTCTACAATTATGCCACTTGTAAATATAAAAGAATTTTAAATTCATTTAAATAGTGATATTACTAAAATGCCCTTTTAATCCAATGGTTGAGATTTAATCTCATCAAAATCAATGGCCAAGATCTCATCCATGTGTATTTTGACCTTTCAAAATTGCCCACAATGTTTCAAAATATTTCAAAAAAGCCATTCATGTCAAAGAACCAATTTGCCCTCCAACTAGACTTTATTTACAACAAGTTTTAAAAATTGTCACCCCATTAAAGTTGAACCCCCACAAGGATTCAAGCTTCTTAACTTTGCAATCAATAACCGTTTGTTTTAAACGAAACTACACGAATAAATCTTTACATCAATATAAAATTCACCATCAAACCATTTTTGTAGAATTTATGGTGAATTTTCAAACTTACTGCTAAATCCAATTTTCCTACCCAACTTCCATAAATAACTTCAAACTTATATTAATTTCTCCTTACTTTGCTATTTGTCAATTTGGTCCCCTTACTTGATCCAAACCACTAATGTATCACTTTCTTCATCAAATAATTATTCAAAAATAATTCCCTCTAATTTTTTTCTTTACGAAATAGTCACTAAGATGCAAAGATAAGGATTCAAGCTTCTTAACTTTGCAAATTAGTCCTCAAATCAACATTACTACTTGAATTTTATTACTTCAACTAAAATTCAGATTTAATCCTTCTCTAAAACCTCATTTCCAAATTGGTCACTTAACTTCGGCAATTCGTCAAAATGGTCACTAATTCGATTCAAGATCGGTTTAACATTCTAACTTCAATTTCACATCTCCAACTTCAATAATAACATAAATACACTTCAAAATCATAAAGATTCAGATTAGTCCTTTAACTTGAATCCATAAATCAAACTTGAATCCATAAACCCTAATCATCTTCATACAAACTATACTATGTATGGTTTAAATCTCAACTCAATAACATGATTTTAACATTATACTAGCTTGATTTCAACTTGAATTTCATCATGAAATCATAAAATTCCAAACGCCCCAAACTTTTTCCATAAACACTGATTTATTCTCATGCAAAATTCTCATCGATCAAGCATGTTTTCCATGAATTATTTACACCAAAAGATAGAACTTGAAGAGTAGAACAACTTTGCAGATGAAAATATTACTTGAAAATCGAGTTTCGTGGCATGAATCGAACTTTGAAATTTTTTCCCTTTCCCATTTATTTTCGAAATGAAGAAGATGAAGAGTAGTCTTCATCTTTTGGTTCTTTAACTTTCAATCTCTAAAATTATGCCACTTGTAAATATAAAATAATTTTAAATTCATTTAAATAGTGAAATTACTCAAATGCCCTTTGAATCCTATGGTTGAGATTTAATCTCATCAAAATCAACGGCTAAGATCTTATCCATGTGTATTTTGACCTTCCAAAATTGCCCTCAAAGTTTCAAAATATTTCAAAAAAGCCATCCATGTCAAATGACCAATTTTCCCTCCAACTAGACTTTATTTACAACAAGTCTCAAAAATTGCCACCCCATTAAAGTGGAACCAAGATAACGATTCAAGCTTCTTAACTTTGCAATCAATCACCGTTTTTTTAAACGAAACTAGACGTATAAATCTTTACATCGATATAAAATTCACCATCTAACAATTTTTGTAGAATTTATGGTGAGTTTTCAAACTTACTGCTAAATCCAGTTTTCCTACCTAACTTCAAACTTTATATTAATTTCTCCTTACTTTGCTATTTGTCAATTTGGTCCCCTTACTTGATTCAAACCACTAATGCATCACTTTCTTCATCAAATAATTATTCAAAAATAATTCCCTCTAATTTTTTGTTCTTTCCGAAATAGTCACTAAAATGCAAAGATAAGGATTGAAGCTTCTTAACTTTGCAAATTAGTCCTCAAATCAACATTACTACTTGAATTCTATTACTTCAACTAAAATTCAGATTTAATCCTTCTCTAAAACCTCATTTTCGAATTGGTCACTTAACTTTGACAAATTGTCAAAATGGTCACTAATTCGATTCAACATCAGTTTAACATTCTAACTTCAATTTCACATCTCCAACCTCAATAATAACATAAATACACTTCAAAGTCATAAAGATTCAGAATAGAACTTTAACTTTCAAAATTGCCAAAATGGTCCCTATACCTTTAGTTTAGGGTTTTGCTTCCAAATAACAATTCAAGCATACTAGATCATTTATCCAACATCACAGACCATAAATCAAACTTGAATCCATAAACCCTAATCATCTTCATACAAACTAAAATATGCAGGGTTTAAATCTCAACTCAATAACATGATTTTAACATTATACTAGCTTGATTTCAACTTGAATTTCATCATGAAATCATAAAATTCCAAAAGCCCCAAACTTTTTCCATAAACCCTAATTTCTTCTCATGAAAAATTCTCGTCAATCAAACATGTTTTCAATGAATTATTTACACCAAAAGATAGAACTTGAAGAGTAGAACAACTTTGGAGTTGAAAATATTACCTGAAAATCGAGTTCGGGGAATGAATCGAACTTGGAAATTTTCTCTCCTTTCCCCTTTACTTTCGAAATGAAGAAGATGTAGAGTAGTCTTCATCTTTTGGTTCTTTAACTTTCAATCTCTACAATTATGCCACTTGTAAATATAAAAGAATTTTAAATTTATTTAAATAGTTAAATTACTAAAATGCCCTTTTAATCCAATGGTTGAGATTTATTCTCATCAAAATCAACGGCCAAGATCTCATCCATGTGTATTTTGATCTCTCAAAATTGCCCTCAAAGTTTCAAAATATTTCAAAAAGCCTTCCATGTCGAAGGACCAATTTGCCCTCCAACTAGACTTTATTTACAACAAGTCTCAAAAATTACCACCCCATTAAAGTGGAACCAAGATAAGGATTCAAGCTTCTTAACTTTGCAATCATCACCATTTTTTTAAACGAAACTAGACGAATAAATCTTTACATCGATATAAAATTCACCATCTAACAATTTTTGTAGAATTTATGGTGAATTTTCAAACTTACTGCTAAATCCAGTTTTCCTACCCAACTTCCATAAATAACTTCAAACTTTATATTAATTTCTCCTTACTTTGCTATTTGTCAATTTGGACCCCTTACTTGATTCAAACCACTAATGCATCACTTTCTTCATCAAATATTTATTCAAAAATAATTCCCTCCAATTTTTCATTCTTTCCGAAATAGTCACTAAAATGCAAAGATAAGGATTCAAGCTTCTTAACTTTACAAATTTGCCCTCAAATCAACATTACTACTTAAATTCTATTACTTCAACTAAAATTCAGATTTAATCCTTCTCTAAAACCTCATTTCCGAATTGGTCACTTAACTTTGACAATTTGTCAAAATGGTCACTAATTCGATTCAACATCGGTTTCACATTCTAACTTCAATTTCACATCTCCAACTTCAATAATAACATAAATACACTTCAAAATCATAAATATTCAGATTAGTCCTTTAACTTTCAAAATTGCCGAAATGGTCCCTATACCTTTAATTTAGGGTTTTGCTTCCAAATAACAATTCAAGCTTACTAGATCATTTATCCAACATCACACACCATAAATCAAACTTGAATCCATAAACCCTAATCATCTTCATACAAACTAAAATACGTAGGGTTTAAATCTCAACTGAATAACATGATTTTAACATTATAATAGCTTGATTTCAACTTGAATTTCATTATGAAATCATAAAATTCCAAAAGCCCCAAACTTTTTCCATAGACCTTAATTTCTTCTCATGCAAAATTCTCATCAATCAGACATGTTTTCCATGAATTACTTACACCAAAAGATAGAACTTGAAGAGTAGAACAACTTTGAAGTTGAAAATATTACCTGAAAATTAAGTTTTGGGGCTTGAATCGAACTTGGAAATTTTCTCCCCTTTCCCCTCTATTTTCGAAATGAAGAAGATGAAGAGTACTCTTCATCTTTTGGTTCTTTAAATTTCAATCTCTAGAATTATGCCACTTGTAAATATAAAAGAATTTTAAATTCATTTAAATAGTGAAATTACTAAAATGCCCTTTTAATCCAATGGTTGAGATTTATTCTCATCAAAATCAACGGCCAAGATCTCATCCATGTGTATTTTGACCTTTCAAAATTGCCATCAAAGTTTCAACATATTTCAAAAAAGCCATCCATGTCAAAGGACCAATTTGCCCTCCAACTAGACTTTATTTACAACAAGTGTATCGTGATCCAACAGTACCTAATATTAACTATCATTATCAGTAACTTATTAAAACCTATTCATACTAGTGAGGAGCCATGTCAAGTTATACAAGTAGTACATCTTTATCGTAATATTCTAGGGGCATGTACTTATTAACAAATCATTTCTGATTTAATTTAGCCTCCAGAATCAGCTAAACATTTGCTCTGATACCAACAAATGTAACACCCATAACGTATATCCGTAATATGAATATACATTATAGATGTTACTAAAAACATATACTGAATTTTTTTAACTCTTCGGTAAATAACATTTTCTATAAATTTCAATTGAAAACAATTCTAAACAATTGTAGCTAGTTTTAACCCTGAATTGGTTTATAAAAAATAAAATTTATTTAAAGAAAATATTGTCCAGGGTGAAAACGTCGCTTGTTGCCTAGATCGTTTCTTGATTATAAAAATTCTGAGCAATGAGATTTAGATTCTAGTTAAACCATTATATGTTTACGTTATTGGTAACATTAGTTCATTTTCATACTCCATGTATCCTTCTACTATCATACTTCGAAAATATATAATTTAAAGCTTGCAAAATAGTTTTCTTGAAAATATAATTACATGCCCACTAGTTCTGGACTATTTTAAAGATGTACGTACTTTCACTTACCGATAACTTGACTTCCAAATGAGTGGCTCTTCCTTGCTAATTATGATCTAAAGAACCTATGTGTGAAATAAAATAAATTCTAAGTACGAACTTAGCGAGGCAGTTAAACTTACTTATTTTAAAACATGAAATTATGTAATACAGTGTGTCATATATAAAAGTGCATTTTTTTCTCTATAACATGGCAAGCATATCATAATGTATATATGTTATGTATCATAACTATCATATAAATCATGTTATTATTGCCATCATTTGCATAACATGTATTCTATCATGTATGTCATGTCCTTTTTGGTCATGTGACATGTAACTTCTTTTTCATGTATCATGTATTCATGTAACATTTGTATCATGTATTCATGTAACATTTGTATCATGTATTAAATAACATTTGTAGCAAGTAACATGTAACATGTAACATCGGAATCATATATCATGTAACATCTGCATCATGTAACATCTCTATCATGTAACATCTCTGTCGTGTAACATTTCTATCATATATCATGTTCTTTAATATAATCATATTGTTATATTATCACCGTGTTGGGCTAGAGGCCCATGGAAAGCCCGTAGCCTATCTGCACCGTAGTGCCTTGTAGAGTACGTACTCGAGAGGATGCTTTTTGCTCCTCATATAAGGATGCTCTTTGCTCCTTATATTAAAACACCTCATTAGTGCATTTTGCACTATGGGCTTGGATCCTCAGGGTGTATCTTGTTTCATTTTAACTTGTTTCATTTTAATCTTGTCATTATCCATTTTTCATGTATACATAATGCATCATCATTTATGCAACAATCATGCATACTTGATATTCCATCAATCTTGCTATGTCGAGCAATGAACATATCACGTATTATAGATAAATGTAATGCCAATTTCAACATAATGTAAACATATAGAAATGCACTCACCTTGGCCATTTATTAATATGCCTCACTAAGCTCTATTGATCCTTTCTTTTATAGTACCTCGAACCATCTTTTGATTCGGATCCAACTTCATTTATCACATGAATATAAATAAACATTTGTTAGATTCACTTCTAACAATATTTCAATTAAGCTATTTAATCATTCTACATAAAAAATTATCCATAAATTTCTTTCCTTCCTTATACTGTTCAAAAACACATTTTTGGTCCTTAATAACCATTTTGATCTTCAAATAGTTCCTCCAAGCTTGCTAACCAACATTAGACACAAATTGTCTTAATTTCCATTTTCTGTCAACTTGCAGTACCATCAAGGATTTACATCTACAGGGCAGAATACATTTTGAATCTTAATCTCCTATATACCATACAAACTAGATCCGTTAACGGTTATAACGGTATAAGTGACATAATTTAATAAAATCTAAAAAAATTATGGAAATTCATCAAACTCCCGTTTACAAGGTTGTCCTAACAGAAACTGTTCTGTAATTTTTCTGACCTTTATTCGATTAAAAATTAATATCTTTTAACTCGGAACTCGAAATCAGTTTCAATTTGTTGGAAATGAAACTAGATTCGATAATCTTTTCAACCAAATAAACTAATAACCCAGATTCAATTTGTACGATTTATGGCAAATTTTCAAAGGTAAATTCCAGTATAGAATTTCGGAACAGACTGCTATTCTATTTTCTGACCTTACATCACTTAAAAATTCATATCCTTTGATATATTAATTGAAATTAATCACCGTTTGTTTTAAACAAAACTAGACAAATAAATCTTTACATAGATATAAAATTCACCATCTAACCATATTTGTAGAATTTATGGTAAATTTTCAAACTTACTACGAAATCCAGTTTTCCTACCCAACTTCCATAAATAACTTCAAACTTTATAGTAATTTCTCCTTACTTTGCTATTTGTCAATTTGGTCCCCTTACTTGATTTAAACCACTAATGCACCACTTTCTTCATCAAATAATTTTTCAAAAATAATTCCCTCTAGTTTTTTGTTCTTTCCGAAATAGTCACTAAAATGCAAAGATAAGGATTGGAGCTTCTTAACTTTGCAAATTAGTACTCAAATCAACATTTCTACTTGAATTCTATTACTTCAACTAAAAATCAGATTTAATCCTTCTCTAAAACATCATTTCCGAATTGGTCACTTAACTTTGACAATTTGTCAAAATGGTCACTAATTCCATTCAACATCAGTTTAACATTCTAGCTTCAATTTCACATCTCCAACTTCAATAATAACATAAATACACATCAAAATCATAAAGATTCAGATTAGTCCTTTAACTTTCAGAATTGTCGAAATGGTCCCTATACCTTTAATTTAGGGTTTTGCTTCCAAATAACAATTCAAGCTTACTAGATCATTTATCCAACATCACAAACCATAAATCAAATTTGAATCCATAAACCCTAATCATCTTCATACAAACTAAAATATGTAGGGTTTAAATCTCAACTCAATAACATGATTTTAACATTATACTAGCTTGATTTCAACTTGAATTTCATCATGAAATCATAAAATTCCAAAAGCCCCAAACTTTTTCCATAAACCCTAATTTCTTCTCATGCAAAATTCTCATCGATCAAACATGTTTTCGATGAATTATTTACACCAAAAGATAGAACTTGAAGAGTATAACAACTTTGGAATTGAAAATATTACCTGAAAATCGAGTTCGGGGCATGAATCGAACTTGGAAATTTTCTCTCCTTTATTTTTGAAATGAAGAAGATGAAGAGTAGTCTTCATCTTTTGGTTCTTTAACTTTCAATCTTAACAATTATGCCACTTGTAAATATAAAAGAATTTTAAATTCATTTAAATTGTGAAATTACTAAAATGCCCTTTTAATCCAACGGTTGAGATTTAATCTCATCAAAATCAACGGCCAAGATCTCATCCATATGTATTTTGACATTTCAAAATTTCCCTCAAAGTTTCAAAATATTTTAAAAAAGCCATTCATGTCAAAGGACCAATTTGCCCTCCAACTAGACTTTATTTACAACAAGTCTTAAAAATTGCCACCCCATTAACGTTGAACCAAGATAAGGATTCAAGCTTCTTAACTTTGCAATCAATAACCGTTTGTTTTAAACGAAACTAGACGAATAAATCTCTACATCGATATAAAATTCACCATCTAACCATTTTTTTAGAATTTATGGTGAATTTTCAAACTTACTGCTAAATCCAATTTTCCTACCCAACTTCCATAAGTAACTTCAAACTTATATTAGTTTCTCCTTACTTTTATATTTGTCAATTTGGTCTCCATACTTGATTCAAACCGGTAATGTATCACTTTCTTCATCAAATAATTATTCAAAAAAAAATTCTCTAATTTTTTTTCTTTACGAAATAGTCACTAAAATGCAAAGATAAGGATTTAAGCTTCTTAACTTTGCAAATTAGCCCTCAAATCAACATTACTACTTGAATTTTATTACTTCAACTAAAATTCAGATTTAATCCTTCTCTAAAACCTCATTTCCAAATTGGTCACTTAACCTTGGCAATTTGTCAAAATGGTCACTAATTCGATTCAACATCGGTTTAACATTCTAACTTCAATTTCACATATCCAACTTCAATAATAACATAAATACACTTAAAATCATAAAGATTCAGATTAGTCCTTTAACTTTCAGAATTGCCGAAATGGTCCCTATACCTTTAATTTAGGGTTTTGCTTCCAAATAACAATTCAAGCTTACTAGATTATTTATCCAACATCACAAACCATAAATCAAACTTGAATCCATAAAACCTAATGACCTTCATACAAACTAAAATATGTAGGGTTTAAATCTCAACTCAATAACATGATTTTAACATTATACTAGCTTGATTTCAACTTGAATTTCATCATGAAATCATAAAATTCCAAAAGCCCCAAACTTTTTCCATAAACCCTAATTTCTTCTCATGCAAAATTGTCATCGATCAAGCATTTTCCATGAATTATTTACACCAAAAGATAGAACTTGAAGAGTATAACAACTTTGCAGTTGAAAATATTACCTAAAAATCGAGTTTCGGGGCATGAATCGAACTTGGAAATTTTCTCCCCTTTCCCCTTTATTTTCGAAATGAAGAAGATGAAGAGTAGTCTTCATCTTTTGGTTCTTTAACTTTCAATCTCTACAATTATACCACTTGTAAATATAAAAGAATTTTAAATTCATTTAAATTGTGAAATTACTAAAATGCCCTTTTAATCCAATGGTTGAGAATTAATCTCATCAAAATCAACGGCCAAGATCTCATCCATCTGTATTTTGACCTTTCAAGATTGCCCTCAAAGTTTCAAAATAATTCAAAAAAGCCATCCATGTCAAATGACCAATTTGCCCTCCAAGTAGACATTATTTACAACAATTCTAAAAAATTGTCACCCCATTAAAGTGGAACCAAGATAAGGATTCGAGCTTCTTAACTTTGCAATCATTCACCATTTTTTTAAAACGAAACTAGACGAATAAATCTTTACATCGATATAAAATTCACCATCTAACCATTTTTGTAGAATTTATGGTGAATTTTCAAACTTACTGCTAAATCCAGTTTTTCTACCCAAGTTCCATAAATAACTTCAAACTTTATATTAATTTCTCCTTCTTTGCTATTTGTCAATTTGGTCCCCTTACTTGATTCAAACCACTAATGCATCACTTTCTTCATCAAATAATTATTCAAAAATAATTCGCACTAATTTTTTGTTCTTTCCGAAATAGTCACTAAAATGCAAAGATAAGGATTCAAGCTTCTTAACATTGCAAATTAGTCCTCAAATCAACATTACTACTTGAATTCTATTACTTCAACTAAAATTCAGATTTAATCCTTCTCTAAAACATCATTTCCGAATTGGTCACTTAACTTTGACAATTTGTCAAAATGGTCACTAATTCGAGTCAACATCGGCTTAACATTCTAACTTAAATTTCAGATCTCCAACTTCAATAATAACATAAATACACTTCAAAGTCATAAAGATTCAGACTAGTCCTTTAACTTTCAAAATTGCCGAAATGGTTCCTGTACCTTTAATTTAGGGTTTTGCTTCCAAATAACAATTCAATCTTACTAGATCATCTATCCAACATCACAAACCATAAATCAAACTTGAATCCATAAACCTTAATCATCTTCATACAAGCTAAAATATGTAGGGTTTAAATCTCAACTCAATAACATGATTTTAACATTATACTAGCTTGATTTCAACTTGAATTTCACCATGAAATCATAAAATTCCAAAAGCCCCAAACTTTTTCCATAAACCCTAATTTCTTCTCATGCAAAATTCTCATCAAACAAGCATGTTTTCAATGAATTATTTACACCAAAGGATAGAACTTCAAGAGTAGAACAACTTTGCAGTTGAAAATATTACCTGAAAATCGAGTTTCGGGGCATGAATCGAACTTGGAAATTTTCTCCTCTTTCCCCTTTATTTTCGAAATGAAGAAGATGAAGATTAGTCTTCATCTTTTGGTTATTTAACTTTCAATCTCTACAATTATGCCACTTGTAAATATAAAAGAATTTTAAATTCATTTAAATAGTGAAATTACTAAAATGCCCTTTTAATCCAATGGTTGAGATATATTCTCATCAAAATCAACAGCCAAGATCTCATCCATGTGTATTCTGACCTTTCAAAATTGCCCTCAAAGTTTCAAAATATTTCAAAAAAACCATCCATGTCAAAGGACCAGTTTGCCCTCCAACTAGACTTTATATACAATAAGTCTTAAAAATTACCACCCCATTAAAGTTGAACCAAGATAAGGATTGAAGCTTCTTAATGTTGCAATCATTCACCGTTTGTTTTAAACAAAACTAGATGAATAAATCTTTACATCGATATAAAATTCACCATCTAACCATTTTTGTAAAATTTATGGTGAATTTCCAAAGTTGCTGCTAAATCCAGTTTTCCTACCCAACTTCCATAAATAACTTAAAACTTTATATTAATTTCTCCTTACTTTTTTATTTGTCAATTTGGTCCCTTACTTGATTCAAACCACTAATGCATCACTTTCTTAATCAAATAATTATTCAAAAATAATCCCTTCTAATTTTTTGTTCTTTCTGAAATAGTCACTAAAATGCAAAGATAAGGATTCAAGCTTCTTAACTTTGCAAATTAGTCCTCAAATCAACATTACTACTTGAATTTTATTACGTCAACTAAAATTCAGATTTAATCCTTCTCTAAAACCTCATTTCCGAATTGGTCTCTTAACTTTGACAATTTATCAAAATGGTCACTAATTCGATTCAACATCAGTTTAACATTCTAACTTCAATTTCACATCTCCAACTTCAATAATAACATAAATACACTTCAAAATCATAAAGATTCAGATTAGTCCTTTAACTTTCAGAATTGCTGAAATGGTCCTTATACCTTTAATTTAGTGTTTTACTTCCAAATAACAATTCAAGCTTACTAGATCATTTATCCAGCATCACAAACCATAAATCAAACTTGAATCCATAAACCCTAATCATCTTCATACAAACTAAAATATGTAGGGTTTAAATCTCAACTCAATAACATGATTTTAACATTATACTAGCTTGATTTCAACTTGAATTTCATCATGAAATCATAAAATTCCAAAAGCCCCAAACTTTTTCCATAAACCCTAATTTCTTCTCATGCAAAATTCTCATCAATCAAGCATGTTTTCCATGAATTATTTACCCAAAAGATAGAACTTGAAGAGTATAACAACTTTGCATTTGAAAATATTACCTGAAAATTGATTTTCGAGGCTTGAATAGAACTTGGAAATTTTCTCCCCTTTCCCCTTTATTTTTGAAATGAAGAAGATGAAGAGTAGTCTTCATCTTTTGGTTCTTTAACTTTCAATCTCTAAAATTATGCAACTTGTAAATATAAATGAATTTTAAATTCATTTAAATAGTGAAATTGCTAAAATGCCCTTTTAATCCAATGTTTGAGATTTAATGTCATCAAAATCAATGGCCAAGATCTCATCCATGTGTATTTGGAACTTTCAAAATTGCCCTCAAAGTTTCAAAATATTTTCAAAAAAGCCATCCATGTCAAAGGACCAATTTGCCCTCCAACTAGACTTTATTTACAGCAAGTCTTAAAAATAGACACCCCATTAAAGTTGAACCAAGATAAGGATTCAAGCTTCTTAACTTTGCAATAAATCACCGTTTGCTTTAAACGAAACTAGATGAATAAATCTTTACATCGATATAAAATTCACCATCTAACCATTTTTGTAAAATTTATGGTGAATTTTCAAACTTACTACTAAATCCAGTTTTCCTACCCAACTTCCAAAAATAACTTCAAACTTTATATTAATTTCTCCTAACTTTGCTATTTGTAAATTTGGTCCCCTTACTTGATTCAAACCACTAATGTATCACTTTCTTCATCAAATAATTATTCAAAAATATTTCTCTCTAATTTTTCGGTCTTTCCGAAATAGTCACTAAAATGCAAAGATAAGGATTCAAGCTTCTTAACTTTGCAAATTAGTCCTCAAATCAACATTACTACTTGAATTCTATTACTTCAACTAAAATTCAGATTTAATCCTTCTCTAAAACCTCATTTCCGAATTGGTCACTTAACTTTGACAATTTGTCAAAATGGTCACTAATTCGATTCAACATCGGTTTAACATTCTAACTTCAATTTCACATCTCCAACTTCAATAATAACATAAATACACTTCAAAATCATAAAAATTTAGATTAGTCCTTTAACTTTCAGAATTGCCGAAATGGTCCTTATACCTTTAATTTAGGGTTTTGCTTCCAAATAACAATTCAAGCTTACTAGATCATTTATCCAACATCACAAACCATAAATCAGACTTGAATCCATAAACCCTAATCTTCTTCATACAAACTAAAATATGTAGGGTTTAAATCTCAACTCAATAACATGATTTTAACATTATACTAGCTTGATTTCAACTTGAATTTCATCATGAAATCATAAAATTCCAAAAGCCCCAAACTTTTTCCATAATCCCTAATTTCTTCTCATGCAAAATTCTCATCAATCAAGCATGTTTTCCATGAATTATTTACACCAAAAGATAGAACTTGAAGAGAAGAACAACTTTGCAGTTGAAAATATTACCTGAAAATCCAGTTTCGGGGCTTGAATCAAACTTGGAATTTTTCTCCCCTTTCCCCTTTTATTTTCGAAATGAATAAGATGAAGATTAGTCTTCATATTTTGGTTCTTTAACTTTCAATCTCTACAATTATGCCACTTGTAAATATAAAAGAATTTTAAATTTATTTAAATAGTGAAATTGCTAAAATGCCCTTTTAATCCAATGTTTGAGATTTAATCTCATCAAAATCAATGGACAAGACCTCATCCATGTGTATTTTGACCTTTCATAATTGCCCTAAAAGTTTCAAAATATTTCAAAAAAGCCATCCATGTCAAAGGACCGATTTGCAATCCAACTAAACTTTATTTACAACAAGTCTTAAAAATTGCCACCCCATTAAAGTTGAACCAAGTTGGTTCCATTCCAACTGGCCTCATTCCAAAATATCTTAGATTTTTATTTATGGCATTTATTCGATCCAAATATTCGATTTTCACTCAATACGATTTCCAAATTTTCTTTCTTTGAGCTTTATTGCTTTATAGTCACTTCATCAGAATTTAACTAAATCTAGTTAGAATCCAATCAAAAATAATAAAATATTCATAAAATTTATTATTCATAAAATAATATTTTATGAATTTTCCATAACCTTTAGAACTGTCTTTAAAATTTCAACTTGATCAGATGTACCGATAATTACCGAGAAGTTTATCAGGTACAATCCCTACTTGAAAATCTTATAACAATAATCTATTACGAATATTGTTGACTCATGTTGAATCCTTTTTATCAATCAAAAACACTAACATGGAACCTTCCCAGTAGGTCACCCATCCTTGTGCTACTATGGCTGAGCACGCTTAACAATTTTTATTCGATCCAAAATACGATTTCTAAATTTCTGAACTTTATCTCTTTATAGCCATTAATATAAACTTCGTACGAAAAATCTGGGTAATACAGAGATGTCACTCTTGGGGGTGAACTATTCATTTACGGGGTTAGATTACATAACTTTTGAAAATTACACTTTGGTCCCTAAACTTTTCTAAAGTTTACACTTTAACCCCTAAACTTTCAAAAAGTACATTTTGGTCACTAGTTAAAATTTTGGGATATTACAATACATAGATTATATAATATATAGGATATGTGACATTAATGATATATACATGATAGTGATGACTCATGATATACATGATAGTGATAACACACGATTTACATGATAAGAATGTTATATGAATCATATGGTAATATGATGCATAATTTATGTGATAGAAATAATGATTAGTATAAGAACATTATGACTTATATATCAATTATAGAATTTGTAATGCACTCTCGACATAACATACTGCATTATATTACTTCATATTTTTAATAAACTGTAATAAATGCCTCTCTAAGTTCGTACTTAGCGTGTGATGTTGTTCTACACGTAGGTTCTCCGAGATAAACCTAAGGGGAGCAGTCATTTTGAAGATCAAGTTATTATAGAAGCTACGATATGTACATCTTTAAAGTAGTTGATATCTAGTGGCATGTACGAATGTTAAAGTATATGTTAATATGTATTTTAAAGGAGTAAACTAGTTTGTAAACTTTAAGTGGATATCTGCTTTGGTAAACTTAAGTTTATAATATATATATATATATATATATATATTAACATGAATGTATGGACTTAGAAAAGGGTTTGCTACAAATGGTTATGATTTATGACATGGTTAAATATTGTTTAACTCTAATCGCGTAATAAATTTAAAATCAAGAAAGGGTCTAGGCAGGGTACCTAGTTTTCTCCCTGATTAATATTTTTTATTTCAAAAATACATTTATAAATTTTATAAAATAATTCAGGGTCAAAACTAGCTACAACAGCCTAACACAGTTTTTAATTCAAAATCAAGAAAGGGTTAAACTACGAAGTAAATTTAGTATAAAAAAAAGTTAAGTCAAGTTTTCTTATTAACTTAGTAGCATCTTTTTACATATATTCGGTATACGAGTATACGTTAAGGGCGTTACACAGAGAGTACGGAGAACCTGTTATTTCTCATACTTAGTATCAAAACTTTGCAGAAAACTTAGTACATAACAGAATTTGCCAAGCTCACTAGCTTGATTACCTGCAGTTTTATTAATCTTTTTAAATTTGCCCAAAGTACACTCTATGAGACCTTAGGTATGTGAGTCATCTGAAATATGACTTGCTTATAACAATAGTTACCAGGCTAGTATCCATATGGCTCCGTGTGAGGCTTTGTATGGCAGGAAGTATCGCACGTCACTTTGTTGGGCAGAGGTAGATGAAAAGTATATTTCTTTACCGGATGTATTAAAGGATACCAATGAGAAAGTGAAGCTTATAAGTGATCAGTTGAAGGTGGCTTTGGATCAGCAAAAGTTATATGCCGACTTGAAGCGAAGGGAGATAGACTATGCAGTTGGTGATCGTGTGTTTTTGAAGGTTTCACCTTGGAAGGAGGTGATGAGGTTTGGAAAAAAGGACAAGTTAAGTCCTAGGTTTTTGAGGCCTTATGAGGTGTTGAAGCGTGTTGGTCCAGTCGCATATAGGTTGAGATTGCCTGCTGAATTGGAGAAGATACATGATGTTTCCCATGTATCGATGCTTCGGAGGTGTAGATCGGATCCTTCGCATGTGATGCCAGTCGAAGAGATTGAGTTGAATATGGATTTGACCTATGATGAGGAACCAGTGAGAATTTTGGATTCAAGCAGCAAGGTTCTTCGAGGAAAGACCATAGGTGTTGCGGAAGCAGTTCTCTCATCTCTTTCCGTTAGGTAAATTTTGAGGACAAAATTTCTTAAGAGGGAGAGAGTTGTAAACCCAAAAATTGTGCCTAGAAGTTAATTGGATCAATTAGATGGTTCGGGAGAATCGGGTTAGGCAATTAGAGTTAGTTTCGGGAATTAAATATTATAAAATTACTTTTGGTTAAAATAAAATATAGAAAAATGTTATAAAATACTTAATTGATATTTTAAGTATTTTGGTAAATTCAATTTGAGGTAATTAATTCCGATTTTGGGACATTTTGTTCTAGTGACTAAAATTAAAAGTTTCAAAATTGCTTTTGGTGACTATATCGTAAAAGGGTAAAAACTTAGAATCTTTAAGGAGCTATTTGACCAAACTTTTCCATCAGATTTTACACTAATTTAGGCTATTTTTAAAGTGTTTTTAAATAGTTTTTATATTTAAAGGAATTAGATTTACTAAAAGGATTTTATTTTTACAAAATCACTTTCTTACGTAACTAACTTTGATACAACTTTTCTCTCAACTTTCTCAGCAGCCAAACTATCAAAATCTTTCCAAAATTTCCATGAATCAATCTTTTTTATTTCCTTTTTGATTTTCTACTAAATCTACTTGGGTTTCAACCAAACATTTCCAATTAAGGGAGAAATCTACAATTGGAGGTGATTTTTGTTTCTCTCCTCTAATTAAAAGTTCTTTATTGAAATTCCCAAGTTCATGATCTTTTGCTACTATGTTTTTCATTATGGAATTATTATTTAATTATGGTTTTTGTAATTAAATTGAATATTCTATGGAAATTGAGTAAAAAGCTAATTTGGATCTGTTTTACAATGAATCTAATTGATTTAGATCATTTATAAGATATGTTTTAATGTTAAAAGGAGATGTTAATTAAAGGAATCCTGAAACTATGTGAATTGCTAATTTTCTAAGTTGTTTATAGTTGGTTTTTGGTGTTGCTGGAGGTATAAGGACGGGTTTAGGATGTTTTGGATGTTAATTGATGTTATTAAGATGTTGAAATCAATAGATTTTGGCTGGCTTTGTTTAGATGAAGTTTGGTGTTGATTTCAGTTGTTTTAGATAGGCGTTTGATGGATCTAAGGGAGGTGAAGTTGTGTTTTTTGTTTGCTGGGAACTATAGATGCATGGAAGTGCATCAATCTTCTTTTTTTGTTTGGGTAAAGTAGGGGAATCAAATCCTTTGGATTTTAGAGACGTTGCGAAAGCTTTGAAAGTTTGATCGCGAATCGGCGTGTGAGCATTTGGTTGTTGGTGAGTGGAAATGTGTTTTATTGCCTTAAAAAGGTTTTGAAAGAAGTTGTGGGAGTTTAGAATAAGTTTGAAACACTTATCTAAGCTCAAAAGTAAGTATTGGTTGAGCTCTCTCTTGTTTTCGATTTTGCAAAATACAATCTCATGCACATGTTTATAGATTTGATTACTTACTGCTATATGCATGTTTTGAAAACAAAAGATGTTGCAAATGATTATTCATGTTGAGTTTTGTGGGAAGCAAATGATTTATGTAAGCATGTTGTGGATGCTAGAATACATGGTTTAATGTATTGAAAAATGGTTTGGGTTGATGCATATGTAAAATAGTAAGCTAATGTGGTTTTTAATAAGTATATTGGCAAGTAGCTGTGATTAAAATGTTATCGGATATAGTTGCCTAGCCATAGGGTTTAAAGTGCACTATAAAAAGTCACCTCATGTGTGTCGAGGGGTTGTAAGTGTGCCATTTTCTCCACCATGAGAACCGCAGCGGTCGAGGGGTTAAATGTGCCATATTCTCCCGCTGGAGGATTGAGAATCACAATGGTTGACGGGTTAAATGTGTCGTTTGCTCCCATTGTTGATTGTTTACATCGTAACCGTTGAGGGGTTAAATGTGATGTATGCTCCGGTTAGATGTATGTTAAGTGGTCGTAGGAACCACTTGTCAAATCCGTGTATCCGATGTGTTTTTCTAAGTTGAAAAGAAACTTGTTTTGAGTAACTTGAATGCTAATATACGAGATGTTGTATCATGAGAAATGGATTATGTTATTGCGTAATGTGATTTATACATGTGCTGCTCTTTAAGTTTGTTATCTAGATATTTTGGCATGTGAAGCTTAAATTAAGGGTTGTGGTTAAGGTTTTTCAAATAATTACCGCTTTAATAATATTAGAAATTCCGGGTTAAGGTGACTATTAAATTAACATTCGGTTATAATTGCGCGTTTATTTTAACGCATTTAAAATATGGCATATAAACCCGTTTTTTAAGTGGGGGGAAAACGCTAATGCTTTCGTGGAGATATCGTTCTCCCGTGTAGGCCTAGCAAGTACCTTTGGGGCTCGAGTACCTTATGCTTTCGTAAGGATATCGTTCCTTCGTGCAGGCATAAGCGAATGGGTCCCCCTGAATTGAACCCGGTTGAAAGGAGCCTATAATGGGTGATGATCGGGGGCCTTGCTACTCTTAGTAGAGGACAGCAAGGACAATTCGGGTACCTCTTAGCACCAACACTGCATGTAGAGAACATAGAGAAACCCACCCCTTTAGAGCCATGCGGATAACCTTAGGTGTTTTAGACGGGATAAATAGGTTTCTTTGTTTTTGTTTGTTTACCTTATTTAATTTGTCCTTTTATTTGTGTATTTATTAATTCTATCCGGTACTGACTTGTTTCCTTTTTTTGGCTATTTTTTTCATGCATTATTACATTCGCATTACATAAAGGTACTAGATCAAGTGGTTTACCCGATCAGAAAGTCTTTCACCATGGAAAAAAGGTGTCTTAGAAAAGAGGAACTCAACTTGTCTGTTAGACATTGGTCAGAAGTCAACCAGAAGGACCAAGGGGACAGTTTACCAAGTGAACGCGTGATAGCCGAGTACACCTATATGAGTCTTCAACAGAACAACTTAGGGGATCTTCAAAGTATCTTGGAAGAATGGGACCAGAGATTACAAGATAGATTCCGTGATAGTTATGGTGACATTGCACAGTTGATGTACATCCGGGTCAACCAGCCCCTACTCCGAGCCATTTTTCAGTTCTGGAATCCTGCCTTTTGCTGCTTCACCTTCAATGGACAGGACATGATGGCCACAGTAGAAGAATACACCGCTCTTCTTAATCATAAAAATGTTCAGGAAGATTGGATCTACGTAAAACCTCCGAGGAATCAAAAATACACTTCCAAGCTCAAAACCTTTACCGGAATGAGCGACGATTGGGTCAATGGCTTGATCCGACTTCGAAGAGATAGTATAGTATTTGCAAGGGAAAACATTCGAGACATCCTACCTGCACATCCGGATGAGGAGAAAAAGTTAGACATGCTTGCCTTGGGGATATATGGATTGGTGATCTTCCCAAGAATTCTGGGAAACATTGATGTGGCCATTCTAGATTTGTTTGAGCGGATAAAATGGCGAGCAAACCCAGTACCAGCTATTTTGGCTGAGACCTTTATTTCTCTAAATGCCAGTCGGAAGCACGAAGAAGGGCGTTTTCGAGGATGAGCACAACTGTTACAGGTATGGATTCAGAGCCACATGTGGAAGACACTGACGAGGGTTCTGCCGGGAATATCCTTCCGAGATTTTTCGCCTTTATGGGAATACTTAGCAAAAGAGTGGCGAGAGGACTTGAAAACAAGAAAATGGGCCGGTTTCTTTAGGAATATCCAAGGCGAGGACATAGTATGGAGGGTCCCGTGGCTCGGTAGAGTTAATTACTTTTTATATAGTTGTGGTGATTTCAATTGGTTGATGATGTTGGGACTACATGGAGGGATTGCTTGTGCCCCACTTCTGGTGTCCCGACAATTCGGATCGCAACAGTTCATTCCCAACACCGCCGGGTTAAGCCGAACTGAATTTCTTTTCAAAGGGGAGTTCAAAGAGAAAGTTCAGACTATTATGAGGGCTTGGGACCATTGTTACCGGATTAGGGTGGAAGGAGACACCGAGTACATGACCACCCCAGACTACGATCTTTGGAGACGTTTGAGGGTAAACAATATGATTCCCGAATCTGATCAAGGACCAACAATGTCACTCGAAGAGCTTACAAGGGTGGTACCGTCTGAAGCTGACATCTTACAGAATGAACTCGAAGAAATTAAAAAGAAAATGGACATCCAACAGACTCAACATGTGAGCGAGCTCTATAAGGCAAGCTTAGAGGTTGACGAGCGGGACGGGATCATTAGGCAGTTGAAGAAATTAAATGCAGATTTGAGCGACAAGAACACTCTTTATCAAAAAGATTCCCTTCTACTACAAGCAAAAATACAGAAGGCCGACCGGAGTCAATTCATAGCTGTGGAAAGAGAAATAATGAATGGCATCCGTTTGGTGAAAAAAAACGAGAAATCAACAAGAGAGAGATCGAGAAAGAGATAGAAATCTGTCATTTGGCTATGGAGGAAGAAAAACGATCCGCCAAGAAGGCCATTGATCAAGAAAAGGAAAGATTCAGGCAAGAAATCAGCAAGGGAAAACAAGCTGTCCATCATAAGAAAGAAAGCATCGCTGTATGGAAAAGAAAGTCCATGAATATCCAGAATAGACTGTTAGAGATGCAAAAACTGTACGATGACACTATTCAAAGTCTGGAACAAAGCTAAAGTCAGAATGGCGAATTAAAAGGAAAGGTGGCAGAAGTTGAACACTCCCTTCGAATGTACTGCTAGAGAAATGGCTTCACTGAGCTACAAGAAAGAGAGCGCGAAGTAAACATGTTACGAGCACGAATTAAGTCCCTCGAAGCAACTGTTGAGGATTACAAGGAAAGAATTAGTGTGTTCGAGGAGGCTGCAGCCGGAGGGGACACCTATTGGAAAAAAAGACTGCGTGACGCTGCCCGGATGGTACAGGATAGGGACCAGTATTACGCAAACTTGATGGTGGACATACAGCGAGTCGCCAGGCATGCGAATGATTTGGCTGTCGAGGCCGAAACACTCCGACCTTTCATAGTCCCGGAAATGGAAGAAGCTCCCAGGTTCCTCAAGTTGCTCAGGGCAATTGGAAAATTAGGAGATAGAGGTAGGGCTTATCTATAGGGCTTTGTGTTGTATTTAGCTCTTTTGTATTAGGAATCTTCATTTTGTAATACGAACTCTGTTGTAATTTAGACCCTTTAATTCCCGTGGAAGTAGTTTAAAAGGGTGATTACCAGCGGAATCAGTACCTTATATGCATACATTCTTGCATTGCATCATGACATTCGCATCATTATACATGCAACTATTTTCTTGCAACCATATTAACATTATGAATATTGTGGCGTTGTGTGTAGTTAACCCGCAATCATTCATCATCCATACCTTACCCGGTTACAAAGCAAGCTCATGGAAGACAGGATAATCAGTCTAGAAAAAGGGCAAAAAGAGCTCGAGACAAGACTTGAAGAGACTCAAAGAAGCCTCAGTGATCAGATTGCGCAGTCGTAAGCATCTATAGTATCCGACATAACCGCATTGTTGGCTAAGAGTCTTGGAAAAATAGTGGAAGGAGAAACCGTTCAAGAACTAGAGAGTACCCCAGTTCACTACAAGGTTCAACCAACTGCACCAAACCCGGCTAGAAAGGTGTATATCGACCCTGCAGAAATGTCATCTAGTTTTCAAATAGGGGTACCTGAAACTCAGCCCCTCGACGCTGAAGCACTCTATGAAGAAGAGGTGCCAGACCTGAACATGGTTGAAAGGATCAGGACCGAGGTAGAGAAAAAGTGGGAGGAAAGGTTTCGCCTCATGGAGGAAAAATTCAAAACGTTACAATCTATAGAAGAATCCGGAAATGACGCTAGCGACTTAAGTCTGGTGTCCGATCTTGTCCTACCGCCAAAATTTAAAACGCCAGAGTTTGACAAATACGATGGAACCACGTGTCCTTCCGCACACATAACAATGTACTGTCGAAAGATGGCGGCCTACCTTAAGGACGAAAAACTACTGATCCATTGTTTCCAGGACAGCCTAACTGGAGCGGCGTTGCGGTGGTACACCCAGCTGAGCAAAGCAAATGTGAAGACATGGAAAGATCTGTCAAGAGCATTTACTGAGCAATATAAGCATGTAACAGATATGACCCCAGTAGAATTATGTTGGAAAATACGCCCAAATGTGGCGGGAAGTGGCCGCCCAAATTCAGCCACCCCTCTCGGAACATGAAATTACGCCGTTATTTATTAATACTCTGAAAGGGCCACTCTTTGATCACCTCATTAATAACACAACGCAGTGCTTTGCTGACTTAATCAGGACTGGGGAGTCCCATGAATTGGCAATTAAGAGTGGTAGAAATGATGGCGGGGAAAGGTCTCGAAAATATAGCAAGAGGAATGAAGTAAACGCCACCAGCACTTATACCACCCCGAAGAACTTCACAGTCTCACAGCCACAAGCACCTGTGGGAAAAACACAACACTCGAATCAAAGAGATGAGAGAATCCCCAGAAAAGAGAAAAGAGAGAAGAACTTTAACTCCCCTGCCAGTTTCGTACTCAGAACTTTATTCCCAGTTTATGAAACAGACCTGGTCCGTCCATACATTGTTACTCCTGTTAATCCGCCCTTCCCTTCTTGGTATAATCCGAACGCGCATTGCGACTATCACGGTGGTACCCCTGGACATCCCACTGAGAACTGCCTTGCTTTCAAAAAACTTATGCAGAATTTAATCGATTCTGGGATATTGAAGTTTGAAGAACCGAATGTAGCCAATAACCCGCTGCCTAATCATGGGAGCAGATGGGTAAATGTTATTGAAGAATACTTTACCAGGAGAATCAAGGATGATGTGTCAGAAATCAAATCTCCTTTACGGTGGGTATTTCAACAGTTATGCATGGCTCGTGTGATCGAAAAAGGCATGATAACAAGGCAGAATGGATGTGGAGTGTATTGCGAATTCCACCAGACTGAAGGGCATGATATCCAAGAGTGCGATGAGTTCAAGAGATTGGTACAACAATTAATGAATGAAAAACAAATAGAATTCTTTGACGAGCCCATAGGGAAGAAGGGATCGGACGTACATATGACAGATAGCCCCAAATCTAAATACGGGAAGGATAGACCTTTTATCATCTCTCCTAGGCTAGGGAATGCAGGTGCCTCCCAAGAAAAAACCACCAAGATGAGTCCCAGGATCATCATTTCAGCACCATCCCCATTCCCATTCAAGGATATGCGGCAAACCCCCTGGAATTATGCTGTAAATGTGACCATGCCAGAAAAACTAGAACATGGTCAGGTAAAAGAGCCTACGCTGAAAGACCAACAAAGCCATAGCGATGTAAACGTTGGTGAAGCCGGCCATTTCACAAGGAGCGGCAGATGTTATTCCTCCGAGGCTTTAAAAGAAGCTAAAAAATATAAGGGGAAGAATACAACAGTTAGCCCCACGCAGATATTTGGAGAAGAACCTCCCTCAAAGATGAATGAACCTGTAACTGAGGCCCAGGCCAAAGAATTTTTGAAGTTCTTAAGACATAGCGAGTACAACGTAGTGGAACAACTACGAAAGCAACCGGCCAGGATCACAGTACTGGATTTGCTCTTGAGTTCAGAAAAACACCGGGAGACGCTATTAAAAGTGCTAAATCAAACTTTTGTGCCCCAGGACATTTATGTGACAAATCTGGACATGATAGTGGGGCATATCACTGACTATAATCATATAACGTTTAGTGATGATGAGATCCCTGAGGGAGGAATGGGGTCCACCAAAGCCCTTAACATCACTACCCACTGCAAAGGGTATGTAGTACCGGGCGTACTGATCGACAACGGGTCAGCATTGAACGTCTTGCCTATGGTGACTGATAAGTGTTCAAAAGTACTATTTTTATTACCCTTTTTACTCATATTATTGTTAGACTTAAGCTCATAGTAGTTGCATAATTAGTCATTCATGCATTAATTCATGTTTCTTTCCACCGTTGAGCTTGATTACATAACTTGGTGATTTTTGTGGAAAAAGATGCTGCTTTGGTGTGTTTTTGTGTGTGTGCAGGATCACTTGCCAAAGCAAGGCTAGAGCTAGTTGCCAGGGCAATGCATGAAGGATATGCCGAGCTAGTTGCGAGGGCAATGCATGAAGGAGACGCCGAGCCAGTTGCCATGGCAATTGTCGACAAAGAGAAAATGCAATATGGTAGTCGAAATTGATGACTAGACAAGCCCAAGATGACGTGGAGCAAAACCCAAACCCAAAGGAATTTGATTTCCATGCAGAGATTAAAGAAGAATTAAATTCCAAGAAGATAGGAGAAATTCTAGTAGGAATACAATTATAATAAAGAATTATATTCTTTAACGATAATTTAATTCCAACTTAAACTCCTCCTCAAAGAAGGACTTTGGCCTAGCCCTATAAATAAGAAGGAGATTTTGACAATTCGATGGAGAGCAAGAGGAGAGGATTTTCGACAATTCCAAAGGGCAAGAAGGAAGAGATTTCGACAAGATAGCAAGGAGGGAGAGAGTTCAATTTCTTCTTCTTCTTTGCTTCCATTAGATTCATGGTAATAAGAGTTTGCACTTTCAATTCAAGGTTTACTCATTCTTGGTTCTTATTCTTGTTTGCGAGTGAATTGGGAGAGGATCTCGTAACTTCATCTATTTATCTAATATCGGGAGAGTTAGATTCAAGAAACGAATGAGTATGGTCTTTATTCAATCTATTGATGGTGAAGATTAATCCGGCTTAGGAATAAGTTAAGGATTTCAACGGCTAAGAGGAGCGCAAGATTGGTTGTTGTTCACCCTTGATTCATGCAGGGATGTATTATCAAGGCATGCACAAGTAGCTAGAGTTTCGACTTAGGGATAAGAAGAAACCATTGAAGAAAGCTCTGTCGAACCTTGAAGTTGCTGCCCAGAAGCCCAAGTAGTTGCCCAACTAGTTGCCCAGGCAACCATCGATTAGTTGCCAAGGCAACCCCGTTGTGCAAGTTGCCACGGCAACTGAGTTGCCCGTGCACTCTTTTACCAAGATGATCCAATCGGCTATCACACCTCAACTCACGATAACCTGGCCTATCTCTCTCTCATTTGATCTCATCTTTTCTTTTACTTTATTGCTTTCTAGTTTAGTTATTAGTTAAACTCCTATAATCCTTTAATTGTGTTTTTACTTTTCACAGTGCGGTAACTTAAGCAAAGTGGCCCAAACCAATCCCTGTGGAGACGATACTCGATACTCATATCACTTTATTACTTGCGACGTGTATACTTGCACAATTGCGTAACACTTATCACACGCAACAGTGACCCTGCAAAAACTGCCAATAGATGGTTCTCACCTAAAGCCCTGCTACAATTCGGTAAGAGCCATTGATGGTACGCAAAGAGGAACAATGGGGAAATTTGAGGTGCCCCTATTGATCGGACCGACTGAATATGTGATCGATTTTGTGGTGATGGACATAAAACCATCTTACAGCTGCTTATTGGGAAGACCATGGATCCACTCCGTAGGAGTTGTCCCCTCATCATTGCATCAGAAATTAAAATTTGTAGTCAAAGGCAAATTGGTCACAGTAGAGGCAGAGCAGGAAATTGTTGCTTCAGTGACATCAGACGCCCCCTACATTCAAAATGATGAAGATGCTGCAAAATGCTCGTTCCGAGCATTAGAACTAGTGAAGGCCACATTCGTTTTGGAGGGAAGTCGGATCCCCTACCCAGGTTATCTAATTGTACCAAGATGACCGTCGCAGAAACTTTGGGCCGAGGAGACAAAGTAGGAAAGGGGCTGGGGAAGAAATTACAAGGAAACCTAAGAGCCAAAAATATGATAACCAAGAAGGATCGTTTTGGGCTGGGTTACCAACCAAGTGTCCAACAGAGAAAAGAGGAATACAAGAGAAAGGAAGAGCAAAGAAAAGCCAGATTTAAAGGAGAATACATTCCGTGGAGACCAATGTCCTTTCCTAGTTTAAAAACCACTTTTGTCTCCGGAGGACTCTACTAGCCATGTCAAGAGGTTGAAGAGGCAATTAAGGAAAACGACGTACTCAACCAGGAGGAGATACTCGGTGAATCATTTGAAGGGATGTACATCAACATGATAGCTGGAAATGACCGAGGCAGCAAAATGTTGACCAACATCCGCCCTTGCCGTCCCGGGGAAACACTCGATAACTGGAGCTGCATTGATCTACCTATAGTTTTTAGGAATAGATCAGAGTAATGCTCCGAATCAACCTTTTGTTTTTGCCCGTAAACAATGGGGATCTCTTGTATGGGGCACCTATGTTAACTTTTTGATTGAAATGAAAATATCCCCACTTTCCTAAAATGACCAAAGTTTCATTTATTTCATTCATGCATTCTTCATGTTCATTCCCTTCATATAAAGTCGTCTCCTTCCCAATACAATTCATTCTCATTTAATGCAGGTCGCTCATGATTGACGATATGAATGATACCGGATCCAATCCTGGAGTGAATTTTGAATGCCCTGAGGTCTCAGAGGGAATTGAGGAAGGATATGATGAGATAGAAGGTGAGGTCCCGGAAGAGTTAAAGAGAATGGTGGCCAACGAAGAAAGGCAGATCATGCCCCACCAAGAAGAAACAAAAGTTGTAAACCTGGGGACTGAAGAAGAGAGAAAAGAAATAAAAGTAGGGACGATGATTTCCTCAAAAACCAAGCACGAACTGAGAACCCTACTTCAGGAATTCAAGGATGTTTTCGCTTGGACTTATCAAGATATGCCAGGGTTGAATACCGACATAGTGGTGCACAAATTGCCAACAAAATCGGAGTGCAAACCAATACAACAAAAACTTCGGAGAATGAGACCAGATATGTTGTTAAAGATCCGAGAGGAAGTAAAAAAACAGTTTGATGCTGGGTTCTTGGAGGTAGCCAAATACCCCGAGTTGGTTGAAAACACTGTACCGGTACCAAAGAAAGACGGAAAAGTTCGTATGTGTGTAGATTATAGGGATCTAAACTGAGCCAGCCCTAAAGATAACTTCCCTTTACCACATATTGACACGCTGGTTGACAACACTGCAGGGCATTCATGGTTTTCATTCATGGACGGCTTCTCAGGGTACAACCAGATAAAGATGGACCCTAACAACATGGAGAAAACTACGTTCATAACCATGTGGGGCATTTTTTGTTTTCGGGTGATGCCATTTGGGCTAAAGAACGCAGGGGCAACATACCAAAGAGCAATGGTGACTCTTTTCCATGACATGGTGCACAAAGAAATAGAAGTATATGTGGACGACATGATTGCCAAATCCTGAACAAAGGAAGAGCACCTATAGAACTTGAGAAAACTATTCCAAAGACTACGAAAGTACCAACTGAGGCTCAATCCTACCAAGTGTACCTTCGTCGTTACTTCTGGAAAACTCTTAGGGTTCGTGGTAAGCAGAAGAGGGATTGAGATTGATCCAGATAAAGTTAAAGCCATCCAGGATCTCTCACCGCCCCACACTCAGAAGGAAGTTCACGGTTTCCTGGGAGGTTGAATTATATCTCTCGTTTCATTTCCCAATTAACCGACTGATGTGACCCGGTCTTCAGACTTCTTAGAAAGAATAATCCTGGTGTGTGGGATGAGGAATGTCAAATAGCCCTAGAAAAGATCAAAAAGTACCTGACAAATGCTCCAATTTTAGTCGCACCAGTACCAGATCGACCATTAATTCTATACCTGACAGTTTTTAAGAATTCAATAGGATGCGTATTGGGGTAACACGATGAGTCAAGAAAAAGGGAGCAAGCCATCTATTACCTAAGCGAGAAATTCAATGATTGCGAAATGCGGTACCCGCTAGTGCAGAAGCTATGTTGTGCTCTAGTTTGGGCTACCAAGCGGCTTAGACAGTATATGTTGTACCATACTACTTGGTTGATATCCAAGCTAGACCCATTGAAGTTCTTAATGGAAGCGCCAACACTAACAGGAAGGATGGCCCGATGGCAGATGCTCTTATCCGAATTCGATATTGTATATGTTAACCAGAAAGCCGTAAAGGGGAGTGCCGTAGCAGATTTCCTAGCTAGTCGTGCTTCGGATGACTATGAGGCATTGAACTTTAATTTCCTAGACGAAGACTTGATGTGCATTACAACCGAGGAAGAGGTTTCAGATGATAAATCATTGAAACTTTACTTCGATGGAGCCTCTAACACCCTCAGACATGGGATAGGAGCAGTGCTAATTTCTCCTGAGGACGTCTATTATCCTTTCACCAGCAGATTGGAATTCTTCTACACAAACAATATAGCTGAATACGAAGCTTGCGTTATGGGACTGAACTCAGCTATTGAGAGAAAGGTTAAGGAACTTCGAGTATTCGGAGATTCATCCTTAGTAATTTACCAATTGCGCGGAGAATGGGAAACCAGTGACCCGAAGTTGGTCAAATATTATGAATTGATTCAAGAGCTCACCAAAGAGTTCAAAAAGGTCAGCTTCAATTACCTGCCCCGAGAAGAAAATCAGATGGCAGACGCCTTGGCAACCTTGGCATCCATGTTTAAAATAAACACCGAGGCAGAAATAAAGCCCATTGAGATGCAGACGTTTGAAAGGCCTACTCATTGTTGTAATGTACAGGAAGAGATTGATGGAAACCCATGGTACTATGACATCTTGCAATATGTCAAGCTTCGAAAGTATCCAGAAGGGGCAAACGACAATGACAGAAAGACACTCAGAAAATGGCAACAAGATATGTCCTAGATGGGGAGATCCTATATAGGAGAAGTCATGATCAGACATTGCTGAGATGTGTGGATGCCCGGGAGGCAAAGGAGATTTTAGCCGAAGTACATGACGGGCTCTGTGGATCGCACGCCAGCGGGCTGTCTATAGCCAAGAAAATTATGAGATATGGTTATTTATGGTTGACCATGGAGGGAGATTGCATCGATTACGCCAGGAAATGCCACAAATGCCAAATCTACGCTGACATAATTCACGCACCCTCATCGCCTTTACACACCATGAATTCTACGTGGCCTTTTGTGGCGTGGGCATGGACGTCATCAGGCAGATCCATCCGAAATCTTCCAATGGACACCGTTTCATTTTGGTCGCCATAGACTACTTCACTAAACGGGTAGAGGTAGCATCTTACGCCAACATCACAAGGACTACAGTATGTAAGTTCTTAAAGAAGGAGATTATTTGTCGATATGGACTGCCAGAAAGGGCCATCACCGACAACGCTTCCAATCTGAATAACAAAATGATGACGGACGTGTGCACTCAATTCAAGATAACACACCATAATTCCACAGTCTATCGTCCTAAAATGAATGGAGCAGTGGAAGTAGCAAACAAGAACATAAAGAAGATCATAGCAAAGACGACTGATACTTACAAGGATTGGCATGAGAAGTTGCCATTCGCCCTTTTCGCCTATAGGATGTCCATTCGCATATCAACAGGGGCAACACCCTACTCCTTGGTGTATGGTACCGAAGCAGTACTCCCCATCGAGGTAGAGATCCCGTCTCTCCGGGTCTTAAACGAAGTAAAATTGGAAGAAGCTGAATGGGTACAGGCCAGACTCGACCAACTAAATCTCATTGACGAAAAAATACTAAAGGCCATTTGTCATGGTCAAATGTACCAAAAGCGGATGATGCAGGCATACAACAAAAAGGTGCGCCTAAGAGAATTCAAAGAAGGGAATCTGGTGCTCAAGAAAATCCTCCCTATCTAGAAAGATTCTCGAGGAAAGTGGATGCCCAACTGGGAAGGACCGTACGTCGTAAAAAAGGCCTTCTCAGGAGGAGCCCTGATCCTAACAGAAATGGATGGAGACGAGCTGAAAAACCCTGTAAATTCTGATGTCGTTAAGAAATACTATCTTTGGAAAAAAAGAAAAAAGAAAAAAAAAAGAGAACAAAAATGGAGAGCTCAGGGCGAAAACCCGAAACCGGGTGTCTTGAAGCAGAGGGAGGACCTGAGTTGAAAACCCGTAAAGGGTGGCTCGGGTAAATTGAAAAGTTGAATATCCGAAGAGAAGGGTATCCCCATGAACATCATGAAGAGGAGGCTTCAGGCAAAAAAATTCTACACCGGTTGACAGAATCATGTATCATTCATATCGAAGATAATGAGGGATCTTGTATTTCATACTTAACTTTTCTTCTTTCTCATGTGTGTCATACCTTTTTTTTAAGATATCCCAAGCCCTTAATCGCAATAAAATCGTATTTTTGAGCATCCATTCCTTGCCTTCTTGTTAATTTCAGTCAAATAAGTTAACATAGGCTTATAGTAAAACAAGAGATTTTAGGAGCATTACTGTGACCTAACCTTAAAAGCGCAGGTGATTAAAGAAAATGATGTTAACTCCGCCCTCTAGATCCCTACATAATGGCTGTTGATAGGGAAGGTGGAAAGCTTCAAACAACCAGATAGGATGACCAATGGCGTACGTCCTGTCTATTCAAGGAAAGCATGCGAGATAACAAGAGAGATCTCTTGGGTGAAAACCCAGAAGGGCACCCCTAAAAAAAAACTCTCTAAAGCGAAAACCTGAAAGGGCACTTTAGAATTCCAAGTCGTAAATGGAGAAAAAGAAAGGTTGGAATGGTTGAACCTGACAGTGAAGTGGGGTATCGACGCCCGTGAAAAAGGAGAAAGTGAACAACGAGATCGAATAAGGACCAAAACGAGCCCACCAAGATATTGACACTCATGCATCATGAATAGTCAGACATCACTAGGATTAGGAGCATGTCAATTCATTTGTCGTAGCATTTTGTTTTATCTTAGACAGGTGTCTGCGGATTCAAAGAGA
Organism: Hibiscus mutabilis; assembly: GCA_019671005.1. NCBI lineage: Eukaryota > Viridiplantae > Streptophyta > Magnoliopsida > Malvales > Malvaceae > Hibiscus > Hibiscus mutabilis. The sequence continues at coordinate 22,654,607 of CM033729.1, forward strand.
CATCGATGGCCATCGTAGTGTGAATCCCAAATGAGAAGACAGTGGTTCTACATACAAAAGGCATATGTCTCCAAGTGCCTGTAGAGAGAGGTTCTATATAGGAAGAATCCTCTGCTCCGAGGCTTCAGAAGCTGAAAGTTTTGTATAGGAAGGACTTACAGCTCCAGGGTGAAGACTAGCAGTTCTATATAGGAAGAACTCCCATTCGAAGGAATTCACCCATGACACACAAGGTTATATAGGAAATCTTGTTGTGTTTGAAAGCGAAGAGTCTTATATAGGAAAGGCTCTGAGCTTCAATGTCTTAGAGTGAAAGGTTCTATATAGGAAGAACCCGTAGCTCCAAGATTTCAGACGCCAAAAGTTCTATATAGGAAGGACTGAAGGCTCCAGGGTTTGAAGACTAGCAGTTCTATATAGGAGGAACTCCAGTCGGAAGAATCCATCAGCAACGCAAAAGGTTTTATATAGGAGAAACCAGCGTTGAATGCGAAGAGTTCTATATAGGAATGACTCCAAGCTTTACTGTCTCGAAGTGAAAAGTTCTATATAGGAGGGACTCATAACTCGAGGCTTCAGAGCGAAGGGTTCTATATAGGAAGAGCCTGTAGCTCCAAGATCGGAAGGTGACGAAGCTCTATATAGGAAGAACTTACGAGGCTGAAGATTCAGCTAAGGAAGAGCGGAGAGTTCCAAAAGAACACGTGTTTCCAAAGCTACAAACAGGGAAATCTGATAAAAATGAGTGCTTATGAATCTTTGCTTTGTTTCCCATTCCATGAGAACAAGCAAAGAGGGGCAACTGTAGTCACTCATTTTTATCTGGTCTGTAAATACATATTAGTATAATTATTAGTATATTAGTGTTGCATGTATACGTTGTATTATATTATATTATATGTTTATTATGTGCATGAGTGTTACTAATATATATAAAATGTGTGGTGTGTGCATGTATATTATTAACTATGTATGTATACGCATTAACGATATGCGTGTCACGCATGTATCTATAGTTAGTACGAGCGTATTTGTTTTTACGGATGATGTGTGTAGATATTATGTTAATTATGTGTATGATTATATATGTATGTATGCTGGTATGTTATATTAATTAATGTTTGCATAGGTATATACGTATGTATTGTTGTATGTGTATTGCTGTTATAATTATAACTAATGTTATTATTATTGGGCTAATATAAAATGAAATCCAAAAAAAATGTTAAACCCAAATGAATAAATTGATAGTCCAAGTCCATTACAAATCTAAAGTCTAATATTATTATAAGGCCAGGTTGGCCCAAACCCAAACTCTATTTAATTATAATTATTTTGTGTGCAGATAACTATGGGCCATTGGATCAAGATCTGATCCAACGGCCACGATCAAGCAGGGATAAAATATCTGGCCGCGCGTGCATTACACGTTTGGACCGTTCGAGTGCCACGCGCGGACTCTTCGATATCCCACGCGTGCGTGAATCCCACGCGCTATAACTCCTCGACTGCTGAGCCACACGTGTCACGATCTGGAGCCGTTTCACCAATCGAGGCTTCATCTGGGCCGTTCATCCTTCAAGCCAGCCCGACCGTTAGATCAGATCTGATCTAACGGCCGAGAACACCTCTGGCTGAAGACAGAACCCCCACACCGCCACCATTCTTCACCATGCCGATCTCCAACCACCGCGCTCAAACACACCAGACATAAGAAAAGAAATATTATGTCAGTAGCAGTCCAGATCTGAAAGAAAATATTATATTACTTGTACCAAACCAAAATATAGGCATATATGTATGAAACAAACATTTTGTAAAGACAAGTTGTAATTGAAAGAGCCAAGTTGTAATCGAAAGAAAAAATACAAAAAAAGTCTTCAGTAGTAAATACTCGTCCCTTTTCTTACTTTGTTGCATGCATACAAAAAATTATACATAGTAAATAAAAAAGAGAGGGTTAGAAGTCGTTACCATCGTCGTCGGTGGATCTCCCCTCACCAGTGATAAGCCTCTTCGGCTTTCCCAAGCCGAACATGGTGAACTGAAATGAGTGAGAGGCCCTTTTCGTTTTGTTTTGGGTTGAAAATAAAAAAGGGGTTTTTTTCATTTCGTATTTCTTAGATCTAGGACGAATGAAGGCTTTTTCTCCGAATCCAAGTTTGGATTTGTGTCGAGGGTAAGGAGAGGTTCGTTTTGGTGTGTTTTTTGGGGCTCGCCGGCGCCGGCTAGCTGTGATCGGTGGCGGTCGGCCGCCGGATTCTGGGTTCATCAGGGAGAGTTGAGAGAAAAATAAGAACGAAGATGTTATAAAAACTGAAAAAATGAATGAAAATGCGGGAAATTTGATTCGGGCCAAAAAAATGCGTTTTATAGGTGTTATTATTTTGTGAAATGGGAAAATTACGTAATAAATCCCCCCGCGTTTTCAATATTTTCGTTTCTGACTCGTCGCATGGTATAATTACAATTCTAGTCCCCCTGATATTTCAAAAGCTTGCAATCCGGTCCCTAAATTACATCGAATCAGTTTTTAAATGGTAAAATTACCCCTTTAACCATCCCACACTTTTGAATTTTTCATTTCGGGTCTGCCCCTTGGTCTAATTACAGTTTCAGTCCTTTAAAGTTCGGTCCTGTTTGCCTTTTCGTCCTTAAATTGCATATTATTATCCTTTAATTTCTGCCACTGGTGTTTATTTCTTTTCATTTCAGTCATGTTTCCATGTAAATATTCATGTTCGTATTATAATCGTATATGTTGATGTAGTCTTTTGCCTTATTATATATCCCTCGTATATGCCTCGTATTTTTATGTTTACATGTATATGTGTGTTAAGTTTATGATGATTAAGTATCTTTATGTATTTGTTTGGTTATTCGTATTACGCATATTATGTTCAGTCGGCTCGTACACAACATGTCTTGTATTTTTGTACGTATTGTATGTTTTATTGGCTTTTAGGTTACGTGCTAGTATATTTTCTTTTTATGTACAATGTATTGCTTTATATGTGTTGAAATGTGTTTTATTTCTAATATGTATGTCTTCTTGAAATATATGTTTTTGTCTATACATGTATTTATTCATGCCTTGTTATTGTGACATGTTAAATTTGTTTTTATCTACTATTAAGCTTGATATGTATATGTGTGTTTTAATTATGTATTTTATTTATGTTAGATTAGTATTCTGTTATGTGAATATTTACTGTCTTTAAATTATCTGCCATGTTTTATATTTTTGCCACTAAGATTGCATATGATATATAAATTGTCAATGCGGTGCCCTTTTATCCGAGCGTAAACGGGGCCAGTATCAGGCGTAGTGATAGTGGTTGGGTGTTTACTCTCGGATAACGGGGCCTTTAAAATTTATTCGCAACTATTACCGAATATTAAACTAATCGTCACTTTAACCCGGAAAATCCAATATTAATAAAGCAGTAATTATTAAAGTGCCAATTTTGGGCGGTGTGGGGGGTGCTAATCCTTCCCCATCCGTAACCGACTCCCAAACTCAACAGTTTTTTAAGTCTCTGGTTTTATGGTGTCCGGCCTACCTAAGTGGCCGGTGGCGACTCCAATTTTTAAATAAAATGCGGTTTTAAAACCCCTACAGAATAATATTTTATATCCGAAAAATAACAAACACCTTCGAAAAACCTCGTTTTTTAGCGATAAAAAAGGATATCGCTACAGAATTAAAATGGTTTTAATTACATTGATGACTGTTTTTATTATCCCCTCACTAAGCTTATAGCTTACGCTCTCTTTTCTCATCAATGAAGAGAAATATCCATCTCGGACAGCAAGTGTGCAAAAAGAGATCCAAGGGCCAGAACAATTTCAAAGTATGGTTTATAAATGCTAAGTAGTAAAAAGAGGCAATATGACCAAGTTGTATTTGGGAGGTTTATTTTGAGTACTCCCCGTTTGTATAAGTTTGATATGATGTTTTAGTCTTGTATGATGCACTATGATTGATTTTAAGGGGTTGGGAAGCGTTATGCATGCTTGGGTAGAAATCATGCCCATAGGGATTTGTCTAAAATATGCCATATTAAGAATGATCTTCTACATTGCTGCTGTTTTGAGAAATTGTTGATTGTGAAGTTATATAATGTTTATGTGTTATTTGGAGTGTGTTAGTTTGAGCCAAAGTGTCATATGTTGGACCAAGAAGTCATTACAAGTCTTTTTGTACCGATACGAGTCACTAGGGATCAGTACGCGGGGACCTGTCTCAGCTCAATATGGGCAAAATTGTCTAGGCGTATCGATATGCCTGGTAATCGTATTGGTACGCATATCTGGTAAATAAGCTTGGTTTCGGTACACGGGAAGCCGTATCGATACGACCTTTAACTACTAGAATTCTATATTTTGAAAACTCATACACGTACCGATACGCTTGAGGACCATATCGGTACGCCTTTGAATTTTGACCTCGTTTTGATACGGATGGGCCTGTACTGGTACGCCAGTCGTTAAATCAGTTAGAATGCTTCCTAAAGTTTGTTTTCTTTATAATTTAGTCCCTGTTTCTTGATATTGCAATTAAATGAATTTGGATGGTTCTTTTAAGTTGTCATTTAACCTAAATGCATGAAATATGTCTAATTATTTATTGGTAACCTCAATTTCATGTAAGTCCACTTAATTATCAAAAATTATGTTTTAGTCCTTAAAATGCGAAATTGTACAATTGGATGTAAAATTGATGCCCGATTGGTTTGGGACTTCCTCCATAATTGGCATGAACACCATAGGACTTAAATATACATTTAGATAAGATAAAAGAAAACAATGTACTGTTTCTAATGCAAATCTTCTAAGTTTGTCTCGGCAAACCCTAATATAGCTCACTTGGTTCAGTCTTACACTATATCGGGTCAAGGGGTCACAGCATATAGTCCCTCAAAAATAGATCCAAGTCAAATATTTTACATAATCCAATTCTAATCCCGTAAAATCTAGACTACTTTATCGTTTTAGAATTTATGTAAAACTTATTTAATTTCTATATGTACTTTGAGTATATGCACCATGACTTTCTAGTATTTGGTTCCAAAATTTGCTTAATATCAATCTTAATATTCTCACTTAAAACATATGTCTAAATATTTTGCAAAATGTAGCATACATACACTTTCCCACAACCTACGTATAAGTTGGGAATGCCATTAAATATTTTCAACATTAACCCAATTCTAATTCCGTAAAATCATGACAACTTTATGGTCTTAGAATTTATTTGAAACTTATTTAATATTCCTCATCAAATATCTTACTTATATGTTTTCTTTCTTTTTCTATTTTGCATAGTATTCTAAATATAGAAGGATAACTCGATACAGAAAGTTGTGTTCCTTTCTTCGAGTTAGATGATCGGTGAATAAACGTCACATGAACTGTGCAAGCGTACACTGCCGATGCAAGTTTAATTAACGAGTAGACTTTGTTAGATATCGATCCCACAAAGATAGGTATTTAGTTATATTCTTATGTCGCTACAAGCAATTCTGCAAATCAAATGATTGTAAGTGTAGTTGTGACCGTAAAGAAATAATAAAATGATTAAATATAAGATCGATGTGAAAGCAAAAAAGAACAAATTTATGAAAGTAGAGAAAATATCAAATAAAAATTTGGATATCCTCACTTAACTTGACAGGTTACCATATGCAACAAGGCAACAACATACGATGATTCATTTGACAAATAAGACAATAAGCTTGCTTATTGGATGTCCTTCAACTCTCAATCGATGACTCAACTATGTAGATTAACCACAACTTTCGTTGTTCGTCAAAACTACACATCCTCGAACAAGTGGATCAACTCTCGTTGTATACTTATCCAACTTTTGTTGTAATATTTTGTTAATCTGAACTGTCACTGCATCTTTCAATTTCAATTATTATGCTAAACATTCTCATGCAAACAAAGCTCAAATCCAAAAATTAAAATATGAAGAAAGCTAATAAGTATATATTGAACTTAAAATCCAAGATAAATCAAGTTCATAACACAACTAAAAAAAGTAAACCATCTCCAATCAATAGAAGAAATATATATAAGCTTCGACACATAGATCTTTGCTTCCACAAAGGTTTATGCCTTGTCTATCCTTGGTTCTCTAAAAGATAGGCTTAAGTGGCCATGAAAGGAGCTTCGAAAGGTTGATTATGATGAAGAAAAAATGATAATCGCGTGACTCCCACCTCTCCTCTAAAAATATCCTTTTATGTGCTGCTGTGATAAGGACACTTGTACTTCATGTGATTTGTGTGGAAGACTGTCGCACTAAATTGTAACAAATAATACAAATGGCCACATACATATCAGAGCAGCCAAAACATTAATAAATATGCATGCCAACTAGTAATATCAAAAGATAACATCAAATATGTCATACTGATACTGGTTTTCGGCTCTCCAAAATATGATGATGTCTTCTGCTGCTCCTTACTCCTTGTACTCCTGAATACTTACGCGTGAAACAATAACACTCTAAGTATATACTTAGTGAGGCAATGTAAAATAATTAAAACATTTCTTTGCAAAGTAAAAATGGAAATAAATATAGTGTAATATAACTATAAAAAATGATTTGAAAATTATAAAGACTGACTTATCAAACCTCTTCCCCTTTTTTGTAACCTGTAAAAATCTCAATATTCATATATATGTACAATGCATGTTATATCAATACGATCCATTGTACTTTCAATTTCAATATAGCCTAATGTACTATGGATGAGAATACATAGTATGCGAGTCAATGATGAGTATGCACATGTGCTGACATCAACCAATTTGTTGTGCCATAATAAAACAATATATCAATGTAAACACTACCGTAACTTAACGGCATCAATAATAACGATAGGTCATATTTGTAGAACACAACTCACTGTATCACCACTGTAACTTAACAACAGTATTAACCGATAGGTCATAGCTGTAAAACACAACTCACTGTATCATTATTGTAATTTGACAGTAATATTATATCGATATACTCCACCTCTTTGGCATGCCAATATACCAAGACTCTCAATAATCATACAATGGGCTTTTTGAACAATTCACTATTATGAACCATTCGTTCATTTCGATAATATCAATGGATCAAAATCAATAATTTTAACATATAAAAATATGCATAGGGCAGTTCATACCCGAAATCATTCACAAAACCATTCAAAACCATTTAATATAAATCAAATCCTTTTCTTCCAACATTTGAGGTTTACTTATCACAAGTCTTCCTCGTATCATAATTAAAATAAATAAGATTGCACTCACCTTTGCCTCACTAAAAGATGTACTATTACTTCCAACCTTACTCTTGAATTTTATCTTTATCAGCAGCCTTGCTTGTATCCTGATTACGATCTACACAACATTTCAACAACGCATACCATTCAAAATACATGTTAGTATCATACTAACATTGATACATATTAGGAATAATATTTCCTAATAATTCTTTAACTTTCCAAAATATTCATTTTAGTCCTAAGGACTCTTTTTAAACTTCAAACTAACATTTTCAAGTCCAAACCTTACAATTCTCATTATTTACACTTGAGGACCCACTTTAAAAAAAATTACACACTAGTCCTTGAAATTGCCGAAATTTCAAATTGGTCCCCAAAGTTAACACAACTTCAAAATCAACCTTCTAATCACTTTTAACTTAATTTTCCAACACAAGACACTTCAAAAACAAGCTTAACAACAAAACCCCTAAACTTCCCAAATTTACAACTTAATCCTCAACACTTTATAAACTTCCACATTAGTCCAAATAACTTTCTAAAGCTTGCAAAATCATCATTACACCATATATAATCCTTAGGAAAATTTTCCATAATTTTCCCAATATTTTCTACCATAGCCGAATACCAAAGGTCACTTTGACCAAACTTTACATTTTGATTCAAGCATGAATTCAACCTCAAAGCAACATATTCAAGCTTCTAACATCATTCTTACTTCAAATAAAAATTTGGCAAGAGTTTCCCCTAATTTTTTCCATTTTCCCAAATTCAACCTACATCATAATTCAAGTAATTTCCACTATTTGCAAGCTCGAAACAACATCACAACATCATACTTAATCAAAAGAATCCATAAAACATGAAAATCCAACTTGTTCTTCATAAACCCTAATCCCCAAACTTAACACATAGATATGGAAACTACTAAAAAATTATACCAAATGAAAGAGAATTCAATGGAGATTAATTCTCTATTTCATGTCTTAAACCAAAAACCATTCAAATCATGCTAAAAATTGAATCAATTTTTTTCTTACCTTGCTATGGTGTTTCGAAATTGGAGGAAGAAGATGGGAGAAATTCTAGCTTTTTCTTCATTAAATTAACATGACAAATGGCATTTTATTCTAAAAAACCAATATAAAAATCTCCACTGATAGTGTAATGACAAATTTTCCCATTAGTTATAACCAATAGGATCACAACACTTGTCTTATTTTATCCAAAATAATCAATTTAATATAAAAAGTAAGGCCAAAATGACCAAAATGCCATTAATGAATCTTGGCATTTTAAAAAATGCCATTATCTCATATTTACTCAAATATTGTATAGAATCAAATCCAAATCGAATCAAAACGATCCCAAAACTTAACACTATCTTCTTTTAGTCTATCTAAGACTCCAATAAAATTTTCATAATTTTTTGAGTTCGAATAGTCATCTGAATTAATTCCTAAAACTTATTCCCTTATAGCTTTTTATGCAAATCCCATACCAAAAATCCGATTCCCACCAAAAATCTTATACCGGGATCAACTATTCTTTTTTACCATACAAATAATTATTAGGAAAATTACCATGTTGGTCCCTAAACTTTTCCAACTTTTCACTTTTGTCACCGAACTTTTAATTTTTACATTTTAGTCACTGAACTAAAACCACCAACTTTTAAATCTTTGCAATTTAGTCACTAACCAAAAATTGGGGTATTACAGTGCTGCAATCAGGATTTTTTTGGCCCACACTATATAAAGATGCCCATAACTATGCCAAGGCATGTGATCGATGCCAGCGAGCAGGAAACATCTCTGGCAGACACCAACTGCCGCTCCAAAACATTATACTTGTGGACTTATTTGATGTATGGGGGAAAGACTTCTTGGGCCTATTTTCTCCATCATTCGGTAACTTATACATCCTTGTGGTTGTTGACTATGTTTTAAATGGGTTGAGGCTGTTGCATTGCCAACGAACGATGCAAAGGTCGTTGCCAAGTTCTTGCACAAACACATTTTTACTCGATTTGGTGCCCCTAAAGTGATTATTCATGATGAGGGTACCCATTTTAAATGCAATCTAATTTCTAAAGCTTTGCCCATATATGGAATTCAGCAAAGGATTGCCACGACATACCATCCCCAAACAAATGGGCAAGCCGAGATTTCAAACAAGGAGATCAAGAGTATCCTTTAAAAGACTGTAAATCCATCTAGGAAGGACTGGTCCTTGAGACTAGATGACTCCTTGTGGGCTTACAGGACAACTTTTAAAACTCCCTTAGGTACTTCACCATTCAGACTAGTCTTTGGAAAAGCATGCCACCTACATGTGGAAATGGAGCACCGTGCATATTGGGCAATCAAGACGCTTGATATGGCATGGAGAGCTACTGGAGAAAAAAGACTACTAGACCTAAATGAGCTGGAAGATTTTAGAACACAAGCCTATAAAAATTCCATACTCTACAAGGAGAGGACCAAACGTTGGCATGACAGTAGGATAATGCCAAGACAATTTGAGGTAGGCCAACGTGTTCTGTTTTTTAACTCAAGGTTTAAATTGTTTCCAGGCAAGCTTAAGTCAAGGTGGTCAGGCCCTTTTGAAGTTGTAAAGCCATATGTCCATGGTGCTATGGACATTACAAATTTGAAGTCGGGAGAAATTTTCAAGGTAAACAGTCAATGGTTAAAGCATTATTTGGTAGGCACTCCAAGGAATGCCAAAGAGGTTATTCTCCTGGCAGAGATTCAGTAATCATCATCAGGTTTTGAAATTTTTGTACATAGTAGGTTAGATGTTTTTCTTTTCAGTAATTTTCATTTCTTTCTTTTTCTTATTAGTTTTAAATTTTTTCTTTTTATTTTGATTTTTCTGCGTTGAATGGTTTTCTTTGAGAATGTGCAGATTTAGTGTGCCAGGCATAGTACCGAGATCTAGTAAGAGGCGATTGCAAATTGGGAGAATTTTGTGTGCCAGATACAATGCTAGGGAAGGGGTTTGGCATGCGGTGATTAGAAATTTTGATGAAAAATATTTGCCCTAGCTTGGTAAAAAGCTGGCTCATGAGAAAGTGAAATTAGTCTTTGAACCTTTACCCTAGCCGCCCAAATTGGATAAGTTAAAATTTTAATTTCAACTTAATCACCTAAATCTTTATCCCTCCACTCTTTTAAAGCATATCCTATCACTTAAACCCTTATCACATCATCCTATCACTTAACCCCTTACCACATCACCCTTTTTTCTTTCCCCCAAACATGCCATTAACCATCATTATCCCTCTTTAATTCGACCACTTTAATAATCCTCATTAAACACTCAACCTTTACTTCATTTACCCTAGCCATTCATTCAAAAAAATACTTCACTTTCACTTCTCTTTTTTGTTTTTCTTTATCAAGAAAGAAACACATATTCACTTTCTTCTTCTTTCTCTTCCCTACTCAAATCGCCCAAGCTTTCGACCTTATTATCATGGCTTCTTCATTGACTCCTTTCAAAATATTTTTCAATGAAGAAATCTGGAAAAAGTATGAAGTGAACTTTGCCTCAAGATCATTCTGCTATGAGAAGCACTTTGACTTCAAGGATGAGCCAACCGTGGGATTTCCACCTGACTTCATGGCTGTCGTAAACAAGCACAAGTGGGAACTCTTCTGCCAACAAAAAGGAGAAGTCTCTGCGAATATTGTTCGGGAATTTTATGCCCATTTGACCACCAAGGATAACCCTTTCTTGATGATTCGAGGCACATGCGTACATTTTGATGAGGGTTATATAAATGCCATGTTCAAATTGGGGGATGTCGAGGAGGAACATCTGGAGTATGCCAAGTCAATGACTGCTGCCAAGAGGAAGAAATTGCTGGCAGATCTGTGCAAACCAGGCACGGAACGGATTGAGTCCGCCAATAGACATTGAACAATCAAGAGACTGGCACTGAAATCTCAACCAAAGGGGTGGAACCACTTTTTGAAGGCAAATCCGATGCCAACCACCCACAACGAAGTGGTGTTAGAGGAACGACTGGCGTTACTATACTCAATCATTGTTGGCCGAAAAATTAATGTCGGTCGGATCATCATCGAGGAGACATATAAATGTGCTGGTAAGCCAAAAGGCAGTTTGTTCTTTTCTTTGTTAATTTTTAACATTTGCATGAGGCAGAGTGTGCCCAAGATTGACTCAGACAAAGGCCAAGAAATTAAGGCCACCACAAGCATGTCGGCACTATGGAGGCAACTCACTGCCACCGAGTCAAAAGACAAGGGAAAGAAGAAAGCAAAAGAATCTACTCCAAAGCCCAAAGTATCGAAGCTAGAGCCTGACACGCCCATGTCAGTTGATTCTGTGGCATTGCTCTCCTAGATCCACCATTGCTAGGAGATAATTCTCTAGAAATTAGAGAGAGCTGAGGAGCAAAATGTCAAACTGTGGCAGTATACTCATGCCAAGGATGTTTCCATTAGGGAAACCCATGAAAAATTATCCCCGGACTCTCTGCCAGCCTTCCCAAATTTTCCTGTAGAAATCTTTGCCAACGATGATACCATGCCAGCTAGTCCCAGATCAGTTCATACCCCGACACACTCAGATGCCACCGTTCTAGTCTCGCCAGTTCAAGTTAAATCCGTTAATTAAAAAATGCCACCATAGTCAAAAGAAGAAGTTTAGAAGAAGCCAATACAGATTGCCAAGGACGTTAGAGCTTCTGTTGCAACCTCAAAGCTGAGCATGAAAGGAAGGAAAAGAATGGCTTCTGATCGTGGGACCTTTTATCAAGATGAAAAACTGTGTCACACGAGAAGAAGTCTCTGAAGGGGAGTCCTCTTCTTCCTAAACTCCTTTGCGTTTTCATTGTATTTACATGTTCATTGTTGCGCGTAATAAGTGCTCCGCAATTGTGCAAGTGCACACGTCGCAAGTTATAGTATAAAAGATATCGTATCCACAGGGATTGGTGCCACTTCAAGAATCTAATCTCTTGCACTGTAAAAAGTAAAAGAACACAAGTAGAAGATTGTAAAGTTTTAACTAACAACTAAAATAGAAAGCAATAAAGTAAAAGAAGATGTAATCAGATGAGAGAGAATAGGCCAGGTTATCGTGAGTTTAGGTGTGATAGCCGATTGGATCGTCTTAGTAAAAGAGTGCAAGGGCAACTCAGTTGCCGTGGCAACTTGCGCATCGGGGTTGCCTTGGCAACTAATCGATGGTTGCATGGGCGACTAGCTTGGCAGCAACTTCAAGGTTCGGCGGAGCATTCTTCAATTGTTTTTTCTTATCCCTAAGTCGAAACTCTAGCTATTTGTGCATGCCTTGATAATACATCCCTGCGTGAATCAAGGGTGAACAACAACCAATCCTGCGCTCCTCTTAGCCGTTGAAATCCTTAACTTATTCGTAAGACGGATTAATCTTCACCATCAATAGATTGAATAAAGACCATACTCATTCGTTTCTTGAATCTAACTCTCCCGATATTAGATAAATAGATGAAATTACGAGATCCTCTCCTAATTCACTCGCAAACAAGAAGAAAAACCAAGAATGAGTAAACCTTAAATTGAAAGTGCAAACTCTTATTACCTAAACAAAATCCAATTGTTTCTCACAACCAAGACACAATAACCTTAGCCAAATAGATTTAGTTCATGGCTAGGTTCCAAAGAAACATAAAACAAAGAATTCCTAGCATAAACCTAATGGAACAAGAAAGAAAAAGATGAAGAATGGTTGAAGCCTTGTCGAAATCTCTCCAAAGCCTTGTCGAAATCGCCATTGCTCTTTATCAAAAATTCTCTCCTCTCCCCCCTTTGGAGTTGACGGCTTGGTCCTCAATTTATAGGGCTAGGTCAAAGTCTTTTTTTTGAGGAGGAAGTTAAGTTGGAATTAAATATCTTTAAAGAATATAATTCTTTATTATATTTAAATTCCTTCTAGAAATTCTCCTATCTTATTGGGATTTAATTTCTCTTTAACCTCTTCATGGAAATCAAACTCCTTTGGGATTTAGCTTTGCTCCACGTCATCTTGGGCTTATCTAGTCATCAATTTCGACTACCATATCATCTTATCCCTTGTCGAAAATTACCCTGGCAACTAGCTCGGCATCTCCTTCATGTATTGCCCTAGCAACTAGCTCAGCATCTCCTTCATGCATTGCCCTGGCAACTGGTTCCAGCCTTGCTTTGACAAGTGATTATACACACACACAGACAAACACACCAAAGCAGTATCTTTTTCCACAAAATTGAGCAAATTATGAAATCAAGCTTGTCCACCAAAGAAACGATGCAAACATGTATGAATGACTAATATTGCAACTAATATGAGCCTTAGTCTAGCAATAATAAGAATAAAAGGGTAATAAAAATAGTAGTTTTGAACACTTAACACACCCCCAAACTTGAACTATTGCTTGTCCTTAAGCAATGCAAACTAATAATTACCCGCCAAGACTTCAATTTTCACAAACTTAGCTTTGAACTTGATTTCAATTCTCATAACCGTGGCACAAAGTATGATTGGCTTTTCATTTTTCGGAAAACTTAGGAGTTACTCGGGATCAAACTATAATGCTTGTGAGTGTGTGCGGAGTTGTGTGCAAGTTGATTTTTCAGATTCTATGCAAACAAGATGTTTTCAAATTACTTCATTGGGTTCTTTTAACATGTTTTAACTAGAGCCGGTTTCAGGCACCTCTAGTGTTTTGTTTTTAGTTTTCTTAAGTTAATTAATTTATTCGACTAGAGCCGATTTCGGGCACCTCTAGCAATCAATTTTTAGCACATGCTAGAGCCAATTTCGGGCACCTCTAGTGATCAATTTTTATCACATACTAGAGCCAAATTCGGGCACCTCTAGCGTTCATCCAATTTTTATTCTAATCTCCTAATTTTTTAACTATCAACCTAAGTTCGCTAGAATTCCTTAAATCAATCAAGCCACGTAGTGTTTTATCAAGTTTAGCATCATAGTACGATTCTAAGTGTTTCCATGTTCATCCTAGAATGAAAATTTCTATCAATTAAGTACATTGGCAAAGTCATCATCCGATATTCATCAAATCTAGGCAATTCTTGTTCCAACTAAAGGCATGGCAAGCAATTTATGTATCCTAAATGCAATACTGAAGATGAATGCAACTAAACATGGTAACTAACTAATAACAATCCCCCCCAAACTCGAGTGAGGCATTGTCCTCAATGCATGGACAAATAAAAGAATATAAAAATAAAGAAAAGTAAAATGCAAACGAGGGCTTACTCTGAGAGTTCGTCATCATGGATGATTAGTTTCCTTTTGGTCGGTGTCTTGATTCTTTTGCTTGTACGCGGTGGTTGCTTCCTTGTTGTCGATTGTGGAATCGATCCTCGTATGGGGTTGTCCTCATCGTCCTCTTCATCAATGTCATTGGCTTTTTGCTTGGGCTTGGAGGATTCGATTGGTGCGGTTTTTATTGGTGCAATGGAGGACTCGTCCGAATCTGAAAAATCAGACAATGATTCAGTACGAGTTGATTCGGGCATAGGTGTTTTACCTTTGGCTTTTGCAGTGGTTGCCGGGGCGTCTCTAGCTTTGGTTGCCGTGACATCTTCAGTGTTGGTTGCTATGGCAACTGCTTGGGCAGGAGCAGTGTAGGTTGCCGCGGCATCATCTGTTGCGGTTGCCATGGCAATTGCTTCATTGGTTGCCGTGGCAAGGATTTCGGCAGGAAAGATTGGAACGACACACGGCTGTCTAGGTACTTTTCCAGGATAACTTGGGTGATGGCATTGTTGTGATCCTTCATGTACCGCATGAACATTAGTTGTCGGTCTTCAATTTGCCTAAGTTGGTTCGCCAACGGTTGTAAGAGTGCTTCAAGTTGTCCTAGGGTTGCTGGCTGAGTTGCCTGGGCATCAGTTGCTTGGGCATTAGGGTTGCCAAGGTGGCATGAGTTGCCGCGACAATTGAAGGCATTGGGGTTTTTACTGGTGCCTCTCCCATTAGCTTTCGAATTTGTGCTTGATTCCAACCGGACTTTGGTAGGGCCTTTTCATCAGTGGACTCACTTGGGACATGCATCTCCTTGCAAAGATTGTAAATTAAGCAAGGGAAGAAAAGAGAACCCTTGTCTTTTGTGCTCCATGCAAAAATCTCATCACAAATAATTTTTCCAATGTTAATGATGTGATTATGCAAGATAGAATGTATGAGAAAAAGACGAGGTGTATCAACGGTAGTATTGTGTGTTGTGGGCATTAAAGAAGTTTTAACAAACTTATTCCATAATTTTGCCTCGGGTTTAAGTCAAAGGCGATTTATCGTGCCCTTGTATTTACCATCGTTCCAATGAGTTCCCGGTAGAGTGAGTTCTTGAAGCACCTTGTCGAGTTGCTTGGGCGTGAGTTGATCAACAAAGGCTTGATGCTCGCCCTTCTCAATGTAGAGCCCTTAAAAGGTGTTGATGTTTTCGGGGCTTATGAGTATAGCCTTGTCATGGACAAAAACATAAGGATTATCCGGGTTAGATGAGTGAGCATAGAATTCTCTTACCATGAGATGTTACCCAGTTCCGATTGATGGCAAAAGATTTTCCACTTTTGATGTGCAATCCTTTCGAAGATGAATGGTTCAAGGCCGAAATCTTGATGAGAGTTAGAGTATTCAAAGCCTTTTTCTTCACAAATCTTCTGGCTTTCAAACTTGGAGTGAAATCTTTCTTGAACCACCGGTGTAGCAAACTTCTTGTATCTTGGTTCTTTGGAGGAACTTGGATGGACCAAAAATTCGATTTTGGATGCCATGGGTGATCTTGGTTGTGAGTTTGGTAAAAACAAAGAAAAGAAAGCAAAAAAAACTAAAGAGTTGCAAGATGAATAGTAGGAATAGGTTTCTTGGAAGTTAAGGGTGATAGGTTAAATATAAAAGATAGGTAGTAAATATGGTGGGTGGGATTAATTTTGGTATAAAGAAGAAAGGGGTTTCGATTTAGGGGAAGGGTGACGGCTAGGGGGTTTATTTAGGGTAAATTGGAGGCTTAATATAAGCCTTACATTCAGCCCATTAATTTCCTTGTTGAAGAAATTTCCTTCTTGAATCAAAATTCCTCTTTATCTTGAACTCTTTTCCTACAATTCAAAAACAAATAAAATAAGGATTAAAATTAAAAATAAACTAATAAAAGAAAATAAATAAAGATGTGCAAAAAAAATTTAAACATAAAATTTTAAAAACAATTAGATAAATATGAAAGAAAGATGTAGTCTTAATCATAAAAAAATCTATCATAAAAAAGTAACCGAATTAAATAATAAAAAAATAGTTCGAAAAAAATAAAAAATAAAAATAAAAATAGAAAAAGAAAATATTGAAAGGAGAGCATGCTCATGCATCTCCTAAGGTGACCACTTCTTTGTTATGTTCCACATGGGCACCATTGTAGTGCTTCAATCTTTGTCCGTTAACTTTGAATTCATTTTCGTCAGTGATGGACTTGATTATCACGGCACCATGGGAGAATGTTTTGACAACTTCGAATGGTCCCGACCATCTTGATTTCAGTTTTCCCAGGAAAAGTTTTAGCCGAGAATTGAATAAGAGAACTAGTTACCCTGGCATGAATTATCGCGGCAATAGTTTCTTGTCATGCCATTGCCTTGTTTTCTCCTTGTAGATTCGTGCACATAATTCTTCTATCTCGTTGAGGGTCAACAAACGCTTTTGTCTGGCACTTTCCCAATCCATATTCACGGTCTTGATTGCCCAATATGCCTTGTGTTCGATTTCCACCGGTAAATGGCATGTTTTGCCATAGACAAGTCTGAAGGGAGACATACCTAAGGGTGTTTTGAATGCAGTGCGATATGCCCAAAGTGCGTCATCTGGTCTTACTGACCAATCCTTCCTAGAGGGATTTACAACTTTCTCGAGTATACCCTTCAATTCCTTGTTGGAAATTTCTGCTTGTCCATTGGTTTGTAGGTGATATGCCATGGCAATCTTGTGAGATACACCAAAACGTTGTAACATCTTGGCGATGAGTTTGTTGTCAAAGTGCTTGTCTTCATCACTGATAATTGCTCTCGGCATCCCAAACCGTGTAAATATATTTTTCTGCAAGAATCTTTGCACGGTCTTGGAATCGTTGGTGGGATCTGCAGCTGCCTCAACCCATTTAGACACGTAGTCAACGGCAAGTAGAATGTAGAGGTTGCCGAATGAAGATGGTAAAGGTCCCATAAAATCAATCCCCATACATCAAACAATTCTACCTCGATAATGTTTTGGAGCGACATCTCATGTCGTCTCGAGATATTGCCCGTCCTCTGGCATCGATCACATTGCTTGTAAAACTCTTGGGCATCTTTTTACAGTGTTGGCCAATACAAACCGGATTGCAAAACTTTGGCCACGGTACGTGTTCCTCCAAAATGTCCTCCATAGGGTGAAGATGGCATTGCCGAAGTACATTTTGCTGCTCCTCTTTAGGGACACATCGGCGTATAACCTGATCTGCACATTGTTTAAACAAAAGAGGCTTGTCCCAAAAGTAATACTTAGCATCATGGCGGGATCGCTTCTTCCCTTGGTGAGTAAGGCCATAAGGTAAAATACCACAAACAAGGAAATTAACTAAATCCGCGTACCATGGTATTGCCGAGGCATGTGCTGCCATGGCGACTGCTTCCAAGATTGCCGAGGTGTGTAGGTCAAGGGTTGCCGAGGCATGCGCATCCATGGTTGCCGAGGCGTCAGGGGTTGCCGAGGTGTGCGCGTCAAGAGTTGTTGAAGCGTCGAGGGTCACCGAGGCATGCGCATCCATGGTTGTCGAGGCGTCAGGGGTTGCCGAGGCGTGCGCATCCATGGTTGCTGAGGCAACTAACAGTTGCTCATCCAGGAATGCATCACATATCTCTAAAGCCGCATCCTCCTCCCTATTGCGTTCTAAGCGTGATAAGTGATCGGCCACTTGATTTTCTGTTCCTTTCCTGTCTTTAATTTTAATGTCAAATTCTTGTAAAAGCAATATCCAACGAATCAAACGAGGTTTGGCATCCTTTTTAGAAAATAGATAATTAATTGCCGAATGGTCCGTATGAACAATTATCTTTGTACCAATCAAATAGGATCAAAACTTGTCAAATGTGAAAACTGGGGCTAGTAACTCTTTCTCCGTTGTTGTGTAATTCACTTGAGCACTATTAAGAGTTTTACCAGTGTAGCATATCACATGAAAGGTCTTACCTGTGCGTTGGCCTAGGACTGCTCCTACCGCGAAATCACTTGCATCATACATGAGCTCAAAAGGTAGCGTCCAAACTAGTGGAACGACAATGGGTGTCGAGGTAAGCTTTTCCTTTAGGGTTTCGAATGCTTGGGTGCAAGAATCATCAAAATTGAAGACTTTATCCCGTTCAAGAAAATTGCACAAGGGTTTAGTAATTTTAGAAAAATTATGAATGAACCTCCTGTAAAAACCTGCATGTCCAAGAAAGCTTCGGATTCCTTTAACCGAACTTGGTGGGGGTAATCTCTCGATCACGTCCACCTTGGCTTTGTCTACTTCAATTCCCTTGGATGAAATATTGTGGTCGAGCACTATTCCTTCATCTACCATAAAATGACACTTCTCCCAATTAAGGACTAAATCAGTTTCTTCACATCTTGCCAACACCTTCTCTAAATTGTCGAGGCAGCTGTTGAAGTCATTACCAAAAACGGAAAAATCATCCATGAAGATCTCAAGGAAGTCTTCGACCATATCTGAAAAGAGTGCCATCATGCATCTTTAGAAGGTTGTCGGGGCATTACACAATCCGGATGGCATCCTTTGGAAAGCATGAGTATTGTATGGGCATGTGAAGGTTATCTTTTGTTGATCTTCTGGTGCTATGGCAATTTGATTGTAACCTGAATAACCATCAAGAAAACAATAAAATGGTTTACCTGCAAGATGGTCAAGCATTTGATCAATAAAGGGTAATGGGAAGTGATCTTTCCTAGTGGCTTTGTTTAGCTTTCGATAATCCATACAAACTCTCCAACCGGTCATAGTCACGGTTGGAATGAGTTCATTGTTTTCATTACTTACCACCGTTATACCTCCCTTTTTCGGTACACATTGTATCGGACTTACCCATGTACTATCTGAGATAGGGTATATGATGTTGGCGTCAAGCCACTTGATGATTTGTTTCATTACAACCCATTTCATGGCATGATTCAGTCTCGTCTGGGCCTTAATCGAAGGTTTGTGATCATCTTCCAACAAAATCTTATGCATGCACACTGCGGGCTAATTCCCTTCAAGTTGGCAATTGTCCACCCTATTGCCTTCTTGTGTAGCATCAACATTTTGATCAGCTTCTTTTCTTGCTCAGGCTGTAACTTAGAGGAAATAATTACAGGTAATGTATTATCGATTCCCAAGTAAGCATATTTTAGTTGTCCTGGAAATTGTTTCAACTCAAGAAACGGTGGTTGTTCAATGGAGGGCTTTTCGAGTTTACCTTCCTTACCTGAGTAATCTACTGGTTCAAAGTATGTACCTAGTTGATTGACTAACCAATTTGCCTCTTCTTGTTGTTCCTCATCGATCAGTTCTTCATACTCCTCAGGTTCCTCTTGATCGGCACTGTAGTTGCCGAGGCAACTAAATTCCTCGTCGAAGTTAAACTCTGTCGTGGCATGAAGAAGTTGGCATTCTTCCAGATCATCGGCATGACTTAGTGTTTGGAACACATTTAGTTTAACTTGCTGGTCATTCACCCTCATTGTGAGTTCTCCCTTTTCAACATCGATCAAGGTTCTCCCTGTTGCTAGGAAGGGTATCCCAAGAATGATAGGTGCATGTTCATCTGCTTCACAATCCAAAACAATAAAGTCAGTGGGAAAAATAAATTTATCAACTTTTCCCAGTATGTCTTCAAATTTTCCCTCTGGATGCACATAGGATTTGTCGGCTAGCTGTAGCATAACTGTTGTAGGTCTTGCCTTCCCGATTCCTAGTTTCTGAAAAACTGATTTAGGCATCAAGTTTATGCTTGCTCCAAGGTCACATAATGTTTTCCCGACATAGTGGTTTCCGATGGAACAAGGTATTGTGAAACTTCCGGGATCCTTCAACTTAGGTGGCATGCGATTATGCAACATGGCCATGCATCCCTCTATTGCGGCAACTGTTTCAAACTCTCCTAGCCTTGTTCTCTTGGACACAATGTCTTTAAGAAACTTGGCATAGTTCAGCATTTGTTCAATTGCTTCAACCAATGGCAAGTTGATATGGACTTGCTTGAGGATATTAAGAAACTTCTTGAATTGATATTCTTGCTCTTGTTGCTTCAACCTTTGTGGAAATGGTGGTGGAAGTCGGATATCTTCGATCCTTTCATTGGTCTAGAACCTGATTGATGGCATTGCCGTGGCAACTAGAGTTGCCAAGGAATTGTCAAATAGGGATACCGTGGCCTGCCTATCGTTGGTTGCCGCGGCAATTCCTGGTTCAGCATCTGAGGCTTTGCCGCTGAGTTCGTCTTGTTCTTTTTGTGGAGTTTTGTTTGATGAGCGAGCTTGAGCCTCTTTAAGTTGTTGGCCACTTCTAGTGGTGATCGCCTTAAATTGCTCATGGCCAGTCTCTCTTGCGACTTCAGTATCGCTAGGTAAACCTCCTTGTGGTCTAGTATTCAGGTTTTGAGCAAATTGTCCGACTTGATTTTCCAATGATTTGATTGCTGCCTCTTGGTTTTGCAATCTCATCTCGGTCCTGTTAATAAAAGCATTAGTTCTTTTTATGAAATTACTATTCTTAGCCATATAAGATTCAGTTTTCAACATAAAAGCATTGAGAGAATTTTCCAAATAACTAGATGTTTTCGGTTGTTGTTGCGGCAACTGTTGTCGTGGCATATTCTGCTGGAATCTTGATGCTTGTGCATCATGATTGTTCCGGTTTAGAGCATTGTTGGGATTACTCCATGAAAAATTCAAGTGCTTCTTCCAAGCTGGATTGTATGTATTGGACATCATATTGTTGTTCTGGTTGTAATTCCCCACATAAAAGCTGGATTCTAGATTCTGCATACATTCAGAAGAATCATGGTTACCACCACATAACTCACAAAAGGAATCCATTACCTTGACCTCCTACGTGTTGTTTGGTTTTTGCATGTTTTGGACCATCTTAGTTAGAGTGGCCAATTGTGCCGAAATTGAGTCTGATGATCCCAGTTCATGTATTGTGGCTTGGTGTCTAACTCCTCCTCTTCTAGCAGACGGGAATTGATAATCATTCTTAGCAAGCCTGTTTAGAATTTGCATTGCTTCCTCCGGTGACTTATCTAGGAGTATGCCTTTTGCCGAGGCATCTAGCATCATCCTTGTTGGTGTATTCACAGCGTTGTAAAACATTGTTACTTGTGTCCACACTAGGAATCCGTGTAGGGGCATTTGTGTAGAAGTTCTCTATATCACTCCAAAGCCTCGTACATGGATTCATCATCTGCCTGCCGAAAAGAAGTAATTTTGTTACGAAGCTTATCAGTCAAATTTGTAGGATTAAATCGAGCAAGGAAATCATGACAAGGATCGGTCCAAGATCCTATTGATTCGGCAGGAATACTATTCAACCATGCTTTTGCCCTATCCCTTGGTGAATAGGGGAATAATCTTAGTCGTAAAACATCGGGGGTAACTCCTTGTATTTTGAATGAATTGCAAATCTCGAGGAAAGATTTAAGATGTTGTCGTGCATCTTTAGTTGCTAAGCCGCCAAATTGACCAATTGTGTTGATCATATTAAACATCACCGGTTTAAACTCAAAGTGGTCGACTTCAATTTTAGGTGTGACAACTCCTGGATTAAGTCCTTCAAGATCTTCTTTAAGATAGTCTCGAATAGTTCTGTTTCGTGCAAGAATCACTCCTCCTCCTGCTGGAACATCTTGATTCATATTGTCGTCTTGATTAGCCATTGCTACTCTTAACTTCGTCTAAGTCTTTGTAAGGTTCGTTCGATTTCTGGATCAAAGGGATATTCTGGTGTAATCGGTCTCGCCCTGGTCATATACCAATGTAAAACCAAAGTTTGTTAGCCCTTTGAATCTTAAACAAGAAAAATAAAAAAGTGCAAGAAGATAAAAACAAAGTTGCTATTACCAATCCTCGGCAATGGTGCCAAAAACTTGTTGCGCGTAATAAGTGCTCCGCAATTGTGCAAGTGTACACGTCGCAAGTTATAGTATAAAAGATATCGTCTCCACAGGGATTGGTGCCACTTCAAGAATCTAATCTCTTGCACTGTAAAAAGTAAAAGAACACAAGTAGAAGATTGTAGGAGTTTTAACTGACAACTAAACTACAAAGCAATAAAGTAAAAGAAGATGTAATCAGATGAGAGAGAATATGTTAGGTTATCGTGAGTTGAGGTGTGCTAGCCGATTGGATCGTCTTGGTAAAAGAGTGCAAGGGCAACTCAGTTGTCGTGGCAACTTGTGCAGTGGGGTTGCCTTTGCAACTAATCGATGGTTGCCTGGACGACTAGCTGGCCAACTACTTGGGCGGCTGGGCAGCAACATCAAGGTTCGGCGGAGCGTTCTTCAATGGTTTCTTCTTATCCCTAAGTCGAAACTCTAGCTATTTGTGCATGCCTTGATAATACATCCCTGCGTGAATCAAGGGTGAACAACAACCAATCTTGCTCTCCTCTTAGCCGTTGAAATCCTTAACTTATTCCTAAGCCGAATTAATCTTCACCGTCAATAGATTGAATAAAAACCATACTCATTCGTTTCTTGAATCTAACTCTCCCGATATTAGATAAATTGATGAAGTTACGAGATCCTCTCCCAATTCACTCGCAAACAAGAAGAAAAACCAAGAATGAGTAAACCTTGAATTGAAAGTGCAAACTCTTATTACCTAAACAAAATCCAATTGTTTCTCACAACCACAAGACACAATAACCTTAGCCAAATAGATTTAGTTCATGGCTAGGTTCCAAAGAAACACAAAACAAAGAATTCCTAGCATAAACATAATGGAACAAGAAAGAAAAAGATGAAGAATGGTTGAATCCTTGTCGAAATCTCCCTTGCTCTTTGTCAAAAATTCTCTCCTCTCTCCCCCCTTTGGAGTTGATGGCTTGGTCCTCAATTTATAGGGCTAGGTCAAAGTCTTTTTTTGAGGAGGAAGTTAAGTTGGAATTAAATATCTTTAAAGAATATAATTCTTTATTATATTTAAATTCCTTCTAGAACTTCTCCTATCCTATTGGGATTTGATTTCTCTTTAACCTCTTTGTGGAAATCAAACTCCTTTGGGATTTAGCTTTGCTCCACGTCATCTTGGGCTTATCTAGTCATCAATTTCGACTACCATATCATCTTATCCCTTGTCTAAAATTGACCTAGCAACTAGCTCGGCATCTTCTTCATGCATTGCCTGGCAACTAGCTCGGCATCTCCTTCATGCATTGCCCTGGCAACTGGTTCCAGCCTTGCTTTGACAAGTGATTCTGCAAACACACACACAATAACACACCAAAGCAGTATCTTTTTCCACAAAATTGAGCAAAATATGAAATCAAGCTTGTCCACCAAGGAAACGATGCAAACATGCATGAATGACTAATAATGCAAATAATATGAGCCTAAGTCTAGCAATAATAAGTATAAAAGGGGTAATAAAAATAGTACTTTTGAACACTTAACATTAATGTATTTTATTTTTCTATTATTTGTATATATGTGTGTGTTTTTATACATTGAGGAAGATGCTCATCTTTGGTTTGGGGGGGTGTGTTGCCTCACGTTTATGCCATGCCATGCATTCATGTTTACATTTTTGTTGCCATGCCATATAGATTAGGCTGTAGCCATGCATACCAAATCACTAAAAAAAGGAAAAAGAAAATTTTGCCTCGGTTAAATTTTTAAGAATGTTAACTCTCTGCTAGACAAGTTTAATTTGTTCTGGAATAGTCTGTCCGATAAAGGAATTTTTTTTCTTTAGTTTGCCTGTGCCAACTGAATAGTATTGCCAGGGTTGTTTGACAATTGATCTCTAGATTAGGGAATTGACTTTCACTTAACACCCAGTATGCATCTAGTTCCCGAGTAAACTTAGAATTCTTGAAATTAAGCTCAAAATTAAAAAAAATTGAATTGATGCCAAGGTAAAAGAAATTAATAAGGCAACAATGTTTTGCCAAGGCAATAAAAAATGGAACACTCCTCTACCTTAAAGATAATAGGTAGGCTGGGGCTTGGTGGAACTCCCTCGTTAGTGCTCAGGTCAAAAACTTTAAGAGTATGAGTGTAATGGGTTAGCCTAGTGATGTAGTCTGGACTAACGTGGGGATTTGTGGTATGCTCCCTCTTATTACTCACGCAAAACAGTGCCATGACACGAACCCTAATTTAAAGCCAGTTGAAAAAAAAGGAAAAAAACCCTTGGCAGGAATAAAAGAAAAATTTTGAGTTTAGGTAGTAAATTTGACTAAGGGAGTAAAAGGATACTTGATGCATATTGCCTACACATCGTGCACTCTTTATGCCTTTGAACTAGAGTTATATTGCTGCACTTAAATTTGCTTATCTGCATGGCATTCCTGCACTAAGATATCTGAGGACAGGACTAGAGCCAAATTCTGCTTGCCAGCACGTGCTGTCATTCTGTCCTAAATTTTGCTGGGGGTACTATTTTCACAATTTTTGTTTTTAGCTTACTTGCATTACTTGAGGATAAGCAATGAGCTAGGTTTGGGGGTGTGTTAACTCCTCAAAAGTACTAAATCTTATGCTTATTTCACATTGTCTTTACTTGCCTTTAAGTGCATTTAGCCTTAAAATTCATGCATTTGCATAAGGAGTTAAGAATTGTTCTATGCAGTGTAAAGGGTTGCTGTTGGCATTATTGCAGGCATGGCATAGTAGTGCAGCACAGAAAGGAAGGAATGCCAGAGAGAATGCTGAGTTGCTATTGGAAGCGATGGGCCAAAAATTGCCGAAGCACCAGTTGGCAAGTGTTAACTGCTCAAAAGTACTAAATCTTATGCTTATTTCACATCCTCTTTACTGGCCTTGAAGTGTATTTAGTTGCATTTAGCCTTAAAATTCATGCATTTCCATAAGGAGTTAGGAATTGTGCTATGCCAGTATGAAGGGTTGCTTTGTTGGCATTATTGTAGGAATGGCAGAGCAGAGCAGTGCAGCGCAGAAATAAAGGAATGCCAGAGAGAATACCGAATTTTTGTTGGCAGCGATGAACCAAAAATTACCGAAGCACCGGTTGGCAGCTAGAGGAGTTTGATGCCCGGCCAAGTAGCTGTTAAACCTTGATGACATCAGCCCTAGGATTCAAATATAGGATAAGATGATCACATCCCTTATTCCTTGAGCATTCAAAATTCAATTTCAAGGCTTATCCTAGGTTATCCTTGCACGCCCATTTAAAGAACTCAAGCAAGCACATAATGGACATCGACGGATCATCGACGATCAGCTTAGAGAGGCTACACTAAGGAGACATGGTTTGACCAGCTTGACCGAGAGCCTAGACCGTGAAGCGCTGCATCGACGGACCCCTTTCTAGCTCGTTCTCTTTGTCTAGTTATTCTTATTTTTAAATGATGATGTTGTTAGAAAACGATGAAGGTTTTGGTTTGATACCCTCACCATGAACTAATTTAATAGTTAGTGGGGGATGTTTGCGTTAAACGTTGTTTTTATGTTTTGTTTTTAATAATTAAAAATGCATTGGCATTGTTTCCCCTATTTGGCATGTTCTCCAGTTTTCTAAATTCTTTGCCAAGTGACTATTGACATTGTTTGCTTATTGCACCTTAATATCTTAACATACTTAGGGGGCAATGATCCATTGCCAAATACTAAGGCGAGATGCTTCAATGGAAGATGTTCAAGTAGATGAACTTACTTCGGGAGTGAGTCTTCCCCTTAGGAGTATAGATTGGGACTTAATCAATTTGATTTATGAAAAACATCATTATAGAGATATAAGGGTTTTTACATGGTTAATTTCGGGCATTGTCATCGACAGAGACAATGGCAACTTTAAATCTGCTAAGCAATAATATCAAGGTAGAAAATTATTAAAGGCTGGCATGAAAAGTGTGAAAAGCAAGCATCCCTTGCCAACGCTCATCACTCATTTAACTCTCCTTGTGCCAACGATGTCTTTTATTTCTTTTCTTTATATCACTTTCAAAACCAATTTCAACTCAAACAACATTTTTTCCTTGACAAGTAACAATCAAAGCAGTCAAATTCTTGGTCAATCCATGTAGGATCAATAACCAGCTTGTTGCTGTATTACTTGCAGATCGTGTATACTTGCACGCAAAAGACTTAGTCTTGGCACTATTTTCATACAATCCCAATACATTTTTCCACTCTTTTGCCAAGCACTCACATAGTCGAACATGGACCTTCGTGTTAGTTGCAATAATTGGACCCATTGGGTTGAGGTTGGGACTTGTTGGATGAGAATTGGATCATATAAACTTGGAAAGTGACCATTTTTAGACAAGGAAGAAGTAAGGGGTTTTACAGGGTAATTCTACCTTTTTAAAGTAAAAGGGCTTAACACCTTTAATTCCCTTGGTGTTTCACGTGATTTAAGGGGAGACAAAAAGGAGAGCTTGTGATATCTCCCTTTCACTCACCTTTTTTTTTTCTTCTCTTTCTTCCTTGCCTTTTTCCTCCATGGAAACCGAAGCCAACAAGGTTTAAAGCTCAAATATTTACCTTCCAAGAGTTTATTATAGGGTTTATGAGTGAGGAAGAAATTAATCATCATTCCAAGAGCTTCATGAAAGTGGTCTTCTATTCTAAAAAAGGTGAGTTTGTCATTTTTGGGTTTTTGGTATTCAAGGCTTGAAAGAAGCTTTCCCTTGGTTTTAAGGTTGTATTTTCGTAGCTAAGCCTACCCCAAGCTATTATCTCAAGTATTGTCTTGGTTTCATGTTTGTATGGTAAAAAGAAATTGTTTGAGGGTTCTTCCAAGCTTGGGCCAAAGAGAGAAAGTTGAGGAAGCCAAGTGGGTGAGTTGCTTCGAGATTTTTTGCTTAAGGTCAGTACGTCTCCGACTCCTACTCTTCTTAAAGATCATAAAGTGATTGTGTAAAACTAATATTTGATTTTGATATAACAAGTATTTTCAATGACCAATTTGTAAAATTAGTTACATTTTGATATAACAAGGATTCGAACTTAAAAGTGTTTCTTAATCAAAAACTAAAACCCCAAATATTTTCTAAGTATTTTTGTACTCAAATAGCCAAAATTTTTCCTGGCGTATCGATACGCCCTATACAGTATCGATACGGTCTTTAGCTACTGGAAAATGATTTTACACGAATGGCTATCGCGTTCCAATATGACTTGTTCCCATTTTGGTACGGTGTTTCAATACGCTATGTATCCGTTCTGATACGCCATTTAACCTGGGAGATAACGGCTATATAAGTATCGATACAGTTGTTACTCGTATCGGTACAGGGTGTTAGATTTTCCAAATCTTTTGCATTTAAAACATGATTGTTGCCTTGTCAGTTTAATGGAATAACAAACCATGAAAATCAGTTATAGCATACCGATGCGCTTATAGGCATATCGATACGTCTTTTCATTCTCGAACAAAAAGGATTCCAGTGAGTAAAGCTGAAACACCCCTAAATTGGTATAGGAAGAATATTGAATTTAGGAGCATTACAACCGAGCAATGACCATGATAATACAATGACAAAGAGATATCTAATTTGACCATGAACTATACAATGTTCTAGACCTCAAATTAACCAATCAACATGTTGTATTATTTCAAAAAATTTCATGGTAACAACAAAACGAAAACAATACAAAACATAAAGGATTAACTTAATGTATTCGAATGTAAATATGAGGGTAACCTAAACAACAAGCATCATGTAGATCCTTTTTAACATGTATAATAAAAATCAAATACTCAAGACAATAGAGATAATTTGAACATCTATACATGCCATTTTCCTTTACTTCGAATAGACTCTTTAATAAGAACTTTATTCTATTTTATACTTAAGGTTTTTACTCACCAAGTTGTTATGCTATCTACCAAATTAGCATACAAGAAGCTAACCTAAAACAACATCCTTTCGATGTTATACATGGCATCATTCGAAACATTAAGTTTCCCAAACATGTACCTATACATAGTTCCATACATAACATTAATCACATAGACTAAATACCAAGCACTTTAGCAAATACTTATAGAGGCCATTTACAAAACATTTTTAGGATGGCATACTAATCTCAAATATTTACATACCAAACTGGACTTCTATGCAACTACTATGTGATACAAAACTTGTTGCCACCATCTTAGGTGTTTTTAACAAAAGACATGCTAAAACAGAGTACCAAAACATAATTATATTACTTGTGATCTAGTCAAGCTCCCACTAACAAGCAATCCAAGCTTTATCCTGGAATAGAAGAAAGGAATGTATAAGTTTTCACTTAGTGAGGTAGTTTAAAGCAACATAGATAATAACAACCATTTAATTATTCCTTTCATTCATTCCATGCTCAAGTACAATAATATTTTGAACAATAAGATAGGAGATACAATATAAGCATTCGAGACAAACAATACAACTAAATATGGTGATCAAGACATTCTACTCATTCAATTACTTATAGGCACAATTATCAACCATTCAATTTGCATAAGGTATCATACTATCAATTTGAAAACATATACAACTATAAGCTTCTTAATCTCTTTTACCATGTTCCTTATCCAAGAATAGTTACATATATATATATATATATATATATATATATATATATATCTTGGTATGCAAGTTAATTTTAATACTTCTTTGAGTCCTTTATCTCATACGAATTCATTTTAACATAGCCTTGTAATTCAAGCTACGGCCTAGGTACACGAATCCCCAACCAACTATTGGCAAATATACAATAAATGGTACTCGCAATATCGGTCAATCCCTCCTACTATCGCCAAATGACCACAATACTTCCCTCCTACTATTGCCAAATAAGGATCATATTCTAGGACCGTTGTCCACCCCAAACATGAGCTCTACGGACTCTATGGCATGCCAACTATACCTAAGACTGACTCGAACCAAGGCTTTCATATTTATCAAATCTTATTCAGAAAGGAGTGAGCATAACTCCTCAACAAGATATCATTTTAACCATCTTGTTACTCTTTTTCATATTAAACTTGTATTCACCACATGTAAATTTCATAGGATTCATTTCTCACATTTAGAAGGGTATCATAACAAGGATTTCCATCACATATATCATGTAAAATCTACATTAGGGGCATGTTAATAAATTCACATAAGAACTATTATGAACATATATTGCACATCTTCAAGCATATCATATAATAACTTACCTCCAAGCCAAGCTTATTGTTTGCAAGTAACATATTCATATTTGTAGTAAACAATAAATATTAACAACAAGAAATGCTCGGGAAGGTTTTAAGCCTATCCTGAGACTTTAAACTACACTCACAGTAATCCAGCTATGTCTGATCTCGAATTATGATTCCTTTTTGTTTATCTACGATAGGATTTATTTTAGAACCTATTGCTTCACTCCTTCTTGGTCTAACATAACAAAAATGCAATCATATGTTAGACCAACTCTTTACTTGCAAGACAATTCACGTTTCATGTACATTCATAATTTACGCAAAACAGTCCAAAATATTTTCAATTGTCTAAAACAGTCCCTAATTACATATATTCACATACACATTTCCAAAACAGCCCTCCAAAGTTTACTTTGATGCAAAAAGGTACCTACTTTTACACACATGCTTATATAAACCAAAACAACTCTTAACATCTTTACACACACATATTTATGTACTTAAAATAGTCCCAATTTACCAATATACAGAAATATATAAGTACAAGCAGTCCATTTCACAATCAAACATACAAAATAGCCCATAATTTAACAATGCAGTCCATTATTCATTGCAAAAACAGTCCTTAGACATTAAAAGAATACTCCC
Source organism: Hibiscus mutabilis (assembly GCA_019671005.1). NCBI lineage: Eukaryota > Viridiplantae > Streptophyta > Magnoliopsida > Malvales > Malvaceae > Hibiscus > Hibiscus mutabilis. Next base: position 22,684,951 of record CM033729.1, read on the forward strand.
CTATTTTAATTACTTAAAACAACCTCTAAAACTAGTTTATAATCAGTCCCTAAATTAATTCATAACAGAACATACTCATGGCCAACTTAATCACTACTAATCGAAAAAATTAGACCACAATTTAACCATTGATTACATTACTAATCAAGTTTGTTATCTTAACTTTGTTGCAAGATCATATAGCATAGTAATTTCAGCAACCATGTCATTTGAATGGATCAAGATTTCACCATAATATATGTTCAAAATTCACATCTCCAAATAGAAATTTCAGTATACTATTCGTTTAGTCTCAAAACATACATAATTCAAGATTTATCTATTCAACAATCTAACAATCTAAGAACACAAAGATGTACTACTTATTTTCTTCGATTTAACATCTAATCTTGATAAAAAAAATATGAAGAATTCTTACCCTCAACCACCAGCTATTCGAATGGACTATAAAATGTCCCAAGAATTAAAGCTCAATATGAAGATTCATTCTTCCAACTAATTGTCTCTCTCTTTCTAAACTAGATGGATCCATTTTGGGAGAAAGAATATGATAAGTTAAATGCTGAATTCTCTCCAACAATTGCCTTCGTCCAAGCCTTACATGTGTACAAGACCCTAGGCTAATAGTTATTTAGCATGCAAACTCCAAATGATCCCTAAATTTCGATTTAGTCCTATTTCTAAAAGAGTTATCCATTTCTTCTTTTCTTCAATTTAATCCTAATACTTCTTATCTAACAAATCAAGTATTATATTTGATCAATTAACAATCGAATTAATAGTATATTACTAGGCTAATTTTGGGGTATTACAGTTCTCCTCCCCTAAAAGAAATTCATCCTCGAATTTACTTGAGGTGAACAAATGGGGATATTGATCTTTCATAGTTGACTCCGGTTCCCACGTAACTTCTTCAATCTTTTGATTTCTCCATAACACTTTAACAGGAGGAACTGATTTATTATGAAGTCTTTTAATTTCTCGATCTAAAATTTGAAGTGGTACTTCTTCGTAAGACAAATCTAGATTTAGTTCTACATCTTCAGGTACTAGTACATGAGATGGGTCAGAATGGTATTTGCGAAGCATTGAGACATGGAACACATTATGAATCTTATTGAATTTGTCAGGGAGAACCAAATGATAAGCAACAGAACCAATCCTTTCAACAACAGCGAAGGGTCCAATATAACGAGGAATAAGCTTTCCCTTTTTTCCCTAATCTAAATACTTTCTTCCACGGAGATACTTTTAGAAATACTTGATCTTCCACATTGAACTGTACATCTCTCCTTTTAAGATCGGCATAGGCTTTTTGTCTATCAAAGGCTTCTTTCAATCTATTATGGATAACTCATATTTGATTCTCTATTTCTCTAAGGAGTTCTGGTCCTAAGACCTTATTTTCACCCAATTCCGACCAACATAAAGGAGTTCGACACCTCCTTCCATATAAAGCTTCAAAAGGTGCCATCTTGATAGGAATAATATTGAATTTAGGAGATCACGTCCCAAAAGAATTGTTTGCAAGTAACATATTCATATTCGTAGTAAACAATAAATATTAACAACAAGAAATGCTCGTGAAGGTTTTAAGCCTATCCTGAGACTTTAAACTACACTCACATGTAATCCATCTATGTCTCTTGAATTATGATTCCTTTTTGTTTATCTATGATAGTATACATTTTAGACCATATCGCTTCAACTCCTTCGTGGTCTAACATAACAAAAATACAATCATATGTTAGACCAACTCTTTACTTGCAAGACAATTCACGTTTCATGTACATTCATAATTTACAAAAAAACAGTCCAAAATATTTTCAATTGTCTAAAACAGTCCCTAATCACATATATTCACATACACATTTCCAAAACAGCCCACAAAAGTTTACTTAGATGTAAAATGGTACCTACTTTTACACACATGCTTATATACACCAAAACAACTCTTAACATCTTTACACACACATATTTATGTACTTAAAACAGTCCCAATTTAAAAGTATACAAAAATATTTAAGTACAAGCAGTCCCTTTCACAATCAAACATACAAAACAACCCCTAATTGAACAATGCACCCCATTATTTATTGCAAAAACAGTCCTTACACATTTAGAGAATACTCCCCTATTTTAATTACTTAAAACAACCTCTAAAACTAGTTTACAATCAGTTTAATTATCTACAAATAGTCCCTAAATCAATTCATAACAGAACATACTCATGGCCAGCTTAAACACTACTAATCGAACAAATTAGACCACAATTTAACCATTGATTACATTATTAATCAAGTTTACTATCTTAACTTTGTTGCAAGATCATATAGCATAGTAATTTCGGCAACCATGACCTTCGAATGGATCAAGATTTCACCATAATATATGTTCAAAATTCACATCTCTAAATAGAAATTCCAGTATACTATTCGTTTAGTCTCAAAACATACATAATTCAAGATTTATCTCTTCAACAATCTAACAATCTAAGAACACAAAGATGTACTAATTATTTTCTTCGATTTAACACTAATCTTGATAAAAAAAATATGAAGAATTCTTACCATCAACCACCACCTATTCGAATGGACTATAATCTATCCCAAGAATTAAAGCTCGATATGAATATTCATTCTTCCAACTAATTTTCTCTCTCTTTCTAAACTAGATGGATCCATTTTGGGAGGAAGAATATGATAAGTTAAATGTTGAATTCTCTCCAACAATTGCCTTCGTCCAAGCCTTACATGTGTACAAGACCCTAGGCTAATAGTTATTTAGCATGCAAACTCCAACTGATCCCTAAATTTTGATTTAGTCCTCTTTCTAAAAGAGTTAATCCATTTCTTCTTTTTCTTCAGTTTAATCCTAATACTTCTTATCTGACAAATCAAGTGTTATATTTGATTAATTAAATTAACTATCGAATTAATAGTATACTACTAGGCTAATTTTGGGGTATAACAAAAGCCATTACCGATACGGTACAGATAATTTCGATACACCCCTGTTCATTCAACTTCTCGTACCAATACGCCCTTCCCGCGTATGGATACCCCTTTGTACAATGGTTATATTTTTGTATGTCAGGTATCGATACGGTAAGCCCACATATCGATACCGGTGGTTGGCAAACTGCATTTGTTGCAGGAAAACAACTCTCCAACGGCTATATTCAATTCCTCAACCACCCAAGTGGTTCAAAATCAATGAAGGGGTATAAATTGAAGTCTCCAAATCTACAACAACAACCATTGATCAACTTACAAGCCTTCAAGCAAAAATCCAACATCTTGAGCCTATTAGAGTCAAATATTTTGTAACCCTCTTGAGTGAGCTAAATTGTATTCTTTATTTTCAAGATTGGGTTGAGTGATCTTGTATTGGGTAAATCATTACCTTTGAGAGGATTTTATTCATTTTCCAAATTTTCCTTGTAAAAGAGAAAGCTCATCAAAGCTTTGGGTAGAAAGCTTTGATATTGTAACGGTTGCCTCCTAAGCCTAGAAAAGAGGAAGAAATTCTTGAGTGAATTTGTTGAAATCCTTAGTAGGAAGCTAAGGTAGTGGATGTAAACCATGTTAGAAGGTTGAACCACTATAAATCTTTGTGTCCCATTGTTTTTGTTTTCCAACTTGCTTCCAACTTTTTAATTTGCCAATTCACCCCCTCTTGGCTACTTTCTCCATTGATTGATCATCCCAACAAGTGGTATCAAAGCCACACTCAACCGAAGGTCTAACCACCGTTGAGGCGATCCTGAAGGTGATTCAATCAATAAAAGATCAAGCCATGGCATCTACTTTCGGTAACCACCTCTATGAGTCTCAATCCATCACCAAACCTCTATATCTCAGTCGTCAATTGTTATGTGGTTAAAATAGGGGAGGCTAGTCTGGAAGCTATCAGTAAATCTTTAGAGGCTTCAGACGCTTAAATTTGCGTTGGCAAATTGAGGTTTCGCCTATCGGTGAGTGAAAACGTGGGTTTTAGCTTTGAAATGATTTAAAGGTGGTTTATGGGAGTTTAAACTTATCTTGAAACACTGGTTTAAACTCAGAAGTAAGTATGAAGTGGTTTTCTCTCTCGGTCGTGCTTTTACGAAATGGTTTATGCAATTGTTTTTGAATTATGTGGTACCTACTATTTAAGCATGTTTTAAAGTATGTTTAATACTGTTTTGATTATGAAATGTTGAAGGATGCACATGATAAGTGCATGGTTTTCGAAAGTGTTAAGTGCATGGTTTAAATTAAGGTTTAAATTGATTACGAAATGGCTATGCATGGAAGGCTTAAATTGAGGTTTAAATTGTTTAATACTGTTTTGATTACGAAATGGCTATGCATGGAAGGCTTAAATTGAGGTTTAGCAATGGGATTTACGGATGGCTAATGATACATGTTGCATATTGTTTAATATACTGGTTTTTGAAAGTGTTAAGTGCATGGTTTTCAAGGCATGATGTTCAAATGTTGTTTTAAGTGATGGTTTTAAATGCATTGATGGTGTTTTGTTTTGAGCACTCCTCACTAAGCCTAGTGTGCTTACGCTTTCTTTGTCCATCAATGCAGAGAATTAAAGATTGGAAGGAAACAAGGAAGCAAGGGATCGCTAAAGACTTGTTACTAAACGTATGTTTCGAATTAGGCTATAAGTAATAAGGGGCAATGTGGTTTATGTTGTTGTTTTGGGAGATGATTTGTTAAACTCTCTGTTTGAGCAATGTTTTTTTGCTGCTCTTGGTTTGTAACTAGTCATTTTGGATTGTTGGTTACGTTGGTTTTGGGATTTGTGTTTTGCTTGGTTTGGTTTCTAGGAATTATGCCTCTAGTTTTACATTTGATGCAAGATGCCATGAATTGTTGATGAATCTGTGTTGTCTTGCTGAGGTTTGATCCTTGAAAGTGTTGGATAATGTTAGAAGCATGTTAGGGTGTTTTGGTATCTTTGAAAGCGTGTTAAACCAGCAAAAGAGGACATTTCAGGTCCAGACGTATTGGTGTGCGTGTCCCCATACCAGTATAGATAAGCCATTCTAGGCTTAGTTTTTCGGTACGCGGGATAGTATTTCGATACGGGCTTAGGCTAATTATGGCCAGCATTTAGGTACGCGAGGGAGCGTTTCTATATGAGATGATGTTCTTGGGTAAGGCATATCGGTAAGCGTAAGCGTATCGATATGGTTTTGAGCTATTAGAATTGAGGATTTTTAATCAGGCAAAATGTATCGATACACCCCCTTAGCATACCGATATGAATGGCAATTATTTCAGTTATTTGAATGTTCTGAAGTTCTATTTTCTTGCATTTTAGTCCCTAAATAGTGTGGATGCAATTGAATGAGTATGAATGATCGTTTTGAGCTGAGTTTCGACACGTATGCATGAAACCGGACTAATTAAAGGTTGGTAACATAAAAAAGGGTTAAGTCCTTGTGGTTTTCTAGAATTGCAATTTGGTCCATAAATTGCAATTGCACCCAAACGGATATCGATTCGATCCCCGATTGAGTTGGGTTTTCACCTGCGGTCAATATGAACACATATGATAATAATTTTCATCTAGATAAGATAAAAGAAAAAATGGACACGTTTTGAGTTTCTTCTTCATGGTTTACCTCGGTAAACCTGATGTAGCTCTCAGTTCGGCCTTGTAGCTAGGTCAGATCGAGGGGGTTATAGACATTTGGTGACAACTCCAAAGGCCACTTTGAAAGAATTGGTTCCATTGGTAATCACTCTTCTATACTTATTAAAAATGTATCATATGTCAACGGTCTTAAGCATAATTCGTTAAGCATAAGCAAACTTTGTGATAAAGGTTTCGTTGTGATTTTTGATTTATTTTGTTTCAAAATTATCAACATCGAAACCAACAAAATTGTGCTTTTTGGTCATCGCATAGGAAACATATACATGGTGCATTTAGATGACATTCATATTTCCAATACATGTTTTGTAGCTAAAGATAAGCATGATTCATGGTTATGGCATAGAAAACTAGGGCATGCAAGCATGAGTTTTTTGGAAAAATTGGTTTCAAATGATCGTGTAAGAGGTTTGCCTAAAATAAAGTTTTCAAATGACAAAATTTGTGATGTTTGTGCTAAAGGCAAACATAAAAGAGTTTCTTTTAAACCTATTAATGACGTTTTTATAAGTAGAGTTTTACAATTGATTCACATGGATCTTTTTGGTCCTATTAGAACAATAAGCTTGGGTGGAAAATCATATGCATTTGTTTTAGTAGATGACTATTTTACATATACTTGGGTTCTATTTTAAAGTACCAAGGATGAGGCTTTAGAAAAATTCATCATATTTTCAAAAGCAAATCAAAACGATTTTGGTTACTCTATTTCACATATTCGAAGTGACTATGGAATCGAATTTCAAAATCTAGGTTTTGAAGAGTTTTGTAATTCAAATGTATAAGCCATAATTTTTTAGCTCTTCGAACACCTCAACAAAATGGGGTTGTTGAGAGGAAAATTAAACTTTAGAAGAAATGGCTAGAATCATGCTTTGCGAAAATAATTTGCCTAACTATTTTTGGGGGAAGCCATAAATACGGCTTGTTATATTATTAATAGAGTAATGATTAGGCCTATTTTAAAGAAAACTCCTTATGAACTTTTCAAAAATAAAAAGCCTAACATTGGCTATTTTCATCCATTTGGTTGTAAATGTTTTGTTTTAAACAATGGAAAAGATAATTTAGGGAAATTTGATGCTAAAAGTGATGAAGTTATTTTTCTAGGTTACTCCTTAAACTCTAAAGCCTATCATGTATTTAACAAGAGAACTTTAGTAGTAGAAAAGTCTGTACATGTGGTTTTCGATGATAACCTTCTTTCGAGAAAGGATTCTTGTGATGATGATGATGCAGGAATTTTTTATGCCAATGATGGTGGAGAACATTCATCAAAGGTATAAGAAGTTCCATCAAAGGAAGAATCACAAGACCCACCTCTAGAAGCCTTGAAGGACATGACTCTAGAGGAAAAGTAGGTCACCTACTCAAAGGAGTTCAACTATGCCAGAGGTGGTGAGATTTTGGGTGATCCATCCAAAGGGGTAACCACTACATCTTCTCTTAAGAATTTTTGTAATTATGTTGCATTTATCTCATGCATATAGCCTAAAAATATCAAAGAAGCATTAAATGATGAATGTTGGATATTGGCCATGCAAGAAGAGTTAAATCAATTTAAGAGAAGTAAAGTATGGACATTAGTTGATAGGCCTAGTAATAAGTCTACAATAGGAACTAAATGGGCTTTTAGAAACAAACTAGATGAGAGTGGTAACATAGTGAGAAACAAGGCTAGACTTGTTGCTCAAGGTTACACTCAAGAAGAAGGAATCAATTTTGAAGAAACCTATGCACCCGTAGCTAGAATGGAAGCCATTATGATGTTGCTTCCATTTACATGTTATCATGAATTCAAGCTTTTTCAAATGAATGTAAAAAGTGCTTTTCAAATACCCGTAGCTTGGTATGAACGTTTATCAAATTTTCTAATTGAAAAGGTTTTGATAAAGGAAAGGTGGACACTACACTCTTCATAAAAAGAAAAGGTAAATACATATTAGTAGTATAAATCTATGTTGATGATATAATTTTTGGTTCTACTAATGAGTTTCTTTGTCAAGAGTTTGCAAAGCTGACGCAAGGTTTGAGATGAGCAAGATAGGGGAGCTCTCATTATTTTTGGGACTCCAAAATAAACAAAGGAATGATGGCATCTTCATCAATCAATCTAAGTACATCAAGGACATGCTCAAGAAGTTTGGCTTGGAGAATATGAAACCTCAAACCACACCAATGAGCTCTTCTACAAAGCTTGACAAAGATGAAGGAGGTAAGTGCGTTAATTTAAAGCTTTATAGATCAGTGATAGGATCTTTGCTTTATCTTACAACAAGTAGACCATATATCATGTTTAGTGTTTGCTTGTGTGCTAGATTTCAAGCTAGTCTTAGAAAATCACACCTTATAGCCGTTAAGAGAATCTTTAGATACCTTAGAGACATACCTTGTTTAGGTCTTTGGTATCCTAGAGACTCTTCCATTAGTTTACATGCTTTCTCGGATGCGGATTATGGAGGTTGTAAGATAGATAGAAAAAGTACATCTGGTACATGTCAATTCCTAGGTAGTATGCTCATATCATGGTTTTCTAAGAAACAAAATAGTGTAGCATTATCTACCACTGAGGCGGAATACGTTTCATTAGGAAGTTGTTGTGCTCAAGTCCTTTGGATGAAGTAGCAACTCTTAGATTATGGAATTGATGTAGGCACCATACCTCTATTGTGTGAAAATACTAGTGCCATTTGTCTTACTAAGAATCCTGTCCAATATTCTAGAACCAAACATATAGAAATAAGGCATCATTTCATTCGATATCATGTCTTGAAAAATGATGTAGTTCTAGAGTATGTAGACACCTCAAACCAATTAGCGGACATTTTTACCAAACCATTAGAAAAAGAGCGTTTTTGGTCTCTTAGGAGAGAGTTAGGGCTTACTAGCCTTCCTTGAACCTTAGAGCCTTTTTTAGTGTTTAAAAGTTGCTTGAATTTGGTTGATTTCATTGCTTATGTGTTGTTAATCCTATATGCATCTATTCATGTTGTTAGGGGAGTATGTATCTGTTTTTTCCTATTCATGTTGCTCTCATATCATGTACATGCATATCAATTCAATTAAGTTTGAATTTTTGGGTCACTTGCAGCCAAAAATGACATTTTTGGTTAATGGTATTGATAAGGTTAATCGCGTATCGATACGGGTAAACGGGCAATTGTTCCGGTATGAGTGAAGTATGTTTCGATACGATACATTGATCAGTACACCTATATAGCATATCAGTATGCAGTTTCGATACACGTTTTATGCGTATTGGTACTGTTATCATTGTAAAAAGGATACATTCCATGCCTTTTACTTAGGTTATTGTTTGGTTTCAAGCTCATTTCATTGCATATAGTTGCATTCAGTTCATATAGTTGCATATGGTGGTGCTTGCTTGGTTGCTTTTATATATTTGCGAAATCGGTGCTGCTTATGGGAAAGGTTTGCTTTGTGGTGGTCATGTGTAGGTGAGCTAAGGAGCATTGCTGGGTAAGGAAAATTGCTGCAGCATTTTTGGGTGCACTAAAAGACGAAGAAAGAAGATAATTTATAGCCCCCACACGTGATTCCACCATCCAGCTGTGCCACTCATGAGAAGGGAATATTCCCTAGGGTACACAAATAATTAAAGGCACAAAACCCTAGGAGCCCCTACTATATAAAAAAGGACACCCACATTTAAGTGAGAGATAGAAAAAGGTGTTGTGAGCTAAGAAAGAGAGAAGCAAAAAGGCGGCTACATTCCTTCTCCTTCATCTTGGTGTCCTCCATTGTTGAAGCTCCAAGGGACAATCTTCCTGGCATTTGAGAGAAGCAGCAAGCTTTGGGTGGTTCACGACAGTCTAATGTGTCTTGGGAGATTCCTTTACTCCTAGTTGCTCTTTGCTCTTACACTTCTTTCATTTTGAAATGGGTTGTTTTAAACAGATGAATTTGGAAGTTATTTGCCCAGCCATGAACTAACTTTAAGTGGCTTGGGTTTATTTGTGGATGATGATTTTTAGTTTTAATGAATGCTTTAGCTTTTTCCAGTTTCATATGTACTTTGTTCACTGTTTTACTGCATTGGATTTGTAAGAGCTTTCGAGATTTATCTGTTACCTTTGTTTGATACTTAATGATCGAGAAAGTTAAGCTTAGATCTACGTGAACAATGGGGTTTGATGCTGAGAGGCAAAATCCTAACTCACCTTAGAGATAAAGATAGAGTTTCAATGACTAAAATGAGTAGAACTTCATGGATGGTAGCTTGTTAAGGTTCACGCTGAGAGGTATTGCTGTAGAATTTTTACTGTTAGTTTCTTGCTAGGGATAGTTTAGAAACGCCTAGGTGTGCCCTGTCGAGTGCCTTAAAAGCTAGAAATAGTTAATTATTCGTGAGAAGTAGGCATAGGATTCCTTGATAAACCCATCCTGCCATCCCATTTGAGAGTTTTCGCACGTGTGAGGACGTTTGAAGTCTTATCGTATCGCTCTAGTTTTTTATACATTTTTTGCTACAACAATTCTTTAATCTGCTCATATCAACTCTTTCATTCCATATTTCATCTTTGTGTTTGAGTGCTTACACTTGACTTAATTTACCTCCAATCCTTGTGGAGACGATCTTACTCATCACTATTATTACTTGTTCGATGTGTATACTTGCACTTGCATATCATTTATAGTACATCTTTACATGCAACAAGATTTTGGAGCCGTTGCCGGGGATTGGCAATTGGTTATTTTGAGTTTAGTTTTGCACTATTTTATTTCTTCTTTTTAGTATAGCTTTATTTATTGTTTTTTTTTCTTTTTGTTTTGTAGGAGTTGTGCTGTTGCATGACCCGAGAGAGACCTAAAGAACCATTATCACCTTTCATTCCTGAAATTGAACGTCTTTTTTGACAAAGAAGACAGTTACAAAGAGCTCGAAGAGCCATGTTTGGAGTTCAAAATCAAGGAGGCCAACCAGTTGAGAATCCTAATACTGAGGCGAATCATTGAGTCATAGTTCACCCACGTGCTATTAGAGACCACTTGAATCCTATCTTGGATGATCTCAACCCTGGGATTGTAGCTCCCAAATTACAGGCAGCCCACTTTGAACTTAAATCGGTGATGTTCAACATGTTGAGCTCCGTTGGGCAATTTGGTGGATCGCCTCATGAAGATGCAAGACAACATATTCGTGCCTTCTTAGAAGTTTGTGATTCCTTTCGACAACAAGGTTTGCATGAACATGTGTTGAAGCTCAAGTTGTTTCCTTATTCATTGCGTGATCGAGCAAGAGCGTGGTTGAGTGGAGTGCTCGTAGGTTCTATGGAGACATGGACACATTTATGCAAGAGCTTTTTGTTGCAGTATAATCCACCAAATATGAACACCCAGCTAAGGAATGACATTGCTTCCTTTTGTCAAGCTGATGATGAGTCAATGTACGAGTGTTGGGATAGGTATAAGGGGTTGCTTCGTAAATGTTCGAATCATGGTTTTCATGATTGGACACAAGTTGTGATGTTTTACAATGGTGTCAATGCTCCTACGAGGATGATGCTAGATGCTTCAGTAAATGGAACTTTGCTGGACAAGTCACCTGGAGAAGTATTTGATATCCTTGATAGAATATCAAATAATGACTACCAATTTCCTACTTCAAGACTTTGAACAGAAGGAAAACTCATGGGACACGTGAGCTTGAAGTCAATGAATTTGTTTGATCTCAATTGTTAGCCATTACGAATATGTTGAAGAATCTTCAACGTCCTCGTGAGGTGAAGGAAGTGAAGGTAGCAACCACTAGTGTTCATTATGATGGAAATCATCATGTGAGTGACTTCCTAGAAAACCATGAGTCTCCCAACTATATGGGGAACCTTAATAGGAACAACCACAACCCCTATTCTAACACATATAACCCAGGATAGCGTCAGCATCCTAATATTTCTTAGGGGAATCAAGGAAACAACAATACTGGCAGTTTGAATCAGCAAAAAAACCTAACTGAACCCCCAGGTTTTCAGCAAAATATGCCATGGCATAATAGTAACAAGGGTTCAACATCTTCATCGAATAATAACTCTTTGGAGGCTACTCTCCAAGACTTTATGACAACTACGAAGGCTTTATTTCAAGACCATGCTACATCTATCAAGAGCCAAGGAGTATTGGTACAAAGTCACAGTTCATCTTTGAGAGCTTTGGAAACCCAAGTAGGTCAAATTGCGCAAGCTTTACATGTTCGACCGCAGGGCAGTTTACCTAGTGATACTGAAGTCACTAAACCTCATGGCAAGGAGCAGTGTAGTGCACTCACCTTAAGGAGTGGCACCCAACTCAACAAAGAAGATAAGTTTAGGGGGGAGAAAGCTGACGATTCTAACCCCAAAATTGTGCATGAAGAACCAGTATTGCAAAAGGATTCAACTCTTGAAGAAGACAAGAATGAGAGCTCAACAAGTGAAACTCCTGGTGGAAAACAGAATAATGCTACAGCAAAAGATAGACCCCCACCAGTAGAGGAAAAAGTCAGACCCCCACCACCCTTCCCTCAACGATTGAATGAACAAAAGGAAGACTTTCAGTTCCAGAAATTTGTAGATATACTTGACAAACTATATATCAATGTCCCATTTTTGGAAGCCATTGATCAAATGTCGACTTATGCAAAGTTTCTCAAGGATATTGTCACAAAGAATAGGAAAGTTGAGCGGTACGAGACAATTACTATAGAAAAAGAGTGCTACTCCGTGTTGAGTAAATTGCCACCAAAAAGAAAGGGTCTAGGTAGCTTTATCATTCTATGCTCGATAAGAGATAACTATGTAGGGAGAGCTTTATGCGATCTTGGATCTAGTGTGAATCTAATACCCAAGTCAGTGTTTATGAAGCTTCGTATGGGAAATGTAAGGCCCACCACTTTATTTTACAATTGGTCGACCGATCTCATGTTCGTCCAAAAGGGACGATTGAAGATGTTATGGTGAAGGTGGACAAATTTTTTTTTGATTGACTTCCGTATTCTCGACTGTGAGGCTGATGACAATGTACCCATTATTTTGGGATGACCGTTCTTAGCTACTGGCCAAATTTTGATCGACTGTGAGAAAGGTGAATTCACCTTGAGAGTGGCTAATCAAAAGGTGACCATAAACGTCTTCAACACCCTCAAATATGTGGATGATTCAGATGAGTGTCAATGTCTTCAGGACATGGATTCTCTAAAAAAGAAGGAAGCTGTAGAATTTTGCTGTAGCAGTTTTCAGAAGTCAATGACTATTTGATACTCAATGAAGATGACAATGAAGAGCCCGAGAAGTTGCAAGGGAGGTGTAGCAATCTAGCTTGCTCATAGCTAGCCCAGGTATGCGATTCAAACCTTTAGATTTTGTTGAATTCATCCCTCCAAAACCTTCACTTGAGCATGCACCAAATTTAGAATTAAAGCCCTTACCATCACACCTTAACTATGTTTATTTGGGTGACAATGAAACTTTGCCTGTGATAATTTCCTCTAGTCTTAAACCTGACCAAGAGCATAGCTTGATAAATGTGTTATCTTAACATAAAAAAGTGTTAGGTTGGACTATGGCTAACTTGAAGGGTATAAGCCCTACTATTTGTATGTACAAAATTTTGCTTGATGAATGTCACAGCAATTCTGTTGAACCCCAAAGAAGGCTTAATCTAGTCATGAAAATGGTAGTGATGAAGAAGATAATGAAGTGGCTCGATGCTAGAATTATTTACCTAATCTTCAATAGTTCGTGGGTTAGCCCAGTACAATGTGTACCGAAAAAGGGAGGTATGACCGTGGTAAGCAACGAGGACAATGAACTCTTACCAACAAGGACCGTCTCGAGATGGAGGATTTACATGGACTATCGCAAGCTCAACAAGGCAACCAAGAAGGACCATTTTCCCCTCCCATTCATTGATCAAATATTGGATCGATTGGAGGGCAAATCTTTTTTATTGTTTACTCAATGGATACTCAGGGTACAACTAGATTGCTATAGCACTAGAGGATTCAGAGAAGACAACCTTCACATGCCCCTATGGTACTTACGCCTTTAGGAGGATGCCCTTTGGACTTTGCAATGCTCCAGCTACTTTTCAAAGATGCATGCTAGCCATTTTCTCGGACATGGTTAAAGAGTTTTTGGAGATTCATGGATGATTTCTCAGTCTCCGAAGATTACTTTGAATCATGTTTGGGTAATTTAGCAAAGGTGCTTAAGTGATGAAAATAAGCAGACTTAGTGCTCAATTGGGAGAAGTGCCATTTTATGGTGGCCGAGAGGACCGTTTTAGGACACAAGATCTCGCAAAAAAGAATAGAGGTTGACAAGACAAAGGTTGAAGTGATTGAGAAGCTACCTCCTCCCACCACTGTGAAGGGCATTCAGAGTTTCTTAGGCCATGTTGGCTTTTATAGGAGGTTCATAAAGGACTTCTCCAAGATCCAAGCCTTTGTGCACTTTGCTACAGCAAAACCAGCCCTTTGTGTTTGATGATGATTGTCACAGCGCATTCAAGGAACTTAAAGAGAAGCTTATCTCAGCGCCCATTGTTGTTCCCCTAGATTGAACCTTACCATTCGAGCTTATGTGTGATGCAAGTGACTATGCGGTGGGAGTAGCGCTTGGACAACGTCGAGGTAACATTTTTCATGTCATATATTATGCTAGCTGTACATTAAATGATGCACAAATCAATTACACAACCACTGAGAAAGAATCGTTGGTTGTTGTGTTTGCATTTGATAAGTTTAGAGCATACTTGATAGGAACTAAAGTCATTGTACACACTGATCATTCAGCTATTAAGTACTTAGTGACTAAAAAAGATGCTAAACCTAGACTTATTAGGTGGATACTTTTTTTGCAAGAATTTGACTTAAAGGTTAGGGAGAGAAAGGGCACTGAAAATCAAGTTGTTGGTCATCTTTCTAGGCTAGAAAATAAGGTTGACTGTAATGATGAATTAGAAATTAAGGAGGAATTTCCTTATGAGAAATTATTATTTGTTGCGGCAATTCCGTGGTATGCTGATATTGTTAACTTTCTCGTTAGTGGTATTTGCCTCATGATTTGAATAGCCAAGAAAGAAAGAAATTCAGACATGATGTGCAATTTTACTTTTGGGATGAGCCTTATTTATTCAAGCAATATGCTGACCAACTGATTCGAAGATGTGTCCCTGAAGAAGAGCAAAATGAAATCCTTTTCCATTTCCATTCTTCATCATGTGGAGGCCATTTTGGAGGAGCAAGGATTGCTGCAAAGGTCCTACAATCTGGTTTCTATTGGCCCACACTCTTCAAGGATGCACATGAATTTTGCAAGGCTTGTGACAGACGCCAAAGGACAGAGAATATATCTCGGAAGCATGAAATGTCATTACAAAACATCTTGGAGTGGAACTCTTTGAGGTATGGGGAATTGACTTCATGGGACACTTTCCCTCATCATTTGGAGATCTCTACATCTTGTTTGCAGTGGATTATGTGTCAAAGACAGTTTTGAAGTTCCTTCACAAGAACATTTTTACGAGATTTGGAGCCTCACGAGCCATCATCAATGATGAAGGAACCCACTTCGACAACAAGCTCATTGCCAAAGCATTACAAAGGTATGGTGTAAGGCATTAAATTTCTACGGCATATCACCCCCCAGACCAATGGCCAAGCTGAAATTTCCAATCGAGAGATAAAGTAAATATTAGAGAAGGTGGTCAACCCCAAAAGGAAAGAGTGGTCCCCAAAGCTTGATGAAGCCTTATGGGCTTATCACACATCTTTCAAAACTCCTTTGGAAATGTCCCCATTCAAGCTTGTCTATGGCAAAGCATGCCACCTTCCCGTTGAGCTCGAACAAAAAGCTTATTGGGCCATTAAAAAGATCAATATGGACGCTCAGCTTCCTGGAGAAAGAAGACTGTTAGAGCTGAATGAGATGGAAGAATTCAGAGCCCAAGCTTACGAAAATGCACGTTTGTATAAGGAGAAGACAAAGAAGTGGCACGACAAGCATCTTTTGCCACGACATTTTTCAGAAGGACAACAAGTTCTCCTTTACAACTCTAGGCTCAAGCTTTTCCCTGGCAAACTCAAGTCACGATGGTCAGGCCCTTTCCAAGTACACAAGGTCTATCCTCATGGTGCTGTGGACATCAAGAACCTTGACGATAACACCATCTTCAAGGTTAACGCCCAAAGACTGAAGGTTTATACTGGAGCTTCGATCGTGCATGACAAGTCCTCCTTGCTTTTTCAAGATGACTGAGAGTTTGCATCCCCCACTCTTTATATTTTGTTATAGCATTTTCATTTTTCCTATGTTTATAAATAATTAGGTTTATATTTTATTTTTTTGGCCTTTAGTTCTCTATTTTCTACTTTGCTTTTCTTTTTCTTTTTCATCCCATTTCAGATATCCCCCCAGAGTTGCATGTGTCACACGAGGGCCTGGTTTAAGGAAGCAGCGTCTTTCCAATTAGGGTTAGGGTTTTGTCCTTACCTTGTTGATAGAAGTTGAAAAAGCAAAACTTTTCCAATGTTTGAGGGCGGCATTAAAAGGAGCAAAAAGTGGGAATTTTATATCTTTTTAATTTTCAAACCTTACCCCATCATCACCTTTTTATATTGTTTTTCCTACTTTTCCCTTGCATTAAATGCCCAACATATCTCTTCTCTTCCCTACGCCTAATAACCGTCACACCCACCTTCTCTCTCCAATTACTTTTGACAGATTTCTTTCTTCCATTAAACACACTACCTTCTTCACCACTCTCTCCACTTTGCCCCATCATCTTTCCTAGCCTCCTGCTCTTCTTCTTCTTCTGTTTCAATCCAGACTTCACCCAAGGAAAAATCCCAATTTCCCCAAACAATCTTTGCCCTTCCTTTCATCATGGTTCGTTGCAAGAATGTCCCCAATGCTTCAAGCAGTGTACAAGCCCAGCTGACCCTTGAGATCAAGAAATTTCTTGATGAAGCGGCCAAAACTAGCTTCCAACAAATTAAGGAAAAAAAGTCTTCCCTAAAAAAGGCTTCTCTTTCTTTTCTGAGGGTGATGAGGGATTTAACGCCGAGGTGATGGAGCTTACCACCAAGCAAGGATGGGAGTCATTCGTCAAACACCTAGGAAATATCTATGTGCTGCTAGTGAGGGAGTTCTAAGCCCATCTAACAAGCCCCACACATTCTGGTGTGTACGTAAGGGGAGACTAAATCAAGTTTACCACTGCGGCAATAAACAAATTTTATGGGCTAAAGAATGTTGTGGATCAGCATACCCCTTTTGTCGAAGCAGCCGATGCCCAGACCATCAAGGAAATCTTGAAGGATTTATGTTTTAGAGGAACTTAGATGGATCCCACCAACAAAATAGTGGAGATGGGGCGTTTGAAGCCCCAAGCTAAAATGTGGAACCATTACATCAAGACCCGTTTGATGCCCACCTCCCATCACACAACGGTGGCCCTTAATAGACTCTTTCTTCTACACTCAATCCTCAACGCATGGCCTATAGATGTGGGGAAAATAATTGTTGATGAAGTGTATGCATGCGTGAAAAGGAATTCTAGCCCTCTGATTTTCCCTAGCTTGATTACGGCTCTCTGTCAAAAGAAAGAAGTCTATAAAGATGTTGAGGATGAAATACACAAGGGAAAGTAAGGGTTAACCCTTGACGAGATTCATGGGCTTAAGGGATTTGATGGAGATCCTCTGGCAAAACTGTTGAGGGTGGAGCAAAAATAGTTCCTGCAGCAAGGATTGCCTCCTTGGTAGCCTCCATGAGATATATGAAGGAAGAGATTGAGGTGTTCCGCGGGAACTTGCATACTTTTTTCAAGTATGTCAAAGAAAGGGATGATGTGATGAACTCCTATTTCAAGGAGATGTTGCCGCACGTGGCAAAAGAATTCTCTCCCTTCCCTGGAGCCCTGTTCACTCCACTGTAGAACCCTCACCGCCCAAGAGAACCCCAGCTACGCGTTCAACCCCTGCACAATCAAGACAAACTCCACAAGAGCCAACCCCTACTTGTGCTACAGCAAGTCCTCGCTCGATGAAGCAGAGTAAAGAAAAATCCCCGATTGAAGCTCTGCCTCTTGAAACTCCGGTAGATGAACCAGTCACTATTGAGAGTGACAAGGATGAGATGGAAGATACCACTCCTACTACTGCACCTGCTTCGACTCCAAATGCCACAGCAAGTACACGGCACCGACTCAAGCGCTCTGCTGGTCGTGCTTAGAACACTCCAACTGAGGGGAATGACACTTGGGATGATGAGCACGTTCATGAACAAATACCACCACCGCAACCAAATGAGGATGATGAGCCCATCGCTATGCTCAAAAAGCAACGTATCAAGCACAAGGCCACCAAGACTGCACCACCAGAGTAGGACCATAGCGAGGTACCTCTCATTTCATTGCATTTAGTTTAGTTTTAGTTAATTTCCATGCATTGAGGACATTGCATTCTTCAAGTTTGGGGGTGTTAGTTTTCATAGTTAAACATTTGCATTAGTAGTTAAAAACAGGTTTTTGCTATGGCATTTTGTGCAGCTTAAAGACAGTTTTTATGAATAAATTAAGGATGTCCAATGATGAGTATTTAATTTTGTGGCTACGGATTATTTGAATGAACATGACTGTTGAGATTGGTAGAATTGACTTTAGGGCTTGATGCTTTGAGATTTATTGGTTATACGATTGCATGTTCTCTATGCTTAAGATTGTTAGAAAATTTTTATGAAAGAACTCTTGCATGCCTTAGTATAAATGATATTAATGTACTTGAATGATAAATGAATGAAAGCATTAAAGGCTTTATTAGAATCCCTTTTGTTTATCGCATGTGGTCAATTATGAATAAATGCTTAGGCATAACTGTAGAGCGACACTCCGCTTTGCATGGTTTGCCTGGATACTGCATTTTAATAAATAGTAGCCATAGCAAATGAGTGAATGAAAGTTGTCACGAGATGACTCTACCTACTAGCTCGGGGTGGAATGTTTACTCCATTTCCATCTAGAGTTAAGGACGGTAGGTGTGATGAGCTGACACCCTTCATAACAGTGAAAAAAGGGAAAAATGCTTAATCGATTAACAAATACAAGGGTATAGTAGAGATCTTGCCTAGAATTTTTCTAGCTCTGTTAAGCATAGATTGGATGCAATTACGCAAACACAAGGAAAGGATCTTGTCCTAAGGAAAAGTTCTTAAATCTCAAAACTGTATAGCATGTTGAAGCCTATATTCTTTGAGGACTGAAATTTTGCCATAGCATTATCTTGAGCTTATCTTTACCGTAGCATTTTCTCTATTTTTCTCTATTCATTGCTTGAGGACAAGCAATAGATTAAGTTTAGGGGGTGTTAACCTTGTAAAAAGTGTACATTTCATGCCTTTTTACTTAGGTTATTGTTTGGTTTCAATCTCATTTCATTGCATATAGCTACATTTAGTTCATATAGTTGCATATGGTGGCGTTTGCTTGGTTTCTTTTATATATTTGCGAAATTGGTGCTGTTTATGGGAAATGTTTGCTTTGTGGTGGTGATGTGCAGGTGAGATAAGGAGTGTTGTTGGGTAAGGAAAATTGCTGCAGCATTTTGCACGGCATTTCTGGGCGCACTAAAAGACAAAGAAAGAAGATATTTTAGCCCTCACATGTGATTCCGCCAGCCAGCTGTGCCACTCATGTGAAGGGAATATTGCCTATGGTACACAAAGAATTAAGGGCACAAAACCCTAGGAGCCCCCACTATATAAAGAAAATGACACTCATATTTAAGGGATAGCTAGAAAATGGTGTTGTGAGCTAAGAAAGAGAGAAGCAAAAAGATGTTACTTTCCTTCTCCTTCATCTTGGTGTCCTCCATTATTGAAGCTCCAAGGGACGATCTTACTGACCTTTGAGAGAAGCAGCAAGTTTTGAGTGGTTCACGGCCATCTAATATGGCTTGGGAGATTCCTTTACTCCTAGTTGCTCTTTTCTCTTACACTTCTTTCATTTTGAAATGGGTTGTTTTAAAAGGATGAATTTGGATGTTATTTGCCCAGCCATGAACTAACTTTAAGTGGCTTGCGTTTATTTGTGTATGATGATGTTTTAGTTTTAATGAATGCTTTAGCTTTTTCTAGTTTCATATGCACTTTGTTCACTGTTTTATTGCCTTGGGTTTGTAAGAGCTTTCGAGAGTTAGCCGTTACCATTGCTTGATGCTTAATGGTCGAGAGAGTTAAGCTTAGATCTGCGTGGACAATGGGGTTTGATGCTGAGAGACAAAATCACAACTCACCTTAGAGATAAGGATAGAGTTTCAACGAATAAAAGGAGAAGAACTTCATAGATGGTAGCTTGCTAAGGTTCACGCTGAGAGGTATTGCCGTAGCATTTTTACTGTCAGTTTCTTGCTAGAGATAGTTTAGAAACACCTAGTTGAGCTCTGTCGAGTGGCTTAAAAGCTTGAAATAGTTAATCATTAGTGAGAAATAGGCATAGGATTCCTTGATAAACCCATCATGTCATCCCATTTGACAGTTTCCGCACGTGTAAGGACGTTTGAAGTCTTATCATATCGCTTTAGTTTTTTATACAGTTTTTGCTACAGCATTTCTTTAATCTGCTTATATCAACTCTTTCATTCAATATTTCATCTTTGTGTTTGAGTGCTTAAACTTGACTTAATTTACCTCCAATCCCTGTGGAGACGATCTTACTCATCACTATTATTACTTGTTCGATGTGTATACTTGCACCGCTTGTGTACCATTTATAGTACATCTTTACACTCAATAGTACGCGTAGCTGCTCAGTCTTTAAAAGGGTTTTAAATGTATCTTTCCTAATAAAACTAAAACTCTAACTTTCTCTAAAAACCCTAGGTCGGCCCCTCTTTATAAACCTCTCAAATCCCTTAATTTTTCATCAAATCACTCTAAATTTTTTAGGGTTTTTGTGTTCTACATCAAGCCCAAGCCACCATCATCAACTTTAGTGCAAAATCATCCTTCATTCATCCTATCTTCCATAACTCAAGGTAAAACTTTATTTTCTTTTTATTTTCGTTTTCTTTCTATTTGGATATTGTTTATGTTTTAAAATTATTCTTTTACTATATTTATATCTTTTTCTTCATAGATTTTACAAAAAAATATCAAAAACTCAGAATTATTCATTCGAATATAAGATTATACTCCTATATTTTTTTAACTGTTTTTCAAATTTTCTTTTTACCAACAAATTTATTTATACTTGTATATGTTTTCAAACTATATAAAATATATTTTTAACCTTACCTTGATTATTGGATTGATTAATTGGATTGTGATGTTTATGCATACATGTATTTTTGTGGTTTGAAAATTTTAAGGTTTTCTCTATGGCACCAAAGAAAAGAGTGAGAAGAGAGATCGGGGCTAATTCTACCTCTAGAAATTGTTCTATACCTAATTCCGATAATGATGGTACTACACCGAATCTTAACCAAATCTTTCGTCTTTGTTTTGATGCCCCAAATAATCCCAATGCTTTAGAACATTTCAAACATTTTCAAAACATTAAACTCTGACGTGAACGTATTGTTTCTCTTCCATTTATGACCTTCGATGCTTTTAAATTTTGATATCTTGATTTGATGAGAGAATGGAAGTTCATGTCATTTTTAAGTGTACCCGGCATTGTTTATAAAAATCTTGTCCTTATCTTTTACTGCAATGTTCGGTGTATTTTTAATGAAGATAAATCTGAGGTTGTAGCTCTTGAGTCTCACCTTATGGGCAAAACTTTTAGACTTTATTCTCAAACTATAACCGATCTTTTGGGGATGGAAAATGTAAGTCTTGTTGATGAAACAAATTTTCCTCACTCTCTTAGTGGTTTCGTTACCGTTTTGGATGCCCATGACCATTTTCTTCACCTCTTTATCACTTGGTGGTTTCGACCATCCGGGGGTAACTAGTCCACTATTCGTCAAGTTGATGATTTTTTACTTTATTGTTTTCGTGAAAGAAAACGCCCTAGCCTTGCCCAAATTATGTTTGCAAACCTTTTCATCCTAGTCCAACATTTCTATACTTCCCTCGTCATATCTTTTACTTATAGTACAGTCCTAAGCTTTATATTCCATAAGCTAGAGATCGATTGCTCTTATGACCTAGCCTCACCTCTCACCGATCCCATTGACGATCATTCTCTAAGGCCTGCAAAATTCACCTTTTACAATGGTGAATGGGTTCGAAATGTTGATCTCCCTCGCGATGCTCAACCACGTCTTGAAGTAAATGTGTCAATCCCTCCAATTGCTTCGGTGACTTCCGTTCCTCAACCTTCCTATGATGCTCTTATAGCCTACCTTGATGGGAAATTCAACGAGATGAACACAAGGTTTGACACTATTGATACTCGTTTCAATTCCTTAGAGGCACGAGTGACTTCTATTGAGAACCATCAAGCTTCCATGGACATGACTCTTACCGCATTCCATTGTGAATGGCGCGATCACTCTCTTGGAGATGATGGCATCCAAGATAAAGATGAGGATGAGGATGACGATGATGAAGACGCCCCTTGGGCATTTCCATTGCATTCATATCATATTAGGCTTTATATTTATGCACCTATTTTTTTAGTTTGAATTCTTATGACTCTATGCTATTTGGTTTATGTTTTAAGTTAGATTTATATTGTGTTCCTTGAATATTTGGTTTGAATTTTTATAAAATTTATGTTGTTTAATTGCGTGGAGTTCTTTATTGCTTTTATATTTTTCCCTATTGATTTTGATCTAACAAAAAGAGGGAGAAGTACCTAAAATTTTGAAAATGTTTTAAAACTTAAATAACATTAAAGAAATGGGAGTTTTATTCAAAAAGACTTAAAAATTTATTTTGGGTTTTGTAATGTCAAAAAGGGGAAGATTGTAAAACTAATATTTAATTTTGATATAACAAGTATTTTCAAGGACCAATTTGTAAAATTGGATAAATTTTTAAGTACCAGAAACTACTCACAAAATGACAAGTATTCAAAATTAAAATTTTTCTTAATCAGAAACTAAAACCCCAAATATTTTCTAAGTGTTTTTGTACTCAAATAGCCAAAATTTGTCCTGGCGTATCGATACGCCCTATACCGTATTGATACAGCCTTTAGCTACTGGAAAATGATTTTACACGAATGGCTATCGCGTACCAATACGGCTTGTGCCCGTTTCGGTATGGTGTTTCGATACGCTAAGTATTCGTTCCATGTCGATATGGTTGTTACTCGTATCAATGCGGGGTGTTAGATTTTCCAAATCTTTTGCATTTAAAACTCCATCGTTGCCTTGTTAGTTTATTGGAATCATGAACTTTAAAATTGGTTATAGCGTACCGATACGCTCATAGGCATTTCGATACGGTTTTTCATTCTCAAACAAAAGGATTTTAGTGAGTAAAGTCAATACTGATACGATACGAAGAGTTTTGATGCGCCCCTGTTCATTCAACTTCTCATACTGATACGCCCTTCCCGCGTATCAATACCCCTTTGTACAACGGTTATATTTTTGTATGTCAGGTACTGATATGGCAAGCCCGCATATTGATACTGGTGGTTGGCAAACTATATTTATTGCGGGAAAACAGGTCTCCAACGGCTATATTCAATCCCTCAACCACCCAAACGGTTAGAAATCAATGAAGGGGTATAAATTGAAGTCTTCAAAGCTACAACAACAACCATTGATCAACTTACAAGCCTTCAAGCAAAAATCCAACATCTTGAGCCTATTAGAGTCAAATCTTTTGTAACCCTCTTGAGTAAGCTAAATTGTATTCTTTATTTTCAACATTGGGTTGAGTGAACTTGTATTGGGCAAATTATTACCTTTGAGAGGATTTTATTCGTTTGCCAAATTTTCCTTGTAAAAGAGTGAGCTCATCAAAACTTTTGGTAGAAAGCTTTGTTATTGTAATGGTTGCCTCCTAAGCCTAGAAAAGGGGAAGAAATTCTTGAGTGAATTTGTTAGAATCCTTAGTAGGAAGCTAAAGTAGTGGATGTAAACCTTCTTAGAAGGTT
This sequence comes from Hibiscus mutabilis, assembly GCA_019671005.1. Taxonomy (NCBI): domain Eukaryota; kingdom Viridiplantae; phylum Streptophyta; class Magnoliopsida; order Malvales; family Malvaceae; genus Hibiscus; species Hibiscus mutabilis. The sequence goes on from CM033729.1 coordinate 22,708,663, forward strand.
AAACCACTATAAATCCTTGTGTCACATTGTTATTATTTTCCAACTTGCTTCCAACTTTTTAATTTTCCAATTCACGCCCTCTTGGATACTTTCTCCATTGATTGATAATCCCAACAGATTGCTTTGCTCAATTTTATGGTTTATGATTGCTAGTTGGAGTTTTGGTAGCTTAATGTTTTGTTAATGGTAAATCCCGGATTAAATATTAATAAGGTGTAAAAGGCTAGCAAACCATCCTAATTAACTCCCATAAGATGTAAGATTAGGTTAAGGGGTTAAAGGTTACATTTTGAGGGCTTGGGAAATGATTTCACGAACCTTAAAAGTTATTTATGGGATTCGGTATCAGTACACGGGCAACCCGTACCGATACCCTATGTTCTAAATGATGAACATAGGCAAAATTTAATGGGAGTATCAATACAGGCTCGAGTTGTATGGGTACCCCCTATTCCATTGATATTCTAGTAGCGTAAAAGTGTACTGATAGGGTATCATGTGTACCAGTTTGGGGTGTTGGTTAAACCACTTATACGTGTAAAGCTGAGTATCGGTACGCATAGGGTGGGTATCGGTACCTAGAGAGGCATATCGATACCCGTGAGTGGGTATCGATACCCACTAGGCAATCTACCCATAAATGTTGAAAATGAGTTTGAGGTGCTTATAATTCGGAGACTATAGTCCAATGGGCTTCTAAGGTAGTAAAATGAATTGTAAAATTGAGAAACTGAGATTTAAATATCACGAATTAGCATAATATGTATTAACTTGATAATTATTAATAGGAGAATTATTACGATAGCAATCCTTGATAGGCTTGGTATCACGCCTCGGTGGCATTTGGTTGATAGCTTTGCGTAGTGTCACTTACCTCTTGGTGAGGTGTATGAATGCTTGGGGAGCATTCTTATCTTATGATTGTTGAGAAGGAATTTAGATGCCCTAGAGTCAGTACTACAATACTTATTTAAGGGGATGTATAATTTGGGCTGAGTGAACAAGTATATCTGATCTACCCACAGGCTGAGTGAACTGGGTACGGTCAGAAACCTATATGTGGCTATGGTGATCCGGATAAGGTAATTAACTTGATAAGCTGAGTGAGCTCAAGTAACCTGATAGGCAGAGTGACCTTAGGTAATGACTACTTGTGGATAATGTGTTCCAAGTATGTCTAGGACGCATTCGTGGCTATGGTGATCTGGATATAGTCCATTTAACCTGACGGCTGTGAACACGGGTAACCTGACAACTGTGTGAGCACAGGTAAAGTAGAGCTTCGTTGGCCATTTTGTAGATGATGTATGTATTCATTTATGTATACCGTATGGATGCTATGGATGATAGCTTATGATTGTATTAACTTGATATGCTATGTGATCTCGAGTATGGTAAAGCATTGTGGGATATATAATACTTCGTGTAGACTTATTGATGCCTTGAGATACGTTATCTAAGAACTCTAGCTAGTGTAGGATATATAATAACTTATAGATAGTGAAGCCTTTCTATGCTTTCTAGACTATATGTATATTGCGTTCTTATTTTATGATAATCACGAATTATGATAGAGTAGAAATGTACCATTGAGCTTTGTAAGCTCAGGGTTCGGAATCATTTTTTGTTGCAGGTTAGTAGGTAGATCGTGGCCGAGGAGCACATCAAGAAGGGATTTCCCAAACCGCGTTCGCTTTAGAGTACATTACTTGTTATTTCAGTTTGGGCTAATGTATTCATATGACCTTACCACTATTGAGTTTGTAACTCTATTTGAATTATTATTTTCGCATTCGGTGTTTTAAACTTGGAGCTCATGTTTTGTAAACTTAATTATAATGCTTATTTAACTTCATAAATTTATGGGTGTATACGATTTAGCAAGCTTTTTAATAACGCACCAATTTTCAGTTTAGCTAAACTCGATTATTGGTTTTTCCACATTAACCTTAAATACTGAGATTTTTATATTTTACTTTGATCAAAAAAACTTTATTTAACAACTTTAAACATTATTTGGTGAAGTTTTAAAGTATTTTTCATAAATATTTCTTAAATAATTAATTTTTAGGTAAATAAAAAATAATTAATAATTCATGTATAATATTTTATGTTATTTCACTATTTTTAAGTATAAAATACTTATTTTACATTATAAAATATTTAAAATTAATTATGAATTTAATAAAAATTCAAATTCGATTCAGTAATCATAATTTTTAAACTTGTGAACCATAAATTGTCTAAACACTTTGATTCGGATAAGCTTTTGGTTTTTCAATTTGCATGTTGAGTTCTAATGTAAGGTTTGTAGATTGGGGTTATTGTTTCAATTTTAGGGATTTATAGTTTAGTGTTTGGGTTTAGATTTTATGGATTAGGGTTATGGTTTAATTTTTGGTTTTAAGATTTATTTTTTAAGGTTTAGAGTTTGGGTTTATGATTTAAGGTTCCTGATTGGGGGTTTGAGGTGGTAGTGTATGACTTGTAGAGGGGCAGCGAGTGAAGGTCGAGTAGAGGCGGGGCACACACTAGATCGGGTCAAATGACCAACGACTATCGCGGTCGACGTGGTTATGATCAGATCTATATGGTCTAAGAGGGTCTTGAAACACGACGTCGCCACACAAAGAACCAAATGATGTGGCTTTGATAACTTTGCAAACGGGATGTCGATGGTCAGTGGATGATACGATGTCACGAGGTGGTCGAGGGATTTCAAACGGCCTTCGCGAATAGACTCATGAAGGCTGGGGGTTAGGGCTCTACAATGAACCCAACATTAGCGAAATGATGTATAAGGAGGACTGAGGAGACGATGGTTGTTGGAATAGTGTTGGGTTTGGAGAATAAGAAGGGATAATTATGTATATGTTTAAGATTGAATTTATTAACGATAATTAAGTATTAATAATATTAAGGCTTGACATTCAAAAAAGTGTCCAACCTATAACTTTTTTCAAGTTTGGTGTCTAACATTTTTTTGGGTCACTTTGGTGCCTAACATTTCATTTCGTAACTCAAATCAGGTTTTTCTATGACAGACGTTAAGATTTTCTGTTATCCAATAAAAACACGACACATGGCATATTTCTAGTATCTTCTTTAATTTTTATTTTTTAAAAATTAGAAAATCTTTAATTTTATATAAAAAATCTTTAATTTATCTAAAACCCCTCAAACCCAAACCCTAACTCCCTAAATTCCCCTCCTCCCACCACCGGGCACCCTTGCCTTCGTTGTCCCCCCACGACTGAAAATCTTATTATCTCGTTGCTGAAAATCAGCGAATGAACCGTCGATTGCTCCGTCGAAGAACATCCAACAATGAAGAAAAAAGAGACCGATTGGGCTTCTAACCGACAGCTAAAGGGTGGGGGATGCTGAACGTGAGGTACACGACGCTTCGGTAGTGAACGCTGAACCATTGACATGTGGGGATGTCGGACGATGAGAGAGATGTAATTTGAGGGTTTGATTAAAAGGAATTAAAACTTTGGAGTTTTTTAAGAAGTTCATATAAATAAATAAATAACGCCACATGTCATATTATAATTGGATGACGATATTTTTAACGGTCGTTGACGAAAAAACCTGATTTGGGTTACGAAAGAAAACATTAGGAACCAAAGTGGCCCGAAAAAATGTTGACACCAAACTAGAGAAAAAAGGTATAGGTTTGACACCTTTTTTACTGTTAAGCCTAATATAAATTATAGTTCTAATTGAAAATCAAAATCGATAAAAGTTACACACCGAAAATCAAGTTTTTTAATGGATTAATTACACTTGAGTCCCTAAAAATGTGATTCAATATTAATTCATGGATAAAAAAACAAAACCCATTCTATCTTAAGAATAAAGTTAAGTTATAGAAGTATATAGAGTTTTGGAGTGCTACATTGGTAAAAATAGCCTAAAATGTGGCTATTTTTTAGGATTGAGCCTTAATCTCAACGTTTCATTTTAAGCCAAAGCATCCCCTCCGTAGATGAGAACTATTAGTCAACTAATGTGAATGTGTTGAAATGAAGTGGGAAACTTACATAACAGTGCACACTGAAAATGACATATAGGCAAAAGTGTTGACTTGATAAAATTGCACATCAATCAAAAATTAATTGTATAAAAATATCTTTTTTGTTGATGTGTCATTCTGTCAAATCAGTTCAAGTTTTTTATAGTTGTTTAACATTTTTCATTTACAAAGGGTCCATTTTGACCCAAAAAACATTGAGGGTTAAAGTGCTTCGAAACGGTCAAATGTTAGGGACATTTTTTGACATATACCTTATTAAAAATGAAAATATTGAGAAAGAGACTGACCCAAGTAAAGGAGTTGAAGTAGTTGGTGTGGCTTAGCAACCATACCAACCTTGATTAAGAAAGGTGGAACGTTGATGAGAATGGAGCTTTCATAAATACAATCCAACCAACTTTTTTTAATAATTTTAAAAAAAAATATTAATAGATTAGAATTGGTTTGAAACTTACTACAACTCAAACATCTTGATTTGAAAAACAAATATTAAAACCAATACCTATAATTTATGCTATTCAATAAAAAATTATTCGGGCCAGGACGAAATTAATTTTGGTATTTTTAAATTTAATGTTGGTTTTCTGTGAGAAAAAAAGAATCTTGATTTTAAGTAAAAGTTTTATTAATTTATTTATTTTTAAGTATAAACTGATTTTAATAGATTTATGAATGAAATTTTTAAAAAAATATAAAAAGTTTAGGTACATATTGTAAAATAAAATGATTATCGGCATTTTTTAAAATAAAAAAATATTTTTATTAATAGATAGTGTTGTGAACCTGGAATTGAAAATAATTGATTGGCCGAACAAATTGTTCGATGTCTACCAAAAATGGTCACCAACCATAAAAAGTGCTTTCAATATTAAAAAAATGTTAATCTCTAAAGTAAGTGATTAAAGTTCTTAGTTGACACATTTACATATCTCCTAGATTGTGGGCTTAAAATTCATTATGAACAAATTTTTCCTCATCTCCCTTAGATAAAAATTGTTCAAAAAATATTAAAAAAACGTTTGTATGATCTTGTTTATGATCTAGGGATGTTAATTTTTGTATTTTTAAACTTATGTCTAATAAACTCTCATTATATTTTTAAATTTTTTATTTTAATAAAACTAAAATACTCATACTAGAAAAACATTATAAAGAAAAAACTACAAGGCGGAGCAAGAATACAAAAAATAAATAACAAGAACAAAAAGACAATTAAAACATACTATGGCATTAAATACCAATTATTATTTTCATTAAGTTTTTAGTGTTCGATGATGCACGATGTTCAACAAAACGCAACAAATTTAGTAAATACAAAAGTATATAACTTTTTTCACTAAACGATAACCAAGTGTTTAAATGATTTATTGTTAGAATTTTAAAATTATAAAAAACTCGATAATTTGTTTAAAAATTCATTGATAGTCTAGTTAAAATTATTTGATATATTAATGGTATATTTTTTTGTTTCTACAAATAATTTTAATCTATTATCACATCACTATAAGAATTTTTTATTGTTGTGTTAAATTTAATTTTAATAAAGTTATTGTTGTCACTATTAGTAGTTTTATTGTGACAAAATAATAAGCATCTTTTTAAATTAGAAAAATATATACAATTGTGAAAAAACTAAAATCATCGTAATATTTTATCACAATTAGAAAATTTGTGTAACACATGATGACAAAATATATTTTGTTATCATTTTGTCACAAATGACAAATTTTGTAGCTATAAGTTTTAATAAATATTACAAAAAATATTCATAACAAATAATGAGATTCAAGTTTTTGTGAAAAATTATGTTGTAGTTATATATTTCAATTATATTGACAAAATGTATAGTCACAATTGTTTCCCTCCATTTTTAGTGCAAAAAATAATCATATAATGACAAGTTTTGCAACTATAAGTTATAATTATTATTACAGAAAATTTGTCACAACAAATATGAGATTCAAGTTTTTGCGACAAATTATGTTTGTAGGTAATACATTTTAATTTTAGTGACTAAATATATTGTCACAAATGTTTCTCTTAATTTTTCGGTGCCAAAAAAAGTTATATAATGATAAGTTTTCTAATTATAAGTATAGTTATTGTTATAGAAAGAATTCTTACAATAAATAATAAGATTCATGTTTTTATGATAATTTATGTTTGTAGCATACATATTGTAATTATAGTGGCAAAATATATTGTCACGAATATTTTTCTTCATTTTTTTGTGAAAAAAAAAGTTATATAATGACAAATCTTATATGTTACATTTTTTTAATATTTCTACAACACAATTATGTAAATAAAAATTTATATATAACAATTATTAAAAGCATATTTATTAAATTGAATTCAATCACAAACTTGTTCTCATATTTAATTATTTAAATATAAGAAATTTTAAAAATAAAATAAACATTAGTACAATCACTCGTAAAGTATAAACCATTTCCAACAACTGAATAACCAACATCATTTTGTACTGATGACAATGATTCACACATTTTTCACATATTTTATAGTCAGGGGCGGAACTATGTAGGGCTGGGGAGCGGCAATCGCCCCTCCCCAAGAATTTTTTTACCTTTGTCCTTCTATATAATATTTTTTAAAAATTAATTTATTTATGAATTTGCACTCTTTCAAATATTTATGTTTTGCCTCCAATCTCAAATCCCGGCTCCGTCCGTGTCCATCGTATTCGCAATATTAAAAAATCTATCAATATACACAATTGACCAAATAAAAACTAATTTCATTTACAAACATACAAACAATCATAATTAATTAAATTAAATTAAATATTTTTTAATAAAAACAATTATCTCAATTGAAATTATAACTCATCTTTGTCTTCTTCTCCATACTCATTGTCAATGTCTTTATTTTCACTGCCACCACTACCATCATCATCTAAATAATTAATAATAATATCATTGTGGTCATAATCATCATCATCTTCATCAAATAAACTTGTATGACTTCTTATTTTATTTAACACTGATCTATAATCAATTTCATCAACTTTTAATTTCGTGATTCAACAATTTTTTACTTTTAATATTAATTTGATGAACATCGTTAGAATTAAATTCAAATTGTCGATATGGCTCATGACTAGGAGCTATGTCACTTTCATTTTCTTTAACTTCTAGAACATTGTATATATGTCTGAGTTTTGTCTTTTGCATAATTTTTCAATTATCTCTATTTTTACACCATTAATGTAAAAAAAACTGTTCCATTTGAGTAGCAAGACAAAAGGATCACATGTATGCCATTTTGACTAACGTTTACACTTACCAAGTCTCAATTTGTTTTTAGACCATTTTTTTTTTTGTCACCAACATTCTACCAGTCACATCTAAATGTAAAAAACTATATTCCCATTACAGTAATTAAGTTCAATTACATCAGTTAATTGACAGTAAAAATCAATTTCTTTTGAATTGTGAACTCCTTTAACTAAAACACCATTATTTTGAGTGCGACGACTAGCTTTACGTCTAGTACTATAAAACTTAATTCAATTCATAATTATATCAGTATATAGAGTGACATGTATCAGGACTCAAACCTAATACATATAAAAGATTGTTTGATTCAAGTGAACTGTCCAAATTCAACTTAATAACATGGGAAAATAAGTTTGAAAATTTAATTAATAAATATATATTTTTATTTACATATATTAAATCAATTGAAACTCTTACATATCGCTTTAACCAAGAAGTAAATTCAGTTTGATGTTTTTGTTACAAATCAGCATTCCTTTGCTTATGAACTTCCTCTGTATGCATACTATATATTGAAAAAAGTATAATTAGTAAATCTTATAGTATAACAATATTTACAGTTTATATATGCTTTAATGAAACAATTAATTTACTTTAAGTACTTTTCTATCTCTCCTCAATTGTTGAGCATATACTACTGAATTATTCTGAAATCAGGACAAGTATCTTTTATTGCAACTCTCAAAGTTCTTTGTTTTTGTGAAAAATAGAATACTCATTGTCAACAATCATTTAATCTTCTCAAAATTTCTTTCCAATCTATTGTATCTAATTTTAACTCCACAAAAGTATATAGCACAAAAATTAAGATACTCCTTATTTACATATGCTTCAGCAATGGAACCTTTAGGGCGAGCTTTATTACCCATAGAGTCTTTCAATGTACCTAAAAATTTATTTACAAAAAATAAAGTGTAAATACATAACAATGAATGGAGGGAAACAAAAAGGTTATAGTATAAATTTGATATTATTTTTAAACAAAGTAAATTCATTGATAGTAAACTGGACCACCTAACTCAACCTAATTAGGTAAGTGGATAGACAAGTGTAACATAACCAGAAAAATGACGGAGGGTATATACTCTCAAACTAATACAAAATTAGAGCTATGTCACTTTGAACTTAGATAACTTGTCTTTATGAACTATTTTTGAACATAAATGTCTAAAAAAAGAATTCAACTCATACAACATATTGTAAAGATCCTTTCGTAGATAATCATATGTTGTTATCGAAAGGTCTCATTGTATAAAAACATGATAGTCATGGCTTTTAATTTCAAACATCTTGTCATCATCAAGATTTACACATCAAGATATGTTTTGAACAATAGTCGTCATGAAACTTAATTAAACTAAGTCATTCACGAAACTTTTCTCAATTTGTATTCATCAATGTTTCCAAAATGTTTTCACAAACATTTTTCTCAATTTGTATCATATCTAAATTATGGCGCAATTTTAAGGTTTTCTAATACTAAAGGTAAAAATTGATTTTTTGGTCTAGTTTAACTCTTCATATGTACTTTTGCGTTTTTTTTTTATTATGCAAGTTTCTAAAACTCATAGAAATGCAGTTTGTTTATTCAACTATGTCATCTCTATATAATTCTGGAGGCCTTTTCTTATACTCTGGCTTACCGTCAAATTTTTTACTTTTTCATCATGGTTGTGTTTTATCCAAGTATCTGTTATAGAATTTAGGTGATAATCCAAGATATAAAATTAAACAGTAAACTAAATACAAATTTTATTAATAAATTGAACAGAATATAATAAATAATTTGAAGTAAAAAATCAAAATATCAAAAACAAAATTGAAACCGTTTACTTATTGAGGCCTGTGAAATCACAGTTTCCTTAAGACAGGTCCGTCCACTCCTATGGTGCTTGAGAAACGTCAGGCGTCTATCTCCCAGGATATAACAACATAAAAAACACAACAGTAGCATGTCTGCAGTGATCAGCGAACCGTAACCTTGTCTTCTTCTATCACTGTTAACTCCTTAGAAGATCTACTTTTTACATATATATTGCCATGCTATTGCTTGACTTTGAGTAAAAATTTGTGCATTTAGTAGGTAAATTCATACATTTGCATCTAGGAGTTAAGGAAGGCATAGTTTTTATTGCCAGAGTGAAGGGTATTTTTTTGCTGTGATAGGCTGGTTGGGAGCAGGTTTGGCAGAGCAGGACAGGAGCAGGAGGACCATAAGAGAAATGTCAAGTTCAATTGCCAAAAATAGGATGAGGATTTCCATGCTCGATTGGCAATTGAAGGACGAACTAATGCCAGGTCAGTTAGACGTTAGTCATTATCAGGTCAGCCCTAAATAAAAAAGGAGGATAAGAAGATAACGCACCTATTTTGGTGCCTAACAAACTTTCAAGATTCAAACCCAACCTAGAGTTTTCCACGAGCGCTTATATAAAGAAAGCCCATCAATGAGCCAAGAGAAGCTGCATCGTGGTGAAGAAAGAGTGCAAAGGGCAGACTATGGTTCGACCAGTATGTGACCGAGGTCTCTGGATCCATTGAAGGGTTGCATCGACGAATCTCCTTCTTTGTCCATTTCATTTTGTTTTTATTTTTAATATGATGGTGATGTTTAAAAATGATATTTTGTTAATGGTTTCCCCAGCCATGAACTAATTTTCTTAAAAAAGGCTAGGATGTTTACGATGAACGCTTGATTTAAGTTTTTTATAATTGAATGTCTTGGCATTTTTGTCTATTTTGCTAGTGCTTCACTTTTTTATATACTTTGCCATACGACAGTTGGCATTTCATGCTCATTATCCCCTAATATTTTTAACAGACTTAGGAGATAAGGATTAATTGCCAAATACTAAGGAGAGAAGCTTCGATAGAAGATGTCCAAGTAGATGAGCTTACTTCGAGAGTGAATCTACCCCTTAGGAGTAAAGATTAAAACTTTGCCAAGTTAATTGTTTCGAAACTCACTATAGACATACATGTGTTAAAAGTAATTAACTAAGGGTAATGCCATCGACAGAGGCAATACTAACTTAAAATCTGCTCGACAATAAAACCAAGGCTGAAAATTATTAAAAGCTGTCTTCGCTAGTGTGAAATCCAAGCACTCCTTGTCAATGCCAATCCATCATATTAACTCATTTGTTTGCCAATCTGCCTGATTATTTAATTTATTTTCCTTAGTCATTTTCTTAATTAAAAAATGACCTCAATCACCAATTTATTTATTTCATTCCACAAGTAATTATCGTGGCATAAATTCCTAAATAATCCTTGTGGATACGATACTCAGCTTACTACTGTATTATTTACTGACTGTGTATACTTGCACGCAAAAGGACCTATTCTTGATATTATTTCCCTGTATATTTACGACAATTCATCAATCGTTTGTCAAGTATTAGTCAGTCGATAAGTTTTTGGCGCCGTTGCCGGGATTGCAATAGAGGTTATTATTTTGATTTTTACTTGTTTTTTTTATTTTGCTTATTCTGTTTTGTTTGGTGTATGACCACGAGCCGCACTGCAAGGGGAGATTTATTATACGATCTATAAATTGAAAAAATCCTACGAAGATAAAAAGAAAACTTCAAAAAATGGCTCGTAACGGAAATGGTGATCTAGAAGGTGTCATAAATAATGCCAACAACTAGTAGAATTCGGCAATACATGAAGAAATTCCACCCGCTCCCATTGTTGTTGTGGAAGAAGAACGACCTATCAAATAACACTTAGCACCAACCGTGGATAATTTGATGCCAGGGCTGGTTGACCTAGAGGTAAATACAACTAATTTAGAACTTAAACCGGTAATGATACAGACGCTTTTGAATGTAGGTCAATTTGACGAATCACCTACTGGAGACACAAGGCAACACTTGAAGCAATTCATGGAGGTGTGCCAACTATTTCAGCAACCTTGTGTAGCTGAAGAGACAATGAAATTAAGACTATTCTTATTTTCTCTAAGAGATAGAGCAAAAACATGGCTAAGTTCTTTGCTACATGGTTAGTAACTTTGTGGGCAGAATTATGCCAGAAATTCCTTTTGAGATTTCAGCCACCTAAACTTATTGCCAAGCTACGGAGTGAAATCATTACTTTTAGGCAAGCTGATGACGAGACTCTATATGATACTTGAGAGCATTTCAAATACCTATTGAGGAGGTACCCCATGCATGGATTTTCTACTTAGGCCCAGATAAAGACCTTTTATAATAGACTCAATGCTCATTCCAGAACTGTGGTTGATGCTTTAGCAAATGGTTCGTTGCTAGACAAGAACTATACGGAGGCATTGGACATTCTGGAAAGGATTACCACCAATGACCTCCAGTATCTTACTGCCAGAATAGGAACCGAAACAAAAGTTGTTGGAAAGTTGGAGCTCGATGCATTGTCTTCTATTAATGCTTAAATTTCTAACCTCACTAATATAATGAAAACACTGTAAAAGCCTACCGAAGTTCGAGAAGTAAAGGTACTAGAACCATTATGCACTATTTGTAGAGAGGATCATAATATGGATGAATGCCCATCAAACCATGAATCGATAAATTTTGTTGGCAATTACAATTGTAATACTAATCCACATTCCAATACTTATAATGTAGGTTGAAAGCAGTACCTGAACTTTTCTTGAGCAAATCAAGGGGGCAACCAATATAATGCCTAACGTTAGAACAATAATGTACCACCTGGTTTTAACCAGAATATGATGCCATAGAGAGCACAAAATAATTTCTATCCAGGGTAGAGATCTACTCAGAATAACACTTTAACGGAGTACATAGAGCGAAATGATGCCACTATCCAGAGTCTAGCAACATTTATGCAAAACTTGGAGGTTCAAATAGGACAGATTGACAATGTATTCAGTAATAGACCCAGGGGACTTTGCCAAGTGATATGGAAGATGCTCAGCAAAAAGGGAATAAACAATGTAAAGTAGTCACTCTTTGGAGCGAAAAACAATGCAAGAATGAAACACCTATTAAACAGCCGATCATTTGTTAGGGCAATAATATGGTGCCAGAAAATGAGCGTAAAGAAGTAGAGAAAAAAGAGGTGAGCACCGATCTAACACCTCGGTTTTAGGCTTAGATGTTTTAAAGGTTGGTTCGAAGGTCCGGTGGATCAATATTAGAGATTCGAGTTGGTTTCCGGATTTAATTGGATTAATTATTTTTTATGGTGATAAAATTATGAAAAAATGTGCTAAAATCATTATTTAATATACTAATGATTATGGTGAAATCAATTTTGGAAAACAAGTTTTGGAAGGGTGACATTTTGGCTAGTGACCAAAATGTAATTTTTGAAAACTATTTTTAAAGGTGACTAGAATGAAAAGGATCAAATTCTTAGAATCCTTAAGGAGCTAATTTACCAAGTTTTTTCTGGTGATTTCTCTCTTCAATTAAGTACTTTTTACATGTGTTTTAAAAGATAATTAAAAGAGATTTTATATATTAAAGTTAGTTATCTCTTTTAATGAAAATTTGACGTAACTTTTCTGTCAACTTTTCTCTCCACTTCTTTTCTTCCAAACACTCTGGTTTTCATCAAATCACAGAGGTGAGAGACTTGTGTTCTTAATTTATTTATTTATAACTGATTCCCTATCTTTGATTTACCAAAACCTTATTAAATTATTGTGTTTTTCAAGCTTTAAACAATCAATTGAGGGAGAAGTCACACAATAGAGTTAAGGTTCATTCTTCTCCTCTATTGATGGTTCTTTATTGATATTCCCAAGTACTTGATCCTTGATTTATGATTTATAACCTGATTTTGTGTTTCTATAATGATTAATTAATTTAATTGTTAAAAATGATGAAATAGTGGAAGATCCGAATTGGATCTATTTTCCAGTGTTGAGGATTATTTTTAAGCATATTTTGGATATATTACGTTGTTTTTAAGTTGATTTTAACAATAGAATCCCGAAACTCTTGAATCCCTAGTTGTTAAGGTTGTTAGACTTGTGTTTTGGTGGTGTTGAAGTGGTTGGGTAGATGCTAGAAGTATTTGGATGAATTAATCCTATTTTTAAGTGTTAATTGGTGATGTTTGATGGTTTGGATCGTTGTGATAAGACTGGGTTAAGTTTTGAAAGTGTTTGATGAGGATTTCATTATGTTTCGGTTAAGTTTTGAGTGGGCAACTTGAGAGATGCGGGTAATTCTTGTAGACAATGATTTGAATGCATAATGATGCATTTTCCCTATACTTTTATGTGGTTAAATAGGGGAAATCAAAGCAATGAAGCTTGACGTTGATTTTGGCTTGCCGGAAGCTTGATTCGCGTTGGCGAGCAAAGTGAAGCGTATAGGTGAGAGGATACTGGTTTAAACACCTTTAAAAGGGTTAATAAAGGTTGTTGGGAGTTTAGTTTAACCTTGAAACACTTACCTAAGATCGAAAGTAAGTTTTCCTCTTTTGCTCTTTAATATCGGTTCGAATATGAGCATATGTAATTTATGTTTAGGTCATAAAATGGTTTGATTTGCTTGCTGGAAATGCATGGTTTTGAATACATATGCAGTGGTTTAAAAGTAAAAGAAATGCTAGTAAGCCTTGGTTTTCATTCCGGTTTGGAGTGGTGTTGTTGATTTGGCAATATGATTTGCATTTGTGGTGATTTTGTATAATGCACTGTAAAATAGTGGGTAAGTGGTTTTACAAATGATATATTTGCTATGTGACATGATGAGATAACATTCAGATATAGTTGGCATGCCATAGGACGAAGTGCACTATAATATGTTAAAAATCGATCGTGGTTAAGAGTCCTTGAGGTAAGCGGTCGGCTACTCGAATTATAATGTTGTCACTTGGGTTGAGCGGTCGGGTCCCCTTGTTGATGTTATATCTTGCGGTCAGCAAGGGCGTTACATCTTATGGTCGGTAAGGATGTTATATCTTATGGTCGGCAATGGCGTTAAACCTTATGGTTGATAAGAATGTTATACATTACGGTCGGTAAGGGTGTTATGTCTTGCGGTCGGCAAGGATGTTGTATCATGCGGTCGACATGGTGTGGATTATGGTAGTGGTCGACTATCATGAGAGGTTCGCATATCTGAATTATAAGGTTTATGGTCAGTTACCTAAAAATTAGCGGTCGGCTAATCAAGGATAGAGTTCATCTATCCAGGGTCACCATAAATGCCAATTTATGAAAATTCAAGTGTTAAACTTATTTTATAACGCTTTGGAATTTAAGCATGATTTTTTATATAATGCTTCAGGGATTTAAGCATATGGATTATACTGTTTTGCATACGGTCGGTTGCATGTTTGAATTGGATTCATTGGAAGTTGCTTAGGTCGTAAGCAGGGTTTGAAAATAAGTGTTTAGTTTTCAAGGGTTATAATGCATCATTGTTTCAAGAGCATCCTCACTAAGCAATTGTGCTTATGCACTCTTTTCCTTAATGATGCAGAGCATTAAAGTTTGGGGCTGGAAGGTCAGGGCCAAAGTGATCCAAGAACAAGAACTAGTTCGAGTATGAACTTGGTTTATGTTTCTAGTTAATAAGGTAATGTGTTCGCCATAATTTGGGGATGGGTATTTCTATTTTTCCATGAGTTTTAAACATGAGTAATGCTGGATTTTTATGGTTTGTTGATGATGATTGAGCTTGAGTGTATCTTACCTATGTTGATGCTATCCAAGTGCTAGTGTATGCATCTAGTTGATATTGATTGACTGCCATGATTTGTTGATTCAAGCAAGTTTGGTATGATGCTATAAATGTGCAAGCATGTGGAGTATACCTTAATTGTATCTAATGTGAGTTTTGGATGCTTGGTGAAAGGATATAATGATGCATGCCTATAGGATGTCTTGTGTAGTGTAAATGCCATGAATGGTTGTTGAATCTGAGATGCTTTGGCTGGTAATGTATCTTAGTAATGTTGTATAAGTGTTTAAAGCATGTTGGAGTGTTTTGGTTATCATCAAAGTGTGTTTAGAGAGCAATTTAGGACATTACAGGTCCAGGCGTACCGGTACGGGTGTCCTTATTTCGGTATGGGCAAGCCATTCCAGGCTTAGCGTATCGGTACGCAGGCAGCTATTTCGGTACGGGCCAAGGCAAAATTGGCCAGTGTTTCGTACTCGGGGAGGCGTTTCGATACGGTTTAATGGTTTTATGAAGGGAGTTTCGATACGCAGTGGCGTATCGAAACGAAAATTGGCTACTGGAATTCTGGGGTTTGAAATAACAAAGGCGTATCGAAACACACCTTTGACCGTACCAATATGGTGGCGGTTAAATCTGTTATTTGGGATTTTTTGAAGTTTTGTTTTCTTACGTTTTGGTCCCTGAGTTTTGTGAATGCAATTGTATGAGTTTGGATGATCGTAATGATCTAAAATTTGACATGTAAGCATGGAATTGGATAATTGAGGATTGGTAACTTTAATTTTAGTATTGGTCCCTAAGATTGTTAATTTTGCAATTTAGTCCCTAAAATGTATGTTATGCAATCGAAGGGCTTTCCATGATCCATTTTATTTGGAATTTCACCCACTACAAGTATGTACACTTAGGATTTATAATATGCATCTAGATAAGATAAAAGAGAAAAAATGACAAGTTTTTGTAATCTTTCTCTTGTTTGCTTCGGCAAACCTAATGTAGTTCTCTCAGTTTGATTGGGCGTCTAGGCTAGGTCGAGGGAGTTACATTTGTTGGTATCAGGACCAGGTTTTCGAAAAGATAGGATGTTGTTGTTTGATTATTTGGTGATGTGTGAAATGCACAGTGATTTTGTGTTTGTTCAGTGATTGTTTAATATCATGTTGGGGTATGATTTGGGAACACATTGCTTATTACCGAGGTTTTAAAATGTTTTATAAGGTTGTCTTGGATCCTTTGCCTAATGCTAGCCTGACTTTAATGCGTTTTGATGCTTTTGTTAGCATGGCTCAACGTAAGATGTGTTTGATGGCTATTAATGATGTTGAAGGAAACTCCCCTAATGTTTTACCTTTTCCTCATTTGTTGGCTCCTCCTGCTAATGCTGGGGCATGTAGTGTACCCCAAGCTTCTCTAGTACTAGTTTTTGGTAATCTGACTCCGTTAGTCCTAGCGACGATAGTAGCTTTTTGGGCAGCGATGGCTGGAGTGGTTGGAGTGCAAGTGCAAGCACCGGCACCTAGTATGGTGGCTGAACAAGGCTTATCCTAGGGTACATCACGTCAATTTGCAAGTACGAGCTTGGGTAAAAGAGTGGTCGATTCTAGTTGTTCTAGGAGGCAGGGTAGAAGGTCTCGTGACAAGAGGTATAAGTCGGGTCACAAGCATGGTGGCAGTGTTAGCCAGGGTAACTAGGGAGTTCATCTTAAGGCTGAGTGTGAGCATTATGGTAGACGTCAGACGAGTGCATGTTAGGGTAATACCTTGAGTTGCTGGAAATATGGATCTTCTGATCACTTGAAGCATGATTATCCTTATACTGTGAGAGGTACATCGGTACATGTTGTTGTTGTGCGACCGAAGAATGATGGACCGGCGATGATCTATGTTCATCAGGAGGATTGCAATGACACGGATGTGATCGCATGTACCTTTACTTTGCAATCCTTGCCATTGTTATCTTTGGTTGATTCAGGGTCTACGCTTTCATTTATCTCAAGTGAGCTTATGCATTTGATGAGTTCTCCAGTTGGGATCGTAGAAGTTGGCATATTAGTCGCCATGTAAGAGGTGAAGGTTGTTCACCTGAGAGTTCTTTTTCGAGGTTCTAACATGGTTAGTGCTAGTTGGGTTTTAGACCGCTAGCTGTTATGGCTATTTGTGGAAGCATCGAATGTGCTAGTGACATTCGAGATGTTGTTGTGTTGGAAGGAATATTGGTACCGAAAATGTTATAAGTGAGTGTGGATGTTGATCATGCAGCGTGAAAAAATATTTATATGTATATATTTATATATGATGGTACATGCATACATCTTTGGGTATGACATTAGAGGTTTTGCATACATATGCATAGACATCTAGGATGAGATATAAGGAATCATGCATACATAGGTCCACACTTACGGATAACTTCTCGAAGGCTGATGTGGTGTTAGCAAGTAGTTTTTTGGTGAGATAGTTCGATTGAAGGTTGATTAGGCGGTGTCTTTAGATAGTGCAAGGTTATGAGTTTGCCGCGGACCTAATGGAGTTACCATTCCATGGTTTTGGTGTCATCTTGGGTATGTATTAGTTGAGTGAGCACAAGGCATTTGTGGATTGAGAATCCAAAAGGATTTCCTTGAGGTTAGCCGATGATTATGAAGTTGTGGTGGTTGACGAGAATATGAAGTTCTTGTCTAATGTTGTTTCAGCTACTCGGGCGAAAAAAGTTGATGCAAGGAGGTTGCCAAGCTTATTTAGAAATTGTGATGAATCCTGAGGCTAAAGGTGTCCGAGTGCAGGACATTCGGGATGTTTGTGATTTTTTTGAGGTTTTCCTTTAAGAGTTACCGGGTTTATCGCCAAATAGAGAGGTAGAGTTTGGTAACGAGACGTACACAGGTACAGCGTAGGTGTCCATTACTCCTTATAGGATGGCACCGAAGGAATTGAAGGAGTTAAAGTCACAGCTTCAGGATTAGTTAGATCATGGGCTCATTCGACCGAGTATTTCTCCTTGGGGTGCTCTTGTTCTTTTTGTGAAAAAGAAGGATAGTGAGATGTGTATATGCATTGATTATCGTCAGTTAAATAAGCTAACAGTGAAGAATAAGTATCTTTCGCCAAGGATTGATGATCTGTTTGATCAGTTTCGCGGGGCAACGGTGTTCTCTAAGATTGATCTTAGATCGGGGTATTATCAGTTGAAGTTAAGGATGAGGATGCACATATAACCGCGTTTCATACGAGGTACGAGCATTATGAGTTTTTGTCATGCCTTTTGGTTTGACAAATGCCCCGCTGCGTTCATAGAAATGATGAATAGGGTGTTCCATGAGTATCTTGATCAATTCGTGGTGGTGTTTATAGAAGATATTCTCGTGTACTCTCATATTGAGAAAGAATAGGATCGGCATTTACGGATTGTGTTGTAGGTTTTGGAGGATAATTAGTTGTACGCCAAGTTGAGCAAGTGTGAGTTTTGGCTTAAGGAAGTGATGTTCCTTGGTCATGTGGTTTCCGCGAAGGGTATTTGTGTGGATCCACAGAGAATTGAGGCTCTTCTCAATTGGAAGCAACCTAAATCTATTTCGAAGGTTCACAGTTTTCTTGGGTTGGCTGGTTATTACCACCGCTTTGTTGATGGGTTTTCTAGTATCGGTGCACTGTTGACGAAGTTGTTCCAGAAGAATGTTCCTTATGTGTGGACGGAGAAGCAACAACTTAGTTTTGAGAAGTTGAAGGAAGTTTTAACACATGTTTCTGTGTTGATTCAACCTAAATCCGAAAAAGAGTTTGTGGTTTTTGGTGATGCATCTTACGTTGGGTTGGGTTGTATGCTGATGCAAGATGGTAAGGTTGTGACCTATGCGTCGAGGCAACTGAAGGTTCATGAGTGCAACTATCCAACTCATAATTTGGAGCTTGCGGCTGTGGTGTTTGCCTTGAAAATCTGGAGACATTATCTCTATTATGAGAAGTGTGTTACCTTCACGTACCATAAGAGTTTGAAGTATTTAATGTCCCAGAAGGATTTGAACCTTATGCAACGTAGATGGTTAGAGTTGCTTAAGGATTACGACTTGTCTTTTGAGTATCATCCTGGTAAAGCCAACGCAGTTGCAGATGTGTTGAGTCGTAAGGTTACGGTTGAGCTTAAAGCTATGTTCGCAAGGTTGAGTGCGACGATGGAAGGTGGATTGTTGGCAGAATTGCAAGTTAACATACGATGTTGCAATTGATTAAAGCTAAGCAACCGTTTGATGATTCCTTGGTTGAGCATGTTAAGGACATATAGGAGGGTAATCTGACAGATTTTCATTTTGATGATGATGAAGTTTTGTGTTTCAAGGGTCAAATAGTGGTGCCGGATGATCCGGAGTTGGGGACATTATTTTGACAGAGGCACATTCTAGTCATTTTGCTATGCATCCTGGTAGTGTGAAAATGTATCGAGGGTTGAAAGAAGCATACTACTGGGTTGGTTTGAAAAAGGATGTGGCTGAGTTCGTTTCTAGGTGCCTGGTGTGTCAGCGGGTTAAGGCTGAACATCAATTTCCATCCAGGTTATTAAAACCGTTGAGAATTTTAGAATGGAAATGAGATAGAATCACCATGGATTTTGTGTTGGGATTACCTTTGACACTGGCTAAAAAGGATTCCATTTGGGTGATTGTGGATCAATTTATGAAGTGTACACATTTTTTGCCAGTGCATACGACATATACGATGGACAAGTTGGCAGATTTGTATATTTTTGAGATCGTGTGTTTGCATGGGGTACCAAAGTCTATTGTTTTGGATAGGGATCTGAGGTTTACAGTGAGGTTTTGGGTGAGTTTTCACCAGGCTTTGGGTACAAGGTTAAATTCCAGCACCGCGTATAATCCTCAGTCGGATGGACAGTCTGAGCGAGTTATCCAGGTTTTGGAGGATATATTTAGATGTTGCACTATTGAGTTACAAGAAACCTGGGTGAGCATTTACCTTTGGTTGAGTTTGCGTATAACAACAGTTATCAAGCGAGTATACAGACGACAACATATGAGGCATTGTATAGCCAGATGTGGCGTACGCCCTTTTGTTGAACTGAGGTAGGGGAAAAGCATATTTCCTTACCGGACGTGTTGAAGGACACGGATGAAAAGGTAAAGCTTGTGTATGATCGCTTAAAAGCGGCTGCGAATCAGCAGAAATCTTACGCGGATTTGAAGCGTAGGGAAATTGAATATGCGGTGGGCGATCGCGGGTTCTTGAAGGTGTCACCATGGAAAAAAGTGATGAGGTTCAGAGGTAAGAGTAAGCTTAGTCTAAGGTTTATTGGACCATAAGAAGTTGTTGAGTGTGTTGGTCCTGTGGCTTATCGGTTGAGGTTGCCTCCCGAGTTGGAGAAAATACATGATGTGTTCCATGTATCCATGTAGGTATCGGTCGGATCCCTCGCATGTCATGTCGGTGGAGCATATTGAGTTGAGGCCAGATTTGTCCTATGATGAGGAGCCGGTGGAAATCCTTGATTCCAGCAGCAAAGTTCTTCGTGGCAAGACGATTGAGCTTGTTAAGGTCTTGTAGCGACATCGTGGTGTCGAGGAAGCCTATTGGGATAGCAAGGCGGATATGTTGGAACAATTTCCGCATTTGTTTCCTTCAAGTAAATTTTGAGGACGAAATTTCTTAAGTTTTGGAAGGGTGACATTTTGGCTAGTGTCCAAAATGTAATTTTTAAAAACTGTTTTTAAAGGTGACTAGAATGAAAAGGATCAAATTCTTAGAATCCTTAAGGAGATTTTTTACCAAGTTTTTGATGGTGATTTCTCTCTTCAATTAAGTCCTTTTTACATGTATTTTAAAAGATAATAGAAAGGGATTTTAGATATTCAAGTTAGTTATCTTTTTTAAAGAAATTTGACGTAACTTTTCTCTCCACTTCTTTTCTGCCAAACACTCTTGTTTTCATCAAATCACAGAGGTGAGAGACTTGTTTTCTTAATTTCTTGATTTATAACAGATTTCTTATCTTTGATTTACCAAAACCTTAATGAATTCTTGTGTTTTTCAAGCTTTAAACAATCAATTGAGGGAGAAATCACACAATAAAGGTAAGGTTCGTTCTTCTCCTCTATTGATGGTTCTTTATTGATATTCCCAAGTATTTGATCCTTGATTTATTATTTATAACCTAATTTTGTGTTTCTATAATGATTAATTGCTTTAATTGGGTAAAGTTGATGAAATAGTGGAAGATCCGTATTGGATGTAACACCCTCAATGTATATTCGTTATTTGAATACACATTAAAAATGTTACTAACTGATTTACACTGATTTTCAGACTTGTAAAATTATTTTTTTCAAAACTAATTTGATTAAACAACCCTTTTTCGGTTTTCACTAAATTACAAATCTGTCTAAAGTCACCTAGTTTTGACCCTGAATTGGTTTATAAAATACTTTAAGAAGTTATTAAAATTAAAATATAATTCAGGGTGAAAACTATGTGTGTTGCCTAGACCCTATCTTGATTTTAAAATCGCTACGCGATAAACATCCAACTAAGTTTAAAATCATTTGAAGCAATTTTTCTAATATTTTTAATTCCTCAAACTAAGTCATGTTTCTAGATCATACATCCACATTAACTTATAAGTAGAGTACGAAAATTTATACAGGCTAGGATATGGTGATACTTACTGATAATGCAGGCTAACTTATAAGTAGAGTACGAAAATTTAGACATACTTATTTTTAATTCCTCTTCTGCTATCTCGTCTGAAGTACCTACGTGTGATACGAAATACACGCTAAGTATAACTTAGCGAGGCATAATCATAACAATGTAAAACAATGATTATAAATAACTCAACCCTGCAAAATGGCAAGCAATTTCCAATTGTAGTTGATAACATTTTATCATGCATAGAACTACCTTACATGTATAGTTCATTAAACCAATATAATATTCAAATCATAGGATTCGATCTGTCTTACCAGTCTTGTGTACATTAAGCTTTTTAGCTTAATTACCTGCATAAATGCATTTCAAGTATTATAGGCCAAAGTACAAAATCATGTGATGCTATGGTACACCGAGTCATCACAACACCGTAGTGTCTACGACGTCGTAACGTCTACATCACCGAATCGATTGAGATGAGTAAGTACTCAAGGACGCTCTTTTCTCCTCATAATTGCACATTTTGTGCTAACAACACCGAAGTGTCTAAACAACGTCGTAGCGTCTAAGTCGACACTGATGTGTCTAAACATCACCGAAGTGACTGGAATGCACCGTAGTGCTAGGACGCAGTTGCTAAGACTCTATGGATATCCAACTATACCAAAGATTCTCATATTGTAATACTTGGCATTCAGTGGCCCATCCACCTGCATAAAAGCATTTCATAAATTATAGCCCAAAGTACAATTTCAGTGGCCCATACACCGTAGTGTCTGCAACGCTGTAGTGTCTGATGGTGAGTACGTACTCGAGGACTCCCTTTTCTCCTCATTATTGCACCTTTTGTTCTAGTTTACACCGAAGTGTCTGGAACGCACCGTAGTGCTGGAATGCAGTTGCTTGACTCTATGGATATCTAATTTTACCAAAGACTCTCACACTAGGACTTGGGCATAACAATATAATATTTTTACATTCAATATCCAACTCATCAATACTATCATCCATAATTCGATAATGGGAAGTTCATACCCAAATATCTAAAATTCAATTTACCTTGAGTAAATCATTATGCTACAACCATTGTATCAATATGCCATTTAATTTTCATGCTATTGGCATAAATAAGCCATCATACATTTTTATTTATACCAAGGCTGACTCATCACAAGTCGTCTATTTAACATATGATAAATACATATAAGGCACTCATTCATATCACATATATAATAAATAAGTACAAATGTGCTCACTTGGGCCATGCATGATATTAGTCTCACTAAGCTATTTCGATACCTTTTCCTTGCTTTTCTTTTGATATGGTATCCTTAACCTCATCAATAGCATAAATCTTGTTCGAGAGCCTTCAAAATGCCTAGGAAAAATTTTGTATATTTTCCCCTTCTCTCTATGGTATTTTCAAAATGGAGAGGGTAGAAGATGAACATTTTGTTCATCTTTTTTTAAATTTATGCCACGTGTAATTGATAAATTAAATTTTTTATTCAATTTAGTCCTTATTCCAAAATTAACCTCCAACTGAATTATAATTTACAAGTTGCCATTCTAGTTCAATTCCAACCGATTTCCATTCAAATCTAACCAAACTAGAGTAATGCTTCCACATGGGAAATTACCATATTACCCATGGTACTTTCGAAATATTTCAAAATTGCCATTGTGACCAAATTACCAAAACTAGTCACTTAAATCACTAATTTTGCCATTTTGTAAAAATCCAACTATTCTAGTTAGATCAAAATAAGCCAATTAATAATTTATTCATAAAATAATATTTTATAAATTTTCTGTGACTTATGGAACAACCTTTGAAATTTCGA
Source organism: Hibiscus mutabilis (assembly GCA_019671005.1). Classification (NCBI taxonomy): domain Eukaryota; kingdom Viridiplantae; phylum Streptophyta; class Magnoliopsida; order Malvales; family Malvaceae; genus Hibiscus; species Hibiscus mutabilis. The sequence goes on from CM033729.1 coordinate 22,732,151, forward strand.
TTCGATCCAATTTCTCGATATTCACTTACTACTTCTATTGTTTCCCCTTCACCGGGCTATCAAATAAATTCTAAAAATTCCTCATTTAAATATCTAAAAAATAAATAATATTATCAAATAAAATATTCCATATTTATGAAGTCAAACTTAAAATTTTAACTCGGCCCAAATATACCGATAGTTACCCAAAATCTTTATCGGATACAATTTCTCTTAATATTTCTTAATCAGCTATCCATATGAATAATATTAACTCGGACTGGTTCCTTTTTATCAATCTAAAGCACTGACATGGGACCTTCCCTTCCACAATAGATTGTATCTTTTTAGGGTCAACGTGGATCCCTTCGGTTAAAACAATGTGGCCCAAGAAAGCCACTTTTGATAACCAAACTCATATTTCGAGAGTTTTGCATAAAACCTTTCTCTATCATATTGTAAAATTTCATAACTTTCGATCCGGGTATTCGAATTCCACTTAAACTTTGAATATGATTTCCCAATATTTGAAATATCGAATTAAACCAGTAATTCCACATTCGGTCCACACCAATAGGTGTTGTATCTATTTATGAAATAAAATACCTAACTTTTGTAAAATTACAACTTTGGTCCTTCAACTTTTCATATTTTGACTTGTACCATACAAGTTTTGAAAACTTATCATTTTGGTCACTAAACTTTAACCTTGAATTCTCATTCCAATTTTTCCTTGGATTATTACCAAACTTTGCGAGTACCCTAATTTGCTTATCCTTTATCTCATGGTACTTTTAATTCTCAAAAATTCCTTCTCTAGAATCCATAATTAAAGAAATCCTAACTTTTGCATTTTTGTCATTTTTTTCACTAAGTTAGCTTTTAAGCCCTTATCTTAGTACTAAATGACCCTTAGTCAATATAGCAAATTTTAGGGTATTACATTGGACCTATTTTCCAGATATTTTGGATATATTATATTGTTGTTAAGATGATTTTAACAATAGAATCCTGAAACTCTTGAATCCCTAGTTGTTATGGTTGTTACATTTGTGTTTTTGTGGCGTTGAAGTGGTTGGGTAGTTGCTGGAAGTATTTGGATAAATTAATCCTGTTTTTAAGTGTTAATTGGTGATGTTTGATGGTTTGGATCTTTATGATAAGGCTAGGTTAAGTTTCAGAAGTGTTTGATAAGGATTTCGGTATGCTACGGTTAAGTTTTGAGTGGGCAAATTGAGAGTTGCGGGTAATTGCTTGTAGCCAATTGATTGAATGCAGAATGATGCATTTGCCCTCTAGTTTTATATGGATAAAACAGAGGATAATCAAAGCGAAGAAGCTTGACATTGATTTTGGCTTGTCGGAAGCTTGATTTGCGTTGGTGAGTAAAGAGAAGCGTATCGGTGAGTGGATACTGGTTTAAACACCTTTAAAAGGGTTAATAAAGGTTGTTAGGAGTTTAGGTTAAGCTTGAAACACTTACCTAAGCTCAAAAGTAAGTTTCCCTCTTTTGCTCTTTAATATCGGTTCAGATATGAGCATGTGTAATTTATGTTTAGGTCGTAAACATGGTTTGATTTGCTTGATGGAAATGCATGGTTTTGAATACATATGCAAGGGTTTAAAAGTAAAAGAAATGCTAGTGAGCATTGGTTTTCATTCCGGTTGGGATTGGTGTTGTTGATTTGGCAATATGATTTGCATATGTGGTGATTTTGTATAATGCATTGTAAAATAGTGGGTAAGTGGTTTTACAAATGATATATAGGCTATGTGACATGATGAGATAACATTCGGATATAGTTAGCATGCCATAGGACGAAGTGCACTATAATATGTTTAAAATCGATCGTGGTTAAGAGTACTTGAGGTAAGCGGACGGCTACTCGAATTATAATGTTGTCACTTGGGTTGAGCGGTCAAGTCCCCTTGTTGATGTTATATCTTGTGGTTGGCAAGGGCGTTACATCTTATAGTTGGTAAGGATGTTATATCTCGCGGTCGGCAATGGCTTTAGACCTTACGGTTGATAAGGATGTTATACATTGCGGTTGATAAGGGTGTTATGTTTTGCGGTCGGAAAGGGTGTTGTATCTGCGGTCAGCATAGTGTGGATTATGGTAGTGGTCGACTATCATGAGAGGTCTGCGTATACGAATTATAAGGTTAACGGTCGATTACCTAAAGATTTGCGGTCGACTAATCAAGGATAGAGGTCGTCTATCCGGGGTCACTATAAATGCCAATATATTTCATGTTATTTGCATAAATAAGCCATCATACATTTTTATTTATACCAAGGCCGACTCATCACAAGTCGTCCTATTTAACAACTTGTCATAAATACATATAATGCACTCACTCATATCACTTATATAATAAATAAGTAAAATTGCAATGTAAATTTTGGTTGAATTTCTAAGGTTTAAAGGTATCATGTGATAGATAGTGAATTTAATAAGGTATTCTTAAATTTTGGTTGAATTCCAATGAAAATTGGAATGGGAATTGAAGTTTAAAAAGTTAGTGACCAAAATGTAAATTTTGAAAAGTTTGGGGACTAAAGTTGTAATTCCCAAAAAGTTAAGGGTTTTTATTTCATAAATAAATAGATCACCTAAGGGTGTGAATCGAATGCGGAATTATTGGTTCGATCTGATACTTTGATTATTGGGAAAATCGTAGTTAAAGTTTAAGTGGAATTCGGATACCCGGATCGAACTGGAAAATTTTGAAATTTTGCCATATGATAGAGAAAGTTTACAAAAGTCATTTCCAAGTGTTGGAAATATTTTAGTTTGATTCAAGATGAATACTACAGTTTATTTCTGAGTAAAGGATTATTTATCGGTATATTGGATCGACTAGAAATTTTAGAGACTGATTCAAAAGCTATGGGAAAGTCATAAAATGTTATTTTATGAATATTTTATTATGGTTGGTTGAATTCTAACTAGATTTAGTTAGATTTTAATGGAATGACAATTTGAAAACAAACTAGTAAATAAAGACTAGTTGGAAGGCAAATTGGTCATTTGGCCCCAATGACAATTTTTAAATATTTAAAAAGTTATAAGGGCAATTTTTGAAAGAGGAAATAGAATATTAAATCTTGGCCCTTGATTGATGATAAAATCAATCTCAGCCATTGGAAAAAGGGCAAAATTGTAATTTCACTATTAAATGAATTTAATATTCATTTAATAGATATATGTGTGAAATAATGGTGAAAAGATGAACAAAATGTTCATATTTTCCAGCCAAAAACGTGAGGGCTAGGGAAAGAAAGAAAAAAATTCCAAGCTTGATTCAAGCCCCGAAACTCGGTTTTCAGGTAATCTCTTCAACTACAAAGTTGTTCTACTTTTCAAGCTCTATCTTTTGATATCAATAATTTGTGGAATCCATGCTTGATTGATGAGACTTTACATGAGAACAAAATTAGTGTTTATGGATCAAATTGGGGCTTTTGAGATTTTATGATTCCATGATTGAATTCAAGTTGAAATCAAGCTAGTATGATGTTAAAATCATGATATTGAGTTGGGATTTAAGTTTTACATGTTTTGATTATTATGAAGATGATTAGGGTTTATGGATTCAAGTTTAATTTAGGGGTTGTGATGTTGAAATAATGATCTAGTAAGCTTGAATTATTGTTTGGAAGTAAAACCCTAAGTTAAATTTTGTAGGGACCATTTCGGCAAATTGAAAAGTTGAAGGACCAAATCTGAATTTTTAGAATTTGGAGTGTATTTATGTTATTAATGATGTTAGAGATAAGAAAATGAAGTTAGAATACCAAATTGATGTTGAATTGAATTAGTGACCATTTTGACAATTTGTTAAAGTTAAGTGACCAAATCGAAATTGAAATTTTGTATGGGGCTAAATCTGATTTTTAGTTGTAATGATGGAATTAAGGTAGTAATGTTGAATTGAGGACTAATTTGCAAAGTTAAGAAGCTTGAATCCTTATCTTTGCATTTTAGTGACTATTTCGGTAAAGAAGGAAAATTAAGGAGAATTATTGTGAATAATTATTTGATGAAGAAGGTCATAAGATGATGGTTTACAGAAAGTAATTGGACTAAATTGAAAAGTATAGAAGTAAGGAGAAGTTAGTATAAAAGTTGAAGTTGTTTATGGAAGTTGTGTAGAAAAATTGGTTTATGGCAGTAACTTTGAAAATTCACCATAAAATCTAAAAAAAATGGTTATATGCTGAATTTTATACCAATGTAAAGATTTGTTCGTCTAGTTTCGTGTTCAACAAATGTTAACTGATTTCGAGTTCCGAGTCAAAAGATATGAATTTTTAAGTGATGAAAGGTCAGAAACAGAACACCGGTATGTTCCAAATTTCAGCATTGTAACTGACTTTGAAAATTCGCCATAAATCGTACAAGATGAACCTGGAATATTAATTTATATGGGTGAAAAGCTTATCAAATCTAGTTTCTTTCAGAATAAACATAGTCGAATTCTGAGTTGTAGATTATTTTATAGAAATATTTCTTTGGAGGTACTGCAAACTGCCAGAAAATGAGAATTGATACACTTTGTATCTAAGGTTGAATAGTAAGCTTGAAAGGGATTAATGGAAGTCCAAATTGGTCACTATGGACCATAATGAGTTTTTAAACAAAACAAGGAAGAAGAGAAAACGTTTGGAGATTTTGTATTCGAAAGATTATTTTGGACAATATGTCTAAGATATTGTTAGATTGGGATCTAACAAATATTTTACTTATTTGAATTATGAAGTTAAGTTTGAATCAAGGGAGGTTTGAGGTAGGATGAAGGAAAGGATCAAAGAGAACTTAGTGAGGGATACTAATAAATGGCCCAGGTGAGTGCAATTGCATACATGTCATACTACATTGATATTTTATACATGATTGGGATGGCTTGCGATGAGCCTACCCTAAATTATTGTTGCCATGATAATTACGTCATTGAGCATATGATTGACATATCGTAATATGTCAATAATTGAAATATAAAATGCATTGATCATATGATTATTTACATTGATGAAATTGAAATGTTATTACGGGTATGAATTGCTAAATGTTGATATATATATATATATATATTAATATATGTTGCGATTGATGAAATAAAGCCCAATGTATAATTTAGGGATTCAAAGGTATAGTTGGATATCCATAGAGTCATAAACAACTGTATAAATATTCTAAGCACTTCGGGTGAAGTGAAAATTTATTCTAAGCAGTTTAGGTAAAGTGCAAATTTCATTAATGGTATACTCCGGTAAAGTATACCGAGCACTTCGGTGCTAAGCACTCCTAGTAGAGTGCAATAATATACTATACTCAATAAGTATAGGGGGATGACTCGTGTACATAGAATCGTTTAATTCGATGCCTTGGGCTAAATAAATTGAAAAGAATAAAAAAGAAACAGGAAGATAAGCTTTAAAGCTTGCAGATAGAAATGGAAAGAGGTATTGGTAAGCATTGAAAGCTTACGAATGGAAATGGCAACGATATTGGTAAGATCTAATTTTATCACTTTGATATACATATTTATATGTTAACGAGCATGTAATGGTAAGGTGATCATATGCATTGTTAATCATTAATATTGATATTATGACAATTGCACTTGAATTCAAATTATTGCCTCACTAAGTAAATACTTAGAGTGTAACTGTTTTACATGTAGGAAAGAAGAAATGGTTGGAGTAAGGAGCATAAATGAACATCATCAATCAATAACAGGTACATCAGTATCAGTAAGATATCTTTTGACACTATTTGATATTACTAGTTGGCATGTATATTAAAATGCTATGCATGCTCTGATAGAATTTGTAATTTATTTGGAATTTGGATGAATTTTAAATCAGGCAGTTTTACTAAGGCTTTGTTTGTGGTTGAGGTAGCAAAACCAAGGTTTGGGGCAAACGAAGGTTTTGCAAAAGCTAGTTTTATAGATTTTGGCAAACCAAGGTTTGAGAAGCTAGTTTGGGGGGCAAACCAAGGTTTTGACACTCAAAAGCTGCATGTTTTTTGTTGCTTTTGGCTTCTCAAACTGGCTTTTCCACCCGAACGCAATCGCAAGCAGGGCCTAATTATATAAAGACAAATTAAATTGATAAATTGCTGCATGAAAATAAACTTGATATGAAAATGAAAATATTATGTTTAAACTTTATGTGATTAACTAGATTTGTAAATAAAAAAAAAATATATTGTAATATTTTTAAAGAAACAAAATTTTACCGAATTACAAATGTAGAGGGTTTTACGAATTTCTTGTGATACCTCTCAATCATATTCAGTAATGGATATGGGAAAGGGGTGTTACATGGACGGGGTAGAATATGAACATTTTGTTCATCTTTTTTTTTAAATTTATGCCACATGTAATTGATAAATTGAATTTTTTATTCAATTTAGTCCTTATTCCAAAATTAACCTCCAACTGAATCATAATTTACAAGTTGCCATTCTAGTTCAATTCCAACCAAATTCCATTCAAATCTAACCAAACTAGAGTAATGCTTCCACATGGGAAATTACCATATTACCCATGGTACTATTCTAGTTAGATCAAAATCAACCAATTAATAATTTATTCATAAAATAATATTTTATGAATTTTTCGTGACTTATGGAATAGCCTCTAAAATTTTGGTTCGATCCGATTTCTCGATATTTACTTACTACTTCTACTGTGATTTCCCCTTCACCGGGCTATCAAATAAATTCTAAAAATTCCTTATTTCCATATCTGAAAAATAAAAAATATTATCAAATAAAATATTCCATATTTATGAAGTCAAACTTAAAATTTTGACTCCATCCAAATATACTGATAATTACCCGAAATCTTTATCAGATACAATTTCTTTTAATATTTCTTAATAGGCTATCCACATGAATAATATTAACTCAAACTGATTCCTTTTTATCAATCTAAAGTACTGACATGGGACATTCCCTTCCACAATGGATTGTATCATTTTAGGGTCGACGTGGATCCCTTCGGTTAAAACAATGTGACCCAAGAAAGCCACTTTTGATAACCAAACTCACATTTCGAGATTTTTGCATAAAACCTTTCTATATCTTGTGGTAAAATTTCATAATTTTTCAGTTCGATATGGGTATTCGAATGACACTTAAACTTTGACTGTGATTTCCCAATATTTGAAATATCGGATCAAACCAATAATTCCACATTCGGTCCACACCAAAAGGTGCTCTATCTATTTATAAAATAAAACACCTAACTTTTGGGAAATTACAAATTTGGTCCTTCAACTTTTCATATTTCGACTTGTACCATACAAGTTTTCAAAACTTATCATTCTGGTCACTAAACTTTAACCTTGAATTCCCATTCCAATTTTTCCTTGGATTATTACCAAACTTTGTGAGTACCTTAATTTGCTTATCCTTTATCTCATGGTACTCTTAATTCTCAGAAATTCCTTCTCTAGAATCCATAATTAAAGAAATCCTAACTTTTGCATTTTTGTCATTTTAGTCACTAAGTTAGCTTTTAAGCCCCTATCTTAGTACTAAATGACCCTTAGTCAACATAGCAAATTTTGGGGTATTACATTGGATATGTTTTCCAGTTTTGAGGATTGCTTTTAAGCGTATTTTGGATGTATTATATTGTTGTTAAGTTGATTTTAACAATAGAATCCCGAAACTCTTGAATCCCTAGTTGTTAAGGTTGTTACATTTGTGTTTTTGTGGTGTTGAAGTGGCTGGGTAGTTGCTGGAAGTATTTGGATGAATTAATCCTATTTTAAGTGTTAATTGGTGATGTTTGACGGTTTGGATCGTTGTGATAAGGTTGGGTTAAGTTTTGGAAATGTTTGATGAGGATTTCGGTATGTTCTGGTTAAGTTTTGAGTGGGCAAATTGAGAGCTGCGGGTAATTGCTTGTGGGCAATGGTTTGAATGCATAATGATGCATTTGCCCTCTGTTTTAGGTGGTTAAAATAGGGGATAATCAAAGCGAAGAAGCTTGACGTTGATTTTGGCTTGCCGAAAGCTTGATTCGCGTTGGCGAGCAAAGAGAAGCGTATCGGTGAGTGGATACTGGTTTAAACACTTTTAAAAGGGTTAATAAAGGTTGTTGGGAGTTTAGGTTAAGCTTGAAACACTTACCTAAGCTCAAAAGTAAGTTTCCCTCTTTTGCTCTTTAATATCGGTTCAGATATGAGCATGTGTAATTTATGTTTAGGTCGTAAACATGGTTTGATTTGCTTGATGGAAATGCATGGTTTTGAATACATATGCAGGGGTTTAAAAGTAAATGAAATGCTAGTGAGCATTGATTTTCATTCTGGTCGGGAGTGGTGTTGTTGATTTGGCAATATGATTTGCATATGTGGTGATTTTGTATAATGCACTATTAAGCAGTGGGTAAGTGGTTTTACAAATGATATATAGGCTATGTGACATGATGAGATAACATTTGGATATAGTTGTCATGCCATAGGACAAAGTGCACTATAATATTTTTAAAATCGATCGTGGGTAAGAGTACTTGAGGTAAACGGTCGGCTACTCGAATTATAATGTTGCCACTTGGGTTAAGCGGTCGGGTTCCCTTGTTGATGTTTTATCTTGCGGTTGGCAAGGGCATTACATCTTACAGTCGGTAAGGATGTTATATCTATGCGGTCGGCAATGGCGTTAGACCTTACGATTGATAAGGATGTTATACATTGCGGTCAGTAAGGGTGTTATGTCTTGCGGTCAGCAAGGTTGTTGTATCATGCAGTCGGCATGGTGTGGATTATGGTAGTGGTCAACTATCATGAGAGATCTACGTATCCAAATTATAAGGTTAACAGCCAGTTACCTAAAGATTAGCGGTCGACTAATCAAGGATTGAGGTCGTCTATCCGAGGTCACTATAAATTCCAATATATGAAAATTCAAGTGTTGAACTTATTTTATAATGCTTTGGAATTTAAGCATGATTTTTTATATAATGCTTTGGGGATTTAAGCATGTGGATTATAATGTTTTGCATACGGTCTATATGCATGTTTGAATTGGATTCATTGGAACTTGCTTAGGTCGTATGCAGTGTTTGAAAACAAGTGTTTAGTTTTCAAGGGTTATAATGCATCATTGTTTCAAGAGCATACTCACTAAGCAAGTGTGCTTAAGCTATATTTTCCTTAATGATGCAGAGAATTAAAGTTTGGGGCTGCAAGGGCAAGGCCAAAGTGATCCAAAAACAAGAACTAGTTTGAGTATGAACTCAGTTTATGTTTCCGGTTAACAAGGCAATGTGTTTGCCATAATTTGGGGATGTGTATTTCTGTTTGTCCATGAGTTTTAAGCTTAGTAATGCTAGATTTTTATGGTTTGTTGATGATGATTGAGCTTGAGTGTATCTTACCTATGTTGATGCTAGCCAAGTGCTAAGGTATGCATCTTGTTGATATTGATTGATTGCCATGATTTGTTGATTCAAATAAGTTTGGTATGATGCTATAAATGTGCAAGCATGTGGAGTATGCCTTAATTGTATCAGATGTGAGTTTTTTATGCTTGGCAAAATGATATTAGGATGCATGCCTATAGGATGTCTTGTGTAGTGTAAATTCCATGAATGGTTGTTGAATCTGAGATGCTTTGTTTGGTAATGTATCTTAGTAATGTTGTATAAGTGTTTGAAGTATGTTGGAGTGTTTTGGTTATCATCAAAGTGTGTTTAGAGAGCAATTTGGGACATTACAGGTCTAGGCGTACTGGTACGGGTAAGACATTCTAGACTTAGCGTATCGGTATGTGGGCAGCTATTTCGGTACGAGCCAAGGTAAAATTGGCCATTGTTTAGGTACTTGGGGAGACATTTTGTATACTCTCTAGGTGAAATGCTAGCAAAAGTGGCAGAAAATATGTATTGGAAAATATTAAGAATGTGCCAAAATGAGTCTTTTGCGTGCAAGTATACACAGTCTGCAAGTAATATAGTTGGTAAGCTGAGTATCGATCCCACAGAGATTGTCTTGGAATTCAATTGCCTTGATTGTTACTTGCCTTAAGAAAAAGTTGATTTGAATTGAAATTGGTTTTGGAAAATAATTAAAAAGTAATGGCGTTGGCAAGGAAGGTGTTTTAATGAATGAAGAGCGTTGGCAGGGAATGCCTGGTTTTCACGCTATTCATGCCGTGCCAGCCGTGCCAGCCGTTAACAACAACCTGTCTTGGCATTGTTTGCCGAGCAGATTCAAAAGTAGCAAAGCCTCTCTCGATGGTCATTGCCCTAAATTGATCATGTAAAAACCCCTATATCTCTATAGTGTTTTTTTATAAATAAACCAATTTGATTAAGATCAAATCTATACTCCTAAGGGGTAGATTTCACTCCCGAAATAAGTTCATATACTTGAACGACTTCTCTCAAAGCTTCTCTCTTCAGTATTCGACAACTTATTCGTTGCCACCCCAAGTCTGTTAAGATATTAAGGTGCAATAGGCCAACAGTGCCAGCTCTCGCTTGGCAGAGTATTTAGGAAATATTAAAGTTTGTCGAATAGATAAAACTTTGCCAAGGAAAATTTATTATTAAAAGCTAAAGCATGAAAATGACATAAAAACCAAACATCCCCACCAACTATTAAATTAATTCATGGTGAAGGAATGAACCAACAATCCACAAACGCTTTCAGAATACATTATCCTTAAAAACAAAATAAAATAACTTGAGAGAGAGAATGGGCTAGAAGGGGTCTCTCAATGCAGCCCTTCAAGATCCAGGCTTCTCGTCCAAGTTGGTCGGACCACCCTTCCACGGTGCAACCGGTCGTCAATCGTCACACACACACCAACTCCTCACGATCCAATCTTCTCCTCTCATCTTAAAGTCTAGCTTGGTTGGTGTTTAAATAGGAGTGCAAAGAAGGGATAGGACTAGCTCTTCAAATTTTAAATTCTAACTGCCTAGAGAATAAGGGATTATCGTCTTATCCAGATTTGAATGAGAGCTGATCAGGCTAAGGCTGGCGTTATCCTACCGACGCTGCCCTGGCATCCAAGCTTGGCATGAGTCTGCCAACAAGTCTTGGTACCATCTTATCTGCTATTTTTTCGGGGATTGTTCCAATTGCTATTTTTTCGGAGCCTGATCATGTCCTTTTTTGGGGTCCAACAGCCTCTTGGCGTGGCATCAAGTTCACTTCTCTGCCATCCGGTGCTTTGCATTGTCTGGTCCATTTGTGCCAACAACACTTGGCATTCCTTCCTGTGTTGCTTTTCTGGGCCAAATATTATGCCAAACCTGCAAAATTGCCAACAAAACAACCCTTCACACTGGCATAGATAAAACTCTAAACTCCTTATGCAAATGCAGGATTCTAATATCCCAATGCACATAAATGTACCTAAAAACAAGCAAAAGCATTGTAAGATTGGCATTAAAAATAGTACTTTTGGAGAGGTAACACACCCCCAAACCTAACTCATTGCTTGTCCTGAAGTAATGCAATCAAAATAAAAACAAAAACTGTGAAAAATTTACCTCGACAAAATTTTGGTTGAATGCCAACTCGTGCTGGCAAGCAGAATTTGGCTCTATTTCTATCCTTAGTATCTCAGTGCAATAATGCCAAGCAGGTAGCAATTCAAGTGCAGCAATATAACTCTAGTCAAAGTTCATGAAGAGTGCATGAGTGTAGGCAATATGCATTAAGTTTCCTTTCACTCCCTTAGACAAATTTTACTACCTAAACTCACATTTTTCAATTTTTTTTTCTTTTTGCCAAGGGTTTCTGCTGGCATTCTTTTAAGCTTGCTTCGTGATACTATTTAGCGTGAGAGATAAGAGGGAGCATACCACGAATCCCCACCTTAATCTAGACATCACTAGGCTTTCTCTTCAACTCACACCCCCAAGGTTTTGGACTTGAGAACTAAGAGGGAGCAAACCACGAAGCCCCAAGTAGCTTATTATCCCTAAGGTAGAGGAGAGTTTTATTTTTTCTTGCCTTGGCAGAACATTTTTGCCTTATTTATTTCTTTTACTCTGGCATCATTTTTTTTAAATCTGAGCATAGTTTCAAAAAAGTCTAAGTTTGCTAAGGGACTAGATACATCTTACGTGTTAAGTGCAAGTTCAATTCCCTAAACTAGAGATCAATTGCCAAGCAATCCTGGCATACTACTCTGCAGGCATGGCATGACAACTAAAGATTAAAGTCTCCTCATTGGACAGACACCTATATCAAACTAAGCTTGCTTAACAATTGTTAACATTTTTCAAAATTAAATTGAGACAAAATATTCTTTTTCTTTTTTTTAGCGGTTCGGTATGCATCTACTCTAAATGACCTCGATGACATGGGAACAAAAATTAAACATGATATGCATGACATAAATGTGAAGAAATGCACACCCCCAAACCCAATATGTGCATTGTCGTCAATGCATTAAACAAGACATATATACAAAAGAACATAATAAAATAAAATGCATGGTCATGTGAATGCAATGTAATGAAATGTACAGGAGTTTAGGAAGAATAGGACTCCTCTTCGGAGACTTCTTCTCGTGTGACTCGGGTCTTTCTCTTTATAAATGGCCCACGATCATGGTCTATTCTCTTTCTTCCCTTCATTGTTGGCTTTGCGGAAGTGGACGCTCCAATATCCCGGAGGACTTCCTCCACAATCTTGGCAGGGATTGATTAGGAGTAGCGGTGGCATCGGACTGCGCAGGCTTCACTGGTGGCATGGCAGATTTTGTTTTGGCAGACTTGGTTTTGGGTTCCTTTGATTCAATCTCAAAATCAGAACTGGCAGACTCAACTTAAACTAGAGATAGTGGGACTGTAACATCAGACTGAATTGGCTAGACTGGCTGGCATAACTGGACTAGCTGAACTGGCTGACATGGCTTCATCACTGGTAGAGGGCTCAGCAGGTAAATTTGGGAATTCTGGCACAACATCAAGAGATATTTTCTTGAGAGTTTCCCTGATTATCACATCCCTGGCCTGCATGTAATGTCGTAGCTTGACATTAATCTCATCATCCTTTTCCATCTTACTGAGTATCATCTCCTAACGTTGGTAGATTTGAGACAACATTACCACAGAACCGTCTAGCACAGTCTCAGGCATTGTGTGTGGCACAGCTTTTGACATCTTTGGCTTAGGCGTGGCCATTTTTGCTTTTCCCTTGGCCTTGTCCTTTGGCTCAACCACAGTGAGGTTTCTCCATATGGCAACAGCGATGGTCGTTCCCTTTATTATCTGGCCTTGCTCCTCCTCAAGCCTAGGCACATCATGGCGTATGCAAATGTTAGAAATAAGCAAAGGGAGAAACAAACTACCTTTACCTCTAGTAGCACACTTATAAATCTCTTCTATGATAATCTTTCCAATGTTGATCTTGCGCCCTTTTATGATGGAGTGCAACAAAATCAGCCTTTCTTCTGAGATCGTCTCATTTGTGGGATGTAGGCAACAAGTTTGCCTCAATGAAGTGATTACAGCCTCTCTCTTGTGGCTTTAACGCCAGCCTCTTCACCGTCCAGTGGCCTGTCAATGAGACTGTCCATATCATGCCAGGTTCACACAGATCCGTCAGCAGCTTTTTCCTTTTGGCAGCAGGCATCGAATCAATATACTCAAAATACTCATCTCCTGCGCCATCCAACTCAAACATATTATTAATATATTCCTTATCAAAACGCACACACTTATCCCTAATCATCAGGAAAGGTGAATCCTTGGTCACAGGTGCGCGTAGAATTCTTGAATGATGGTGGCATAGATCTCCTCTTTTTGCTGGAAGAATAGACTCCACTTGTGCAAGTTAATCGTAGACATAACTTCTGAAGGGAAGTCGGTTGTTGCCTTCATTTTGAATTCGAAGTGCTTCTCGTAGTAAAAACTCCTCGAGGCAAAATTTGTTTCGAACTTTTTCTCGATCTCCTCGTTGAAGAATCTTTTAAAGGGAAGAGACGATGAGGCCATTGAAACTGGTTGAAGCTTGGAACGATGTTGAAAGATGAAGGTAAAGGACGATTTGGGTTTGTACTTGCTTATCGAAAAGGAAGTAAAAAGTGAGAGAGATGTTTTGGCTTCTTTAATCGGCAAGAGTAAGAAAGTGAAAGGTTTTAGGTTGGTTGAGTGTTTTAATGGGAGTAGTAATTAGGGATAATGACGGGGAATAAAAAGAACTAATTTAAAAATAGGTGGAGTGATAAGGTTGAAGTGATAAGGTGATAGGTGATAAGATAGGGTAAGGATTGGAGTGATATGGTAATTGATTTGAAATTTAAATTTCAACCAAAATTTGGGCGGCTAGGGCTTAAAGTCAAATAAAGATAACTCTCTCATTTTTTTACTTGGCCGATAAAACTAGGGTTTTCCCTCTTTCTTCAATCTTTTGCACCGCTGCATGCCAAGCTACTATGGCACTGCATCTGGCAGATTTTTCTGTTAAAGCGTTGGCTCCTGCCAGCGACCTTGGCAGTGTTCCTGGCAGAATGAATCTGCGCAACTCAAAGGAAACCTTTCAACACATTAAAAGAATAAAAACATGGAACTTAAAAATAAAGAAAAATAATAAAAACAAAGAAAAACACTAACCTAATATTTACAAAAATTCAAACCTGACGGTGATTTCATGTAACGTCTGCCAAGAGGATCACCTATTTGGCATTGTTCTGATTACCTTCCATGTAGTACCTTAAGAGTTGGCCATTCACCTTAAAGATGTCTCTCATCTTCAAGTTCTTAATGTCCACAGCTCCATGAGCATAGGGTTTAACAACTTCATAAGGGCCCGTCCATCTTGATATGAGTTTCCCTAGAAACATCTTAAGCCGTGAGTTGAATAGCAAAACACGTTGGCCTACCTCAAAATGTCTTGGCATTATCCTGCTGCCATGCCAACATTTTGCTTTTTCCTTGTATATCCTAGCGTTCTCATAGGCTTGCCTTCTGAATTCCTCGAACTCATTTAGGTCCAGTAACCTTTTTTCTCCAACAGCTCTCTATGCCATGGCAAGTGTTCTGATGGCCCAGTAGGCTTTATGCTCAAGCTGCATTGGCAGATGGCATGGTTTTTCGAAAACAAGGGTAAATGGTGAAGTACCCAAAGGAGTTTTAAACGCAGTCCTATAAGCCTACAAGGAATCATCTAGTCTCAAGGACCAGTCCTTCCTTGATGGATTAACTGTCTTCTCTAAGATGTTTTTGATCTCCTTGTTTGAAATCTCAACTTGCCCGTTTGTTTGCGGATGATATGCTGTGGAAATTTTCTACTGTATACCATACTTGCACAAGGCTTTAGAAATTAGACTACATTTAAAATGAGTGCCCTCATCATGAATGATCACTATAGGGGCGCCAAATGTAGTAATGATATGCTTATGTAAAAACTTGGCAACAGGCTTGGCATTGTTCGTTGGCAGAACAACAGCTTCTACCCACTTAGATACGTAGTCAACAGCCACAAGAATGTATACATTACCAAATGAGGGTGGAAAAGGACCCATAAAGTCTATCCTTCATACATCAAATAAATCCACACGCATAATGTTTTGAAGCGGTAGTTGGTGTCTTCCAGAGATGTTTCTTGTCCGTTGGCATCGATCACATGCCTTGGCATACTCGTGGGCATCCTTATATAGTGTGAGCCAAAATAATCCTAACTGCAGTACCTTGGCAGCAGTTTTTACTCTAGCAAAGTGACCTCCATATGGTGCGGCATGGCATAGATGCAATATGTTATGATGTTCATCCTCAGTCACACACCGGCAGATCACTTGGTCGACACACTGTTTGAACAATATTGGCTCGTCCCAATAGTATTGCCTAACTTCCCGCAAAAACATTTTCTTGGCATTGTATGCCAAGTCTGGTGGCAAAATGTTACTTGCCAAGTAGTTGACAATATCAGCATACCATGGCATGGCATTAACTGCAAGCAAATACTCATCAGGAAACTCATCTCTTATCAAATTGGTCTTACCATCTTCAAGATAATGCTCTAAACGTGAGAGATGGTCAGCTACTAGGTTTTCACTGCCCTTTTTGTCTCGAGTCTCAAGGTCAAATTCTTGAAGTATGAGCGTCCATCGGATTAGCCTGGGATTGTTATCCTTCTTTGCCAAGAGATACTTTAATGCCGAATGATCTGTAAAAACCACAACTTTGTTACCAATTAAATAAGATCTAAATTTGTCAAAAGTAAATAAAACCGCAAAAAAATTGTTTCTCGGTCGTAGAGTAATTCAGTTGTGCTTCGTTTAAGGTCTGGCTGGAATAGTAGATGGCATGGAAAACCTTACTATGCCTTTGTCCCAAAACTGCTCCGACGGCATAGTTGCTGGCATCACACATGAGCTCGAAAGGCTCATTCTAGTCTGGTGCCATAACTATAGGGGCATTGATCAACTTTTCTTTAAGCTCCTGAAACGCTCTCAAACAAGAATCATTAAATGCAAAAGTGGCATTATGTTCTAACAACAAGCATAAGGGTTTAGCAATTTTTGAAAAGTCTTTAATGAAACGCCGATAAAAACCAACATGTCCTAAGAAACTTCTTATACCTTTGACACTTGTTGGGGGCGGTAGTTGCTTAATTACCTCAACTTTTTCTTGATCTACTTCTAACCCTCTCTCAGTTACCTTGTGCCCGAGAACAATGCCCTCCTTCACCATGAAATGGCATTTTTCCCAATTCAACACTAGGTTCGTCTCTATGCATCTCTTCAAGACTTGCTCCAAACTCTGAAGACATTCCTCAAATGTTTTGCCAAACACTCAGAAGTCATCCATGAATACTTCCATTTTGTGCTCGATCATATCGGAAAAAATGGACATCATGCAACATTGAAACGTTGTTGGTGCATTACATAGGTCGAATGGCATTCTTCTAAACGCAAACGTCCCATATGTGAGCGTGAATGTAGTCTTCTCTTGATCATCAGGGGCAATGGCAATCTGATTATAACCTGAATAACCATCCAAAAAACAATAGAAAGCTTTACACCGCCAACCTGTCTAGCATCCGATCAATGAATGGCAATGGGAAGTGATCCTTCCTCGTGGCATTGTTCAGCCTCCTATAGTTCATGCACACTCTCCATCTAGTGATAGTTCTGGAGGGGATTAACTCAACTTCACTATTTTGTACCACGGTCATGCCACCATTCTTTAGCACACATTGCACCGGGCTAACCCAAGAGCTATCGGAAATGGGATATATAATCCCGGTATCAAGCCATTTATGATCTCTTTTTTCACTACTTCTTTCATGCTTGTGTTTAGCCTTCTTTAGCCTTCAATGGTCTTACCATGGTACTCTTCCAAGATAATCTTATGCATGTAAATGGTTGGGCTAATACCTCTGATGTCTGCCAAAGTCCATCCTAATGCTTGCTTATAGTCACGTAACATTGCCAACAACCTTTCCTCCTGATCATTAGTGAGACCAATGGCAATGATCACTGGCAGAGTTGAGCGTTCACCTAAATAAGCATACTTCAAGTGATCTGGCAGTGGTTTCAATTCCAATGCTAGTGGCTCCTCAATTGATGGTTTAGATGCCTTGATTTCTCTATCGGCCAACTGTAGTGGCTCAAAATAACTCACCTCTTCCGCCTCCAAGACTGGTTCTTCTGGTTCCTCAAACAGATCAGCTATGCCATCTAAATTGTTGGCATCAAATTTTGCATCTTGGCATAACTGTGCCGTGTCCAAAGTGTAAATAGACTCCATCATCTCCTATGCTTGGCACTCATCAGGTTCATCTGTACATTTCAAAGCTTGAAACACATTAATTATAACTTGCTGATCATTCATGCGCATTGTTAGTTCCTCTTTATGAACATCAATCAAAGCCCTACCTGTGGCAAGAAAAGGCCTCCCCAAAATAATCGGGACATTAATATCAGCCTCATAATCTCAAATGATAAAATTAGCTGGAAAAATAAATTTGTCTACCTTTACCAATACATCCTCAATCTTACCCTTAGGATGTGCATAGGATCGGTCTGCCAACTGAAGTGTCACTGTGGCAGGTCTTGCTTCTATGCCAAGCTTCCGGAAAACTGACATTGGCATCTAGTTGATGCTGGCTCCTAGGTCACACAGTGCCTTGCCCATGAATTTGTTGCCAATGGTGTAGGGAATAGTGAAACTTCCTGGATCTTTCAGCTTCGGTAGCAAATAGTTTAGGATCATTGCACTGCATCCTTCGGTTAGGACAACAGTTTCAAAGTCTCCCAACTTCCTCTTTTTGGACAGAATGTCCTTCATAAATTTGACATAGTTGGGCATTTGTTCAAGGGATTCTACCAATGGAATGTTGATTTGCAATTGCTTAAGAACCTCCAAGAAACGCTTGAACTGCTGATCTTGCTTATGCTTTTGAAGTCTTGCTGGAAATGGTGGCGGTGAATAGATACGTGCCTGCTCTACTGGCTTTGCCAACGCAGTGCTGGCATCAGATTGTTTGGCATCGATGCTGGCATCAGTGTGCTGTCTGGCATCAGTTCTAGCATCATCTGCTTTTGTTTCCTCTTTATCTGCTTCTCTGGGATCATCTACTGGCACAGGCTTCTCATCTTGGCAATTAATTGGCTGCTTAGCAACGTTCTCCATCTCGCACTGCTTACCACTCCGAAGACTTATAGCTTTGCGCTACTCATTCTCTTTGTGTCGAGCATCTTCTGTGTCACTTGGCAATGCTCCCTGGGTTGATTGCTAAGTGCACTGGCAATCTGCCCAAGTTGGACTTCCAAATTTCTCATTGATACAGCCAAACTCTGGACTGTGGCATCATTCCTTTCCATGTACTCTGTGAGAGTGCCTCCTTGGTTGAGTCTCTGCCCTTGCTGAAAATTGTTTTAGGTTTTCTATGGCATGGCATTCTGATAGAATGCTGGCATGGCATTGTTATTCTGCCTCTAAGTATTCTAGCGCTAGGCATTGTACTGGTTACCTCCTTGATTTCCCCAAGCTAAGTTAGGGTGTTGTCTCCAACCTTTATTATAAGTATTGGATTTAGGGTTATAGTAACGCTTAACATTGCCAACAAAATTTACCGATTGAGGGTTGGCAGGACATTCATCCACATGATGATTTTCTCCACAGATCGTATAGAATGGGTCTAATGCTTTGAGTTCTTGGGACTCACTGTTCTTTTGCAACGTTCTTACCATGCTCGTAAGGTTGGAAATCTCGGCATGAATGGATGTTAGTTCATCAACCTAAAATTTCCCATTGGTTTTAGTTCCGGTGCTAAGTCTTGCAACAGGATATTCAAAATCATTGATTGCAATCCTTTCTAAAATGTCAACAGCCTCAGTATATGTCTTGTTAAGCAATGAGCCAGCTGCTGAAGCATCAACAACTGTCCTTGTTTGTGCATTCAATCCATTGTAAAAAGTTTGAATCTGATTCCAATTCGAGAATCCATGCATAGGACACCTCCTAAACAAGTATTTGAATCTTTCCCAGGCATCATATAAGGTCTTATCCTCAGCCTGCCTGAATGTAATGATCTCACCCCGTAGCTTGGCAGTGAATGTTGGCGGCTGGAATCTTGTCAAGAACTTATGGCATAGGTCTGCCCATGAAGTGACTGAGTCAGGTGGCAAGGAATTAAGCCAAGCCTTTGCTTTGTCTCTCAAAGAAAAAGTAAATAACTTCAACTTCACAGTATCTTCAGGTACTCCATTTTGTTGAAATAGCTGGCAAATCTCCGTGAACTATTTAAGATTTTGCCTCGGATCTCCAGTGAGTGCGCCATCAAACAAACCTACATTCAAAAGAGTTTGAAATATTACTGGCTTAAGTTCAAAATTGACAGCGTTTACCTCTGTGCCAACAAGTCCGGGCATCAAATTGTCAATGGTTGGTGCCGAATGTTCTCTAATAAGCCCCTCATTAACAACTGGGGCAGCAGGTGGTGGTGGTATCTCATTGTTAAGTGGATTTCCCCCATTGTTCACCACACCATTCCCTCCATTACTTTCGTTCATCTCTCGAAATCTTATTTTTAACCTCCGTAAGGTTTTCTCAATTTTCGGATCGTATGGCCACTCGTCCACCATAGGATGCCTTCTGGTCATACACCGACAAAAATGAAAGGTAAAAATAAAAATAAAAGGAAGACAAGTAAAAATTTTAAAACAATCAATTTTGTTGCAATCCCCGGCAACGGCGCCAAAAACTTGTAGACTCTCTAGGTGAATTGCTGGAAAAAGAGGTAGAAAATATGTACTGGAAAATACAAGAATGTGCCAAAATGAGTCTTCTGCGTACAAGTATACACGGTCTGCAACTAATACAGCTGGTAAGCTAAGTATCGATCCCACAGAGATTGTCTTGGAATTCAATTGCCTTGATTGTTACTTGCCTTAAGAAAAAGTTGATTTGATTTGAAATTGGTTTTGGAAAATAATTAAAAAGTAAAGACGTTGGCAAGGAAGGTGTTTTAATGAATGATGAACATTGGCAGGGAATGTCTGGTTTTCACGCTATTCATGTCGTGCCAGTCGTTAACAACCTGTCTTGGCATTGTTTGCCGAGCAGATTCAAAAGTAGCAAAGCCTCTCTCGATGGTCATTGCCCTAAATTGATCATGTAAAAACCCCTATATCTCTAAAGTGTTTGTTTTTAAATAAACCAATTTGATTAAGATCCAATCTATACTCCTAAGGGGTAGATTTCACTCCCGAAGTAAGTTCATCTACTTGAACGACTTCTCTCAAAGCTTCTCTCCTCAATATTCGACAACTTATTCATTGCCACCCAAGTCTGTTAAGATATTAAGGTGTAATAGGCCAACAGTGCCATCTCTCGCTTGGCAGAGTATTTAGGAAATATTAAAGTTTGCCGAATAGATGAAACTTTGCCAAGGCAGATTTATTATTAAAAGATAAAGCATGAAAATAACATAAAAACCAAACATCCCCCACCAACTATTAAATTAGTTCATGGTGAGGGAGTGAACCAACAATCCACAAACGTTTTTGGAATACATCATCCTTAAAAATAAAATAAAATAAAATAACTTGAGAGAGAGAATGGGCTAGAAGGGGTCTCTTGATACAGTCCTTTAAGATCCAGGCTTCTCGTCCAAGTTGGTCGGACCACCCTTCCATGGTGCAGCCGGTCGTGAATCGTCACACGCACACCAAATCCTCACGATCAAATCTTCTCCTCTCCTTTTAAAGTCTAGCTTGGTTGGTGTTTAAATAGGCGTGCAAAGAAGGGATAGGACTAGCTCTTCAAATTTTAAATTCTAACTTCCTAGAGGATAAGGGATTATCTTCTTATCCAGATTTGAATGAGAGCTGATCAGGCTACGGCTGACATCATCCTACTGACGCTTCCCTGGCATCCAAGCTTGGCATGAGTCTTCCAACAAGTCTAGGCACCATCTTATCCGCTATTTTTTCAGAGATTGTTCCAATTTCTATTTTTTTGGAGCCTGATCATGTCCTATTTTTTCGGGGTCCAACAGCCTCTTGGCGTGGCATCAAGTTCACTTCTATACCATCCGGTGCTTTGCATTGTCTGGTCCATCTGTGCCAACAACACTCGGCATTCTCTCTGGCATTCCTTCCTGTGTTGCTTTTCTGGGCCAAATACTATGCCAAACCTGCAAAATTGCCAACAAAACAACCCTTCACACTACATAGACAAAACTCTAAACTCCTTATGCAAATGCATGATTCTAACATCCTAATGCAACTAAATGTACCTAAAACCAAACAAAAGAAATGTAAGATTGGCATTAAAAACAGTACTTTTTTCGATACGGTTTAATGGTTTTATGAAGGGCGTTTTGATACGCGGGGCGTATCAGAATGAAAATTGGCTACTGGAATTCTAGGGTTTGAAATAACAGAGGTGTGTCGACACACCTCTTTGACCGTACCGATACGGTGGCGGTTAAATCTATTATTTGGGATTTTTTGAAGTTTTGTTTTCTTACGTTTTGGTCCCTGAGTTTTGTGAATGCAATTGTATGAGTTTGGATGATCGTAATGATTTAAAATTTGACATGTAAGTATGGAATTGGACTAATTGAGGATTTGTAACTTTAATTTCAGTATTGGTCTCTAAAATTGTCAATCTTTCAATTTAGTCCTTAAAATATATGTTATGCAATTAGAGGCCTTTCCATGATCCATTTTCATTGGAATTTCACCCGCTGCAAGTATGTACGCTTAGGATTTATAATATGCATCTAGATAAGATAAAAGAGAAAAAATGACTGGTTTTTGTAATCTTTCTCTGGTTTGCTTCGACAAACCTAATGTAGTTCTCTCGGTTCGGTCGGGTGTCTGGGCCGGGTCGAGGAGGTTACATGTAACACCCTTACCAGTATTTATTACCCACTACTAGTATAGAGTGTCACATGATGTTTAAACCATATTTTATGCTATCCGAACAAGTCAAAGATGACGATTTTAAATTTTTCCTTTTTTAATCGCGTAAAATTTATTTCCAATTTTTAATCCATCAAATAGACCCCAATTTCAAGCAGCAACTTGGCAATTTTTAACTATACTTTACGATTAACAAAACTACCTAAAATAAAAATCATTTTGATTACTCTAAAATTTTATTATTATAATCTTACCTAATTTTTGTTACTAGCAATTTCTTTAAACTAGTATCCATTTAAATAAAGTTCAATATCATATACTAACCACTTATCTAGATATTAATATTACAATCCATATCTAGATTAGTTTGAAAAGAGCTACTATTTATTTATACATGCCAACTAGAAAATATCAAAATACATCGAGGATGTAATTACCGATACTGCATATATCCCCTTTGATAGTGATGCCTTACTTCTTACTCTGAACCGGGTTTTCTACCTACGCGTGAAAAAACATCACACGCTAAGTATATACTTAGTAAGGCATTATAATTATTTAATATAAATCAACATGCTTGAATTATATCAATAATATAATAAACATGCAGTTTGATCACCATTCCTTTATTTCCCTTATGTTAATCAAATATTAACATAATATAATCCGGATTCATAAATCCTATTATTATCCTTGCCATTATCCGAGAGTTTACCTACTCTCTAAATTATTTACCATTTATTATCTGAGAGTTCACTTACTCTCTAATTTATTCATCATTTGTTATCATTATCTGAGAGTTCCCTTACTCTCTAATTTATTCACCATTTATTATCAAATAAAGTATTGCCCAACATAGTTTTGAGGACTTGACTACACGAGTCAAAACCGCACCAAAGTGCTAATAAACTGCACGAAGTGCTAAGAGACCGCACATAAGGGCTAAAGAACCACACCTAAGTGTTAATAAACCGCACCGGAGTGTTAAACTGCTGGACTCTATGGCATGCCAACTATACTCTATACCTCAATTACTTATTTGGGCATACTTTCCAATTCCATATTCGATTCATCCATGGCAATATAATTAAATACCGGGCAGTTCATACCCTGAATATAACATAAACATATTACAATTAAATTACCTGTGATCAATGCATGTAATTCTTCTACCTTTGACAATTCTCAACATGTCAAATATAAATTCATGATATAATTATCAAGCAGTTATTAATAAGGTAGACTTCTCACAAGTCTTCCAAATGATAATCATAATATTATCCATGCATAAAAGTGCACTCACCTTGACACTTTATACTTTATCAATATTCAACTAGCCTCACTAAGTTCAACTTTAGTCCCGTTCCTTTCCTCGATTGCTAATTCGATCTTGATTTTTTGCACAGTCTACAAGTGTATTAAAAATACCATAAGTACATTCCAAAATTATATGTTAGTATCTTACTAACACATAAGCAATATAGGAATAATTTTTCCTAAAAACACCCCAATATTTTCCAAATATTAGTTTCATGACATAAGTCATTTCATCCTCAATACTTTGTATTTCTTCCAACCTTTACTCAAAGAATAATTTCTAACTCATTATAACCTTAATTCCAGCATAATACTTCCATGAAAACAATTTTTCACTCTAGTCTTTAACTTTCTCCAAAATGTCGAATTGGTCCCCAAACTTTCCAAGATTTCCGAATTGATCCTTATGTTTTTACAAACTTCTAAAATGGTCCAAATGACATTTTAAAGCTTATAAAATCATAATTTCATCATATCCAATCTTATGGAAATTTTTCCATAATTTATTTTATTTTTTCTTCTTTAACCGAAATGGTCCCTTACTTTCCAATATTTCCATTTTGGTCCTAAATTATCAAATCAAGCTAATTTGATCAAAATCTCATCATTTCTAATGCTAGAATAATTTACACAATAATTTCCTCTTTATTTCCAATTCTAACCGAATTGGTCCATTATTCTTCCTAAGGGAAAATTTTTATTCTAACATCAAATTAAGGCTTCTAACCTCACAAATCATTCATTTCCATCCTTTATTAAATTCCCTAACCAAATCCCTAAATTCTAGGGTTAGGGTTTATAACCTTGAACATAGAATTAAACTAAATTCAAGCTTGTTTTCATGTTTACAACACTTGAGTTACTTAAATCAAGCCTTAATTCCAACATAGTTCATGAAACTCCAATTTCTCTCTCTTCGAGAACATGAACTATTCTTCATAATAGCATACAATATTACTATCAAAAGAAAGAGCATGAAGCATAGATCAATTTATTTCAAAGCAACATACCTTGATTCTAACTTTAAAACCTTCAAATTTGCCAAAGAAAATTTTCTTCTCTTTTCCCTCTTGTGTTTCGAAAATATCCCAAGAAAGATGAACAAATTAGTTCATCTTTTATCCTTTTAAATTCACACGTGATAATTAAATGAATTTTTAAATTCATTTAATTAGTGAAATTACTAATTTAACCTTCAAATCCAATGGCTATATTTAATCTTATCATAAACCAAGGGCCAAGATTAAATCCATGTTTTTTTCATCTTCTAAAAATGCCCTCAACATTTCAAAATATTTCAAAAATGCCATCCATGGCAAATGTCCAATTTGCCCTCCAACTATACTTTATTTACTAACAAGGCTTGAAAATTGTCATTCCATCACCATCTAACTAAATCTAGTTAGAATCCAACCAAATGTAATAAAATATCCATAAAATAATATTTTATGAGTTTTCCATAATCCTTGGATCTGTCTTTAAAATTCTAATTCGATCTGATTACCCGATATTCATTTTCTACGATTTTTCCACTTTCCAAACTACCGGGTAAAATCTGAAATTCTCATAATTCTGATCTCCATATGTAAATATTTTTAACATACAAAATATTCCATAATTTTGTAGAAATCAAAATCTTGAAATTTTGACTCGGTCCAATATACTAATAATTTACCCGAAATCTTTATCGGATAAATTTCTCTTAATAATCCTTGATCAGTTATCCATAAAAAAATTCAACTCGAACTAATTCCCCTTTTTATCAGTCTCAACTACTGACATGAGACCTTCCCATAAGGTCACCCATCCTAATGCTACTCTGCTCTGAGCACGCTTAATAATTTTTATTTCGATCCAAATATCTGGAAATTTTCTCGAACTTTAACGCTTTATAGCTCTTAATACAAACTCCGTATCAAAAATCCACGTATCACGAAAATGCCACTCTTGGGGGTGAACTATTCATTTACGGGACCAAATACATAACTTTTTAAAATTACAATTTAGTCCCTAAACTTTTTGAATTTTACATTTTGGCACCAAACTTTTCGAATTTTACATTTTGGTCACCAAACTTCCATTTTATTCATCTTGGTCAGTAACCAAAATTTTGAGGTATTACATTACAATGGATAATGCAAGACCTCAATCTGATGCCAACACTACTTTGGCAAAACCAGTAGAGACAACATTTACCTATCTGCCACCACCTTTTCCGCAAAGACTCTAGAAATACAATCAAGACCATCAGTTTAAGCTTTTCTTGGAAGTCCTTAAACAACTACAAACCAACATACCATTAGTGGAAGATCTCGAACAAATGCCCAACTACGTCAAATTCGTGAAAGACATTTTGTCCAAAGAGAGGAAGCTGGGTGATTTTGAGATTGTCGCTCTTACTGAGGGATTTAGTGAAATGATAACCCATAGATTGCCACCAAAACTGACAGATCCGAGAAGCTTGACTATTCCCTGCACTATTGGTAATAGATTCATGGGAAAAGCATTGTGTGACTTGGGATCCAGCATCAATTTGTTGCCAATGTCAGTTTTTAGAAAGCTTAGAATTAAAGCAAGACCTACCACCGTAACACTCCAGCTGGCAAATCGATCTTATGTACATTTCGAGGGCAAGATTGAGGATGCGTTAGTGAAGGTAGATAAATTTATATTCCCAGCTAATTTTATTATTTTAGAATATGAGGTTAATAATAATGTCCCAGTAATATTGGGAAGGTCATTTCTTGCCATGGGTAAAACTTTAATTGATGTACAAAAAGGTGAGCTTACCATGCGTATGAATGACCAACAGGTTACATTTAAAGTATTTCAAGATCTTAAGTGTGCAGGTGAATCTGAGGAATGCCAATAATATCGGGGAGGCCATTTTCAACGTGGACATTGCACAGATTTGCCAAGACATAGAAGATAATACCATAGAATTGAAAGATAAAGATATAATGAGTAAAGAACCTGAAGAACCAATCATGTTGAATTAGGTCATGAGTTATTTCAGGAGACCTAAGGCACTTGAGCAGGCTGGAAGAGGAATCAAGGCACAAAAACAATCTATAGAGGAGCCACCATAACTGGAACTAAAACCTTTGCCAAGCCAACTCAAATATGCTTACTTGGGAGACAACTCCATTTTCTAGTGATTATTACTGCGGACTTAAATGATGACTAGGAGGAGAGATTGTTGGAGATATTGGGCAATTTCAAGCAAGCCCTAAGATGGACCTTAGCTGATATCCGAGGGATAAACCTAACAATTTGCATGCACAAAATCATTTTGGAGGATTATCATGGCAAAAATAATTGAGGCCCAGGGGAGATTGAATCTTAGAATGAATGAGGTAGTCAAGAAAGAAGTCATAAAGTGGCTGGATTTGGGGATAATTTATCTCATATCTGATAGTTCATGGGTTAGCCTAGTGCAGTGTGTGCCAAAAAAGGAAGAGATGGTTGTGGTTTAGAGCAACAAAGATGAATTGATCCCCTCGAGGACCGTGACAGACTAGAGAGTGTGCATGGATTACAGGGAGCTAAATAATGCCACCTGAAAAAAATTACTTCCCATTGCCCTTCATTGATCAGATGTTGGACATAGTGGTAGGGAAGGCATTTTATTGCTTCCTGAATGGCTACTCGAGCTATAATCATATTGCCATCACTCTAGAAGATTAGAAGAAAACTATGTTCACTTGTCCATATGGGACATTTGCTTTTAGAAGAATGCCATTTGGATTGTGTAACACCCCATTAACGTTTCAGTGTTGCATGATGCAGATTTTTTCGGATATGATCGAGAACAACTTAGAAGTCTTCATGGATTATTTCTCAATATTTGGCAAAACTTTTGAGGAATACCTTCAGATGTTGGAACTTGTTCGACAGAGATATATTGAAACCAACCTGGTTCTGAACTAAGAAAAATGTCACTTTATGGTGAACGAGGGCATAGTTCTCGGACACAAAGTGACCAAGAAGAGACTGGAAATTGAAAAAGCAAAGGTAGAGGTAATCAAACAATTGCCACACCCACAAGTGTCAGAGGTATTAGAAGTTTCTTAGGATATGCAGGTTTTTATCATTGCTTTATTAAATATTTTTCAAAAATTTCTAAACCTTTATGCTTACTTTTGGAACAGAATACCACTTTTGCATTTGATGATTCTTATTTGTAAGCTTTTTAGGAATTGAAAAATAAGTTGATTAATGCCCTCATAGTCGTGGCACCAGATTGGAATGAGTCATTCAAGCTCATGTGCGATGCCAACGACTACGCTATTAGAGTTGTGTTAGGACAAACACGTGACAAAATTTCTATACCATCTATTATGCCAGCCGCACATTGAATGAGGCTCAACTTAACTACACAACAACTGAGAAGGAGTTCCTTTCAAGTGTCTTTGCATTTGACAAATTCAGTGTAATATCCCAAATTTTGGCTAGTGATTAAATTGTAAATTTTGAAAGTTTAGGGGGTTAAAGTATAAACTTTGGAAAAGTTTGGGGACTAAAGTGTAAATTTCCCCAACAAGTAATTTTATTCAGTATAAGAGTGAATCGGATCGAAATAGGTACCTTGATATCGGTTTTCAGAATTAAGATGCAGAAAAGGTACCAAATTTGGATCGAATAAAATTGTTAAGCGTGCTCAAGCTAGAGAAATATAAGGATGGGTAACCTTCGAGAAGGTCCAATAAAAGTATTTCTTATCGATATTTTTGAATGAATTGTCGATAAAGGATTTATAAGATAAATTTTATTCTATGAAGATTTTCGATAATTATCGGGATAATAGACTAAGTTAAAAAAAATTCAGTCTAAGTCCTTAAGAAAGGAAGTTTTTATGAGATGATAATGTTTATTTCCCGAATATGGAAATATAGAATTTTTGAAATAAATCTGATAGTCCAGGAAAGGTAAAATCGTATTAAAAGTATTTTACAAATATCGAGAAATCGGATCGAACTAAAATTTCAGAGACTGATCCAAAAGCCATGGGAAAGTCATAAAATACTATTTTATGTATATTTTATTATATTTGGTTGGATTCCAACTAGACTTAGTTGAATTTTTACAAGAATGGCAAACTAGTAAATAAAAACTAGTTGGGCGGCAAAATTGGTCATTTGACCCCAATAGCAATTTTGAAATATTTAAAAATTTATAAGGGAAACTTTGGAAAGAGAAAATGGGAGATTTAATCTTGTCCCTTGATTGATGATAAATCAATCTCAACCATTGGATTAAAAGGGTATTTTAGTAATTTCACTATCTAAATGAATTTAAAAATTCATTTATACAAGAAAAGTGGCCAAATTGGATGAAAAACAAAAGATGAATACCATTCTTCATCCTCAAATTTCGAAATATGAGGGGGAGAAAGAAATAAAAATTGAGAAAATTTTTCCAAGTTCGATTCAAGCCCCGAAACTCAATTTTCAGGTAATCTTTCGAACTACAAAGGTGTTCTACTCTTCAAGCTCTATCTTTTGATGTCAATAATTCATGGAATATATGCTTGATTGATTAGAATTTTGATGAGAAAGAAATTAGAGTTTATGAAGTAAATTGGGGGTTTTGAGATTTTATGATTCTATGTTGAAATTTAAGTTGAAATTAAGTTGTTATGATGATAAAATCATGTTTTTAAGTTGGGGTTTAAACCATACATATTTTAGTTTGTATGAAGATGATTAGGGTTTATGGATTCAAGTTTGATTTAGAGTTTGTGATGTTGGATAAATGATCTAGTAAGTTTGAATTTGTTATTTGGAAGCAAAACCCTAAATTAAAGGTATAGGGACCATTTCGGCAATTCTGAAAGTTAAGGGACTAATCTAAATTTTTATGATTTTTGAAGTGTATTTATGTTATTATTGATGTTAAATTGAGTTAGTGACCATTTTGACAAATTGTCAAAGTTAAGTGACCAATTCAGAAATGAGGTTTTAGAGAAGGGCTAAATCTGATTTTAGTTGAAATAATAGAATTCAAGTAGTAATGTTGATTTGAGGACTAATTTGCAAAGTTAAGAAGCTTGAATTCTTATCTTTGCATTTTTAGTGACTATTTCGGAAAGTACAAAAAATTAGAGGGAATTATTTTTGAATAATTATTTGATGAAGAAAGTGATACATTAGTGGTTTAAATCAAGTAATGGGACCAAATTGACAAATAGCAAAGTAAGGAGAAATTAGTATAAAGTTTGAAGTTATTTATGGAAGTTGTGTAGGAAAACTGGATTTGACAGTAAGTTTGAAAATTCACCATAAATTCTACAAAAATGGTTAGATGGTGAATTTTATATCGATGTAAATATTTATTCGTCTAGTTTCATTTAAAAAAACGGTGATTGATTTCGATTAATATATCAAAAGATATGAATTTTTAAGTGATGAAAGGTCAAAAAACAGAATAGCAGTCTGTTCTGAAATTCAATACTGGAATTCGACTTTGAAAATTTTCCATAAATCGTACAAATTGAATCTGGGTTATTAGTTTATATGGTTGAAAAGCTTATCGAATCTAGTTTTGTTTCCAACAAACGGAAACTGATTTCGAGTTCCGAGTTAAAAGATATTAATTTTTATTCGAATGAAGGTCAGAAAAATTACAGAACAGTTTCTGTCGCGATAACCCTGTAAACGGGGGTTCGATGAATTTTCATAATTTTTGTAGATTTTATTAAATTATGTGACTTATACCGTTAGAACCGTTATCGAATCTAGTTTCTATGGTATAAAAGAGATTAAGATTCAGTATCTATTCTGCACTGTAGAAGTAAATCTTTCATGGTAGTGTAAGTTGACAGAAAATGGAAATTGAGACAATTTGTGTCTAATGTTGGTTAGCAAGCTTGGAGGAATTATTTGAAGACCAAAATGGTCATTAGGGTCCAAAAATGAGTTTTTGAACAGTATAAGGAAGGAAAGAAATTTATAGAAATTTTTTATGTTGAATGATTAAATAGCTTAAATGAAATATTGTTAGAAGTGAATCTAACAAATATTTATTTATATTCATGTGATAAATGAAGTTGGATCCGAATCAAAAGAAGGTTCGAGGTACTATAAAGGAAAGGATCGATGGAGCTTAATGAGGCATAATAATAAATGACCAAGGTGAGTGCATTTCTATATGTTTGCATTATGTTGAAATTGGCATTACATTTCTCTATAATACGTGATATGATACATTACTCGACATGGCAAGATTGATGGAATACCAGGTACGAATGATTGTTTACATAAAAGATGATGCATTATGCATACATGAAATATGGATAATGACAAGATTAAATGAAACAAGATTAAAATGAAACAAGATACACCCTGGGGATCCAAGCCTATAGTGCAAAATGCACTAACTAGGTGTTTATATAAGGAGCAAAGAGCTTCCTCTCGAGTACGTACTCTACATGGCACTACGGTGCAGATAGGCTACTGGGTTTCCATGGGTCTCTAGCCATACATGTTAATAATAATACAAGATGGTTATATGATAGATCATGAGCATGCAAATGACTGCATGATGATACATGAAACATTGATATTGTGACATGATTGATGACAAAGATATTACATGATACATGAAAGAGATGTTACATGATACATGATAGAGATGTTACATGATATATGATACATGAATCACATGATAGTGATGATATATGATATAAATGCTACATGAATTATATGAAATGATATTACATGGTATACATGATGATGATGATACTTGGTTTACATGCTATACAAATGATTACATGATATAAGCATGACCATGAGATGATACATGATATTAAGAAAGTATGATATATGATGAAAATTGTGAAAATGATATATGAAATTTATGGAATATGAGATACGTGATAATCATGATCGTTATGTTATTATGGAAATGTTTTAGGATAAAAGCATGTCCATGACAAAGAATATGTTATACAATATTAACATAATTATATGATAGTTATAATACATGACACATGTACATTGTGATATACTTTCCTTGTTGTAGAGAAATATGAAATGCATTCTTATATGAAGTATTATAAACATCATTTTATGTGTAAATAAATAAGTTTAATTGCCTCACTAAGTTCATGCTTAGCATGTGGCTTATGTCACACGTAGGTTTCCTGGAAATCGTCTATCGAGGAGGAGCAGAACTTGGGGAAAAATCAAGTTACAACAATAAGTTCAGTAAGTACGTCTTTACCATAATTTGATAGACTAGTGGGCATGTAAGTATTTTAAAGTTGAACTGTCTACAGCATAAGTTTACAACGTAATTATATACTTTTATGGATGAATAAGTTTAGAAATACAAATTGTTAACAATAGCAAAATCTTTCGCATAAAAATTTTAAAATCAAGAAAGGGTTAAACTACAAATTAAAATTTTGATATAAAAAAATTTACAAGTCAAGATTTCTTCTAATGATTTCATAACATCTTTAATGTATATTCGGTCTATGAGTATACGTTAAGGGTGTTACATTCAGATCTTACTTGGTGGGTAGTAAGGTTGTGGCATACACAGACCACAAGGCACTCAAATAATTTTTGGCCAAGAAAGATGCCAAGCCCAGACTGATCTGATGGACACTCTTGTTGCAAGAGTTTGATATCAAGATTCGAGATAAGAAGGGAAGTAAGAATTAGGTAGTTGATCATTTATCTCACCTTGAGCACCACCATGAGGATGACAGCACCGCTGCCATTAGAGATAATTTCCCTTATGAACATTTACTTGTGATCACTACTATTCCATGGTATGCTAACATAGTCAACTACCTAGTCAGGAGAATATTGCCACCAAACTTGTCAAGTAATGCCAGTAAGCGATTTTTATGAGATATTCGGCAATATTATTGGGATGATCCGACCAAGTCATTCGTCGTTGTGTGCTAGAAAATGAACAACAAAACATTCTTCATCTTTGCCATGCAACGCCCTATGAAAAACATTTTGCTAGAATGAAGACATCGGCTAAAGTGATGTAGTTAGGATTTTCTGGCCTACAATATTCAAGAATGCCCATTGTTTTGCCAAGGCATGCGTAGATGTCAGCATACTGGAAACATTTCCAACAGACATCAATTGCCACTTCCAAATATCATGCTAGTAGAGCTATTTGATGCATGGGGGATAGACTTTATGGGTCTTTTCCCCATCGTTTGGCAATTTATACATACTTGTGGTTGTATATTATGTCTCAAAGTGGGTTGAAGTTGTTGCTTTCCCAACAAATAATGCCAAGGCAATTGCCAAGTTCTTACACAAGCACATCTTTACCAGATTTGGTGCCCCGAGAACCATCATTCATGATGAAGGTACTAATTTTAAATGTCATTTAATCACTAAAGCTCTGTGCATGAACAGAATTCAACAAAGAATTGCCAATGCCTATCATCCTTAAACAAATGCCAAGCAAATTGAGATCAAGAATATATTGGAGAAAACTGTGAACCCAACTAGGAAGGACTGTCTTTAAGAGATTCCTTGTGGGCATACAGAACAGCTTTTAAAATTCCATTAGGAACTTCCACATACAAGCTTGTATTTAGGAAAACAAGCTATTTACCAGTAGAGCTAGAGCACCGAGCTTATTGGGCAACCAAACAGTTGAACATGGAATGGAGGGCTACAAGTAAGAAGCGTTTGTTTGATTTGAATGAATTGGAGAAATTTAGAGCATAAGCCTGTAAAAATGCCAAGCTTTTTAAAGAAAAAACAAAGAGGTGACATGATAACAAAATTTTGCCAAGATAGTTTGAAGTAGGGAAAAAAGTTCTGTTGTTTAATTCAAGGCTTAAGTTATTTCCAGAAAAATCAAATCCAAATGGTTAGGACCATTTGAAGTTGTCAAGCCTTATGCTCATGGAGCAGTAGATATTAAAGACTTAAAAATGGGGACAACGTTCAAAGTGAATGGCCAGGGATTGAAACATTATTGGGAAGAAAGTCAAAAGAATACCAAGGAGATTATTCTCTTGGCAGAGATTCAGTAATTTTTGTTATCTCAATTTGATCATTGTAAATAGTTAGGATAGTTATTTTCTTTCTAGCATTTTAGTTTAATTATACTTTTTTGTTTTAAAAGGTTTTCGTGATTGTTAGTAAAGATATTTTGCCAAGACAGGTCAGTATTTGGAGACCTATCATCACAATACTAGACAACACGTGGACCCTATGCAAATCATGCCCAAGGGAGAATGATTTTTGCTGAGCGGGAAAACCCTAGCCCCCACCCAAGTAAAGATTTAAACATCGGAAATTTTTACCCTATTTCTTTTACCCTTTTCTTTCCTGCACCATCAAATCCCATAGCCCTAAAACTCATCATTATCCCACTCCCCCATTCACACCTAACTGACACACCATAATTATCTTCACTAACCTCACCATTAAACCATCCCAACCGTCTTCCTTACCACTTATTTAACTCTCATATTTCCCCTAAGCAAGAACCTTTACTCTTTTCACTCTATCGTACGGCAAGAAAAGTAAGAACCAACTTTCCTTCATCTTTTTGATTATCACTCATTTCCCAAATTTTTCAATGACATCTACACCACTTCAAAGTTTTTTCAATGATGAGATCAAGAAGAAGTATGAAGAAAACTTCGTTGCTTGAACCTTTTACTAGGATAAATGGTTCGAATTCAATAATGAATCCAACTTAGGGTTTTCGCCGAAAGTAGTTGACATTGTCAAGAAACACAAATAGGAAACCTTTTGCCAATAGCCCGGGGAGGCTATCTCCACCATTGTTCGAGAATTCTATGCCCACCCCACCACCAAGTCTTTATCTTTTCTGTTTGTACAAGGTATGTGTGACCAATTTGATGAGGGGTATATTAATCGTTTGTTTAAGTTTAATAGTGCAGGAGAAGATTATTTGGAATTTGTTGAGTCCATGGATGCTGCCAAGATACAATTGCTACTAAAGGATTTATGCGAAACTGGCACAAAGTGGAACGTCTCTTCCAAAGGCAAGGGAAAAGCAGTTGAGTCAATGTTTGTTGCCAAGGTACCAAAGGTTGAACCTTCTACGCCCATGCTAGCTGAAACAATGGCATTGCTTTCCCAAATCTATCAACACTAGGAGTTCATATTGCAAAAATTGGAGGAGGCAGAGTAATAAAACTTGGCGCTCTGGAAATATACTAGAGCCTGAGACCGTACCCTCAAGATTACTCTTGAGGGCATGTCCACCGATCCTTTGCCATCGTTTCTAGAGTTCTCATCTGAGGTTCTTACACCTGATGGAATGACAACCAACCCCCAGTCTGTTCACACTCCAACCCAGCAATCCAATGCCACAGTACTTGTCTCTCCTGTCCAAGTAGATTATGCTCAAACCGAGACTTCACAAGAATCTGATGAGGATGTGCTTGCCAAAACTGTTATGCCACCTACTTTTCTTGCCTCTTCCACTGCTCATGTAGCTCCTGTCGTATCTGAGCCGGCAAGGGTGATTGAGGAGGTCCTTTAGGATGTGAAGGCCTCCATTACTGCCTCAAAGCCACAGCTAAAAAGCAAGAAGCACATAGCACCAAGTTGAGGGAGCTTCATCAAGAGAAAGACTTACATCTCTCGCCCGGAACATTCTGAAGGGGAGTCATCTTCCCCTTAACTCCTTAATTTAATATTTCTCATTTGTATCATGCATTTCATTTGTATATATGTATTCTCATGCATTGAGGACAATGCACAACTTAGGTTTGGGGGTGTGTTGCCTCACGTTCATTGCCATAACATTCATGCATATTTCTATTTGCATTTTGTTGCTACGTAGATTGCCATGTAGATTAGGTTAACACATGCATACCAAAACATTAAAAACATTGCATCGGCTTAATTTTGGTCTGATAATTTTGCCAATGTAATTGCTAGCATAGTTAGAATTTACACTAGTATCCCATGTTCGATGATGAAATTAGAATCTCTGGTAGCATGAGCAAGCAGATTAGGAATGCCAAGTTGCTTGGCAATTGATCTCTAGTTTAGGGAACTTTAGTCTCACTTGAGCACGTAGTATGTATCTAGTTCCCAAGACAAACTTAGGATTCTTGAAACTAACTTAGAATTAAAAAAACAATGACAGACGAAGGAATAAGGCAACAATGTTTTGCAAATAGCAAGAAAAAATATGTATTAGAACACTCTTATGCCTTAGAGACAATAAGTAACTTGGGGCTTCGTGGTTTTCTCCCTCTTAGTTCTCAAGCCAACAAAACTTTGGCTATGAGTATAATTGGTAAGCTTACTGATGTAGTCTGGATTAACATGAGGGTTCGTGGTTTTCTCTTTCTTACTTCTCACGTCAAATAGTATTATGACATAAGCCTAAAAATATTTCCAGTAGAAACCCTTGTCTAAAAAATGTTTTGAGTTTGGATAGTAAAGTTTTTCTAAGGGAGTTGAAGGATACTTGATGCAAATTGCCCGCACTTCATGCACACTTCATGACCCTAGATTAGAGTTTGTTGCACTTGAATTTGTTGATATGTTGGCATTACTGCCCTAGAAGATCTGAGGATAGAACTAGGGCTAGAATTTTGCTTGCTAGCATGTGTTGTTAATCTGAACAATTTTGTCGAGGTACTCTATTTTATTTACTATTTTTTTATTTTTTAGTTGCATTACTTAAGGACAAGCAATAAGCTAGGTTTGGGGGTGTTAAATCCTAAAAATATCTACTTTTTACATATATATTGTCAAGCTATTGCTTGACTTTGAATAATATGTGTGCATTTAGTAGGTAAATTCATGCATTTTCATCTGGAGTTAAGGAAGGCATAGTTTTTATTGCCAGAGTGAAGGGGTATTTTCTTGTTGTGATAGGTAGGTCAGGAGCAGGTTTGGCAGAGCAGAACAGGAGCAGAAGGAGCAAAAGAGAAATGCCGAGTTCAATTGGCAAAAGCATGTCGAGGAGTGCCAAGATCGGTTGGCAATTGAAGGATAAACGGATGCCCGGTCAATTGGCTGTTAGTCAAGACCAATTCAGTCCTAAATCAAAAAAAGAGAGGATAAGAAGATAATGCGCCTATTTTGATGCGTAACAAACTTTTAAGATCCAAACACAACCTAGGGTTTTCCATGTGCGCCTATATAAAGGAATACCATCGATGAGCCAAGAGAGGTTGTGTTGTGGTGAAGAAAGAGTGCAAAGGGAAAACTGTGGTTCGACCAGGCTGTGACCAAGAGCTCTGGATCCATTGAAGGGTTGTATCGATGAATCTCCTTCTTTGTCCATTTCCCTTTGTTTTTATTTTTGATATGATGGTGATGTTTAAAAACGGTATTTTATTAAGGGTTTCCCCAGCCATGAACTAATTTTCTTTAAGGTGGCTGGGATGTTTGCGATGAACACTTAATTTAGGTTTTTTATAATTGAATGTCTTTACATTTTTGTCTATTTTGCTAGTACTTAACTTATTATATACTTTGTCATACGACAGTTGGCATTGCATGCTCATTATCCCCTAATGTCTTAATAGACTTAGGAGATGAGGATTAATTGCAAAATACTAAGGAGAGAAGCTTCGACAGAAGATGTTCAAGTATATGAGCTTACTTCGGGAGAGAATCTACCCCTTAGGAGTAAAGATTAAACCTTTGCTAAGTTAATTGTTTGAAAACTCACTATAGACATATAGGTGTTAAAAGTAATTAACTTCGGTTATTGTCATTGACAGAGGCAATAGTAACTTACAATCTGGTCAGCAATAAAACCAAGACTAAAAATTATTAAAATATGTCTTCGCTAGCGTGAAATCCAAGCATCCATTGCCAACACCAATCCATCATCTTGACTCATTTGTTTGCTAAGCTGGCTAATTATTTACTTTATTTTCCTTAGTCATTTTCTTAATTAAAAATCAATCTCAATCGCCAATTTATTTATTTCATTCCACAAGTAATTATCGTGGCATTAAATTCTTGGACAATCCATGTAGATACAATACTTAGCTTATTGTTGTATTACTTGTTGATCATTTATACTTGCACGCAAAAAGATCTATTCTTGCATTATTTCCCTGCATATTTACGATAATTTATCAATTGTTTTCCAAGTATTAGTCAGTCAACATTCACCAAAAAAATTGATTTCAAAAATCACAGAGTGAAAGTAATTGAAAATTCTCTTATTGTGTATATGTGTTACCTAGAAGGATTGCACACTATTTATAGGTGTTTCATGAGGGAGTATTATCGAAAACAATATATTCTAATATTATGGTCATTAATGTTGTGTCCAAATAAATTCGGAAATAAGCCATTAATACCATATTTAATCGAATATATAAATGTGGATTGTAAGCTATTACCATATTTAATATCCGAAGTGAAGGAAACCAAATAATATCCTTTTAATTCGGAATATTCAAAAAGATGTCATATTTAAGGAAAAATTAATTCGTAGTGGTAAAATATCTGTAAGCCCACAAATGGCCCGATTAGTCCAAACATTCGTGTTGTCCACGAAGTGTAGTGCACCCCCAACCCCTGAGTTTGGTGAGCTTCGATTTACACCCTCTACACTTGCGCGCAAGGCACAATTTTAACCCCAGTCATTCAATAATTAGCAAGTGGATTGGTGTATATAAACACTTCCCATACTTGTTATCCCACCAATGTGGGATATGGGTTTCTCATTTTCCTTACATAGTTCACAAGTACCTTACTTTGAGCATCAATTTCTCATTAATCACACAACCATTTTGAGCACATGAGATACTGTTGTAAAGGTATCATGGATTAGAATTTAAACCAATAAATTCATCGTTCGAATCTCCACCTTTGCCCATAAAAAATATGGCTCAAAGTTTCCAATCTATCATATTTTTCCAAAAGTATCTACGATGACCCATGTAACATTGTTTATGCCCATTCTTCAAAGTAACAGAATGTGTCCACTAGTTGGAAACAGGACATGCTAGTGCTCATATTGTCAAAAGGATTAAACCCATTGCTAGCAAGCCCAAGTCATACATTTAGGGACGAAGCCAATAATTGCATTTGAGGACCATTTTAGTTTAAATAGTAGTAAAATAAGGTTATTGGCCCTTCTAATTTTTAGATTTAAAGGCTTAATAGCCCCTCTCAATATTTGATCCTATCTCCGTCCCTGCATACATTACCTGGATCTAAAGCAAACCAATCATTTTTCTTATCAAACTCTTACCAATGTGTTGCAATAGTCAAATGCCTTATTACATCATCATTTACATGTTTTTCCTTACCCCATCGCATGTCTTCAACAATATCTTTATACATAAATAATCTTTGAACTCTAGGTTTTAAAGGAAAAGATTTGACTATTTTATGAGCAATCTTTTTACATTTCCCTAAAACAAATTTCCACCTTGAAGCTTGACAATTAGGACATTGATCAAAATGATCATATTGCTTCCAATATAATATTTTGTTATTCACACATGCATCAATATTGATATAACTGAGACCAATATCATACAAAAGTTTTTTTCGCTCATAATAAGATTCATGAAGCGTTTCACCCTTCGAGAGAGCATCTTTGAACTATTTTAAGTTAAGACTAAAATATTTGATACTTGAATTAGTAATTGTTTTATTGTAGATCTTCATAAGAAATGATAACTTTGAGTACTTACAACAATATATAATTCACGTTGAGCATCATTTAACAATTTTCTAAAATTTCTTACTTCCTCTTCCGGCTTAGTTGTTTCGGTATTCGTAGATGGTCTTTCAATATTAGTTTCAATGAAAGTTGATTTTTGTATTTGATCTAACATTTCAAATATATCATCATGTTCTTATTGAACTTCATCACTAATGTGATCATTATCATTTAAATCACGTGATTGATCACTATATGGTTTAAAAGTCTCATCATGATGTGTCCATCGTATAATCCTCTACAAATCTATGTTAAAACAAATCAAACTTGACATCTATTAATTTTTTTAAACAAGCAGTTATTACAATATTTAATAACAACAAGTCCTACCATTGGAGTCTGTTATTTTGTATTGCAATATTTAAGAAATCATGAATTCGTTGATATTTGGTACTAATTCTGTTTGTATGAGACATCCAACTTTTATCTATTGTACCAACCTTAACATATATAAAATAAATTAAAAAATAGAAAGTGAAATAAATTCATAACTTAACTTATAATCAATCAATTAATACAGAAATACAAATATCAACAAAAGCTTAAAGGCCATACTACTAAGACTATAAAATTGAGGCTAAAAATACAAGCAACCACGAAATCCATAATGTGGTTCATACTCGAGTTATGGCTAATGTGATTTTTTTACCAATATGTTACTTAACATGGAAAAACAGTTTCTTTTTACTAGTTTAAAATCAAATCAATGGCAGCTCCTGCATGCCTAGATATTTATCTCACTACTTCACACTGCCTTTGAGAATTGGAAAATGGACAAAATTAATAATTTCCTTTACATTAAAAAATAATTCATGTCCACTAATAATTTATGCTATGAAACCTCATGATAGAAAATTCATATAATAATTGAATTGGGCACACATGTATGATGATAAGTAATTATCACAAAAAGCTATAATTGTTTTTTTTATTTTTGCAAAGAGGGCAACATTAACATGAGTCTTATATACTTACCAACAAAAAACACTACATATAATTTACATCATTTATGCGCATGCTAATATACTAATACGTTCTAACTTCAATATGTTAACTCTATAATTCTAATAGGTGTACCCGACTATTTTATCAACAAAAAAATATAATAAATACCAAAAAATAAAGGACCTAGACTGAAAGGGGTATCCTGACCAAAACAAACAACAGACATAGATGCCAAGTAAAACAGACTCAAGCCTTTACCTTTAAGTCCAAGAGCCAAAAAGGCATACACTTGAATCAGATAGAAAACAAAGGTATCCTCATACCTGTCCCAAAAGAGCGTAAATACAAACGTAAACAAAGTTTGACAAACATTACAGAAATTCCACCAAATCGTGTGTAACACCAGGACCGTTACGAATTGTCTAATCCAATTCAAGGTGTCACATTCGGGTCACTTGAACGCCCACATTAAAATTTCAAATAAAACAAATTCTGAATTTATTATGCAAGTTCAAAAATTAAACAATTAACAAGACAGTTCATAAATACACATTATACACTACAAAAAAACTTACCTATACCGACGGACGGAAATCATTCGGTAAAAGTCATGTTTTTTGTCGCTATAGGGTCCATAAGGCTTTACCGGCAGACATGAAGCTTTTTTGACAGACAATTAGCCGTTGCTAATGTGCTAGTCAGTATAAAGCTATACTGACGGACCATACCGCCGGTATATATGTTGGAAACATATACCGACGGACAAAACCGTCGGTATAGGTACGACCTAACCTGATACAATTATGATACCTATACCGACAAAAAATATATGTCGGTATAAGTACGGCATTTACCGATGATGATGTCCGTCGGTATAGGCACGGCCTAATCCGATAATTATGAGCTCTATACCGATGAACAATTTCCGTCGGTATAGGTTCAAATTTTTACCGATGGTTTGTCTGTCGCTATAAGTCAAACCTTTACTGACACAAAAAAACTATTGCAATGGATTCAGACTTTTACCGATGGACAGAATTCGTTGGTATAGGTATAATGTTTATTTATATAAAATACTTATATCGGCGGTTGTGTCCGTCGGTATAAGTATGTAATATTCGATATTCAAATTTAATATTATTTTTTATTTTAAAATTACAAATATTAGTAATATTAGATATTAAAATTTTTTAAAGGGAAAAAGTATTTGATATTCCAATAAAAAGTATGTAATACATAACCAACACAACATGTACGAGTTTATTAGAAGCATAAGAAAAGAAAAGTGCAAGCAAATGTTTGTGTTTCTAAATAACATACATAATGAAAGTTAAAAATAATTCGAAGATCCTCCTCTATTGGTTTCTTCGATCATATTCATTTGTATTCTGTTGATTTGTTGAAGGCAAAGCTCTACTGTTAGAATTAATGGTCGTTGAAGCACTACCAGCATCAAGAGGTGACTATTAAAATCAATGAAAATAATGAGTTTAAATAAAAATGAATTGAGTAAATAAGAAAGTAAAATATATTGTACCTTTGTATCAACCATACGAAGCAAAGCATCCATATCAAGTACATGTAGATCTGGACGTTATTGTTGAAAGTAGGGTAGAAAATAAGTTTCAAAAAGTTTTTCTAATTTTGCAACCTTAGATATCAACCCTTGCACGTCTTCAGAATTTTGGATTGGTTGTGAAGGTCCAGATTTCTTAGAAGAACAATTCATGTTAATTGTCCCTAAACAACGAACACGTCCTCTTCTTTCCGGTCCCTTAACTTGAGCCAACACATCATTTGACCATGAAGTTTGTGATAAATTCTCATAACAAGAGCTTTCATTATTCTTCTCATGAATGCGTTCCTAAAATATAAGCAAGTTAAATATATAATATCATATCTATATCATATTTTTCCAAAGCACCTATACAATAATTAATAATAATAAATTACCACAACAACAACAGCCTTGGGATTCACAAAACTTCCATCTTTGCGTGTATGAAATCTAACATAGACATCAACTCGTGTTGGTGGGATTCCATTAGATTATGCAATCTGACATTAAGAAACCAACGTGAGATAGTACAAATCATATATTTATTCGTGAAACAATAGTTATTATTAGAATCAATTGTAATAATAAAGAAAATTATACGCACCAAGTCTTCAACAATCCTTGGGAAAGATCTTGTTCCTGTGCAACGTGGGATTCCATCATATCATGCATGAGGTTATGAATGTCGTGTTCAAACTCTCTTTCTTCTACATTAGTTTGAATTTGTGGCGTAGATCCATCACATTGCTCCCCATGAAAAATCCAACGAACATAACCCTTAAGAAAGCCATCACATATTAAGTGATCAAATGCATCCCTCCTAGATACTGTATAAGTGTTTACACAATTCACACAAGGACACCAAATTTTTCCATCTTCAGATCTCTCAAAGGCAAAGTTTAAAAAACTAGTAACCCCTCTAATATATTCTTCACTTGCCCTTGATCTAAGATTGATTCATGTCTTACCTATCAGTGATAAGTTACAAAGTATTTTTGAAACACACTTTAAACTTGGAATATAGTTTTGGGCGTAATTTAAACGGGAAAAAATGGTTGAGGAATTTTGTCGAACACCTTGTGAGTGTAGAACTAAAATGAAGGGTTTTGACAACAAAATGTTTTAGGTAAAGCTTCCTACAAGAAAACAAAGATTTATAACAATTTATAAGTTCTCTAACATCTTAATATCATCCAACAACCCAACATTTAACAAAAATTTAGGATTTAAAGAGTTAGGGTTTATAGAACTTACCAATGATGTGATTTTGAAGCTTCTTGCATGAAAACAAAGATTTATAACAATTTGTAGGTTGTCTAACATCCTAATATCATCCAACAACCCAACATTTAATAAAAAAATTCAAATTTAAAGAGTTAGGGTTTATAGAACTTAACAAGGAATTGATTTTGAAGAATCCAATAGTGAAATGAATATGAGATTTTGATTTTGTTATGAAAAATTGAAGAAAATTACTTTCAGTCCTTCAAAAATCAGTTAGAGATGAAGATTTTTGGGTGAGATTTGAAGAGGGAGGATTTTGGGAGGTTTTTAGGGTGTTTAGGGCGGGAGGTGTTTAAAAAATAAAAGTGGAGCGTGTTTTAGTATATAAGGAAGCAGTGCGGCCATTTTCCCCTTTTAGGTGCCTAAACTATTTTTTGCCCTTTTAAGTGCCTAACGTTTCATTCCATAACCATTTTAAGATCTTACTCAAAAAATGTGGTCCCCAATGAGAACAAGACATATGTCAACATTTTTAATTTCCTTTTTATTTCTTTAAAAATACAAAAAATTAAAATTTTAAAATCAAAATTTTTAATCTATTAACCTTACCAATAGAGGTTTCCCCAAATCAGACTGAAGGGTCACCACCACTAGTACGTAATAGATTACAATGACTTACACTGTTGGAAGTCTTTGTAATATGTTAGTAGGCAAGGACCCCGAGTACCTAGGATTCATGCCCATGAAATGGCTTTGAGGAAATGGAGAAGGCATCTAATTCATTGTGCATTGTAACAGATTACATGGGCATGAATCATATGCACTCGGGGTCTTTGCCTACTAACAAATTACAAAGACGACTTACACCGATGTAAGTCTTTGTAATCTATTACTGGTTGCTAGGCTGAATATACACCGGTGTAACTCTTTGTAATCCATTAATAGAGCATAAAATGAGTTAACTGAGCATTTTTATTATGAATGGATTAGTGTTAACAGAGCATAAAATAAAATGGCTTGATGATAACAAAGCATAAAATAAAATGGTAACAGGTTCAAAAAAGCAAAATAAGAAAATACCATTAACAAAAAATATATAATAACATATTGTGATCACAAATAATCAAAGTTTAGCTATTTTCAACCTTTAACAAAATAGTTTCTCCACTTGGTTAAGAGATGAATGAAAAATCCTAAATTAACTATCAGTGAGAAGAGTGGTGAAGAGCCTACTGCAGAAGATGAGTAAATGGAGAACGAGGAGTTAGGGTTATTTGTGATTCGTTTCTTGATATTGGATGATAAAAAGGTAAGGTTAATGGATTAATTTTTTTTATTTTTGTGTATTTTTAAAAAATTAAAAAGGAAATTAAAATTTTTGACACATGTCTTATTCTTATTGGGTACCGCATTATTTTAACGA
The DNA here is from genome assembly GCA_019671005.1 of Hibiscus mutabilis. Taxonomy (NCBI): domain Eukaryota; kingdom Viridiplantae; phylum Streptophyta; class Magnoliopsida; order Malvales; family Malvaceae; genus Hibiscus; species Hibiscus mutabilis. The sequence continues at coordinate 22,776,642 of CM033729.1, forward strand.
AAGTTAGAGAAAGACCTTAAAATGGTTACGGAATGAAACGTTAGGCACCTAAAAGGGACAAAATTAGTTTAGGCACCTAAAAGAGGAAAATAGGATAGTTTGGGCACTTATTTTGGTGTTAAGCCATCGTGAAAAGGAAAAGGTTACTATTAATTTAGGGATCGATCCCTTCCTTTATGGGATCGATCCCTTGCTTTAGTCAACAGATCAATATAAGGAATCTATACTGACGATGAATATTTTCGACGGTAAAAATTGTATCTATACCGATGGTTAACCTAAACGGTCTACAGAAATGACATCTATATCGACATGCACAAAAAGTTGTAGATATATGGTTCACCTATATGGACGGATAATATGGTTCTTCAGTATAGATGTACTGTTAATCGACGGTTTACCTAAACCGTCAGTCTAGATACAGTTTTTACCGATAGTTTTTTGTCATCCATCGGTATAGTTATAGTTTTTATCGACAGAAAATATATCAATCGGTAAAAGCAAGAATGTTTACCGACAGTTTTTTTGTCGGTATATACTTCTTTTACTGACATTTTACGTCCGTCAATATAGCCCACCGTCGATATAAGTAAGTTTTTTTGTAGTGATAATACAAGTTTTGGACTCAAATATAAAATAAGACGTGATATACATTCTCCCTAATTACACAAGTACCATACACCGCAAGCAATGTCGAAGGAATTCTCATACTAATGTTGATGACTGCACTATGTTCAATATTTTAACGTATGATGGTAAAAACAACATGAGCTTGAAAAATCTCAATAATATAATAATACCAAAAGATGCTAAAGACACAAGCAGGAATATGACCAAGCGTAATATTGTCAAGTGTTTCGGGCAACATGTTCTAACTTCAATTCGATATTTCAACAAAAGATTACATCTTAAACTAACAAAGTTGTTTGTTATTCAATCACCCGAATATTAGGCGAGAAGCCTATAGTCCAGAGAATCAGAAGAGTGATAAATTAAGGAGTTGAACTAGAGAGTTTAGTGTGTTGCAACACGTGCATATCGAAACTTACAGAAAGTTTCAGACGTTGATAAATTAATTCTACATGGTAGATTTAAAAGAGGTAGAAAATTTTTATTTAAGGTACCTAACTACCCTCCAACAGAATAACGATATGCAGTTTCCCCAAAACTACATTTGTAAAGGCGTTAACCCGAATCCATTAAACTTAGGTGCCGACCGAAGGGGATGCCTTAGGTCTAGTAGAAATCACCCTACCTGAAGCATAGGAACCTGGTATAGTAGGAATCACCCTAGTCGAAGCATAGGAACCTGATACAGTAGGAATCACCCTAGCCGAATCATATGAACCTGATATAGTAGGAATCACACTAGCCGAAACATAGGAGCCTGATACAGTAGGAATCACCCTAGCTGAAGCATAGGAACATGGTATAGTAGGAATCACTCTAGCCGAAGCATAGAAACCTGATATAGTAGGAATCACCCCAACCTAAGCATAGGAACCTGATATATTAGGAATCACCCTAGCCAAAGCATAGGAACCTGGTACAGTAGGAATCACCCTAACTGAAGCATAGGAACCTAGTATAGTAGGAATCACCAGCTTGGTTAGTGTTGAACCTGCAAACACTTCATATCATATCCCAAGCACCCTAGTAAAATAGTTTAGACAGTAACAATAATGTCATTAGTAAGCTGTAATAATAGTAGATATAAAGCAAACAAATATTTTAACAAGATAGTAACTAGAGAGCATGCTATCAAATCAGTACTTAGGCATAAATTAGAAATGTGTAATAATCGTCTTAAAATCAGATAATATGTTATGTTTGCAAAATCAGAGAATATCAGTCATGTGCACATAATTAATTCAAACAAAACATTTACAATGTTTATATAGCACACACGAAAGATACTAGATTGTCTAACTTAATTCTCGGAGGCACTTGGTAATTACAAGAAAGGGGACAGTGAACTTCTGACAAATTTGAATCGATTCCAAAAATGGGATCCCTAATAAAAAGGGTTCGGTAACTAATGGCTTCACTCAGGCATTCAAGAATTGATCTATCAAGAGCATGCAAGATTAGAATATATTATGATTAATCTCATCATTAGGCCTATAAAGGCATTTTAGTTATTTGGCATCCAGGGTAATTTTGTAATTCAACCCGATAAGGGTAAAATAATAATTTGTAGCATTTAAAAAATTCTAATGGTTCATCAGGCCTCCATGTCTCTTCAACTAACAGATGTCATTATGTGGTGCTTATCAAGTTTTTAGACCAATACACCTCACTACTATTTATTATCTTAGTACCGATTGTATTGTATAAATGTACAAACCACCTTCCAAATCAACACTGAACATACCCTGAGCAGTTGAACAGGTATTTATGCAATATTTTACCAGTATTGTAACATTATCAAGAATGAACGACATACTTAGGTCATGTTCCTTTATGGGTATTACAATCATTTTGGAGCTCAGAGCATATCTATCATATCAGTCAAGTCAGTCATTTAGAGGGTTTCCAAGAAAATGATTTTAGATGATTATTCTGAAATTGGGAGAATCTAAGCATTTCATAATCTCGAGGGTTAGAAACCTAATTTCAAAATTTCCCAAACAGATCGAGAGTTTAACGGGATAAATCAAAGGTTTTATCATGTCAAATATGAATTCCTATACCATTCCCACTTTTAGGGGTATTTTGGTCATTTTTAAACCTCAAAGGTATTTTTTTCATTTCTCATCCAAATTATTTTAGACATTAGATCTTATAACAAGAAATAATCAGAATTGAAGATTTTGAGTTAAACTGCTTTATCGATTATTCACTGAACTTGGATTTCTTATCGGTCATCAATTTCTTATTCGAGTTATTCAGTCTTAACCAGTTTATTATCCTTTTAATCATAAATAGTAAAACTTTGAAATAATCTACGATAACGATATGATCAATCATATTTATTCATGCATTAACCAAATACCAACGAGTTCCAAAAAGCATGCAAAAGGTAGTAAGGTATTACCTCAACTTCAAGCTGCATCGGTTGACCATAGAAACTCCTTTCGATTTCTCTCTAACTTGAATTCGATGTCCCTCAACATCTTGGATACATGAGAAAGCGAATTACATCAGAATAGAACTTAAACGCGATAAATAGATTGAATCATATGGTCAAACACTAAAAAAAAACTTAGTGGGTTCTGATTTGGAAAAAGGGCCTCAAAAATGAACTCATGACTTCGAAAAACCCAAAATATGACTTTAAAAAAAAAAAAGTCAACTTTTGGTCAAAGTCAACCCAAAAGGTCAACAGTTAAAGTCAACTATTCAAAGTCAATAGGTCGGTCAACGGGTTGGGTGAGGGTTGAACAGATTGGGTCAAGTTGTGTTTGGACCAATTCAGGTTGGGGCTTAATCGATTCTAAAAAATTGATTCGAGCTTCTCTCACTAATGGGCAGCAGACTTGGGGTCAACATAGCTGGGCCCTCCAATGGGTTGCATATGGTAGCCCAATTTCATATATCCAAGGAAATCGAAAGGGAATTAGGGTTCCCTGCACCCATGTCGACGCTGGCGGCTTACCGGCGGTGATCTGACAATGACCCTAAGGGTTATTTCTAGCCAAAACACCCAACAAACAACAATCTCAACCAAAATCGAATAGCAATTGAACCCAAAATCATTTACCCAAAACTGGGTTTTCACGAGGCACGGCCGAGGAAGGTTTCGGCGGCCGAGACATTGATCAGAAGACCGAATTTTCATCGCAAAGGAGAGTCGGTCACAACGGTGGTGTTAGTGCTGCGAACGGGCAGTTCACGGTGAAAAAATCGACAAAATACAGTGGTGAAAGCTTGTGGTTTCGTCGAAGTTTCCAGGCGATCTCCACGATGAACAGTGGAGCTTCACCGCGAGGGGAGGCTGGGTTTTGATTAGGAAGAGGAGGCAGTTCCAGTGGCGTAGGTGGTGATGACCATGAACCAGCGGTGGCTGAGATCGGTGGTGAAGGCATACGAACGGTTTTTCACCATTTCCTTATGAACGACAGACTAGGGTGTTAAACGGTCGGTTCGGTACCGACCGAACCGAACTTCCAAAATTTCATTAACCGATTTTTTTCTATTAACCGTTAACCGAACCAAAATTTTTTCGAAAATTTTTAACCGAACCAAAAAAAAGTTCGTTTAATTCGGTCGGTTAATTCGGTTAGCCGAAATTTGTTATAAAATTTTGGGTAAATTACACAAATAGTCACTAAACTATGTTAAAATAATCTTTTTAGCCACTAAACTTTCAAAAATTATAAAACAACCATTAAACTTATCGAATTATTACAAAATGATCATTTATAAATTATTGATAAATATTGAAAATTTTAATGATTATTTTTAATAAATTTAATTATCATTTTGTGCTAATTTGATAAAGTTTAATGACCATTTTATAATTTTTAAAAGTTTAGTGACCAAAAATAAATATATAATATATAAAATATAAAAATCTCGGGTAATTCAGTTAATTCGGTTAATTAACCGATTTTGAACCAAATTAACCGATAACCGGAGTTTAAAAAAATCATTAACCGTTAACCAACCGAACCTAAAATTAACCGACCGATTAACCAAAAAAATTCGATTATGTCGGTTAATTCGGTTAACCGAAATTTTGAACACCCCTACAACGGACGGGAACAAAGATCAGTGGCCAATGTTATGACTGCGAGGGTAAGACGGTCACATGGGTGGCGGCGGTGCACGCCACAAAGCTCAAACGAAAAAAGAGGAGGGGGATGGGTATGGGAAACTTATGGAATTTCCCTCGACCCCTCTATCCAGTCGAAACAGATAGCAATTAAGGGCTAGTTGGGGAACCTGGGTATTTTTAATTATGTTTTTTGTTTCAGATTATGCCAGTACCGCTTATCATTAAATCGGTGTAGGCTAAGACCAATACTGGCCATAGCCTTGATGGCTAAAATCGCAGGTCACCAAGCAAATTGGCACAGGTTTGAAATCCCTTTGCATCGATTTCCGTTTTATTTTTTTCTTCATTTCATTTTCAATTCAATTACCCCACTTTTAGGGTGTTACATCGTGAACACAATTGAATACCTGCAATTGGGAGATGCAATAATCTTCGTTTAGGTAGTGTGATGCGTCCAAATTGTTAAAATTGAATTCAACATGATTGAATAGATTGTAGGGAGTAGGCAACACATACATTAGCTTGTAAATACAAATAATCCCTTTTTTATGCGTGTGTATATATACATAACGAATAGAGAAGTTTTTGTTAGAATTCTTTATATTTTAGGATTCCTTGTCATTTAGGGGGATCTAGCCCTAGCTTTAAAGGGTTATATAGGTGAATTCCTATTCTAATTTGGTGTTTTAGGGTGTTTTTTTCTTGTATTCAGATTTCAGTCTTAGTAATTATTTGAAGTAGGTAAATGTTTTTAGATGAATTACAGTATATATTACCTTAAATCAAAATATAAGTAACTTATTGTTCTAAACGTCTAAAATCCATACCTATATGTCTATACCCAACATGGAATTTAAGCTGAATATTTTAAGCCATGTACAAAGACGGGTAAATAAGTAACTAAACGTCTAAAACCATATATAACTCGCTAAATTCCATACCTATACTGAACGTTAGACTTAGCAGTACGATACATGACACGAATGACATGTGTCACATGAACAGGACATGTATTTTTGTATATGGGTTTAGGAAATTCATGTTTGGTGGTTATGCGTGTAGACATGAATACTAAATTCGTGTTTCGTGTCTTACACATATCGTACACGAATTTACACGTGTAAGACACGAATAGTCACACGAAACATGTATTGTGAATACAATATATGAAATGATCCGAACTCAACCTGATCTGATATTAGTACGACCTTAACCTAATATGATCTGAATCCAAAATAATTTAAACTCAAATTGATATGATTTATGAGCTGACCCAAATTGTTATAATGGTAGCAATAGTATACAGGATATGAATTATATAAGTCCAATTATTAGTTTTCATACATATATGTCACATTATTAGGTTTTTGAAGGTATCACATTATTAGTTGTAATTATACATATACAATTTATATGTCATATTATACGTCTAATTAGGCATTTGAAATTTATCATTTTTATTTTTATTAAAACTATTAATAATATTATTAAATTATGTCGACCGGTTTAAAAAGCTACAACAGATTAATTTGTCGAGATTGTTCTCGGATCATTCCCCCTTGTTGTTGTTTGATGATCGTGACTGGACCTTAAGCCATTCAATTTCTAAAATTTTGGTTGGATAGTAAGGAGAATATCAGTTAGTTTCCCAGTGAATGGTAGCATCTTACGGGTCTGGGTATCGATTGTGATAACATTATGGTTAAGCTGTAATATTTGAAGATATTTTTGCGTAATTGGAACCGAAATGTGTTTGGTGATGTAGATGAAGCAATTTCTTCCTTGCAACAACAAATTGATGGAGTGGATATTGATGAGGTGAATGACGGAGTAAATGAAGAGGTTTTGGAACAGAGACGGGTTAAGACGTATGCATTGTGGCATGTTATTCGTCGAAAAGAGTGCTTGTGGCGGAAAAATCTCGAGTTATATGGTAGCGGTTGGGGGACCAGAAAACAACATTTTCAACAGTCAGCTAAGATTTGGGCATTGCAGAATTCTATATCAGGACTACTTATCAATGGTAGATAGGAAACAGATGTGGGTCGTCTTCGGGGGTATGTGTTTAATAATAAAATCGATCTGGTTAGTGAGTGTGCAGTGTAGGGGTTCTTTGATCATGCGATTTGGCATGGTTTTTTTAGGCGAGATTTGCGTGTGTTTGAGGGTCATTCTCTAGGGACTTTTGGTCATTGGTGATCCCAATTGTTCCACGTCACGGGGTCAATGATTCGTTGGTATAGAAATCGGATGTTCATGTTGTTTTTAGTTAATCGTTGTCTAATTGTTTGTTGTTGAATAAAGTAGGTGATAGTATCATTGGTGTGTGTTTTGTGTGGAAGGTCCATGTGTCACCGAAGGTGCAAGCCTTCCTATGGTTTGTATGGATAGCACACTTGCCTACTCCTGGTTATTTTAGGCGCGGCGACATTTTGCTTAGTGAGGAGCAAGGGCATTGTGTTTGGTGTAATGATGAGGAGGACGAGGTGGATAGCATTTTGTTCTCTTGTCGAGTAGTGCGTGTGGTGTGGGGTTGGTTCCTCAATTGGTGGGGGTGAGCTTGTCGTTTCCATGTTCCCTGCGAGGGTTCTTAGGACTGAAACTTCATTATTTGTTTGCGGGTGTTGTTCATCAGTGGTTGTGTTCGTGTGTTGCTACACTTTTATGGTCGTTCTGGTAGCTTGTAATGAGGCTATGTTTAACGATACCAAGCTACCTGTGGAAGAGGTATTTTTACTGATTAAACTCTGTTCTTTCTATTAGATAAAGGCTGCACAAGACAGTTGGATCATTGAAGAGGCTACGTGGTTGAGCTGTCCTCAATTGTGTTTTTGTGATGTTGTTGCTCTGAGTGTTCGGTTTGGTGTGAGTTGGACTCCATCGCCCAGGGGCAGTTTCAAGTTCAATATAGATGGTTCATCTCGAGGTAAGTCGAGACTGATGAGGTTTCGTGGGGTGTAGTCCATGCATTGTTCTCGAGTCTATTGCGGATCATGGATTCAAATGAGGTTAAACTCTATGTTATTGCATTTTCTTTATCGATGTTCTTAGTTTCAAAATGGAGACATTCGAGACATTGATTGTGGAGTCTGATTCGAAATTGAGTTTTGGTTGGGTTTCTCATATAAAGGAGAGACTGTGGCGTTATTGGAATTCTTTTGTTGTGATCGATCATGCATGTGCCGCTGTGAGTTGAATATGTTTTGCACATGTGTTTCAGGAGATGAACGGCTTCACCGATACCTTAGCTAAGGGAGGGAATATGTTTTGCGAGTGGAATGTGGTTTTTGATAATGCATATGATTTTAAAGATAAAAAAAATCATATAAGAATTAGCATGTGCCTGATTAAACCTCCCTAAACCTAGTAAGAGAAAAGGGTGCAACATGCTAATAGATACGAAAACAAAAGCAATAAAAGACACAACCATAACTCTCACAGCTCCACACAACCGAGCTACAAGCAACACACTAAAGCAGCCCCCATGAAAAAGACCTCACCCAGACAACGTCATGAAACCCCCTACTATCAAAATACTCAAGGCAAAACAATAGAACTGAGTCCAAACAAAGACCATGACTGCTCAGCATCACCTGACCTCACTTAATGATCCAAAATGTCGAACTCCTATCCGCCACTCTTCGCCAAAGCGTCTACAATACCATCCGCTTCCGAGAAAATATGCTTGAAACATACATCAATACTTTGGAATAGTTCCAAAAGTTCCCAAGGACGTCTCTCCAAATTAAGAATCTATCTGATCGCCACTTTTAAATCCGATTCAATCACTAAACTCAAATAATCCTTCAATCTTGAATTCAAGATCAAGGAGAATGCAAAAGTGATTGCTCTCAACTCCGCCTCATTTGAGTCCATTCGATCAAGAGGACTAGAAAACAAGGCACGAACCTCATCAAGACTATCACGCAGTACTCACCCAAAACAGCTAGACCCGGCTTCCCCGTGCAGCCCCGTCCACATTTAAATTAAGAGATCTTTCCACCAGAGGTAGCCAAACAATACCCAACCCCATAGTTGGTGTAGTAGGAGAGATCTATAACACCCCTTCCAGGCCTGGTAGGAATTCGGGTCAGAAAGCGTTACTGGTGAACAATACGGTGAACGATTTACTGATTTCGATGATTTGGACTATAAATAGTAAATTAATAACGTTGATTCAATGCAATGATTAGCTATGGTCAAGGCAAATTCAACCAAATTATAATCAGGGACCATTTAATAACTTATGCAAGTTTAAGGACTAAATTGTAATTCTTGCAAATTTTAAGGACTTATTAATAATTAGAATTACCAATGTGGAATTCTTTGCTTGATTATTTTGCATATGGAATTTAAGAGGTTTTGGAAACCATTTACACATCCAAATAGTCCATAGCTAAATCAGTGACCATTTTGCAAGGTTTTCAAACCATATAACTAACTTAACTAACTCACCTGTATTGGTACCAGTACTCAAGAGGCCACCGGTACGCCCTTAAAATAAATTCTTTTGAACCTGAATTTGGTATCGGTACGCAGTTTGTTGTACCGGTATGAGGACTCGGTGCATCTGTATCGGTACGGGACCATTACCATACCAATACGCAATCCCTAAATTCTCAAAATCGAGTCGTCAATGGGTATCGGTACGACACCACCCGTACCAGTTCTCTTGCTACAGTAAAATTCCAATGTAGATTTGGTGTATCGGTACGACACCACCCGTACCAGTACGTGTGGGTTAACATTGCCCAAAATGGCTTATTAGTACTGGTACGACACCACCCGTATCGGTACGCCTGTGTCTATAATGACAATTCTTGTCTGGTTTTTATCCTATTTAGAGGCCTTATCTTTGTCCAATGTTTACCAAATTTTACCAGCAAGCTTAAAAACATTGTTTATATATGTATATCAAATTTCATGTCATTCTGAATCCATTTACCACGTTTTTACTTATTAGAGCATTTTAGGCCACTTTACCAATTTTATCAAAATATTAACATGACATATTTATCATCTTAACTTATTCAACATGGTGCATTACATGTACATACAAAAGGGGGCTAAACTAACATGTCTAGACCCTATGCCACTATTCTAAGAGTTCAAAGGCTAGATTAACATTACATATAGTTGGTGTGACTTGCTTCAAAACACTTCTTGCTCCGATCCTTGATCCACACAACTCTTAACCTGAAAATGCATGGAAATGAGATGCATTAGGCTTATATAGCCTAGTGAGGTAGTTAACAATAATAACATGAATGTCAATAATTTCATTAACATGTTTAACAATGAAGGTGCATCTCAAATAATGTATTAACAATAATTTTGAGAATTAAATTCCTTGGATCGACATGTAAATGTGGATACGCGAATTCTCAACCAACATCGCCAACAATAAATGGTCAATATCCTCCAACATCGCCAATAAGACCAACACTAACACATCCTGCCAGCATCACCAAATAGAGCCTTAGCTCAAGGACCGTAGTACACTCCGTAACAATGAGCTCATGAATTCTATGGCATGCCAATTATATCTCATGTCCATTCGTATCCAAGGATTCAATACTTAGGCCAATATCAATAACAATAACAATAATGGTAGCTATGACAATATCAATATAGCATTTATCAATGTTTCAATGATATCAATGACAATGCAATGATTCAATGATCAACTTGACAATGTAATAAGCTTACCAAAGCTTACCAATGATACCTTTGACAAGGTTTTCGTATACCCATATCTTGTTTCCAATGATGGAAATGAAATAGACAAATATAATGAAATCGAGATAGGCACCTAGCCAATCTCAAGACTCCGACTACACTCACCAATACTTCCTAGGCTTCAAGACTCCCGGATGACAATTTATTTGTTCTTGAGCTTGGTGGGATTAAAGGGATTTGGTGATTATTCACCTTGATTCTCTTGAGCTACAAGGAATTAGGAATTACAAGGATTTCAATATCGATAATAGATTCATAGCAATCTAATAGCTATGAAAATCAATAACGAACAAGCTATGATATCTTTAGAGAATTTCTAGGGTTCATTGATTCTTAAATATGGAATTAAACATAGTTTAGCCATAGAATTGCTAATCAACATGAGGGCTTAAGCTTACCCGTTCGATAGCAACACTATAGTATAAAGAAATTGGAAGAAAACAAAGCTTGAATAACCCTCCAATGGAGGTGTTTGCTTGTTCAAAGCTAAAGAAAGAAGATGAAAATAGTGTGGTGCTTGCTTAGAGAGTAACAGGGTAAGTTTCTTCTTCCTTTTCTTATTTTTATGTTTAAGCTTTCCTTCAATTGAAGGAACTAACTCTCCTAATCCCACGTATGTTGTGATTAGGATTGAGGAGGGCTAATCGCAAGGTTAGTCCCTCAACTCCTCACCTTCTATACTTTTACCCACAAATTTTCAATTTTTTCAATTTAGCCACTAAAATGAGTTTCAAAGTTTACAATGGGATCCTTAATCAATATCAATACATAATTAGGGATCAATAATCCAATAATTAGCCACTTGGTCAAAGGTCAATATTATAGTTTAACTTTCTGATGCAAAATTTTTAGTTACCGAAATTGAATTTCGACTAGGCCCGATTTTGAGGTGTTACAATATCGAACATGTCCAAGGGCAAAACCACACTAAGCTTCCACCACCAAATCAAACTTTTCCAAGGGTTTTACCTAATAAAGAGAGTGAAGCTTGATCAAAAAAAAAGATTTCATCCATCGATAAAATCTTGGAATTAAAGATTTTATCATTCCACGCAAGTCAAATTAACCACAACAACGTACTGCATCTCGACACCCACCATTGCCAATACACGCCGGTGAGTGAATAATGCAATCCTGCGACCAAAAACTCCTTCAATTATCTCGGCAAAGGCAAAGAAATCCTCCACCAATCCAAGAAATGAGACCACAATTCCTGCACTTTAACGCACGAGAATAATAAATGATCTAACTCCTCCTGTGACTAGTGTAACATGGCTAGATTTCCAACCAGCCCACCGTGCGGCCTTAGGCGATGTGACTCAAGACAAACGCCTAAGTAAGCCTTTTCAACCCTCTCGGAAGATCAAACTTCCCAAGCACCGACAAACGCAAAGCGTTCTACGCGGAATTGGATCAAAAGAGATGAGCGAAGAAGAACTTTGAAAGAACGCTCAAGAACAAAGAAAGAACACTCAGAACACTCAGAGGATTTAGAGTAAATGCCTTTATTCCTTGGAAACTTGGATACATCAAATGAGGAGGGGAAGGCCTCTATTTATAGTTGAGTTCCCCCTAATCCGACGGTCTATACAAATTTACATCGACGGTCGAGATTGATCTTATCTAATCAAATCTCAATTTCAAATATCTAATTATCACAAACATTATCTACATATTATATTTCAAATAAATAGATGATGCTTTGACCGAATTACCCTCCGGAATCCTCCATGGATCAGGCTAGGTCTGGTGGTCTCTTTGGGCCCAAGATCTGTATCTGAACCTCTTGGGAACCCTGGTGTGCACCCCGTGGTGCCAATGACTCGGGCCTCGGCTGACGGCCCGTGACAATCTCCCCCACCAAACTTGGCGACGCCCTCGTCGTGCCTCTCGAACAAAGTTGAGATCGATCCTGGAGCTTCCTTCCGCGTGTCTTGGCTTGCTCCCAACTCGGAATCTGGCTTGATTGTCCCCCTATAAGGACCGCTCTCCCCATAAAGAGCACCAGACTCTGATTCGGATGTCCCCCCATAAGGACTGCTCGTTTTGGCTTGCACCGCCATGCAAAATTTCCCGTCCCAGGTACATCTTGATCGTAGGAACTCTTTCCTACCAGTTCTGACTTGCCCTGATCTGGACTCTCTCGATCCTTGTGCACAAACTTGGATGCCTTCACGTTGAACACCGAACGAACCTTCGAAACTCTGAACGGTTGCTTCGGCCCGCGCCAAGTTTTGGAAACTCCATCTGATGGGTTAGGTTTTCTGCGCCCTACACCCAACAAATCTGGCAAATCAAACTGTAAAATACTATCACCGTGCTCAAGACGTACCTTACTCCTTTTCCCGGCATTTACTCTACACATCAATCCTTCTTCCCTGAAGTTTGATGCCCCATTGCTCCTCGGCAATGCAAATCCCATCGACACTTCTCTCCCATTGAATTTCGATGCCTTGGCCACCTCACTCATGGATGGCTCCTCGACGGACTTCATGCCAACTGCCTCGAGCAACTCTCGCCCATCCAAGGTAGTGTCCCCAACTGTCGCCTCCAACTCGATGCATCCTTGGCTTGGAGCATCTTCGACAAGCTGAATGGCTGTCAGCTTCTTGGTTCCTCGCCCACTGCCTCGGTACACAGGCACAACGCACCATTGTCTCGGATCCAAGATGCACACGACGTTGGCATACGGAATGATGAGAGCTTCAATACGGTCAAGGAAGTTTAGTCCCAAAATAAAATCAAAGTCATCTAGCTCGATTACCTCAAAATTCTCCTTGGCCTTCCAATCCCCAATCTACAACTCAATCTTCCGCACTGTCCCCACAACTGGAACTTCCCTTGAATTTACCGTCTTGATCTTACCAATTGAATCCACAACTTTAAGACCAAGCTTCTCGACAGCCTTCCTGGACATGAACAGATCGCTTGCCCCGGTGTCCACCAAAGCACTCCTCGATCGTCCCGCCACGTTGATGTCGACAAACATCAACCCATTCTGCTTTTGGCCCTTCCTCGCCTTGATAGAATCTAATATCATCGAGCCAAGCTTCGCAGCCTCGTCACTCTCGGGCTCATCCTCCTTGGACTTCTTGACTCGATTAGGGCATTCCCGCGCTAAATGCGGCCCCCTACATCGGTAACACCTTTGATGTACTTTTTCCCCCCTCGGCTTCCCTCCTTTGATGCTAGCGATTGCGCCAACTCTACCGGGTTCTCCATCTGACTCGTCGTCCTCCTGGACAATGGCATCGAGGCGGCTCCTCTTCTTGGGACAGTCTTTCACTACGTGTGGACCATCACAATGGTAGCACCTTATGAATCCTCGATCCTTCCGATCATCTGGTTTCGCATACCGGTCTGGCTTGGTCGATGGCCTTTCCTTGCCATCATCGCTGCTATCTCCGGACACATCCTCGTCTCTCCCACCAATACCCTTGCCATGGGGCTTGGAAGACTTGGACTCCATGGACTTGTAAGCACTATAATCGGTCAAGGACTCCGCAATGGCTAGGGCTTTGGAAAGTTCCTGCACATCCCTCCGCTCTAACTCGGTCCTGGCCCATGGCTTCAATCCATCCATAAACGTGAAAAGCGCATCCTTCTCACACAAGCCGGGGATAAGGAGTTGTAGCTCACTAAACTCCTGGATGTAATCCGCAATGGATCCATCGTGTCGAAGCCTCCTAAACTTGGTCCTGGCTTCTTTCTCCGTGTTACTCGGGCAAAACTGCTGCTTGAACTCCGCTTGGAACTCTTCCCATGTTCCAACGCCCGTGCCCCCACTATTCTCATCAAGGCACCTACGTCGCCACCATAACAAAGCAACGTCAGTCAAGTAAACAACAACAGTATTTACCTTCTCGGCATCGTCCGTGATGCTCATTGCCCGGAAGTACCGCTCCATGCACCAAATGAAGTTCTCAACATCTTTCGCCGACCGGTTCCCCTTGAACTCTCTTGGCTTTGGAATGTCCTTCATCGGTCTAGGTGTCGTCGTGGTTAACACACCGTTCCGCATGGCAGCCTGATAAAACATCACTTCCGCCTTCAGATCCACCATTCCACCCTCAATGCCTCTAACATGGCTTCGAGAGCATCTCTCTTTCCCTCTGACTGATCACCCTGGTCATCCATCTCCTCGAGCCGTGTATCTACCACGTCGAGTCGCTCCGCAGAATCCTTCATAGATCCCTCAAGCCTGGTGACCCTCTCCTCGAGTGACGATAACTTGTCCCTTGAGTTTGCTCAACTTCCTTTGTCCGCCTGGGTCTCCACACCCTTCTGGCTCGCAGTAGCATTCTCTCCCTTCTTTGGTGCCATCTCAACTCGATGCTTCGTGCCTCGAATCAGCTCACGTCGCTCAAACAAGGCTCTGATACCAACTGTCACGTGGCTAGAGTTCCAACCAGCCCACCGTGCGGCCTTAGGCGATGTGACTCAAGACAAACGCCTAAGTAAGCCTTTTCAACCCTCTCGGAAGATCAAACTTCCCAAGCACCGACAAACGCAAAGCGTTCTACGTGGAATCGGATCAAAAGAGATGAGCGAAGAAGAACTTCGAAAGAACGCTCAAGAACAAAGAAAGAATACTCAGAACACTCAGAGGATTTAGAGTAAATGCCTTTATTCCTTGGAAACTTGGATACATCAAATGAGGAGGGAAAGGTCTCTATTTATAGTTGAGTTCCCCCTAATCCGACGGTCTATACAAATTTACATCGACGGTCGAGATTGATCTTATCTAATCAAATCTCAATTTCAAATCTCTAATTATCACAAACATTATCTACATATTATATTTCAAATAAATAGATGATGCTTTGACCGAATTACCCTCCGGAGTCCTCCACGGATCGGGCTAGGTCTGGTGGTCTCTTTGAGCCCAAGATCTCTATCTGAACCTCTTGGGAACCCTGGTGTGCACCCCATGGTGCCAATGACTCGGGCCTCGGCTGACGGCCCGTGACACTAGGCACATGAACACTACGCTACTGAATAAAACAAATTGTCTACAATCTGCCTAAGCAAGCTAACCAAATAAATGATTGCACCATCAGGGGACAACCGTACGCCAAGCAAAACAAACACTCAAATCAGCCCCCAACCCCCGACGATAACAAAAGATGCGATAGGACTCATACTGAAAAATGACCCAACAAATCCGGCTTCAATGCCAGGATATCTAGCTTACCCGACTGTAAAAGCACCAAACGAATAATGTCCAACAGATGTTGC
Source organism: Hibiscus mutabilis (assembly GCA_019671005.1). Lineage (NCBI taxonomy): Eukaryota > Viridiplantae > Streptophyta > Magnoliopsida > Malvales > Malvaceae > Hibiscus > Hibiscus mutabilis. Next base: position 22,792,339 of record CM033729.1, read on the forward strand.
AATATCTCAAGCTTAAACAACTGTAACTTCTTGCGAAAGAACTGACCCCACAACGAATGCACTAAGCAGACTGAAATTACGTATTCACATACTAACGCTAATTTGCTCTTTGCTAGCATGTATAATCTTGGGAATAAAACCTTCAAAGGCTTCTCCTGGCACCAGGAATCACTCTAAAACAATACACTTTCCCCATTACCAATCTTCCAAAGAAGGAAAGTTTTATTAAAATTTTGTCATACTGGCTCCGACGTTACCGAAACCGACCTATTAGCAACGTTAGGACACCACCAAGGTATTTAATCTCCATATTTGGCCACAATTGGAGATCACCACAAAGAATGTTTATCAGTTGCGAAGCACCATGCTCATTTCGAAATCAAAGCCAAATTGCGAGACCATAAATCAATTACACCCAACCCACCTAAATGTCGAGGTCGACACTCCACTTCTCAATGAAGTCGATTCATTTTGCCTTTAAATTCCACACCTCCCCACAAGAAAGCTCGCCGTAATCAATCAAGCTTTGCGATAACACCCTTCGGGCCACAAAAATGCTCATGTAATATATATGTAAAGCTGATAATACCGTATGAAACAACGTCAAACAAGCCGCGAAAAAGAGATAAGCTCTCTTCCATCTGGCCAATCTAGAGCGAAAGTTTACAGTAACTGGATCCCACATAGATTTTTTTAATTAAAAATTCAATCATGGTATGAATGATTTACAGAAAAAAAAAAGTGTTTATATATTCTCTTAAAATAGGTGTAGATCAGAGTGAAGATAAGAAGGAAAATAATGAAAAAATATGAAATGAATAGTGAAAAAAGAAAGAAAAAATTAGAAAAAGTGTGAAAATAAGGTTTGAATTGAGTTTTATCATGCTTAGTTAGATAAGCAATCTTACTTTTAGAAATAAGATTAAAATAACTTTATTTGAGAATTAAAATTTTATAATATCTTAATATGGGAAAACACTCTAGAATTATTATTTAATTGGAAAATTCTAGAACGGATGACGCACACTATTGAACACTACTAACGCAATATACCGATGTACACTATTAATTTTTTAATGACTTAATAATTATTAAAAATCCCAAAGGCTTGACATGCAATTAATCATATTTCAAAATAAAATTAAAGGTGGCCACTGGCCAATGATGGGTAACCTTGGGGGAGATGCCGATGGTGGAAAATTGAGTGGTTTGTTTCTTGATCGTTTAAGCCAAATGAAAAGGGAGAAAACAAAGAGGATGAGAGATAAAAAATGATGGGGTGTGAAGTTTATTTTCATTGATGAGCTCCATTAGAGGTGGTGTGTCAATCTCTATTTTGCATATCTAATTATGAACTAAATAAGAATAATTTGTACCGACAACATGTTGTTTAAAGGAGAAGAATTTAAATCCTAATTCAATAGCCTCCGTTTACATGGAATTGTAAATGGAGTACTTTCGAGACATTGATTGTGGAGTCCGATTCGAAATTGAGTCTTGGATGGGTTTCTCATATAAAGGAGAGGCCGTAGCATTTTTGGAATTCTTTTATTGTGATCGATTAGGCATTTGTTGTTGCGAGTGGAATATGTTTTGATCGTGTGTTTTAGGAGGTGAATGGCTTCACTGATGCCTTAGCTAATGGAGGGAATATGTTTTGCGAGTGGAATACGTTTTTTGATAATGCGTATGATTTTATAAATGAAAAAAAAAATCATATAAGAATTAGAATGTGCCTGATTAAACCTCCTAAACCTAGTCGAAGAAAAAAGTGTAACATGCTAATTGATACGAAAACAAAAGCAATAAAAAACACAACCATAACTCTTACAGCTCCACACAACCGAGCTACAAGCAGCACATTAAAGTAGCCCCATGCAAAAGACCTAACCCAGACAACGTCATAAAACCCTCTAAACCTAGTCAGAGAAAAAAGTGTAACATGCTAATTGATACGAAAACAAAAGCAATAAAAAACACAACCATAACTCTCACAGCTCCACACAACCGAGCTACAAGCAGCACAATAAAGTAGCCCCATGCAAAAGACCTAACCCAGACAACGTCATGAAACCCCCTAAACCTAGTCAGAGATAAAAGTATAACATGCTAATTGATACGAAAACAAAAGCAATAAAAAACACAACCATAACTCTCACAGCTCCACACAACCGAGCTACAAACAGCACATTAAAGTAGCCCCACGCAAAAGACCTAACCCAGACAACGTCATGAAACTCCCTACTATCAAAATACTCAAGGCAAAACAATAGAACCAAGTCCAAACAAAGACCATTACTGCTCAGCACCACCTGACCTCACTTAAAGATTCGAAATGTCAAACTCCTATCCACGCCACTCTTTGCCAAAGCGTTTGTAATATCATTCGCCGCCCACAAAATATGCGTGAAACAAACATTAGGTAAAATGGCACTTGCAGCATCAATACTCTGGAATAGTTCCAAAAGTTTTCAAGGACGTCTCTCCAAATTAAGAATTCATGTGATCGCCACCTTTAAATCCGATTCAATCACTAAACTCAAAAAATTCTTCAACCTTGAATCCAGGATCAAAGAGAATGCAAAAGTGATTGCTCTCAACTCTGCCTTATTTGAGTCCATTCGACCAAGAGGACCATAAAATAAGACATGAACCTCACCAAGACTATCACGCATCACTCCCCGAAAACCAGCTAGACCCGGCTTCCCCCGTGCAGTCCCGTCCATATTGAATTTAAGAGATATTTCCACCAGAGACAGCCAAACAATACCCAACCCCATAGCTAGTGTAGTAGGGGAGATCGAACATGTCCAAGGATAGAACCATCACTAAGCTTCCACCACCAAATCAGCCTCTTTCGAGGCTTTTACCCAATAAAGAGAGTGAAGCTTGATAAAAAAAATTCATCCATCGGCAAACTCTTAGAATTAAAGATTTTATCATTCAACGCAAGCCAAAGTAACCACAATAACGCAGCGCATCTCGACACCCACCTTTTCCAATACACGTCAGTGAGTGAATAATGCAATCCTGGGACCAAAAACTCCTTTAATGATCTCAACAAAGCCAAAGAAATCCTCCACCAATCCAAGAAACGAGACCACAATTCATGTACTTTAACGCACGAGAATAATAAATGATCTAACTCCTGCGACTTAGGCACATGAACACTACGCTGCTGAATAAAACAAACTGTCGACAATCTGCCTAAGCAAGCTAACCAAATAAATGATTGCACCTTCAGGGGGACAACCGTACGCCAACCAAAACAAACACTCAAATCAGCCCCCAACCCCCGACGATAACAAAAGATGTGATAGGGCTCGTACTGAAAAATGACCCAACAAATCTGGCTTCCATGCCAAGATATCTAGCTTACCTGACTGTAAAAGCACCAAACGAATAATGCCCAACAGATGTTGCAATATCTCAAGCTTAAACAATCGTAACTTCCTGCGAAAGAACTGAGCCCACAACGAATGCACTAAGGAGCCTGAAATTACATATTCACATACTAACGCTAATTTGCTCTTTGCTAGCATGCATAATCTTGGGAATAAAACCTTCAAAGGCTTCTCCTGGCACCATGAATCACTCTAAAACAATACACTCTCCCCATTACCAATCTTCCAAAGAAAACAAGTTTCATTAAAATGTTGTCATACTGGCTCCGAGGTTACCAAAACCGACCTCCTATTAGCAATGTTAAGACACCATCAAGGTATTTAATCTCCATATTTGGCCACAATTAGAGATCGCCACAAAGAATGTTTATCAGTTGCGAAACACCATGCCCATTTCGAAATCAAAGCCAAATTACGAGACCATGAATCAATGACACACCATTTCCCAATGAACTTGACTCATTTTACCTTTAAGTTCCACACCTCTCTACAAGAAAGCTCGCCGTAATCAATCAAGCTTCACAATAACACCCTTCGGGCCACAAAAGTACTCATGTAATATAGTGGTAAAGCTGATAATACCGTATGAACCAACGTCAAACGAGCCGCAAATGAGAGATAAGATCTCTTCCATCCGGCCAATCTAGAAATAAGGTCTCTTCCATCCGGCCAATCTAGAGCGAACAAGAGATGTTGTGGTTTTATTTAATTTGGTAGAACCATGGATGAGGTGGTGAAAATAGTTCACGAAATAATTTCTTCTAATATTGTTTTTAAATGTGATTAATTGGATGTCGAGTCAATTGAGATTTTTAATAATTATCTAAGTCATTAAAAAATTAATATTATTTAGCTGTGTATTACGTTATGGTGTTCAATGGTGTACGTCACCCGTTATAGAATCTTCCCAATTCAATTTTATATTTAAGGTGTATTTGATAAGTTATTCAATAATTAGATTTGAGTATAATTAATTATAATTAGTTAATTATATATATGTAGTACATTTAGGTGACTATTATAATATGTAAATTTCACTAAAATGAATGTAATTAGAACACCTCAATCCATAATGACTTCTAAATAGGTGTGTTTAAAATTTAACTCACTTGAAAAAATCGAATTATTTGACTCGACTAAATACAAAAATACTCAACTCGTCTAGACTCGACTCGTAGTTTTATAAACTCGACTTGAAAAAAATTCAAATAAAGTTTGAGTTATAAAATAGAAATTTGAATAACTCAAAATTTTTAGTAATTAATGTATCAATTTTCAAGTTCGAGTCGAGTCTCTCAAATTTGTCTTATATATATGTATGTGTGTGTATATATATATATATCACATATGAAGAAATTATGTGTATTGTATATGGTTATAGGAAACCATTTAGATTGGAACTAATTAGTATCATAATATTATAAATATTTACAATTAAATTTGAAAAGAAACTCAAAAAACTCGACTCAAATTTCATAAACTTTACTTGACTAAAAAATCAAATAAAATTTGAATTATAAAGTACGACTCTTTGTGAGAATGCCGACATAGTACCAAACGGTGATCGGAGAAAAGTGGATGTAGATTGATGGTTGTTTATAGTTGAACAAGAGAGAATATTGAAGGAAGGGGAATTTTCATTAATAAAAGAATGAAATACAATCGGTGCTTTCTTAAGCCCATTTACATTTGTTATATAGGCTTGAAGTTAACAAACTCATAACAATCCAACAAACTAACTGACTTTAAACTAATACAAAACTAATTAACTGCATGGTAATGCTTAACATTCTCCATCTAAATCTTTTTGATGTTCATGAATTTGATTCTCGAACAAAAATGCAATCATAGTGAGCTAAAATAGGATACCTGAGCTGATTCTTGTTGCAGAAAAAATACTTTATTTCTTCATTCACCCTACCTTTCTTCTTCTTTAGATTTTCTTGAATAAGAAAACAGAGAGCTGGAATTACAAATGCATAGTCAACTGTTTCACAAATTATAGCATTCTTCATTCATTCTTACTTAGGTGAGACATGAATCGAAAGTATTCTTCATTTTACTTTCGTTCTTCTTCTTCTTCATAGCTTCACATGTTCAGTCTTCCTCTACACTGCTCTTCTTCTCACTTATTCAAACTTTCTTTTTGTCAGAAACAAGGTGGTTAAGCTACATGCTACCAGGTGCAATCTGAAACCTCTCTTGGGCAAGAAGAAACCTTCTTATTCTGGTTAAGGAAAGCAAGGTTGTTAAACACTCTCCCCAGAGATTTTCTTCCATGATAACTTGGCTGTCAAGCCTCATCACTTTAGAGAAGAAGCAACAGTTAATGAAGCCAAACTGATTTCAATTGATCGACACAAATCTTTAGCAATGGAACCAACAACACCAAGTATTAGTAACAACAAGAAAAACCAAATCACCAGCTTTCTCCAAGAATATGAGGTTTTGAACTTTAAGCAACAATATTAGATGACACCAATTGAGGTGATTAGAACCCAATAACCAACAATATCGAAGATGTTCAACTCAGAACTTAACTTCAGTAATCTATCACATTTGCAACCATAACCACAGAACCCAGACATACTCACACATCATCAGATTATTCAACAGAAATTTAGCTCCAGTGATCAATAACCAATATGCTAGAGTCCTCAATTCAGAAACCAATATTCACAGAACTCTTGAATATCCAATCAAGTAGTAGCAGTAAGTGTTTCATATTGAAAACACTTCAGACAACAACTAATCCATGAGCACAAGGCCAGCAGACAATTTATTCTTATTGAGAAAAAATATATTGATATCAGCAGCAGCAACGCTATAAGTAGCATGAGAGAACATCACCAAATACGTTCACAACGCCAACTAATCAAACCAGAATTAATCCACACATAGCAAAATAAAGATAGTAACCAAACCTTCACCAAATTGGAATTAGAAGCAAAATATGAGATTGAGAATCAACCAGAAATCACCAAAATCAATTCATCCATTAGCAATAAATCTTGACAAACAAACGATGACAACTTCTCATGCTTCACATCAGATGACAACCAGAAGAATCTCTAGTGTAATAGTAGTCTCTAAAAATAGCAATACAATCAAAATTGAGAATTGAGAAAAAAGTTTCCAGACCTGAAATGTGAAGCTGAAATAAAAACAAGATGATCGATCGAAACACCGTTTCAGTTTTTTTAGATCTGAAGATGACCATCAGAAGAAAGAAGCACGAAAAAGAAAACTAATCTGATAATCGAAAATTGTATCGTTGGTTAGCAGCAAAGGCAAAATGAGCATCAAATAGCGATAGTGAACAAAAGAGAAATTGAAGCACACGCGATTGAGGAAATCAAACGTCAACGGTGGAAGCGACTTCGGTATCAACGGAGGAACAAAAGCACAATTAAAGTGAAATGTACGATTGAACCAACAAAAGAAGCTATCGTAGATGAGATCGGAATCACAAAGGAAGCAACAAACTAATTGGTAGAGAAATAAGAATAGAGTAGAACCAGATCCGAAAAGAGGCAGTGGAAGAGAATCAGTGTCAGGATCTTCAGCGAATCATACCATGTGAGAATGTCGTCATAGTGCCAGACGGTGATCAGAGAAGAGTGGATGTAAATTGTCGGTTGTTTAAAGTTAAACAAGAGATAATATTGAAGAAAGGGGAATTTTCATTCATAAAATAACGAAATACAATCCGTGATTTCTTAAGCCCATTTACATTTGTTGTATAGCATTGAGATAATATTTTGATATAACAAATAAAAATTATTTTTAAGTATTTTTGACTTTTATAAATGTCTAAAAAGACTACCTATTCGTATAGGTACCATACCCTTGATATCGACACACAGACAATTGTACAGGTACTAGCATAGTCATACCGATAAGATGAAGCTTTCCAAAATCCTAAGGAGGAATTCTAGTACCGGTACAACCCTTTTCATGCAGGTACCCCAAGTGATGTACCGATAAGGACGTATCGCGTACCGGTACGCTAGGCTTAAAGGCTGCAACGACTCTTTCCTAATATGGATGATATTAATACCAGAGTCCCACATATCGATATTGACATGCCCAGAAGTGTATTTAATGTTGGTTTTCATCTCTCAACGGCTCGAAACTACCCCAACGACCATAAACGACTAGTAGCTCATTCTACACTTTAAAAAAAGACTTGAGACACTTGAAGTTGGTATGAGAACACATCCAAGAATCATGATCAAGAGAAATAGCATTTAAGTCTTATTTTCTCATTTCTCTTGTATATAGTGTATAGAAAGTCATTTCATTATTTTATTCTTTTCACTCTTCTGAGCTTAATTCTTGTAAACACTTACCTTGTGAGGTTTTCATTGTTTACACAAATTACCTTATAAAAAAAGAGAGATTCTAGTTTAGTTTAAGGAAAAACTAGAGTGGTTCTATCTTAGCCATTAAAATATAGGGTTGTAAAGGTTACTCCTGAGCTTGTAATCAGAAAGAATTCATAGTAGTGAATTGGGAAATCCTTAGTGGTGTGCTAAGGTAGCGGATGTAGACTTTGTTTAGAAGTCGAACCACTCTAAAATCGATTGTGCAAATTCCATTATTTTCTATGTTTGGCCATTCATTCGAGAAGGAATTTTAACCTCTCTTGGTGTATCCAGTTGATCATTCAAGCCCAACATTTGGTATCAGATAATTGTCTCTATCAAAGTTCTCACAATCGGGAGAAATGATCATCAAGGTCGAAGTCCATCGTTCAAGAAAATGGCTAGATCTGAAGAATACTGCTATATCTCATTTCCTCTGCTCTTCAAAGGAGATTCTTACTTCCAATGGAGCAATGTCATGAAGCATTTCATCCAAGCACTCGATTTTGATGTTCGGGAAATAATTGAAGATTGATTTTTGGAAGTTCCTAAGAAGAAGAAAATAAGTTCAAATGATCACATAAGGAATGCAAAGCTAAATGCCAAAGCTATGCACACTCTTCTTTGTGGCCTCAATGATGATGTTTCCAAGAAGGTTTCCACATGCAAAAGTGCCAAAGAAATATGGAAGAAACTTGATAAACTCTATGACAACAAGAAGGGAGAGAAGAAAGATGATGCTTCATCTTTTACAAACCTCCTCTCAATTCCTAAGGTGGAATGCTTGATGGCTCTCGATGAGCCCAAGGTATCTTCTAACTGAAGTGAATTTAATTCATATTCTTTTGAAAAGTTACAAGATGCTTTTGATGAATTATTTTTGGAATTTGAGACAATGAATTCCAAATCTAAGAAAATGATTTCTAAACTTTAATTTGAAAACAATTTTCTTTTGAAATCAAAAGTTGATTTTGAAAGCCAAAATGAAATTTTTGAAAAATGATTTATAGTTTTCAAAAATGAACAATGAAGCTTTCGAAAAAGAAAATCTTGATTTGAAATTTAAGCTTGAATGCTTAACAAAAGAAAAAGAAATTATTTCAAATAATTCATCTTGTAATCACTAAATTTATCCGGGGTGTAAACTCATTTTTTATTTTTAAATAATGGGCTTAAGTCACTTAGTATATTGTTATCAATCGAACAAAAACCAAAATATTATATTATTATTAATTATATGTTATTATGTTTCAAAACCCCAGAGCATTATTGGTATATTATTATTTTAATACAATTATTATTAAACAAAACTGAAAAGAACAAAAATATTAATAGTATTTTTAATAATAAACAAAAGCCCAAGTGTTTAGTGTCTATTAGTTCATATTACACTTAAAATCCAAAAATGAATAAATAGGTTACATGTAGCCCAATAGGGCCCATCAAATAAAACCCTAATACCAAAGTCAGAAGCCCTAATGATTTTTAGTTTTGCGCAGCAGAATCTAAACTGTTAGATCTGGCTACAGATCTAACGGTCCAGATGACATTCTCTAAAAAACCCTAATTAGGGTTACATTCTGGCCGTCAGATCAAAAGGCACACCAACGGACCAGATTCGAACCAAGAAGCTTCTAGAGACTGGCACGCGCTCACGCGCGACCTTTGATGTTCTCTGCTCGCGCGTACAACGCACGGACGCTCCAAATCACCACGCGCCCACGCGCCCGATGTCTGAGCTCCTTCTGCCAGTCTTTGCATTCGAGCCGTGTATCTGTCTTCCATCCAATAGCCACGATGAAGCCTTGCTCCCCAAGATGACCTTCTCACTGGTCCCTTCCTCTCCTCGAGTGGCCACGTCCACCAGCAACAAAAAAGAAACAACATTAGTAAAGTTCCAGAGCAAACATAGAGGGGATACCAAGCCATAATCGGAAAATCAAAAGACAATTTCGGTGGATCTCAGAATACATGAAAACAAGTGTTTCATTTTTTGTTTTAAGCATGTAATCATCCGTATATAAAACGGAAACAGAAACCATATTGTAACACAGTTTTTCAGATAAGAAAGAAATACAAAAAGGAAAAGCCTTTTCAGAGGTATTCCCTCGTCTCCCCATACATGCATGCTTCACACATTTTTAAAAAAACCTAGATTTAAAGAGGAGAGTCTTACCCTGGTTTTTTTCGAGTGTCTTTTCGAGTTCGCGTTCGACGGCCGGTTACAACCTCATTGCCTCCGAGCTAAAAGGAGTGAGCCAACAATGGATTTGGTTGTTTTAAAGATGTTTCTTCATTTGCCGCACCGACAATAAACCCCATGGCTTTTGGCCGTCTAGGATGAGTCGTTCGGGAAGAGAGAACCTCTATTCTGAGGGTTTCTGGTCATCTCTATCGGGTTAGATCTAGGTAAATATGGGTAGATCTTTGTAAATCCGGTCTTGGTATGGTGTTTAGCAGGGAAATAGCTTAGTTTCGCAGGTGTCTTAGGTTTTCCGGTACCGGGGCGGTGGCCAGAGTGATGAGTGAGACGTTTGGTGCGGTGGAGGTGTGTCGGTTTCTGGGTTGGGTGAGTTTGGTCAGAGCGTTTAGGGTTTTTGGTTTTGGAAGAAAGGGGGAAAAGGTTTCGAAATGTTTAATCTTGCCATTTTAGGCAAAAGAAGTGAGTTTTATATGTTATTAATTTTTTTAATGGTTTTATTATGTCTTGAACTTAAAGACTTGATCAATGGGGGACTTAGTTCGTAGCACTGATGAGAAGAACTCCGGGGTACAAGTACGGTCTGAAGGCGAGCAGCTTCATCACGGAGACATTATTTCTACCGGATATAGATCAATGATGTTAGCCAAAACATTCATGAAGACCGAATACTATGATGTGTCAGGGTTGAAGTCAGTATGGCACAGTTGGGGCTATGAAGCTAGAGAGGTTTTCAAAAGCAAGTATGGTGACATAGCGCACTTGTTAGATGTACCGGTTGATTAGTCACTCCTCCAAGCCTTGGTAAGATTTTGGAACCCAACTTATAGTTGCTTCACAATTGGTAACATCGATTTGACACCAACGGTCAAAGAGTATCTGTCCCTCTTAAACTGCAAAAAGATTGAGGAGAACCGGATCTATTCTAAGCCATCGAAGAACAAGTCCTTTCGAACCAAGCTAGGTAGATTCTCGAGAACTTTACCGTATTGGGTTGAAGATCAGGTTACCACCTGGAACAAAAATGAGTACCTCAAATCGGAAGGTATCTTGGCTTTAGCATCAGTACATCCAGTGGGTCGAGTTCAGCAAGACTTGTTGGCATTGTTGATTTATGGGTTGGTCCTATTTCCGAAGGCATTGGGGCTTATTCACCATTCGGTGCTAGATCTGTTTGATTGCTTGGAAGGGAGGTCCAATCTGGTCTGAAACTTTCCAGTCCCTCAGATTTTGTAGAAGGAATGGTGGTGGTCGTTTCTTAGGTTGCCCTCAGCTTTTGACAGTATGGTTTTATAGTCATTTGTGGTCCGACATTCACTTCTCGAGGCCTCTCTTCGATGGCAAATTTTCCCCATTAGAAGAATTCTTGCAAAAGCAAGATTGGCCAACGTGAAGATCCAAGGAAGTGTGGCTAGATGTCTTACGGAATTTAAAAGACGAAGACATAGTTTGGAAGGTTCCATGGCTACGCACAAGGAATATTCTTTATCGATGTGGGGAACATTCTTTGGTACCATTACTTGGACTTTGGGGCATACAGCTTATGCGCCCCTGTTGGTTCTAAGGCAATATGGCTCAAAGCAGTTTATACCGGCCACAAACAGACTTAATGAATTCAACATGGATTATGCGGCCGAGAAAGACTATAAGGGGAAAGTACACGATGCTTCTTCTACATGGAATAATGCTAGATGAGTAAGGATTTTGAGCGCTCCGTATACGGTGACCCCTGAATATGAAGCATGATGCTTCAACCGCGTCAATGACAACATCCCTCAGTTGAATCTCGATGGTGTGAGGTCCGCCCAAGAAAGGTTGGCTACACTTCTTACTGAAATTGACTTGATGAGAAGACAAATCGAAGAGGAACAAGAGAAGTACAATCAGCTAGAAGCAAAAGTCGGCCAAGAGAGATTCAAATTCGACTTAGACAAGTCAAAGCTCGAGGGAGAAATCAAAGGTCTGTGAAGGAGGAGTGAAAAGTTGGAATTCGAACTCAGGTTAGAAAAAGAAGAAATTCAGAAGCTACAAAGGTTGAACAAGAGCAAGAGAGTTGCAAATGAAAGTCCGAATGAAGGGTTAAAGCTCAGGCTCAAGGAGGAAAAGGCGAGAACCGAGGCTTATAAGAAGAAATACTACGAGCACAAAGATCAAGTACTTGCCTTGACCCAACAGATGGAGAACCTAAAGACTTCTTATTCGACAAGGCTTGAGAATGAACGGCGTTGGAACGAGGTATCGAAGGCTCAAATAAAGCAATTAGAAAGATCCATTCTCAAGCATAAAGGTTCTACCTAAGAGCTAGAAGCAGTAGTTCCGAGAATCGAGCTTTGAAAGATTGAATTGAGGGTTTAGAGGCTAAAGTCCAGCAACTCAAGGACCAAATTATGAGCTTTAGAGGAGCAATCCAAGTACATCGGACGCCTATGATGGAACAGCTCTGGTTTGCCGCCTACACCATTTGGAGGCAAGAGCGGGATTTGGCATACTTTATGACCCAGATGCAAGAAGTTTCCCGAAAAGTGCAGTTCTTAGCGAAAGACGCTGCCGAGCTCCAAGAGTGTGTAGACGACGAATCCGAGGAAGGGGAGAGGATCGTTTGGATATTGAGAGAGATTGTCGATTTAGCCGCTAGCTTAAGACCGTATGCGTAGCGGTTTTCTTTGAATTATTGTAATGGAATGATGTTTACATTGATGACAGTTGTTTAATGAGGATATTTCCCGAAATTAGTGGTTTTCTTTCGCATTCATGCATTGCACATTTATTTGCATATTTTATTAAGTTATCTAAACTAATTAAAAAAATTATTTCACAGTATTTTTCATTCTGTTATTTACAAACATTCCACATCTATACCGCATACGTTTTCAAGTCAGAAAAATAGAAGAGAGCTTCGCTAAGCTAGAGGCTGATCTTATGAGCTAGCTAGAACGGACACAACAAGAGTTGAGAGAAACCATCTTTAAATCTCAACAAGATATGATGGCAGAAATATCTTAGATACCACAGATATGACGTGGGGACATGAGAGGCAAAAGCACCGTTGTGAATCTGACTCAAAGCTCGAGAGACCCTGTATATTCTCCAGTCTTCGGAAACCCTTTCTTTATTAATCCTACACCAAACCCCCCGCAAGGGATATCTTTGTCATATCAAGCCGGTGCTTCTGCTCTACCGCAGCCGGCTGTCACATTTACAAATCTCGAGCATGCTAGGGATAGTGTTCCAGACTTCGACAAATTGGAAAAATTAAACCAAGTAAAGGCAGAATTCTCCAAACAGTTGGAGGAGACCAAGAAAGACCTCCAAGAGAAGTTTCGAGTGAGAGAAGATGAAGAAGGTTTTTATGTCCTAAATGCCAAGGATCTCAGCTTGGTACCTGATGTGGAGATCCCCTACAAGTTCAAAACTCCAGAGTTCGAGAAGTTTGATAGAACAACCTGTTCAACTGCTCATATTACAATGTTTTGTCGTAAGATGGCCGGTTACACCAGCAATGAGAAGCTATTGATATATTGTTTTCAAGATAGCTTAGTAGGATCTGCCACCCAATGGTACAACTAGCTCACGCGAGCTCAAATCAAATCATGGAAAGATCTAGCTAAAGCTTTTACTGATCAGTACAAGCATGTGACAGATATGGTCCCTAATAGACTTCTTTTGCAAGGGATGGAACAAAAGAAAAATGAAAGTCTTCGAGAATACGCTCAAAGATGGTGTGATATAGCTGCTCAAGTCCAGCCCCTTCTCTGAGAAAATGAGATAGCCCCTATGTTCATCGATACATTAAAGGGAACGCTCTATGACCGTTTGATCAACAATTCTATTAGAAACTTTACTGATATGGTAATGACGGGAGTGCGTATTGAAGCCACAATCAAAAGCGGAAGCATAGATGGAGGAGAGCAATCACATAAGCAGTTCAAGAGAAAGGACCATGAATTGAGTACCACCTACGAGGTTGTTAAGAACTTCACTATAGCACAGCCCCAAGCTCTAGTTGGAAATCCCCGAAATTTCAGGAGGGAAGAGCGGAGACCCAAGAAGGAAAATCCTTTCACTCCGCTACCAATCACTTATAAAGAACTCTGCTCACAGCTCTATAAGGCAGATCTGGTTCGACCTCAACATGTTACTCCCTTCAACCCCCATTATCCGTCATGGTATGATCCCAAGGCCCATTGCGAATACCACGCCAGTGTCCCAGGCCATACCATTGAGAATTGCATAGCGTTTAAAAAGTTTGTTCAGAATTTGATTAAGACTGGAGTGTTGTAGCTAGGAGAGCCAAGTACCGCCAGTAACCCTTTACCAAATCATGGCGGGCAAGGGGTGAATGCTATTGAAGAAGGAGGTACAAGAAAGTCTAAGACGACCATGTCAGAGGTTACGTCCCCCATGAGATGGGTCTTTCAGCTACTATGTATGGCTCATCTCATCGACTGCGGAATGGTAATTGTGAAAAAGGGTTGTAGCCCTTATTGCGAATATCATCAGTCGGGGGATCATCAGATCTAAGATTGCGGCGAGTTTCGCGAAGTTGTTCAGAAATTGATGGATGGTAAGGTGATTGAGTTTTTCGATGAAGAAGAAAGGAGCAATGACTTAGAAATTTGTACATTAAAAGCTCTAGAATCCAAACATAGTACGAAGAGGCCATTTGTCATTGGACTCAAGCCAAGTCAAGAAGATGCACCGCGAGAAGAAAATCCCATGACAACCCATAAAATTATAATTTTAGCCCCAACGTCCTTTCCTTTTAAGGATACCCAGATGGTGCCTTGGAACTACACAACTAGTGTCTCAATACTAGGAGGTTCCATTTTGCAAGGGGAGAATGAGAGCAAATGAAGCCAAGCACCGCAGAAGTAAATGATGTGGGACATTTCACACGGAGCGGTCGATGCTACGCCCCCGAAGCTCCAAAGGCGACCGAAGAGATTAAAGGGAAATGTAAGGTAACTGAGCCTAAACCTATAAAGATATATGGGGAAAAAACACCCCTAAAACTCAATAAGCCAGTAACCGAGGCTCAAGCTCAAAAGTTTTTGAGGTTCTTAAAACACAGTGAATATAGTGTTGTAGACCAGCTCAAGAAGCAACTGGACATTTGTAAGGACCTCAACAGGGGTAACGCCGTATTCGTTGGTCTATGGTATGGAAACGGTACTCCCTATCGAAGTAGAAATTCTATCGTCGATAATTTTGAATGAAACAAAGTTAGAAGATGCTGAATGGATGCAAGCAAGGTTCGATCAGTTGAACCTCATTGATGAGAATAAGTTAAGGGCCATCTGTCATGGCCAAATATATCAGAAGAGGATGATGCGTGCCTACAACAAGAAGGTTCGCCCAATAAAGTTCCAAGAGGGAGATTTGGTCCTCAAGAATATGTTGTCAATTCAAAAGGACTTTCGAGGAAAATGGATGCCTAATTGGGAAGGGCCTTATGTTGTTAAGAAGGCTTTCTCAGGAGGAGCGTTGATTTTGATATATATGGATGGGAAGGGGTTGAGCAATCCAGTGAATTCAGACTCTGTCAAGAAGTATTACGCTTGAGAAAGAAGAAGAAAAAGAAAAAAAGAAAAAGTGAAGTGAAAACCCGAAAGGGCGCTTCACAAAATGAAATACATGTGATGAAAACCTGAAAGGGTGCCCCATGTAAAAAAAGAGAAGGGTTCAAGATGGAAACTCAGGAAAGGGCATCTTGAAACCAAAGGAGGATCTGAATTGAAAATCTAAAAAGGACGGTTCAGGTGAATTGTGAGGATTAGGCATCCGACATGAACTCTGTTACAGTTTGAGTGCTCCACTTCGAGTTATGAGGGAACTTCTGTGGGTCTGTTGGGAATTTCAGTCTAGCACAAGCAGTGAGAAGTTTACCACGGTTGAGGTTCTCGTATCATTCATACAGTTGGTGTTGGGAATGTTGCACTTTATATTACTTATATCTTTTTCCGTGTCTCATGTTTGCCATGACTTTCAAAATTATTCTCATATCTTTTATGCTAATAAATAATGTTTTATTTCCTCTTTTCCTTTATTTCACGAGCATCTTTCAAATAGGTTGACATAGATCATTGAAATGCAAAGGATTTATTGGTGTTACTATGAATTGACCCTTTAAGTGTAGGTTGTTTCGAGACATAAATCAATCTTGTTAGAAGGAAGTCTACCAAAGTCAAGACTGGAGGACATAGTATGCAAGGTAGACAAGGTCTACCCAGAAGAAGACAAAGGCCCTCCACATTGAAGTTCAACATAGAAGAACCAGTGGCGAAAACCTGTAAGGGTACCCCATGTAAAGAAAAAGAAAAAAAGAAAAGAAAAGCAGAAAAAGAAGAAAAAGAAAAAAGAAAAGGAAAAAAAGAAAAAAAGAAAAAGAAAGAAAAGAAAAGAAAAGAAAAGAAAAAAAGGAAAAAAAGAAAAAGAAAAAGAAGGAAAAGAAAAAAAAAAGAAACATTAGTCAAAGTGAAAGCCCAAAAGGGCGCATTGAAAAAGAAAATTTTCTAAAGTGAAAACTCGAAAGAGCGCTTTAGAACGAAGTTTTGGAGAATATAAGGGTTAAACGGGAACTAAGCCGGGATACAAGGAGTGACAGTAAATGTTACAAGATAAGAAGAAGACGAAGGGAAGATGAAGCGGGAAGTCGAGAAAGAAGGCATCTGAGCATTAATCGTGCATCATGAATAGTTAGGCATCCGGAAGATAGGAGCATACTAACTAGCATCAAAATCATTGTGTTGTTTATTTCAGGTATTTGAATCTTTAGAGTAGACTCAAAGCGAGGTGTCTGATGTCAAGACGACCAGGAAGCAAGGCATCAGTTTCCGGGGTACTCAAGATGAGGTATTACCCATGGCCAAGACGACGAAGATTGAAGGCATGACAACTCAAAGCGAGATGATTGATGTCAAGACGACCAGCAATCAGGGAATCATCAAATAGGGTCCTCAAGTTGAGGTATTACCCTAGGCCAAGACGATGAAGATCGAAGACGTGAAGACTCAAAGCGGGATTTCATTTGGTGTCAAGACAACCAGCAATCGGGACATCAGCAGAAGGGATCCTCAAGGCGAGAGATCACCCCAGCCCAAGGCGACGAAGATCGAGGGCATTCTAGAAGACTCAAAGCGAGGTGTCATTTGGTGCGAGACGATCGTGGATCGAGGCACCACTTTAGGGGCTTCTCTTCTTCAAGCCTTACATGGGAAGAATCTGAGTTCTAAAAGTTTTGGAAGATGAAGGGCGAGCAGTTCTACTTAAAGAACGAGTCGCAGCTCAAAATCTCTAGACATGAAAGTCGGATAAAATTAGTGCTTATAGTCTTTGCTTTATTCTTGTTCTACAAGGATAAGCAAAGAGAGGTAGCTATAATCACTAAATTTATCCGGGGTGTAAACTATTTTTTTATTTTTAAATAATGGGCTTAAGTCACTTAGTATATTGTTATCAATCAAACAAAAACCAAAATATTATATTATTATTAATTATATGTTATTATGTTTCAAAACCCCCAGAACATTATTGGTATATTATTATTTTAATATAATTATTATTAAACAAAACTGAAAAGAACAAAAATATTAATAGTATTTTTAATAATATACAAAAGCCTAAGTATTTAGTATCTATCAGTTCATATTACACTTAAAATCCAAAAATGAATAAATAGGTTACATGTAGCCCAATAGGGCCCATCACATAAAACCCTAATACCAAAGTCAGAATCCCTAATGATTTTTAGTTTTGCGCAGTTGAATCTAAACTGTTAGATCTGGCTACAGATCTAACGGTCCAGATGATATTCTCTAAAAAACCCTAATTAGGGTTACATGGAGCCGGGCACCACATTAATTCTGGCCGTCAGATCAAAAGGCACACCAACGAACCAGATTCGAACCAAGAAGCTTCTAGAGGCTGGCGCGCGCTCACGCACGACCTTTGATGCTCTCCACTTGCATGTGCAACGCACGCACGGACGCTCCAGATCACCACGCACCTGATGTCTGAGCTCCTTCTGCCAGTCTTTGCATATGAGCTGTGTATCTGCCTTCCATCCAATGGCCACGATGAAGCCTTGCTCCCCAAGATGACCCTCTCATTGGTCCCTTTCTCTCCTCGAGTGGCCAAGTCCACCATGCAACAAAAAAGAAACAACATTAGTAAAGTTCTAGAGGAAACACGGAGGGGATACCAAGCTATAATCGAAAAATCAAAAGACAATTTCGACGGATCTTAAAATACATGATAACTGGTGTTTCATTTTTTGTTTTAAGCATATAATCATTCGTACATAAAACAGAAACATAAACCATATTGTAACACAGTTTTTCAGATAAGAAAGAAATACAAAAAGTAAGAGCCTTTTCAGAGGTATTCCCTCATCTCCCCATACATGCATGCTTCACACATTTTTAAAAAAACCTAGATTTAAAGAGGAGAGTCTTACCCTGGTTTTTTTAGTGTCCTTTCGAGTTCGCGTTCGACAGCTGGTGACAATCTCACTGCCTCCGGGCTAAAAAGGGTAAGCCGGCAACGTATTTGGTTGTTTTAAAGATGTTTCTTCATTTGCCCACACCAGCAATAAACCTCATGGCTTTCGGCTGTCTAGGGTGAGTCGTTCGAGAAGAGAGAACCTCTATTCTGAGGGTTTATGGTCATCTATGTCGGGTTAGATCTAGGGAAATATGGGTAAATCTTTGTAGATCCGATCTTGGTATGGTGTTTAGAAGGGAAATAGCTTAGTTTCGCACGTGTCTTAGGTTTTTCGGTATCGGGGCGGTGGCCAGAGTGATGAGTGAGATGTTTGGTGCGGTGGAGGTGTGTCGGTTTCTGGGTTGGGTGAGTTTGGTCAGAGCGTTTAGGGTTTTTGGTTTTGGAAGAAAGGAGGGAAAAGGTTTCGAAATGTTTAATCTTGCCATTTTAGGCAAAAGAAATGAGTTTTATATGTTGTTAATTTTTTAATGGTTTTATTACGTCTTAAATCCTTCTTTTCTTTCGTTTTTACACACAAAAGGGTCGCCCCCTTTTTAAATCACAACCCTGGTCCTCCTAATAATTTCAAAACTTTTGATTTCGTCCAAAATTTGAATTGGTTTGACCATTTAAAATGGCTTTATCACGCTAAAGTCCTTACCGCGTTTTGAGTTTCTTTTTAGGGTTTCCCCCTTTTAAAATTATAGCTTCGGTCCCCGAATGTTTTTTAAACCCTTCGATTTCGTCCAAAATCAAACTGAATCCTACTTTTAAATGGTTTTATTACACTCTAGGCCCATGTATTTTTAACCCGTATTCATTTAAACCCACTTTGTAATTTAATTGGTTTTTTCTTTTTTAGGTCTAATATCCATTTTAGTCCTTTTTTTGAAAAGCTTTTAAATTTTCTCCCCTTTCCATTGTTTAGGTTTTCAGTTTGGTCCCTCTCTGTTTGTTCGAGTTCCCTTTCAAGCCCCTAGATTTGTTTTTTTATTCAGGTCCTTTTTTCCCTTTTTTTGCATTTCATGTTTATTTAATGCCATTTAATTTATGTTATCTACGTATTTATTTATCCTTTCTTTTATTATTTTGTTGTCTTATTATCCTTTGTTTTAAGGTAGACTTTATAATTCTGGTTAGGCCGTTTAGGATTAGTTTTAGAATTTGAAATTTAATTTAATTAATTTAAACTATTTGCTCGTTTTATTGGGGCATAGGCTTTAATTAATTAAATTAAATTTAGGTTAGGTTTAGAGCCTTAGTTAGACTTTAGATTCAAATCAATTTAGTTTATTTAAATTCGCCCTTGGCTCATTGGGGTAAATGTTAAATGTATTAGATTGGTTGAATAACTCTTAATTATTTTAGGGATAAAATTGGAATTTCATTAGATCACTTATTTTAAAATCATGATGAATTAATTCAATTAATTTTAGATAGTTTCCTTGGCTTATTGGGATTCTAGTGTAAATTAATCTAAGTAATTATTATGATTCAAGATAACCAAATAAAATGATAGGTTTTTAGTTTTTAGGATTAAATTAATTTTGGGTTAATAATTAGTTTAACCTAGTTTATAATTAGATCACTAACTGAATGTTCAATAATTTGGGCATTTTTAGGTTAGGGCTTTAGTGGGCCTTAGGTTTTAATTTTGTGTCTTTCTATGTCATGCATTTTAACTGTCATCCATGTGACTTTTTATTTAAATTGGACATTGCATGTAATTAATCAATTTAAATTATAGAACGAAGATATTTATTAATTCTGATATTTGTGTCGTAATAGTCCTGGCTCATTGGATGTTGACCAAATATTCAAATTAATCCTTATCGTCTAAAGGTAATTTAAAACAAATTAAAATTTTGACAAGTCATTTCATCATGTTTAACTGCTTGCATCATGCATAAAGGTGATGAACGGAGTTCGAACCATAAATTAACACGACAGTCAGGCTTATTCGATGTCGGTTTAATCTATGGTCTGAAGTTTCATCACCCTTATTAATTAAATGTTTAATTAATTCGAATAAACCAATTTAACCAAGCCCGTCTAACTAAAGTTAAATTCAATTACGAACGATTCAATTAAATTCAATTTAAATTTCAATAATTTCCATCAAATTAAAGGCAACATATATTTTGGTACCGATTTCCAGGCATGATGGGGGTGCTAATCCTTCCCCACACGTAACCAACTTCTGAACCACTTTTTTTTTATGAATCTCTGGTTTCATGGTGTCCGGCCTACCTTAGTGGCCAGTGGTGACTCCAAATTTTTATTTTCAAAAATACGATTTTTAAAGAATTTCCCAATTTTTTTAAATATTTTCAAAGAACGTAAAGAAAATCAAATTATGAACTTTTTTAGTGACTTGCGAAAAAAATTTAGTCGCTACACATCTCATTCCATAATAAAAAAAATGCTCACATTGTCATTATCATGGTCATTTTTTGCGTACTTGTCCTATAAAGAAAAAAAATCTTATAGGATTAGAAAAGTATAGGTTCCTAAGGGAACTATGGACATTGAAACTAATGTCAAAGGATCCAAAGCAATTTGAATACAAAAAATCAAGTAAAATGTCTCTTGTAAGTATGTTGGAGCAATGGTAAGAAAAGAAAGTATATGAAAATGCTCTAGTCACACAAGTGAAGAAGATGTGTAACCTTTAATCTTAATGTTTTTGATTCAAAATTATTTGGTTGCCTATTTTGATGATAAATGTTCACGCATTCTTGCTTAATTATCTTTATAAGTGCATTATGATGCTTTATGCATAGAAGCCATATTGTTTCATTCCTATGTTTGCATAAAGTTTTTTAAAAGATTTGGATACATTGAATTTCATATGTTCTTAAATTGATTTTATCTTTGAAATTCAATATCTTTGAAGTGTTAAGAATTTGAACCAACTTTTAAAATAGAATGCTTTGATTAAGATGAGCTTTTGATTTAAAAAGATTTATCTTGCTCACTTTTGTTATTTTGTACAAACAATTGGTTTCAAACTTTGTTTGAATTGTTTTTGAGATAAGAAAAAGAGGGAGAGATATGTTTGAAAAAATCAATTTCAAAAAGAAAAAGGGGACTTAAATATTTTTCTAAAAATTTCTCCTTTTCAAGAATTATTTTCCTAAGGGGGAGCAATTTCAAAAACAAATTTTTAAAATGTTTTGTTATATCAAAAAGTAGGAGATTGTTGAGATAATATTTCGATATAACAAATGAAAATTATTTTTAAGTGTTTTTGACTTGTACAAATGTCTTAAAATGCCTTAAGAGTCAAAAACCAATTGTCCGTACCGATACCCTACCCTTGGTATCGATACACAGACAGCCGTACCAATACGATGAAGCTTTCTAGAATTATAGTGAGGAATTATGGTACCGATACATCTCTTTTTGTACATGTACCCCAGGTGTCGTACCAATATAGACGTATCGCGTACCGGTACGCTAGGCTTAAATGATGCAATGACTCTTTCCTGATATGGCAAGTATCGATACTAGAGTCCAGCGTATCGATATCGGCATGCCCAAAAGTGCATTTAATGTTGGTTTTCATCTCCTAATGGCTCCAAACCATCCCCAACGATCATAAACGACTAGTAGCTCATCACATACTTTAAAAGAAGACTTGGGACACTTGAAGATGGTATGAGAACACATCCTAGCATCATGATCAAAAGAAATAGCATTTAAGTCTTATTTTCTCATTTCTATTGTATATAGTGTATAGAGAGGGATTTTATTGTTTTATTATGTTCACTCTTCTGAGCTTAATTCTTGTAAACACCCATCTTGCGTGATTTTTATTGTTTACACTGATTACCTTATAAAAGGTAGAGGTTCTAGTTTAGCCTAAGGAAAAACTAGAGTGGTTCAATCTTAGCCGTTAAAAGATATGGTTGTAAAGGATACTCTTGAGCCTGTGAAAAGAAAGAATCCATAGTAGTGTATTGAGAAATCCTTAGTGGTGTGCTAAGGTAGTGGATGTAGACTTGGTTTGGAAGTCGAACCACTCTAAAATCGATTGTGCAAATTGGTGTATGTTTTTTTACATCATTGCATACATTCATACATAATAAAAGAATTAATTATGGTAAAATTTGGAAAATCTAAAAAAAGAAAGTTTCGCATAAGTACGACACCCAAGCAATGGCCATTGAAGATAGGTCGTTAGCTTTAGATTGAATCGCAAGAATATGCGAGCTTGTTGGGACGTTGTTACCCAGATAGCAGTCATGTTAGGGTTTTGGGATCCATATAAAGAGAAAGCAACTGATGACATCGAAGCCCTTCCAAGAATTGCCTACGCTCACTTTGGGAATCAAAAAGAAAGAAATATGACGAGTACCCTATAGGCTGAACAACTTCAGTAGTAGAATCTTGTCGAGAAGTAGGCTGGTCGAGCTTTGCTGGAATTCACCCATGTTTTCCCGGAATAATGATCAATGATTTTCCCAGAAAATGGTGGAGTCATACCTAGAACCAACCCTTTTGTTTTTGCCCGCGAGCATTAGGGATCTTTTGTAAGGGCCTCTATGTTATTCTACTTGTGTAAAAGATGCACCCCTTTTAATTTTCTCAAGTGGCAAATATTTCATTTTTTCTATGCATTTCATCTTCATCTATTTCCCTTCCAAAATTCATCCTATTGGCAGAGCCCATATTATTGATTATATGAATGATTCTAGAATCTAATCTCGAGATAGAAGGGCAACAAAGTGTGTTCAGGATTAATAGGAAATCTTATATACAGATTTTTGAGTGAATTTTCCTCTCAGACATTGTTGTTAAGGTCCTTGAATGAAGTGATAACTCTAAAACATCTACCAACTGAAGACTACTTTTCTTCAATGATATGTGTGTGTGAAATGACATTCATTTCCCTTCATTCATTTCCCTTCACGAATAAGAAAATAAAAAAATCCATTGTTGTCGCCTTTGAGCCTAAATTTTTTTTGTGATTGAACCCCAATCAAGGATCACTCCCCACACTGGGGGGGGCAAAGAGGATGAAAGGTTGTTTATAAGCAAGAAAGAAAACATACCAGATCAAGTTCGATGTCCTAAATGAAAGGACAAAAAGAAAAATGAAAGCAAAAAGTGAAAAAAAGAAAAAGAAAGGGAAGAAATGAAAGCTGGAATACGAAGGAAAATTTGAAACAAGAGAAAAACATGTTCAAAATCCTTCAGATGAGACATGTGCCAGAAAGGGAAATGAACTCTAAGGTGAAAACCCAAAATGGGCAGTCTAGAGTGATCCAAAGAATAAAAGAATGAAGATTTCATCAAGAAAGATTGATCCTTGTTTTAATCACCCTTAAAACATGTATTTGGGCCTATATATCTTTTTTTGTAACCCGAGCCTAGCCTGCATTACAAGCCTTTAAAGACCATTTGGATCGCACATGAATATCTGAGAAAAGGAGTTTGTTTGCAGAACACATTCCACCTTATTGAGTTAACCTTTCTTCAGGGACCTTAAAACTTCTAACGTCTGGTTGAGATTAGAAAAGTGGGAAAATTGAAATTTGGGGAGTGGGTGAGTTAAAGAGAGCCACTTAAAAGTGGGACCATATCCGGTTGATGGATTCATGAATCATTCATAGTATGAATTTTGGGGCATCTAACTTTGCTCTTCTCCGTGTTTGTCATGACTTTTTTATTATAATATTTTTGTTCATTTTAGTCCCTAAAATATTTATTTAATCCGAAATTGAACCCTATTTGTTTCTAATTTTTATAATTTTATCTAATATTTTTACTATGATTTTATTTTTGTTCAATTTAATCCCTAAAATTTTATTTTATTTGGAATTGACCTCTATTTTATAATTCAGTCCATTACCTTATAATAGCAAACTTTACATTCCAATCACTAATTTTATAATTGCAATTAAGGACTTGTTTTAGCTCGGACTAACCTAAATCTTGGTCTATATATCAATGATGATATTTATTTCATAAAAAAAGGTTTAATTTCACTTTTTGAAAATTTGGCCCCTTTATTTTATAAATGTTTTAAAAATGCCGATAAACTACTTATTTTTTGTAACTAACACTATTTCAAATTCGATTTCAACACGAATTTACCATTAAGTATAATTTGAATTAATGAGTCTAAAATGGACCTAGAATTGATTTTTTAACTTAAAATCCAACTTATGAATTATTTACATTTTAGTCCGTAAACCCTGATTCTGTTAAATTTACTTCAATTTGACTTTTTTTAGAAAAATAGAGGTATACAATGTTTCTACTTATATTTAAATTTTATTTAAGTTTTGAATTTTTTTGAGTTCAAATCTTGTAAAATTACCAAAATATCTTTTTGTTAAATCATTTATTTTCTAAAGTTTTTAAAGGTTTATTTTCTCGGGTGACTTTAGTTACTTGTTTCTCCTTTATGTTCATGTTGGTTGTTTACTTTAATGTAATAAAATATGCTTGTCTTTTAAATTTGTTTTAGGCCACAATGGGCCATTTGTAGCATTCGATATTCAGGTTAGATTCGTTTGTACAGTGTATTAGGTGTTACATTGCCAATCAAACTCTCGGGATTAGATTATAAAAATATTATACTAAATTATAAAAATTATAAATAAATAGAGGTTAATTTGGATTAAATAAAAATTTTAAGGACTAATCTGGACAAAAATAAAACCATATTAAAAATAATGGACTCAATTATAAAAAATAGAAATACATATAGGTCAATTTTGAATTAAAAAAATTAGGGATTAAATTGAACAAAAATAAAACTATATTAAAAATGTTATATTAAATTATAAAAATTAGAAATAAATATGGGTCAATTTTAGATTAAATAAAAAATTTTATGGACTATATTGACTAAAAATAATCAAATTAAAATATTGTACAAAATTATAGAAATTAAAAATAAATTATAATTTTTAAAGCTTAATTTTTTTCCTTTCACCTTTTTATTGTACCAAGCAATAAAGAGGCAAAAAAAACTTATTTTCCTTCTAGTTTTTCATCCTCTCAACCAAGTACACTGATAAAAAGGAAAAATATATTTTCCATCATTCTAATTTTTCTACCGCTTTAATTTTCCATCATTCTAATTTTTCTTTCTCTCTACCAAGCAAAGCCTAAGGGTTAGGGTTTAGAGGCCCTAAAAGGGTCATGTAACAATTTTAAAAGCCCACTTATAAAAAAAAATTTCGAACGATGATGCATCAAATTATTATTATTATTAAATTTTTGGATATTTTGATTAGATACAAACAAAATTAAATATAACAATCACTAAAAAACCTTAGTTGCTCCCACGAGCGAAGCTAAAGGGGGTATGCAGGTAAGGGTATTCAAAAATACTCAATCCAGGTGACCCGAGCCGTTGACCCGCAGACTCGAACTTTAAAAAACCATTTTTTTTAAATCACCCCATTCGGTCGGTACCAAACTCGTGACTTTTTTAGGTTGTTGAGTCAGACCCGTGCCGAAATATTTTTATAACCGAGTAGTTAACTCGATACTTTTAATATATATTTTTAATTTTAAATTATATTTTTATTTTATATTCCTTAATATTTTTATCCTAAAACTAAGTTCAAATTCTTAAATTCTTTCTATGTTTGTATAATGTACTTTTAAGTTTTAAAATTTTCAAAATATTTGTATTAATTTATTAATATGAGATTTGTAATACTCAAATTTTATCCGGATATATCCATATATATATAATATTTTTACTATAAATAAAACATATATATATATATAAATAATAAGATCAGATTAAATAAACCCAATTCAGTCAACAAATGTCCATTTAAATAAAACGCAATACGGATTTTATCCTAAGGCCCAAATTACAATTGTTGACAGCTTTTTTTACAAGCCAAATCACCCCCAACAAACACAAATCTGATTCAAAATTCATTTTCCCGCTCAAAACTGGCCACGTGGCAGTTAGTCATTGGTCTGAATAATTTTCAATCGAATTTTGCTTCTATGATCTTAGTTGGCTCCAGTTGGCAAATGACATCATCACCATGGCACCGTCCTCTGACAGCCCTATAAATAGAGAGAGAAAAATTTAGGCATTAATGATGTCAATTAATAAAATACTAATTACCATATTAAAATAATAGGAGAGAGAGAGACGATTACCTTTTTGAAATTTGATTGATCGTCTGAAGCTGAGGAGTCATCGATAATTCAAACCGTCGAAAAATGAAGAGCTATCGAAAACTCGAACGGACGTCGGTGATTTAAATTAGTTTTATACACACATGCATGTCGAAACACTAAACTGAAAATATAAAAAAATAGTTCAAAAATGTGTTGGTGGTCGGAGTATGTTTATGAGATGTCAGAGTTGAATAAGAGTGGTTATGGGTATATCTAAGCTTATATTCAAAGAACGGGTGATTCTGACAAATCGGGTCAGGTTTTAAGTTTTAGATCAAAAAAATGAGAATTTTAAGAATTTTTGGGCTCGGAAGATGATGGCCGAAAATCGCCCCGTAGTGGTCAGAATTTTCACTACGGTGGCTAGAGTTAGGTAGGGAATGACCGAGTTAAGGTCGAGGGAGATTGGAGATATTACAGCGGTGGTCAAAAAAATCATCTCGACGATTGTGGCGGCTGCTTGTGGTGGTGTTCATGGTGTTCTTCATGTCTTCATTTTCATGAAGAACAAAGATGAACTCCAAAAGAAATTAGTGTATTTTGATCAGTTGGAGTATGGTTTTCTGGAAAATGAGGTGTTTAGTAGAAAGAAAGCAGAAGAAATTAGTGCCAGAGAGAGAAAGGGGGTTTGAGAAATGAGAAATGAGAAATGAGAAAATGAGCAAATTAGACCGGGTAGAGACTTTTATAGTTATACCCGCGTGTCGACCTGAACCAGTTCAGGATCCGCGCTTAATTTTTTATTCTTTGTAATCCGGGCTTTCAAATTTGAATAAAATTCAATTTAGTCCCTATTTCCTTTTATTTCATCTTTCTATTTGTTTAATTTAGTCCAACTTTCTTTCTTTAATTGATTGTTTAATTTAAGTTAAATTTAGTATGTTTGTGTTAATTGTTTGAGTTAATTATTTGATTAAATTTAATTAATTGATTGTATTATTATACCATATATAATATATGTTACCTATATAGTATGTGTTTTCATCTTTTTATACCATATATATGTATACGTTAGTTAGTAAAATATATATATATATAATGTTTCTTTAAATGTTTTTAATACTAATATGTTTATACCATATATTCTTTTTGAAATAGTAAATTTCTGTAAGAAAATATTAATCACCATATTATATAATACGTTACGAAAAATATTAATTACATATAGTATAAATGTCTTTAATTAAAATCTTGTATCATATAAATGATATACCATATATAATATATATCTCACGTTAATATACCATATAATGTACCTTAGTATCTAGTACTTTAAATATTAAATATTCCATATATATATATTATACATTTTTAAAGAAAGTATATTATATATATATATATTAATGTATATTAATTCCTTCGACTTCATATTTTGATTGGCATTTAGATCATAGAATTAGTTCAATTAAGTGTTAGATTAGAATACATTATTATTTTTGACCTTAGTTTTTAGGTGCTTTAATTAGGCTTTAATAATTTAATTAGGTAGATAATTATAGAAAATTAATGAGTATTGAATGAGAAATTTTAGAGTTTTAAATTTGAATGGTGTCCCGGTGTAATGGAATGTTGTTCAACATAAGCTTTTAAATAGAATATTCAATATTCATTAGAATCCTAGAAAATTAATAAATAATGTAGATTAGTAATTAAAGACTTATTAGGACTAATACTTTAAATAAATAGATAAATTAAATCAATAAGGAATATTATCTATAATTTCGGGGTTTAAATATGGATAGTGATCAAGCAATTAAATGTTGTCTCATGTAAACTTTGAAATTAAATAATATTCATAGATTAAACAATACATAATTTAATTAAAATAAACAAGACCATAATTAATCATGCATAAAAACCTTTTACATGCGAGATATATATTTTTAGAATATGAATAGAGGTGCTCTGAGCGTATATGAGTGTTTCCAATTCATATTCGAAGCAAAAATATATTTCCTTATAAAAAAATATTTTTTATTCAGAACATAAACCCAATTAATTATCAATGATTAAATTAAATTCGAATTGTTATTCTAAAATGCTAATATGCAACACAAAATTAAAGGTACCAATATCGAGCGTTTGTGGGGTGCTAATCATTCCCCACATGTAATCGACTTTCGAACTCTAATTTTTAAAAGAACAAATATTTGGTTGTTTTTATGGTGTTCGGTCTACCAAAGTGACCGGTAGCGACTCCAAATCATTTCAAATACCGAGATTTAAAGAAAACCCTTTATTTTTAAAATTAATCGTCCAAACTATTTTTATCGATTAAAAAAATAATTTCGACAAGATTCAAAGGAAAAAAAATACGATCAATATTCATATTTTTTATGCATTCTTTTAGTGAAAAATTTTAATATGTTTTTTAATATTGTTGAACTCAATTAATTATGAAGAAATTAAAAGTAGAGAAACAAAAGCGGTAGAGTAGTATGGACAATGGGCACCGGCACTAGCTCTATACATGCAATTATTCAACCCAATTAATTTCCAAATCTTTTAGCTTTCTGAGCAACTTTTGTTTATTTTGCGAAACATATGATTTTAATATCGGAGTCTTTTCTTTATCTTCGTTGCCTTTACCTGCTTCTATATTGTTCATCGGTTATTTCTCGTTGCTGTTTTGCGCATGTCTGCTCAGGTGCTTCTTCCTCACGTTGAGAGACAGAGAAACTTCAAGCTCAAATCACTAATTTTTGTGTTTAGATTATTTATTATAATTTTTATATTTTTTGTTTCATATGTGATTTTTTTTAATTTTAAAAATAAAAAATTGAACCGAGTACCCATCATCCAATTTTTTGGGTACTCGAGTTTTGCGAGTACCGATTAGTGGGTACCTAGTAGGCACAGGCCGATACATGGCCGAAAAACATGATACCTGAAGAATCGAGTACCCAACACCTCAGGTACCTGAAAATCCGGGTACCAGAATTTGAACACCCCTTGTCAAGAATTGAGCGTTGACCCGAGTTATGGACCATCATATTGGATTGGGTCATTGGACTCATTGAGTCGAGTTTGGGCCTTTTTGGATTAGAAATGGGCAATGAAGACTTAAAGATGGACCATTTGTGACAAATGAGAATTTTGGAGGTTTTATATTGAGATTTTACCCCTTTTGATATAAGGGTTGACCACCTTTTAATATTGGGTTGTCTTCACATGGGAAAGGGGAGATATGCTTAGCTCACCCTTCCTCAACTTCATCTTTTCTCTCCCTTCTTCCTTTACATTTTTCTCTTAAAATCACCACAGCCAAAAAACTTAAAAATCTAAGCTTTCTTCATTGTTTCTTCCATTTGGGATTTAAGATTTGTAGATTCATATCTCCATGCTTAGAGCTTTAAGAGAAGTGTAATTTTGTGGGAAAAGGATAAATTTTCATTTATGGGTTTTTGAAGGATTAAGAGTTTCAAGAGCTCTCATCCATTTCTTATGTTGCAAATTTATAGTTAAACCTCCCCTTAGCTTTTGTAGTAACCCATTTTGTCCGGGCCAGACCCACTTTTAAAATACAAACCCAAACCCAATTATAAACCCAATCCCATTTTATATCCATTACAATATAAATCAATAACCAATACCAAATCTAGTAACCCAATTAAATCGGGTATAAAAAACATGATATATCCATTTTTATTTGTTTTAAATCGGGTATAAAAAACCCAGGCATGCATGTAACAGGGGACTTTCGATTGGGATTCGAAATAAAAAAGAGAGGGGATTTGAAAAAAAAGGTACGAATATAAATAAAAAGAGGATTTTTCGAAAATAAAAAAAAGAAAACTTTTTCTGGAGATTAGAACTTAAAAAAGAGACTTTCGGTTCAAAAAGAATATCCCATTCGAACACAAAAAAAGTAAAAAAGAGAAGAAGTGATCGAAACCAAAAAAACAAATGAAGTAAAAAATATAAAGAACCTTTCGATTTTCTCAGATCTACTCACCGAGAAGAATTATTTCAAAAAATCGACCCCAAATCTAAATTCAAATTGTTGAGGAGAGCCGAAAAGGTGGTCCCTTTCGCGTTTTTGGCCACCGCGTTACTGCGGCGGCCGTCGTCGGCGGGTGGAACCTGTGACGGCCTGCGGCGGAGACCGAGCATCGGCAAGGGAGGGCTTGAGAGCAAAGCTCTTTGTTTTAAAAATAAACTGAGCAAATGTTTTTTTCCTTGTTTTTGACTTTTATACCGGTTTGAAAAGAGGGGAAATTGCATCATAAATCCCCCGCCCCAAATTGTCTCACTCCGCTATCCCCTTTATTTTTTTTCTTTTCAATTTCGTCCCCAATATCTTCCTTTAGTCTTCTTAATTCACCCTATAATTTCATTTTCCTTTCAATTTAGCCCACAGGTCAAACCGGATAAAGGGGAAATAGCAATACTGATCCCTTCGCCCTATTTTTATTATTTTCGTGACCTATATCATTTCGTCTTTCTTTCAATTTCGTCCTATTTTAGTTTTTTTAAAACTTTCGCTTTTCACAATTCGGTTACTATTATTTTCTTTTTATATTTGCATATTATTATTATTAATTTTATTATCATTATATTTATTATATTATTATTATTACATTAGTATCACTATTTTACTATCATATTTATATATTATCATTTCTAACTTATAATTGTTAATGCTATCATATACGTCCTTATTATAGATATTATGTATTTATTTATAGTTTAATATATGTATTAGTATATATATTCGTATACATCCTATATACTTTTTAATTGAATTTTAAATTAAAACATTTTCTTAGGGATTCTCATGAAAAACGCACCTCGAATGTAAGGGGTGCCGCTTTTCGTTAATCCTTGTCGCAAAATACCATTTTTAATTCTGAATTATAATTCTCAAAATAGGTTCCCTTTATTCGGGGATCTAATGGAAATTATGCCCAGGGTGTAGGGGTGTAAATTCTTTTTCATACCAAACTTTCTTTTAAATATTTTAAGCGGTCACAAATTTTAAATTAAATCCGAATTCTTAATTTCCATCATTAAGAAGTTAAATAATTGACCAGGTACCAATTTTGGGCGTTGTGGAGGTGCTCACCCTTCCCCACACGTAACTGACTCCCGAGCCTGTTTTTCTGGTTTCGCAGACCAAAACTCGTTGTATTAATATAATGACAAAAACAAGTTTTCTTAAAATAACTGGGTTTTCAAGTGATCCAATCGTACCTAAATTAAAAAATATTTTGGTGGCGACTCCATTCAAAACAATTTTTTTTGTAAGAACGCGTCAAGAACCACAGCAGGGCTAGACCGCTGTTACAGCTTGGCGACTCCGCTAGGGATCTACCTTTTTTTGAGAGTCGAGCCACTGTTCGATTACTTTTTGTCTTAAATGGGTGTAAACTATAAATTCAGTTTAATTTATTTTGTGATTCCTTTTCCTGTTAATTTTTTTTTACAAAAAAGGTTTTTTAATTTTTCCCTGATTTTTTGCATATCATGAGCTCTGCACCCGAGCTTCGTCCCTTTTAAGTGGGAGTGAGAAGCTACGCCTTCGTGAGGTATCGCCTCCGTGTAGGATAGTGGATCACTTCCGGGATACATCTGTACCTTTGTCTTCGTGAGATCTTCATCTCCTCACAGACCCAGGGAAATGTATCCTCCCGAATCGATGTCCTAGCGGCAGTTCGGGCACTGTTACTTTAGATCCTAAACCACATGTAATGAACCATAAAAGCCTACCATTTAAAACTATACTGAACCTCTGCCCGTTTAGAGAATCACTCGATAGGTGCATGGTAGAGAGAGTTAGGGGGTTTCTTTAATTCATTTCAATTATGCTCTTTAATTTCAATATCATTTATTTTCTCGCAATAAAGCATATACTAGGTATCATGACAATGTATTTTATTTATGTAAAATAAAGTATGCAGGTAGAAAGCATGATGGGGTAGGATTGCTTTTATTCGAATGAAGCATGTTAACCTGAAGGTTCTATACCTTTTAATTTTTTGTGATACATTATCATTATTGATTATTCTATTCGTACTAACCTGTTTTTATTTTTTGCATCGCATTAGCATCTCATATTGCATGCATTTGCATCACATCATATTGCATAATCATTTCTTGGTTGAGCTTCTAATTCTGAGAGAACTGCGATCGCTGTGATTTTGGGGAATCTGATCCAGCCGAGTCAGCATTGGTTTTTCAGTCAAAGCAAGGCTAAAAAAGTGGATAGCCTTTTGGAAAAAGTTGAAAAGGCATACGAAGATATAAAGAGTGACATGAAGCAAAACCTGGAAAAAGCACAACAAGCAACTCGCGACCTCATCTTATAGTCACATGCGGATCTACTAGCCAAGATAGCTACGATGTTGGCAGATAAGGATCCTGAAAGGGGAAAATGATTGGTCATAGACCCTGATTCTCTACAGAAGTCAGGGAATCCTTGCGACAAGACACCTCTGCAAGCGTCGACTTCAGTTGGAAAGCAGCAAGGTCCTCAGGCTGGATCTTTGTCGCACAGAGGAACTAAAGTGTGCTTTGTCCCAGATCTGAACGAAGTAGGTAAGCCAAAGGTTGAACTACCCAAGCAGCTTGAAGATCGGTTTCAGCGGCTCGAGCAAAAATTTAAAGCTTTAGAAGGGGCAAATACCGTCCGTGAAATGGACACAAGTGAATTAGGCTTGGTCCCTAATCTGGTGTTAGCTCCGAAGTTCAAAGTGCCAGACTTTGAAAAGTTCGATGAAACAAGCTTTCCGTCACCTCACCATGTTCTATCGAAAAATAACGGGGCATGTCGATAATGATAAGCTTTTAACTCGCTGTTTTCAAGACAATTTAAAAGGGTCTGTTGCCAGGTGGAACAATCAGCTTAGCTGGGACGAGATATAGTCATGGAAGGATCTGGCTAAAGCCTTCACAGAGTAGTAAAAACATATAATAGAGGTTGAACCAGACTGTTTAACATTGCAAAACATGAAAAAGGGCCCGACGAAAGCTTCAGACAGTATGTGCAAAGTGGAGGGATGTTGCAGTGCAAGTACAACCGCCTCTACTTGAAAGAGAAATAACGCCTACTTTTGTTAGAACCCTATAAGATCTATTCCTAAGTATATGCTGGGAAACATAACCAAGAACTTCGAAGACCTTGTGATATCAGGTGAGCTCATTGAAGAAGCCATCAGATAAGGAAAGATAATAGATTCTAGCAATGCGGTCGTCAGAGGAGGAAGTGGATAAGAGGTTCATAGGGTGGGGTCTTATCCATCCCATCGACCTTGGTCCTCGCACCAATCAAACTATTTGTACTCGCGTCGACCTACGACATTTCAAAAAGTTGTCCATCCAATCCTGATAACATATACAGAGTTACTTCCGATGCTTGTTGAGAAGAACTTGTTAGCCCCGAAAGTACAGGCCACATTACCGAAAATTGTGGAGCTCTAAAAAGTAAGGTACAAAATCTGATTGAAAATGGCACTTTGAAATTCAACAGTGGAGTCCCTGGGATAAACTAATAAGGGGATAATGTTGGATCTGACCGGAATATAGACAATGTAATACCCCGAAATTTGCTAAGTTGTTTAAGAGTCATTTAGCACTAAGATAAGGGCTTAAAAGCCAACTTAGTGACTAAAATGACAAAATATAAAAGTTAGGATTTCTTTAATTATGGATTCTAGGAAAGGAATTTCTGAGAATTTAGAGTACCATGAGATAGAGAGTAAGCAAAATGGGGTGCTTGCGAATTTTGGTTGAAATCCGATGGGAAAAGTATAGGCACCTGATGGAATATTTTTATTGCACAGATAAGTAGTACATGTTACAAGAAGTTGATATGTATAATTAGATTTCTGATATGAGATTTATGTGGAAATCTATTTTTGATCGAATAATTAGGGGATAAGCAGATACTTGATTCGAATAAAAATGCAGTATAAGATATCAAATTTTGATCGAACTATAAAGTTAAGCGTGCTCAGGGCATAGGATGGGTGACCTATTGAGGTCTCATGTCAGTACTTGAGACTGATAAAAAGGAATCAGTTCGAGTTAATATTATTCGTACGGATATCTGATAAAAGATTATTAAGAGAATTTTATCCGATAAAGATTTCGGGTAAATTATTAGTATATGAGACTGAGTCAAAATTTCAAGATTTTAATTTTTACAAAATTATGGAATATTTTGTATATCAACAATATTTATTTATGGAAATTAGAAATATGAGAATTTCAAATTTAATCCGATAGTTCAAAAAATGGAAAATCGTAGTAAGTGATTATCAGGTAATCAGATTGAATTGGAATTTTAAAGAAAGTTCCATAAGCCATGGAAAATTCATAAAATATTAATTTTATGAATATTTTAATATTTCTAGTTGGATTCTAACTAGATTTAGTTCTACTTTTACAAAATGGCAAATTAGAAAATATGACTTAGTTGGAGGGCTATTTGGAATCAAGTAATTAAATGAATTTAATATTCATTTAATTAAATACACTTGGCATTAATAAGATAAAAGATGAAAAAAATATGTTTATCTTCATCTTCTCCATTTCGAAAACACCAAGAAAGAAAGGGAAAAATATACAAATTTTTTCCTAGGCATTTTGAAGGCTTCCAAAAAAGATTCAAGGTATGTTTTTGATAGAAAATTAATCTACGTTTAATTTTCTTTCATTTGATAGTAATTTTACAAAGATTTATGAAGATTTGTTCATGTTATTGATGAGAGAGAAAATAAGGTTTCATGTTCTATGTTGAGATTGAAGCTTGATTTAAGTAAATCAAGTGTTGTGAAGTTGAAATCAAGCTTAGATTTAGATTAGTTTCATGTTTGAAGACATAAACCCTAACCCTAGAATTTGGGATTTTATTTAGGGTTTTGAAATTAAGGATGGATATGGAAGATTTATGATTCTACAAGCTTGATTATGGCATTAGAACCAAAATAAAGTCCTTGAAAAGCTTAGACACCCAATATGGCATGTAGGAATAAATTGGGGTTTTAAGTGTTAATTCTTGGAAATGAAGAATAAATGTTGGAAAAATTATTTTGAGCATATTAGAATGTTGTTTGAATGAAAAACAACATTGGGAAGGTTTAGTGACCAATTTGGCCAAGAGCTAAAATAGAAGGAAAATTTTGAAAAACATTGTAAAAATGTTGGAATGATTAATTAGTACAAGTTTGCAAACTTTTGTGTGAAATTGGTGACTAAAATGTCACTTTAACAAAGATTAGTGGATTGAAGAGCGTTGAATAAAAGTTAGTGAAAATGTTAGAATTATGGAGTAATTGTGATTTGAGCTTGAATAATTGCAAAAAGGTGCAAAATGGTCACTAGGGACCAAAATGGACTATTCGGCTACTAAGGAAGAAAAAGGGAAAATTTCAGGAAAATTTTTATATTTGAATAATTATACTAGTATTTTATAGTTAAGCATTGTTAGATTAAAAAAATCTAACATGTATTTTATTGTATATGTTCAATGGGTAAATTTGCAGCATTCGAGCAGGACAAGGAAACATGAGATAAAAGAGGCAAGGAAAAAGTAGTGAACTAGCTTAGTGGGGCCCAGTATTTTGCATAGCCCAGGTGAGTGCATTATATGCATGTATGGCATGTTACAAATAGGATGACTTGTGATAAGTCGACCTTGATATTAACGAAAATGTATGTTAATCAAAGTTATGCAAATGGTATGAAATATTAAATGACATATGTGATACATTGATATGGCATAATGGTTTATCTAAGATAAATCGAATTTTAGATTTTGGGTATGAACTGCCCATTATCGAATTATGGATGATAATATTGATGGATTGGATATTGAATGTGAAAATATTATATTGTTATGTCTGAGTACTAGTGTGAGAGTTTTAGCAGCTGCATTCCAGCACTACGGTGCGATCCAGACACTTTGGTGTTGACATCAGACGCTACGGCGTTGCAGACAGTACGGTGTTGTTTAGACACTTCGGTGTCGAATAGCACAAAAAAAGGTGCGATAATGAGGAGCAAAGGGCGTCCTCGAGCACGTACTCATCATCAGACGCTATGGCATTGCAGACACTACGGTGTCGTTATGATGAGTCGTATACCATAGGTCCACATGAAATTGTACTTTGGGCTATAATTCATGAAATGCTTTTATGCAAGTAGATAGGCAGTAAGGCTGTCGTATTTATTACCGATAAAGTAAGAATGATAATATGACTTTGAATATATATACATGCAACCATGATTCATTGAAATAAGTTAGTTTCTCATTTATTATGATAAATGATGAAATGTTATGTACTGCAGGGGAATCGCTTGTCATTTTGCAGGGATTGTGATATTTATGTTTATTGTTTATGTTGTTATATTTATGCCTCACTAAGTTATACTTAGCGTGTGTTTCGCAATACACGTAGGTTAATCGGACTAGTATTATTGAAGAAGGAGATGCACTTTTGGAAATTGAGTTATCGCTTATAAGCAATAGTATGTACACTTACATCATAGTCTAGTGGGCATGTACTCGTATTTTAAATTAGTAGTTGTTTTGTATTACTAAATTTATAAGTTGGTTTACTTATTTTAAATGGGCTTGTAACCTAAGTATTATGGATGGATAGTATGGTTTTAAACTCTTAGCGACGAGATTTGGTATAATTATTACGTAGTTAATGCTAATCGAGTAGCGATTTTAAAATCAAGAAAATGTCTAGGTAGCACACATAGTTTACACCCCGAATTATATTTTCATGTTAATAACTGTCTAAAATATTTAATTAACCAATTCAGGGTCGAAACTAGGTGACACTAGACATATTTTTAATTTAATGAAAATCGAAGAAAAGTTATTTTACTAAATTAGTTTTGAAAAAAATATTTACAAGCCAGGAAATCAGTTAAAAACTTTAGTAACATCTTCAATGTGTATTTAATAATCAAATATACATTGAGGGTGTTACATTTAGTGGTAGGGCAAAGGTTTAGCCGAGTTTGACGTGATTTGTTTAAAGTGTACATACCCCTAGGATGTTAAGTTACTGATGTTTTGCTTATATAATTTGATGTGGCTCTTTACTAATATGATTCTGATTATGTTGTAATAGACAATGCCAGACACTGAGGGATCACATCTTGCGACGGATTGCCAGGGCTCGGAAGAGGCTCATAGCGATAGTAATGAAGTACAACATGTTCCACCTCCAGCTCCTGCCCCAGGTGAGCCACCTGCTCATTAGGAAGCTCCATCTCAAGAATATGGAGCATTAGTGCAAGCGTTAGAGGTGATGATTAATAGGCTATAGCCACCTGCACCAGCTTCTGCTTCTGCACCCGTAAGGGCATCGACTGCTAAAGAGCTTAAGAAATTGGGTGCGCCTGAGTTCAATGGAGAATGTGGTCCGATGGCCGCAGACTTATGGTTAAATGATGTCAAGGTTATGTTGGACGGGTTAAATTGTTCTGATGCTGAAAAACTAGAGGCAGTTGTATCTCTTCTAAAGGAACATGCTCGTATATGGTGGTCGAATGCCATAGAGCTGGTATCTACTGAACAAATAACTTGGAAATTTTTCCAGGAAGCATTTAAAGCAAAATATGTTGGTGATCAATTCAAGAGAGAAATGCTTCAGCAGTTTCTGGATCTCAAGCAAGACAATTGTTCAATTTATGAGTATGAGTTAGAGTTGAACCGATTAAGCCGATATGCAGCCGATTTAATGCCGATTGAAAAATCTCACTGTGAATGGTTCATTGAGGGGTTTCATCCAAGACCCAAGGAATTACTGATAGGCATGAACCTGTCAGTTTATCAAGATGTGGTGAATAGAGCAAAGGCTATGGAAAGGGCCTATCTAGAGTAAGTCAGATTTCATTCATCTCGATCAACTAAAAGATTTGGAGAATCATTTGTCTCAGTACAGTCTAAGCGAGGTAAAGGTTCTCGTCAACAAAGCAAGACTGAAATTGGATTTATACACGGGAATCCTTTTTCTAAAAGTGCCCAAGCTTCTTAGATGTCTCCTGCAGACTCGAATAAGTCAGGAAAAGCTTCTTACCCAGAATGTGAGCATTGTGGGAAGAAGCATGGAGGGGTTTGCTGGACTACTACAGGAGCCTGTCTGCGATGTGGTCAGATGGGACATTTTGCTAGAGAATGTCTGCGAGGACAGACATAGAACCCTATCCAGTCAGAATGATCTACAGTAGCTCCACCTAGAGGCCGTGGTCGTGGTGGAACCGAACAAGCTAGAACATCAAACCAAGTTAGGTCAGAGGCGACATCAACACGAGAATTTTGAACCCCAGCTCGAGTGTATAATATATGCACAGATGAGGACAAGTATGATTCAGATATTATAGCAGGTACTTTCTGACTTTTTGGTGAATTTGTGTTTGTTTTAATTGATACTGGTTCTACTTATTCGTATATTAGCTCTAAACTAGTTACTAAAGAAGAATTCCTATGGGGACTATTAGTAGTGATGTGATTGCCAGAAATACTCTTGATCATAGTGCTAGAGTGACCCGAATATGTAAGAATTGTCCCTTAGTGATTCAAGAGATTAAATTTCTAGCGAATATAATGGAGCTACCATTCCATGAATTTGAGATTATCTTGGGGATGGACTGGCTATCTATATATGATGCAGATTTTAAATGTAAAAAGAAGCAATTAGTACTTCAAGGACCAGATGGGTCTGAGGTGTTTGTAGTGGGAGAAAAAAATGATTATCTAAACTCAGTAATCTCTGCAGTGATGGCTCGGAGGATGTTAAATAATGGGTGTGAAGCGTATCTAGTTAATGTGGTGGATACGCAAGCATCAAACAAGAAATTGGAAGATATCCCAACTGTGCGAGAATTTCCAGACGAGTTACCAGGGTCACCTCCAAATAGAGAGGTACAGTTCGAAATAGACGTGTACCCCGAAATAGAGCCGGTATCGATGGCACCCTATAGGATGGCGCCAACAAAATTAAGGGATATGAAAGCTCAATTACAAGAGTTATTAGATCGAGACTATATTCGACCGACTGTGTCACCATGGGGAGCCCCAATATTATTTGTAAAGAAGAAGGATGGATCTTTACGATTGTGTATAGATTATCGACAACTGAATAAGGGTTGATAAAGAATAAGTATCCGTTACCAAGAATTGAAGATCTATTTGATCAACTCAGAGGCGTTGTTGTGTTTTCAAAGATCGATCTTCGATCAGGCTATTATCAGCTAAAAGTTAAAGAAGAAGATATACTAAAGACAATATTCAGGACTCGCTATGGACACTACGAGTTTTTAGTAATGCCATTTGGACTCACAAACGCCCCTGTCGCATTTATGGATTTGATGAATAGGGTGTTTCAACCCTACTTGGACCAATTTTTGGTGGTATTTATAGATGATATCTTGGTATATTCTAAGATTGAAGATGATCAAGATTGACATCTCCTAGTGGTATTACAGATATTAAAAGATAATCAGCTTTATGTGAAGTTTTCCAAATGTGAATTTTGGCTATTCGAAGTAACTTTTCTCGGACATGTTGTATTTGCTGATGGAATAAGAGTGGATCCCAAGAGGGTACAAGGTATTATTGAATGGGAAGCACCAAAGAATGTCTCGGAAGTTAGAAGTTTCTTGGGATTAGCTGGATACTATAGACGATTTGTCCAAAACTTCTCTATCATCGTCATGCCACTTACTCAGCTGTTAAGGAAATGTGTTTCTTTTGTATGGACAGAGAAGTGTCAAGAGAGTTTCGAAAGATTAAAGAAAGTTTTGATAGAGGCACCAATATTAATTCAACAAGAGCCAGGAAAAGAGTACATTTTGTATAGTGATGCATCCCATAATGGTTTGGGTGTGTATTAATGCAAGAAGGACGCATTGTAGCTTATGCATCATGACAACTTAAAACTCATGAAAAGATTTATCCGACTCATGTCTTGGAGATGGCATCAGTGATTTTTGCATTGAAAATTTGGAGACATTATTTATATGGTGAAAAGTGTCATATCTACATTGATCACAAAAGTTTGAAATACTTGATGACACAACGAGATCTGGATCTGAGACAACGAAGGTGGGTTGAATTCCTAAAAGATTATGATGTGATTATTGATTATCATCCTGAAAAGGCTAACGTGGTAGCCGATGCTCTTAGTCGAAAGACGTTCTCTG
This sequence comes from Hibiscus mutabilis, assembly GCA_019671005.1. NCBI lineage: Eukaryota > Viridiplantae > Streptophyta > Magnoliopsida > Malvales > Malvaceae > Hibiscus > Hibiscus mutabilis. Next base: position 22,833,120 of record CM033729.1, read on the forward strand.
TATTGCGTGCAATGAATGCACAATTATCCTTTGGACATGATGGTTCAATTGCAGCAGAATTTCATCTTAAACCAACCTTGTTGGATCACATTAAAGATTTGCAAATTTCAAATGAAGAATGCCTTGAAAAGAGGAAACAAACTGAATCTGGGGAAGCGCAAGGCTATGAAATCAAGTCTGATGGTTGTTTATACTATCGAGGAAAAGTTTATATTCCTGAAAATGGTGAATTGAAGAAAGAGATTTTAACCGAAGCTCACTATTTCCCATTAACTATGCACCCAGGAAGTAATAAGATGTATCAAGATTTGAAAACCCGCTATTGGTGGTCGGGAATAAAAAGAGTAATCTTAGAGTTTGTAGCAAAATGTTTGACATGTCAACAAGTTAAAGAAGAGCATCAAGTACCTTATGGACTGTTACAGCCTATCTCCATTCCTCAGTGGGAATGGGAAAAATTGACTATGGATTTTGTAACAGGGCTACCAGTTACGCCCAACAAAAAGGATTCAATATGGGTCATCATGGATCGTTTTTCGAAGTATGCACATTTTATTCCAGTTCGTGTGGATTATTCAATGGATAAGTATGCAGAATTGTATATCAGAGAAATAGTACGACTATATGCTGTCCCAGTATCGATTGTATCGGATAGAGACCCGAGGTTTACCTCGGGGTTTTGCAGAGTATTCACGAGGCACTAGGTACTAAATTAAATTTTAGTACTGCATTCCATCCGCAAACGGACGAGCAGTCAGAACGAACGATCCAGATTTTAGAAGACATGTTGCGAGCTTGTATTATTAAGTTCACATGGGAAAAGTATTTGCCATTATCTGAATTCGCATATAACAACAATTACCAGACAAGCATTAAAATGGCACTGTTTGAACCATTTTATGGACGAAAGTGCAGAACTTCTCTTAATTGGTTTGAATTACAAGATCGAAATGTTCATATTGACCCAAAAACAGGTGGGATTGATTTAACCCGAGAAATGGGAGATAAAGTGAGGATTATTTAGAATAATCTCAAAGCAGCCGTGGATCGACAAAAAGCATATGCAGACAAAAAGAGAAAGGATGTTAAATTTCAAGTTGGAGATAAAGTATTCCTAAAGGTCTCACCTTGGAAGAAAGTACTACGTTTTGGCCAAAAAAGGAAATTAACATATGAAGAAGAACCAATGGAGATTTTATCGTATGGAGTCAAAGAATTGAGAAATAAGAAAATTCCATTGGTCAAAGTCCTTTGGAAGAACCACAAAGTGGAAGAGGCATCTTGGGAGACCGAGGAGAAAATGAGAAAGCAGTACCCGCGACTATTTAAATTAGGTACGTTTTAAAATTCGAGGACGAATTTTCTTAAGGGGGAGAATTGTAATACCCTGAAATTTGCTAAGTTGTTTAAGAGTCATTTAGCATTAAGATCAGGGCTTAAAAGCCAACTTAGTGACTAAAATGACAAAATATAAAAGTTAGGATTTCTTTAATTATGGACTCTAGGAAAGGAATTTATGAGAATTTAGAGTACCATGTGATAAAGAGTAAGCAAGATAGGGTACTTGTGAAGTTCGATTGAAATCCGGTGGGAAAAGTATAGGCACTTGATGGAATATTTTTATTGCACAGATAAGTAGTACATGTTACAGGAAGTTGATCTGTATAATTAGATTTCTAATATGAGATTTATGTGGAAATCTATTTTTGATCGAACAATTAGGGGATAAGCATATACTTTTCGAATAAAAATGTAGTATAAGATATCGAATTTCGATCGAACTGCAAAGTTAAGCGTACTCAGGGCATAGGATGGGTGACCTATTGGGAAGGTCTCATGTTAGTACTTGAGACTGATAAAAAGGAATCAATTCGAGTTAATATTATTCGTATGGATATCTGATAAAGAATTATTAAGAGAATTTTATCCGATAAAGATTTCGGGTAAATTATCAGTATATTAGACCGAATCAAAATTTCAAGATTTTAATTTTTACAAAATTATGGAATATTTTTTATATCAACAATATTTATTTACAAAAATTAGAAAAATGAGAATTCAGATTTAATCTGATAGTTCGAAAAATGGAAAATCATAGTAAGTGATTATCAGGTAATCAGATCGAATTGGAATTTTAAAGACAGTTCCATAAACCATGGAAAATTCATAAAATATTATTTTTATGAATATTTTAATATTTCTAGTTTGATTCTAACTACATTTAGATATACTTTTACAAAATGGAAAATTAAAAAATAGGACTTAGTTGGAGGGTTATTTGGAATCAAGTAATTAAATGAATTTAATATTCATTTAATTAAATACACTTGGCATTAATAAGATAAAAGATGAACAAAATATGTTCATCTTCATCTCCTCCATTTCGAAAACACCAAGAAAGAAAGGGAAAAATAAACAAAATTTTTCCTATGCATTTTAAAGGCTTCCAAACAAGATTCAAGGTATGTTTTTGATAGAAAATCAATCTACGTTTAATTTTCTTTCATTTGATAGTAATTTTACAAAGAGTTATGAAGATTTGTTCATGTTATTGATGAGAAAGAAAATAGGGTTTCATGTTCTATGTTGAGACTGAAGTTTGATTTAAGTAAATCAAGTGTTGTTGAGTTGAAATCAAGCTTAGATTCCGATTAATTTCATGTTTGAAGACATAAACCCTAACCCTAGAAATTGGGATTTTATTTAGGGTTTTAAAATTAAGGATGAATATGGAAGATTTATAATTCTACAAGCTTTATTATGGCATTATGACCAAAATGAAGTCTTGAAATGCTTAGACACCCAATTTGGCATGTAGGAATAAATTGGGGTTTTAAGTGTTCATTCTTGGAAATGAAGAATATATGTTGGAAAAATTATTTTGAGCATATTAGAATGCTGTGTGAATGAAAAACAACATTGGGAAGGTTTAGTGACCAGTTCAGCCAAGAGCTAAAATAGAAGGAAAATTTTGAAAAATATTGTAAAAATGTTGGATTGATTAATTGGTACAAGTTTGCAAACTTTTGTGTGAAATTGCTGACTAAAATGTCACTTTAAAAAAGGTTAGTGGATTGAAGAGCATCGAGTAAAAGTTAGTGAAAATGTTATAATTATGGAGTAATTGTGATTCGAGCTTGAATAATTGCAAAAAGGTGCAAAATGGTCACTAGGGACCAAAATGGACTATTCGGCTACTAAGGGAGAAAAAGGGAAAATTTTAGGAAATTTTTTATATTCGAATAATTATACTAGCATTTTATAGTTAAGTAGTGTTAGATTAAAAAAAATCTAACATGTATGTTAGTGTATATGTTCGATGGGTAAATTTGCAACATTCGAGCAGGACAACGAAGCACGAGATAAAAGAGGCAAGGAAAAAGTAGTGAACTAGCTTAGTGAGGCCTAGTATTTTGCATAGCCCAGGTGAGTGCATTATATGCATGTATGACATGTTACAAATAGGATGACTTGCGATAAGTCGACCCTGATATTAATGAAAATGTATGCTAATCAAAGTTATGCAAATGGCATGAAATATTAAATGGCATATGTGATACATTGATATGGCATAATGGTTTATCTAAGATAAATCGAATTTTAGATTTTGGGTATGAACTACCCATTATCGAATTATGGATGATAATATTGATGGATTGGATATTGAATGTAATAATATTATATTGTTATGCACGAGTACTAGTGTAAGAGTCTTTGGTATAGTTGGATATCCATAGAGTCTTAGCAGCTGCATTCCAGCACTACGGTGCGATCCGGACATTTCAGTGTTGACATCAGACGCTACGGCGTTGCAGACACTACGGTGTTGTTTAGACACTTTGGTGTCGACTAGCACAAAAAAAGGTGCGATAATGAGGAGCAAAGGGCGTCCTTGAGTATGTACTCATCATCAGACGCTACGGCGTTGCAGACACTACGATGTCGTTATGATGACTCGTATACCATAGGTTCACATAAAATTGTACTTTGGGCTATAATTCATGAAATGCTTTTATGCAAGTAGATAGGCCAATAAGGCTATCGTATTTATTACCGATAAAGTAAGAATGATATTATGACTTTGAATATATATATACATGCAACCATGATTCATTGAAATAAGTTAGTTTCTCATTTATTATAATAAATGATGAAATGTTATGTACTGCACGGGGAATCACTTGTCATTTTGCAGGGATTGTGATATTTATGTTAATTGTTTATGTTATTATATTTATGCCTCACTAAGTTATACTTAGCATGTGTTTCGTAATACACGTAAGTCGATCGGGCTAGTATTATTGAAGAAGGAGTTGCACGTTTGGAAATTGAGTTATCGCTTATAAGCAATAGTTTGTACACTTATATCCTAGTCTAGTGGGCATGTACTCGTATTTTAAATTAGCAGCTATTTTGTATTACTAAATTTATAAGTTAGTTTACTTATTTTAATTGGGCTTGTAACCTAAGTATTATGGATGGATAGTATGGTTTTAAACTCTTAGCAATGGGATTTGGTATAACTATTACGTAGTTAATGCTAATCGAGTAGCGATTTTAAAATCAAGAAAGGGTCTAGGTAGCACACATAGTTTACACCCTGAATTATATTTTCATGTTAATAACTGTTTAAAATATTTAATTAACCAATTTAGGGTCGAAACTAGGTGACACTAGACAAATTTGTAATTTAATGAAAACCAAAGAAAAGTTATTTTACTAATTTAGTTTTGAAAAAAAATTACAAGTCAGGAAATTAGTTAAAAACTTTAGTAACATCTTCAATGTGTATTTAATCATCGAATATACGTTGAGGGTGTTACAGACAACCTTTTAGGACACCCTTGTATCTTAAATCCCTTTTTGACTAATGCGTGAAATAAACATGTTGCCTACGCCCGAAGGCAAAAAAGGAATCTTTTGTAAGGGTATACATATGTTTTTAATAAATAATGCATTTTACAAATATTTTCCTCAAAATTTTTCATACATTTATCATGAGTCTTTTGCACATGCATACATGTATACATTTTTCCAGGAGTGACATCAATTCTAATCCGACGGTTGATTTTGAGCAACCATGTGTCCAGAGGAAATTGAAAAGTGTGAAGATGAAGGGGTATGTGACCTATCTTCCTATATAGTTAGGCTAACAGAAGGATAATTGAGTGTGCCAGGGAGCAATGGAAAGGCCCCAAACACAAATTTTGAGTGAACATTTCCTCTCAAGCATTGTTCTATAAGATTTTGAATATCGTGATAACTCCAAACATTTATCCAACCGAAGACAACCCTTCTTCGTTGATATTTGTGTATGAGATGTTTTTTGGAAGAGGAAGCCTAGTCAAACAAATCATATTCAACGATGATATTGGTGAGCCGCAACTTAATCAAGTTTTGAACAAAAATTATATCAAATTATCAAGGCTAGAAAATTTCCTCGATGAGACATAGAACCCGAAGAATCTCTAGACAAGGGATACTCAGAACAACAAGGCCAGCGCACTATCACCTTCTCTTAGACCATGTTGGTTTTCAGCTGATGATCTGCAGAAATTTGTTCATTTTCTGTCATATGAGCATCATTGCCCTATATGTAGTCATTCCAATTTACCACGCTCATCTCAGTTGGGGCAATTTATGAAGGTTGGTGATGCTTCAAACATCTTCGAGTTATGATGATGGGATTGATTCTAAAACCACTATCGTCTATCCACTTTCTGGATTGAAGAAGTGCCAACAAATTCTCACTCTTCTGTTGAAGAAAAATAAGATAAAGAAAGTTAATGTAATATCCCAATTTTGGCTAGTGACCAAAATGAAAATTTTGAAAGTTTTGTGGTTAAAGTGTAAACTTTGGAAAAGTTTAGGGACCAAAGTGTAATTTTCAAACGTTATGTATTTCGATCCTGTAAATGAATAGTTTACCCCCAAGAGTGAAATTTTTGTGTTACCTGAATTTTTCGTACAGAGTTTGTATTAATGGCTATAAAGCGATAAAGTTCAAAAAAATATTCGGATAATCGGATTGAATCGAATATCTAGGATATTTTGAAGGATGATAAGACAAGGTTGATTATGTCATTTTACATGTCTAAGATATTTTCTTTGTGTTGGAAGAATATGAACCCTTGGATTTAAGTTGTTTTTCCATGCTAAATATGAGCCGTTGGATAAAAAATGGCAAGATCGTAATTTTGGAAAATCACAAGGGCAAAGTTGGTAAATTATTAACTCAAGATTAAATCTAGATCATTGGATGAAGGATGATGATCTGATAACATTATGGAAATATAGAATTTTCGGAATAGATCCGATAGCTCGGTAAAGGTAAAATCGTAGTAGAAGTATTTTGTGAATATTGGGAAATCAGATTGAATTGAAATTTCAGAGGCTGTTCCATAGGCCATGGAAAATCATAAAATGATATTTATGGAACAGTGGCCGGTTGAGAAGGAACTAATTTAGTTAACTTATAATGGAATGGCAATTTTGAAACAAACTAGTAAATAAAGACTAGTTGGAGGGCAAATTGGTCATTTGGCGGGGATGGCAATTTTGAAATATTTGAAGTTAAAAAGGCCATTTTTGGAAGAAGAAAATTAAAAATTAAATCTTGGCTTTTGATTGATGATAAGATCAATCTCAATCATTGGATAAAAGGGCACTTTTGTAATTTTCCTATTTGAATGAATTTAAAATTCATTTATATAATACAAGTGGCATAATTGGAGCAATTAAAAATTGAAAGGCCAAAAAGATGAAGCCTTCTTCATCTTTCAACTTTTGAAATTTGGGGAAAAAGGAAGAAAATTTTCCAAGTTCGATTCAATTCCCGAAACTCAATTTTCAGGTAATCTTTCAAACTGCAAAGTTGTTCTACTCTTCAAGCTCTATATTTTGATATTATTAATTCATGGAATACATGCTTGATTGATGAAAACTTTACATGGGAAGGAAATTAGGGTTTATGAACAAAATTGGGGCTTTTGAAATTTTATGATTCCATGGTTGAATTTAAGTTGGAATCAAGCTTATATGGTGTTAAAATCATGTTATTGAGTTAGGATTTAAACCCTATATATTTTGGTTTGTATGGAGAAGATTAGGGTCTATGGAATTAAGTCTAACTTAGGGTTTGTGATGTTTGATTAATGATCTAATAAGCTTAATTTGTTGTTTGGAAGCAAAACCCTAATCTAAATATATAGGGACCAATTCGGCAAGCTTCAAAGTTAAATGACCGAATCTGAATTTTATGAAATTGTAGTGTATTTTTGTAATTAATGATGTTGGAGATGTGAAATTGATGTTAGAATGCTAAACCGATGTTGAATCCTTACCTTTGCATTTTAGTGACTATTTTGGCAAAGAAGGAAAATTAGAGGGAATTATTTTTGAATAATTATTTGATGAAGAAGAAGATGAATTGGTGGTTTGAAGCAAGTGATGGGACTAAACTGACAAGTAGAAAAATAACAAGAAGTTAGTATAAATTAGAAGTTTATTATGGAAAGCTATGTAGAATATTGGATTTTGGCAGTGACTTAAAAAATTCACCATAAATTCTACAAAAATGGTTAGATGATGAATTTTATACCATTGTAAAGATTTGTCCGTCTAGTTTCATTTCCAACAAAGGAAACTGATTTCGAGTTCCGAGTTAAAAGATATGAATTTTTAAACGAATGAAGGTCAGAAAATTTACAGAGCAGTTTCGGTTAGGACAGCTCTATGACGGGAGTTTGAAGAATTTTCATACTTTTTGTAGATTTTATTAATTTATGTGGCTTATACCGTTAGAACCTATATCAAATCTAGTTTCTCCAGTAGAAAGTAAATTAAGATCCAATATGTATTCTGCCCGATATAAGTAAATCTTTGAAGGTAGCACAAGCTGTCAGAAAATGGAATTTGAAACATTTTGTATTTAAATGTTAGTTAGCAAGCTCGGAAGAATTATTGGAAGTTCGAATTGGTCACTAAGGACTATAATGGGTTTTTGAACAGTACAAGGAAGAAAGGAAAAATATTTGGAAATTTTATACTCGAATGATTATATTAGACAACATGGTTAAGGCATTATTAGACTTGAATCTAACAAATATTTTATCTTATTCATGTGATTAATGAAGTCAAATCCGAATCAAAGAAGGTTCGAGGTTCTATAAAGGAAATGATCGAGTAGAATTTATTGAGGCATGCTAATAAATGGCCTAGGTGAGTGCAATGCATACATAACATGATATATGGATGTTTTATACATCATTCGGAAGACTTGCGATAAGTCTACCTGGTTTATAAATTGGCATGATAATTATGTCATTGAATATATGATTGACATATTTTAAATATGTCAAAAGATGAATATTAACGTGTGGATCACTAGTTATATATGATGTTACTATGAATGTTATTTCGGGTATGAACTGCCCAATGTTAAATTATATTGATATACATTTCCATGGATGGAATAAATACAGAAATTATGCCCAAACAAGTCATTGAGGGACAGGGTATAGTTAGCATGCCATAGAGTCCAGCAGCACGCTGCATATTCGGGTATCCGGGATAGCACTATAGTGTAATAAAGGACACTTAGTTTATGGTTAGCACGGCCTCATAAACGTGCGGATGGTTAGCACAGCCTTATAAATGTGCGGATGGTGGGGACGACCTTATATCTATTAGCACTTCGGTGCATATTTGACTCGAGTACCCAGGGTCCTCAAGGTTTAGTTTGGGCTATAAATAAATGGATAATAAATGGTAAACATGTTAGGGAGTATGTGAACTCCCGGAACATATGACAAGTATATCGATAAAAAATTTATATCTGGTTTATATTATGTTGATATATGATTAATATGAAGGTATACTTATCTAGTGATCATGATGCATTTATGAATATAAGGCATATTATGATAAACGGAAAAGCATGAAAATCTTATGACATTGGTATATAGTAAATAATTACTAATGCAATGTGAAAGTTGATGCATTGGCATATATCATTCTATATAAATGTAGCCATGAAATGGAATAAAGTTTAAATAATTGTTATTACTTCCTTTATTGCCTCACTAAGTTCGTACTTAGCGTGTGTTTGACTGTACACACGTAGGTAAATCAAGATGAGAGTGAGAAAAGTATTGCATCAAAATTGGAAAGCTCAACAGGTAGTCACAATAATGACATCCTAATTAAGGTTTAATTATTATAGTGGCATGTATACTTGCTAAACCCATTTGAGTTGTGATTGACCTTTAAGTTCATTATGGTTCAAGATAATTGGCGTTTCTGGAAAGATTCAAGGTTGAGAATAATCTTTGGTGATGAGTTAAATACTAAGATAATTGATTTATGATTGGAACTCTAATAAATAATTTATGTCGGTTTTAAATAATGTTAAGCGTGCTCGGGCTAGAGAAATTTGAGGATGGGTGACCACTGAGAAGTTTTTCTAAAAATTTTAAATTACCCTGATTTTTTATTAAAGAAGTCGTAGCATTTCTAACTCGTACCCGGTGTACGGATACGGGAAAAGGGTGTTACATGTAAAAGAAAAAAAGACTAGAGCAAAAACCCAAAAGAGGTGCTCTAGGTCTTCAAAAACAAAAAAGAGAAAAGTGGAGCCTTTATGAGAAGCGACTGCATAATATTTCATCCCTACTTAGAAGAGATTTGGAGGATTACTCATCAACAAAACTGAAGCGGACGCCGATGTCCAGCCAGAGTACAAGTTTGCTTAAGCTTCAAATTTCTGCATTGGATGAAAGGAAATGAACTCTAGGGTGAAAACCTGAAAACGAGCAGTCTAGAGCAATCCAGAAAAAAAGAGAGTGAAGAAAAAAACAATGCATCTAAGCAAGTTCAAATCAAGCACTGCAGAAATAGCATTTTGTTCATAATTGCAAGCGTTGGCCTACATTGTACGTCTCCAAGGACCATCTTAATCAAACCTGGATATTTGAGTTGAAGAAGTTTGTCTTCATATTACATCCCGCCTTATGGAGTTATCCTTTCTTCAAAGATTTGAAACTTCTAATGCTCGACCGAGATCAGAAAATAGGGCAAAATAGAATGTGGGAGTTCGTGAGTGAAAGAGAGCCACCCAAATTGGTCAGAAATTAGGCATATGGGAAATTTCCTTCTTGAAAGCCTAATAGCCTGAAAGGAAGCATACATCGTCAAGCATCAACACAACATTCGAGGTCTTCTATACATAGACTACACTTGGGATAACCCTCGGCAAGTAGGTTCAAAGTCGCTCCTGCACAAAATATATGGGGCCCATATTTTTCAAAAATCATATTTTTAAAAGAATAAATACTCTTTGATCATTCATATAAAGCATCTTGCATTGTTATAGAACAAAAGATTTCTTGCATTGCTCTTTATAGAGATTTAAAGTATAGGGACCTAAGGCAGGTGTCTGCTCAGAACAAAAGCTTGAAGCCTTCGGAGTTATCCAAAAAATATAAAGCCCGAGAATAAACGGGGTATCTGAGCTCCAATTAACGATGAATTTAATCTCCATCGAGAAAAAGAAAATAGATGACACCAAAGGTCATTCGGCTTAAAAGCTCAAATTTTTAGGATAATGAAATTTGGGGGGGCAACATAATGCGTTCTTGAAAACAATGAAAGCCCGCCAAGAAAAAGCGTAAACACACTTCAAGCTCCGAGAGTAGTCTTAGAAGAAATGTTGGGGCATTCACCCTAGGAAGAAACCCAAAAGATGATTGAACCCAAGAAAGGTTGGGACATCCTCACATACAAGGCACTAAACACTACCTAATCAGAAGCAAAGATCTGACTAGCAGAGAGTCAGGAGCATCCCTTTAAGGACCAAGGAAAATCATGTCACATTCATCACGCGCATCATGCATACATCTAACATTTATCATGCATTTAGATTAAAAACATACATTTAGGCATAAAGATGCATTCATACTAAATCATTTTTTGGCTTGAACGTACAAACAGGTCCAGGAAAGAGACCGAAGAACATCAACTATGAGGGTAATAATTGATGATCAGCTTTTAGCCCTGAAGGAGGCCGAATACGCAAAAAGCTCAAATATCCAAATGACGAACGGTAAATTTTTTGAATGGATTACTAACTAAAGTTTTCTTTTGTTTTCAGGTCATGACTCCTTACCATCAACCTTTTTCTAATCTTGCTTCGTCAGTGGTGGCAGGCCAGTTTAATCCAGATTTTGCATCCCTGACGGTGGTATCGCAAGTCGATTCCTCTTGAGAAGAAGAAAGAAGATGACATCAAGGTCATTCAGCTCAAAAGTTCAAATTTAGAAAAGAATAAGGACAATACAAGTTGGGGTCAAACTTTTGCTGGGGCAAATTTTGAACAAAAATGGATCAAAAAATCAAGCTGGGCTAGAAGAAAAAGAGGTTGAGTGTGACCCGTGACAAAGGTTTGTTAGAAGAGTTGCAAGTGAAACCATCTTTGTCGTAGCTGATTAAGGAAAAGCAACCTTATGATGAGGCATTGGTACCGCATGTCAAGGACATCATAGATAGGAATCCTACGGATTTTCACTTTAATAGCGATAGGGTGTTGTGCTTTAAAGATCGAATAGTGGTGCCTTGTGACGAGGATTTGAGGCGGATGATATTGACTGTGGCACATGCTAGTCCTTTTGCTATGCATCCAGTAGTACTAAAATGTATCGGGGTTTAAAGGAAGAGTACTATTGGGTGGGTTTGAAAAAGGACGTAGCTAATTTTGTTGCTAGATGTATGGTATGTTAGCATGTGAAGGCTGAACACCAGTTTCCTTTTGGGTTGTTGCAACCGTTAAAAATTCTAGAGTGGAAATGGGATAGGATCACCATGGATTTTGTGTCAGGGTTGCCTTTGACATTGACTAAAAAGGATTCCATTTGGGTGATTTTTGATCGGTTTATGAAGTGTGTACATTTTTTGCCAGTGCATACGACGTATACTTTGGGTAGGCTGGCAGATTTGTATGTTGCTGAAATTGTGAGGTTGCACAGGGTGCCTAAATCGATTGTTTCGGATAGAGATCCATGGTTTATAGCAAGGTTTTGGGGATGTTTGTATCGAGCTTTAGGTACCCGTTTGAATTTCAGTACAACATATCATCCTCAGACGGATAGTCAGTCTGAACGTGTGATTCAGATTTTGGAGGATATGTTGAGATGTTCTATCATTGAGTTCCAAGGAACTTGGGAAAGGTAGTTGCCTTTGGTAGAGTTTGCGTACAATAATAGCTATCAAGCAAGTATAAAGATGGCACTGTATGAAGCCTTGTGTTGGGCTGAGGCTTGGGAAAAGTATTTTTTCATGCCTAATGTGTTGAAAGATACGGATGAGAAAGTAAAGATGATTCATGATCGTTTAAAAGAAGACTCGGATAGGCAGAAATCCTACGTGAATTTGAAGCGTAGAGTGGTTGAGTACGCTGTTGGTGAAAGGGTCTTCTTGAAAGTCTCACCTAGGAAGAAGGTGATGCGTTTTGGGCGTAAACGAAAGTTGAGTCCGAGGTTTATTAGACCATATGAAGTGCTGGAACACATAGGTCCTGTAGCTTATCGGTTGAGTTTGCCTCTTGAGTTGGAGAAGATTCATGATGTGTTTCATGTATCCATGTTACAGAGGTATTGCTCGGATCCGTCGCATGTAATGCCAATTGAAGAAGTTGTGCTGCGATCGAATTTGTCTTATAATGAAGAACCAGCGGAGATCCTTGACTCCAGTAGTAAAGTTCTTCGTGGCAAGACAATTGAACTTGTTAAGGTGTTGTGGCGACATCGCGGTGTTGAGGAGGCCAATTGAGAGAGTAAGTCAGACATGTTTGCTCAGTTTCCAAATCTATTTCCATTAGGTAAATTTTGAGGATGAAATTTCTTAAGGGGGAGAGTTGTAAAGCCATGATTTTAGGATTAGGTGTTTTCTAGGCGGTTTAGATGGCCCGTTGGATCAGATTAGAGGATTAGAGTCAGTTTCAGGATTTAATTTGGAATAAATATTTTTGGGTGTGATAAATTATGGAAAATATTCTAAAATTATTATTTAATATGGAAATGATTTTGGTAAAGCCAATTTTACAAAAAGGGGTCTTTAAAGTGGACATTTTGGTTGGTGACCAAAATGCAAAGTTTGAAAATAGTTTTTGGTTACTGTTTTGTAAAAGGGTCAAAACTTTGAATCTTTAAGGAGCTATTTATCATAAAGTCTAATATCAATTTTTTTCTTAATTAGTTATTTTAAATGACTTTAAAATAATATAAAAGTATTGGAGAATTAATTGGTTAATTAAAAAGCTTAAAAACAAATTTGACATAACTAACTTTTCACAAAAGTATTTTCCTTCCGATTCTCTTCAGCCAAACACTTATTTTCTCTTAAAAATTCTCAGGTAAAATCTTCTTTTAATTAATCTTTTTATTTCAATTGAGATTATAATGATTTCCTAACAAAATCAATTTGGTTTCTCATTGTTTTGCTATGAAAATTCATCTAATTAAGGGGAAAAGTAGCCATTAGAGGTGAGGTTTGTTCTTCTCCTCTAATACAATGTTCTTTATTGAAATTCCCAAGTTATTGATCATTTACATATGATTTCTAACATGATTTAGTGATTTAATTATGGAAAATTGGTTTAATCAAGGGTTAATTGAGTAGATTGGTGGATTTTCATATAGGTATATTTTGCTGAGTTCTTGATTGATTCTAATCATGAATTGATGTTAAATAATGTTAATAAGTGTGTTTAAACATTGGAATCCTAAAACTATGTGAATCTCTAGTTTTCCAGTTGCTAGTTATGTGTTTTTGAGGAGTTATGGAGGTTTATTGAATGCTGGAGATATAACGATGTTAGTGATGTGCTTTTAGATGTTAATTGATGGGTTGAAACATTAGTTTATGGCTGGTTTAAGTTTGGAAGAGGTTTGTTGTTAATTTGGGTTGTTGAGGAGTGGAGTTTGTTAAAGGATGTTGAGGATTTGTGTTGTTGTGTTGTTGATTTCATTTTGATGCAATGTACCCTCTATTTTTGTGTGGAATAATGTAGGGGAAGTTGGTCCTCAAGCTTGAACGTTTGTTTTGGAAGCTTTGGAGGTGAGGTTACCGTATCGGCAAGCGAGGCTTTGTGAGTCGGTGAGTGAGAACGTGTTTTACAACTTTGTAAAGGTTTGAAAGTTGTGTTTGGGAGTTTAGATTGAGCTTGAAACGCCTGTCTAAGCTTGGAAGTAAGAAAAGGATGAATTCTCTCTTGAACTCGGTTTGGCAAATAGATTTTATGCACTTGTTTTAATAGATTGATTACTCACTGTTTATGCATAATTTGAGCATGGTTTAATGCTGAAAAATGATTATGAAATGATGTTGATGCATTTGGAAGTAAAGCATGATTTGATAATCTTTTTGAACATTGGCAATGCTTAGTTGAGAGCATTGAGAAAATGGTTTTGATTGATGCATATGAAAATAGTGAGTTAATGATAATGAAATGGATTATATTGGCAAGTGATGGTTTGAAAATGTTATAGAAATGTCATCGAATATAATTGGCCAATCATAGGATTTAAAGTGCGCTATAATAAGTCGCCCATAGTTCATATGGGTAATGTGTTGAAAGTATCTACTTCGACCATGTGAACCACAATATTGTTGAGGTAATGCTTCAATGGATTTTACTCCGGCTGCGACCTTAAAGGTGATGCATTGGAGGCATTTACTCTAAATTGGACGATGAGCCGTGGTAGTGTAGAGGTAATGTATGTGTTGCATATACTCCATGCCATTGGGCTGTTAAGTGATAGGGATATTACTTGGGAAATCTGTGTATCTGATGTGGTTTGATGAAAGAAGTAAGATAGAGAAAGGATCACTTGTAAGCCTATATAATGAATTGATGTATCATGTTGTTTGATTGTTGTATAATGTGATTTATACATGCGAATACTCTTTAAGCTTTGCATATGAGATCTTATGCACAAGAAGGCTTAAATTGAGGGTTTCATATGGGATTATGCTTTAGAATCCATGATACATGTTGCACATGGTCTAATGTGCTGTTTTATAAATATTAAGTGCATGGTTTTGATAAGGCATGATGTCGATATGATGATTTAAAAGTGTTTCGGGAAAATGGTTAACAAAGGAATGGTTAAATGGTTTATAATGCGTTGATGGTTGTTGGTTTTTGAACATTCTTCGCTAAGCCTAGTGTGCTTACGCTCTCTTTTCCATCACAGCTGAGAATTAAAGGTAGCGGGCAGTGAGGAAGCAAGGAAGGATTTCCAAAGACTTATTTTCAAAGTATAGTTTGTAACGATAAATAGTAGTAATAAGGGCAATGTGTCGAATGATGTTTTGGGAGGGTTTTTGATGAACTCCCTATTTGGGCAAGTTGTATTTGTTGGTTTAGTTTTGTATGTGACTTAAAGTGATTGAGCTGTGGTTGGTTTGATGTTTTGGATGTAGAATGCCTCTAGACTTTGTGGTTGAATATGCTAGATTTGTAAGGTTAGCTTATAATGCTGGTATGTTGATGTTCAAGCATGATGATGATGTTATATGATGTTCAGTTATGTATTAAGGTTGTTTGAATGAGCCAAAGTGTCATATGTTGGACCCAGAGGTCATTACAAGCCTCTGTGTACCGGTACTAGTACCTCTGGATTGATACTCAAGGTCTTGTTAAGGCTTAAAACGTTGATTTAAAGCTATGGATACGGTACGCTTAGCCACCATATCGGTATGCATTGAGGAAAATGTGTGCTGGTTCCGGTACATGTAACACCCCAATTTTGGGCCTAGCGGTTTTGTGGCTTGTTAGACGGTCCGGTGGACTGGGTTAGGGATTCGAGTCAGATTTTAAAGTAAATATTTTTCGATAATATAAAAAAGGGGAAAAATGGTTAAAAATCATATTTTAATATATGATTAATATTGGTAAAAATGATTTTGGAAAATGGGTTTTGGAAACGAGACATTTTGGTTAGTGACCAAAATGCAATTTTTGAAAACTGGTTTTTAAAGGTGACTAAAATGAAAATGATCAAATTCTTAGAATCCTTAAGGAGATATTTTACCAAGTTTTTGCTGGTGATTTCTCCTATCAATTAAGTATTTTTAACATGTGTTTTAAAGGTTTATTAAAAGGAAATTTGGTTATTAAAAAGTTAGTTATCACTTTAAAGAAAATTGACATAACTTTTCCCTCAACTTTTCTCTTCACTTCTCTTCTGCCAAACACTCAAGTTTTCATCAAAAAACCAGATGCGAGAGATCATTTTACTCAGATTATTGAGTTGTAATTGATTCTTTAACTTTGATTTACAAAACCTCATTGAAAGTTGTGTTTTCTTAGCTTTAAGCAAGCCAATTGAGGGAGAAATCACACAATAGGGGTAAGGTCCGTGATCTCCTCTATTGAGTGGTTCTTTATTGATGTTCCCAAGTGTTTGATCCTTGATTTATGGTTTATAATCTGATTTTGTGTTTTTATGTTGAATTAATTGATTTAATTGGGTGAATTTGATGAAATAGTAAAAGATCCGTATTGGATCTATTTTCCAGTGCTGAGGATTGATTTTAATCATATTTTGGATTTATTATTTTGTTGATAAGTTGTTTTTAACAATAGAATCCCGAAACTCTTGAATCCCTAGTTGTTTAGGTTGTTAGATTTGTGTTTTTGTGAAGTTGTGGTGGTTGATTAATTGCTGGAAGTATTTGGATGAATTAATCATGTTTTTGAGTGTTGATTGATGATTATGGAAGTGTTAGATTGTTATATTGTGGCTGGGTTATGTTTGGAAAGGATTAGGTGATGATTTCGGTTTTTGTGGTTGGGTAATTTTGAGAGGATTGTGGAAGTTCATGATGAATTGTTGTTGTAGTGGTTTGAATGCATTGAGATGCATTAATCCTCTGATGTAATGTGTTTAAGACATGGGAGGTTGATCCGGAAGTGATCGATGAAGCTTTGGAGGCTTCAGACGCTTGATTTCGCATCGGCAAATCGAGGTTTCACGTATTGGCGAGTGAGAACGTGAATTCCATCTTTGGAATGTTTTAAAGGTGGTTTATGGGAGTTTAAACTTAGCTTGATATGCTGGTTTAAACTCGTAAGTAAGTATAAAGTGGTTTTCTCTCTCGGTCGTGCTAGTATGATATGGTTTAATGCACTTGTTTTGATTTATATAATACCTACTGTTAAAGCATGTTTAAAGTATGTGAGATACTATTTTTAAGCATGAAATGCTGAAGGATGCACATGGTAAGTGATCCTTGTAAGTATATGGTTTATACTTGAGTTTTAAAGCATGGTTGTTGCTTTGGAAAATTGGTTTGGTTAATGCTTGTTGAAAACAGTGAGGTAAATGTTAAATGGTTACTTATATTGGCAAGTGATGTGGTTTTAAAATTGTTATCGGATATAGTTGGCCGGCCATAGGATTGATAGTGCACTATAATAAGTCGCCTTGGATGTTTAGGGATTTAGATCGTGTACCGAAAACTCCATCCAAGTACCCTAACGGTAGAGGGGTTTTACAGTAACGTATACTCCCGTTAGTGGATTAAGCATCTAACTGAGGTAAGGGGTTGGTTTCCCCGTGGGTTGAAAGTGTACCCGGTTGTTAGGTACCGCGATTGTGATTGTATCGCTATTTTTCGGTTGAGATGGCTTGAAGTGTTGGGTAAACACTTGTTGAATCCGTGTATCCAATGAACTATTTTGGTAAAGGAACTTGGTTAATGACCACTTGTAAGCCAATATAATTGTTGATGTATCATTGAAAGGTTTTTGTTGTATAATGTGATTTATACGTGTTTTACTCTTTAAGCTTTGCATATGGTTATTATGCATGGGAAGGCTTAAATTGAGGTTAGTAATGGGATTTTCTATTGGTTAATGATACATGTTTCATATGGTAATATGTTGGTTTAAAAGATGTTAACTGCATGGTTTTAAAGGCATGATAATGTTTTAAAGAATGTTTGAAAAGAGATTTCAATGTGATGTTGAGAAATGGATTTAATGCGTTGATGGTGTGTTGTTTTTTAGCACTTCTCACTAAGCCTAGTGTGCTTACGCTCTCTTTGTCTATCAATGCAGAGAATTAAGAGCTTGGAAGGCAGCAGGAAGCAAAGGATCACAACAAGACTTGATCACCAAAGTATGTTTTTGGTATAGACTATAAATAATAAGGGCCATGGGGGTTCCGTTGTTATTTTGGAAGGTGTTTTGTTAAACTCCCTGTTTGAGCAAGTTTATTTTGCTGCTCTTAGTTTGTAAAAGGCCATTAATAACTGTTTGTGGTGATGGTTTGAAGTTTCTTGTTTGGTTTTCTAGGAAGCATGCCTCTAGATCTCCTTTTGAAGTTTAATGCCATGAATTGATGTTGGAGTTGAGTTGTCTTGGTGTGATTTGATCCTTGAATATGTTGGATGTGTGTTAGGGACTTGTTAGGATGTTTTGGATTGATCAAAAGCTTGTTAAACTAGCAAAAATGGACATTTTAGGTCTAGGCGTACCGATACGGGTGTTAATACACATAAGGTCGTGCCCACCATAATACACATATGGTCATGCCAACCATATGCACTAAGTGTCCTTTATATACACTATAGTGCTAAACCGAGTATGCAACGTGTTGTTGGGCTCTATGGCATGCCAACTATACCCTGTCCCTCAATGACATACTTGGGCATATATTCCATATTTATTTCATCCATGGCAATGTATATCAACATAATTTAACATTGGGCAGTTCATACCCAAAATAACATTCATAATATAACATCATGTATAACTAGTGATCTATGCATTTATATTCAACTTTTGACATATTTAAAATATGTCAACCATATGCTCCATGATATAAATATAATGACAATACAATTTGGGTAGGCTCATCGCAAGCCATCCCAATGATGTATAAACATCAATATGTCATGATATGTATGCAATTGCACTCACCTTGGCCACTTAACACAATGCCTCACTATGTCCTAGTTCGACCCTTTCTTTCATAGTACCTCAAACCTTCTTTGATTCGGACTTGACTTCATTAATCGCATGAATAAAATAAAATATTTGTTAGATTCAAATCTAACAATACCTTAAACATGTTGTCTAATATAATCATTCGAATATAAATTTTCCAAATATTTTTCTTTCTTCCTTGTATTGTTCAATAACTTATTGTGGTCCTTAGTGACCAATTTGAACTTCCAATAATTCTTCCGAGCTTGCTAACTAACACTTAAAAACAAAATGTTTCAAATTCCATTTTCTGACAGCTTGCGCTACCTTCAAAGATTTACTTATACAGAGCAGAGTACATGCTGGATCTTAATTTCCTTTATACTGGAGAAACTAGATTCGACAAAGGTTTTAATGGTATAAGACACATAAATTAATAAAATCTACATAAATTATGAAAATTCCTTACATTCACGTCACAAAGCTATCCAGGCAGAAACTGCTCTGTAATTTTTCTGACCTTCATTCGATTAAAAATTTATATATTTTAACTCGGAACTCGAAATCAGTTTCTGTTTGCTGGAAACGAAACTAGACTAACAAATCTTTACAACGGTATAAAATTCATCATCTAACCATTTTTTGTAGAATTTATGGAAAATTTTAAAACTTACTGCCATAATTCAAATTCCAACATAACTTTCCATGAATAACTTCTAATTTACACCAACTTCTCCTTATTTCTCTACTTATCAGTTTAGTCCCATCACTTTACTTCAAATGTCTAGAGTAAAGCTCATATTCGTATGTTCTCTTTACATCCTTCATTAAAATAAGTTAAACTTTTACTTATCTAATTTCTCTTAATTTGTCAAAATGGTCACCAAATTTCCAATATAAGGATTCAAGCTTTTTAACTTTGCAAATTAGTCCTCAAATCAACATTACTACCTTAATTCCATCATTTAACTAAAAATCAGATTTACTTCTTCTACATATCCGTTTGCCGAATAGACCATTCAAGTTTGACAAATTATCAATGTGGTCACTAATGCGATTAATCATCGGTTTAGCATTCTAACTTCATTTTCATGTCTTCATTAATAATATAGATACACATCAAATTCATAAAAAATCAGATCTGGTCCCTTAATTTTAAAGCTTGCCGAAATGGTCCCTATGTATTTGCTTCCAAATAACAAATCAAGCATACTAGATCATTAATCCAACATCACAAACCCTAAGTTAGACTTGAATCCATAAACCCTAATATTCTCCATACAAAGCTAAATTTGTAGGATTTAAATCCTAACTCAATAACATGATTCTAACATCATACAAGTATAATTCTAACTTAAAATCAACCATGGATTCATAAAATCATAAACGCCCCAATTTGTTCATAAACCCTAATTTCTTTATCATATCAATTCTCATCAACCAAGAAAGTATTCTATGAATTATTTACATAAAAAGATAGAGCTCGAAGAGTAGAACAACTTTGTAGTTCGAAAGATACCTAAAAACTGAGATTCAGGGATTAAATCGAGCTTGTAAAATTTTTCTCTTCTTTTTCTGATCACCTCGGTTTTGGAGGGTATTTGGCTGATAATTCCTTCATATTTCATGTATTTAAGACACTTGTATTACGAAAAAATGAATTTTTAATTCAATAAATTCCACATTCCAAAAATACCCTCTAACTAGATCTATATTTCTAATTTGCCATTTTGTAACATTCCAACTAGACTTAGTTTGATTATAATCAGCCACTATTCATCAATATAAAAATCTTAAAATTCCTTCCATGTCCCTTTTGGGCAAAATGGCCAAAATGTCCTTTACCAATCAACTTATTCACAAAATTGCCATTCCATGTCATTTCAATCGATTTAAATTTTCCCGATCTTTTTAACATCCAAATATTCATAAAATGATATTTTATGACTCTTCTAAGGTCCATGGAACTATCTCTGAAATTTTAGCTCGATCCAATAATTAGAATATTTTTCCAAACTTTATCGATTTATAGCCATTAATACAAACTCCGTACGAAAAATCTGGGAAACACGGAAACGTCATTCTTGGGGGTAAACTATTCATTTAAGGGGTTAAAATACATAACTTTTGAAAATTACACTTTGATCCCTAAACTTTTCCAAGGTTTATACTTTAGCCTAAAACTTTCAAAATTTACATTTTGGTCACTAGCCAAAAATTGGGATATTATATTTTTAGAATGATGGGAACGAGGAGAGAGTTACGATCTGGCATGATTGTTTTTGCCACTGGGTAGGAAATCGAGGATAATGTTATACCTCTTGGAGGGTTGCCACAACCCCCACCTAATCCACCCGAGGTAGTGGAGCAAATACCACCTGCGCCAGCTAGGCCAGGATGGGTGATATGGCATCGTTGATTTAGGCCATGATCAGTGCTTTTCAAGCAGCATTTACGGGTGTTCATGTGTTGGCACCACCAGTAGTTGGGTAGGGTTTGTCGCTAGAGCATTTTCGTAGTTTGGGCGGAGTTGAGTTTCGAGGTTTGTCACCTGAGGCTTTTGAGGGATGGTTAGCCAATACTGAGAGGATACTGGGCCAGATGGGCTGGGTTGTGTTGTGTCCGTGTTACAAGGTGATGTGCATACATGGTGGACTACCACGATATCTGGTATGGTGACCAAAGATGTAATTTGGGAGTTTTTTTGTGGTTCTTTTCGGAAGAAGTACCTAGGAGTCCGATATCAGGATGATAGGAAGTGTGAGTTTATGGCTTTGGTGTAGGGTAGTATGTCTGTTGCTGAGTACGAGGTACAGTTCGTAAGGTTGAGCTTATATACACTTGTGTTAGTTTTTGACGAGCGTACACGATGTGATCGTTTCATCTACGGTCTCCTGCAAGAGGTTAAGACATACATGCTTGCTGCTGATTACATATATTTTGATGTATTGGTTCTACGAGCTAAGGATGTTGAGCAGAATCTGAGTATGGTTTATGGGTCTCGGGGCTTTAGCTCTGGTAAGAGAACGGCTGATTCTAGTTTTAGCGGTGGTCAGGCCAAGAGACACCATGATCGGAGGTTTCGCTCGGAGCTGAGACGTGGCAGAGGTGTTGTTGGACGTGGAGTCCCGGGGTAGGGTGCCCAGGTTAGAGCTCCGTTTAACACCTATTGGGTTTGTGGATCCCGAGACAATCTAAGGCAAGATTGTCCAAGTTTGGCCAGGGAGGGTCAGGCCCATGTGCCTGTTGTGGCCAATGCTTGTTGGAGTTGTGGGTCTGGCGACCATTTGAGACGTGGTTGCCCTTTGTTGGCTGGAGGTGGGCAAGGTGCTGCACCTGTTGTTGCTCCGCAGAGAGGCCATGATCGTGGACTGTTTTAGCGTAGAGATAGTAGGTAGAGGACTGTGGCTCATACCGTTGCTATCCAACCTGGGAGAGGTAGACCGACTAGGGTGTATGCGCACCGAGAGGGTCGCAATGACACTGATGTAATTGTAGGTACATTCTCTTTACAGTCTTTGTCATTGTATTCGTTGGTTGATTCTAGTTCTACCCATTCATACATCTTGAGTGAGCATGCACAGATGCTTGGTATATCTGTTGAAATTCTTAATGTGGGTGTTAAAGTGACTAGTTCTCTTGGGGAGACAGTCGTGGTTAGGAGGTTGTATCGTAGGTGTCCGCTGATGGTTTAGGGATATGAGTTTGCCGTGGACTTGATGGAGATGCCGTTCCATGGTTTTGATGTGATTTTGGGTATGGATTGGTTAATCGAACATAGGGCTGTGGTGGATTTTGAGACCAAACAGATATCCTTGAGGTTATTGGATATTTTTGAGGTGGTAGTTGTTAGTGAGGATGCTAGGTTTTTGTCTAATGTTGTTTCGGCTTTGGAAGCAAATTGAATGTTGGATTCTGGATGTCAGGCTTTCTTGTCCTATGTTATGAATCCTGGTTCGAAGATGTTGAGGGTGCAAGATATCCGCACCGTAGTGAGTTTTCATGTGTTTTTTCGAAAGAGTTGACGGGGTTGCCACCAAACCATGAGTTTGAGTTTGGCATTGATGTCTTTGCGGGTACGGCACCAATGTCTATTGCTCCGTATTGTATGGCCCCGAAGGAGTTAAAGGAGTTGAAGACGCAACTATAGGAGTTGCTTGATCAAGGTTTTATTAGACTTAGTATTTCACCGTAGGGTGCACCAGTGTTATTTGTAAAGAAAAAGGATGGTACGTTGCGAATGTGTATAGACTTTCAACAACTAAACAACTTGATTATAAAGAACAAGTATCCATTGCCGCGGATAGATGATATGTTTGATCAGTTTAGAGGTGCCTCGGTGTTTTCTAAGATAGATTTGAGGTCTGGGTACTATCAATTGAAGGTAAAGGATGTGGATGTGCCCAAGATAGCTTCTCGTACAAGGTACGTGCATTATGAGTTTTTGGTGATGTTGTTTGCTTTGACCAATGCACTAGCTACTTTTATGGACATGATGAATCGTGTGTTCCATGAGTTTTTAGACCAATTTGTGGTTGTGTTTATCGACGATATCCTTGTGTGCTCTCATACCGAGGAGGATCATGATAGACATTTGTGAATTGTGCTTCAGACGTTGTTGGCTAATCAGTTGTATGCCAAGTTAAACAAATGTGAGTTTTGGCTTAGGGAGGTTGTTTTCCTTTGGGATGTTGTATCGGCCGAGGGAATTCGTGTTGATCCATTCAAGGTTGAGGTTGTGATGAGTTGGAAGGTGCCTAAATCTGTGACAGAAGTTCAGAGTTTTCTTGGGTTGGCTGGTTATTACCTTAGGTTTGTGGAAGGGTTCTCTAGTTTGGCGACTCCTTTAACCAAGTTGTTACAGAAGAATGTTCGTTTTGAGTGTAAGGATGATAGGCAACGGGCTTTTAAAAGATTGAAGGAAGCTTTGACATGAGCTCCAGTCTTGGTTCAACCTGAATCAGGAAAAAAGTTTGTTGTTTATAGTGATGCGTCATATGTTGGGCTTGGTTGAATGTTGATGCAGGAGGGTAAGGTAGTTACGTATGCATATAGACAGTTGAAGATGCATGAACGTAATTACCCTACTCACGATCTTGAGCTTGCCGCAGTTGTGTTTGCCTTGAAAATCTAAAGGCATTAACTTTATGGTGGGAAATGTGTGGTTTATACGGATCACAAAAGTCTAAAGTATTTGATGTCCCAGAAGGAGCTGAATCTTAGGCAATAGAAGTGGCTAGAGTTGCTTAAAGATTATAATTTGTCTATTAAGTATCATCCGGGAAAAGCTAACGTGGTGGCAGATGCTTTGAGTAGGAAGGCTGTTGTAGAGTTGAGAGCTATGTTCGCTCGGTTGAGTGTGACGGGTGATGATGGGTTGATAGGTGAGTTGCAAGTGAAACTATCCTTGTCACAGTTGATTAAGGAAAGACAACCGCATGATGAGAGTTTGGTTCCGCATGTAAAGGACATCATGGATGGGAATCCTACAGATTTTCATTTTATTGATGATGGAGTGTTATGTTTTAAAGGTCGAATTGTTGTGCCTGAAGATGAAGAGTTGAGGCGCACCATTCGGACTGAAGCGCATGCTAGTCCTTTTGCTATACATCTTGGTAGTACTAAGATGTATCTTGGGTTAAAGGAAGAGTACTATTGGGTTGGACAGAAGAATGATGTGGCTGATTTTGTTTCTCAATGCATGGTATGTCAGCAGGTTAAATCTGAGCATCAGTTTTCGTCCGGGTTGTTACAACCGTTGAGGATATGGAATAGAAGTGGGAATGAATCACCATGGATTTTGTGTCTGGGTTGCCTTTGACACCGACTATAAAGGAGTCCATTTGGGTGATTGTTGATCGGTTTACGAAGTGTGCGCATTTTGTGCCAGTGTATACGACGTATACTTTGGATAGATTGGCTGATCTGTACATCTCTGAGATTGTGCGTTTGCATGGGGTGCCTAAATCCATAGTTTCAGATAGAGATCTGCGTTTCACAGTAAATCCATAGTTTTGAATAGAGATCCGCCTTTCAAAGCAAGGTTTTGGGTGTGCTTGCATCGTGCTCTAGAACTCGGCTAAATTTTAGGACTTCGTATCATCCTCAGACGGATGGTCAGTCGGAGTGGGTGATTCAGGTTCCAGAGGATATGTTGAGATGTTGTATTATTAAGTTTCAAGGAACGTGGGAGAAGCAATTGCCTTTGGTGGAGTTTTCTTATAATAACAATTATCAGGCTAGTATAGAAATGGCACCATATAAGGTGTTGTATGGTAGGAAGTGTCGTACGCTTGTGTGTTGGGCTGAAGTTGGGGAGAAGCATCTTTCCTTGCCTGATGTATTGAGAGGCACGAACGAGAAAGTGAAGTTAATATGTGAGCGCTTGAAAGCAGCTTCGGATCGTCAGAAATCCTACGCAGATTTGAAGCGTAGGGATGTTGAGTATGAGGTTGGTGATTGAGTGTTTTTTAAGGTGTCGCCTTGGAAGAAGGTGATGCGTTTTGGGTGAAAAGGAAAGCTCAACCCGAGGTTTATTGGACCATACGAGGTTGTTGAGCGTGTGGGTCCTGTTGCATACCGTTTGAGGTTACCTCTTGAGTTGGAGAAGATCCATGATGTGTTTCATGTTTCGATGTTGCGGAGGTATCAGTCGGATCCCTCGCATGTTATGCCAGTGAAGGATATTTAGTTGAGGCCAGATCTATCTTATGATGAGGAACCAGAAGAGGTTCTTGATTCCACCAGTAAGGTTCTGCGTGGCAAGACAGTCGAGCTTGTTAAGGTGTTGTGGAGGCACCGCGGTGTTGAGGAGGCCATGTGAGATCGAAAGTCGGATATGATGGAACAATTTCTGCACATATTTCCTCCAAATAAAATTTTGAGGATGAAATTTCTTAAGTTGGAGAGAGTTGTAACACCCCGATTTTGGGCCTAGCGGTTTTGTGGCTTGTTAAATAGTCTGGTGGACTAGGTTAGGGATTTGAGTCAGATTCAGGAGTAAATATTTTTTAGTAAGATATAAATATGGAAAAATGGTTAAAATCATATATATGATTAATATTGGTAAAAATGATTTTGGAAAATGGGCTTTGGAAGTGTGACATTTTGGTTAGTGACCAAAATGCAATTTTTTAAAACTGGTTTTTAAAGGTGACTAAAATGAAAAGGATCAAATTCTTAGAATCCTTAAGGAGCTATTTTACCAAGTTCTTGTTGGTGATTTCTCCTATCAATTAAGTCTTTTTCACATGTGTTTTAAAGGCTAATTAAAAGGAAATTTGGTTATTAAAAAGTTAGTTATCACTTTAAAGAAAATTGACGTAACTTTTCTCTTCGCTTCTCTTCTGCCAAACACTCAAGTTTTCATCAAAAAACCAGAGTGAGCTATAATTTTAGTCAGATTATTGATTTGTAATTGATTCTTTAACTTTGATTTACAAAACCTCATTGAAATTTTGTGTTTTCTTAGCTTTAAACAAGCCAATTGAGGGAGAAATCACACAATAGGGGTAAGGTCCATGATCTCCTCTATTGAATGGTTCTTTATTGATGTTCCCAAGTGTTTGATCCTTAATTTATTGTTTATAATCTAATTTTGTGTTTTTATGTTGAATTAATTGATTTAATTGGGTAAATTTGATGAAATAGTGAAAGATCCGTATTTGGTCTATTTTCCAGTGTTGAGGATTGATTTTAATCATATTTTAGATGATTTATTATGTTGATAAGTTTTTTTTTAACAATGGAATCCTGAAACTCTTGAATCCCTTGTTATTTAGGTTGTTAGATTTGTGTTTTTGTGAAGTTGTGGTGGCTGATTAATTGCTGGAAGTATTTGGATGGATTAATCATGTTTTTGAGTGTTAATTGATGATTATAGAAATGCTAGATTGTGGTTGGGTTGTGTTTGGAAAGGATAAGGTGATGATTTCGGTTGTTGTGGTTGGGTAATTTTAAGAAGATTGTGGAAGTTTGTGAGGAATTGTTGTTGCAGTGTTTTGAAGGCATTGAGATGCATTAATCCTTTGTTGTAATGTGGTTAAAACATGAGAGGTTGATTCGGAAGTTATCGGTGAAGCTTTGGAGGCTTCAGTCGCTTGATTTTGTGTCGGCGAATCGAGGTTTCGCGTATTGGTGAGTGAGAACGTGGATTCCAGCTTTGGAATATTTTAAGGGTTGCTTATGGGAGTTTAAACTTAGCTTGATATGCTGGTTTAAACTCAGAAGTAAGTATAAAGTGTTTTTCTCTCTCGGTCGTGCTAGTATGATATGGTTTAATGCACTTGTTTTGATTTATATAATACCTACGGTTAAAGCATGTTTAAATTATGTGAGATACTGTTTCTAAGCATGAAATGCTGAAGGATGCACATGGTAAGTGATCCTTGTAAGTATATTGTTTATACTTGAGTTTTAAAGCATGGTTGTTGCTTTGGAAAATTGGTTTGGTTAATGCTTGTTGAAAACAGTGAGTTAAATGTTAAATGGTTAATTATATTGGCAAGTGATGTGGTTTTAAAATTGTTATCGGATATAGTTGGGCGGCCATAGGATTGATAGTACACTATAATAAGTTGCCTTAGATGTTGATGGGTTTAGATCTGTGTATTGAAAACTCCATCCAAGTACCCTAACGGTAGAGGGGTTTTACAGTACCGCATACTCCCGTTAGTGTATTAAGCATCTAACCGAAGTAAGGGGTTGGTATCCCCGTGAGTTGAAAGTGTACCCGATTGTTAGGTACCGCGATTGTGATTGTGTCACTATTTTCTGGTTGAGATGGCTTGAAGTGTTGGGTAAACACTTGTTGAATCTGTGTATCCGATGAACTATTTTGGTAAAGGAACTTGGTTAATTACCACTTGTCCGCCAATATAATTGTTGATGTATCATTGAAAGGTTTATGTTGTATAATGTGATTTATACATGTTATACTCTTTAAGCTTTGCATATGGTTGTTATGCATGGGAAGGCTTAAATTGAGGTTAACAATGGGATTTGATGTTGGTTAATGATACATGTTACATATGGTAATATGTTGGTTTAAAAGATGTTAAGTGCGTGGTTTTAAAGGCATGATAATGTATTAAAGGATGTTTGAAATGAGATTTCAATGTAATGTTGAGAAATGGTTTTAATGCATTGATGGTGTGTTGTTTTTGAGCACTCCTCACTAAGCCTAGTGTGCTTACGCTCTTTTTGTCCATCAATGCAGAGAATCAAGAGCTTGGAAGGCAGCGAGAAGCAAGGGATCACAACAAGACTTGAATACCAAAGTATGTTTTTGGTATAAACTATAAATAATAAGGGCAATGGGGGTTCCGTTGTTATTTTGGGAGGTGTTTTGTTAAACTCCCTGTTTGAGCAAGTTTATTTTGCAGCTCTTGGTTTGTAAAAGGCCATTAATAACTGTTTGTGGTGATGGTTAGAAGTTTCATGCTTTACTTGTTTGGTTTTCTAGAAAGCATGCCTCTAAATTTCCTTTTGAAGTTTAATGCCATGAATTGATGTTGAAGTTGAGTTGTCTTGGTGTGGTTTGATCCTTGAATATGTTGGATGTGTGTTAGGGACTTGTTAGGATATTTTGTATTGATCAAAAACTTGTTAAACCAGCATAAATGGTATTTTAGGTCCAAGTGTACCGATCCAGGTGTCCCTGTTTCGGTACAGGTAAGGCATTTCAGGCTTAGCGTACCGGTACACGGGCAATCATTCCAGTACGAGCCAAGGCATTTTAGGCCAGCGTTTCGGTATGCAGGTACCTGTTTCGGTACGACATAATGTTAAATTGAAGGGTGTTTCGATACACGGGGGCGTATCAGAACGAATTTTAGCTACTGGAAAAGTGGGGTTTTAAATTAGCAAGGGCGTACTGAAACGGGGGTAATCGTACCGATATGGATACTGTTAAATCAATTATTTGGGATGTTCTAAAGTTCTGATTTCTTACATTTTAGTCCCTGAATGTTGTGGATGCAATTGAATGAGTATGAATGGTCTTTTTGAGTTGATTTTTGACATGTAAGCATAAAACCTACTTAATTAAAGGTTGGAAATATAAAAATGAGTTAAGACCCTGTAATTTTATGATTTTGTAATTTGGTCCCTAAATTGCATTTGTGATCAATTGGATGTCAATTCGACACCCGATTGATTTGAGTTTTCACCAGGAATCAGTATGTACATGGAGGATAATAATTTTGCATCTAGACAAGATAAAAGAAAAAAGGTTG
This sequence comes from Hibiscus mutabilis, assembly GCA_019671005.1. Lineage (NCBI taxonomy): Eukaryota > Viridiplantae > Streptophyta > Magnoliopsida > Malvales > Malvaceae > Hibiscus > Hibiscus mutabilis. Next base: position 22,862,343 of record CM033729.1, read on the forward strand.
GGTTTCAGGCTTTATTCTTTACGGTTTACTTCGGTAAACCTAATGTAGCTCGCTCGGTTCGATCTTGCGACTAGGCTGGGTCAAAGGGGTTACAGTACACGGGCTTGAGTACCGATACAATCCCTTCAATTTTAAAGAACCTTACCAATACGTGGGGTACCATATCAGTACGCTAATTGCTCACTGGAATTCTGAGTTTTGAGAAAACATAAAAGGAATCGGTACGGGTTCAAGTCGTATCGGTACGGGTTGGTTAACACACTGTATCAGTACGGGAACTTGTGTATCGGTACAATAAGACGTTATGTTCGTTGATATGTATCGATACAAGCTTGCTTGTGTCGGTACACTATGCTGTTTTTGTGTAAACATGTTTGCTGATGTTTGGAAATCTTGCAATTTGGTCCATGTTTGTTATGTATGCAATTGATTGAGATTGAATGATTGTTTCGGATTGGAAATTAACATGTGGCCATGAAATTGAACTAATTATGGTTGAGTAATATTAATTTTGATTAATACCCCGTAATGTGCAATAATTACGTTTTGGTCCTTAATGTGAATCGTTGAGTAAATGAACCTTGTTTTGCAATTTGATTTTAATGTAACGTTATCGCTGGAGCATGTTCACATAGGACAATAATGATATGCATCTAGACAAGATAAAAAGGAAAAAAAGGCTCGGTTTAGGTTTTTAGTTCAGATTTGCTTCAACAAACCTAATGTGACTCTTTTAGTCTAGTTTCGGCTAGGCCGGGCTAAGGGGGTTACAATATCATGTTGTCCTTGTATGCCAGGTGGGCACTTGAGAGACTAATAATTGTCAATCGAAAGATAAACCTTAATAGTTAGTGTCATGCCTTGGGTGCATTTTCTTGATAGCATGGCTTTGGAGCACTTACCTCGGGATAAGGTGTATTAATCCTCGGGGAGGAGTTCTTATCTTATGGTTATTGAGTAAAAGAATCTGGAGGTCCTAGAGTCAGTACTATGGTACTTAATCAAGGGGATTGGGTCTAGGGCTGTTTGATCAAGTACATCCAGCGTACTCAATGGCTATGTGATCTGGGTGCGGTTATATAAGAGGATGTATACTCAGGGCTGTGTGATCAAGTACATCTGACGTACCCAATGGCTAAGTGATTAAGGTACGGTTAGAAATTTACTCAATAGGCTAAGTGAGCTCGAGTAACTTAATGGCTGAGTGAGCTCAAGTAACCTGATGGCTGAGTGACCTCACGTAAAGACGACTTGTGGCTAATATGATCCATGTACATTCAAGACATGTTCATGGCTATGGTGATCCAGATATGGTCCATTCAACCTGACGGCTATGGAAGCAGGGGTAACCCAATGGCTATGTGAGCAGGGGTAAAGTAGGGTTTCGTTGGCCATTATGTAGGTGATGTATGGATTTAATTATGTATGTTGTATGAATGCTATAGGTGATAGCTTATGAATGTATCAATCTCGATTGGCTGAGTGATCTCAAGTATCGTGAAGCATTGTGGAACATGTAAGACTTCTTATAGATTTAATTATGCCTTGAGATAGGTGATCTAAGAACTCTAGCTCATGTAGGCTAGATGATGACTCATAGATAGTGAAGCTGTAACGCCTCGAATTTGGGCCTAGGAGTTAGCTAGGGTGGTTAGACGGTTCGGTGAACCGGATTAGTGTACGAGTTAGTTTAGGGGAATTTAATCAGATAAAATGGTTTTTGGCTAAAGTAAAATATGAAAATTTATCTAAAATGTTTAATTAATATATTTAACATATGTGAGCTATCAATTTGATTAAATTAATTAGGATTAAAAGACATTTTGGGTTGGTGACCAAAATGTAAAGTTTTCAAAACTGTTTTGGTGACTAAATCATAAAAGGGTCAAAACTTAGAATCTTTAAGGAGATATTAAACCCAATTGTTTAATTAGACTTTTTACTTATTTTTGGCTATTTTTAAACGGTTTTTGAGGGATTAATAAATGATATAAAAGGAGCGTAACACCTCTAAAATCGAGTAAAATGTTAGAGCAAAATGTTATATGGTTAATCAATGTAAATTAGTTATAATTTACTTTAAAAAAGTAGAATTGTCTACCTATTGGACTAAATTGATTAAAAGAAAGTTAAGGGTGTAATACCCCAAATCCTGGTTTAAAAGACTGACAGAAAACTAATACTAGTTGAATTGTGTGATTAGTTTGATATATACATATATACATATATGTGGGAGTATGCCTACCTAAATTTTGAATTTGGATTAAGTAAGTTTAAGACCTTTTTTTTAAGCAAAGGAAAAGAATGGATGACAAATGTTAAGGACCCAACCGAAAATATAAGAAACGTTATGATTTGCACGTAAATGAAAAAAACTAGTTGAGGGCTTGCACACATGTCTTGCATTGTGGAGATACATGTGTGGAGAGAGGGTCTTCAGCCAAAGGGGAGAAAAAGAGCTTTAGAGGTTATCCTCTTCCATTCCCATAAGGACAAATCGAACAATAGCTTGATTGAGAAAGAAAGGCATGAAGTTTTCATCTTGTGTAATAGTTAGACATCAAAATTGGATCAAGCTTAGGGCCTTTTTGGATCAGATGAGTAGAGAGGATAGGAAGCTCCTTCCCTCCTTTGAAATTTGTTAAAAGTTTGGGTTTCAAATTTAATCTCTTTAGGAATTCTTAAAATCGAATGGATGAATATGATTTCTTGTATGTTTGAGCTATTTGAATTTGTTAAAAGAATTGTATATAGGACCATGCGAACAATATACATGATGAATGATCAAGGTTTTGTGAAATTGTAATATATTTTGAGATTTCAAGTGCTTGATCATGAATTATAAAGTTTTTGATATGGATTAAGTGTTTGAATGAGTCATTGGTCTGATTGTGTAATTTGAGTATGGAGCTTGAATTTAGCAACATTGCTTGCTAGTAATCAATTAAGGATTTTTACGATCTAGAATAAACTGTTAAGGGAATGTTTTGTGCATATATTGGACTATTTTATAAATCTTAAATGAAGGGACTGTTTTGCAAAGCTTAAGGATTGTTTTTACAACTAAAAATGGACTGAATTTCTAAAAATAATGCATGTTTTGAAAACCAGAAAATTTAGGACTGCTTTATAAACTAAGGAGACTGATTGCAAATGAAATAAAGTTACCAAATAGTACAAGTTTGGATGAAGAAATTGAATTCTATGTTGGTCTCTAATTGGTACTTTTGATTAGATATAATAGTTAAGATACAAAGCAGTAAATTCGTAGGCAAAATTGAGCAGTAATTGTATGCAAGTTAATACTGCAAAAATATAGTTTGGTACACTACAGAAATACAGATTGGAATAATGCAGAAATGTAGTCTATATGTAGAATTTTAAAATAGTTTGACTACAGGTCATATGCAGTTTATAGTATGCTGTAATGTAGTTTTCAAGCCACCTAAATTGCAGTATAATGTAATAAGTATGCATGTTGTTTGAATATTTAAGAATGTAGTTTGATTCATAAAAGAGATTAGTATCGAAAGTGAGGAACTCATGAAATTGTTACACTTTTATTTGAAAATGTTTGTATGATAATGAAATCAAGGATATGAAATAGTAATAAAGGATTACTATAGTTTGTAGTTTTGGTTATATGGAATATGGATTATTTAATTGATAAGGAAGTTTGGTGTGATATACATATATGTAATTATATGTGTTGTTACGTAAGTATTTGAATAGTTATACTTTAGATAGTGAAAACTAGTTATAAGATTGAAGTGAATAGACTCTAATGATTGGTTATTTTGAGGTACATGTATTGATAAAGAAGATGTTGCTAAGTGGAAGCTAGGAAAGGATTTGGTTAAGTAGAAAGATTTTATTGTGGTTATGGTATTCCATAACTTCGGAATATAAGGTGAGTGTAGTTGCATTGTCTCGGATGACACGGTGTCATTTTGAATCCTGAATTTATGTTTTAATATATGAAATGCATATGTATGAATGCATATGAACATCTTTGCATAAGGCTCAAGTAGAGCATATTGGGGAATGACATATAAGCATGACATTTGTAATACCCCAAAATTTTCTAAAGTGATTAAGGGTCATTTATTACTAAGATAATATCTTAAAAGCTAACTTAGTGACTAAAATGACAAAAAATGCAAAGGTCAGGATTTTCTTAATTATGGGTTTTAGAAAGGAAATTTCTTAGAATTAAAAGTATCATAGGGTAGATAGTGAACTGAGTTGGGTGCTTGCAAAGTTTGGTTAAAATTTGAGGAATGTTAGAATAGGAATTGAAGGTTAAAGTTTAGTGACCAAAATGTTAAGTAGTCAAAACTTGTGTGGTACAAGACTAAATATGAAAAGTTAAAGGACTAAAGTTGTAATTTCCAAAAAGTTTGGGGTTTTCATTTCATAAATAGATAGATCACCTAAGGGTGTGGATCGAATGTGAAATTCTGGTTTGAACCGATATTTCGATTATTGGGAAATCGCAGTCAAAGTTTAAATGGAATTCGGATACCCGAATCGAACCGAAAACTTATGAGATTTTATCATATGATAAAGGAAAGTTATAAAAGTCTGTTACAAGTGTTGGGAATATTTTTAGTTTGATTCAAGATGAATCCTACAATTTAATTCTGAGTAAAGGGTTAATTACCGGTATATCAGATTGAATGGAAAATTTTAGAGATTAGACCAAAAGTCATGGAAAATTCATAAAATATTATTTTATGAATATTTTATTATATTTGGTTGGATTCTAACTAGATTTAGTTAAAATTTTACAAAATGGCAAATTTGATGAAAAAGTGAATAGTTGTGGACATTTTGGTCATTTGGCCACAATGGCAATTTTGAAATATTTGGAAGATACAAGGGCAATTTTGGAAGAAGAAAAATGAATACTTAATCTTGGCCTTTGATTGATGATAATATTAATCTCAACCGTTAGATTTTAATGACAAAATTGTAATTCACTATTAAATGAATTTCATATTCATTTAATAGTTACAAGTGTAAAATAATGGTTAAAAGATGAAAAAATGTTCATCTTTTTTCCAGCCATGCACCATGGCAGCTAGGGAAAGAAAAACAATAGTGCAAAGTCTTTCAAGTTCGATTTAAGCTCATTATCTCAGTTTTTAGGTAATTTATTCGACTAAAAAGTTGTTCTATGTGACTTTCTCTATCAAATGATACCAATATATCATGTTATTCATGGCTGATTTTTGAGTTTTGGTAGAGAGAAAATTAGGGTTATGTGAATTTTGGGAATATTGAAGATTTACGAAACTATGTTTGATTTTATGTTGTTGCCACGCTTGGGACTAAATTGGATTGATATCTAAAGTTAAGGGACTATTTCATCCAGCATTTAAAGGTTAGGGGCTGGTGTTTAAATCTGAATTTTTAAGAGTATTTATAGATTTGATGATAATTGAAGCTTGAATTTGATGTTTGGAGGTTGAAAATCTAGTTATTTCAACTAGTGACTAAATCAACAATTTGGAAATCTTTATGGACCTATTCGGTTTGATTGATTAAGATTAGGGATTGATGTTGTTTTGTATTTAATAAGTTGTTATTGATTATATAAGGTTTTGCTAAGCATGAAATTGAAGTTGGAATGCTAAAATTGGTGTTATCTTGATTAGTGGCCATTTTAGCAATTTGTTAAATTGTAAGAACCAATTCGGCATGCTGGAAATTGACAAGGATCAGTTTTGATTTTTGAGTATAATGATGAGTTTGATGAATTAACAATGATTGGAGGCTTAATTGCAAAGTTAGGAAGCTTGAATCCTTGGATTGTATTTAGTGACCAATTCAACAATGTGAGAAAATGTAAGGACCAGCATGTAACAATCTAGAAATCATGGTATTTGTGTGTTAGAAATGTGGTTAAATGTTGGAAATTACATTCGAATCAAAATGAATTCAAGTTTAGGGATTAAAATGGCATTTCGGCAAAGTTAGGGATTTTGGGACTAGATTGTACAAAAGTTGTAAGTGAAGAATTTATGACGAATGTTATTAGGTAAGCATTCTATTGGTGATAAATATATTGAAAATGGCATTGAAATGGAAAACATTTTCATTTTAGTCCCTAAACCTTTAAATGAATGAAAATCAAATGGAATACTCGAATTATGGAATTTGAAACATTTTGTATTTATATGTTAGTTAGCAAGCTCGGAAGAATTATTAAAAGTCCAAATTGGTCACTAAGGACCATAATGAGTTATTGAACAGTACAAGGAAGAAAGGAAAAATATTTAGAAATTTTATATTCAAATGATTATGTTAGACAGCATGTTTAAGGAATTGTTAGATTTGAATCTAACAAATATTTTATTGTATTCATGTGATTAATGAAGTCAAGTACGAATCAAAGAAGGTTCGAGGTACTATGAAAGAAAGGATCAAACTAGGACTTAGTGAGGCATTGTGTTAAGCGGCCAAGGTGAGTGCATTTTTACCTATTATATATATATGATATGAGGAAGACTTGCAATAAGTCGACCTTGATATTAATGAAAATGTATGTTGATCAAAGTTATGCAAATGGCATGAAATATTAAATGGCATATGTGATACATTGATATGGCATAATGATTTATGTAAGATAAATCAGATTTTAGATATTGGGTATGAACTGCCTAATATTGACTTATATGATTTATATTGATGCTTTGAACATGGAATGTTGATTATAATGTTGATTTTTCCCAGGTACTATTGTGAAGTCTTTGGTATAGTTGGATATCCACAGAGTCCTAGCAGCTGCGTCATAGCACTACGGTGCGAGATAGACTCTTCGGGGTCAAGATAGACAATTCAGGGTCGAGATAGACTCTACGGAGTTGAGTTAGACTCTAAAGAGTCAGTTCAAACATTATGTTGTTACATAGCACAAAATGTGCGAGTATGAGGAGCAAAGGGCGTCCTCGAGTACGTACTCATCATTAGACGCTACGGCATTGTAGATATTACGGTGTCGGTTATGATGACTCGTGTACCAAAGTATCACATTATATTGTACTTCGGGCTATAATACATGAAATGCATTTATGCAAGCATTTAAGTTAAAAAGCTTAACGTATATTTGATTAATAAAATAAAGGTTTGATGATATGATATAAAATGCAATTGGGACTCGCTTTCCATTTTGCAGGAACTGTATTACACTGTTACATGACAGAGGGATGACTTTGATAAGTCAGTTTTATATGATTCTATATTTTTATATAATAGACACAGTAATTTGTTTATTTATGTTATTTCTATACATTGAAATGCTTTACTTTAATTTATAGTTGCCTCACTAAGTGAATACTTAGCGTGTGCCGTTTCACACGTAGGTTATTGGGAACATACAAGAAGAGGAGTCAAGCATGTTGATCAAGCTGCAATCTTCCAAACATCAATAAGACATTCTAATTTATGATATTCTCTAGTGGGCATGTGTCAATTTATTCGTTAGTTGTTTTAAAGTTATAAGTTTGATTAATAGTCAGATAAATATAAATTATTTGTATGGTTAAAGAATTACTGGTAATGATATTTAATCGGGTAAAATTTTATTTATCGTTTATCGCGTAACGATTTTAAATCTAAGAAAGGGCCTAGGTAGTGTACCTATTTTCACCCTGAGTTACATACTTATTTTAGTAACCGACTAACATATTTTATAAACCAATTCAGGGTCAAAACTAGCAATCTGCAAATAGGCTATGAATACTTCAAAAGTCAAGAAATGGTTATTTTATAAACTAGTTTTATGTCAGGTGATTTAAAAAAATTTACAAGTCTATAACTCTGTTAAATAATATTGTGACACCCTTAATGTGTATTCGTACTACAAGTATACGTTAAGGGTGTTACAACATCTTGATAAGTTCATTGTTTATATTGCATTACATATGCATCATGTACCTTGCTATGCTTGATAAGATTTTAACAAAGGGTAACTTATTTTCGTTTTAAAGTTTAGAAATCAAACTATGGACTCTGTTACCATAAATCTTTAGTAAAGCAAATCAAGACTTAAAACGGTATACGTTAAGAAATTTTAAATTTATCTCGAGCTATTAACTCATTTTTTCCATAAGCCATTAAAGAAAGAAATAAGTAAGCATACCTTATGACATAAGATACCCCGTCTAACTTCAAAATATAAAATATTTATTTGCCTAAACAATGGAAGTCCTTGGAGACTCTGGCATAGTGCAAAGGTATAATTCGGGAATACGGTTCATGAGCTATGGCTCATAGGTGACGATCCTATATGTGATATATTGGCGACGTTATGAGGTAACGGGGGAGAGGGTAAGGAGATTGGCGACAGTTGGTTGGATACAGAAGAGAAGTTAGGTCTGTTATGCTACAAACTAGCCATTGCTTTGTGCTTTGTGCTAAGTGAATCTTAGATCAATGCTACATATGTCCAAATGTGATCCAAGGCAAATGTTTTTAAAAGACATGAAATTTGTAAAAAAAAATTGGTAAGAACTACGAAAAGCTTTGATAAGAACTTCGATAAGCCTTGATAAGACACCAATAAGATAAGTTTTGAACTCCGATAAATTCGATAAGAAATTTGAAATAACTCAATTAAAACTTTGAACGAGTTTCGATTAAGATTTGAAAGAATAAGAACTCCGATAAAGCTTCCAATAAACAAAGCCTTGAATAAGCTAAGATTAAGACATAAACTCTTATTTCTACATTATGCTTGTATCCTTGAATTTTCCACTCAATATCATTGTTATTATACTTTGTTATTTTAAGGTCACTACCTCACTTAGGCTATATAAGCCTAATACATTCATTGTCATGCATTTTCAGGATTGAAGAAGCTCTGTGTTTTGATCATGTTCTAAGGTTGCAAGTCACTTTTGTAAATTTCCATGTATCGTTTATGCTTTCCTTAAGAAAACTCCTAGAGTGGTGGCATATGACATTTGTATAAGTTTAGTAGTATCTTGAGTAAACAATGTTTGTTATGATTTCCTTGGGATGTCAGACATTTATCTATGAATGTAATAAGATTGATTTTTGTATGACTTGATTCTTTATATAGTCTATGCTTAGTTATAACAACGATTGGAATAGATGTCTATGCATGTTGGATTTCTTTACAATCTAATTTGTTTATGAGAAATTAGCAATATAACAATTGGCTAAGTTTGATCAATAATGTTCTATGTATTTATTATCTTGTTTAATGAACTGATTTATCCTAAACCGAATTGGAGTGTTTGTGAGATAGGTATTTGATTAAAGGAATGATTAGGAATTTTGAAAAAAAAAGGCTAATAATTTTGTATGCTTTAGGTTCTTCATCCCTGACACATAACAAATGTCATGACAAGTCTAATTGTCGTGGCAAGACTAATTGTCATGGGAAAACTAATAACTTACAAGTATGTAAGCTATCTCTTGTATGCTTGATAACGCATCTTAGTCCGGTTTACTCCTAAACTGAGTAAGTGGTGTTACTAACTTAAAATCTGTAATAAGACCTATTCAAATAAAGGCTTATAGCTTAATGATCTCGTTTGAAAGATTTTGATTTTGTCTGGACAATTAAAACTTTATGATAAAGTCATGTCTAGCTAAACTTGATTGAGAGCATATGCATGCTTTTAAGCTCTATCAAATGGATTAAATAGATTTAAGACGTTGTACGAATATAGGGAAAATTTGTAAGTCATAATTCGTTAAAGTTCTTTAAAATGGATAATATGTATTACATCTATGCTTGATAAGTGAAAATGATTTCATACTAATATCAAAATGACCTAGTTGGTAACATATAACATGTTATTTTTGGAATATTATAATAAAGTTGTATGACTTAAGTTTGATTTAAGAAAATTGTTGTAAGCCTTTGAATTATTGAAATTTTTACATCTTTATCATGTGAATTTTGCTTTTGATTTCTATGTTTTGTATGGTGACATCTTCGATCCCAGTCTCCTTACGAACCGCGTAAAGGGTGTTACATTTTGGTACCAGAGCTAGAGTTTTGTCAATTCTAGGATTAAACTAAAGCTTATTATATATCTGCATTCTGCATATGCCACATAGGAGTTTAATTTTTTATTTAGAATCAATGACTTATAGCTAACACGATCTTTTTACTCTATTCTAGTAGTCATAATGCTTAAAACTTTTTTGAAATTAGAGAATTTTAACACTCCTAAAATTTGAAGTTGTACATATGAAAATTTGATAAAATGTTAAAATGTTTAACACCCCTAAAATTTTGAAATCAAGACATAGGTTATTACCTCATGATAAAATGTTTAACAATTAGAAGTTGTACATATGAAAATTTGAGGATGAATTTTCTTTCGGGGGGAGAATTTTAACACCCCTAAAATTGGGTAAAATGTTAGAGCAAAATGTTATATGGTTAATCGATGTAAATTAGTTATAATTTACTTTAAGAAAGTAGAACTGTGTACCTATTGAACTAAATTGATTAAAAGAAAGTTAAGGGTGTAATACCCCAAATCCTGGTTTAAAAGAATGACAGAATACAAATACTAGCTGAATTGTGTGATTAGTTTGATACATACATATATACATATATGTGGGAGTGTGCCTACCTAAACTTTGGATTTGGATTAAGTAAGTTTAAGACCTTTTTTTAAATAATGGAAAAGAAAGGATGAAAATTGTTAAGGACCCAACCGAAAATATAAGAAACATTATGATTTGTATGTAAATGAAAAAAAACTAGTTGAGGGCTTGCACACATATCTTGCATTATGGAGATACATGTGTGGAGAGAGGGTCTTCAGCTAAAGGGGAGAAAAAGAGATTTTGGGGTTCTCCTCTTCCTTTCCCATAAGGACAAACTGAACTATAGCTTGACTGAGAGAGAAAGTGTAAGGATTTATGTTTTGATATAATAATTGAAAAATAGTTTTGGACTAATTTGAAAAGGTTTCAAAAATGGTTTTAAGTTCAAACAACTTGAAAATAAGTTTGAGAAGTTTTTGAGAGGTTTTGGAAATGTTTTAAATATTTTAAAGTAGCCAAACTAACGTTTTCAACACAGGCATACCGATACGGTATACCCCGTATAGATACGGTCCAAGGGTTTCAGCTATAGTATTTTCCAGTAACCAAAAATTGTACCGATACGCCCCTAGGCGTATTGATATGGAGTGGATCGTTTCGATACACCACGTGGCGTACTAATCCAATTTTCAACCACCCCAACGGCTATTTCCCAATGGCCATTTGAATTGCAGGTCGTACCGATACAGACCCTGGCGTTCAGATATGGCATATCAAAACGGACCAAGGCATACCGATATGCATAGCCACGATGAGCTTAACGGCTAGTTCTCGTACCTATACGCCTACCCGAGTACCAATACGGAAAGCTGCATAACTGCATTTATTATGGGAAAAATAAGCCCCAACGTCTCCAATTCAATCCCAACGGTCTCAAACGGCTAGGAACTCAATTGGGAGTATAAAAGGGGCCTTCAAGCTTCAGCAACAGCTAATGCTTCCATTGTCAACAACATTATGATGTCAAAATTGTCTTAGAGCTTAAATTTCTCATTCTTTGTATAGACAACACTTGTGAGCTAAATTGTCAATGTATGCTCAAGTGTTTTAGGATTTGAATGAGTGCTTAAAGAGTGCAAACATCTACCTTGTAGAGAGGATTTCTTGTTTGCTTTATTTCTTTTGTTTGAGAGGATTCCCAAAGCTTGGGTTGTAAGCTTTGGATGCTAGACTTGGTAATTGAGTCTAGGTTGTAAGGCTGCCTCCTAAGCCTTGTTAAAAGGGGAAGAAATCTTAGTGGATTTGGGAAATCCTTAGTGGGGAGCTAAGGTAGTGGATGTAGAGCTTGCTAAAAGCTTGAACCACTATAAATCCTTGTGTCCATTGTCTATATTTTTGCTTCCACCACATACACCCAAAAATCGACTTCTCCACCACTTGGCAAGTAACTCGGTTGAAGGAATTCGAGCTCAATCAAACTCTTCAGAAAGGCATGAAGGTTTCATCTTGTGTAATAGTTAGACACCAAAATTGGATCAAGCTTTGGCCTTTTTTGGATTGGTTGAGTAGATAGGGTAAGAAGCTCTTTCCCTTCTTTGAAATTTGTTAAAAGTTTGAATTTCAACTTTAATGTCTTTAGGAATTCTTAAATTCAAATGGATGAATATGCTTTCTTGTATGTTTAAGCTATGTGAATTTGTTAAAAGAATTGTATATAGGACTAAGTGAATAGTATACATGATGAATGATCAAGGTTTTTTGAAATTGTAATATAGTTTGAGATGTCAAGTGCTTGATCATGATTTATAAAGTTGTTGAGATGGATTAAGTGTTTGAATGGGTCATTGGTCTGATTGTGTAATTTGAGTATGGAGCTTGAATTTAGCTACATTGCTTGCTAGCAATCAACTAAGGATTTTTATGATCTAGAATAAACTGTTAAGGGACTGTTTTGTACATATATTGGATTGTGCATATATTGGACTATTTTATAAATCTAAAATGAATGGACTATTTTGCAAAGCTTAAGGACTATTTTTACAACTAAAAATGGATTGAATTTGTAAAAATAATGCATGTTTTGAAAACCAAAAAATTTGGGACTGCTTTATAAAGGTTACTAAGGATACTATTTGCAAATGAAATAAAGTTACCAAATAGTACAGGTTGGGATGAAGAAATTGAATTCTATGTTGGTCTCTAATTGGTATTTTGATTAGAGATAATAGTTAAGATACAGAGCAGTACATTGCGTAGGTAGAATTGAGCAGTAATTGTATGCAAGTTAATACTGCAGAAATGCAGTTTGGTACAATGCAGAAATGCATTTTTGGAATAATGCAGAAATGTAGTCTATATGCAGGATTTTAAAACATTTTGAATGCAGTCCATATGCAGTTTATAGTATGTTGTAATGCAGTTTTCAAGCAACCTAAATTGCAGTATAATGTAATAAGTATGCATGTTGTTTGAATATTAAAGAATGTAGTTTGATTCATAAAAGAGATTAGTATCCAAAGTAAAGAACTCATGAAATTGTTACAGACTTTTTTTTGAAAATGTTTGTATGATAATGAAATCAAGGATATGAAATAGTAATAAAGGATTATTATAGTTTGCAGTTTTGGTTATATGGAATATGGATTATTTAATTGATAAGGAAGTTTGGTGTGATATATATATATATAATTATATATGTATTGTTACATAAGTATTTGAATAATTATACTTTAGATAGAGAAAACTATTTATAAGATTGAAGTGAATAGACTCTAATGATTGGTTATTTTGAGGTACATGTATTGATAAAGAAGATGTTGCTAAATGGAAGCTAGGAAAGGATTTGGTTAAGTAGCAAGATGTTATTGTGATTAAGGTATTTTGTAACTTCGGAATATAAGGTGAGTGTAGTTGCATTGTCTCAGATGACAAGGTGTCATTTCGAATCCTGAATTTATGTTTTAATATATGAAATGCATATGTATGAATGCGTATGAACATCTTTGCAAAAGGCTCAAGTAGAGTATATTGGGGAAGGACATTCAAGCATGACATCTTGATAAGTTCATTGTTTATATTGCATTACATATGCATCATGTACCTTGCTATGCTTGATAAGATTTTAACAAGGGGTAACTTATTCTCGTTTGAAAGTTTAGAAATCAAACTATAAACTCTTTTACCATAAATCTTTAGTAAAGCAAATCAAGACTTAAAATGGTATAAGTTAAGAACTTCTAAATTTATCTCGAGCTATTAGCTCATCTTTGCCATAAGCTAGTAAATAAAGAAATAAGTAAGGTTACCTTATGAAAAAAGATACCCTGTCTAACTTCAAAACATAAAATATTTAAGTTGCCTAAACAATGGAAGTCCTTAGACACTTTGGCATAGTGAAAAGGTATAATTCGGGACTACGGTCCACGAGCTACGGCTCATGGGTGACGACCCTATATGTGATATATTGGCGACAGTATGAGGTAAAGGGGGAGAGGGTAAGGAGACTGACAATAGTTGGTTGGATAGAGAAGAGAGGTTAGGTCTGTTGTGCTATAAACTAGACATTGCTTTGTGCTGGGTGAATCTTAGATCAATGCTACATATGTCAAAATGTGATCCAAGGCAAATGTTTTTAAAAGACGTGAACTTTGTAAGAAATTTGATAAGAACTCTAAAAAACATTGATAATAATTCTGAAAACTTTGATAAGAACTTCGATAAGCCTTGATAAGACTCCAATTAGATAAGTTTTGAACTCTGATAAGTTTGATAAGAAATTCAAAAGAACTCAATTAGAACTCTGAATGAGTTTCGATTAAGATTTGAAAGAATAGGAACTCCGATAAAGCTTCCAATAAAAAAAGCCTTGAATAAGCTAAGATTAAGACATAAACTCTTATTGCTACATTATGCTTGTATTCCTTGAATTTTCCACTCAATATCATTGTTATTATACTTTGTTATTTTAAGGTCACCACCTCGCTTAGGCTATATAAGCATAATACATTCATTGTCATGCATTTCCAAGATTGAAGAAGCTCTGTGTTTTGATCATGTTCTAAGCTTCCAATAAACAAAGCCTCGAATAAGCTAAGATTAAGACATAAACTCTTATTGCTACATTATTCTTGTATTCCTTGAATTTTCCACTCAATATCATTGTTATTATACTTTGTTATTTTAAGGTCACTACCTCGCTTAGGCTATATAAGCATAATACATTCATTTTCATGCATTTTCAGGATTGAAGAAGATCTGTGTTTTGATCGTGTTCTAACGCTGCAAGTCACTTTTTCTAAATTTCTATGTATCGTTTATGCATTCCTTAAGAAAACTCCTAGAGAGGTGGCATATGAAATTTTTATAAGTTTAGTAGTATATTGAGTAAAAATGTTTGTTATTATTTCCTTGGGATGTCAGACATTTATCTATGAATGCAATAAGATTGATTTTTGTATGACTTGATTCTTTATATAGTCTATGCTTAGTTATAAGAACGATGGGAATAAATGTCTATGCATGTTGGATTTCTTTACAATCTAATTTGTTTATGAGAAATTAGCAATATAACAATTGGTTAAGTTCGATCAATAATATTCTATGTATTTATTATCTTGTTTAGTGAACTGATCTATTCTAAACCGAATTGGAGTGTTTGTGAGATAGGTATTTGAATAAAGGAATGATTAGGAATTTTGGAAAAAAAGGTTAATAACTTTGTACGCTTTAGGTTCTTCATCCATGACACAGAACAATATCATTGAAAGTCTAATTGTCGTGGCAAGAGTAATTGTCATGGCAAAACTAATAACTTACAAGTATGTAAGCTATCTCTTGTATGCTTGATAACGCTTCTTAGTCTGGTTTACTCCTAAACTGAGTAAGGGGTGTTACTAACTTGAAATCTGTAATAAGACCTATTCAAATAAAGGCTTATAGCTTAATGATCTCGTTTGAAAGATTTTGATTTTGTTTGGACAATTAAAACTTTATAATAAAGTCATGTAGCATGTTAAATTTTTGGAATGTTATAATAAAGTTGTATCACTTAAGTTTGATTCAAGAAAATTTTTGTATGCCCTTGAATTAGTGAAAGTTTTACATCTTGATCATGTGAATTCTTCTTTTGATTTCTATGTTTTTTCTGGTGACATCTTCGATCCCGGTTTCCTTATGAATCGAGTAGAGTGTATTACAAGGAGTTTATTTGGTTTTACTTAAAACTAGTCAAAATAGTTTTCTCCCGTAACTAAATTTCTCCAAAATTTTTCTCTCAAATTCTCAGAAACCAAACTACTATTTTCTCTCCAAATATTCAATGGGTTCATCTTTTTAATTCTACATTTGATTTCAACAATGATTCTTCATCAAACTTCTATTTCTACATTGCATTTCTCTTCAAATCTAGCCAATTAAGGAAGGGGTCAACTATTAGAAGTGATTTTTTTTCTCTCCTCCAGTCAAGGTTCTTTATTGAAATTCCCAACTTCTTGATCCTTTACAATTGATTTTTGTTATGTATTGATGATTGAATCAAGAAAATAAGGTTTTATATTGATTTTGTTAAGGAATTTGATTGACTTGTTATGGATCTAATTTGTTGTGATCTTGATTGAGTTAGATCATAATTAAAGTTTATATTAATATTATGAGATGTGATTTGCAAAAGAAATCCTGAAACTAATAGAATTGCTAATTTCCTAGGTTGATTGAAGTTAGTTTTTGGGTTGTTTATAGTTTTAAATGATTGTTAGAGGTATAAGGATGTTTAGAAAGTGTTTTTGGCTGGGTTTTGATAAGAATAAGATGTTGAATTCGTAGGTTTGTTGATTAGTGTTGGGTGGATGATGTTTGAGATGGATTTTGGTAGTTTCGGCTTGGTTTCAGAAGGTTTATGTTAATGATGCAGGGGATTGTGTTTGGCAGTGAGTTTGAATGCATATTGATGCATTTTCCCTCTAGCTTTATTTGTTTAAAATAAGGGAAATCGAGGCAAGGTTGCCTATTGGTGTACGTCGCATTCTGGAGGCTTAATTTTCTTTGGCGAGCAATACAAAGTGTATCGTTGAGTTAGTATTCGCGTTAAGCTCTTTAACGGTTTGGTCAATGGATCATGGGAGTTTAGTTTAAGCCTAAAAAGTTGAACTAAGCTCAAGCGTAAGTGGTTCTTATTTCGTTTGATTAATGGTTTTATTATGAGCTTGCAGATTAATGTTGGTTTAAACATGGTAATATCAACGTCGATGTCAATATTTCGATAGCAATAACAATATCAATGTTGATGTTCAATAAGAATGGCAATATCTATGGCAATGTTTCGATGACAATGGCAATATCAATATCCAATTTCTATGACAATGACAATATCACTATAAGTGGCTATGGCAATGACAATATTGATGTCCGATGATTGATGTTTCTATTTTTCAATGCTTCAATGTTGTCAATGACAATAGCAATGTTTCTGTAAACAATATTTCAATGCAATAACTTACCGATGCTTACCAATATAGTCTCCAAAGAGATTTGGTGCAATATCCTTAGAGACAATGTTAGCTATGCAATATTCGATGTCAATGAAATTGGGAAAGTTACCTAGCCTATTCCCGAGACTCTGACTACACTCATCGTGCTTCCCAAAGCTTCTACGACTCTTGGATTGCCACTCCCTTGTTCTTAGCTTTATATGGAGATAATGGTCCTTCCTTCTCCAACTCTTGAGCTAGGTAAAGACAAGAGGAAGTGTTAAAATCAACACAACAATATTGATATCAATATTAAGACTTAAAATGGCTATTTTGCTATTAAGTCTTCCATGGATTTGAGCTTGGGAGACATGGGTCTAGCTATTATGTTCAACAACTTCAACTTTTAATTAAGCATAAATTATCCAACAATCGTTTGGTGGCTTTAGCTTGCCAAATTGATGGCAACACGATGGAATCAAGAAATTGAAGAAAACTTGAGCTTGAAACTATGTAAAAATGGAGGTGCTTGCTTAAAGGCGGGGAGGTGCTTGCTTGAGTAAGGAAGAAGATGAGGTTGAGAGATGAGGGCAATGCTTTTAAAGTTGTAAAAACTCTATTTCCCTATATCAATGACTGGTGAAGCTTTCCCTCCTAGGTGGGTAAGCTTAAATTATTTATTTTTATCTTTTTATCCTTTTGTTGATTTAAAGAAAAATAAGTAGCCATCAAAATATCAGCTTTTCCATCACCTTTGGTCATCTTCACGTGGGGTGGGAGGCATGCTAGGAGGTGAATCATCCCAAAATGGGATAATTACAAGGGTAGTCCCTCAACTTTTCAAACTATACTTTTGCCCTTAACGTTTTAATTTTTACAATTTAGTCACTAAATAACTTTCAATAAATTCAATAAGGTCCTTAATCAATAAATTGACTCAATTAGAGTCTAATATCAGAGTAATTAACCCTACAGTCAAAGTCAATGCAATATTTGGACATTTTCGGTGTAGGTTTCCGATCGCCGGAACCCAATTTCGACTAGACCAGTTTTCAGGGTGTTACAATTATTCCCCCTAAGAAAAATTCATCCTCAAATTTTTACCTAAACTGAAGAGGTGAGGGTATTGCTTCTTTATTGTCTCCTTCGATTCCCAGGTTTCTTCCTCAATAGTGTAGCTCCTCCAGAACACTTTGACCAATAGAACAGATTTGTTGCGAAATGTCTTAACTTCTTTTGCAATAATCTGAACCGGTTCCTCCTCATAGGTCAAATTAGGTTAAATTTCTATAGATCCTGGCTCAATAATATTCGAATGGTCGGAGCGATATTTACGAAGCATCAATACGTTGAATACATCGTGAATCTTGCTCAGCTTTGAGGGCAATGACAATCTATAAGCCACATGGCCAACTTTTTATGTAACCTTAAAGAGTCTAATAAATCAGGAACTTAGCTTCCCGTTTTTACCAAACCTCAGAATCCTCTTCCACGGTGTAACTTTGTGGAAGGCTTTCTCACCAACCTCATACTGTATATCCCTTCGCTTGAGATCAGCATAGGCTTTTTCTCACCAACCCATTCATGTGCACTTGGAACACACTAGATGGAACAATTTATTTCTCGGAGATACTTGGTATTTACAGAAAAGGGGAACACTGAACTTCTAAAAATTCTGAACTAATTTTAGAAATGAGTTCCCTATTAAAAAGGGCTTCGTAACCAACGTCTCCAACTAGGTGTTCAGGAATTGATACATTAGGATCATACAAGATATCATATATATCAGGAATGTTCTAAACATTTTGGGCAACAGGGGCAATCTGATCATTTAACTACCAGGGGCAATTTTGTAATTCATCCCAATAGTGACAAAATAGTGATTTGCAAGATCAAAGGTTTCTATGATTTATCAGGTTTCCAAATCCACTCGAACTAACAGACCCCAATATTGCGGTACTTACCAAGTATTCGGACATATGTATCTCACATGTATTTATTCCTTAGAATCGATGCATTTCATAATTGTACACACCATCTTCACAAAAGAATACTAAAAGTACTCCGAATAGTTGAACATGTATTCATTCGGTATTTTTTTAACCTTGTAACAGCATCAGGAATAACCGAAATACTTGGGTCATGTTCCACAACCTTAAGGGGTATCACCATCATTTAGGTTTTATCAGTACTTTAATGATTTATCAAGGGCATTTACTGATTTTGAGTTATGGGGGTATTTAACTCTTTTCAAAACACGAGGGTATTTCAATCATTTTGATCACTTCAGTCATTAAAATATTTCTAGTAAAATTTGTTTTCAAACGTTTATTCTAAAATCAGGGAAAGATAGGTATTTCACAATCTCGAAGGTTGAAAACTTGTTAGAATTTTCCAAACAGATCAATAACTTAACGAGCTGAATCAAGAGTTTAATCAGGTTAAACATGATTTCCTAGATCATTTCTACTAACAGGGGTATCCAAATCCTTTATACACTTTAAAGGCATTTTCATCATTTCATAAACAAGTATCTCAAAACTTAAATATTTTAGCCAGAATAATACGAATTGAAGGTTTCGAATTTAGTTGCTTTATCAATTATTCACTAAACTTGGATTTCTTATCTGTCATCAAATTCTTATGTGAGTCATTCAAGTCTTAACCAATTTACTTCCCTTTATAGAAATCAATACAACTATAAAATATTCAATGATAACCACGTGAATAATCATATTCATTCATGTATTAACCAATTTACCAACTAGTACCGTAAAGCATGCAAGAGGTAGTAAAGTATTACCTCGATTTTGAGCCACATCGATTGACCATTGACTCCCTTTGATAACTTTTGAACTTGAACTCGAGCTTGACGTCCCTCAAAATCTCGGATAGAATGTGAATACCTTCAATTAAACGTACTTCTTAATCAGACCTCAACTTAATTATGCTGCTCTTAAATTGAATAATTAGACATAATTGCATGCCCAGGTTCAAGGTCAGATTCGGAGGCTATCATGTTAGAATTTTGCTAAACAAACTTCAAAATCGGACTCAGGGCATCAAAAAACTCAAACTATGAATTTTTGGAAAAATCAACTTTTGGTCAAAGTCAACAGTCAAATGGTCAAATAGTCAATGGGTCAAACGATCAAACTGTCAACGGTCAATGGTCAAATAGTCAACTAGTCAAGGGTCAAAGGTTAACGGGTTAACTTGGCTCAGTTCAGGTCGGACAGACTCGGTTCGGGTTGGACGGTTAAGACCAAAGGTTGTTGGACCTATATGCAGGTCGACCCATAGGAAAAATAACCCAGCTTTTTTATTTTGCTTATTGAGCCAGACCAGGTTTCGAGGTGAACCAATTCAATTCGAGACTAGATCGAGTCGAGTGCCGATCGAATTAGGCTTCAATGTGGGGGGCCGTCGACTATGGCAGTCGAAAATCACCCCAACAGCGCATGTTCACCATGTGTGGCCCTAAACACCAAAAAACTCCTCAAAATGATGACAACAATGCAGGAAATCTTATTAGTTTAAGATTTAGAAGCTTACCACAGCCTTGGAACAACGCAAAACGATTGCAAATGGTTTAAAACCAAATCAAAAAATTGAAGCCTTTCTTGGGTGAAGCTTCTCGAGGCTCCCCACGGCAAACGACATGATGTACCAACGAGTGAAAGACAGGGTTTTAGTTGTAAGACGACGACGAACCCAAAGACGATGGTCGTGTAAAGCATGAGTGACGAATGAGGCTTCGTTATAGCTCAATCGAAAAAAGAAACAGATAGAATACTTACTTTTTCGTCGAACTTCAAGGTGTACTCTATGGAAAACGGCAAGGAGTAACTGAGAGTGACTCTTGGGGTTCGGTCGAGAAGTGGCGACAGATCTATTGGCAGTAGCAGTGATAGCCACGACCGACAATAGCCGAGATGGGCGAAGATGGTGAAAATTGGTTGGTTAGAGACCTTTGGTGTTCTCTAGAAGTTTGAAAGTTTTAAATCCAGAGCCAAATAACATTCCCTGAATCATATAGGATTGGTTGTGTTTTAATTAATTCAGAATTAGCCACTAAGTATAGTTTAATAATAAGTTGACGTATAACTTAAATAGAAATTAGACTTAGCTCCACTAGCTAAGGCTTAAACTCATTCATCCATGGACACATGATCAAATCCCCACAACATCAATTTTGTCTTTTCTTTTCTTTTCCTTCTGTACATTTCAAGTAGCCAAAAAGGAAAGGGCTAATTAGGCCCAAGGCCCTAAACTATTGAAATGTTACCAATCCAACCTTATAATTTAAAATCATGCAATGCGGCCCTCAATAAATAAAATGAAAATTTTACCCTATAAAATTAGGGTGTTACAACTCTTTCCCCCTAAAAAAAGTTCGTCCTCAAAATTTACCTAAGTCAAACCGATGCAAGAACTGCTCTCTCATTGATTCTTCAGTCTCCCAAGTAGCTTCTACGGGGTTACAGTTGCTCCGATAAATCTTAACCATCTTTATAAGTCTACACCTCATAACTCTCTCGCCATGTTCCAAAATCTGTACAGGTTCCTAATAATATAAGTCTGACCTCAACTCCACCTACTAAACTTGAATGATATTGCTCGGATCTGAAAGACAACTTCAGGATAGATCCATGAAACACATCATGGATACGACTAAGCCAAGGAGGCAACTCAAGCTGATAAGCAATTTTCCTAATTCTCTAAAGAACTCTATTAAACTAGAGCTCTACTCATCTATACGTCCAAATTTCAATATTTTCTCATGTATAGAGATACTTGAACCTTACCTTAACTTCAACACTAAACTCGATGCCACAGTCTTTCAGATTAGCATAAGACTCTTGTTTGTCAGAATCTCAACTTGACAATCATGGGTAAATTTTTAACCAATTGGATAGTAATGAATAACTTACTCATTCATTCATATATACCTTCGATGACCATATCTTATACATAACAGTTACAAAGAAAAGTGGTCAATCCTGGGTATCAACATGAACTTTACATGATTAACATACGAAATTTATTGTGCAACTCAAGAATTATGCATCCAAAATAACCGAAGTTTTGGGAAAATATCACTTATTTACCTTCGGTGCAACATTCATATAATTGTTTCCGTCAGATATAGCAAAATTATCTTAGAATTCAAGCTTTCACCATGCACACAAACATTTTTCCTTCAGATTCATAATATTTCTATCCAATTTCCATCGGAATGTTCTCCAACATAATTATTATTAGATAAACCATTTCCTTCATGAAGTCATATATGTATAGCTTGATGTTGGAGGGATAGCCTCTCACAAATAATCTTATATCGGTCTTATCATTGAATCCCGAGGCTTGATACTTATCAAATTTCAAATTTATTAACATTAAAATAAGAGTGATTCTAGGAACTTTCCAATTCGGTTCATCAATCAGAAATTAGACAAAATACTTTGTTCTTTATGGCTTTCAGGACAAATCATGTTCAACTTGAAATCTTGCTAGAATCTGTCATACTCAGTCTCACAAAATCGAACATTTATTCTCAATCTAAATTAAATCTTTAATTTCACAGGCACCAATGATTTCATGTACTTTATCCAAATTCAAACCCATCACGTGAATTTAAAACACAGATGAACGCTAAAAAATTTCCTTGACAGCCCAAATCGAGCACTAGAAGACACAATACTTAGAATCACTTATTACAGAAAAAGATGTTTGACATTAGTATTCTGGCTCAGAAGAGTACGGTTATAACCTAGGGGTAAGTATTCACCAAACACACAATGATAGGCGATCGGCTGATCAACTCAAAAAAACTCAACTTTAAGCTCTGATACCACTAAATGTAACACTCATATTGATATAGGTTGATCGATCTAATCTGAGGTGTTATATTTGGGTCACCGGAGCGACCCACATTGAAATCTCAATTAAAACAAATTGTCAAATCATTTAAAATCATAAAACAAAATTTGAATTTAAAATACAAGTCTAGAAATTATACATTTAACAGGATAGTGTTCATAAATACACGTTATAAAATAAGTTTCAAACCTAATATAAAACAAGACGTGACATACATGCCCCTAAATTGCACAGATATTGTACTCCGTAAGTAGTGCCGAAGGAACTCCTATGCTGATGTCAATAGCTCCTATGCGATGGTAAAGAACATCATGAGCTTGGAAAAGCTCAGTAATACAGAACTACCAAGAGATGCTAAAAGCAAAAGTAGGTACATGGCAAACATAATACCGTCATGATGTTGTGGGCAACTACAAACTCCAATTACGATTCGATATTTTAGTAAAGTGTTATTTTTAAAGATAACAGAGTTGTTCTTTATTCAATCACTGGGTATTAGGCGAGAAGCCTATAGTTCGAAGAATTAGAAGAGAGGTAGATTACGGAAGTTGAGCTAGGGAGTTTAGTGTGTTCCAACAGTGCGAACAGTTCCACAAAACTGGATCTATAAAGTCGTTAACCCATGCCCATTGGGCATAGGTGCCATCCTAAGGGGATACCTTAGGTCCAATAGAAATCAACCTAGCCGAAGCATAGGAACCTGATACAGTAGGAATCATCCTAGCCAAAGCATAGGAACCTGATACAGTATGAGTCACCATAGCCGAAGCATAAAAACCTGATAAAGTAGGACAGCCGAATCAGGGCTGAACTTACAGAGACATCATATCCTTAGTACCCAGTAAAACAGTATAGGAAGTAGTAATAGTAATTAGTAGTAAGCGGTAGTAGCAGTAGATATAAAATAGACGATTATTTTTAGTGAAACAGTAACTAGAGAGCATGTTTTTTAGATCAATTACAGATGTATATTTCATACAGATAGAAGTGATGATTCAGATTAGAGAGACAGTCTTGGTTTCAAATTGGAGATAATATTCACGTACACTTGGAACACACTAGATGGAACAATTTATTTCTCGGAGATACTTGGTATTTACAAAGAAGGGGAACAATAAACTCCTGACAAATTTGAATTAATTTTAGAAATGAGGTCCCTATTAAAAAAGGTCTTGGAAACCAACGTCTCCAACTAGGCGTTCAGAAATTGATACATTAGGATCACACATGATATTAGATATATCAGGAATGTTTCAAACATTTTGGCCAACAGGGGCAATCTGGTCATTTCACTACCTAGGGTAACTTCGTAATTCATCTCAATAGGGACAAAATAGTTATTTGCAAGATCAAAGGTTTTTATGGTCTATCAGGTTTCCAAATCCATTCGAACTAACAGACACCAACATTACGATACTTACCAAGTATTTGGACATATGTACCTCTGTAGAAAAAATATCGCATGGCAAAAGATTAAAGAATCAGTGTAAATATGCAAGTAAATAAAGCCAAGGATTCATCTTTTGTATGTAGGTATACACGGTCAACAAGTAATAAACTGTCCAGGAATTAGCTGCCACGATTAATACTTGTGAATTGGGAAATAAAAGATGATGGCAATAGATTAAGGTAACGAATAAAGAAAAAGAACTAAAAGTAAAATAAACTGAAGTAAAGTGAAGATTATGGTGATGAAATAATTATAGTCTGGCAAACAGTGGGTGCAAGAATGATAACAAAGATTTGGCAAATGATGCCTATATTTCACACTTGCTATGCTAGCTATTAATAATGTCCTGCCTTGGATTTATTGTCGAGCAGATTTGAAGAATAGTATTACCTCTGTCGATGGTAATACCCTAAGTTAACCATGGTAAAACCCCTATATGTCTATAGTAAAGTTTTTCATTAATTGACTCGATTAAGTTTCAATCTATACTCGTAAGGGGTAGATTAACTTCATGTATAAGATCATCTACTTGAACATCTATTGTCGAAGTTTTTTTCTTTAGTACCCGACAACTGATCGTTGCCCCTTAAGTCTTTTAAGATATTAAGGTACAATAAGCATACAATGCCAACTTTCTTATGGCAAAGAATTTAGGAAAATTAAGTACTAGCAGATAGAAAATAATGCCAAGGCATTTAAATTATTAAAAACAAAACATAAACCAAGCGCTCATCGCGAACATCCCCTAACCAATCAAGAGTTAGTTCATGGTTGGGGTAAATAACAGCTAATATAAGTTTGAAATCATTCTTTAACACGGGAAAGAAATACAAAAGATCAGCAACGAACTAAGGCAAAGAAGAAGGTCTTTTGATGCAGCCCTTCCATAGATTCCATATGTCTCATGGAATCTTTAAGCCTTTGATCTTGTTGTCTCCTATTCCTCTTTCTCCATTGTTGTAGACCACTTCTCAAGTTCAAGCCTTCATCTTCTTTAGCGCAACACCTCTCTTCTTCTTTTTTCTTCTCTTCCTCTGGCTCATCGATCAAACTCTCTTTAAATAGGCATGCGTGAAAACCCTAGATTGGGTTTGAATTTGAAAACTGGTTGTGTGATAGTATAAGCGTGTTATTATCTTATCATCTTATCTCCTTATCCTCTTATCTCTCCATTTGAAATTTATGGCTGATGTCATCGACCGTTATTCTTTTTCTATCCAAGCTTGACGTTATTTTTCCTCTATCTTATCTGGTGCTATTTTTTCAGAGTTTGATCAAATGCTATTTTCTCGCAGTTTGATCTGGCCCTATTTTCTCGGGCTTGTATTGCCAAGGGTTCTTGGCAAAACTCTTCTTGCAACTTATTGCCAAGGGTGCTTGGCATTTCTCTTCTAATCCTCTTGCTTTGCTCTACCAACTGCTAATGTCCTGCTCTGCCAAACCCACTCTGCCATCAAAACCAACAAAACAACATTTCACTCCAAAAAATTACAAATTCTAACCCCTTAATGTAAACACATGATTTTACTAACTAAAATGCATATATGTATACTCAAAGTCAAGCAAAAGCATAACAATATGTATATGAAAAGTACTACTTTTAAGAAGTTAACACACCCCTAAACCTAGCTCATTGCTTGTTCTCAAGTAATGCAAAGAAAAATCTATAGAAACAGAAAACACGAAAAGTACCTCGGCAAAAATTGTCATGGTTCCCAACACCTGCCAGCTAGCATAATATTATCCTAGGTCTGTCCTTGGATATTCAGTGTATCAATGCCAAGCAAATAAACAAATTCAAGTGCAGCAATATAGTTCTAGTCTAAGGTCATCAAGAGTATAAAATGTACGGGCAATCTGCATCAAGTTTACTTAACTCCCTTAGCCAACTTTACTACCCAAACTCAGAATTTATATTTATATTTTTTCCTTGTTTTTTCTTTATTTGCCAAGGGTGATTTTATGCTGCCATTTAATTAGGGTCGCATCATGTATTGTTTGGCTTGAGATATAAGAGGGAGCAAACCACGAATACCCACATTAATCCAGATTACATCACTAAGCTAACCCATTACATTTATACCCTAAAGTTATGTTGGCTTGAGAACTAAGAGGGAGCAAACCACGAAGACCCAAGTTAATTATTTTCCTTAAGGCAAATGAGTGTTCTAAAGTTTTTTTAGCTTTTGGAAAAACGTTGTTGCCTTATTGTTTCTTTCTACACTGGCATTATTTTTTAAGTTCAGTTTCAAGCGAACCTAAGTTAGTTTCGCAGACTAAATGCATACCTCGTGTAGAGTAAAACTAAAGTTCCCTAAACTAGAGTTCAATTGCCAAGCTACTTGACAATGCTAACCTGTTGGCATAGAAGTTCTAAATTCTAGTTTCTTCATCGAACATATAATCTAGCACAAATTCTCCTTAGCAGTGTTGTCAAAAATTATAAGTACAAAATTGATCGAGGCAAAAAAATACCAGTTTGGTATGCATGTTCTAAATCCTATATGGCAAACATAATGCAAACTGAAATATAAACATGAATGTCATGGCAATGAATGTAAGGCAACCCACACCCCCAAACCTAAGGTGTGCATTGTCCTCCATGCATGAAAACACATATATACAAATGCAATGCATGCTTGAAATGAAAAAACATGAATGTAAGGAGTTAAGGGGATGAAGGCTCCTCTGAGGAATAATTTTGGTGAGTGAAGTGAGTCTTTTTTTTATTCATGGCATTATCTACAGGTACTTCATCTTCAGACTCAACGTCCATATGTTGGGTCTTAGTCTTGGCAAAATTTTCTTGGGCAGATGATACTGGTACAGTGGCATCAGATTGCTGAGCTCTGGTATGATCAGGCTGATGGTTGGCTGGCATTCTTTTTGATGTATGGAGCTCAATTGGGAACTCCGAATATGGTGGAAAAGGGTTGGTGGACATTGCTTCAATAGTTGTCTTCAGGTCACAGTCTCTGTCCCTAATATACTGCCAGAGTGCTAGGTTTTGCTCCTTAGCTTTTTGAAAGTTCTAGAAGAGGAGTTCTTGGTGTTGATAGATCTAGGAGAGTAATGCCACAACATTAGCTGGCAATTGAGTGGTCGATTCAGCCTTGGGTGTCTTGGAAGCATAACTCGGCATGGTCTCTTGGCAAATTTTCATTTCCTGAGAATCAAAGAAACCTTTCAAAATAGAAAAAGAAATAAAACTAAAAATTTAAAACTGAGATATACTAAGTACTGAAAAGAAAACAACTGTCATAAATTATTCACAATGACCATGCTAGGTTGGCAGAAAGTTACTAAATTTTTGCAAGGAGAATGGTCTACTTGGCATTAATCTGATTTCCTTCCCAGGAGTGCTTCAGTTTGTGGCCCTTGGTTGGTAGATGGTAGATTGTGGCAATTTGTTGCTTGAATAACCAACTTAGAAAACTGAAGAATTTCTTTCCTTTGAGTATGCCAAACTCTCGATTGCATAATGAAGAAGAATGTTTTGCCATGGTGGCTTTGAACAACCACCTTAGAAAATCGAAGAATATTTTTGTTGTCGAGGCATAGTCATCCTCATCCTATTCCAAAGTTGTAGCAGTCTTCAGTAGATATTTAGTTTCTTGCTATGTCATCTCTGGCATTTGTGTTACAGCAAAATTTTTCTGCTTCAACTCTTCTTTCTCTTTTATTTGGACTCCACTTTTCAGTCCAGTAACTAGCCATCTAAGCACACCTTGCTTCATGATATTTGTCCTGGTCATAATCGATCTTTGTTGTTGCTCAATTGTCTTGCCATCTGTTTCTCCTATGGGAATTTTGTGCATGTAGATTGTTGGGCTTATTCCTATAAAGTCAGCAATGGTCCACCTTAGAGCTTGCTTATGATTACCCAGTGTTGGTAATAATCTAACTTCTTGGTCCTCAGTTAATTCTATGGCAATGACAAATGGCAAAATGGACTCATTTCTAGGATAAGCATATTCAAGATGACTTGGAAATAGTTTTAGTTCCAGCTTTGGTGGCTCCTCAATGGATGGATTTGGTGCATGGATTTCTCTACCAGCTAACTCTAGTGATTCAGGCCTCCTGCAGTAGCTAATGGCTTTATGCGGCATAGGTGGTTCATCAAATCCTTCTCTTGTAGTATCTTCATCATTCAGCACCATGGCATCAAAATTTGTTCTCTACAATTCAATGCCAAGTTCTCATCTAGAATGGATTCCTTTAGTCCAACTGCATGGTATTCTTCAAGTTCATCTACACACTTAAGAGCCTTGTAAACATTAAAAGTAACATTTATTTGTCTTACCAAGGTAGGGTTGGCATTAGGTTGTGATCTGGCATTACTGGTGCTTGCTTTCACTTTCTCAGCTTCCTTGGCTTCTTCTACTGGCACTGATTTATGCTCATGGTCAACAATTGACTCTTTTCCTTTCCATCTATTATTCTCTACATCACTTGGCAAAGTGCCTGGAGGTCTATGTAACACCCATTTTTCGTATTCATCGCTGAATAAGAGTTAGGGATGTCACATGATACTTGTAAAATAATTCTTTAATATTAAGAAAATCTTATCTTTGACTGTAAAAATAGTTAATCGCATAAAATTTAAACTTAATAATTTCACATTCAATTTTGAACCTAGATTCAGGCAACAACTTAACAGTTTGATCCATTAGCATATAATTAATAAAACTGCCTAATTTAAAATCATTCAGATTCTGAATAAAATATGATTCATATTAGAGCAGACTTCATATTTTACTATACATGTCAACTAGTAAATATCAAACAACAAAAAAAATATATTATTGATACTGATGTACCTGTTTTTGACTGATGATGATCGCTAATGCTCCTTACTCCCAACGCTTCTCTTTTCCTACGCGTGAAACAATCACACGCTAAGTATAACTTAGTGAGGCATTATAAATAATCATAAAATAATTATCGAAATAAATGAAAACATGGTTAAGCAAAATCATATCAAATCTTTCATATACTTATAAACAATCACATATAAGAAATGGTGAATTTCATATACATTTACTTTATAATTAGCCCAAGAATTTGTATAAAGAGAAACTAAAGTATGCAAGGTCGGTACTCCTTGAGTACTAGTCACCAAAGTGACGATAACGTATAGACACATAAAGTGCTGGAAACATATACACACATAAGTGCCGAAAACATATAGATCCGAAGATCGGTGTATAGCTATACTGCAGTCCTTGACTGCTAGACCTCTAATGGCATGTCACTATACTGTAACTCTCTATCATAAACTTAGGCAAATAATTTCATATAATTGACTTGTAAATTATCATTTGATAAATGATTCATTTATCACTATTATTCAATAATAACTTATCAAAATAAAACATAATACGGCAATTCATACCCTAACATGTACTAACCTTTTTCCTTTGCCTGTGAATCATCATATAACTTATAGAAAAACCATATTATCATTTTAATAAAATCAAATAAATATAATTTATAAAAGTTTACTAAAATACATTTCAAAACATATAAATGCATTCACCTAGGCCATTTATTATCTTGCCTCACTAAGCTTACTCATTAATCTTTTCATTTCCTTGAATACTTGTACCTTCCCCAGTATTTCTTGCAACTGTAGAAATCAATTGAATATGCTTATTATTATACACTTACTTAATTTGAGTCTAACATTGCCAAATAAAATACTAATGTTTGCCAGGTATCCCACTTTGGGTCCTTAGTGACCATTTTGAACATTTGGCAACTATTCATGCCTTAATTTTCAATTCTTCCATTTTAATCCCTTACTTTCTCATTCTTGCCAAAATGGTACTTTTTCATCAACTCAAGCTAATTTGATCATAATTTCAACAATTTACAGATTAGTCTCCCTTCAAAATAAAATTTCCAAAACCATACCCTTATTTCTTCAAATAGCCGAATAGGTCCCTAAACTTTTTCAAATATTCAATTTGGTCCCAAATTGTCAATTCAAGCTTGAAACGTCATTTCCTATTCATTTCCATCATCAATTAAATTTTGACAATTTAGTCCCAAATTTTCTTCAAATTTTCAAATTAGTCCTTAAAGGGAATTTAACCTTCAAACAACAAAATTGAACTTCCATCATCTATATAATGCTTCAAACATCATAATCTAACCATTTTCATCCTTAATTCTCAAAACACTAATAAATCCCTAAATTTTAAGATTAGGGTTTATAACTTTCAACATAAATTTAACTTGATTTCAAGCTTGATTTCAACAATACTAAGCTTAATTCATCAACTACTACTTGAATTCCATCAATTTTCCATGAAACCCTAATTTCTCTCTCTTCAAACCCTAATCCAAAACTTCATAATTCCATGCAATTTTACTATCAAAATGTAGAGAATGAAGAGTTGATCACTTTACCTCAAAGAACCTTGCTTGAATTCTTGATCAAAAGCCTTGAAATTGAGCTAGAAATTTTTAAACCTTTTCCCCCATATTTTTTTTCTTCTTTTCGAAAGGGTGAAGAAGATGATGAACTTTGTTCATCATCTTTTTAACACTAAACCCAATATAAAATAGAAAAATGCCACATGTTATATAAAAATGAATTTTAAATTAATTTTTCTCTCTTTCCATAAATACCCTTCTAACTAAATTGAAATTACATCTAGTTCAAAATTATGCCATCCCATAACATTTGAACTAGATTAGTTCTAATCCAACCAGCCATCATTATTAAATAATCATAAAATATCATTTATGATTTTTGTTCGATCCAATTTCCCGATTTTCACCTTATACGATTTTTCCTCTATCGAATTATCAACTCTAATATGGGAATCATATATTTCCCTAATTCCATGAATAAATTCATATTTTCATATAAAATCCTCCATTTAATAAAGTCAAACTTAAAAATTTGACTTGATCCAAAAATACCGATAATTACCCGAAATCTTTATCGGGTATCATCTTTCTTGAAAGTCTTTCATTAAGCATTTATATGAATCTTTCCCATTTCTTCTGAGTCCTTTTTACAAATCAAAATACTGTTATGTGACACTTCCCAAAAGGTCACCCAAAACTTTTCTCTAATTTGAGCACGCTTAACAATTTTATTCGATCAAAATTTTATATTTTCTACTACATTCTAACCTCCAAAACTATTACCAAAATCCTTATTCTGATCGAATTTATCCTCATACTGAATAAAAATCATCTTTGGGAAAATTTACACTTGGGTCCCTAAACTTTTACCAACTTTTCATTTTGGTCACTAACTTTTATCTTTTGTCATTTTAGTCACTAAGTTAGCCTTATGCCAAAACCTTAGTCTAAATGACCCTTATATAACTTAGTAAAAATTTCAGGGGTATTACAGTCTAGCATTAAGTGCTCTGACAATCTGTCCTATATGAAACTCAAAGTTCCTCATGGATGCTGACAGACTCTGGACAGTTGTATCATTATGCTTTATATAATCTTGTAAGGTGTTCTCATTGGCATCACATTCTGGTTAAAACATGGTGGTGCATTGGTTTTCTGATGATGGGCATTAATTCGGTTACCTTTCTGGTTCGACCATGAAAAGTTTGGATGTTTCTTCCATCCTGCATTATAAGTATTAGAGTGTGTGTTAATATTATGATTGTAATTTCCAACAAAATATACCGATTCTGGGTTTGCTGGGATTCTTCCACTTTATGATCATCTCTACAAATAGTGCAAAACGGTTCTAATGCCTTTACTTCTCGGACTTCAACATGCTTTTGCATTGCCGCACTATATTAGTGACGTTGGCAATTTGAGCATTGATAGATGAAAGTGCCTCAAGTTCCAACTTTCCAGCCGCTCTTGTCTCGGCTCCCAATCTAGTGGTAGGGTATTGAAGACCATTGGTGCAATTCTTTCAAGTACGGCAT
The DNA here is from genome assembly GCA_019671005.1 of Hibiscus mutabilis. Taxonomy (NCBI): domain Eukaryota; kingdom Viridiplantae; phylum Streptophyta; class Magnoliopsida; order Malvales; family Malvaceae; genus Hibiscus; species Hibiscus mutabilis. Next base: position 22,894,595 of record CM033729.1, read on the forward strand.
ACGCATCATTATAATTTTTATCCAGAAATGAACCTTTTGTCGAGGTGTCTACAATGGTCTTGGCATGAGCATTGAGTCCGGTGTAAAAAATCTCCATCTGGATCCAAGTAGGGAATCCATGCATAGGACATCTTCTCAAAAGCTCCTTAAATCGCTCCCAAGTATACTAGAAAGTTTCATCATCAGCTTACCTGAAAGTAGTGATTTCAATCTGCAGCTTGGCATTAATTTTAGGTGGCTAGAATCTCATAAGGAACTTCTGGCATAATTCTGGCCACGAAGTAACTAAACCTAGTGACAAGGAATTTAGCCACAATTTTGCCCTATCTCGAAAGGAAAATGAAAAGAGCTTCAGCCTCACTGTCTCTTCAGTCACACCAGGCTGGTGAAATAGTTGGCAAACCTCCATGAATTGTTTCAAATGCTGTCTTGGGTCTCAATTAGGTGATCCATCAAATTGACCTACATTCATTAGCAATAGAATCATTATCTGTTTAAGTTCAAAGTTAGTCATACTTACCTTTGTACCGATTAGTCCTAGCATCAAACCATCTATGGTGGGTGCTAGGTGTTCTCTAATAAATCGTTCTTCAGGTATCTGAGCAGCAATCGCAGAAGCGGACGGCATAACTACAAGTATTGGTGGTATTTCCTGGTTATTGGCATTATTTATGAAACCTTTTTGCTCACTATTCCTATTATGAGCCTTTTTTCGACGTTCTCTTCTTAACCTATACATATACCAAACAAAATAAAATAAACAAAAAAATAAAAACAAGTAAAAATCAAAATAATTAATCTCATTGAAATCCTCGACAATGGGGCCAAAAACTTGTCGACGGAATATCACATGGCAAAAGATTAAAGAATCAGTGTAAATATGCAAGTAAATAATGCCAAGGATTAATCTTTTGCGCGCAAGAATACACGGTTATCAAGTAATATAGTAGTGAGTATAGTATCGTCTCCACAGGGATTGTCCAAGAATAATTGTCACAATTAATACTTGTAAACTGGAAAATAAAAGATGATGGCAATAGATTGAGGTAACGAATAAAGTAAGAGAGCTACAAGTAAAATAAACTGGAGTAAAGTGAAGATTACGGTGATGAAATGATAACAGTCTGGCAAACAATGGGTGCAAGAATGATAACAAGATTTGGCAAAGGATGTCTGGATTGCACACTAGCTATGCTAGCTACTAATGATAATAGTCTGGCAAACTTGACTAAATTTCACTCTATACTCCTAAGGGGTAGATTCGCTTCAGGTGTAAGATCATCTACTTGAACATCTTCTGTCAAAATTTCTCTCCTTAGTACCTGGCAACTGATCGTTGCCCCTTAAGTCTATTAAGATATTAAGGTGTAATAAGCATACAATGCCAACTTTCGTATGGCAAAGAATTTAGGAAAATTAAGTACTAGCAGATAGAAAATAATGCCAAGGCATTTAAATTATTAAAAACCAAACATAAACCGAGTGTCCATCGTGAACAACCCCTAACCAATCAAGAGTTAGTTCATGGCTAGGGTAAATCGCAACAAGTATAAGTTTGAAATCATTCTTTAACACAAGAAAGAAATACAAAAGATCAGCAAGGAACTAAGGCAAGGAATGAGGTCTTTTGACGTAGCCCTTCAATAGATTCCAGATGTCTCATGGAATCTTCAAGCCGTTGATCATGTTGTCGCTGATTCCTCCTTCTCCATTGTTGTATAACGCTTCTCAAGTTTAAGCCTTCATCTTCTTTAGCACAACACCTCTCTCTTTTTCTTCACCTTCCCCTATTATCGATCAAACTCTCTTTAAATAGGCATGCGTGGAAACCCTAGATTAAGTTTGAATTTGAAAATTGGTTGTGTGATAGGATAAGAGCGTTATCTCCTTATCCCCTCCTTAAATTCGAGCTGATCTGGTTCTAACTAGGGTTGACGTCATCAGCCTCCGATCTTTTGCCAACCAAGCTTGGCGTTATATTTTTTGCCATCTTATTTGGTACTATTTTTTGGAGTTGAATCCAATGTTATTTTCTTGCAGTTTAATTTGGTCCTATTTTCTCAGGCTGGTATTGCCAAGGGTTCTTGACAAAACTCTTCTTGCAACTTATTGCCAATGGTTCTTGGCATTTCTCTTCTAATCCTATTACTTTGCTCTGCTAACTGCTATTGTCCTACTCTGCCAACCTATTCTGCCAACCTGCCATCAAAACCAGCAAAACAACCTTTCACTAACTCCTTAATGTAAATGCATGATTTTACTAACTCAAATGCATATATGTATACTCAAAGTCAAGCAAAAGCATAGAAATATGTATATGAAAAGTAGTACTTTTGAGGAGTTAACACCGAGAGAAGACCTCTTATCCATGGAAAGTTATGATTTCTAACTCCTCGCCATCGAATAGGGGAGTGCATATGGAAGATCGTGTGAGTCCCTCCTCTGGAATATGGTCTTGACTTTGTAGTAACTCGTACCGCCATTTAAATTTTGCAAAATGCAATCATTTTTTAGGGTCGTCGGTAGTTTAATAGAGGAGTTTGAATCAAAGTCAGAAAAACTATCGGAGGAGGGCTGATGGAAAGAGAGAGATGACGATGGGCTAAGACTTTTTCTCTACCGTGCCATTGCATTGGGAGGATCTTGTGGAGGAAGAAAGTCAAGATTATCACAGGAGTACAGAAAGGTTGCTCTAGCAGAAGACTGATGTTGGTTACTGAAATGGGGAAACTTGGGGTTGAAGAATATTGAAGGTCGTAGAGGCAAAAGGTTTTGAGAGTGATTGAAGGAAGTCAACATTTAATGCTGATTATTTTGTTTAGTAGAAAACTGAAAGTATGCGGTGTGTGGAATAGGGTTGCGACGTGTGGCGAAGATATAGGTTATGGTGAAGGGTGGGAATGAAAATTCCTTGTTTTGAATAAGAAAACCCCTAAATCCCAACCAGCATTAAAACCATCTACTTTCCGGTTCTTAGAAGAACATTCAACCCTTTTTCTCTTCCATGTAATAAATGCCAAAACACATAAACATTACATAAAACCTAAGGCTAAAGAATTGCATAAAGTTAAATGCAAAAATTAAAAATGCATAAAATTAAAGGATAGAACTGAATGCACTAGGTATCCAGTAATGTGACTGAAGATTTGTCACAGTGAACCGATGCTTCTTTATAGGCCTTCAAGCGTTGTCCATTGACTTTGAAGATTGGGTCGTCCTTGAGATCCTTGATGTCCACAGCACCATGTGGATAAACTCTAACCACTTGGAATGGTCTAGACCAATAAGATTTCAACTTGCCTAGGAAGAGCTTTAAGTGTGAATTGTAGAGTAGAACAGTTTGGCCTTCAATAAAGTTTTTGGGCATTAATTTAGCATCATGCCACCTTTTAGTCTTTTTTGTAGATCTTGGCATTCTCATAGGCATCCAGACGATTCTCATCTAACTCATCATTATTCTTTTCCCAGCTAGTTGACAGTCCATGTTAATCTTCTTAATGGCCCAAAAGGCTTTGTGCTCTAATTCAACCGGTAAGTGACATTTTTTACCATAGACAATTCTATGGGGTGACATGCTCAATGGTGTTTTAAATGCAGTCCGATAGGTCCATAGGGCTTCATCCAACTTTAGGGACCAATCTCTACGAGTGGGCTTGACCATTTTTTTGAGGATCTACTTAATTTCTCGATTGGAAACTTCAGCCTGTCCATTAGTTTGTGGGTGGTATGCTGTGGCTATCTTGTGGTGGACTCCATATCGATACAGTGCCTTAGCAATCAACTTGTTGTCGAAGTGTTTTTCTTCATCACTGATAATGACCCGAGGGACTCCAAACTGAATGAAGATGTTCTTGTGCAAAAACCTCATGACAATGTTTGGATTGTTCTTAGTTGTAGCAATGGCTTTCACCCATTTGGACACATATTCTACCACGAGTAAGATGTACAGTTGTCCCTTTGAGGATGTGAAAGGTCTCATAATGTCAATGCCCAAACGTCAAAAAATTCAAATTTAAAGATGACTTGAATGAGAAGCTCATTACGCCGAGATATTTTTCCTGTCCTTTGTCATCTATCGCATGCTTTATAGTATGCATGGGCATCTTAGAACAGAGTTGGCTAATAGAATCCAGATTGTAGGACCTTTGCAGTAGTCATTTGTCCTCCACACGGGGTAGAGTGGCAATGGTATAGGATATCTTCTTGTTCTTCCTCAAGGACACATCTTCGGATCATCTAGGTAGTACACTGCTTGAAAAGGTAGGGCTCATCCCAATAATAGTAGCGTGCATCATGGCGGAATTTTTTCTTTCACTGACTGCTAAGATCACTGCGAAAAATACCACTAACATGAAAGTTAACAATGTCAGCGTACCACGGTAAAGCTGTAGCCTTCAAAAGTTTCTCATTAGGGAATTCTTCCTTAATATCATATGCAACAGTAGTATCACATGCATTCTCAAGCCTAGAGAGATGGTCGACTACCTAATTTTCAGTACCATTTCTATCAACTACCTCAATGTCAAATTCTTGCAGCAGCAATATCCATATAATAAGTCTAGGTTTAGCATCCTTTTTAGTCACCGGCGTAATACCCCAAAATCGGTCTAAAACTTTTCGACTTCTAATGATTGAAAAATATTTTTTTGGTATTTGAATACATCTTTGAATTTTAAATATGTAAGGGTGTGATAGGGATTTGCGATTAAATAAGAAGAAATTTTGATTTGTGGACTAAGGTAAAAAGGGTTAAAAAATAGGTTTAGTGACCTAAATATGAAAGAATGAAAGTTGATGGGCAAAGTGTAAGGCAAAGATCTTAGTACATTAAGTAAAAGCAAGGAAAAGATCAATGGCATGTGGTTAATTAAAACGTGTAGTTGCTTCATTCAGGAGGACTAAAGGCTTGATTTCACCATTTGCAAAAATGGTGGAGCAAGCACCTAAGTGCCATGCTATTATAATTTAGCCCTTTAGTTAATTTCCTTAGAACTACACGTGTATTTGCCTTGGGGAATATTTGGCAGATTCAAATTAAAAAGTTTTATAAGGAAATAAGGGAAAGGAATCACATTCTTCAACTTTCGGTAAAAACAAACAAAAAAAAAACAAAAATGCAACAAGCTTTCCATCGGCAACCTCCTCTCGTTATTCTGAGAAAGACTGATCCGAACCTAAACTAGAATTTAGGGATTCATCAAGTTAGAGAGATCAAAATCAAAATCTAGGTTCACATTTGGGATCGTTGAGGTGACTACTATTCATTAATGTATTCAATTTTGACTGAACCCTGTGTAAGTAAAACCCAAAATTTGTCTCAAAATGGGATTTATGTGAAACCGATTTGAGGTGAGTGTATTTGTGGTTCATTTTTCTAAAGTTGTTATTTATATAAAATGATTAGAACATCCGATAAATACCTGTTTAAAGACTGCCCTTTTCTAGTTTGAATCATGAGAGAGTTGGAGTTTTAGTGCAGAAACACAATACTTGTTTATGAAATTATTATTAATAAACTACCTTGTTCATTAGGCAACTAGTCAATCTTAATCAGATCGAACCAACATTAAATAGCTGCCCAGAAATTTTGCTGGACCTTATGTGTTGTTTTGGTGTGTTATTCATGTTTAAAGAAGTTGAAAATATTGGTAAAATTTGCATCCAGCAACAGCAGTAAATAGCTTGTTGATTGGGTGAGTTTTTCATGTCTAAACATATTAAAAATGGTGATGAAATTTTAGAGGACAGCAAGTATTTTAAGCCGTCTTGTTTGGTATTTTAACAGTAACTTTATGTTAGTAGAGATTGAATTCACGAACAACAGTTGTAATTCAGACCAACTCATAGTTAAATTTGTATATAGCTAGTTATGTATACATTGCATGTTATTTATTGTAGGTAACAAGACAAATTATTATTTATTTTTGCAAATGCTAATGATCAAATGTGATAATGAGCCTTTTTGTCTACCTTTCGGAATTCAGAAGTATGCGGGTCAGCTTTGATTCAGTGAATTGATATTTTTATTTTGGTATGTTTTAGAGTATTCAAAATGTGAGTATTAATACATGACATGTATGTTAAGCTTTATAACGAATTGGTTGTGTGTGTAAATGTGTTTTTGTTTAGTTGCGTAAATATGTGTTTTGCCATGCTCGATGTTATGAGTAGGTAATAATTATGAATTGTGAATACATTGTGAAATAAAGTCATTAAAGGTATATGTATTATGTGTTATATGATAATTTCAAATGTAATTGTGATCATACATGTGACTGTGGTGGCAGGTTGTATGTTCAAATTAAGTATAATCTCTGAGAGCTACAGCTCAATCTCTGAGAGCTACGGCTCAATCTTCGAGAGCTTCAGCTCAATGTTGGAGAGCTACGGCCCTTCTCCGGGAGCTGTATGGAAGATAAGGTATGTATTATGTTGTTTACTTTGAAAAACTAAAGTTTATGAATGATGAATATAGACCTTACGTACTACTTGACATTATGATCTTTATGACATTGAGATACCGATCAAGGGGCGGATGATGGGAGGTTTTGATCGGTTGTATTCATTGCTATGCTTAAATTAGTTTTACTTAAAAAGCTATGTTCTCGTACAATTCATACGATATAAAGTTGATGTTTTAGTTCGAGTTGTAGACAAGACAACCTTTTAAAAAAAATAGAGTGAATAAAAGGAGAAAGGAGACCATGTATTAGCAAATAAGTTATCGTGTGAAGAGATTCTACTATGATAAGTGTAAGAACACTTTTAAATTTGTTTATGTAGCTAGTTATTTAGAAGGTAATTGAGATCATATAGAGGAAAGTTGTTCGAGAAACTTGATGGCTAAATGGGTGTATTTTCGAAGGAAAATTTGGGTTAACCAGGTGAATCCAAATTCCAGATTTTCTTGGTTAAAATGTGCGATTTGTTTGTATTATTTGTTAGATTGGTTTATGAGATGGAGTGTAAATCTTTAAACAACAAATAGGTGCTGGTTTCATAGTTAAAATTATGTATTGTTTTGACATAATTATTATGTATGAGTGTGCACCTTAATATACTCGGGGTGTACTTAAATTAGCAACACGAACTATCTAAAATTTTCTACTTAGAGAATTGAATTGGTTGCTGAATTTTTAGCTAATAATATGTCTAAAAGTTGGTAACTGATAATTAATTTTAACTAAGGTCATTATGTGCTCCATTGAAGATTAATTGATCATTAAAATATTCATTACAATATGTCAGTTTCTGCATTAAGTTAGACCCGCACTTGTTTAAAGTATATTATGAGCTAATGTTTGATAAATTCTTATAAATTAATAAATGGAATTCTTGGGTTATGTTGTAAACTATTATGATAAATGAAAAGTCAAATGATGATTATGAAAAGTCCTTGATCTATTAGAAATTTACATCTTAATCAGCAAACTCTGAAAGCTTTGCAAAATGGTTCCTAACGAATAAATCATAATTAAGAAACCTATGTTCCTTAATAATTGATAGTTTTGTTGTGAACCTATGTATGATTGTATTTGTTCAACTTCGTTTTGAAAAGCTTTGTTATAATTTGATCATTCGATTCTCTATTTTGTAATCCGGTTACGCCTCCTACCCGATTTTCTTCCAGACCGAGTAAGGGTATTACACTTGTGTTATCAGAATTAGAGTTTAGTCGATTTTAGGACTTAATCGAGTTCTATGTTGTGTTACGTGCCAGTACTTCCCACCTAAGAGTTTAATTCTGTTATTTGATGTATGACTTGTGACTTATACAATTTAAATATATGTGTAGAATGTTATATGATGATTCTGGTGTCTAAATATGTCATGAATTATGTTATAATTTAGTTATTTTGATTTTGTGAATGTGAGGCATCCTTGATGTAAGACAACCCTTAATAAATCTATGAGAAACTAAGTTGTTTAGTAAATGTAAATCAAGTTCAGCCAAGTAGTTTTAAGAAGCTTTAAAAGTTTATTAAGACTAAGTACATTAATTACATTATGCTTTGACTTAAATTTCAAACTCAATAGTATTATTCTGATTTGGATTTCGTCAAATATTCTGTCATTTTAATTCAGAAAAGATTCAGATAAATAAAATTTAGACTTCTGAAATTTGAAATATCTATAAAGATATTTGTGCATTCCTTTGGCTACAAGGAAAATTCGAGGACAAATTTTCTTTTGAAGGGAGAATTGTAACACCCTGAAAATCAGTCTAGAATTTTTCGACTTCCGATAATTGAAAAATATATTTTTTGGGTGTTCGAATAAGTCTTTGAATTTTAAATATGTAAGGGTGTGATAGGTATTTGTGATTAAATAAGAAAAAAATTCTGATTTGTGGACTAAGGTAAAAAGGGTTCAAAGTAGGTTTAGTGACCTAATTATGAAAGAATGAAAGTTGATGGGCAAAGTGTAAGGGAATGATCGTAGTACTTTAAGTAAAAGCAAGGAAAAGATTATTTGCCTATGGTTAATTAAACTATGTAGTTGCTTCATTCAAGAGGAATGAAGGTGGAGGACTAAAGGCTTGATTTCACCATTTCCAAAAATGGTGAAGCGAGCACCTAGGTGTCATGCTTTTATAATTTAGCCCTTTAATTAATTTCCTTAGAACTACACTTGTATTTGCCTTGGGGAATATTTGGTAGATTCAAATTAAAAAGCTTATAAGGAAATAAGGGGAAGGAGTCACAGCCTTCAACTTTCAGTAAAAAAAAAAAAACAAAAAAAAGCAACAAGCTTTCCATCGGCATTATTCTGAGAAAGACTTATCCGAACCTAAACTAAAATTTAGGGATTCATCGAGTTAGAGAGAGCAAAATCAAAATCTGAGTTCACATTTGGGATCGTTGAGGTGAATACTATTCATTGATGTAATCAATTTCGACTGAACCCTATGTGTAAGTAAAACCCAAAATTTGTCTCAAAATGGGATTTATGTGATTTTAGAGTTCTCTGTAGATTTTAGCCTTAATTTTGATATGATGTATAATCTCTATTTACTGTTTTATGTCCAGAAAAAATTCTGGTAAATCTAAAAAGAAAAACGAGTTAAGGCTTTGATTAGCTTCGACCTTCGATTAATACGTGAAACCGATTTGAGGTGAGTGTATTTGTGGTTCATTTTTCTAAAGTTGTTATTTATACTAAAATGATTAGAACATCCGATAAATACCTGTTTAAAGACTGCCCTTTTCTAGTTTGAATCATGAGAGAGTTGGAGTTTTAGTGCAGAAACACAATATTTGTTTATGAAATTATTACTAATAAACTACCATGTTCGTTAGGCATCTAGTCAAACTTAATCGGATCGAACCAACATCAAATAGCTGCCCAGAAATTTTGCTGGACCTATGTGTTGTTTTGGTGTTTTATTCATGTTTAAAGAAGTTGAAAATATTTGTAAAATTTACAGCCAGCGGCAGCAGTAAATAGCTTGCTGATTGGGTGGGTTTTTCATGTCTAAACATATTGAAAATGGTGATGAAATTTTAGTGGACAACAAGTATTTTAAGCTGTTTTGTTTGGTAATTTAACAGTAACTTTATGTTAGTAGAGATTGAATTCACGAACAACAGTTGTAATTCAGACCAACTCATATAGTTAAATTTGTGTATAGCTAGTTTTGTATACATTGCATGTTATTTATTGTAGGTAACATGCCAAATTATTACTTATTTTTGAAAATACTAATAATCAAATGTGATAATGAGCCTTTTTATCTACCTTTCGAAATTCTGAGGTATGTGGGTCAACTTTGATTCAGTGAATTGATATTTTTATTTTGGTATGTTCCAGAGTATTCAAAATGTGAGTATTGATACATGACATGTATGTTAAGCTTTATAACAAATTGGTTGTGTGTGTAACTGTGTATTTGTTTAGTTGTGTATATTTGTGCTTTGCCATGCTTGATGTTATGAGTAGGTAATAATTATGAATTGTGAATAATATGTGAAATAAAGTCATGAAAGGAATATGTATTGTGTGTGATATGATAATTCCAAATGTAATTGTGATCTTACTTGTGACTATAGTGTCAGGTTGTATGTTCAAATTAAGTATAATCTCCAAGAGCTTTGGCTCAATCTCCAAGAGTTTCGGCTCAATTTTCGAGAGCTTTGGCCCTTCTTCGAGAACTGTATGGATGATAAGGTATGTATTATGTTGCTTACTTTGAAAAACTAAAGTTTATAGATGATGAATATAGACCTTACGTACTACTTGACGTTATGATCTTTATGACAATGAGATACCGATCAAGGGGCGGATGATGGGAGGTTTTGATCGGTTGTATTTATTGTTATGTTTAAATTAGTTTTAATTAAAAAGCTATGTTCTGGTACAGTTCATACGACTTAAAGGTATTGTTTTAGTTCGAGTTATAGACAAGACAACCTTTTAAAAAAATACAGTGAATAAAAGTAGAAGGGAGACCATGTATGAGCAAATAAGTTATCACGTGAAAAGATGCTACTATGGTAAGTGTAAGAACAATTTAAATTTGTTTATGTAGCTAGTTATTTAGAAGGTAATTGAGACCATGTAGAGGAAAGTTGTTCGAAAAACTTGATGGATAAAGGGGTGTACATTCAAAGGAAAGCTTGAGTTCAAATTCCAGATTTTGTTGGTTAAAATGCATGATTTGTTTGTATTATTTGTTAGATTGGTTTATGAGATGAAGTGTAAATCTTTGAGCAACAAATAGGTGCTGGTTTCATAGTTAAAATTATGTATTGTTTTGACATAATTATTATGTATGAGTGTGCACCTTAATATACTCAGGGTGTACTTAAATTAGCAGCACGAACTATCTAAAATTTTCTACTTAGAGAATTGAATTGGTTGCTGAATTTTTAGTTGATAATATGTCTAAAAGTTGGTAACTAATAATTAATTTTAAATATTTACTACAATATGTCAGTTTCTGCATTAATTTAGACTCGCACCTGTTTGAAGTATATTATGAGTTAATGTTTGATAAATTCTTATAAATTAATAAATGGAATTTTTGGGTTACGTTGTAAACTATTATGATAATTCTAAAGTCAAATGATGATTAGGAAAAGTTCTTGAACTATGAGAAATTTACATCTTAGTCACAAACTCTGAAAGCTTTGCAAAATGGTTCCTAACGAATAAATCATAATTAAGAAACCTATGTTCCTCAATAATTGATAGTTTTGTTGTGAACCTATGTATGATTGTATTTGTTCAACTTCGGTTTGAAAAGCTTTGTTATAATTTGATCATTCGATTCTCTATTTTTAATCCGATAACATCGCTTATTCGATTTTCTTCTAGACCGAGTACGGGTGTTACAACTAGGTACTTTATGGTAGAATAATCAGTGTGCAAAATAACCTTAGCTCCTATTAGATTTGACCTAAATTTATCAAATGTAAAAATTATTGCAAGTAGTTCTTTTTCGGTGGTATGTAATTAACTAGTGTCTCATTAAGGGTACAACTAGCATAGTATATAATATGAAAATCCTTGTTTCGGCGCTGACTATGAACAGCACCTACGAAATAGTCGCTAGCATTGCACATCAACTCAAATGGTTGTGACCAATCAGGGGTATTACAACTGGTGTAGAAATAAGTTTCTTTCTTAAGGTTTCTAATGTTGCACGACTTTGGTCATCAAACTCAAACTCTCTATTTTGTTCTAACAACAAGCATAATAGCTTTGAGATTTTGGAAAATTCTTTGATGAATCTTCCTTAAGGTTTCTAATGTTGCACGACTTTGGTCATCAAACTCAAACTCTCTATTTTGTTCTAACAACAAGCATAATAGCTTCGAGATTTTGGAAAATTCTTTGATGAATCTTCTGTAATAATGCAAACATTGGTTGGTGGTGGAAGCTTCTTTATGACCTCATTCTTGGCTTTGTCAACTTCGATGCCCTTGTTGAAAATTCTATGACCCAAGACAATGCCTTCGTACACCAAGTGGCATTTCTCTCGGTTAGGTATAAGATCGATTTCTTCAAATCTTTGAAGCACTTTTTCCAAGTTGCCTAGGCAATGATCGAAAGAGTTTTCAAAGACTGAAAAATTATCCATGAAAGTTTTCAGGAGGCCATCTGCCATGTCAGAAAGGACAACTATAAGTGCCAAAGGGCATCTGCGAAAAGCATAAATTTCATATGAACATATGAATGTTGTCTTTTCTTAGTTCTCTGGTGTAATAGTTTTTTATTGTAACCAGAATAACCATTTAGGAAGCAATAGTAGGGTCCATTTAGGAAGCAGTAGTAGGGTTTTCCAACGAGCTTGTCAAGCATCTGATCGATAAATGGCAACGAAAAATGGTCTTTTTCTGTAGTTTTATTAAGCTTTCAGTAGCCAATGCAGATCTGTCATCTAGTGACAGTTTTGGTGGGAAGGAGCTCATCTGCATCATTCTTAATCGCTGTCATGCCTCATTTCTTTGGCACGCACCAGACAAGACTCCCTCATAAACTATCTGAGATAGGATAGAAAATTTTAGAGTCAAGTAATTTGATGATCTCATTCATGACCATAGTCTTCATGATGAGATTGAGTCTCCGCTGTGGTTCTATCGAGCTACTTTGATTGTCTATAAGCAAAATCTTATGTATACACAAAGTAGGACGAATACCCTTTAAGTCAGCAATAGTTCAACCAATAGCTTTCTTATGTTAAGATAAAACATGCAACAGTTTAGCTTCTTGATCAAGTGTCAAGCAAGCAGATATAACTATAGGCAACGTATTATTTTTTCCTAAAAATACATATTTTAATTGCGAGAGAAGGGGTTTAAGATCAAGTACAGTAGATGTTCAAGTGACGACTTGGAAGATTTAAACCTAGCAAAATTCAATGGTTCAAGTCATACCTGGTATGATAAGCACAACATTGGATTGTCCAATCTTAATCTTACCTTCTTCTTCAGCTTCATGCATAGCCTCAATAAAGTCAGCTTGCACCGATAGGCTGAGTGAGCTCGAGTTACTTGATAGGTTGAGTGATCTCAGGTAAAGACTGATGGTTAATGTGATCCAAGTATGTCTAGGACGTATCCATGGCTATGGTGATCTAGATATGGTCTATCTAACACGATGGTTGTGTGAACACGGATAATCCAACAGTTGTGTGAGCACGGGTAAAATAAGACTTCGTTGGCCATTATATAGATGATGTATGGATTCATTATGTATGTTGTGTATATGTTATAGATGATAGCTTATGTACCCGATGGTTGAGTGATCAGGGTACGGTATGTATTAATTGGATAGGCTGTGTGAGTTCGAGCATCTCGATCGGCTATGTGACCTCGAGTATGGCAGAGCTTTGTGGAAGCGTGTATGACTTCTTGTAGACTTTTTGATGTCTTGAGATAGGTGATCTAAGAGCTCTAGCTAGTGTAGGCTAGATGATAACTCATAGATAGTGAAAGCCTTATCTATGCTCTCTAGACTATATTATCATGCATGCTTATTTTATGATAATCACGAATTATGATAGAGTAAAAATGTATCACTGAGCTTTGTTAGCTTAGCATGCGGATGTGTTGTTTTTCGTGCATAGGTTGACAGGTCACCGTTTTTGGATAAGCCTATCGGTGAGGATTTCCCATCACCGTATTTGCTTCAGAGTACAATACTTGTTATTTTAGTTGGGTTAATGTATTCATAAGTCATTACCACTGTTGGGTCTGTAACTCTATTTGAAATATTATTTTTGGTATATGGTGTTTTAAACTTAGAGTTCTTGTTTTGTAAACTTATTTAAATGCTTATTTAATTACATGGATCTATGCATGAATTAATATTTTAAAAATGGCTAAACTTATTGTTTAAAAAGTAAATTTGATGGGTCGTATTTTGGGTGATCCGAATATAGTACTTCGGACTCGAAACGAGAACAGGGTGTTACAATACCCGTGCTCACACAACTGTCGGGTTACCCGTGCTCACATAGCTGTCGAGTTAAATAGATCATATTCAGATCACTATAGCTGCGGATACGTCTTGGACGTACTTAGCAAATGCCCCCAAGGCATGATACTAACCAACATGGTTCATCTCTCAATTTATCATTACCAAGCCTATGGTACGTTATGGAAGTATTGATTCATTAATCACATCATTAGAGTTCTCTAATATATCAAGCAAGCATTTACTTCATTATGCTCCCATACAAGGTTGAAATTTTAGTTACGATCTTACATCTTTAGGAGTATATTGGACCATATCGCATTATTTTCTAGCCGCTCCAGATCCAAATTAACTTTTTGTGCAGAATGCCTAGTGAGTACCGGTACTGGATCACGAGTATCAATACGGTACCCTGGGTATCGGTACTGACACGCATACCGATATTAAAATGGCTTATTGGAATTTTACAAGTTTGGGTGTACCAGTACAGGTCGACCCGTGCCGATACTGCCCTAAATCGTGTACTGGCACAGGTTGTGCACCGTACTGTTACTCCTCTCTCAATTCATCCTTGTTATAATGCGAACAAGGGGTATCGGTACAGGCTCCCCACATATCGGTATCGAAGCCTAGAAATTACTTTCAAGGCTAGGACACCACCCAAACTCGTATCTAACCATTCCAAAACTACTCCAAAGGTTTTAAAGTTTACCAACTTATTTGTGGGTATTTTTAGGGTCTTCTAACAACAAACTTAACATCAAAATCACTACTTTGATTTCTAAAATGAGCTTCACCCATACAATACCCAAAACACCATAAAATCATGCAAGATAGTCATTTTATGATCTTCAAGAATATGTAGGAGTCAGAGATATACTGACCTTTAACAAAAAATCTCGAATTTAAGCTCCCAAGTAAAACCCTTCCATTTTCTCTCTTGACCTCAAGCTTCAAGAAACCCCCAAACACCTCCTCTAGCCATACAAGCATAAAAAATGAATCAAGACTTGAAATAAAAAGCTAAGGGGAGGTGTAACACCCCAAAATTTAGCCCAAATTATTTTGAAATTTAAAATTTCTAAAACCCTAACTTTGGAGATTTTTGAAATGCTTTGTCAAAATTTATAAATTTGATTTTAGGATTAAAATCGTATTTTTTAAATGTCAGGATCATTTTGGTATTTTCTAAAAGTTGAGATCATTTTTGTAATGTTTTGAAGTTTATGGATTTAATTGCAGATTTCAAAAATTTCAAGGTTTATTTTATAATGTTTTAGAAACTTTTGACTTATTTCAGAGACTATTCTAATTCCATGGATTAAAGCCCCAATTAGCCACTGATTATCATATATATGTATTCCCTCTTCCCTATCGTGCTTATTATTTTTAAACGAACCCTAACCTTTTACCATTCATTCTTTGGCGCCGCTCTCTTAACTTAGATTGTCATCTCTACCCTACTGCTGATCATCCTCCACGATGCCCACGTCCCTACTCCCGATTTACACCCTGTCGTTAGCCCTATTTGTTTCTCAACCTCGAACCACAACTGCTACCCTTGCGTGCCCCACCGTCTGATCAACCGCTCCTTGTATTGTCGCTTAAGTTGATCCCCAAGCGGTGGCTTCATGACCCCAAAATCAGGGTGGATTCTTAACATAGAACCCAAAAACTCCAAGCTAGATTTCATGTGTTAAAATCTCATAATCCCAAAGGCCTTAATTACCCTTTTAAATCTCGGAAAGGTAATCGTATTAGTATTGTATCATTGCTTTATTTTAAGTAAACTTTAGTTTACACATTTTTTTTGTTTTAGAAGTTAAGTTTTAAGAGTTAGGGAATTTAGCTTAGCGTTTAATTTTAATTTATAATATAAATAAGTAGATTAGTCTAAAATAAATTTTATACAGTTTGTATATCAAATTTAAACCCGTATTATATATTTACATTGCTATTACTTATATTTATTATATATAATTACAAGTACACTGGATGCTATTCCTTGTTATATTTAAATTACTACTAAAGTTCTCTTTACGTGCAAAATAATACTCTATATTCTTTTGGTTTGAATATTATGCTGTAAGCCGTTCTTTTACGTCTGAGTAAAATTCGATAAACTATTCTCCTCGTATTTTAAAATACTCCTTCAATCCCCATTCCAAACCTGAATTGAAATTGATTCATATTTGATTCATCTACATTGATATATTTTGAATCGGCTCGAACCGGCCCACCACCCAAGTTGTTGACCGTACCTACTCGAGCTACGAAGGTTTACACACGAGTATTCTTCCAAATTAGGATTAGTGAATGTGATGTTTAGTTTGGTGGCATAGTGATAGATTTTTGATGTAGAATTTTATATCGTAGGTTCCGATGCAGCTAGGCCCAATGCTAGACCTGAAAGTAAGAGGTATTCTTCTCGACGTTAGAGTTATTGGTACTTAAGGTGTATTTTTTACTGTGCTATATAATGATGATTTTATCGTGTGACGTTTTATATCGTATGCATATTTTTACATGTGATGTGGCATGATGAGTTTTTCATACATTCTTTTATGATTTGAGATTTAACTAAAAATCGGATTTATCGAATTGTGTAATATCGAATTTATCGAACTACGAAATATCAAATTTATCGAACTATATATTGAGACTAGTAAAAAAGTGATTTTACATCATTATCAGCGTGAGTTGAGATTGTACGGTGGAAGCAATGGTTTTTACCACACATCGATTGGTGGATGTAGAGAGTAGTTCTGGGGAACTTTATTCTTCGGGCGGTGTTATGTAGTTGGGATTCATTGTATTATTTTCATAAAATCAAAGCTTTTATACTATGCATCATTCATGAATTTATTGATTTTATCAAAATAACTATGATTTTGGGATTGATATATTTTCTTTCAGTTTACAGACATACTGGACTCTTTAGCTTGCTCCCTCATAGTTTTCTCTTACAGATATCATTGGAATTTAGGCGACTTGGTACCTGTAGGATTTCACGTTTTATTCTTCTATTTATTTACTATTATGATTTTATCTTGTTTTTAGATTACGTTACTTTGAATATTTTGGGATTTGATGTAATTTCAGTTTTGGAATTTATGGGATTATGGATTCATTTTTTAGCATGCATTAATTAATTTTATTAGTATTATATTATTAAATTTTTAGTTATTATTTCTCCTCTTTGGTTTTGACGAAGTATTAAATATTTAATTATTTCGTGATTATTTTAATATATTATAAATTAAATTGATTTCTTGAGCGAGAAGTTACGAATGTGGCTTTCTAAATTTGACTTTTTCTTTTGGGTTGAGTTTAGAGGGTTCTAGAAGGTTTAACCACAAATTTGCAACATAAGAAATGGATGAGAGCTCTTGAAACTCTCAATCCTACAAAAATCCATTCATAGAAGCTTACCCTTTTTTTACAAAATTATACTTTTCTTGAAGCCCTTGGAGAGGTGATCAACATATTAAATTCTTGAATCTCAGATGATAAAAATGAGATAGAAAGCACGAATCTTTAAGCTTGGTAGCTATAGAAATTTTGGAATGAAAGATGGAAGAAGAGGGTGAAGAAAAATAGAGTGGGAAGGAGTGATATCACATTGTCCCCCTTCCTTATTACAAAAGGGGTAAATAGCATTTTAACCCTTCTACCTTTCACCCTTATTACAAAAAGGTCAATACCCAAGCCCAACTAACTTAATTTTCATCCATTAAGTCCCAAACATGACCCAAGGGAGTTGATTATCCAATCTAACAAGAAGATCTATAATCCGGGTCAACACCCAAACATTGACTCAAAATTTTGGGTCGTTACAACAGTCTTATTAAACAGTACCACTCGGCTATGAATACCCCTGACCAGAAGTGAACGACCAGGTGGAGCCCCATCCATAAGAATCCTCTATCGCTTCTCTTTTCACTTTCAGTGGCTCTCCGCCCACCTTAGAATGGGTGAACCACCACAAACCTCCATAAACCACCGCCCTCATACCCATCTCCACCTCCACCTCCATGTTTGATGTTTGATATTTTGGGCATCAACAAGGAACAAACTGATAGAATGTATAAGTTTTTTTACGAATTTGAGGGAAGTTGTCTAGTTCAAGTACTAACTTGGAAGCAAAATTTTTTTATGCATAGTCTTGGGAGAAGATACCTAGTTCTGTACCAATTTAAGAGCAAAGTTTGTTTAAGTATCAACTTGGGAGAATGTGCTTAGTTTAGATACAAATGTTTATTTAAGCCCAAAAAAATTTAGACACAAGTAAACTTGAAACTAAAACAAGGAAGAGTAAAAACGTTAATAAAAAAGATACTTTAAAATAAGTAAAATATTTTCCTTCATTTCGTTAAACCAAGTCAACTAAATGGTTAAAAATTACAAAATGAATTTAGTTTATATCGCTAACTTATGTTTAATATTGTACCTTTTTATTTTATCTGTAGATATAGATAACCATAATTAAAATGTTTTAAATATTATTTTAATGACTTAATAGTCAAATACTTGCCCAAACTATAATTGTGGCTCATTTTTTATGCCTAAACTATTTTTTGTTTTAAATAGATGCTTAAAGTTTCATTTTAGTCATTTAAACTGCCTAACCATTAACTACCATTACTTTTTTTAAAAAAATTATTTTATTTCTTTTAAATTTAATTTATTTTTAACTTAATTTTTAAAAAACCCTAAATTTCTCAAAACTCACAAAATGACCCCCAAATTCAAAATTCCTAACTTCCCTAGCCAATTCTGCTGCCAATGGTCACGTCGCTGCTCACCATATCCGTCGTCGAACTACCACAATCATTCCCTCAACCATCCATCGTCGGTAACCGGCGATAGGTGGTTGAGGAAAATGGTCATGGTCGTCCGACGGCGGTAATGGTGGTCTCCGGCGAGGCAGTCAACAGAAACATCGATGACAATTTGGGGATTTTGGGTTAGGGATTTTGGACTATTTCGTAGAAATTAAAAACTGTTATTTTTTTAAAATTTAAATTTTATTTAAGAATTAATTAAAAAAAATTAAAAATTAAAACATGTCATGTGTCACATTTTATTTGGCTAACGGATCTTTTTAATAGCTAGACACCTAAAATGACTGAAATAAAACTTTATGCACCTATTTAGAGCGAAAAATAGTTTAGACACCAAAAGTGAGCGACAAGTATAGTTTGGGCACGTATTTGACTATTAAGCCTATTATAATTGTGTATAATTTACGAGTTATATTTTAAAAATATGAGTAAAAAATACATAATTCGTCCGGGTTAAATTATACAATTTAAAATCTAAATCCCTAAGTTTAAAATTTTAAATCTTAAATCTCGAACTCTAAACTATAACCCTAAATCATAAATTATAAACCATACAACCTAAACTTAAAAAGAATTACCCAACTATATCAATTTTTTCTGATAATTTATTCCATATAATTTTGAAAACATCCTAGTTCGATAGTACATATATCGGCTTTATCGAAACAGAAATGCACATGAATTTTTGTGTTATAATTGTGGTGCTTAATTGCAATACAGTTGATGGAAAAAAATGTTGAACCTGTTAAGCTTCATTAGACTACAATTAAAGAATGTGGAGTTTGAGAATTAAAATTTGACTTGTAATGTAATGAAAAAACCGTTCGATAAAAGAGTTTTTTTATATAAAAAAATGATCTCTTTGTTCTCGATCTGATTGACGAACATAAAGCTATACTAATTTCAAACGGTTCGTTGCACAAATATATTGACTATTTTAATGCATTTTCCCTAAGAATTTCATGAATTCATATTTTTAAAATCCATTATTCACTAAACCGGTTTTAAATTGCTTTTGTACGGAATGATATAAGAAAAAACAAATACGTTGTGCAACCTAATTAGTTGTTATACAAGAATAAGCGACAAACAAAAGTTCAATCTTTAAAACTTTAGCAAATACAACAATAAATACAAAACAATGGTATGATCCATGTATGTAGTCACCCTCAAAACCAATGAAACAACGCAATACTTGTTCCATAACTTCAATGCTTGAAAACAGCAAGAAGAGAAACGACAAGAGACAATGCAGCAACCACGCCTGAAGCAGGCAAAGAGAAGGCGGCACCCGTGTCCATGGACGGGGCAGGCGCCATGGCACCACTCTGGGCCGAAACGGTTGCAGCTATCGAGAGGACAAAGGCAACAAAAATCGCGATGATGGGCTTGGAGATGCAAAGTTGTGCCATAATTGTGTCGAGCAGTGCAGAAACCTTGAAAACTAAAAGGAGAGTGAAAAGCTAAGAAAGATTGAAGCTGGTGAGACAAGATTTGAGATTTGTGTGTTTATATATATAGAGAGAGATGTGAATCAGTGAATGTGACCATGTGGTGTGGACCTCACAATGAATTGGAACAACTTTGAACAACTCAAATTCCAACAATGGGTTGGTGTTGGATGGGTCCACACGTTACAAATGTACGGCTGTTGTTTCAAAGGCTTGAAGGTGAGGTCGGTCGCAATCATGTTCTCATGTAAGAAACATAATGGGATTGTTTGGCCAACCCCTCCCGCATGTGCCGTCTGCCGCTCAAAATCTGTATTTTTTTAATTAATCCCTGATTTTTTATTAATCCAATTCGAATTTTGTAGAGATTTAATATGTGAACAATTTTTTTATTTTTTTCATTTACAACATTAAAATTTAAACTCTTAATCTTATTTAAAGAATCTAATGCCACATTTTGCTCGACCAATGTTGGGCTTAAAATCTATATTTTATACAATAGATAACTTAAATATTTTAAAATAACATATAATACTATTTTAATCGAAAACATACCATTATCACCGTTAATTATAAATTTACACGCTAACAATATAATAAATATAAAAATAGAAATGTTTAGGAATCAATGATGAATGCTAAACATGACTTCTTGGAAACAATTTATCATACTTATGATTGAATGCATTAGTTGAAGAGCTGCCATTTCAAAGAAAATATGCCAGGGCTGAGAACCTACAGCCTGTTGAGAATGTCAGTTGGCATTTTTAGCCATGTAACAGAAAATAGTTGGTTTAGTTTTTAGATTTATTTATATTCAAAAAAAAGTTTTTAGATTTATCTATTATTAAAAGTTTGGGTAAACTACATAAATGGTCACCGAACTTCTAGGGTGTTTTTATTTTGGTCACCAAGATTTTAAAACTTGTGTTATGGTCATCGAACTTTTAGTTTGTTTTCAAATAGTCCTTCTGTTAGAAGCTACTGACCTGACACATTAGTTTTCATATTTCTTGAATAAAATAATTGGTAAACTACACTATTCATCACTAAACTTTCTTCTTACTTCTATTATGTCGATGAAGTTTAAAAATTTTCAATTTAGTAACTCAACTTTCGAATTGTTCCTATTTTGGTAACTCTCAAATGAAATAGTTATACAACGAAAAATTTGATTTTGGTATAGTTTTTTAAAATATATTATTTCAATTCGGATGTGGCTCAAAGTTTTAAGCAAAATCGATTACTTGATCCGATCATTTATATGCAATATTTTTTAAATTTATGCATTAAAAGATCTTATAGTCTAGTAATTTTGATACTCTTATGATTTTTTAAGTCGTTTTGGCTCTAGGTAGGATTACTAGGTGTGAACTCTCAATTTTTGACATTCTAGTTGTTTTAACACTTTTATCACAACGAACAATCACTAAATCTACCATATTATCGTATTTGATATTTTAATAAGGAAAATAAAAAATCATCATCCAAATCAAATATTCAATTAATTGGCCAATCGATTATCCGATTTAATTAGTACAATATAAGATCGAGAATTGAATAATCCAAATTTACCAATTAACCAAAATAATATTTTAAGAATTAATCGAAACTGATTTTACACACCCTAACCATAACAATAAAAAACACAAATCCAATAGGGATTTCGATGCAACAAAATCCAACAACCACACACAATCTTTACATGTTTTCACCAACAAATTATACACTTAATCCCCAATAGATTCTTTTAGGGTTGTTTTCTATTATACAACGCCGTAAAGTTTGAATAATAACAAAAGCCATTTCTATTCTTCACTATCTTTTTATTTGTTTTCTTTAATAACAGTCTCTCAACCAAAAAGAACAAATTAAAATTGGGGATCGCCAGTTCTCCTCTCATGTGATAAAAAATCATGTCATTCGAGAGTGACCAAAACATGAATAATTTGAAAGTTGAGCTATTAAATTGAAAAATTTTAACTTCAGTGACCAAAATAAGAGTGAGAAAATTTTAGTGATTAATAGTGTAGTTTACCCATTATTTTATTTAGGAAAAATGAAATTAACGTGGCACATCAACATCTTCTAACGGATGGTATCATGAGGAACCATACTGAAAGCGAACTAAAAGTTTGGTGACTATAACGCACGTTTTAAAAGTTCAGCGACTAAAATAAAAACACCCTAAAAGTTCGATGATCGTTTATGTAATTTAGCTTATTTTTAATTAAGTCTCCAGTTAAATTATTGAAATATTTTCATTAAGTCTCAAAATTTTTAAAAGTTTTATACAAAAATTTTAAATTGACCTCCATAACTCATTATACCAAGATCGGGCCACGTAGAGATGGGCATGGGTCGGGTCGGTTTTTGGCTCACCTGAACCCGACACGAAAATAAATACCCTAAACCTGAAATCGACCCAACCCGTACACATTCTTTAAAAAACCCGACCAACCTGACTTGACCCAAAAATAAATACAATAAGCCTGACTCTGACCCGACTTATAGAAAAAAAAATAATTTTAGGGACCTAATTGTAAAAAAATAATTTTAGGGGACTTAATCGTAAAAATTATAATTTTAAGAATACATTGTAAATAAAAATTTAATTTTAAGGATCTAATTATAATATATATATATATATAAATATAAAGGTGTGGCATTACTATAAATGGTAAAGTACACCCCAAAACGAACGATTAATCCAATCCGATCGAAAGAGTCACATTAGGGCCACCAGAGCGACCCACGGTAAAAACCTAAGAAATTTCTTTTCTTTTAATACATTTAAGAAAAACAACATAATATAATTTTATTTACAAAGCCATTCATAATGCATTTAAACCTGAAAATAGAAAATCAAAAACCGTATTACAAACTCTAACACAAAAGTAGACTGAATATACATACCCACTGAACACACTGGTATCTACTCCGCATGTAACACCGATGAACTCCAATAACTGATGTCAGGTGTTGAAACATGATCAATAACTTATCCTGCAAAGGTAAAACCAACGTGAGCTTGGAAAAGCTTAGTAATACAAAACTACCAACAGATGATATGAGCACAACTGACATAAGGCTATACATAAAGTGATTGGATGAGCTTGGTATCGACAAGTTTCGGATATGATACGAAAGTTTATATTAATGTTATACTTGAGGGTAATAGAGTTGTTATTGATTTAATCTCCCGATTATCAAACATGAGATCTATAGCCAAGATAATTAGAAGAGAGCTAGGTTTCAGAATTTTGAGACGGGGAGTTTAGTGTGTTCCAATAAGTGCAGATAAAATACATATATAATACAAATAGTTTTAAAATCATTTCAGTGAAACAGGCTATCAGGGTAAACAAGGTTTTCTTTTTAAAACGTTAGCTACCATCCAACCGAACTCTTAGATACAATTTCCCCAGAACTGCATCATATACAGACATTAACCCGAGCCTATTGGGCTTGGGTACCATCCTAATAGAATACCTTAGGTCCTGGTGGAATTATCCTAGTTGAAGCATAGGAATTGAATACGGGCAGAATTACTAGTCGGATCAGGGATGAACCTTCATAGACTTCATATCATAACCCAAATACCCCACTGAATCAATCCGGATAGCATTACAGTGTGCACATTTAATAATCATATTTGTATATAGATAAACAATAACCATATAGCATGCTTGTTGTATCGGGTACTAGGGCATACATCAAACATACAATATAATCATGCTTAATTTCAAAAATATGTTATGTTTATGCGAAATCAACATGTCAGTCATGTGTACATGATCAGTTTATTAAAACATGTAAAACAATATGCAATATAGTTGTGTAGCACACAAGGAACACACTAAATTACCCAATTATGGCTCAGGTATAGGATAGTTGCAGAAAAGGTGCACTGATACTTCATAGATTGAGCATTTCTCAGCATAAGATCCTTATAAAAGGAGTTCAATGTGAACAGACGCCATTTAGATTTTTAAGAACTTGATTTTTCTGAACCATATAGAATTTTAGGATATAACATGATCACGCAGGAGTATAGTTACATCAGGATAAATTCCAGGATACAGACATATCATGACTTTTTAGGATTCTAGATGTATTAGAAGAATTCCATACAGATTTAGATCATAAAGGCAATTTGGTCATTGACTTCTAGGAATAATTCGGTAACTTAACCCTATAAGGGAAGGTCAGTACTTATAATGCTAAAGATTGTTCACGGCTTTGCCAGGCTTCAAAGTCCAGTCGACCCAAATATATCTCATCGTCGTATTACTTTTCAAGCATTTAAACAGGTACACAATCCACATGTTAAATACTTAGCACCGAACTGTATTATATTTCTAAATAAATTACCACATCAAACTATTGTTGAACGGGCTCCGATTGGTTGAACAGGGATGTATGCAGTCTTCTTCTGCTATTGTAACAATATTAAGAGTAACTGTGTACCTAAGTCAGGCTTCAAGCCCAAGGGCGTTACAATCCTTAGAGCTTTATCAATAAATTCCAGGCCTTTCAGAGTTTTTGTTGATCTTTAATCATAAGTATGTTTAATCGATTAATTGATTACTGGTGTTTTAGCATTTAGGTCCTTTTTGTCCTTCCACAAAAATTCGTTTATTTCAAAACTTAAAGAAATATCTATCATTTTGATTAATTTAGTAATCTGGTGCTCGATGATATTTCAGTCCATACAACACTTACAATTATTCCATACAATTCAGTCCTTTTTGTCATATCTGTAACCCCATTGACCCGGTCTAGCCGAAAGACCGAACCAAGCGAGCTACATTCGGGTTTACCAAAGTAAACCCTGAAGAGATTACGAATAAACGGTCCATTTTTTTCTTTCATATTATCTAAATGCATTATTAGATCCTAAGGTGTTCATACGAGTCATGGTTAAAATTACAGCTCAATCGGGCATCATTTCGACATCCAATTGCTCGAGAACGTTCTACAGGGACTAAAACAAAATTTCCAATATTTACAAGGATTTTCATGAATTTAAAGTTACCAATCTTCAATTAGTCATGTTACATGCCTTCATATCAAATCTTAACTCAAAATGATCATTCATACATATTTAATTGCACATTTAAGAAACAGGGACCAAAATGCAAGGATTTCAAACTACAGATACTTATGCAACTAAATTAACGGACAACGTACCGGTACGGGAGACTTGCGTTTTGATACGGCACAAAAGACAAAGGTGTTCTGATACGGTCCCTAGGTGTATCGGTATAGACTTATATATTTCAAGAATCAAAATTCCAGTAGCTAAGCACCGTATTGATACGGTAACCCGTGTACCGACACCGGCACTGTTTCATCACTATGCGTATCGATACGCCTACCTAGGCTATTTTAAACATTTTGAGCTTGGACAGGTCCCTACGTATCGAAACCTGAGGGGCATGTACCGGTACGACGAGACCTGTATTGACCTCTAGGTCCAACTTATGACACTTAGGCTCAATCTAACACCCTCCATTCAACCTCTAATCATCATATGACATTATAAACATTCAATCATCAAACATAGCAACATGGATTGAGACTACACTAAGCATGGTATAATCAAACAATCACCTATGATCATGATTTCTACACAAGCATGCTTATTGTCTCCCAACTCCTCATAACCAAGCATAAAAGCATCATACAAGTCCAAAACATTAACCCAAACTATTACAACAGGGAGTATCTCAAAATATATCTCCCAAAACAAACCGGTCACATTGCCTTCTTATTACTACTTAGCGTGTAAAATCATACTTTGTAAAGTATCGACCCTTGGATATTCTCTTGCTCACGTGCTGTTTGAGAAAGCTACTTCTCTGCATTATTGAGGAAAAGAGAGCGTAAGCTATAAGCTTAGTGAGGGATATCGTATAACACTCATCAATGCATTTAAAACCATTTGATTCAAATCTCATGTAATTATCTCATAGCAAAACATCTTATGCTTTCATATCATCTCAAATACGCATATTTAAATCATTTCCATATCATCTCAAGCTTCGCACCACAACACCTTTATAACAAGCTTAAAGAGTAACACATGTATAAATTTCATTATACAAACATAATCCATTTCACATGATACATTATCTCATATATTGGCTTTCAAATGACTCAAAACCAGCAACCATTCATTTCGCAAAACTTATCAGATACACAGATTTCTTAAGTGGTTCCCACAACCACTTCACATACATACCTCAACTGGAGCAACGACACACTTGCCCACCTCAATGGTTCAAACCGGAGTAACGGAACATTTACCCACCTCTACGCTTTGGATGTATAAATCCACCAACGGGAGAAAACAGAACATTTACCCACCTCAACCGCTGCGGTTCTCATATTGGAGATTACGAACACGTAATACCCCTCGACAAACATGAGGCGACTTTTTATAGTGCACTCTAAACCCTATGGCATGCCAACTATATCTGATATCATTTTAAACACAACAACTTGCCAATATATTCAATAAACAACATTACCTCACTATTTTACGCATGCATCAAATCAATCTAACACAAATACATTAAACCATGTATTTACCAATCTCAAAAAACTCATCTATAAACCATATGGTATTCTCATGAATCATCATCTATGATCATTTACCACATCTTTCACTTTTAAAACATGCATAATACAATAAGTAATTAAACCAACAACATGTGTATGAGATTTCTTTTTGCAAAACCGAAATTGAGAAAAAGCTCAACCGATACTTATTCCCGAGCTTAGATAAGTGTATCAAACTTTATCTAAACTCCCACAACTCTTTTTCAAACCTTTTGACAGCAGTAAAACACTTTTCCACTCACCAACAAACCAACACTTGCTTACCGATGCGCGAATCAAGCTTCTGAAGCTTCCGCGCCTTCTTCAAAATCCAAAGGATTCAATTCCCCTACTGTACCCAATCAAAAACAGAGGATTAAAACACATCTCTGTAACACAAACCTCCAGCACCTAACAAACACAACCTCAACTACTCAACACCTTCCTAAAACCATCAAGAACACCACCAAACCTTACCTAAACAAATCCTAACCAACATCTAATGATTCTAACACATTAATAACATCAATTAACATCCAAAAAACACCTTAAACACGTCCTTATACCTCCAACAACACTACAACAACAAGATCAAGCCAAAAACCAACTATACACAACCTAGAAACTAACAATCCACATAGTTTCGGGATTACATTGATTAATCAACTCTTTCAACATTAAAATACATCTAAATGGAGGTCTAAATCCATTAGATTCATCACCAAAATAGATCCAAATCAATTTCCAACAATTTTTCAAGAAAACTCAATTTAACCAATAAATCCATATTAAAATCATAATTTCTTAACATAAATCGACAATAAAGTATCAAGAACTTGGGAATTTCAATAAAGAACCTTTAATTAGAGGAGAGAAACAAAAATCACCTTTAATTGCTGATTTCTCCCTTAATTGGCCAAGCTTTGATGAAATCCAAAGAGATTTTACAATAGGATTTAGAGAAATCAATTAGAAATCAAAAAGGAAATCAATATGACTTGATTCTGGGAATTTTTAGAGTAGAAATCCTAGTTTGGTTGCTGAGAAAGTTGAGAGAAAAAGGTTGGGTGAAAAGTAGTTACATAAGAAAGTATTTTTGACAAATTAAAGATCTTTTTAATAAATCCCCATTTTTCTAATTATTAAAATATTTAAAAATAGCCTAAATTAAGAGAGAAACTGTTGAAAAATATTGGATAAATAGCTCCTTAAAGATTCAAAGTTTTGACCATTTTTTCGATTTAGTCACTAAAAAATAGTTTTGAAAACTTTCAATTTAGTCACTAGACTAAAATGTCTAAAAATCAGATTTAATTACCTCAAATTGACTTTATCAAATTACTTAAAATATTAATTAAGTAATTTAAAACAATTTCTCATATTTTATTTTATCCCCAAAATTAATTTTATAAAAATAATATTCCCGAAACTATTCAAATTGCCTAAATCGGTTCTCCCAAACCACCTACCCGATCTGGCCTACATCTAGGTCCAATTTTAGGGCGTTACAATATCGATCAATTAAGATAAATACAGAACTTTTGATGATTATATTCAGAGTCTTATTCAAGATTTATGAGAGTCTACAAGTTTTACGTTCCCAGATGTTTGAAACTTAATAGCAAAAATTTTCCAGGTAGGTCGTGAGTTTCAAATGAATCATTTGTATTATTAAGTTAGGAATTAATTTCTAGGTCATTTCTATTATTATGGGTATTTTTGTCATGTACACCTTAAAGGTATTTTCGCCATTAAATTAAATTAAATTTGAATATTCAATATTCAGAAGCTATCTCTTTTATTAATCATAATTCGATATGAAGGCTGACAGTCTTACTAACTGCATACTAAACATCAGAAATCCTTCTAAGTCGTTAGACTTCTTATTCGAGTATTTCAAGTCATATATGGTTTACCATTATTTTGTTTCGAAGTCAAATTGACTTAAGTAGGTTAATCGGTACAAGCATTCATTGTCCTATGCTATAACCAACTACCAATATGTTACATAAAGCATGCAGGAGGCAGAAATGTATTACCTTCATTCTGAGCTACATCGGGCGACCCATGATGCTTCGGTCCATCGTACATGAACTCTAATTCGACTCTCCTCATAAAACTCGAACACGTGAAACCACATATACCCAACTGGTTCGGGAGACGCTGATGACGCAAAATTCGATGACGGTTCGCTATGATTCGGCAAAGAATGGGTCATCTTGATGCGGGGAGGCCGTTGCTGGTGGAGGAGCGAGCCACGGACGACTAAGGTGGCAAAAAATAGGGCGAATATGAGCATCCGAGGAGAGAGTTTTCGTCGAACCTTTAACTAAATCTCCACCACAAACGGCACGATGCCTCGACGAGTAGAGCATGAGGGTGTGACCGGGGTACAATGGCGAACACGCTGGTGATGGCGGTGATGCTCACCAATGAACGGTGACTGGAGATCAGGGTGAAGAAAGGGAAACGTTCGGGTGAGGGGGAAAATAATGATCTAGAAGTTGAGGGGATTATGAGGGAGTTAATGTTGGTAGGTGAAAGGTCACAAGCTAAATTAACTAATGACCGAGAGCTTCTATAGCTCAATTGGATGGGCATGTGGCATATAATCCACAGGTTTTGGGTTCGAGAATCCCACAACCAGCTTTCCCCCTCTCTTTTTTCATTTCTTCATTTTTTCAACTTTCCATTCTTCCTTTTTTATTATTTAATTATTTTTAGGGTATTATATTATTATAAAATGGTCGTTGATCCGTTAACTGGGAGATGCGCCATTTACAAAAATTTGTATAATAATATATTTAATCCTCAAAATTTACACACTTATTTAATTTAGACATCACTAAGGAGGGTTAAATTAGGAATAGATTGATTGAATGTGTCAATATGGAGGATTAAATGTTCTATTATTCAAATTCTTGTAACTGTCATGTCAAACACTTAACGACAGTTAATGAATCAGTGACCATTTTGTATCAAAAATTAAAGTTTAATGCCCATTATGTAACTTTTGAAAGTTTGATGAACATTTTATATTTTTGGAAATAGTTTAGTGACCATTTGTGTACTTTACCCTATTATAAATATCCTTAAAAAATTTAGGAAAATATTATACAATTAGTCCTAAATTGGGTTAAATATTTTTTACCATTAATTCGAACCCGACCGAATTTCACCCTTAATAAAATATCGTCCCGATCTGAACCCGATTTTTTTGGATAGGGTAAAATGCCCATCCCTAGGTCCATGTCTCCGCCTATGGTTTCAAAGTAGTTAAACGATGTAATTGGATTACTTTTTCAAATAAACGTGTCATGACCCACACGCAGCATTACTTTTCAACTTCACACCGCACACAACTCAATTTCTTACATTTCTTTTGTTCTGTTCTCTCCACTCCCGTATTAGTTGTTATGTGAACGATGTACAGCTGCCCCTCTCACCACGTAGGCTCCACCTGACTTCAATTCTCCCTTATAAGATACCATCCTTTGTAAGTCCCTAAAACCAATATCCAAATAAACAAGCTAACCAAATTCTCAGCTTCTCTTTTTCAGAAATGGCTCAAGTTAGCATCTTGAAGGCTTTGATGGCGGCTTTGGTCATGGCATTCTTAAACGCTGCCTCCGCTCAGGTTAGCGAGGCACTGTCGCCTGCCCCAGACGCTGGAGCTGGGTTCTCTGTTGGCGTTTTAGCAGTTGCCGTTGCTTTCTCCTGCATCTTATCTCTTCTTGCTTTATTGAAGTATTGAATTTGAATGGGTTGTTTGGTTTTTCTTTGTCGATTGTTTCTCTCTCTCTCTCGATTTCATTCTTTGTTACTTCATTGGTTTTGACCATTGTAATGAAGTTGATTCTTCGAATATGTAATATTAATATTTCCAGAATTATTTCTTGTTTTTGACGAATTATATTTCTGTTTAGCGGTTTTTAATTTTGATAACCCAGTTCAGTATAAAAGTTATCAAACAGAGAAGACCAACTTTGAAAATACTAATATTATTATTTAATCCGAATACTCAAAATTTATGTTATGTGATGAAGTCCTAAAGTTTTAGGGAGATCAAAAATAGATTTTTCAATAGATAATATATAGGAAAATTTTAAATTATATACGAATTTTAAATTTTTAGAGGATGATCGCCCATTGTCTATCTCTGATGTTACGTTTAGGGGCGGATGCTTTAAAGGACCGATGGTGGCAATGACCCCCAAATTTTGAGAAACTCAAATTTTACCCTTACAATTTTTGAAAACTTTAATTTGGCTTTCTTAAAATTTTTAAAAATTTATATTAAGCTTCAAAATTTTTGAATATTTTTAATTAAATTCTCTCTCAAATTTTAATTTTTTTTTGTTAAATCTCTTTAAATTATTAAAAAATTTAGTTAAACCCTCAATTTTTTTTGAAATTTTTTGTTTAATCCTCCAAATTATTTAAAAATTTAAGTTAGCCCCCCAAACTTTTAATCTAAGTTCTGCCACCGGCTACGTTCGTTACTTATCGAAGTTCAAAGCAAGCAAATTCAACTTTATATAACGTAATCTAGATTTTATTTACTCTAGTTTTACATTTAATCTATCTTTTCAGTTTTGACACATAAACATGTCTTCAAAGTAAGTCTATTGCGTTTAAATTCACATTTCATGAGTAAGCACATTTGGCCGGTTGGTCAAACTGCTCATCTTTATTCCCTTAGGTCATGGGTTCTAGATCCACTAGGAGCATTCACTCCATTCCCTCCTCTTTAGATAGAATTAAGATTAAAATTAGATATTGTCAAAAAAATCATATTTCATTGTCGATTTTAATTAAATTTATGAACCAAAAATGGGCGTGAATTGATGATTAAGTTATTAAATTATTTTATGTACAATAACATTTATTAGATAGAGATAAAATGCAATTATTAAGTTTTTTTATCATCTTCGTGTGATCGTTGTCAGCTCTATTTGAATCATCTGCTGACTCTACTATCTAACAGTCTAATCTACAATTTTATCAATCTATCATTAACCATCATTCCCTAATCCTGACACCGGCCACCAGTCATGGCATATAAATACCGAACACTAGAGTGATTGAAAAATGAACTTCTGAAGACCTGTACACTATTCTTCATCTTATCCATATCTTCATTTTCTCTCCTTTTTCAATTTTCTCTTCATTCAACGACCTACTACGACTCTCCACCCAAATCAATAGGGGTGAATCGTCGAAAACCTATATCATCCTATTTTCACTATCAACAATTTGTGCAATAAACTAGAATCACTTTTAACCAAAAGAATCATTTACGATGAACTCCCAAAGACAATCATCCTAATTCTCCATCTTCATCCCAAGATCCATCAGGCATGTCTGGTTTTTCTGGCCAACAACACCAAAACACCCTGCTGATTCACAATTTGCAAAGCAAGCAGCGAAATTTGCACTCAAAGCTTCAAGCCTTTCAGATGTCTCAACAATATTTTCAACAACAAAACCAACAAGAATGAGAGATAATACAAAGGAATCTTTGAGAGTTTAATCTCCAATGCTTCGGTAACAGACGGAAAAGAGAAGAGGAAGAATATACCCCCAATGCTGAAGAACGACGTTCGTAAGAGTACACTACTCCTTATCTGAGTGCTCAAGGTGCTAGCATCTCCCTAGAGCCTGACCAAAGGGAGAACAACATTTAATACATCCCTCGACCAGGACAAAATTGGCCTGTAGAGGAAGAAGACTTTAGTTCTTTGGTCACTAAAATAGTGGCTTCGATGGATCAATCTGAGATAACCACTTACTGTAGAGTTTTTTGTACGCACCCATTATTATATCCTATAAAGCTAAATCACTCATTTCTTAGAGATTTTACACTAGGAAAGCAAGAAAATGATAGCGATCGGGTTGAAAGCGTCACAGGGGGAGAAAAAAAGTATTTCAAGGACCTGACTTTGTGGACGAGAAAGAATAGAAGAAAGGCCATGCCCGACCAGAGCTACTAGGCCAGGGCCTAAGGAGAGGAACTATTTCACCACAGTTCACTCATTTTTATTTGATAATTTTAAAGGAGCATGGTTGGAAGAGCTATATGACATTCTATGAACTCTTTGAACTATTTTCTAACACAGATTTTAGGGAAACTCTTTTTTAAACATGTTATTTGGTTTTGAAGCAGTTACCCAAACAAAAATGAAGAGACATAGAGGGAAGATGACACCTTATTGGGAAGGATTATACTATGTCACCAAGAAGGTTAGTTTAGGCACACATAAACTTCAGAACACCAGTGGAAGAAAAACTCTTTGCACAAATAACGTTCACCGTCTTACTAAGTGTTGCATTTATATGCATCTCTAGTGTGCATAAGCCCTGTAATAATGTAAAGAAAAATACAACTCTTCCAGTAAGTTTCTACTAGAGCATCAAGATCCTCCGTCATATGTCTGACGTTGAGATGCCTTTACAACGTATAGATTTCAATATTGATTCTCCAAGAATGTCAAGACCCTTCATCATATGCTTGGCTTCAAGATGCCTCTACTCCGCGTTAAAGATTTTTACATTGTTTCTCCAAGAATGTTGAGATCCTTCGCTACATGTCAAGCGTTAATATGCTTTTTCTAATTTCTCTCTACAAAAACTTATTATACAAGAGCATCAAGGTATTGGTATTTCAACGCCGAGATCATTCGATGTATTCCTTCATCGAGATGCCTCTGCTTTGCTTCGACGATTTCTATATTGTTTCTCCAAGAATGTCGAGATACTCTAACATATAAATGACATCGAGATACCTCTTCTCTACGTCAAAGACTTCTTCATTTTGTTCTCCAAGAGCATCGAGATCCTTTACCATATTTTTGATGTTGAACTTCATTTGCTTTGTGTCAAATATTTCTACATGGTTTCATCAAGAGCGCCGAGATACTCTGCCATATGTATGACGTCGAGACGCATCTACTTCGCGTTGAAGATTTCTACATTGTTTCACCAAAAAGGTTGAGATCCTTTTCTATATGTTTAGCATTGAGATGTCGCAGCTAACTCTGCTCCACATCAACCTGTTCTACAAGAGTGTCCAGGTACCTGCATCCCTACATCTAGTGTAGAGATCCTCATATATTAATAGCGTTGACATGCTTCTAATCCACGTATAGGAATGCATCATTCAAAGTCTAGATCCACCACTATATTTCTAGTGATTATAATGCCTTCATTCCACCTACAGAATCCAACTTCAAGCGTGGAGATTGTTAAGTGAGAAAAAGTACTATATTTATACCATTTTACTTTAATTATTATTTAGACTTAGGCCCATTT
The DNA here is from genome assembly GCA_019671005.1 of Hibiscus mutabilis. Taxonomy (NCBI): domain Eukaryota; kingdom Viridiplantae; phylum Streptophyta; class Magnoliopsida; order Malvales; family Malvaceae; genus Hibiscus; species Hibiscus mutabilis. The sequence continues at coordinate 22,928,727 of CM033729.1, forward strand.
AGTTACATTTGTAGTTATTTATGCATAAATTCGTAGTCCTTCCATTTATTAGGCTTAGCCTTACATTTTGCTATTTTTGTAGAGAAATTGTTGTTGTTTTATTCTTTTTCTGTGTAGGACGAGTTGCCAAGCCACTTGCCGAAGGTTTCCATGGCAAGACACGATAAAGTCATTTTCTCCAGGATTTATCCAATCACTTTGGATAATTACCCAGATTTAAATTCAAATTAAAAGCTGCTGGAGATAAAGATAAAAAGACTATCCCCTCTATTTTGAAATTCAAATGGAGATTTCTACTTCTATATAAATACATCACATCTTCAACATCAACAATGATTGAGAGAGACGGATTGGAGCTAGAGTGAGATCGACTCAAGAGGGAGATTGGATCTTGGAGAAGCTCGAATCCTTCATATTTTATTTATTTTCTTTTATCTGTAATACCCGATGTTTGAGTTTTATCCTTTGTTGATTTCTTTCAACCCAACCATGAACTAAATTAATTGGATTGGGTTATTGGGTTATGGTGTTGTGAACAAATGATCTTGTTTTGTTTTTTAATTCAATAAATCTTTGTTTATCCATTTCTTGGTTCGTTATTTAATTTCAAGTGAACTCAGGAGAGGGACTTGGATGAATCTATTTATCTAGGCTCAGGAGAGCTAGATTCACGAAATGATTGGATACGATTTCCATTTAAATAGTCATTGGGGGAAGCTAATTTGCCCTAGGGATAAGGAGTGAATTGCAGCGACTAACAAGAGTTTATTGATCGATGATGTCCACCAAGGTTAATGCATGGATGTATTACCAAGGCTTGCACAATCATCAGTTCTTCGGTTAGGGATGATTTGAAGGCATTGAAGAACACTCTGTCAAACATCGATACGACAATTAATTGTCACAACAACTTATCCAGAAACTACACCATTACACTTAATACCCCAACCTACTCTCTCAAATCGTTTTTCTCTTTTATTTATTTAAATTCCTTTAGTTTTAGTTCATTTTACTTATCATTATCTATCACCATGAATTTATTTCTTTTACAATGCAATAAATTAAGCAAAGTGGCCCAAACCAATCCCCGTGGAGATGATACTTGATACCTACCACTTTATTACTTGCAACGTGTATACTTGCACCGTTTGCATAGCACTTAAATCACACAACAAATTTTTGGCACCGTTACTGGGGATTGGCAATTGGTGTTAGTTGTTTTTGTTATTGTATTTTTGTTATTATTTTTACTAATTTTTTTGTTTGTTTTATCAAAAAAATAGGCGTGCTACAAAGTAAAGGGACATCAACATGTGGGGAAATAAAAGTCGATCTATTCAAGAGTTGATGTGGGAAGATAAGAATCAACCATGGGAAGATAAGAATCAATCCACTCAAGAATTCCTTACACCTACCAATGATTACCTATACCAATCAAGAAAACCACAAAGAGTTCATACCGTGAAAACTCTTGCGCTTGTTGTGGAGAAAATTATGTGTTTAAAAGTTGCCCTCACAATCTTGGTGCATATGGCTATAAAGAGGACAACAGATGGAACCAACAGCACAATCCTTCATGGTATGATCAAAAAGCTCAATTTTTTTACCATGACAGTTTTGCCGCGGTAACAGACAAGCCTTGGCAATGTAGTCCTTATCAGCAGTCAAGTTTTCGGGAAACAAATTTTCCATTGAAATGTAGTCCACATCAAGAGCATTCAAATTCCTTGGAGAAGACTTTTTAGGCTTTCATGGCTAGACCTGACTCTCTCATCGAATACAATCAATTGTCGCAGCAATGTGGTAACCTTCAAAAGCTATCAAATTCCATAGATGCAAGGATAGCCAGGATAGATGTACTCTTGAGAGATTCAGAAGATCAATTAAGGAGATTCACATATTCCATGGATAACATGCCCCAACAATTAATTCCTAGTGATAATGAAATCCCAAGGAAAGAGGACAAGGAAAAATGCAAAGATAGCTCTCCGATGTGTAAGGAACAACTAAAACCTCCAAGCCGAAAGCATGCCAATAAGAAAGACTACCCAACACTTGATGAGCCTAAACAACGAATTGCTACAACAACAATTGAGGAGCCTAAACAGCACAATACCACGACTAAATTTAGTGAGGTTGAAAAGAGCAATGCTACAACAAATTCTGAGGAACCCGATGCCCAAAATATTACAACAACGTTGATGCTGAAGTAGAAATTTGTAGATTGCTCTTATCCATAATTTCCACGGCAATGACACGACCACATGAAGGATCAACAAGACGACGATACTCTGTTAATGGAATACAAGCAGGTGATGGTTGAACCTTTTGAATTCTTTAAAAAATCACCTCATCCATTGTAGGTATTTTTTGAGGAACCAACGTTGTTAGTTGTAATAGCATATGATCGTTTGAGAGACGACACTCTTAGTGATGCACCAACATCTCTATTGATGGAGATGTTTGGAAAGCGTAAAGGAAGCATTGGTTGGATGCCGGGAGATTTTCAAAAAATTGGTCATTCCCTTGACTTACACCAATTTTTGGCAAAAGATTGCCAAAGTAATTGGTTGGATCAACAATTGCCAAGACAACGAAGGCTACATCTTACCATGATAGAAGTTGAAAAAAATGAGGTAATCAAATGGTTAGATGTTGATATAATTTTTCCTCTTAAAATATTCATGCCTTCAGGAATAGTAGCAATGTGGAGGGTATGCATGGACTACAAGGGAACACGGAAGAAATCCACATCCACCATGGTAACGCAAAGGGAAGTAGTTGCAAGCACATTGGCCCACCTTTTTTGGGGCAATATTGTCACTCGATGGAGGGTGCAAATGGACTATAAGAAGTATAAAAAACGACCCTCGACAAGCTTTCTTAAAGGCAATCCTATTCCTTTCAATTTTTCTTTCCTTTTATGTTTATTTTGATTTTAGTTGTTGTTTTGTTTTCTATTTTAATAAAGGCATGGTGTTGAAAAAAGGCTAGAAAATCAGGCATGCCATGACAACTGCCCCGATCCCAGAATAACTCTTGAGCTCACTCCTGAATCGATTGAAGCAGAGCATCAGCTCATGTGGCACTACATCAACACCTATTGAGTGCGATAATAAGAGAAGTGAATTTAGGAAATGCATGCCAATTCAACTTCTAGTCATTTTTAATTTTATTTTTGTTTGATTTTATTTCCTTTTTTGTTTTATTCTTTTTTTGTTTAGATTTGTTTTTATCTTTATTCTATCTTTTTTGATATTTATCTTTTTATTTTTATTTCTCATTTAAATTTGGTTTTATCTTTTTATTTAATATTTATCTTTTATTTTTGATTTTTTAGGTAAGAGTTCAAGAAGATTTGAAGATTGGGCTTAAGGGGTAAATTTTTTATTTAAATAAAGATTTTATCCCTAAAAAGGAGATAAGGATCGATGGTTTAGAAAAAAGGTTATCTAACTCTTTTAAATTTTCAACCAAAAATTTCATTTCCCTTTCTCCCAAATACCCTAGCCGCACATTCCCTCATACTTACATCCATTATTAACATTTTTTTACCCCATTGGTTATCCATTACTCCATCTTTCACTTCTACCACCCACCTTTACTCCACCATTCAAGAAACCATAACACCCATCTTCTTCATCTTCTTCAGCCACTCTTTCACTATCTTCTTGCATAGCTATAGAGTTTTATCTTGCTTTCTTGTTTTTATTATTTTTCATTCTTGTTCAAAACAAACACCATGGCCAAGAAGTCCTCGACTTGGAGCCAGATTGTTCAAGGCTGCCACCATTCCACCTATCGCCGATTTACATCTCTGACAATCGACCACAAGTTTGAGAAAAGATTCGCAACACGCAAGGTTTGAAGAACAAGGGTTCATTTATGACATGAGTAAACTGAATTACGATCTTGAGGAAGTAGTGTATACATTTTCGAAAACTATAAGTGGCCTATCTTTTGCAATCAACTTGGACCGGTCAACATATTATGGCAAGAAAGACGTGGAATCGTTGTACTTCCCCAATTTGGTCATGACACTTTGCAAAGATGTGTTGGTGCCATCGGATGCAATGGATGGGAAGTTGCAGTTGAAGGAAGGTTGGTCCAAAAGGCCATTACATGAGGCTACCAAACCTGCCACAGTAAGTGCACATGTCGTGGTAACTCTTCAAGCGCCAACGACCTTTTTCGTCCACTACTACTACGATTCGAGCAGTGGGAGGCCGAGTGCCAAATGTTCTGGCGTTATGTGAAGGATCAGGATATTGCTCTTGAAAATGATATCCTAAAAATGAATTCGATGAATGTTGTGCCCTTTCTGATTTTTTCTTCTTAGTTACTTGCTCTAGAAATTGATGCTGGGCCAGCTACAAGTGACATTGTCGCGACAAACACTTTATCGCGCAAAGATAAAGATCAAGTTCAAGATCCTGAACATACTAAATCTTGTCATGAATTTTTAGATTTCGAATACACCACCTCTACACTGTTTGTGCCATCAAAGAAAGAGGTGAAGCGTAACTCTTCACCACCAGAAGAAGCCGAGAAGGAGGGTGAGCCGGTTTAAGAGGTAGAAAAATTAAAGAAAGTGACCCTACACCAACTCCACCACCACAAGCAAGGCGAGGCAACAAATGCCTTCATTAAATAGCCTGATGGACACTATAAATTTGAGGTGACGACCTCTCTGATTGGCTCATTTGCATTTCATTTTTTCTTTTTCGTTTGTTTTTTTACATGCATTGAGGACAATGCTTTTCTCGAGTTTGGGGGTTTGTATTGATTTTATTTTTTAAGTCTCATTGTAGTTTGCATATATTACTCACCATGACATTTTCTTGTTAAACTGCTAAAACCTGCTGTGATATTCTGTGATGAGTTAATTGTCACGACATTTAGTTGAAAGAACCTTAGATTTTAGGATTGATATAGAATTAACTAGGAAATTTTCTATGATGCTTGTAATATTCACACTATTATGACTTGTCGATCTAGGGAGACCCAAAAAATGTTAGGTTGTTAAAAAATAATAAATCGCACTAGAGGTACCTATCTGGCTCTAGTCGAAAAATAATGATGATAAAAATTTCTAGAGGTTCCCATCTGGCTCTAGCTGAAAAGAAAGAGAATTTGCTAGAGGTGCCTAACTGGATCTAGCTGAATAAATTGCCTCGGCAATATAATAAAAACTGAGGTTTGCTTTGAATCCTTTTGATTGACTTGTACACAACTCTGTACACACTTGCACTGGCATTATAGTTTATTTTTGAGTAACTTTTTATGCTTTCCAAAGGTCGAAATGTAATTGATTCTTTATGGCCACGATTTTGAGGATTAAAGTTAGGTTCAAAGTATGTTGTCTGGTGAATGCCTTGGTAGGTAATTGTTGTTAGTTTATGCATTGCTTGAGGACAGGCAATAGGTCGAGTTGGGGTGTGTGTTAAGTGAGAAAAATACTATATTTTATACCCTTTTTACTTAGATTATTGTTTAGACTTAGGCCCATTTAGCTGTATTTGTAGTTATTTATGCATAAATTCGCAGTCTTTCCGTTTATTGGGCTTGGCCTTGCGCTTTGCATTTTTATGGAGAAATCGTTGTTGTTTTGTTCTTTTTCGGTGCAGGACGAGTTGTCGAGCCACTTGCCTAAGGTTGTCATGGCAAGTCACGATAAAGTCATTATCTCCAGGATTTATCCAATCACTCTGGATAATTATCCAGATTCAAATTCAAATTAAAAGCTGATAGAGATAAAGATAAAGAGATTATCCCCTCTACTTCAAAATTCAAATGGTGATTTCTACCTCTACATAAATGCATCACATCTTCAACATCAACAATGATTGAGAGAGGCAGATCAGATCTAGAGTGAGATCCACTCAAGAGGGAGATTAGATCTTGGAGGAGCTCGACTCCTCCAGATTTTATTTCTTTTCTTTTATCTTTTGTAATACCCGATGTTTGGGTTTTATCCTTTGTTGATTTCTTTCAACCCAGCCATGAACTAAATTTATTGGCTTGGGTTATTAGGTTATGATGTTGTGAATGCATGATCTTGTTTGGTTTTTATTTCAATAAATCTTTGTTTATCCATTTCTTGGTTCATTATTTAGTTCCAAGTGAACTCGGGATAGTGACTTGGATGAATCTATTTATCTAGGCTCGGGAGAGCTTGATTCACGAAACGATTGGATACGGTTTCCATATAAACAACCGTTGGTAGAAGCTAATTTGCCTTAAGGATAAGGAGTGAATTTCAGTGACTAACAGAGTTTATTGATCGATGATGTCCACCCAAGTTTAACGCAGGGATATATTATCAAGTCTTGCACAATCATCAGTTTTTTGGTTAGGGATAATTTAAAGGCTTTGAAGTGCACTCTATCGAACATCGATACGGCAATTAATTGCCATAGAAACTTATCCGGCAACTACACCATTATGCTCAATAACCCAACATACTCTCTCAAACCAGTTTTATCTTCATTTATTTAAATTCCTTTACTTAGTTTATTTTACTTATCAATATCTATCACCATCAATTTATTTCTTTTACAGTGCAATAACTTAAGCAAAGTGGCCCAAAGCAATCTCCATGGAGACGATACTTTATCCTATCTCTTTATTTCTTGTGACGTGTATACTTGCTCCATTTGCGTAGCACTTAAATCATTCTACAAAGATCCTCCTCTATATTCCTAGTGATGAGATGTCTCTCTCCATAGAGGATTCACGTGTCGAGCATTAGGATGCCTCTACTCTACGATATAGAGTGTCGAGATCCTTTGCAATACTTCTGGTTATTGAGATGCCTCCATTCCTTATTTGATAGTTCTATATTGTTTCTAAAAGAGCATCGAGATATCCTCCATTCCAGCTTTCTTTCTACAAGTTTTTCAAAATATCTTCCGCTCTAGCTTTCTTTCAACAAGATCCTTTGCAATACTTCTAGTTATTGATGTGCCTCTATTCCTTATTTGATAGTTTCTATATTGTTTCTACAAGCGCATCAAGATATCCTCCATTACAACTTTCTTTCTACATGATCGTCAGGATATCTTTCGCTCTATATTTGTCTCGACAAGAGCATCAAGATATCCTCTACTCCAACATTGTTCCGACCAGAGCATCGATATATCCTCCACTCCAGCATTATTTCTACAAGGATGTCAAGATGCTTCACTTATTTAGTGTCGAGATACATTCATCTCAATGGTTAACAACAAAAATAGAAAAAAAATATCTCACACTTTTAGGATAAGAAGTCTAAAATTCATTCAACTATCTAAGTACAAAAAATGGGGAAATAATATTCAATGACATAAATCTAACATAATTAAAAGAAAAATAATGGAAAGTGTAATGGTTACAAACCATACTTTGGTAGCAAGTCTCGATACACGCTACTGTGGTGTTCCCTCAACCAATGAGGGACAAGTGTTGTACCTTCGCCTAAGAGGCCCTTTGGAAGAGAATTCTTTTACTAAAACTCCTGCATACAGGGTCCAGAAACCTATGAAGTTTCCCTGTGATGCCTCAAGACTCATAATAAGGAAGTCCCTTTAGACCCTTCATCCAACTACATTCCATGCTTGATTGTTTTCAAGTTTATCTAGCTTAGAAGTTAACTCTACTACCTAACATCCTAATCTACAAATCTATCCACATATCAATAGTCATCATTCCATGGTCCTAACACCAGCCACTAGTTAAGGGATATAAATACCAACACTAGAGAGATTGGAAAATGAACTTCCAAAGAACAATCTACTTTTGATCATGTTATTTACACCTAGTGATGGGCACATGTTAGGTCAGATTAGATAAGGTTTTTGGCCAACCCGCATCGGAAAATAATTATCCTAAACTCGACATGACCCCATCCTTAAAGTCTGACCCGATCCAACCCAAACATTATATACATCAACCCAAACCTGACTCAATCTATATAAAACATATTCAATTTAGGGACCTAATTATAAAAAAATAATTTTAGGAACCCAATTGTAAAAAAATTCAATTTTAAGGACCTAGTTGTCAAAAATGTCAGTTTTAAGGACTTAATTATTTAAAAATATAAATAGGGAACATTATTGCAAATATCCCTAAAAATATAGGAAAAATTATACTATTAGTCCCGAGTTAGGTTGGGTCGTATATTTTTCACCATAAACCCAAACCCGACCAAATCTAACCCGAACCCAATTTTTTACGTAAAACTTGACCCGATCAGGTAGAGTGAAATGTACATCCCTATTTACATCTTCTTTTACTCTTTTCTCTTGATCCTCCATTCACTCCACCACTTATTGCGGCTAATTCACCAAAATCAATAGAGTGAATTGCCGAAAACCACCGTCATCTCATTTTCACCATAAAAATAAGAATTATTTATTATTTTTATTTACTTAAAAATTCAAAAAAATGATTTTTTAAAATTTTTTTTGAAAAAATAAAAATAAAATCATTTAGTCAAAATAAAAACAATCAAAACTAATATGGAAAAAGTAAAAATAAAATAAATTAAATTAAAATAGTCATTTTAAAAAACTAAGAAATCTAACCGCAATTAAAGCAATCAATTTTTAATTTTGGGTTAAGTACAAATTTTGCAGGCAATGCTACATCCACTCATGGAGTCATCTACTCGGTTAAGGAGGTGCATGACATAGCACCTGAGATGGACATGAGTGAAGAAAAAATTAAAATATCTTTTCGAAGTTTGTCTATGTAATACAAAGAAAATAATACATCTTTTACCAATAAACAATTTATCATTAAACAATTTCCAAAATTATAAATACAATATAATTAATAATCTTTTACCAATAAACAAATCACTGAAAAGAATAATTATTTAAGATGAACGCATCAAAAAGATGAACAGAACCCATTTGATAAATTGAGTGCAATCAATCTGTACAACTAGTGCAACCCAACTACACAGATGACTTACAAAGATCAGAGAATCCAACCTACAAGATCTAATATGTTCTCTCATTGTATAAGATATATGAATCTTATTTGCAATATTTATTAGTAGGATACTCCATAACTTAACCTTATTCAAACTTACATTCTGGTTTATGTAGATATTATGGATACATTATTGGTTTTTAGTTAAAAGTTTCTTTGCTTTATTGTATGCAACAATGGTGCAATGATGGATCTAAATATCACATATATTTCACAAGGTGGTAAGGATGAAAACTCTTCTACGAACTTTAGCTTTTAATTAGATTCAGATATGATGAGACATAAGATTGAAGAAGGTCATGATTTGTTGGTAGATGATGGTAATATAAGTGAAAGTTATGAAGTTGTTGTGGATCAACCGCCACCTACTACACATGGAGAACCACTTTCTAGTTCGAATGTTGAGATTACTTTTGTGTCTTATGAGGATGTAATTGGTTTTTGTCATGAATTTAAAAGGTAAAATGGGTTCTAAATAAAAATTAAAGGATTGGAAAATACTAAAGGGGTTGAAGGTTACAATATTAATGATTGCTTAAAGGGGTTGAAGGTTAAAATTAAAAGATCCATCAAAGTCATCGCGCACTCAGGTTACCAATTGTAAAACTAAAATAACTGTCACATTTAAAATCCTCAAATTTCAAATTCATGCGAAATTATAGATTCAGTCGTCCACACAATAAAGAGATTATGTTAACTAATGAAAAAGGACAGGTACATATTGGTAGAAATTTCACCATGTTTGCAGCGTTATGGACGATACGGTGAAGTTCTTTTCTCTAAAAAATATTGTAAATATTTGATGAGTAAATATAGATATTTGTGTCTTTAAAAAAGAGAGTTTACTTTTATGGAGAAGCATCTAATAGGACTATTTTCTAAAGATATAAATTTTTATATGTAAGACATAAATGATGATGACACACTTAAAAACGTATTTTAAACTAATGAAGGTGTAGAGTTGCATATAAATATTTTGGAGACATAGTATCATTTGATACAATTTACTTGAAGAATAGGTATATGGTGCATTTTTGCCTATTTATAGGTGTCATTCATCATAATCAATCAATGTTGCTTAATGTGCTACAATGTTTTAATCCATTTTTATTCCTCCCAAATTCGTAAGAAAATAATGAAGGAAAACAACTCATTTTTTTTTACTGTAATTAGATATAAATGTGTTTTTTGTTTTATTTTTTCACGGTTAATTATTTAGATCGACTCTTTTGACATAATATACCATGCTTGGACGAGAGACCATTACAAGTATAAAAGTTTTACAATAATATTTAGTGAAAATCATGAGAATTCAAAAATTATAATCATTTGATTGAGATTTAAGAAATTATTCTTCAAGCAAAAATGAGGGAAAAAGAGAAATTTTAGTATCATACCCATATTGTGGATCGTAACTATCATTTGATAATAATCTTCACAAATAAAACAACAATCTGATGCTTTAAAAGCAAATCTCATAGCATCAGTGATCATTGAAATTATGAACATAAGTTATGAAATTTTATTTAAACATTCTTTTTAAAATTCTAAGTATGTTAACCGTAAATTGTAGGAGATGCAATTGATAAGGTATTTCCTAATGTGAAGCATCAATGGTGCATTTGGTATTTAATGAAGATAAATTTTTTTTTTGCAAGTTATTACAACATGCTCTCGATGATTCTCTTAACATTGAGGAGTTCAAAAAGAAGTAACAAGAAATTGGCGTCAAATATAGGCTGCAAGAGATTAATAGATTTAATGAGACGTTTACTTTAAGACATCGATGGGTTCTTATATTCTTCAAGGGTGACTTTTGGGTAGGGCTGTCTCGGATATTTTTGAGTCCTTGAGAGAAAATTAAAAAATAGGCCTCTATAAAATAAAAATATATTTCATCTATTTGAACTATTAATTTAAAGTTTCATTAATTAATCACAGAAATACGATTAAACTCTTTTAATTCATTATTTTTCATTGTTTTGTTAAGAAATCACCTTAAATACAATTAAAACAAGAAAAGGGCAACCAATAAGTTACAAGATTGTCACTTGAAAAAATTCATCCTCCGAACATTTTTTGATACAAATTCATCAATCAACTCCTCATAAACAACTTCATCCAAAATATCATTCTCGATTGCCACCAAAGCTAGTCTATTAAGCCTTTCTTGTGACATAGAACTATGCAAGTAAGATTTGAGTAAATTTAACTTTGAAAAACTTATTTCGGCTGTTGCAACTGTCACAGAAATAGTTAACAATATACTATATACAATAATTGCATTAGGAAAAAATCAACACGTTTCAAAAACTTTAAAATATCAAGAGCCCCCAACCTTTTTTGGGCAAAAATTCTTGGAGTAACTTCAATTCGACATATAAGTCATAACCATGAATATCACATTTATCACCATTCTTAATTGCATCTTCCAAATGGCTACAACAAGACATTAAACTCGAATTATCTAGTGAATGTAATGTATCAAAACAAAATACAAAACCAAAAATATTTTCACATTGTTCATATTGTTCAAACCTCCTATAAAGTGAGACAATTGCGTGATCAATGATACAATTAAAATAATTAATTCTAAAGGACTTATATGCAAATTGTAATCTCCCATCATCTAAATTCTCATCAGATTGTCCTTTTCTTTTGATTTGATGCCTTTGAGGAAAAATGTATCAATTTCCATATCAATTACAAGTTTCTTAACAACTTCAATTGCATTAGAAAAACCATTATCTCTATACTCAGAAAATAAAATCAATTTTTTCACATTTTCAATGGCAAATGAAACACGCATATCTTTTTATTGTAATTTTTTACTAACTGAGTTGACAACATATAATAAATCATACCAAATAAAATAACTACTATAAACTCAAAATCACCAAGCTCATTATTGGCTAAAGATTTATCTTCGCTTCTTATTGTAGAATCGTTATCATTTTCAGCAACCTAAAGCAAAGCTTCCCTTACATCTGAAAATTGAAATCGTATTACTTTTACACTATCAACACGACTCTCCCAACAAGTAGAAGATAATGATTTAGGAGTTAAATATTTTATTTTTTTTTAATTTTCCATCGCTTTGTGGAATTTGCAAATATAGTGTAAATACGTTGAAGAACACCAAAAAAATGCCTAGCTTTTCTAGAATTGTTAGCCATGTCACACAACATTAAATTAAGGCTATGGGCACCACAAGGAGTGTAAAAAGCTCTAGGATTCAATTCTAAAAGTTTTATTTGCACTCCTTGATTTTTTTCCTTTCATATTTGACCCATTATCATAGCTTTGTCATGAATATTGTAACGACCCAAATTTATGAGTCAACATTGAGCGTTGACCTAGGTCATGAATCTTCGTGTTGGTTTGTGTGATTGGACCCATTGGGGTAAGCTTGAGCTTGTTTGGTTGAGAATTGAGCTAATTAAGCTTGGCAAGTGACCAATTTGTAAAATGGGAAGAACCTTGGGGTTTATTGTTGTGATTTTACCTTTATTCAAAATAAAGGCTGAATATCAATTAATGAATTGGTATATCACATGATGGGGGAGGGAAAATAAGATGATATCATTCATCTTCATCTTTTTCCTTCTTCCACACAACCCATTTCTCTCTTCTTTCAAGCATAGTTTCAAACATTAAAAATCTAAGCTTTTCTAATCATTTCTTCATTTCGGGATTCAAGATTCAAGTATGTTGATCTCCTCTCCATGGGCTTCAAGAAAAGTATAATTTTTTTAGGAAAAGTGGATAAGTCTTCATTTATGGTTTTTTGAAAGGTTTTAGCTTTGGTGGTTTCCATGGAGTTCTCTCATGATTTTGAAGTTGTATTTTCGCAGCTAAGCTTACCACTAGCTGTTATCTCAAGTATTGTTTTGTTTTTCATGTTTGTATGTCATGTGGGGGAGTTTAGAGGGTCTTTCCAAGCTTAAGGCAAGGAGAAAGCTTGAGGAAAGTTGTGGGAAAGCTTATATCTAGGATTTTTAGATAAGGTCAGTGCATCTCTGACTCCTACTCTTCTTGAAGATCATAAAGTGATTGTCTTGCTTGATTTTGTTGTTTATGATTGGTAGTTTGGTCTTTTAGTAGCCTAAAGCCTTGTTAATGGTAAAATTTGGATTAGTTGTTAATAATGTGTAAAAATGGTAGCCAACCACCCTAATTAACTTCCATAAGATGTAGGATCGAGTTAAGGGGTTAGGGTTGCAATTTGGTGCTTTAGGAACGGTTTCCTAAGCCTAGAAAGCTATTGATGAGATTCAGTATCAGTATAAGGGGAGCCCTTATCGGTACCATGTTTTATAGGTTGAAGAAAACATATGAAATGTGAGGGTTGTATCGGTACGAGCTTCAAAATGCATCGATATACGATTTCAAGCCGTATCGGTACAGGTTGACTCGTACCGATACTCACTATTTTATTGAAATTCTAGTGAGCTAATTTTGTATCGATACACTATGAGTATTGATACCCAAGGTACCATACCGATACAAGAGGTCTAGTATCGGTACCCATTGGGTAATCTGTCCGAAAATGTGAATTTGAGTTCAAAGGGCTGATGATTTGAGGATGATGGTCCAATGGGCTTGTAATGTGGTAAAATGAATTGTAAAACTGAGAAACTGAGATTTAACCCTCATATATGAGCATAATGTGTAATAACTTGGTAAGCTTTGGGTGCCTTGTTAATGATAGAAACCATAGGTTAGTGGTATTGATAATGATGATGTATGCAATGTGGGCACTTGCTTGGTCAAGTCACCTTGATTAAAGTGACAATGTACGTTAATAGGAATATTTATATACTTCTCCATAATGAATTAACAACTCGATAATGTAAAATAAATGATGTGATAATGAGTAGCCACGATATATAGATCCTTGGGGTCATGTTGTTTGTATACTGGGTAGGCATTTGGTTGGTTGAGTCACTTTGATTGATGGGATCTGAATACCCATCGAGAGAGTGTTTCAACATCATGGTCAGAGATGTCAAATGTACGTTCCTGACGCTATGTGGCCCTAGGTCTCATTCAAAGATACTCGAGGGGGATTCTGGCTATAGAGTGTACGTTCTCGATGTTGTGTGGCCATGAGTCTCACTCAGGTATTGTAGAGTTTAGAGCGTACGTTCCCGATGCTGTGTAGCCCTGGGTTTCACTCTAGGTTTGTGGTTCAACTTTGTGTGCTTTAGCCTTGATGATCTGATGATATCTCATTATGATTGGGCATTGTGTGTCGTGTATGATAGCTTATGGATGTTGTAACCCCCTCAGATTGATAGGGCAACCCAATATAATCTGAGGTGTCATATTAGGGTCACAAGAGCAACCCACAGTAAAATTTCAAATAAACAATTTGTCAAACATTTAAAATCATAAAATAATCTCTGAATTAAAACATAAGTTCCAAAAATCATTTGAACAATAAACAAATATCTTTGTTCAAGTTACAACACAAGTTTTCGACTCTGATATAAAAACAAGACATGATATACATGCCCCCTAATTACACGAGTATCGTACTCTGCAAGCAGTTCCGAAAGAATTCCCATAATGATGTCGATAATTGACCATGTTTAGTCATTCAAAACCTGGGATGGTAAAAACAATGTGAGCTTAGAAAAGCTCACTAATACAAAACTATCAAGAGATACTAAAGCCACACGTAGGTATATGGCAAAGCATTGTCATGGAGTTCCAAGAAACAACAGACTCCAATTATGATTCGATAATTCAGTAAAGTGTTATATCTGAAGGTAATAGAGTTATTCTTTATTTGATCATCGAGTATTAGGTGAGAAGCCTATACATCAGATAATTAGAAAAATGATGGATTAAGTTAAACCAGGGAGTTTAGTGTGTTCCAACAGTGCAAAAATTAATACTTACAATGTAACAATGCAGTAAACATATCTACCCTCCAACCGAACTTCATAATACAATTCCCAGAACTGCATCATATACAGGCATTAACCTGAGCCCATTGGGTGTGGGTACCATCCTAAGGGAACACCTTAGGTCTGGGCAAAATTACCCCAACTGAAGCATATGAACCGAATACGGGCGAAATTACCCTAGTCGAAGCTAGAAATCATATACAAGCAGAATTACCAGTCGGATTAGGGATGAACCTTCATAGACTTCATACCATAACACAAGTACCCTAGTGAATCAGTACGAGCAATCATATAGTATGCAGTAATTATTAAACATATTTGTATACAAATAAATAGTAACATAGAGCATGCTTATCATATTAGGTACTAGGGCATATATAAACCATACAATATAATCATGCTTAGTTTCAGAAACATGTTATGTTTATGCGAATTCAAATATGTATATCCATCATTTTGATTAATTTAATAGTTTTGGTGTCCGAGGGTAGCTTAGTTATTTTTTCCAATTCATACATATCAGTATTTTTAACTATTTCAGTCATCTCAGTCCTTTTAACTTTTCCAAACCATCTATTTTTAAGAACTCGGGGGCATAACTATCATTTTAATTAAATTATAAATTCTAATGCTCGAGGATATTTTGGTCATTTGCCAATTTAGCCGTATTAGTATGTCTAGTTCTCTCACTCATTTCAGTCATTCTAATCAATTTTGGTATTTCCAACAGTTTGATTAATATGAACATATAAAGAGTTTCCCATAAATTTGTCTTTAAAGATTTATTTAGAATTTTGGTTGAATCCAAGTACTTATCATTCTCGGAGGTTTAAGTCTTATCCACTGTATCTTTCCAAGTACATCAAGGTTTCTAAATGAATCAATTGTTTACTGAACAAGTGTCAATTTATAGATCAATATACATCAACATGGGTATTATGGTCATTCTAACACCTTAAGGGTATTTTTCACAATTATAACCGACTATTCTACGCACTGAATCCTTCAACACCATTAATCAAATTTGGAGATTTATAGCCTTATTCACAATTTATTACACTCAAAACCCTTTCGATTTATTAATTCCTCATTCGGATATTATAATCTTTTTCAGATTACCATTCTTATTCTTCTTAATCGATTTGACTTAAGAGGACTTAACAGTACTCTTAATCATATTCTCGTATACATTAACCAATTACTCACATGTTCTAAAAAGCATACAAGAGAGGTAGTAATGTATTACCTTGAGTCCTTGCTATGTCGGTTGACCCTTGGAACAACATTCAAACACTCTTGAACCCGAATTCGACATCCTCAAATGAGAATACCTTTAATTAAACACAATCCATAATCAATCCTTGCTCACGAGCACATAAACTAAATTATTAACTACATACACAAGTTTGAGTTTAAGGTCTGATTTGGAGGCTTTAGGGTTAGAATTTTGCAATCAGTCAACGCTAACATTAGCAGTCAACAATTAATGGTTAATGTTGACATCATACTGCTGTCATCAATCAACGCTGATGTCAGTAGTCAACTGGTCAACTAGGTTGACTCGAATGAGTTAACTCACTAAGTTGACTCAGACAGGTTGACTCACTAAGTTGACTCGGCAGGTTGACTCACTGAGTTGATTTAGTTAACAGGTTGACTCGGACAAGTTAACTCAGTTAACGATTTAACTCGAGTGAGTTGACTCGATCAACGGGTCGGGTCAGACGAGTCGAGTTTAGGTCAGATCAGATCAGATCGAGTCAGTCAGAACTGATTCAAGACGGTTTAGCTCAGTTTGATTTTAAGCGGTTCAGAACGGTTCCAGTCTAGTTTGAACTGGCTGGTTCTAGGCTACCGTCTAGGGTGGCCAAAAATACCCTGGACGGTGCATATACTCCACGTGCGGCCTTGGATGGCCGAACACATCCTAAAACACATTTTTTCCAGATTTTTCTTACATTATCAGACCACAACAATTAAAATAACCAAAAATCAAGCCGATTCTAACCTCAACTTACCAAAACAGAAGGAGAACAATTGGACATTGTGAAGCTCCGACGATGCTTTAAACAACATTAGACTAGTGATCAACGGCCATGGTTTTGCTCGTCGCGAAGCGAGAAGAACAACGATGGTGCTGGTGTCTCGAACAGACGACCACGGTGTAATCACTCATTTTTATCTGGTTTGTAATATCATATTAGTATATTAGTTTAATAATTAATATATTGCATGTAAACATATTATATTATATGTTTATTATATGTGTGATTAGAATATGTATAATGTATGTGATGTGTGCATATATATTATGTACTATGCATGTGTACGTATTAATAATTGTTATGGTATATACGCATCGTATGTTTGCATGTCACATATGCTTTGCATTATTTGTATATATATATATATATATATTAATGTGTGTATTTGTATTAATTATGTATTAGAACAAATGTACATAAATGTATTTGAATGTATGTGTATGTTATGTATATACGTATGCGTGTCCGTGTATGTATGTATGCGTGTATGTTATTATTATTATTAATGGGCTGTAAGAAATAAAATCCAAAGAAAAAAATTAATTTAAACCCATAATTAACGGTCTAGTCCAATATCATTACATAACCCAAAAATATATTACAAGGCCCAAACCGGCCAGACCAATAGTTCAAATAAATCAAACCCTAACCCTAATTACATGTATTTCCTTGTGTGTAGCTAACCAAGAGCCGTTGGATCAAATTTTGATCCAACAGTCATGATTGAAGGGAGACATCTCTCCAGCTGGTCACGTGGGATCACGCGTAAACCTTTTAGCCTTCCACGCGCGCGTGCATCCCACGCATCAGACCCTTCAGCTGCCATATGCCACGTGTCAAGATCAGAGTCTGCCATATCATTCCTGAAATTGGATCTCAGCTGTTAGATCTTCATGAAATCCCAGCCTTTGGATCAGATCTGATCCAACGGCCAGGAACAAATCTATCCGAACAGACATCTCCCCCATGCCGTTGTACCACCAGCTCCTCAACCACCGTGCAGATTGGCCAGAAGAACAAGAAAAAACAAAGATTTGTCAGTAAGCAAATCTGCAAAATATGTATTTTATTTTATATATCTACCAAAACAAGATAGATCAGGATATGTATCAAACTTAGAAAAAAAGGGGAAGTTACCAGTTTTCCAGTTCCAGAAATACAAAAAACCAAAAAAAACACAAAGTTTTCGGGGTAAATTTCTTTTCCTTCTTTCTCTCATACATGCAAAGTAAATAAAATAATAAAGAAAAAGATGGGTGCTTTACCTTGGTCTTCTGGTTGTCTCGCCGGTGACGAACCGTAGTGGGGGCCGTGTTAGGTTTTTTTTATTTGTTTTTGTTCGTAATAAAAAGAGTATAAGTTTTTAGTTGTTGAAAACAGTAGGGTTGTAGTTGTTTTGCAGTTGCCAGGAGTTGTGGTCCAGGACGGTTGGAGGTGGCTTTACGGTCGTACCTCGCCGGAGACCATTTGAACACGGTGGTCGGAGGAAGATTTAGTCTTGGGGGAGGGCTGTGTTTTCTGGAAAAATAGAGAGAATGGGAGCATTTTATCCTAAGGGTATAAAAAATGGTAAAAGGTTGAAATTTGGCCGGATTAGGGGGTTTTATGGAGTTTTTTTAAATGGTCTAATTACTCACTAAGAACCTCCGCGTTTTGGGTATTTTCAAACTGGGTCTTCCCCTTGGTCTAATTATAGATCTGATCCTCCTTTCTTTTAAATATCTTTCACTATGGTCCCTAGATTAACTGAAATCTGTTTAAAAATGGTAAGATTACACGCTTAATGACTCCGCGTTTTTGAAATTTTCATTTCAAGTGTACCGCATGGGTATATTACAATATTGCTCCTTTAAAGTTTTGTTCAACTTGCAATCCTGTCCCCGAATTTTTTTTATCGCTTTTGATTTCGGTTTTCTGTTTTGTTTTTATTTTATTTCAGTCCTTTGTTGTTTTTTTTATGTTCTTTTTAATAGCCATGTTTTTTTAGTATGATTTGTGACATTAGTCATATATGTATTATATATATAGATTTATTGCCTCTTTATGGCATGATCATTTATTTTTTTATGTGCATTATTATGTTAACACGCCATTAGTTTATTCATGTTATATATATGTTTTAGAATGTTTTGTTTTTTTGTGTTTTATGTTATGTGTAGCTTAATTTGAATATTAGGTTTATATGTTAGTTTTTATGTTTGTTGGTATGATATGTTACATGTCACTTTATAGCATGTTTAGTTTTTTTCTTATGTCCATTTTGTTCTTTATGTTTCTATATATGTGTTATATTTGTCATGTTTATTTATGCATGTTTTCTTTTATGTGCATTATCATTCAAATATGATTAGCTTTGTTAGGTCACGATAAATAATTGTTAGCTTTTTTTATGTTTGTCTTGTTTCCTAGGTTACATGTTAGTATGGAAATTTGCTAATTTTGTTATGACATATTTATATTGTGTATACATATATTGTGTTACTTATTAAGTTTTAGTTTTTATATTCACATGTTGCTTTGATTCATTAGGGTAGTATCATGTTATATCTATGCCATGCATGTTTTGTTTCTTTTTTATGTTATTTATGTGTTTATTTGATCTTGATGCTTGATAGGTAATTAAATCTTCTACATGTTTGTTTTGTCCTTGTGTAAAATTATCATGCCTAAGTTTTTTATATATTTTATTTTTCATTTTAATGTTCTTGTTTTCAATGTCATCATGTTTATGCTTACTGCTTTGGTTTATGCTTTATTTATATTTAAATGTTTTATTAGTGTCGTGCCATGTTCGTATATTTGTTTTCTAAGATTGCATAATGGATACATTAATTGTCAATGCGGTGCCCTTTTATTCGAGCGTAAACGTGGCCAGTATCAAACGCAGTGATGGTGGTCTATCAGTTTACTCTCGAATAACGAGGCCCTTAAAATTTACTCGCACATATGACCAAATTTTAATTTAATCATCACTTTAATCCGAAAAGTCTAATATTAATAAAGCGGTAATTATTAAAGTACCAAGCTAATAATTCCCCATTCGTAACCGACTCTCGAACCCAATAGTTTTCAAATCGCTGGTTTTACGTTGTCCGGCCTAACTTAGTGGCCGGTGGCGATTCCATTCTTTTAATAAAATATTGGTTTTTCTAAAACCCCACGGAATAAATATTTTTAAATACTCGAAAAACCCCAAACACCTTAAAACCCGTTTTTTTAGCGAAAACACTCGTAGGAAAAGGGATATCGCTACAAATGGCGACTCCGCTGAGGACCCTTTTCTTGTTTTTTTTCAAAAAAAATGAGAGTCAAGCTTTTTAAATAATTACCGCTTTATTAACATCGAAAGTTCTGAATTAAAAGTGACTATTAAATTAACATTCGGTTATAATTGAGCGTTTATTTTAACGTATTTAAAATTTGGCATATAAGCCCGTCCTTTTTAAGTGGGGGAAAATGCTAGTGCTTTCATGAGGATATCGTTCCTCCATATGGGTCTAGCAAAGTACCTTCAGGGCTCGAGTACCTTATGCTTTCGTGAGGATATCGTTCCTTTGTACGGGCATAAGCGAATGGGTCCCCCTGAATTGAACCCGGTTGAAAGGAGCCTATAATGGGTGATGATCGGGAGCCATGCTACCCTTAGTAGGGGACAGCAAGGACAATTCAGGTACCTCCTAGAACCAACACCGCATGTAGAGAACATAAAATGCCCACCCTTTTAGAGCCATGCGAATAACCTAGGTGTTTTAGACGAGATGTAAATAGGGATGTTTTGTTTGTCTACCTTATTTAATTTGACCTTTACTTATGTATTTATTGATTTTATCCGGTACTAACTCGTTTCCTTTTTGTTTTGTTTTTGCATATATCATCGCATTCGCATTACATAGGGTATTGATTCCCGAGTGGTTTCTCCCATAATAGAGATTGTTTATGATGGACCAAGGGTTCTTTGACCTAAAGATAGGGGGTTCAGTTCCAAAGTTCCATCTCGAGGCTAGAATGGGGACAGTGGAAGAAGGATCGTTTAGAGACTCCAGGTTAGATTCGACAAGCAATGTCATTTCTGGTAACGAGCGAGGTGGATCACAAGAGTTAAAGAAGCAAATGGCCGAGATGATGAATCAGATAAATGCTATGATGAAAGGTAAGCAGCCTGTCGAACTTGGAGAATAATCGATCAAGAATCAGAATGTAGAACAGAATGGTCAGAATGTTAAGACAGACAACACCATTAAATATGACAAGTTGAATCCTTTTGTGATCAATCTCAAGAAGCAGATAGGTTGCATATCTGGGGCAAATACCCAGGAAATAGAGGCAAGACTAGGAGAAGCCCGAGAATCAAATGACGTAAAGAGGCATTATCCTATACCTATGAGATACACCGAGCTGCTTCCGTTTCTCCTTAAAAGGAATCTTATCATACCGATAAAGTCTGAACCAAAGAGACCTCCTTGTCTGAATGGTCACAACAGTCGTATCTGGTGGAGCTACCACATAGGGGGTTCGGGTCATCACACTGAGAACTGCGGAGCCTTGAAGGACAAAGTTCAAGATCTTATTAGGATGGGAGTTTTGGGTTTCGGAGATGGACAACCCCGATTCTACAACGAGCCAGCCATTGCCCGAAGGGCAAAGTCGAAGAAGGGTCAGTGACCAGTCCAAGGTTCGGGCGACACAGAAGTGGGTCATTCAGGTGAGACAAATTTAGGAATTGAAAGTAAAAGCATCTCAGAAGATGAACTTGCATTCGAGTACGACCAGCTCAAGCAGGAGAGGTATAATTTGAATAAAAAATTGAAGAGTATACAAGACAAGTACTAAAAGTTGCACTTTGAATTCAAGAATGGCGGTCTGGGAGACACCTCTGAAGAATGGGTTAATGGCAGCTAAAGAACGATTTAGAACGTTGGAAGCAGAAATGCAAGACTAGCAAAAATAAAGCCAAATCATTGTCACATAAGCTGAAAGAGGCTGAGAGCCAACGCGACATCCTCCAAAGTGAGTTGGAAAGCAGTTTGGCTATGGATGAGATCCTAAAATCAAGTCTGCAGCAGAAAAGGGAGGACTCAAACCTTTCAAATGGAAAATGCAACACTCAAAGAACATATAGAAAGTCTCGAGACTTCTTTACATACCAGCGAGATTCGTGCTGAGGCGTACAAGCGGGCCGAGTATGAAAGTTTGAAAGAAGTAACTGTCAAGCTACAAAAGGTCGAGCAGAAAATACAGGAGAAAGACCAAGACATGAAGATTGTTATGACTCAAGCGCGACAAGTTGCCCAACAGGTAGCAGACTTAGCTGACGCAGCAATGCCGATAAGCTAGAATATGGATCCAGCATTGGACCGCGAAGGAAAACTAACGAGACTATTGCATGAGGTCAAGAAATTAGGTGCTAGAGCTCACCGCTATCTATAAAATCCTAATATCTGATGTAGTGAAAGCTTTTGGTCCGAATGAAAGATGTTTTATGGGGACAAATCACTTGCGGAATCAATATCTTATTGCATTTATACACTGCATTTTCATCACATCCTTTGCATTGTTTAATAATTTTATCATTTCATAGCACTTCATCATTTAATTTCTGGGGTTCGGTGGCAGAACTAGTGGAGAAAATGGAACGAACTAAGGAGTCGAGGTGACCTACTAGAAGAAAGAATCGAGAAGGAGATAAAGAAGAAAGAAAAAATAGATGTTTTCAATACAAGGGAAGAAAAAATAGATGTTTTGAATACAAGGGAACTCTGGCTAGTCCCTGATTTGGTCTTTCCTCCAGATTTTAAGATTCCCAGATTTGTGCTGTATGACGGAACTAGCTGCCCGAAGATTCACTTGACCATGTTTTGCAGAAAAATAGAGGGATACATGAAGAATGAAGAGTTGTTGATCCACTACTTCCACAATAGCCTCACGGGACCTGCAGCAGTGTGGTATAACCGTTTGAGCAAAAACCAAGTTCGGTCATGGGGTGACCTTGCTAATGCCTTCTTGAGTTAGTATAGATATGCTTTAGACTTAGCGCCCTGTCGTTAGTTTCTTCAGAACGAGAAAAAGAGACCAAATGAAAGCTTCAGGAGTATGCACTAAGGTGGCGATGTTCGGCAACCCAACTTCAACCTTCTATAGCAAAAGAAGAGTTGACTCCCCTGCTCCATGCAACGCTTCCCTCTTCTTTCTTTGATATGATGTTGGAGAAATCAAGGAGCAGATTCGAGGATTTTATGATGATCGAAGAGAGGATAGAATACGCAATCCAAGAAGGAAAATTAGGGTCTAAGTACAAGGACCAAACTGAAGAGAAGACAGATGAAGACAAAGAAGTAAACGAGTGTCACCTCTAAGGTTCTCGTAGCCGTAAAGGAAAAAGATAGACTGACACTTTGGGATCATCAAGGAAAATTCCTCGGACGAGTGCAAATTTGGAAGTGTTCGGAGTATCCATTTCAAACATATGGCCTCATTTGGTAGAAGGTCGCTATCTTGCTCCCAAACCGATAAAGATTACACCTGATCCATCTGCCCATAGCTTCGAATCGAGTATCACATGTGAATTCCACATGGGGGCACCAAGGCATCCCACTAGAAAGTGTAGACCTTTACTGGAGGAAATCAAGAAGCTGATCAATAATGGGACCTTAACACAAGAACTGATCCAGTAGTGGAAAACCAAGGATGGGGGGGCAAGTTCACATAGTGCTAAGGAAACCAGAGATGTCTCCGCATTAGAAGAATTTCTTAAAGTAATACAAGGAACCAACTTTACTACCTGTAGCCCACATGTGGTAAAGATCTTTTGTGAAGGGACATGCTTCATGTTTGTTGATTTTCATTCCAATGAAGAACCCATTTTGCTTTATATACAATGTTCTTGAAAGCACACATATGTGTATCTTTCCTTGCCGTAGTAGGTCACTGGATATCAACTGCAAGATGTGCCATTAGTTGGATGTTGTGATAACGATGAGGTGTAATCTCCCCAATAGACTCTGATCAGCAAAGCAAGACTACTAATCTTTTGATAATGTTCAAGGACGAAAAAGATCCAAATGTTAACCATGTAGAGTTGCTTGAAATTGAAACTCTAAGCATAATCTTCTAGGCACTAAAAAGGTTAAAAATCAAAACAGGACACAAATGTGTGAAATAAAAGAAAATAACAATATGTGCTCTATGTTCGAAGCCTGGTAATAGGCTTATTCAGATAAGAGTGTGGAAATTCTGGGGCACTCCGCTGAAGCAATAAGGTTGCAATACACCATCCAAATCAAGAAACCTTAGCTTCATGAGTGATGGTAATATTTTCAAATCGTGACTATGCCGAGTAACTTGGGGTAATGTTGTTTGCTCCATCGTTGTCTTCAAGACAAAGGACTGTGACGAGTTGATTTCCTCCAAAATATAGATAAACACAAAAATAAGTAAAAAAGAAAGAAAAAAAGAGAGAAAAATGAATAATAGCATAAGTATAATTAAAAACACACACCACCTAAAACTTTATTCTTAGAATGATATTTATGCGCTCGAATGGTCAAACAAGTCCACTCTTTTTAGGGCAGAGCAAATAATGAGAATTGAGAAAGAGTAGTATTCTGCAGCAACGCGATAATCATGAAGATGAACTGAGTCATCGGGGAAGACTTCACAGCCTTGAAACGCCGCAGCATTCGAAATCCTTATGGACTCAAGCTATGCTTGAAATGATCGCGGAACAGTTGAATCTAAGACGCTCTTGCACTTGATATCTAGAGATCCTATCCTGTTGTTATACTAAGATGTTGATTTCAAGATCCTGTACGTTAATCTAAATGACACTCTTCAGTGGAATGCCAATAAACAAATTGACAATTTAAAGCAACAAAGATTTTCGTGTATTGCTTCAGAGGTAAGATCCAGAACACAAGGTCACAGATATTATTGGGCACCTAACCAGAGAAACGACCCCTTAATGTATAAGATAAATGTGATGACAAGAATATATATGTCAGACAGCTCAAGAGCAATAAGAGGGTTTTAGTTATAATGCCTTGGTTGGTTCAAGGAAATAAAGAATGAACTGAGACGAGAATGAGGTTGCAGAATATGGGGGAAAGTAAGAGATAAACATTGATTCTCCAAAAAGTTAGAGCATAGGGATCGAGAAATGGTTCCTGTCAAGAAGTAGCAACAAGATTGAATTTAGAAATTAAGCTCAGAGCATGGAAGCATTTTGTTCACCCTCGATGATGAGACTGAAAAATACTCCAAATGTTGGGTCAAAGAATTGGAAGATAGCTGAGCTCATGATTAAGTGGGGCAATGTAGAACATGAAGAATGGTAAGAATCCCTACACAAGAATGATATAGAGGTTAGAATGAGCTTATTTGTGAAGTGGGTAGGGACCCCAAAGAAAAATGATAGTTGCTTGGGCAAAAGAGCAAGAATATGTATTCAATTGATAAATGAGAGATTGATGAAAATGAAGATAAAAAAGGAACATATTGCAAAAAGAAAGAGAATGAAGAAATCCAAAAAATGACTTTTCAGGGCATAGGATTTTTAAAACATATTTAAAAGAGAGAGAGGGAGAAAAGATGAGAAAGAGAGTAAAGAAGAGAGGGATAAGAAGAAGAAAAAAAGAAAAAAGAGAAGAAAAAAGAAAAAAAAGAGAAAAAGAGAAGAAAAAAGGAAAAAAGAAGAAGTAAAAGAAAAAAAGAGAAAGAAGAAAAGAGAGAAAAAGAGAGGGAAAAGGAGCAAAAAAGGAAGGAAGAAGAGAAAAGAGAAGAAGAAGAAGAAAAAACAAAGCATTACATTGCATGCATCATATAGATAGAGGCATGTCAGCTTTTGTTTGTTTAAGACAGGTATTTGAAGAATTATCAAAGAGTTTTAAGAAATAGATTTTATTAAAGAAAGAAATATGACAGCCATAGTAGCGTGAGGCCAGATGACGGTAGCCATAGTAGTGTAAAGCCAGATATTAAGTCCTTCGGGCCATTAGTAAGACTTTCGGGCCACCGGTAAGTCTTTCGAGCATGGTGATAAGTCCTTCCGGCCATCAATAAGACCTTCGGGCATGATGAGGCAGCCATAGTAGCGTGAGGCCAGATAACGGTAGCCATACTAGCGTGAGGCCAGATATTAAGTCCTTCGGGCCATCAATAAGACCTTTAGGCATGATGATAAGTCCTTCGGGCCACTAGTAAGTCTTTCGAGCATGGTGATAAGTCATTCAGGCTATCAATGTAATACCCCAAAATTTACTAAGTTGATTAAGGGTCATTTAGTAGTAAGATAATAGCTTAAAAGCTAACTTAGTGACTAAAATGACAAAAATGCAAAAGTTTGGATTTCTTTAATTATGGGTTTTGGAAAGGAAATTTCTAAGGTTTAAAGGTCTCATGTGATAGATAGTGAATTGAATAAGGTATTCTTAAAGTTTGGTTGAATTACAAGGAAAATTGGAATGGGAATTGAAGTTTAAAAATGTAGTGACCAAAATGTAAATTTTGAAAATTTTATGGCTAAAGTATAAACTTTGGAAAAGTTTAGGGACTAAAGTTGTAATTTCCAAAAAGTTAAGCATTTTTATTTCATAAATAAACAGATCACCTAAGGGTGTGAATCGAATGCAGAATTATTGGCTTGATCTGATACTTCGATTATTGGGAAAATCGAAGTTAAAGTTTAAGTGGAATTCTAATACCCAGATCGAACTGGAAAATTTTGAAATTTTCCATATGATAGAGAAAGGTTATAAAAGTCATTTCCAAGTGTTGGAAATATTTTTAGTTTGATTCAAGATGAATCCTACAGTTTATTTCTAAGTAAAGGATTATTTATCGGTATATTGGATCGAATGGAAATTTTGGAGACTGATCCAAAAGCTATGGAAAAGTCATAAAATGTTATTTTAAGAATATTCTATTATGGTTGGTTGAATTCTAACTAGATTTAGTTAGATTGTAATGGAATGGCAATTTGGAAACAAACTAGTAAATAAAGACTAGTTGGAGGGCAAATTGGTCATTTGGCCCCAATGGAAATTTTGAAATATTTAAAAAATTATAAGGGCAATTTTGGAAAGATAAAATGGAAGATTAAATCTTGACCCTTGATTGATGATAAAATCAATCTCAACCATTGGATAAAGAGGGAAAAATTGTAATTTCACTATTAAATGAATTTAATATTCATTTAATAGATTTATGTGTAAAATAAGGGTGAAAAGATGAACATCCAAAAATGTGAGGGCTAGGGAAAGAAAGAGAAAAAGTTTTCCAAGCTCGATTTAAGCTGAAATCAAGCTAGTATGATGTTAAAATCATATATTGAGTTGGGATTTAAGTTTTACATGATTTGATTATTATGAAGATGATTAGGGTTTATGGATTTAAGCTTAATTTAGGGTTTGTGATGTTAAAATAATGATCTAGTAAGCTTGAATTGTTGTTTGGAAGCAAAACCCTAAGTTAAATTGTAAATGGACCATTTCAGCAACTTGAAAAGTTGAAGGACCAAATATGAATTTTTTAGAATTTGGAGTGTATTTGTGTTATTAATGATGTTAGAGATAAGAAAATTAAGTTAGAATGCCAAATTGATGTTGAAATGAATTAGTGACCATTTTGACAATTTGTCAAAGTTAAGTGACCAAATTGAAATTGAAGTTTTGTATGGGGTTTAAATCTAATTTTTAGTTTTAATGATGGAATTAAGGTAGTAATGTTTAATTGAGGACTAAATTGCAAAGTTAAGAAGCATGAATCTTATTTTGCATTTTAGTGACTATTTCGGTAAATAAGGAAAATTAGGGAGAATTATTGTGAATAATTATTTGGTGAAGAATGTGATGAGTTGGTGGTTTAAAGCTAGTGATTGGACTAAATTGAAAAGTAGAGAAATAAGGAGAAGTTAGTATAAAATTTGATGTTGTTTATGGAAGTTGTGTAGAAAAGCTGGTTTATGGTAGTAACTTTGAAATTTCACAATAAATTCTAAAAAAAATGGTTAGAAGGTGAATTTTATACCGATGTAAAGATTTGTTCGTCTAGTTTCGTTTCCGAAAAACGGAAACTGATTCGAGTTCCGAGTAAAAAGGTATGAACTTTTAAGTGGTGAAAGGTCAGAAAACAGTATAGCAGGCTGTTCCGAAATTCAATACTAGAAATTGACTTTGAAAATTCGCCATAAATTGTACAAGTTTAATTTGGGCTATTAATTTATATGGTTGAAAATATTATTGAATCTATTTTCTTTCAAAACAAACAAAATTGAATTCCGAGTTGTCGATTATTTTATAGAAATATTTCTTTGGAGGTACTGCATACTGCCAGAAAATGAGAATTGATACTCTGTATCTAAGGTTGATTAGTAAGCTTGGAAAGAGTTAATGGAAGTTCAAATTGGTCACTAAGGACCATAATGACTTTTTGAACAATACAAGGAAGAGAATAAAATGTTTGGAGATTTTGTATTCAAATGATTATATTGGACAATATGTTTAAGATATTGTTAGATTGAGATCTAACAAATATTTTACTTATTTGAATTACGAAGTTAAGTTCGAATCAAGGGAGGTTCGAGGTACAATGAAGGAAAGGATCAAAGGGGACTTAGTGAGGTATACTAATACATGGCCCAGGTGAGTGCAATGCATACATAACATTATACATGGATGTTTTATAAATCACCGGTAAGACTTGCGATGAGTCTACATGGTTTATATATTGTCATGATAATTATGTCATTGATCATATATTTGACATACTTTAAATATGTCAAAGGTTGAAAATAAATGCATTGATCACTAGTTATTGATGATGGTTTACTATTAATGTTATTCGGTTATGAACCGCTTCATGTTAATATAAATTGATATACATTGCCATGAATGAAATATTTGATGATATAAAGACCAAGTATGATATAGAGGTTCAAAGGTATAGTTGGCTAGCCATAGAGTCATAAACAACTGTATAAAGATTCTAAGCACTTCAGTTAAAGTGCAAATTTTATAAATACTCATTGAGGAGTATACTCATGCATGGTTTAAGTATACAGACTTATTACGGGTGTTAAGCACTTCGGTGTAATTTCATAAAAACTCAATGAGGGATATATTGTATACTCCGGTAAGTATACAGAAGCACTTCGGTGCTAAGCACTCCCGATAGAGTTCAAATAATATACATACTCAAGAAAGGTTGGGTATAGGGGGATGACTCGTGTACATAGAATCTCTTAATTCGATACCTTAGGCTAAATAAATTGGAAAGAATAAAAAAGAAACAGGAATATAAGATTAAAAGCTTGCAGATAGAAATGGAAAAAGGTATTGGTAAGCATTGAAAGCTTACGGATGGAAATAGCAACGGTATTGGTAAGATCTAACCTTATCACTTTGATATACATATTTATTTATGTTAATGAGCATGTAATGGTAAGGTGATCATATGCATTGTTAATCATTAATATTGATATTATGACAATTGCACTTGAATTTGAATTTGAATTATTGCCTCACTAAGTAAATACTTAGCGTGTAACTATTTTACACGTAGGAAAGAAGAAATGGTTGGATTAAGGAGCATATACGGACATCATCAATCAATAACAGGTACATCTATATCAGTAAGATATCTTTTGATACTGTTTGATATTTAATAGTTGGCATGTATATTAAAAGGGTATGCTTGCTCTAATAGAATTTGTAATTTTATTTGGTATTTGGATGAATTTTAAACCAGGTAGTTTTTAGACAGTTTTATTAATTATATGAAGACAAATTAAATTGATAAGTTGCTGCCTGAAAATAAACTCGATTTGAAGATGAAAATATTATTTTTAAACTTTACGCGAATAACTAGATTTGTAAATAAAAACTAAATACATTGTAATATTTTTAAAGAAATAAAATTTTACCAAAATACAAATGTAAAGGGTTTTACGAATGTTTTGTGATACCTCGGCTCGTATTCAGTGTTGGATACAGGAAAAGGGGTATTAAATTTATTGGTATCAAAGCTACAGGTTTAGCCGATTCTCGGCCTAAATGGAAACAATTTTATGTTAAAAAGAGTATACATGCTACTAGGATATCAATGTTACCGATCTGATGCTTTTGTGATCCGATTAATGTCGCTTCTTACTAATGTAAATTGGGAGGAATTATAAGAAATATTTGATCCAAGAAAGCGTGATGAACTGGTAAATTGGAAGCTTTGGAAGGAATCAAGAGTAGTAACAATATGATTAATGATAACCCTTCGGATAAATTGAAACAAGAAAAGGGGCACTGGTATAACAAGAAGTGCCTGTGCCGGATTAAGGAACTGAAAAGTTCAAAAACACCTAAATTAAAAGGAAAAGTAGATTAAGGTCCAGTGATTGTTGATTTATAACTAAATAATCTAAGGATTACACTGGACGGATTCCATTGTTTGGATACCGAGAAATTGGACGGAGCTGTCTTGTTGCTCCGAGATTTAGGCTAGATTAGAAAACCATCTGAATTTAGGCTAGATTTAGCCAGGATTGCACATATCAGTCCGAGTTTATAACATCAGGACTGATAAAGAATGGGGTAATTCAAAAATCATAGAAGGTACATCTCATCTCTTTGGATAAACCTATATTGATGTTGATGGGTCCTAGCTTTACACATTCTTATATAAGTACAAAGTTGAGTGGTGAACGAGATATCCTTTTAGAACCCATTTCAAGTAATATAGTAGTCACGAATTTGTTGGGTTGTAATGTAAGGGCGAGCTGAACATGTGGAATTGCTCGATAAAAACATAAGAAATAGAGTTCCCAATAAACTTAATGGAATTATCTTTCGAGGAGTTTAAGATGATTGTGGGCATGAATTGGTTACCTTCCTATCAGGTCATGATGAATTGTTGCATAAAGAGATTAGTATTGAAAAACACAGAAGTTACAAAAATAGTAGTAGTTGATAAAAGGGTAAATCCCTTCTCCAATGTAATTTCGGTTGTTTTATTAAGGAAATTATTGTTATATGGTTGTTAAGTTTTCTTAGCAAATATAGTGGATACTCGGGTTGTTGAAGTTAAATTGGAAAATAACTCGACTATCCAAAAATATCCGGATGTATTCCCAGATGGGTTACTCATAATTACCTCTAGATTGAGAGGTGAAATTCAAAATAAAGATGTTACCAGGCATTACGTCTAAATTAATGGCCCCGTATAAAATGGCTTCGACTGAATTTCGAGATTTAAAGGTACAATTGTAATGAATGTTAGGTCGATGTTTTATAAAGCCAATTGTGTCATCTTGAGGGCACACCCGTGTTAATTGTGAAAAAGAAAGACTAATTTTCATCAGCTCGATAAGGTAACAGTAAAGAATAAATATCTTCTTCCGAAGACTGATGATCTTTTGATCAGTTAAAAAAAGATCAAGAAGAAATTCTAAAGACAACTTTTCAAACTCGGTATGAAACTATGAGTTCGTGATGACACCTACGACATTTATAAGCCTAATGAACCAAGTATTCGAATTTTGCTTGGACCAATTTTTGGTAGAGTTCATTGAGCATATTTTGGTCTATTCGAAGGAAAAAGGAAGAACAAGATGCCCATTTTTGCATTGTTCTTCAGACCTTTCGAGAAAAGAAGCTATATGCTAATTTGTTAAATTGTGAATTTGGTTGTCAAAAGATGTTTTATTAGTTATATGGATTTGGCAGTGGGAATAAGAGTAAACCCCAAGAAAGTACAAATTATAGATGAATGGAAACCTTAGAAGAATGTTTTAGAGGCTCAGAATTTCTTGATGATTGCCTCCTCATTGACCAAGCTATTGAGGAAGAAAATGCCATTCAGATGAACAAATCAATGCTAAGAAATCTTTGAGACATTAAAAGAGATCTTAATAGAAGCCACGGTACCAGTACAACCAAAATCGTGTAAAAATTATGTGGTGTATAGCGATGTTTCTCATAACGGTTTAGGATACGTACTTATACAAGAAGGAAAAGTAATGCTCTATGCTTGAGACAACTTAAGATATATGAGAGAAATTATCTTACTTAGGATTTGGAGCTAGCAATGGTTGTATTTTCTTTAAAAGATATAGCATCATTATTTATTTAGTGAACGATGCTATATTTATATAGGTTATAAAAGTTTAAAGTATATGCTTACTAAAGAAGAGTTAAACTTGACGCAAAGAAGTTGGATTGAGATTTTTAAGAATTATGATATGGTCATTGACTATTATCCATAAAATGCTAATGTGATAACTGACGCTCTCAGTCGAAAGACAATTATTGCCTTAAGAGCTATGAATGCAAGATTGGCATTAAAAGAAGATGGTGTTTTGATTGTCAAGTTAAAAATAAAATTTACCACATTGGATTAAATAAGATATCTTTAAAGAAAGGATGAGAAATGTTGTCAAGGTTCAAACAAGTGGAAAAGAGCGAAACTGAAAACTTGGAAGTTAGTTTTGATAGATATTTGTATTATCAAGGAAGGATTTCTATCTCAATGATGGAAACTATATGTTGACCCTGAAAGAAAAGATATTTAATATGAAGTTAAGGATAAAGTATTCTTTAAAAGTTTCACCATGGAAGAATGTGTTATGGTTTAGACAAAAAGAAAGTTAAGTTCAAAATTTATTGGACTATAGGAAATTTTGAAAGGAGTTAGTCTGATAGTTAAGCTTAATAGTTAGTTTTATCTTTGGAAATGAACAAGATTCATAATGTATCAATGCTCTGGAAATATTGATTAGACCAATCACTTGTTGTTACTCCGGAGAAAATAGAGATTCGGCCAGATTTAAGCTATGAAAAAGAATTGGTAAAGATCCTAGCACATGGAGTCAAAGAACTAAGAAAACAATACAATCTCGTTTGTCAAAGTTCTTTGACAAAAATCATAAGGTTAAAGAAACGATTTGAGAGAAATAAGAAGAAAATATGAGAAAATAATTTCTTCACCTTTTGGAACCAAGTACGTATTGAAAAATTTGAAGATGAATTTTCTTAAAGGGGGAGAGAATTGTAATACCCCAAAATTTACTAAGTTGATTAAGGGTCATTTAGTACTAAGATAATAGCTTAAAAGCTAACTTAGTGACTAAAATGACAAAAATGCGAAAGTTCAGATTTCATTAATTATGGGTTTTGGAAAGGAAATTTCTAAGGTTTAAAGGTCTCATGTGATAGATAGTGAATTGAATAAGGTATTCTTAAAGTTTGGTTGAATTACAAGGAAAATTGGAATGGGAATTGAAGTTTAAAAAGGTAGTGACCAAAATGTAAAATTTGAAAATTTTATGGCTAAAGTATAAACTTTGGAAAAGGTTAGGGACTAAAGTTGTAGTTTCCAAAAAGTCAAGGGTTTTTATTTCATAAATAAACAGATCACCTAAGGGTGTGAATCGAATGCAGAATTATTGGCTCAATCTGATACTTCGATTATTGGGAAAATCACAGTTAAAGTTTAAGTGGTATGCAGATACCTGGATCGAACTGGAAAATTTTGAAATTTTGCCGTATGATAGAGAAAGGTTATAAAAGTCATTTCCATATGTTGGAAATATTTTTAGTTTGATTCAAGATGAATCCTACAGTTTATTTCTAAGTAAAGGATTATTTATCGGTATATTGGATCGAATGGAAATTTTGGAGACTGATCCAAAAGCTATGGAAAAGTCATAAAATGTTATTTTAAGAATATTTTATTATGTTTGGTTGAATTCTAACTAGATTTAGTTAGATTGTAATGGAATGGCAATTTGGAAACAAACTAGTAAATAAAGACTAGTTGGAGGACAAATTGGTCATTTGGCCCCAATGGCAATTTTGAAATATTTAAAAAAATTATAAGGGCAATTTTGGAAAGATAAAATGGAAGATTGAATCTTGACCCATGATTGATGATAAAATCAATCTCAACCATTGGATAAAGAGGGAAAAATTGTAATTTCACTATTAAATGAATTTAATATTCATTTAATAGATATATATGTGTAAAATAAGGGTGAAAAGATGAACATCCAAAAACGTGAGGGCTAGGGAAAGAAAGAGAAAATTTTTTCCAAGCTCGATTCAAGCCCCAAAACTCGGTTTTCAGGTAATTTCTTCAAGTACAAAGTTGTTATACTATTCAAGCTCTATCTTTTGATATCAATAATTTATGGAATCCATGCTTGATTGATGAGAATTTATATGAGAAAGAAATTAGGGTTTATGGATCAAATTGTGGCTTTTGAGATTTTATGATTCCATGATTGAATTCAAGTTGAAATCAAGCTAGTATGATGTTAAAATCATGATATTGAGTTGGGATTTAAGTTTTACATGATTTGATTATTATGAAGATGATTAGGGTTTATGGATTCAAGCTTAATTTAGGGTTTGTGACGTTGAAATAATGATCTAGTAAGCTTGAATTGTTGTTTGGAAGCAAAACCCTAAGTTAAATTATGTAGGGACCATTTCGGCAACTTGAAAAGTTGAAGGAACAAATCTAATTTTTTAGAATTTGGAGTGTATTTGTGTTATTAATGATGTTAGAGATAAGAAAATGAAGTTAGAAGGCCAAATTGATGTTGAATTAAATTAGTGACCATTTTGACAATTTGTCAAAGTTAAGTGACCAAATCAAAATTAAAGTTTTGTATGGGGGTTAAATATAATTTTTAGTTTTGATGATGGAATTACGGTAGTAATGTTGAATTGAGGGCTAAATTGCAAAGTTAAGAAGCATGAATCCTTATTTTGCATTTTAGTGACTATTTTAGTAAATAAGGAAAATTAGGAAGAATTATTGCGAATAATTATTTGGTGAAGAATGTGATGAATTGGTGGTTTAAAGCTAGTGATTGGACTAAATTGAAAAGTAGAGAAATAAGGAGAAGTTAGTATAAAAGTTGAAGTTGTTTATTGAAGCTATGTAGAAAAACTGGTTAATGGCAGTAACTTTGAAAATTCACCATAAATTCTAAAAAATGGCTAGAAGGTGAATTTTATACCGATGTGAAGATTTGTTCGTCTAGTTTCGTGTCCAACATACGGAAACTGATTTCGAGTTCTGAGTAAAAAGGTATGAATTTTTAAGTAGTGAAAGGTCGGAAAAAAGAATAGCAGGCTGTTCTAAAATTCAATACTAGAAATTGACTTTGAAAATTCGCCATAAATTAGTTTATTATTATTATTATGTATGTCCGTGTATATATGTATGAGTGTATATTATTATTATTATTATTATTATCATTATTATTATTATTCTTGGGATGCATGAAATAAAATCCAAAGAAAAAATTAATTTAAACCCATAATTAACGGTCCAGTCCAATATCATTACATAACCAAAAAATATATTACAAGGCCCAAACCGGCTAGTCCAATATGCAAATAAATCAAACCTAACCCTAATTACATGTCTTTCCTTGTGCGCAGCCAACCAAGAGCCGTTAGATCAAATCCAACAGTCACGATTGAAGGGAGACATCTCTCCAGCTGGCCGCGTGGGATCAACACAGATCTTTCAGCCTCATACGCGCGCGTGTATCCCACGCATCAGACCCTTCAGCTGCCATATGCCACGTGTCAAGATCAGAGTCTGTCACATCATTCCCAAAATTGGATCGCAGCTGTTAGATCTTCATGCAATCCCAGCCGTTGGATCATATTTGATCCAATGGCCAGAAACAAATCTAGCCGAACGGACATCTCCCCCATGCCGCCGTACCCCCAGCTCCTCGATCGCCATGCTGATTGGCCAGAAAAACAAGAAAAAACAAAGATTTGTCAGTAACCAAATATGCAAAATATGTATTTTATTTTATATATCTACCAAAACAAGATAGATCAGGATATGTATCAAACTCAGGAAAAGGGGAAGCTACCAGTTTTCCAGTTCCAGAAATACAAAAAAAACAAAAAAAACAAAGTTTCCGGGGTAAATTTCTTTTCCTTCTTTCTCATATACATGCAAAGTAAAGAAAATAATAAAGAAAAATAGAGGTGTTTTACCTTGGTCTTCTGGTTGTCTCAACAGTGACGTACCGTAGCGGGGGCCGTGTTAGGGTTTTTTTATTTGTTTTTGTTCGTAATAAAAAGAGTCTAAGTTTTTAGTTGTTGAAAATAGTAGGGTTGTATTTTTTTGGAGTTTTTTTTGCGGTTGCCGGGAGTTATGGTCCAGGACGGCTGGAGGTGGCTTTACGGTCGTACCTCACCGAAGACCATTTGAACACGGTGTCCGGAGGAAGATTTGGTCTTGGGGGAGGGCTGCGTTTTTTGGAAAAAATAGAGAGAAAGGGAGCATTTTATCCTAAGGGTAAAAAAATGGTAGAAGATTGAAATTTGGCCGGATTAGGGGGTTTTATAGAGTTGTTTTTTTAAATGGTCTAATTACTCACTAAGGACCTCTGCGTTTTTGGTATTTTCAAACCGAGTCTTCCCCATGGTATAATTACAGATCTGATCCTCCTTTCTTTTAAATATCTTTCAATCTGGTCCCTAGATTAACTGAAATATGTTTAAAAATGGTAAAATTACACGCTTAATCACTCCGCGTATTTGAAATTTTCATTTCAAGCGTGCCACATGGGTATATTGCAATATTGGTCCTTTATAGTTTTGTTCAACTTGCAATCCTGTCCCCGAATTGTTTTTTATCGCTTTTGATTTCAGTTTTCTGTTTTGTTTTTATTTTATTTCAGTCCTTTGTTGTTTTTTCATGTTATTTTTAACAGCCATGTTTTTTAATATGATTTGTGACATTATTCATATATGTATCATATATAGATTTATTGCCTCTTTATAGCATGATCATTTATTTTTTATGTGCATTGTTATGTTAACACGTCATTAATTTGTTTATTCATGTTATATATATGTTTTTGAATGTTTTGTTTTTTTTGTGTTTTATGTTATGTGTTGCTTAATTTGAATATTAGGTTTATATGTTAGTTTTTATGTTTGTTGGTATGATATGTTACATGTCACTTTATAGCATGTTTAGTTTTTTTCTCATGTCCATTTTGTTCTTTATGTTTCTATATATGTGTTTATCTTTGTCATGTTTATTTATGCACGTTTTCTTTTATGTGCATTATCATGCAAATATGATTAGCTTTGTTAGGTCACGATAAATAATCCGGAAAGTCTAATATTAATAAAGCGGTAATTATTAAAGTGTAATATTAATAAAGCGGAATTATTAAAGTGGTAATTATTAAAGTACCAATTTTGAACGGTGTGGGGGTGCTAATCCTTCCCTATTCGTAACTAACTCCCAAACCCAATAGTTTTCAAATCTCTGGCTTTACGGTGTCCAACCTACCTTAGTGGCCGGTGGCGGCTCCATTTTTAATAAAATACTACTTTTTTCTAAAATCCCACAGAATAAATATTTTTAAATACCTGAAAACCCCAAACACCTTAAAACCCATTTTTTAGCAAAAACACTCATAGGAAAAGGGATATCGCTACACACGGTGGCTAGAAATCGTGAAAATCAAAGCCAACTCTTGCCCTAGGTTGATCAAAGCTTCAAGCTTCAATTTTGGAGGATCAGGGAGGCAGTTTCATGAGTGGTAAAGAGGGTTTTGTTCAGGCGAGGATTGGCAATGCGACGATGGTGGCAGTGTCCTCCACGAAGTGGTGGTGTAGGAGATCGACGACTAGTAGGGACAGAGGAATTGATAGTGAAAGAAAAAAAAAGAGGCTTCTAGTATTTGGTTCGAATTAGGGGAGATGAATAGTCATCCAGGCTTTTATTATTTTTATTTTAATCGAACCAGGATGGTTTCAATATTTAATTGTGGTAACTAAAAAAAAACAAAGCTTTAGCTCAAATGGTTACCTCCACTGCCATAGCAACCAAGGTCAAGGGTTCAAACCCCCTTGGCTACAATTTCCCTCAATTCACCTTTTTTTATAGGTGTTACAATTATGCCCCCTAAAGAAAATTTCATCCTCAAAATTTACCAGAGTCGGAGGTATGCAAAAACTGTCATTCCATTCATTCACCTGCTGAAACTTATCTACCAAAGTATGCTTATTTCTCAAGTCTCATAGATGATCACAAATCAATCCGGCAATGTTCTCAATCACTTAGACGAGAATTAGACCCACATTCATCCCATCATATATCTCAGGCTAGCTGATCAGGATACGATATTCATTACCATACGAAACCTCATACGGGGTCATGAATACTTGTCTCATACCCGTTCTTATAAGCACACTCAATTTGGGAGATAAAACCTTTCCAATTACCACAGAAGTCAATCATACAGCCTAAAAGTGTTTATTCTAGAATTTGTATTACTCTTTTAGTTTGACCATCAGTTTACAAATAGAAATTGTAACTGCAGTTCAAACGAGTACTCAAGGCCTCCAACTAGGCCTTCTAGAGTCAGGACGTAAACACCAGATTTCAGTCATAAAATGATACAAAGCAGTACACCATGCCACATTATCAAGGAGAAAGCCATTTTTATGTCGATTGAACAGATATCACTTACCTTTAACGTAACATTTAGGCAACAACTTCTTTCGTGTATAACAGAGTCACCACCAAATTTACATTTTTGCCACTTTTACGGATACCCTTCTTTTAAGTTCATAATATTTTTTAATCAAATTTCCATTAGAATATTCTCAAACATAATCATTGTCATTGAATAGCCTTACATGAAATATTGTATCGGTTATCTCACAAAATCAAACATTTATTGTCAATCTAATTCAGATCTTCAATTTCACATGTGTTAACCATCACAAGTTCCTTTTCCAGATTCAAATCCATCAAGTTAATCCAAATTACAAACAAACGTACAAGCATTCCTTGCCAGTGCAGGCCAAGCCATTATGGACATAATACTTAGATTCACTTATTTCAGGAAAAGGATTCAACATCGGAGTTCTGACTCGGAGGAGCACGATTATAATCTAGGGCATGCACAAACTAGACACCCTATGACATACGATCGGCCGATCTACTCAGAAAGACACAACTCTAAGCTCTGATACCATTAAATGTAATCCCATCAGATCGATTGGGTAACCCAATTCGATCTGAAGTGTTACATTAGGGTCACAAGAGCAACCTACAGTAAAATTTCAAAAAAAATGTCAAACATTGAAAATCATAAAATAATTTCTGAATTTAAACATAAGTAAATCAGTTGAAAATAAACAAATTCATGGTTCAAGTTACAATACATGTTTTCAAATCTGATATAAAAATAAGACGTGATATACATGTAACCCCCTCGACCAGGCCTAGACACCCGACTGAACCAAGCGAGCTACATTAGGTTTGCCGAAGCAAACCAAAGAAAGATTACAAAAACTGGTCCATTTTTTCCTTTTATCTTGTCTAGATGCATATTATTAATCCTAAGTGATCTCGCTTGCAGCGGATGAAGTTACAAAGGATACGAACCTCGGGAAGGGAACCAATTGCATACAATACATTTTAGGGACTAAAATGTAAAACTGGTAAGTTAAAGGACCATTACTGAAATTAGAGTTACCTATCCTCAATTAGTCAGATTTCGTGCTTGCATGTCAATTCTCAGCTCAATCCGACCATTCAAACTCAAGCAATTGCATTCACAACAATCAAGGACCAAAATGAATAAATCAAAAACCTTCCAAACATCCAAATAATTGAAATGATAGCTGCTCGTGTCGGTATAGAAGCAAGTGTATCAGTACGCCTTGGCCACTTTATAAAACTCAGATTCTAGTAGCTCAAAACTGTACCAGTATGGCAATGCGTATTGGCACACCTTGCCATTTTGCTTTTACTCGTACTGAAACACTACCCCGCATATCGAAATGATATGCCTAGAAAGGCTTACCCATATCAAAATGACTATCCCGCGTACTGAAACACCATGTATGATATGGCTTATCCGTACCGGTACAGGGATACACGTTTCGATACACGTAGACCTAAAATATCCATTTTTATTGTTTTAACACACTTTGATGATTACTATTACACTTTAACATGATTCAAACACTCAAGCAACATTACCAATGATCAAACCTAACCTTAGTAACACAAAACCATCATCAACTCTTGGCAAACATGCTTTAAAGGTAAACTATAGGCATGCTTCCTAAAATCACATTACTAAGAGTACCAAAACATATACCATACGCAAAATCCAACAAACCAAGCTTATTTCAAGTCCAAAACAGCAATATAAACCTGCTTAAGTAGAGAATTAAACACTCAAACCCTCCCAACAACATTTAAGGCACATTGCCTTTATTACTACTTTAAAACTTAACATACTTTGCAAAACCAAGTCTTGGAATTTCCCTTCTTGCTTGCTAGGCCCACTTGCACTCAGTCAATCTACATTGATGATAAAGGAGAGTGTAAACAATCATTTCTTAGTGAGGTGCACTCAAAACGCAAAGCATCATCCAATGCAAATTAAAACCATTTCAAAACCATCATGACATTCTTTCAAACATGCACTTAATCTTTCCAAAACTAGCATAATAAACCATATGCAACTTGTATCATGGATTCCACATCATAACCCCTTATGCAATTCCCTCAACCCGACCTAGATGCCCGACCAAATCGAGACAACTACATTAGATTTACCAAAGCAAATTGGAGAAAGATTACGAAAACTGGTCTATTTTTTTCTTTTTATCTTGTCTAGATGCATATCATTAATCCTATGTGTACATACTTGCAGAGGGTGAATTTAGAAGGGAATTGGACCACAGAAAGGCGACCAATTGCATAACATACATTTTAGGGACTAAAATGAAAATCTAATAAAATAAAGGACCAAAACTAAAATTAAAGTTACCAATCCTCAATTAGACCAATTACACACCAACATGTCAAATTTTAGGTCAAAACGATCATCCAATCTCATACAAATGCATTTACAAAATTTAGGGACCAAAAAGAAAGAAACAGAAACTTCCAAATATTCCAATAACTGAAATAACTGCAGCCCGTATTGGTACATGTGTAGGTGTTTCAGTATGCCTTAACCATTTTACAAAACACAAATTCCAAAAGCTCAAACCCGTTTCGATACGGCCCCGCGTATCGAAACGCCTAGCCAAAGTGCACTAACCCGTACCGAACCACTTGCTCCCGTATTGAAACGCTATGCCTGGAAAGGCTTACCCATATTGAAACACCTTCTCGCGTATCGAAATGCTATACCTGAAATGGCCTAGGCGTACCGGTACAGAGGCACCTGTTTCGATACGCCTAGACTTGTAATGTCCCAAATTGCATTCTAAACATACTTGAACAATAAATAAAATGTTCTAACATGCTTCAAACACTTATACCACATTACTTGAATACGAATCATACCAAAGCATCACAAAATCAACAACATTACTTAGCATTCATACAACCCAAGATATTCTATAGGCATGCTTCCTATTAACATACTACTAAGCAATCAAATTCACATTAGGCACTTTTAAGGCATACTCATCATGCTCAAACATCTAAAGCATCAAAACAAACTTGCTTGAATCAGCGAAACATGGCAACCATCAAAGGTTAACTAGATGCATTCCTATGCAACAACCTAGTATCAATTATAAGCAAAGATCATCAACCGACTTATCAGCATCAAATTAGCCTTACAATCCAACACATAACATGCTTAAAAACCATGGGAAAACAAAATTATAAATCCCCAAAATATGGCGAACACATTGCCTTATTAACCGGAAACATAAGCCGAGTTCATACTCAAAGTAGTCCTTGTCTTGGATACTTTAAACTTTGCCCTTGCAGCCCTA
Source organism: Hibiscus mutabilis (assembly GCA_019671005.1). Classification (NCBI taxonomy): domain Eukaryota; kingdom Viridiplantae; phylum Streptophyta; class Magnoliopsida; order Malvales; family Malvaceae; genus Hibiscus; species Hibiscus mutabilis. The sequence continues at coordinate 22,970,457 of CM033729.1, forward strand.
AACTTCAATGCTCTGCATCATTAGGAGAAAGAGAGCGTAAGCACACATGCTCAGTTAAGATGCTATTAAAACAATGATGTGGTATAACCCTAGAAAACTAAACACTTGTTTTCAACCCATGCTTACGACCTAAGCAATTCTAATGATTATGATTCAAACATGCATATCAACCATATGCAAAAACCTTTACAAACTACACTCTTAAATCCTAAAGCATTAAATTACAAAACCATGCTTAAATCCTAAAGCATAAATTTAAAAAATCATGCTTAAATCCCAAAGCATCAATTTACAAAACCATGCTTAAATCCCAAAGCATTATAAAGTAGGTTCAACACATGAACTTGCATATATTGGCATTTATAGTGACCCAGATAGACGACCACTATCCTTGATTAGCCGACCGCTAATCTTTAGGAACCGACCGTTAACCTTACATTTCAAATACACGGATCTCCAATGATAGTCGACCACTACCATGACCCATACCATGCCAACCGCATGATACAACACCCTTTCCAACCGTAAGATCAACATCAACAAGGGGAACCGACCGCTTAACCTAAGTGACAACATAATAGTCCGAGTAGTTGACCACTTACCTCCAGGACTCTTAACCATGATCGATTTTTATCATATTGTAGTGCACTTCATCCTATGGCATGCCAACTATATCCGAATGTTTCCTCATCATGTCACATAGCCAATATATCCTTTACAAAACCATTTACTCACTGTTTTACAATGCATTAAACAAAATCACCACATATGCAAATCACATTGCCAAAGCAATAACACCATTCCCAACTGGAATGAAAACCATTGCTCACTATCATTTCTTATACTTTTAAACCCCTGCATATGTACTTAAAATCATGCATTTCCATTAAGTAAATCAAACTATGTTTACGATCAAACATGAATTACACATGCTCATATCCGAACTGATATTAAAGAGGAAAAGAGGGAAATTTAATACCGACCTTAGGTAAATGTTTCAAACTTATCCTAAACTCCCACTAACCTTTATTAAACCTCTTAAAGGCGTTTAAACCAGTTTCCACTCACCGGTACACCTCACTTTGCTCACCAATGCGAATCGAGCTCCTGGCAAGCAACAAACAACGTCAAGCTTCGTTGCCTTGATTATTCCCTATTTTAATCACATAAAACCAGAGGGCAAATGCATCATTATGCATTCAAACTATTGCCAACAAGCAATTACCCGCAACTTAAGCTATCCACTCAAAAACCATCCGAAACATATCGAAATCATCCTCAAACACTTCCAAAACTCAACCCAGCCATAATATAATGATTCAACCCATTAAACACCATCAATTAACATCTAAAAACCCTTTCCCAACATCCTTTTACTTCTAGAAATGATTACACTCAACTATCACCCCCAAAACCCTTGATTAACAACCTTAAACATTAGAGATTCAACTTGTTTCGGGATTACAATGTTAAAACCAAGTTATTAACTCAATTAAACATCAAAATCATGATCTAATCTGATCAAAATCCCTGCAAAACAAAACAAGTACGAAGATCCACAAATTTTATCAATCAAAATACAATTAAACCAATTTTCCTCAATTAAACTATCAAATACATTATAAAACAATTGTAAAGAGCTAACAACTTAGGAATTTCAGTAAAGAACCTTTCATTAGAGGAGGAGAACGAACCTTACCTCTAATGGATGTTTTCTCCCTCAATTGGATGATTTACATGAGAAAACAAAGTTAAAATAACAAGGTTTTGGTAAACTAACAACAAAGAATCATTTACAAACAAAAGATTTAAGAAAAGAAAGGTTTACCTAAAGATTTAGAAGAAGAAATTGATGTTTGGCTGGAGAGATTTTGAGAGAAAATATTTTGAGAAAGTTAGTTACGCGATTTTTGCTTTAAAGCTTTTAATCGCAAATTAATTCTCCCCAACCTATTTATATTTTCTAAAACACATTAAAAATAGCAAATTAAGGGATAAAGTCTGATATTAGACATTTAGGGCAATTAGCTCCTTAAAGATTCAAAGTTTTGACTCTTTTCTAAACAGCCACCAAAAACAGTTTTTATTTTGGTCACTAGTCCAAAATGTCCGATTTCCAAAACTCGTTTTCCAAACTTGACTGTACCATAATCATTAATATATTTAATAATGGTTGTAGTACCTTGATCATTAGCTTAGAAGTTAAGTAAGTTGGCTTCAAGACAATTATAAATTTTTGTGACACCTTTTTGAGTTAAACAAACATGTCTAGGATTAAATTATAAGAAAAGAAAGTATATATGCAATTATAAAAGGGACCAAACCGAATTAAGGGTAATGTTGTAGAGCTGCATGTAAAGAAATTTTAAAAGCAATGGCCTTGGACACATGTAACTTCCGAAAGCAAAATTGTGGAATAGGATGGAGGGGTTCACGACATTGAGTCTTTGAGAGAATGAAAATTTTAATTAAGCTATCTTCTTTCTCCCTTGTTCTTTCATTTTAGCCGAGTGAGAGTGAGATTGAGAGAAAGCCATTGTTGGCTAATCTAAACTATCTAAGAGCTTTGTTTGATTGATAGATTGCTAGAAGGTAATTTTTTTTTTTTTTGTTTTCTTGTGGGTCTACTATTATTTTGGTTGTTATGTATGCCATGAAGCTTTGATCTTCTTCTTTGATATGTATGAATGAATTAGATAAAGAAATTATAAGATTGTTAGAAGGATGGGTTAATTGTGTATGGGTACATAAAATAACAAGAATGTAGTAACTTGAATGATAATTGATTAGATTGTGAATAAGAAAATCAATGCTAGGGAAGGTTAAATCCATTCGAACACTATGTATATGGGTAAACATGGTGGATATTATTTTGATAGATTGGAAGTTAATGATGATTATTAAAAGGATAAAGAGATTAAGATTGTTCGAATGGGTCTTTGTGAACTATGCATTGGAAAAGTTAATATGTGATGTTTAGTTGATAGATTAGTAAGCTGCCCTTGTCTTGATGTATTTATGTTGATTAAGCCATGTTTTTGTTGTGTAAACAGCTGTAATTTGATTGCTGAAGTTAGATATATACCATGTAAGCGAACTGTCCTGTTTTGGTGTATAAATGCATGTAATTGGACTGTTGTAATTAGAGATGTGTCACGTATAGAACCTATCATGTTTGATGAATATATATATAATTAAATTTTTTAATAAGAATGTAAAAAGGACTATAAGTATTTTGGGGTTGTAAAGTATCCATATATGTTGATGGATTGCTTGAGAATGATTGAAAGATATGTTTAGTTCTAATAAACATTTAATCATCTTGTTATAATTAGATAAAGAAGGAATTGATCAAGTGAGGCACGTAGTGGATCAAGCTGTTGAAAAGTAGAAGGGAATCGTTATTCGAGAACAAAATTAGCGGGAATTAAACTGTGGGTGTAGCTTAAAGTCTTGGGAAGGGTTAATAACCCTCCCAAGTATTACTTCCTAATCTTAATTATTTGTGCTTCAGTTTATATTGTGTATGAACGAGCATGGTTTCGAGGTAAGACACTCTATGTGTTATGAAATGGGGTGAGTATTCTTGATTATACAAACTATTTATGAACTTGATTACATAGCTAATATGGTGATTATAAATGATATGGAAATGCTGAAATTATGTTTGGTTAAAACGTTTGATTATAAGTGAAGAGTTAATGAAGAGCTCATAAGAAGTGAATGTGTACCCGGATTAAAAAGGGGTAATGATCTGTTGGTATGAGACCATAATATGAAGTTACGATCATTTTGTTTAATGAAAGGTATCAATTACGAAAGCCTTGGTTTCGAGTCAGTCTTAGGTATAGTTGGCATGCCATAGAGTCCATAGAGCTCAGTTTCGGGGTGGACTACGGTCCTTATTTCGGCGACATTAGGAGGGAAGTTATGTGGTCACTTGGCGACAGTAGGAGGGATTGATCGGTACAATGGGTACCATTATATGTTATTATGGGCGAAGTTGGTTGGGGATTCGAGTACTTAGGCTGTAGCTTGGAACTCAAGGCTATGTTAATAATAATAATCATAAGATTTATTAAGTAATTAAAGAAATATTGTTTTATCTTGCTTGAAAAGTAAAATGTATATTCTTGTTTACAAACAATTGAAGGAAACAATAAGCTTATAACTAAATATGAGTTTTATCTAAAGTATAAGATATGATTTACTTATGAATTTGGTTAATGATGTATATAGGTAATCGAATGGTTAAATTATCTTGAGGGACATGCTCATATTTATATACACAGTTGTTTGCTTTAGATAACTTGTACAATTGTGCTTAACCTTGTACCTCATATTGTTCTACTTGACCAAGGGAATGAATGGAAGGAAAACTTGATTGATCAATGTTAATTATGCTACTTTAATCTACCTCACTAAGTGATAACTTATGTAATTCCTTTCATTTATTCCAGGTTAAAGCTTGAAGTGTTCGATAGTTTGGAAGCTTGACTAGATCACAAGTCACCGTACGTATGTTTTGTATATCTTTTGTTATAAACTCCTAGATGGGTGGCAACATGTTTTGTAATGCATATAGATGCATTTAGAATCTTCTTGGTATGTAATTATTGTCAATATCATGCCACCTTGGAAACGTTTGTAAAAGGGCCTCTATATAAGTAATTGCTATGGTTGATCTATGTTTATTCATGTGATGGTTTATTATGCATGAGCAAAGTTTAAGAAGCATGTTTGATATAGTTAAGTTGCTGACTGATGACATATATAAGTTTGAATGGAACTTGATTTGGTGCGGTTTTTGTATGAAAAATTGTAGATATTATGGTAATAAGTAAGTAAAATTCTATGCATACTAGGGGCATATCCTTGTCAACTTATTATCTAGAATATGGTCGTATGTGATGTAGAAATTTCCAAGAATAAAGATTTTACCATGGTTGTGTGTATAGTATAAAATATGTTTAAGTATCTATAAGTTGTAGATATCGTGGTTTACATTTGCATTCATATTCGAAAACCTTCAAATAATATCTTAAGTGATCTTTTGAGTAGGTTAGTTTTTTTGTCATAAAATAAAGGGGTAATATACATATATTTAAGTAAATTTTTGAATCTGGAGTAGGAATGATTTAGTCTTTTTGGATGTAAATTGACATAGTATGTTGTTATTTAATCTTGGATATTGTACACAAATTCTTTCTTAAGCAAAATAGACTTTGTTGTCATTTGTTAATGTCTATCTCTATTTGTTATTGAATGGCTAATGCTTGTACGTAACACTTCAGAATTCGGTATCTTACCTATACCAATTTCGGGGTGTTTCAATGATTTTAGATTATTTTTCCACAATTTTATCACCTTAAAAAATATTTAATTCGATTTAATCCCGAAACCGACTCGAACCTCTAATATCGGTCCACCAAACCTTTGAACCGACCCTTAAAACATCTAAGCCCAAAACCGGGGTGTTACAACTCTCCCCCACTTAAGAAATTTTGTCCTCAAAATTTACTTGGAGGAAACAAATGGGGAAATTGCTCCAACATGTCTGCCATGCTTTCCCACGTGGCTTCCTCGACACCACGGTGTTGCCACAAGACCTTAACAAGCTCAATCATCTTTCCATGAAGAACTTTGTTGTTGGAATCAAGGATGTCCATCGGTTCCTCATCATAGGATAAATCCGGCCTCAACTTAATATGCTCCAACGACATAACATGCGAGGGATCCGACTGATACCTCCGCAACATAGATACATGGAACACATCATGTATTTTCTCCAACTCGGGAGGCAACCTCAACTAATAAGCCACAGGACCAACATGCTCAACAACTCGTATCGTCCAATAAACCTCGGACTAAGCTTACCCTTACGTCTGAATCGCATCACCTTTTTCCATGGCGGCACTTTCAAGAATACACAATTGCCCACCGCATATTCAATTTCCCTACGCTTCAAATCCGCATAAGATTTATGTCGATCCGCAGCCACTTTCAAGCGATCACACACAAGCTTTACCTTTTCATCAGTGTCTTTCAACACATCCGATAAGGAAATATGTTTTTCCCCTACCTCAACCCAACACAAAGGCGTACAATACCTCCGGCCATACAATGCCTCATACGGTGCCATCTGTATACTCGCTTGGTAATGTTGTTATACGCAAACTCAACCAAGGGTAAGTGTTTCTCCCAGGTTCCTTGAAGCTCAATAATACAACATCTTAGCATATCCTCCAAAACCTGGATAACCCGCTCAGACTGACCATCCGACTGAGGATGATACGCGGTGCTGAAATTCAACCTCGTACCCAAAGCCCGATGCAAACTCACCCAAAACCTTACTGTAAACCTCAGATCTCTATCTAAAACAATGAACTTAGGTACCCCGTGCAAATGCACGATCTCAGAAATGTAAAAATCTACCAACTTGTCCAAGGTGTACGTCGTATGTACTGGCAGAAAATGTGCACACTTCGTAAACCAATCTACAATCACCCAAACGGAATCCTTTTTAGCCGGTGTCAAAGGTAACCCTGACACAAAATCCATGGTGATTCTCTCCCACTTGCATTTCAGAATTCTCAACGGTTGGAACAACCTGGATGGAAACTGATGTTTAGCCTTGACCCGCTGACACACCATGCACTTGAAACAAACTCAGCCACATCCTTTTTCAAACCAACCCAATAATATACCTATTTCAGTCTATGATACATCTTAACACTACCAGAATGCATAGCAAAAGGACTAGAATGCGCCTCCGTCAAAATAGTGTGCCTCAACTCCGGATCATCCGGCACCACATTCGACCCTTGAAACACAAAACTCCATCATCATCAAAATGAAAATCCTCAGATTACCCTCCGATATATCCTTAACATGCTCAACCTAGGAATCATCAAACGGTTTCTTAGCTTTAATCAACTGTGACAATGTAGGCTTAAATTGCAACTCAGCCAAGAATCCACCTTCTCGTGTCACACTCAACCTCGCAAACATAGCCCTAAGCTCAACCGCAACTTTACGACTCAACACATCTGCAACCACATTAGCTTTTCCAGGATGATACTTGATCATCAAGTCGTAATCCTTAAGAAACTCCAACCATCTACGTTGCCTAAGATTCAAATCCTTTTGAGATATAAAATACTTCAAACTCTTATGGTCCGTAAAAACAACACACTTCCCACCATAAAGGTAATATCTCTAGATTATTAGGGCGAACACCACAGCCGCAAGCTCCAAATCATGAGTTAGATAATTACGCTCATGAACCATTAGTTGTCTCGATGCATAGGCCACCACCTTACCATCTTGCATCAGCACACAACCCAAACCAACATAAGACGCATCACTATAAACCACAAACTCCTTTCTAGATTCATGTTGAATCAACACATGAGCATGTGTTAAAACTTCCTTCAACTTCTCAAAACTATGTTGTTGCTTATCCGTCCACATATAAAGAACATTCTTCTCCAACAACTTTGTCAACGGTGTTGCAATACTAGAAAATCCATCTACAAAGCGACGGTAATAACCAGCCAGCCCAAGAAAAATGCGAACCTTAAAAATAGATTTAGGTTGATTCCAATTCATAATAGCCTCAATTTTCTGTGGATCAAAGCGAATACCCTCCGCAGAAACCACATGACCAAGGAACATTACTTCCTTAAGCCAAAACTCACACTTGCTCAACTTGGCATATGTTGCGCGTAATAAGTGCTACGCAATTGTGCAAGTATACACGTTGCAAGTTATAGTATAAAAGATATCGTCTCCACAGGGATTGGTGCCACTTCAAGAATCTAGTCTCTTGCACTGTAAAAAGTAAAAGAAAACACAAGTAGAAGACTATAGGAGTTTTAACTAATAACTAATCTAGAAAGCAAAAAAGTAAAAGAATAAATGAGATCAAATGAGAGAGATAGGCCAGGTTATCGTGAGTTGAGTTGTGATAGCCGATTGGATCGTCTTGGTAAAAGAGTGCAAGGGCAACTCAGTTGCTGTGGCAACTTGCACAGCGGGGTTGCCTTGGCAACAAATCGATGGTTGCCTGGGCGACTAGCTGGGCAACTACTTGGGCGTCTGGGCAACAACTTCAAGGTTCGACAGAGCGTTCTTCAATGGTTTCTTCTTATCCCTAAGTCAAAACTCTAGCTACTTGTGCATGCCTTGATAATACATCCCTGCGTGAATCAAGGGTGAACAACAACCAATCTTGCGCTCCTCTTAGCCGTTGAAATCCTTAACTTATTCCTAAGCCGGATTAATCTTCACCATCAATAGATTGAATAAAGACCATACTCATTCGTTTCTTGAATCTAACTCTCCCGATATTAGATAAATAGATGAAGTTACGAGATCCTCTCCCAATTCACTCGCAAACAAGAATAAGAACCAAGAATGTGTAAACCTTGAATTGAAAGTGCAAACTCTTATTACCTAAACAAAATCCAATTGTTTTTCACAACAACAAAACACAATAACCCTAACCAATCAAGTTAGTTCATGGTTGGGTTCAAAAGATATACAAAGAATAATCCCAAAACCATGAATCTAATGGAAACAAAGAAGAAGAAGAAGAAATCGAACTCTATCCCCCTTGCTCTCTTGTCAAAATTTCTCTCCTCTTGCCCTATGGAGTTGTCGAAAATTTCCCTCTTCTTCTTGCCCCCTTGGAGTTGACGGCTTGGTGATCTATTTATAGGGCTAGGTCAAAGTCCTTCTTTGAGGAGGAAGTTAAGTTGGAATTAAATTATCTTTAAATAATATAATTCTTTATTATAATTATATTCCTTCTAGAACTTCTCCTATCTTCTTGGAATTTAATTCTTCTTTAACCTCTTCATGGAAATCAAACTCCTTTGGGATTTAGCTTTGCTCCACGTCATCTTGGGCTTGTCTAGTCATCAATTTCGACTACCATATCACCTTATTCTTTGTCGACAATTGCCCTGGCAACTGGCTCGACGTCTCCTTCATGCATTGCCCTGGCAACTAGCTCGGCATCTCCTTCATGCACTGCCCTAGCAACTGGTTCTAGCCATGTTTAGGCAAGTGATTCTGCACACACACAGAAACACACCAAAGCAGCATCTTTTTCCACAAAAATCACTAAGTTATGTAATCAAGCTCAACGGTGGAAAGAAACATGAATTAATGCATGAATGACTAATTATGCAACTAATATGAGCTTAAGTCTAACAATAATATGAGTAAAAAGGGTAATAAAAATAGTACTTTTGAACACTTATCACACCCCCAAACTCAAACTATTGCTTGTCCTCAAGCAATGCAAACTAACAATTACCTGCCAAGACTTTAACCATCAAAGACATGCTTCAAACTTGAATTAAAACCTCAGAACCATGGCACAAAGTATGATCACCTTTTAAGTTTTTGGATAGCACAAAAATTACCCGGAACCAAACTATAATGCTCGTAACAATGTGTGTGCGTAGTTGTGTACAAGTTGATTTTCAAGATTCTATGTGAACAATAGGCTTTTATCAATTTAATTATTGGGGCATTTATTTTTATTTTCACTAGAGCCAATTTCGGGCACCTCTAGCAAAGTAAGCATTTTCTCATTTTATTTTAGTCGACTAGAGCCAATTTCGGGCACCTCTAGCGATTCTTTAATGTGTATTAACTACTAGAGCTAGTTTCGGGCACCTCTAGCAAGAAAGTGCAATTACTACTAGAGCCAGTTTTGGGCACCTCTAGCAAGAAATTAACTTTTAATTTTCAATTTTAAATTTACCTAATTTTAAGCAACCTAAGTTCACTAAGTTTCTTTCAATCAACAAGCCACAACCGTGTAAAAAAATTCAGCATCATAGTAAAATTCTAAGTTCTTTTCATGTAATCCTAAAATTAAAGGTTCTTTCAATTAAGTGCAGTGGCAAAAATTCATCATTGGATATTCAACAAGTTTTAAGCAATTAAATCCAATTAAAGGCATGGCAAGTAACATATGCAACCTATATGTGATTGCTAATGATGAATGCAACTAAACATGAAACTAACTAGAAACCAACACCCCCCAAACTCGAGAGAAGCATTGTCCTCAATGCATGTAAGAGTGAAACAAAATTTAAAAGAAACTAAATGAAATGAGTTAGTCGGAGAGGTCGTCACCTCGAGTGATAAGTTTCCTTCGTGCCGTTTGCTTGATTCATTTTTCAGTCGGTGGTTGAATGCTGGTGCCGCGTGAATAGCATTGCTTTGATTTGATCCATGTTTGCCAATGCAGGTTCACTTGCATGGGCATCGATAGTTGCGAAAGCCATTGTTGTTGCACAGGCATCGCTTGTTTTTTGTTGTGGTTGTTGTGGCAAGTAGTCGGCAGTAAATTTCCTTAGCATGGTGGTTGTGAGTCTTGTTGTGGAAAAGAAAACCTGAAAACTAAAGATAATGAAGAAAAATAAAATCTCTCCTAAAAATTCCAAAAATAAATAAAGAGAAAAAAATAACTGAAAATAAGAGAAAAAAATAGTTCGAAAAAAAAGAAAAAGAAAAAGAAAAAGAAAATATCAAAAGGAGAGCATGCTCATGCATCTCCTAAGGTTTCAACTTCTTTGTTTCATTCTACATGGGCACCGTTGTAGTGCTTCAATCTCTGTCCGTTAACTTTGAATTCGGGTTTGTCGGTAATGGACTTGATTATCACGGCACCATGGGAGAATGGTTTGACAACTTCGAACGGTCCCGACCATCTTGATTTTAGTTTTCTCGGGAAAAGTTTCAGCCGAGACTTGAATAAGAGAACTAGTTGCCCCTGGCATGAATTGCCGCGGCAATAGTTTCTTGTCCTGCCATTGCTTTGTTTTCTTCTTGTAGATTAGTGCATTGTTATAGGCGAGTGCACGAAATTATTCTATCTTGTTGAGGTCCAACAAACACTTTTTCCCGGCACTTTCCCAATCTATATTCACGGTCTTTATTGCCCAATATGCCTTGTGTATGATTTCCACCGGTAGATGGCATGTTTTGCCATAGACAAGTCGGAAGGGGGACATACCTAAGGGTGTTTTGAATGCAGTACGATATTCCCAAAGTGGCGTCATCTAGTCTTACTGACCAATCCTTCCTAGAGGGATTTACAACTTTCTCGAGTATACCCTTCAATTCCCGATTGGAAATTTCTGCTTGCCCATTGGTTTGTGGTTGATATTGCCCGTCCTCTGGAAATGATCAGAATGCTTGTAAAACTCTTGGGCATCTTTGTACAGTGTTGGCCAATACAAACCAGATTGAAAAAACTTTGGTCGCGGTACGAGTTCCTGCAAAATGTCCTCCATAGGGTGAAGAATGGCATTGTCGGAGTACATTTTGTTGCTCCTCTTCAGGGACACATCGGCATATAACCTGATCTGCACATTGTTTAAACAAAAGAGGCTCGTCCCAAAAGTAATTCTTAGCATCATGGCGGAACCGCTTCTTCCCTTGGTGAGTAAGGTCATAAGGTAAAATACCACAAACAAGGAAATTAACTAACTCCGCGTACCAGGGTATTTCCGAGGCATGTGCTACCATGGCGACTGCTCCCAAGATTGCCGAGTCGTGTGTGTCTAGAGTTGTCGAGGCATACGCATCCATGGTTGCCGAGGCGTGCGTATCAGTGGTTACTAAGGCGTGCGCGTCAAGAGCTCCTTCGGTGTCGAGGGTTGCCGAGGCATGCGCATCCATGGTTGCCGAGGAGTCAAAGGTTGCCGAGGCATACGCGTTTGGAGTTGGCGAGTCGTGCGCGTCAAGAGCTACTATGGTGTCGAGGGATACCGAGGCATGCGCATCCATGGTTGCCAAGACGTCAAGGGTTGCCGAGGCGTGCACATTCATGGTTGCTGAGGTAACTAAAAGTTGTTCATCCAGGAATGTATCGCATATCTCTAAATCCGCGTCCTCTTCCCTATTACGTTCTAAACGTGATAAGTGATCGGCCACTTGATTTTCTGTTCCTTTCCTGTGCATTGGCTTAGGACTGCTCCTACCGCGAAATCACTTGCATCACACATAAGCTCAAAAGGTAGCGTCCAATCTGGTGGAACGACAATAGGTGTCGATGCAAGCTTTTCCTTTAGGGTTTCGAATGCTTAGGTGCAAGAATCATCAAAATGGAAGACTTTATCTTGGTGGGGGTAACTTTTCGATCACGTCCACCTTGGCTTTGTCTACTTCAATCCCCTTGGATGAAATCTTGTGGCCGAGCACTATTCCTTCATCTACCATAAGATGGAACTTCTCCCAATTAAGGACTAAATCAGTTTCTTTACATCTTGCCAACACATTCTCTAAATTGTCGAGGCAACTGTTGAAGTCACAACCAAAAATGGAAAAATCATCCATGAAGATCTCAAGGAAGTTTTCGACCATGTCTGCAAAGAGTGCCATCATGCATCTTCTAATGTTACTGCATATCTGAGAAAACTTGAGGAGGGTCGTTTCTGATACTTCTTATAGTCCATCCGTACCCTCCATCGGGTGACAATATTGCCCGAAAAGAGTTGGGCCAATGTGCTCCCAGCTACTCCCTTTTGCATTACCATGGTTGATGTGTCTTTCTTCCGTGTTCCCTTGTAGTCTATGCATGCCCTCCACCTTGCTACTATTCTTGAAGGCACAAATATATTAATAGGAAAAATTATATCCATTCCCAACCATTCAATTACCTCATTCTTGTCGACTTCTATCATGGTTGGATGTAACCTTTGTTGTTGTGGCAATTGCTGCTCAAGCCAATTGTCGTGGCAATCAGTTGCCAAAATTTGTTGTAAGTCAAGGGAAGAACCAATTTTCTGAAAAGCTTTACGAATCCAAACACCTTTTTCTTTTGGCCTCTCAAACATCTCCATTAGTAGAGATTTTGATGGCTTCAAATCTACCAACATCGGTTCCTCAAGACATACCTGCAATGGACGAGGTGAGTTTTTAAAGAATTCGAAAGGTTCAACCATTACCTGCTCATATTCCATTGGCAAAGTATTATCATCTCATTGATATTGCATGTGGTCGTGCAATTGCCGCCGGCAAATCTGTAGATGAGAGTAATCTCTGATTCTCGCTTCAACATCAATATTGTAACCTTACGGGCATCGGGTTCCTCAGAATTTGCTGCGATATTATTGTTGTTCTCAATGAGTGTTGTCGCGGCATTGCTGCATTCGGGCTCCTCAATCATTGCCGAGGCAATTTGTTGCTCAGGCTCATCATGTGTTGAGCAGTCTCTCTCATTGGCATCCTCTTGACTTTGAGGTTCTAGTTGTTCCCCACACATCGGAGAGCTTTCTTTGCATTGCTCCGTATCCTCTTGCCTTGGGACGTCAGTATCCCTAGGAATGAATTGTTGGTGCATGTTATCCATGACATATGTGGATCTCCCCAATTGATCTTCTGAATCCCCTAAGGTTGCATCCCACTGAGCTATCCTCGTATCCATAGATTTTGATAGCTCTCGAATCTCTTCAATTGATCCGTCAAGTCTAGCCAAGGAAACTAGTAACGTTACCTCCAAGGAATTGGAATGCTCTTGAAAAGGACTACATTGCCATGGCATATCTGTTGCTGCGGCAAAATTGTTATGGTAAAAAAAATTTGAGCTTTTTGACCATACCATGAAGAATTTTGTTGTTGGTTCCCTCTATGGTCCTCCATGTAGTTATATGTACCGAAAATGTGAGGGCAATTTTCAAACACATGATGTTCTCCACACATAGTACAAGATTTTTCCACGGTATAAGTTCTTTGGGCTTTTCTCGGTTGGTATAGGTAATCATCAAAGGGTGCAAGAAACTCTTGATTGGATTGATTCATATCTTCCAATATCATCTCTCGAATAGATCGGCTTTTATTTCCCGACATGTTGATGTCCCTTAACTTGTAGCACACCTAAATATTTGTTTTGATAAAACAAACAAAAAGAAAAGTTAGTAAAACTAAGAGAAAAAATGCAATAACAAAAACAACTAACACCAATTTCCAATCCCGGCAGCGGCGCCAAAAACTTGTTGCGCGTAATAAGTGCTACGCAATTGTGCAAGTATACACGTTGCAAGTTATAGTATAAAAGATATCGTCTCCACAGGGATTGGTGCCACTTCAAGAATCTAGTCTCTTGCACTGTAAAAAGTAAAAGAAAACACAAGTAGAAGATTATAGGAGTTTTAACTAATAACTAGTCTAGAAAGCAATAAAGTAAAAGAATAAATGAGATCAAATGAGAGAGATAGGCCAGGTTATCGTGAGTTGAGGTGTGATAGCCGATTGGATCATCTTGGTAAAAGAGTGCAAGGGCAACTCAGTTGCCGTGGCAACTTGCACAGCGGGGTTGCCTTGGCAACTAATCGATGGTTGACTGGGCGACTAGCTGGGCAACTACTTGGGCGTCTGGGCAGCAACTTCAAGGTTCGGCAGAGCGTTCTTCAATGGTTTCTTCTTATCCCTAAGTCGAAACTCTAGCTACTTGTGCATGCCTTGATAATACATCCTTGCGTGAATCAAGGGTGAACAACAACCAATCTTGCGATTCTCTTAGCCGTTGAAATCCTTAACTTGTTCCTAAGCGGATTAATCTTCACCATCAATAGATTGAATAAAGACCATACTCATTCGTTTCTTGAATCTAACTCTCCGATATTAGATAAATAGATGAAGTTACGAGATCATCTCCCAATTCACTCGCAAACAAGAATAAGAACCAAGAATGAGTAAACCTTGAATTGAAAGTGCAAACTCTTATTACCTAAACAAAATCCAATTGTTTTTCACAACAACAAAACATAATAACCCCAACCAATCAAGTTAGTTCATAGTTAAAACCTCAGAACCATGGCACAAAGTATGATCACCTTTTAAGTTTTTGGATAGCACAAAAATTACCCGGAACCAAACTATAATGCTCGTAACAATGTGTGTGCGTAGTTGTGTACAAGTTGATTTTCAAGATTCTATGTGAACAATAGGCTTTTATCAATTTAATTATTGGGGCATTTATTTTTATTTTCACTAGAGCCAATTTCGGGCACCTCTAGCAAAGTAAGCATTTTCTCATTTTATTTTAGTCGACTAGAGCCAATTTCGGGCACCTCTAGCGATTCTTTAATGTGTATTAACTACTAGAGCTAGTTTCGGGCACCTCTAGCAAGAAAGTGCAATTACTACTAGAGCCAGTTTTGGGCACCTCTAGCAAGAAATTAACTTTTAATTTTCAATTTTAAATTTACCCTAATTTTAAGCAACCTAAGTTCACTAAGTTTCTTTCAATCAACAAGCCACAACCGTGTAAAAAAATTCAGCATCATAGTAAAATTCTAAGTTCTTTTCATGTAATCCTAAAATTAAAGGTTCTTTCAATTAAGTGCAGTGGCAAAAATTCATCATTGGATATTCAACAAGTTTTAAGCAATTAAATCCAATTAAAGGCATGGCAAGTAACATATGCAACCTATATGTGATTGCTAATGATGAATGCAACTAAACATGAAACTAACTAGAAACCAACACCCCCCAAACTCGAGAGAAGCATTGTCCTCAATGCATGTAAGAGTGAAACAAAATTTAAAAGAAACTAAATGAAATGAGTTAGTCGGGAGAGGTCGTCACCTCGAGTGATAAGTTTCCTTCGTGCCGTTTGCTTGATTCATTTTTCAGTCGGTGGTTGAATGCTGGTGCCGCGTGAATAGCATTGCTTTGATTTGATCCATGTTTGCCAATGCAGGTTCACTTGCATGGGCATCAGTAGTTGCCGAAGCCATTGTTGTTGCCTGGGCATCGCCAGTTTTTGTTGTGGTTGTTGTGGCAAGTAGTCGGCAGTAAATTTCCTTAGCATGGTGGTTGTGAGTCTTGTTGTGGAAAAGAAAACCTGAAAACTAAAGATAATGAAGAAAAATAAAATCTCTCCTAAAAATTCCAAAAATAAATAAAGAGAAAAAAATAACTGAAAATAAGAGAAAAAAATAGTTCGAAAAAAAAGAAAAAGAAAAAGAAAAAGAAAATATCAAAAGGAGAGCATGCTCATGCATCTCCTAAGGTTTCAACTTCTTTGTTTCATTCTACATGGGCACCGTTGTAGTGCTTCAATCTCTGTCCGTTAACTTTGAATTCAGGTTTGTCGGTAATGGACTTGATTATCACGGCACCATGGGAGAATGGTTTGACAACTTCGAACGGTCCCGACCATCTTGATTTTAGTTTTCTCGGGAAAAGTTTCAGCCGAGACTTGAATAAGAGAACTAGTTGCCCTGGCATGAATTGCCGCGGCAATAGTTTCTTGTCCTGCCATTGCTTTGTTTTCTTCTTGTAGATTAGTGCATTGTTATAGGCGAGTGCACGAAATTATTCTATCTTGTTGAGGTCCAACAAACACTTTTTCCCGGCACTTTCCCAATCTATATTCACGGTCTTTATTGCCCAATATGCCTTGTGTATGATTTCCACCGGTAGATGGCATGTTTTGCCATAGACAAGTCGGAAGGGGGACATACCTAAGGGTGTTTTGAATGCAGTACGATATTCCCAAAGTGCGTCATCTAGTCTTACTGACCAATCCTTCCTAGAGGGATTTACAACTTTCTCGAGTATACCCTTCAATTCCCGATTGGAAATTTCTGCTTGCCCATTGGTTTGTGGTTGATATTGCCCGTCCTCTGGAAATGATCAGAATGCTTGTAAAACTCTTGGGCATCTTTGTACAGTGTTGGCCAATACAAACCAGATTGAAAAAACTTTGGTCGCGGTACGAGTTCCTGCAAAATGTCCTCCATAGGGTGAAGAATGGCATTGTCGGAGTACATTTTGTTGCTCCTCTTCAGGGACACATCGGCATATAACCTGATCTGCACATTGTTTAAACAAAAGAGGCTCGTCCCAAAAGTAATTCTTAGCATCATGGCGGAACCGCTTCTTCCCTTGGTGAGTAAGGTCATAAGGTAAAATACCACAAACAAGGAAATTAACTAACTCTCGCGTGCGGGGTATTTCCGAGGCATGTGCTACCATGGCGACTGCTCCCAAGATTGCCGAGTCGTGTGTGTCTAGAGTTGTCGAGGCATACGCATCCATGGTTGCCGAGGCGTGCGTATCAGTGGTTACTAAGGCGTGCGCGTCAAGAGCTCCTTCGGTGTCGAGGGTTGCCGAGGCATGCGCATCCATGGTTGCCGAGGAGTCAAAGGTTGCCGAGGCATACGCGTTTGGAGTTGGCGAGTCGTGCGCGTCAAGAGCTACTATGGTGTCGAGGGATACCGAGGCATGCGCATCCATGGTTGCCAAGACGTCAAGGGTTGCCGAGGCGTGCACATTCATGGTTGCTGAGGTAACTAAAAGTTGTTCATCCAGGAATGTATCGCATATCTCTAAATCCGCGTCCTCTTCCCTATTACGTTCTAAACGTGATAAGTGATCGCCACTTGATTTTCTGTTCCTTTCCCGTGCATTGGCTTAGGACTGCTCCTACCGCCGAAATCACTTGCATCACACATAAGCTCAAAAGGTAGCGTCCAATCTGGTGGAACGACAATAGGTGTCGATGCAAGCTTTTCCTTTAGGGTTTCGAATGCTTAGGTGCAAGAATCATCAAAATGGAAGACTTTATCTTGGTGGGGGTAACTTTTCGATCACGTCCACCTTGGCTTTGTCTACTTCAATCCCCTTGGATGAAATCTTGTGGCCGAGCACTATTCCTTCATCTACCATAAGATGGAACTTCTCCCAATTAAGGACTAAATCAGTTTCTTTACATCTTGCCAACACATTCTCTAAATTGTCGAGGCAACTGTTGAAGTCACAACCAAAAATGGAAAAATCATCCATGAAGATCTCAAGGAAGTTTTCGACCATGTCTGCAAAGAGTGCCATCATGCATCTTCTAATGTTACTGCATATCTGAGAAAACTTGAGGAGGGTCGTTTTCGATACTTCTTATAGTCCATCCGTACCCTCCATCGGGTGACAATATTGCCGAAAAGAGTTGGGCCAATGTGCTCCCAGCTACTCCTTTTGCATTACCATGGTTGATGTGTCTTTCTTCCGTGTTCCCTTGTAGTCTATGCATGCCCTCCACCTTGCTACTATTCTTGAAGGCACAAATATATTAATAGGAAAAATTATATCCATTCCCAACCATTCAATTACCTCATTCTTGTCGACTTCTATCATGGTTGGATGTAACCTTTGTTGTTGTGGCAATTCTTTGCTCAAGCCAATTGTCGTGGCAATCGATTGCCAAAATTTGTTGTAAGTCAAGGGAAGAACCAATTTTGAAAAGCTTTACTTAATCCAAACACCTTTTTCTTTTGGCCTCTCAAACATCTCCATTAGTAGAGATTTTGATGGCTTCAAATCTACCAACATCGGTTCCTCAAGACATACCTGCAATGGACGAGGTGAGTTTTTAAAGAATTCGAAAGGTTCAACCATTACCTGCTCATATTCCATTGGCAAAGTATTATCATCTCATTGATATTGCATGTGGTCGTGCAATTGCCGTGGCAACTGTAGATGAGAGTAATCTACAGATTCCTGCTTCAACATCAATATTGTAACCTTCTGGGCATCAGGTTCCTCAGAATTTGCTGCAGTATTGTTGTTCTCAATGAGTGTTGTCGCGGCATTGCTCTGTTCAGGCTCCTCAATCATTGCCGAGGCAATTTGTTGCTCAGGCTCATCATGTGTTGAGCAGTCTCTCTCATTGGCATCCTCTTGACTTTGAGGTTCTAGTTGTTCCCCACACATCGGAGAGCTTTCTTTGCATTGCTCCTTATCCTCTTGCCTTGGGACGTCAGTATCCCTAGGAATGAATTGTTGGTGCATGTTATCCATGACATATGTGGATCTCCCCAATTGATCTTCTGAATCCCCTAAGGTTGCATCCCACTGAGCTATCCTCGTATCCATAGATTTTGATAGCTCTCGAATCTCTTCAATTGATCCGTCAAGTCTAGCCAAGGAAACTAGTAACGTTACCTCCAAGGAATTGGAATGCTCTTGAAAAGGACTACATTGCCATGGCATATATGTTGCTGCGGCAAAATTATTATGGTAAAAAAAATTTTGAGCTTTTTGACCATACCATGAAGAATTTTGTTGTTGGTTCCCTCTATGGTCCTCCATGTAGTTATATGTACCGAAAATGTGAGGGCAATTTTCAAACACATGATGTTCTCCACACATAGTACAAGATTTTTCCACGGTATAAGTTCTTTGGGCTTTTCTCGGTTGGTATAGGTAATCATCAAAGGGTGCAAGAAACTCTTGATTGGATTGATTCATATCTTCCAATATCATCTCTCGAATAGATCGGCTTTTATTTCCCGACATGTTGATGTCCCTTAACTTGTAGCACACCTAAATATTTGTTTTGATAAAACAAACAAAAAGAAAAGTTAGTAAAACTAAGAGAAAAAATGCAATAACAAAAACAACTAACACCAATTTCCAATCCCGGCAGCGGCGCCAAAAACTTGTTGCGCGTAATAAGTGCTACGCAATTGTGCAAGTATACACGTTGCAAGTTATAGTATAAAAGATATCGTCTCCACAGGGATTGGTGCCACTTCAAGAATCTAGTCTCTTGCACTGTAAAAAGTAAAAGAAAACACAAGTAGAAGATTATAGGAGTTTTAACTAATAACTAGTCTAGAAAGCAATAAAGTAAAAGAATAAATGAGATCAAATGAGAGAGATAGGCCAGGTTATCGTGAGTTGAGGTGTGATAGCCGATTGGATCATCTTGGTAAAAGAGTGCAAGGGCAACTCAGTTGCCGTGGCAACTTGCACAGCGGGGTTGCCTTGGCAACTAATCGATGGTTGCCTGGGCGACTAGCTGGGCAACTACTTGGGCGTCTGGGCAGCAACTTCAAGGTTCGGCAGAGCGTTCTTCAATGGTTTCTTCTTATCCCTAAGTCGAAACTCTAGCTACTTGTGCATGCCTTGATAATACATCCTTGCGTGAATCAAGGGTGAACAACAACCAATCTTGCGATTCTCTTAGCCGTTGAAATCCTTAACTTGTTCCTAAGCCGGATTAATCTTCACCATCAATAGATTGAATAAAGACCATACTCATTCGTTTCTTGAATCTAACTCTCCCGATATTAGATAAATAGATGAAGTTACGAGATCATCTCCCAATTCACTCGCAAACAAGAATAAGAACCAAGAATGAGTAAACCTTGAATTGAAAGTGCAAACTCTTATTACCTAAACAAAATCCAATTGTTTTTCACAACAACAAAACATAATAACCCCAACCAATCAAGTTAGTTCATAGTTGGGTTCAAAAGATATACAAAGAATAATCCCCAAACCATGAATCTAATGGAAGCAAAGAAGAAGAAGAAGAAATCGAACTCTCTCCCCCTTGCTTTCTTGTCGAAATTTCTCTCCTCTTGCCCTATAGAGTTGTCGAAATTTTCCCTCTTCTTCTTGCCCCCTTGTAGTTGACAGCTTGGTGATCTATTTAAAGGGCTAGGCCAAAGTCCTTCTTTGAGGAGGAAGTTAAGTTGGAATTAAATTATCTTTAAAGAATATAATTCTTTATTATAATTATATTCCTTCTAGAACTTCTCCTATCTTCTTGGAATTTAATTCTTCTTTAACCTCTTCATGGAAATCAAACTCCTTTGGGATTTAGCTTTGCTCCACATCATCTTGGGCTTGTCTAGTCATCAATTTCGACTACCATATCACCTTATTCTTTGTCGCCAATTGCCCTGGCAACTGGCTCGGCGTCTCCTTCATGCATTGCCCTGGCAACTAGCTCGGCATCTCCTTCATGCACTGCCCTGGCAACTGGTTCTAGCCTTGTTTACGCAAGTGATTCTGCACACACACAAAAACACACCAAAGCAGCATCTTTTTCCACAAAAATCATCAAGTTATGTAATCAAGCTCAACGGTGGAAAGAAACATGAATTAATGCATGAATGACTAATTATGCAACTAATATGAGCTTAAGTCTAACAATAATATGAGTAAAAAGGGTAATAAAAATAGTACTTTTGAACACTTATCAGCATACAAGTGGTTATCCTTCAAAACTTGCAACACAAACCGCAAATGCCGATCATGATCTTTCTCGGTACGAGAGTACATGAGAATATCATCTATAAACACAACCACGAATTGATCAAGATATTCAAAGAACACCCTATTCATCATATCCATGAACGCAGTCCGGGCATTTTTCAAACCAAAAGGCATGACCAAGAACTCATAATGCCTGTACCTCGGACGAAATGTGATTTTATGCACATCCTCATCCTTAACCTTCAACTAGTAATACCCTGATCTCAAATCAATCTTAGAAAACAACGCTGCCCTGCAAAACTGATCGAACAAGTCACCAATCCTCGACAAAGGATACTTGTTCTTCACTGTTAGCTTATTCAATTTTCGGTAATCAATGCACATACGCATCGTAGCATCCTTCTATTTTACAAAGAGAATCGGAGCACCCCAAGGCGATACACCGGTCGAATGAACCCATGATCCAATAACTCCTGAAGCTGTGACTTCAGGTTCTTCAATTCCTTTGATGCCATTCTATAAGGAGCAATGGACATCAGTGCCGTACCCGCATACGTCTCGATACCAAATTCTACCTCCCTATCTGGTGGTAAACCCGATAACTATTTAGGAAAAAATCTGGAAAATCACTAATAGTTCGAATGTTCCGCACCCGAACACCTTTAACTTTAGGAATCATCACGATGGCCAAATAAGCTTGGCAACCTCCTTGTATCATCCTTTCCACTTGAGTAGCCGATACAACATTGGACAAGAATTTCACATTCTCGCCAACCACCACAACTTCATAATCACGGCTAACCTCAAAGAAATCCTTTTGGATTCACAATCCACAACCACCTTGTGTTCGTTCAACCAATCCATACCCAAAATAACATCAAAACCATGGAATGGTAATTCCATCAGATCCGCGGCAAACTCATGACCTTGCACAACTAAAGGACACCGCCTATACAACCTTCTAGTAATAATCGTCTCACCAAAGGAACTAGTTAATAACATGCCAACATCCAGGATCTCAATAGGAACATTCAGCAAAGATGCATGTTCACTCAAGATATAAGAATGAGTAGACCCCGAATCAATCAAAGATAACAATGACAAGGATTACAAAGTGAAGGTACATGCGATCATATCCATGTCATTGCGACCCTCACGATTAGCATAGATCCGAGTTGGTCCACCATTCTTCGGTCGCACTGCAGCAACATGAGTTACAACTCTCTGACCATTCTCACGCCTTTAAAAATTACCCCTGCCACGGCCTCAGCCCCTAGCAGGTGCAACAACATAAACCGGTGCATCTCTCACAGCCCGAGGACAATCATGCTTCACGTGATTAGGAGATCTACATATCCAACAGCTCAAGGAATTTCCCCAACATGCACTCGTATGATGTCTACCACAACGCTCACACTCAGCCATGATACGAACTCATGGGTTACCCTGACCAACACCGCCACCATGCCTGTGGTCCGGCCTATGTCTCTTGTCCCAAAACCTCTTATTCAGTCTCCTAGAATAGCTAGAATTGACCACTCTCTTACCCAAGCTCGCACTCGCAGCCTGAACTAATGCACCCAAAGACTGCTCAATATCCTTGGCCCGGTTGACCAACACATCAAAATCTGTATAATCCACAGCCAGGAGATAAGTCTTAATATCCTTCACCAGACCATAGCGAAACCTATAGCATCTCTGCTGATCATTGGGAACCAACTCTAGGGCATACTGACTCCGGCGAACAAACTTCACCTCATACTCAGAAACAGACATGCCACCCTGCGATAGCAATATAAACTCATGCTTTTTCGCATCTAAATACTGTACACCAATATACTTTCTCTTAAAAGCTCTCTGAAATAACTCCCAAGTCATATCTGCCTCGGGAACACCCGCAATTTTGGTCACCCATCAATGATATGCATCACCTTGCAACAGTGACACAGTGTAACCCAACTTGCGCTCCTCATGACAACCCATCTGGTTCAGAATACATATTGCCTTTTCTAGCCATCCCTCAACTGCCTTAAGACTCAAACCCTGGAATTCCTAGCCTCCCAAACTTCGAAGACCCTTTAAGGGTAAACCTTGATTAGCCACCACAGTAGGTGCTGGTGCTTGCACTTGCACTCCATCCATTGCTGCCTGAAACGCTCCCATCATATCTTGGATTAACAGAGTCAAATCACCAAAAAACTGGCACAAGAGGAGCCTGGGGTACACCACCTGCCCCAATATCAACAAGAGGAGCCAACGGAGGAGGAGGTTGTAATACCCCAAATTTGCTAAGTTGTTTAAGAGTCATTTAGCACTAAGATAAGGGCTTAAAAGCTAACTTAGTGACTAAAATGAGAAAATATAAAAGTTAGGATTTATTTACTTATGGATTCTAGGAAAGGAATTTCTAGAATTTAGAGTACCTTGTGATAGAGGATAAGAAAATTAAGGTACTCACAAAGTTTGGTAATAGTCCAAGGAAAAATTGGAATGGGAATTCAAGGTTAAAGCTTAGTGGCCAAAATGATAAGTTTTCAAAACTTGTATGGTACAAGTCGAAATATGAAAAGTTGAAGAACCAAATTTGTAATTTCCCAAAAGTTAGGTGTTTTATTTCATAAATAGATAGAGCACCTATTGGTGTGGATCGAATGTGGAATTACTAGTTTGATCCGATATTTTAAATATTGGGAGATCACAGTTAAAGTTTAAGTGGAATTCGAATACCCGGATCGAACTACAAAGTTAAGCGTGCTCAGGCTAGAGTAGCACTAGGATGGTGACCTATTCGAAAGATCCCATGTCAGTACTTTATATTGATAAAAAGGAATCAGTCCGAATTAATATTATTCATATGGATAGTTGATTAAGAAATATTAAGAGAAATTGTATCTGATAGAGATTTCGGGTAATTATCGATATTTTTGGACCGAGTCAAAATTTTAAGTTTGACTTCATAAATATGGAATATTTTATTTGATATATTATTTATTTTTAAGATATGGAAATAAGGAATTTTTTAAAATTTATATGATAGCCCGGTGAAAGGGAAATCACAGTAGAAGTAGTAAGTGAATATCGGTTCGAATTAAAATTTTTGTGGTTGTTCCATAAGTCATGAAAAATTCATAAAATATAATTTTATGAATAAATTATTAATTGGTTGATTGTGATCTAACTAGAATATTTGGATTTTTACAAAATGGCAAAATTAGGATTTAAGTGACTAGTTGCAGTAATTTGGTAATTTGGTCACAATGGCAATTTTGAAAGTACCATGGGCAATATGGTAATTTCCCATGTGAAAGCATTACTCTAGTTTGGTTAGATTTGAATGGAATTTGGTTGGATAGATCTAGAATGGCAACTTGTAAATTATGATTCAGTTGGAGGTTAATTTTGGAATAAGGACTAAATTGAATAAAAAATTCAATTTATTAATTACATGTGGCATGAATTAAAAAAAGATGAACAAAATGTTCATCTTCGTCCCCTCCAATTCGAAATACAAGAGAAAAATAGGGGAAAATACACAAAATTTTCTCCAAGCATTTTGAAGGCTCCCGAACAAGATTCAAGGTATGTTTTTGGTAGAAAATTAATCTATTTTCAATTCTCTTTCATTTGATAGTAATTTTATCAAGAGTTATGAAGATTTGATTATGTTCTTGAAGAGAGAGAAAATAGGGTTTCATGTTCTATGTTTAGATTGAAGCTTGATCTATGCAAATCTAGTGTTGTAGATATGAAATCAAGCTTAGATTGTGATTAATTTCATGTTTAAGGATTTAAAACCCTAACCCTAGAATTTGGGATTTTATTTAGGGTTTTGAAATTGATGATGAAAATGAAAGATTGATGATATTAGAAGCTTGATTTTGGTGTTAGAATGAAAAATCCTCAACTAGTCCTTTAAGTGACCATTTTGGAATACATAGGGAAATTTGGAGAAATATTGTGAAAATTATCCTAGTGATGGGTTTCAAGAGATTATGAATTTAGAAGGTTAATTATGGCATTAGGACCAAAATAAAGTCCTTGAAAAGCTTAGACACCCAATTTGACATGTAGGAATAAATTGAGGCTTTAAGTGTTAATTTTTGGAAATGAAGAATATATGTTGGAAAAATTATTTTGAGCATATTAGAATATTGTTTAAATGAAAAACAACATTGGGAAGGTTTAGTGACCAATTCGGTCAAGGGCTAAAATAAAAGGAAAATTTTGAGAAACATTGTAAAAATGTTGGATTGATTAATTAGTACAAGTTTGCAAACTTTTGTGTGAAATTAGTGACTAAAATGTCACTTTAACAAAGCTTAGTGGATTGAAGGGCATTGAGTAAAAGTGTTAGAATTATGGAGTATTTATGATTGAGCTTGAATAAATTGCAAAAAATTTCAAAATGGTCCCTAAGGACCAAAATGGACTTTTCGGCTACTAAGGAAGAAAAAGAGAAAATTTTTGGAAAAATTTTATATTCGAATAATTATACTAGTATTTTATAGTTAAGCAATGTTAGATTAAAAATCTAACATGAATATTATTATATATGTTCAAATGGTATTGTACAGCTATTGATGAGGCTAAGGGTACCAGATCAAAAGAAAGCAAGGAAAAAGAGTCGAAATAGCTTAATGAGGCTAATATTATGCATGGCCCAGGTGAGTGCATTTTTGCTTATTTATTATATATGTGATATGAGTGATTGCATTATATGTATTTATGACATGTCAATAAATAGGACAACTCGCGATGAACCGACATTGGTATAAATAAAAATGTATGATGGCTTATTTATGCAAATAACATGAAATATTAAATTGCATATTGATACAATGATTGTAGCATAATGATTTACTCAAGGTAAATCAAATTTTAGATATTTGGATATGAACTGTCTATTAACGAATTATGGATAACAGTATTGAAGGATTGAATATTAAATAAGAAAATATTATATTGTTATGCGCAAGTATTAGTGTGAGGGTCTTTGGTATAATTGGATATCTATAGAGTTATAGTAGCTGCAATCCAACATTACGGTGCGATCTAGACACTTTGGTATTGATATCAGATGCTACAGCGTTGCAGTCACTTTAGTAATGATTTGACACTATGGTGTTGACTAGCACAAAAAGATGCTATAATGATGAGCAAAGAGCGTCCTCGAGTACGTACTCACCATCAGACACTACGGCGTTGCAAACACTACGGTGTCGTTATGATGACTTGTATACCATAGGTTCACTTGAAATTGTATAAGAATATTTGGTATAGTTGAATATCCATAAGGTCTTAGCAACTACGTCATAGCACTACGGTGTAAGATAGACTATTCAGGGTCGAGATAGACTCTTCGGGGTCGGGATAGACTCTTCGGGGTCGAGATAGACTCTACGGAGTCGGTTCAAACACTATGGTGTTACATAGCACAAAATGTGCGAGTATGAGGAGCAAAGGGTGTCCTCGAGTACGTACTCATCTCAGTCGCTTTGGTGATGCAGACGCTACAACGTCGTAGACACTACAGTGTCGTGATTACTCGCGTACCATAGCATAACATGATTTTGTACTTTGGGCTATAATAATTGAAATGCATTTATGCAGGTAGTTAATCTAAAAAGCTTATTGTACACAAGACTGGTAAGACGGATCGAACCCTATGATTTGAATATTATATTGGTTTAATGAACTATAATGTAAGATAGTTCTATGCAAGATAAAATGTTATCAACTACAATTGGAAATCACTTGCCATTTTGCAGGAATTGTATTGCATTGTTATATGACTTGATACTTACTTTGGGCCATAAAATTTTACAATACATGACTTTACAGTACAAAATTATTGCAGTACAAATTTCTTACATGATTATTCCTGCATTACAGATTAACAATCATTGTTTACATTGTTATGATTATGCCTCACTAAGTTATACTTAGCGTGTGTTTTGTATCACACGCAGGTACCTCGGACTAGATAGCAGAGGAGGAGCTGCACATAGTTGGATCAAGTTAGCTTGCATTATCAGTAAGTATCACCACATGCTAGTCTAGTGGGGCATGTATAGATATTAAATAAGTGGTTTTTTGTATGATCTAAAAACATGACTTAGTTTGAGGAATTAATAATATTAGAAAAGATGCTTCAAACGATTTTAAACTTAGTTGGTTGTTTATCGCGTAGTGATTTTAAAAATCAAGAAAGGGTCTAGGCAGCACACATAGTTTTCACCTTGAATTATATTTTCTTTTTAATAACTGCTTAAAACATTTTATAAACTAATTCAGGGTCGAAACTAGGTGACTCTAGACATATCTGTAATTTAGTGAAAACCGAGAAAGAGTTGTTTAATCAAATTGGTTTTATAAAAAAATTATCAAGTCTGAAAATCAGTGTAATTTAGCTAGTAACATCTTTAATGTGTATTCGAATATCGAATATACGTTAAGGGTGTTACAATGGTAAAACATTAGGGGGATTCCCTTCCTCAATGTTATTTTGTCCAACTTCGGCATTAATAGCCATCGAACGCATTTCACGTCGAGATGCTAACAAAAGCATCAAAACACATTAAAGTTAGGCTAGCATTAGGCAAATGAACCGAGACAACCTTATGAAACATTTTAAAAACCTCAACTATAGGCAATGTGTTCCCAATTCATACCCTAACATGATATTAACAATCACCGAACATTTACACAATCACCGTGCAATTCAAACATCACCAAATAATAAAACAAAAACATCCCAACCTTTCATAACTTGGCTTTGATACCAACAAATGTAACCCCCTCGACCCGGCCTAGATGTCTGACCGACCGAGAGAACTACATTAGGTTTGCCAAAGTAAACCGAAGAAATATTACGAAAACTGGTCCAATTTTTCTTTTTATCTTGTCTAGATGCGTATTATTAATCCTATGTGTACATACTTATAGAGTGTGAATTTACAAGGGAATCGGACCACAGAAAGGCAACCAACTACATAACTACATTTTAGGGACTAAAATGCAAATCTGATAAAATAAAGGACCAAAACTGAAATTAAATTTATCAATCCTCAATTAGACCAATTACATGCTTACATGTCAAATTTTAGGTCAAAATGATCATCCAATCTCATACAATTGCATTTACAAAATTTAGGGACCAAAAAGAAAGAAACAAAAACTTCCAAATATTCTAATTACAGAAATAACTGTAGCCCGTATCGGTACGTGTGTAGGTGTTTCGGTACGCCTTAACCATTTTACAAAACACAAATTCCAGTAGCTCAAACCCGTTTCGATACGGCCCCGCGTATCAAAACGCCCAACCAAAGTGGACTAACCTGTACCAAAACACTTGCTTGTGTATCGAAACGCTATGCTTGGAAAGGCTTACCCATATCGAAACACCTTCTTGCGTATCAAAACGCTATGCCTAAAATGACATAGGCGTACCGGTATGGGGCACCTGCTTCGATACGCCTAGTCCTGTAATGTCCCAAATTGTTCTCTAAACATACTTTAATGATAAGCAAAACATTCTAACATGCTTCAAACACTTATACAACATTACTTGGATACAAACCATACCAAAGCATCACAGAATCAACAACATTACTTAGCATTCATGCACCCCAAGGTATTCTATAAGCATGCTTCCTATTAACATACTACCAAGGAACCAAAACTCACATTAGGCACTTTCAAGGCATACTTATCATGCTCACACATATAAAGCATCAAAACAAACTTGCTTGAATCATCAAAACATGGCAACCATTAAAGGTTAACTAGATGCATTCCTATGCAACCACCTAGTCTCAACTACAAGCAAAGATCATCAACCAACTTATCAGCATCAAATCAGCCTTACAATCCAACACATAACATGCTTAAAAACCATGGGAAAACAAAATTACAAATCCCAAAATATGGCGAACACACTGCCTTATTAACCAGAAAAATAAACCGAGTTCATACTCAAAGTATTCCTTGTCTTGGACCGCTTTAAACTTTTCCCTTGCAGCCCCAAACTTCAACACTCTGCATCATTAGGAAAAAGAGAGCGTAAGCACACATGCTTAGTGGGGATGCTCTTAAAACAATGATGCGGTATAACCCTTGAAATCTAAACACTTGTTTTCAACCCATGCTTACGACCTATGCAATTCCAATGATTCCAATTCAAACATGCATATCAACCATATGCAAAAACCATTACAAACTACATGCTTAAATCCCAAAGCATTAAATTACAAAACCATGCTTAAATCCCGAAGCATCAATTTACAAAACCATGCTTAAATTCCAAAGCATCAATTTACAAAATCATGTTTAAATCCCAAAGCATTATAATGTAGGTTCAACACATGAACTTGCATATATTGGCATTTATAGTGACCCCAAATAGACGACCACTATCCTTGATTACCCGACTGCTAATCTTTAGGTAACCGACCGTTAACCTTACATTTTGGATACACGGATCTCCAATGATAGTTGACCACTACCATGACCCATACCATGCCGACCGCATGATATAACACCTTTGCTGGCCGCAAGATCAACATCAACAAGGGGAACCGACCGCTCAACCCAAGTGACAACATTATAGTCCGAGTAGCTGACCACTTACCTCTAGGACTCTTAACCACGATCAATTTGTATCATATTATAGTGCACTTCATCCTATGGCATGCCAACTATATCCGAATGTTTTCTCATCATGTCATAGCCAATATATCCTTTACAAAACCATTTACTCACTGTTTTACAATGCATTAAACAAAATCACCACACATGCAAATCACATTGCCAAAGCAATGACACTATTCCCGACCAAAATGAAAACCAATGCTTACTAGCATTTCTTATACTTTTAAACCCTTGCATATGTCCTTAAGATCATGCATTTCCTGTAAGCAAATCAAACCATGTTTATGACCAAACATGAATTACACATGCTCATATCCGAACCGATATTAAAGAGCAAAAGAGGGAAACTTACTTTCTAGCTTAGGTAAATGTTTCAAACTTATCCTAAACTCCTAACAACCTTTATTAAACCTTTTAAAGGCATTTAAACCAGTTTCCACTCACGATACACCTCGTTTTGCTCGCCAACACGAATCGAGCTCCCGGTAAGCAACAAACAACGTCAAGCTTTGTTGCCTTGATTATACCCTGTTTTAATCACATAAAATCAGAAGGCAAATGCATCATTATGCATTCAAACCATTGCCAACAAGCAATTACCCACAACACTTAAGTTGCCCACTCAAAAACCATTCGAAACATATCAAAATCATCCTCAAACACTTCCAAAGCTCAACCCAACCATAATATAACGATTCAACCCATTAAACACCATCAATTAACATCTAAAAACCCTTTCCCAACATCCTTTTACTTCCAGCAACGATTAAACTCAACTATCACCCCAAAACCCCTTGATTAACAACCTTAAACATTAGAGATTCAACTTGTTTCGGGATTACAATGTTAAAACCAAGTTATTAACTCAATTAAGCATCAAAATCATGATCTAATCTGATCAAAATCCCTGCAAAACAGAATAAGTATGAAGATCCACAAATTTCATTAATCAAAACACAATTAAACCAATTTTCCTTAATTAAACTATCAAAACACATTATAAATCAATTGTAAAGAGTCAACAACTTAAGAATTTCAGTAAAGAACCTTTCATTAGAGGAGGAGAATGAACCTTACCTCTAATGGATGCTTTCTCCCTTAATTGGGTGATTTACATGAGAAAACAAAGTTAAAACAACAAGGTTTTGGTAAACTAACAACAAAGAATCATTTACAAACAAAAGATTTAAGAAAAGAAAGGTTTACCTGAAGATTTAGAAGAAGAAATTGATGTTTGGCTGGAGAGATTTTGAGAGAAAATATTTTGAGAAAGTTAGTTACGTGATTTTTGTTTTAAGGCTTTTAATCACAAATTAATTCTCTCCAACCTATTTATATTTTCTAAAACACATTAAAAATAGCCAATTAAGGGAGAAAGTTTGATATTGGACTTTTAGGGCAATTAGAACCTTAAAGATTCAAAGTTTTGACTCTTTACAAAACAACCACCAAAAACTTTTCAAAGTTATCATTTTAGTCACTACTCCAAAATGTCTATTTTCCAAAACTTGTTTTCCAAAATTGACTTTACCATAATCATTAATATATTTAATAATGATTTTAGAATATTTTTCCACAATTTTATCACCTTCAAAAATATTTAATCGTATTTAATCATGAAACTGACTCGAATTTCTAATACTGGTCCATCGAACCTTCGAACCAACCCTTAAATCATCTAAGCCCAAAACCGGGGTGTTATAGTAAGTACCTTTCGTACTACCTCTACAACCACAGACGAATTATTATAGTGCACTTTAAATCCTATGGTCGACCAACTATATCCGGTAACATTTCCATAACATTTTCAATCCATCACTTGCCAATATAATCCACTTTTATAAACATACCTCACTATTTTCATGTGCATCATTCAAATCATTTCATCATGCATTAAACCATGCATAAAACATGTTCTTAAACATTCTTTTAAACCATTCATTGCTTTTCAAATGCACCTAACATCATTCTATATCAATTCCCAGCATTAAACCATGCTTATTTCATGCATAACACATGAGGTAAACAATCAATTAACAAGTGCATTTATAAATCATTTTCCAACCGAAATCGAGAGTGAAAACCACTTTACTTACTTTTGAGTCCTAAACCAGCGTATCAAGCCTAGTCTATACTCCCATTAAACCTTTGAAAAGCCATTCTTATCCGTTTCACTCATCGACAAAGCAACTCATCTCTTGTCGATGCCAATTCAAGCTCACGGCAACTCCTCAACACCAAGGTTCACTTCCGGATTAATTCAAGCTCCCGGCAACTCCTCAACCTTCAAATAACACCTAACAACAACTCAAAACGACCTCATACCTCCAGCAAACAATAATCAACGAAAACACCTCAAAATCTCTTAACTATCAATTTAACAAATTAGAGATTCTCTAGATTTCGGGATTCTATCATTAAAACTCACTTCATTAACATATTGAACACCAAAATCAAGTTGAAAATGAATCCTTAACTCAGCAAAACTAGATCAACTATGAATTTCCTCAATTCCTATTATAAATCACCAATTAAACCATAAATCTGAGTTTAATTAATTAAAACCTAATGAAAATCATATAAAATGGATCAAGAACTTAGGAATTTCAATAAAGAACCTTGCATTAGAGGAGAAGAACGAACCCTTGCCTCCAATGGTGATTTCTCCCTTAATTGCTTGATAAAACATGAAAACCAAGATAGCAGTAATAAGTATTTGATGTAAAAGATTTAGAAATCAATTAGAAATCAAAAACTCTCTG
The DNA here is from genome assembly GCA_019671005.1 of Hibiscus mutabilis. Lineage (NCBI taxonomy): Eukaryota > Viridiplantae > Streptophyta > Magnoliopsida > Malvales > Malvaceae > Hibiscus > Hibiscus mutabilis. The sequence continues at coordinate 23,002,904 of CM033729.1, forward strand.
AAATCCTAATTTTTACCTGAAGAAATTGAAATTGGAAATGTGTTTGGCTGGAGAGAATTTGAGAGAAAGAAGTTACAAAGTTTGTTACGTGAATTTTGATTAAAAGCTTAAATTAAGATTAATTAATTCTCTCCACTATTTATAGCTCTTAAAAACCCATTTAAAATAATTAATTAAAGGAAGAAATATGATGAAAACCTTTAGGATAATTAGATCCTTAAAGATTCAAAGTTTTGATCGATTTAAAAAACAGTCACTAAAAATAGTTTTGCAAACTTTGAGTTTTGGTAACTAAATCAAAATGTCATATTTCTGAATTTCATTTTCTAAAATTGTTTTCACCAAAATCATTTATATATTTAATAATGATTTTAGACTATTTTCCATATTTTTATCTCTCATAAAAATATTTAACTCAATTTAAATCCTGAATTCGACTCGAATCTCTGATCCTGGTCCACCAGACCGACCAAACCAACCCAAAACTCCCAAGCCCAAAACCAGGGAGTTACAACTCTCCCCCACTTAAGAAATTTCATCCTCGAAATTTACCTGGAGGAAATAGATGCGGAAATTGCTCTTTCATGTCCGACTTACTCTCCCATATGGCCTCCTCAACTCCTCGGTGCCGCCACAACACCTTGAAAAGCTCTATCGTCTTACCACAAAGAACTTTACTACTGGTATCGAGGATCTCTATCAGTTCCTCATCATAGGACAAATTCAGCCTCATCTCAACATCCTCAATTGGCATAACATGTGATGGATCCGACCGATACCTCTGCAACATCAAAACATGGAACACATCATGAATCTTTTCCAACTCGGGAGGCAACCTCAACCGATAAGCCACAGGACCAACACTATCCAAAATCTCATAAGGCCCAATAAACCTCGGACTCAACTTCCCTTTGCGCCCAAAGCGCATCACCTTCTTCCAAGGTGAAACTTTCAGGAACATTTTGTCACTGACAGCTTACTCAACTTCTCTACGCTTCAAATCAGTGTAGGATTTCTGTTGATCATATGCCGCTTTCAAGCGATCAATCACAAGCTTCATTTTCTCATTAGTGTTTTTCAAAACATGGGGCATAGTAATATACTTCTCCCCAACCTCAGCCCAGCACAAAGGCGTACGACACCTCCTACCATATAAGGCCTAATACGGTGCCATTTAAATACTCGCCTGATAGGTATTATTGTATGCAAATTCCACCAAAGGCAACTGCTTTTTGTAGGTTCCTTAGAATTTAATAATGCAACACCTCAACATATCCTCCAAGACTTAAATCACACGTTCAGACTGTCCATCCATCTAAGGATGATACGAAGTGCTAAAATGCAACTGAGTACCCAAAGCTCGATGCAAGCACTCCCAAAACCTCACTGTAAACCTCATATCTATATCCGACACAATCGACTTGGGCACCCTATGCAACCTCACAACCTCAGCAATATAAAGATTAGCCAACTTATCCAAAGTATACGTTGTATGCACCAGCAGAAAATGTGCACACTTCGTAAATCGATCAACAATTACCCAAATGGAATCTTTTTAGTCGGTGTTAAAGGTAACCCCGACACAAAATCCATGGTGATCCTCTCCCATTTCCACCCCGGTATCCTCAACGGCTGCAACAACCCGAAAGGATATTAATGCTTAGCCTTTACACATTGACATACCATGCACTTGGCAACAAAACCATCCACGTCTTTCTTCAGCCCAGCCTAATAATACTCATCCTTCATTCCCTGATACATCTTAGTGCTACCGGGATGCATAGCAAAAGGACTAGTATGAGCCTCGCTCGAAATGGTACGTCTCAACTCCTCATTGCAAGGCACCACTATCCGGTGCTTAAAACACAACACTTCATCATCATTAAAATGAAAATCTAATGGTTTTCCATCCATGATATCCTTAACACGAGGTACCAACTCATCATCGCATGGTTGCTTCTCCTTTATCACTTTCGACAAGGATGGCTTCACTTGCAACTCAGCTAACAAGCCTCTATCACGAGTTACACTCAACCGAGCAAACATAGCTCTCAACTCAACCACAGTTTTTCTACTCAAAGCATCCGCTACCACATTTGCTTTTCCCGGATGATATTCAATAGTCAAATCATAATCCTTAAGCAACTCTAACCATCATCATTGCCTAATATTCAACTCCTTCTACGACATCAAATACTTCAAACTTTTGTGATCTGTGTACACAACATACTTCTCACCGTAAAGATAATGCCTCTAAATTTTCAATGCAAACACTACTGCGGCAAGCTTCAAGATCATAAGTAGGATAGTTATGCTCGTGCACCTTCAGTTGCCTAGCTGCATAAGCCACAACTTTCCCACTTTGCATCAACACACACCCCAACCCAACGTAGGATGCATCACTATACACCACAAAATCCTTTCCTTACTCAGGTTGAATCAAGATCGGAGCTTGTGTCAAAGTTTCCTTCAACTTTTCAAAGGCTTGTTGTCGATCCTCCGACCACTCAAAACAAACATTCTTCTGCAACAACTTTGTCAAAGGAGTAGTAATCTTTGAAAAACCATCCATAAACCGACGATAATATCCAGCCAACCTAAGAAAACTACTCACTTCTATCACCGACTTGGGTCGCTTCTGACTCACCACAGCCTCGATCTTTTACGGATCCAAATGAATTCCCTCGGTCGTCACCACGTGTCCAAGGAAAACCACTTCCTTCAACCAAAAATCACATTTGCTCAACTTGGCATATAACCGATTATCCAATAATCTTTGAAGCACAATCCGTAAATACTCGTCATGATCTTTCTCGGTATGTGAGTGCACAAGAATATCATCAATAAACACCACCACAAATTGATCCAAGAACTCATGAAATACCCGATTCATCATATCCATAAATGCAGCTGGTGCATTAGTTAACCCAAACATCATCACTAGGAATTTGTAATGCCCATACCTCAAACGAAAGGCAGTCTTTGGCACGTCCACATCCTTCACCTTTAATTGATAATATCCAATCTCAAATCGATCTTAGAAAATACTGATGCACCTCAGAATTGATCAAACAAATCATCAATCTATGGCAAAGGATATTTTTTCTTGATCATCAACTTATTTAATTGCCGATAATCGATGCACATTCTCATTGTGCCATCATTCTTCTTCACAAACAACACCGGCGCACCCCAAGGTGAAACACTGGGTCTAATAAACCCCAAATCGAGCAACTCCTAAAGTTGCATCTTCAACTCCTTCAATTCCTTAGGTGCCATGCGATAAGGCGTAATAGACACTACAGCCGTATCAACATACGTCTCGATTTTAAACTCCACCTCCGTATCCGGGGAAAACCCTGGCAACTCTTTAGGAAAAACTTTCAAAAAATCACAAACTGTATGGGTGTCCTGCACGCGTAAATCTTTAGATCTAGAATTCATAATATAGGCCAAATACGACTGACATCCAAATTCCAGCATTTGACTTATTTCCAAAGCCGAAACAACATTACACAGGAACTTTGCATTCTCACCAACCACCACAACTTCATAATCATCGGTAAGATGCAAGGATATTCGTTTGATTTCAAAATCCAGAACTGCTCTATGCTCAGACAACCAATCCATCCCCAAAATTACATCAAAACCATGGAATGGAAATTCCATCAAATCCACAGCAAACACATGATCTTGCACCATCAGGGGACACCTACGGTATAACCTCCTAACCACAATCGTCTCACCTAAAGAACTAGTTACTCAGACACCAACATTCAAAATCTCAACATGTATATCAAGCAATTATGCATGTTCACTCAGAATATATGAATAAATGGAACCAGAATTAACCAATGAATATACGGTAAGGATTGCAAAGTAAAAGTACCTGCTATCACATCGGTATTGTTGTGTCCCTCGCGATGCGCATATACCCTCATGGGGCCTTCACCCTCCGGCTAGATAGCAACGGTGTGTGCCATAGTCCTACGCCTAACATCTCTCAGCTGAAAATGTCCTCGACCATGACCTCGACCTCTCAGTGCAACCACAGCAGGTGCATGAGCCTGTGCACCTCTAACTAACATAGGGCTATCATGCCTCACATGATCAGTCGACCCACAACTCCAACAAGTATTAGCTGCAACCGGTGCAGGAATAGGACCAGCTCATCCTGCCTGAGGACAATCACGTCTAATATGATCTCGAGATCTACAACCCCAACAGACCTTGTTTGATCTCCAACAAACCCCCATAATATCTCTTCCCACACTTAGCACACTCTGGTATCCCACCTTCAAAACTCTACACTAATTGTCCCCTCTGTCCAAGCTCAAGTCAATGTATTCGATCATGGTGCCTCTTATACCGACCATCGCCAGCACTGTACTTAGCGGCTCTCTTACCAGAATCAGACCCTCTAGCACGGGATGTCAAGCCCAAACTCTGCGCAATATCCTTGGCTCTTGAAACCAACACATCAAACTCAACATACTCTGCAGCTAACATATATGTCTTAACTTTTTGTGCCAAACCATAACGAAATCGGTCGCAACGACGCCTCTCATCAGGCACCAACTCCAAAGCATACTGACTCTGATACTAAAATCCCACCTTGCACCAAGGCCATGAACTCGTGTTTCTTCTCATACAGGTATCTAACCCTGAGATACTTCTTCCTTAAGGCAGTTTGGGAGGTTCCCCAAGTCACCTCCCTGGGCTTCATACCCACAATCACAGTAGTCCACCAACTATAAGCATCTCCTTGCAATAGGGATACAACACACCCAAGCTTACGGGCATCAAAACAACCCATCTGATCCAATATACGGTCTGTTCTTGCAAACCACTCCTCGGAAGCCTCAGGCATCAACCCTCTAAACATGAACCCTTTTAGGCCACGTAAACACTCTAATGGTAATCCTGGATTAGCAGCAGTAACTAGTGCTGGTGCAGGCACATGCACTCCAACCACCATAGCCTGAAAAGCTCCCGTCATCGCCTGTATTAAAGGTGTCATATCACCCAGCATTGGCCCAACTGGCATAGGTGGTACTTGTTCCACACCCATTGGTGTATTCGACGGAGGAGGTGGCAACCCCTTAATAGGCATAACATTATTCTCGTTATCATGCCTCCCCGTATTTGTATTAAAACATAATTCTCTCCTCGGTGGCATCGTAAACAGAGAGTCTAAGGCATGATAAAACATCAAAAAAAACAATTGGGCCAACCTTAAGTAAGGATCCAATACTTCCATTTCAAATAAAAAACATTCCATATCAGTAGTAATAAGGCAATGTGTCCCAATGATACCCTAACATGGCATATAACACGTAATTAATCACCGTGTATAACAATCAACACAAATCAATCAACATACGTATCAAACAGCTTCCCAAAAAACATAAGACAACCATAACCCACTCTCAACAATCATAACCTAGCTCTGATACCACCAAATGTAACCCCCTCGACTCGGCCTAGACGCCCGTCCAAACCAAACGAGCTACATTAGGTTTGCCGAAGTAAACCGAAGAAAGATTACGAAAGCTGGTCCATTTTTCCTTTTATCTTGTCTAGATTCATATTATTAATCCTAAGTGATCTTGCTTGCAACGGATGAAGTTACAAAGGATACAGACCTCGGGAAGGCAACCAATTGCATACAATACATTTTAGGGAGTAAAATGTAAAACTGGTAAGTTAAAGGACCAGTACTAAAATTAGGGTTACCAATCCTTAATTAGTCAGATTACATGCTTGCATATCAATTCTCAGCTCAATCCGACCATTCAAACTCAAGCAATTGCATTCACAACAATTAGGGGCCAAAATGAATAAATCAGAAACCTTCCAAACAACTGAAATGATAGCTGCCCGTATCGGCACGCCTTGGCCACTTTATAAAACTCAGATTCCAGTAGCTCAAAATAGTACTGGTACAGCTATGCGTATTGGTACACCTTGCCATTTTGCTTTTACCCGTACCGAAACACTACCCCGTATACCAAAACGATATGCCTAGAAAGGCTTACCCTATCAAAACGGCTATCCCGCGTACTGAAACACCATTTCTGATATGGCTTATCTGTATCGGTACGGGGATACACGTTTCGGTACGCCTAGACCTAAAATTTCCATTTTTTCTATTTTAACACACTTCGATGATTACCATTACACTTTAACATGCTTCAAACACTCAAGCAACATTACCAAAGATCGAACCTAACCATATTAACACAAAACCATCATCAACTCATGGCAAACATGCTTTAAAGGTAAACTACAGGCATGCTTCCTAAAACCACATTACTAAGAGTACCAAAACATATACCATACGCAAAATCCAGCAAACCAAACTTATTTCAAGTCCAAAACAACAATATAAACTTCCTTAAATAGAGAATTAAACACTCAAACCCTCCCAACAACATTTAAGCCACATTGCCTTTATCACTACTTTAAAACTAAACATACTTTGCAAAACCAAGTCTTGGAATTTCCCTCCTTGCTTGCTAGGCCCTCTTGCACTCAGTCAATCTACATTGATGATAAAGGAGAGTGTAAGCAATCATTGCTTAGTGAGGTGCGCTCAAAACGCAAAGCATCATCCAATGAAAATTAAAACCATTTCAAAACCATCATGCCATTCATTCAAACATGCACTTAATCTTTCCAAAACCAGCATATTAAACCATATGCAACATGTATCATGGACTCCACAGCATAACGCCACATGTAATTCCCTCTACTTAAGCCCTCTCATGCATAACATCCCTTATGCAAAGCTTAAGGAGTAAAACATGTATAAATCACATTATACAAACCAATCCATCAACATGATACATTTAAAACATTATATTGGCTTTCAAATAATTCATTACCATATACAACAGTTCCAATAATCAACTTTAACATCGGATACACGGATTTCGCAAGAGATTTCCCAATCTCTTACATCTCAATGGCATGGAGTTGTGCAACACATGCACCACCTCTACACTACAAAGGCTAATCCTCCAATTTGGCTAGTGACCAAAATGTAAATTTTGAAAGTTTAGTGGCTAAAGTATAAACTTTGGAAAATTTCAGGCATCAAAGTGTAATTTTCATAAGTTATGTATTTTAACCCCGTAAATGATAGTTTACCCCCATGAATGACATTCCTGTGTTACCCGGATTTTCGTACGGAGTTTGTATTAATGGCTATAAAGCGATAAAGTTTGAAAAAATATTTGGATAATCAGATCAAGCTAAAATTTCAGAGATAGTTCAATGGACCTTAGAAGAGTCATAAAATATCATTTTATGGATATTTGGATGTTAAAAAGATCGGGAAAAATTTAAATAGATCAAAATGACATGGAATGGCAATTTTGTGAGTAAGTTGATCAGTAAGGGCATTTTGGTCATTTTTCCCAAAAAGGACATGGAGGGAATGTTTAGATTTCTTTTATGGATGAATAGTGGCTGATTAGAATCCAACTAAGTCTAGTTGGAATGTTACAAAATGGCAAATTAGAAATATAAATCTAGTTGGAGGGTATTTTTGGAAAGTGGAATTTATTGAATTAAAAATTCATTTTTAATGATACAAGTGTCTTAAATATATGAAATATGATGGAATTATCAGCAAAAATACTCTCCAAAAAGTTGGTGAAGAGAAAAAGAAAAGAGAAAATTTATAAGCTCGATTTTAGCCCTAAATCTCAGTTTTCAGGTAATCTTTCAAACTACAAAGTTGTTCTACTCTTCGAGCTCTATCTTTTGATGTAAATAATTCATAGAATACTTGCTTGGTTGATGATATTTGATATGAGGAAGAAATTAGGGTTTATGAACAAATTGGGGCTTTTATGATTTTATGAATCCATGGTTGATTTTAAGTTAGAATCATGCTTGTATGATGTTAGAATCCTGTTATTGAGTTGGGATTTAAAACCTGCATATTTTTGTTTGTATAGAGAAGATTAGGGTTTATGGATTCAAGTCTAACTTAGGGTTTGTGATGTTGGATTAATGATCTAGTAAGCTTGATTTGTTGTTTGGAAGCAAAACCCTAAGTTAAATACATAGGGACCATTTCGGCAAGCTTCAAAATTAAGGGACCAGATCTGATTTTTATGAATTTGATGTGTATTTATATTATTAACGATGTTAGAGACATGAAAATGAAGTTAGAATGCTAAACCGACGATTAATCACATTAGTGACCATTTTGACAAATTGTCAAACTTGAATGGTCTATTCGGCAAAGAGGATATGTAGAAGGCGTAAGTCTGAATTTTAGTTAAAATGATGGAATTAAGGTAGTAATGTTGATTGGAGGACTAGTTTGCAAAGTTAAGAAGCTTGAATCCTTATATTTGAAATTTTGGTGACCATCTTGACAAATCAAGAGAAATTAAATAAGTAAAGGTTTAAGCCTATTTTGATGAATGATGTAAAGAGAAAATATGAATACAAGCTTTATTCTAGTCATTTGAAGTAAAGTGATGCAACTAAATTGATAAGTAGAGAAATAAGGAGCAGTTGTTGGAAATTAGAAGTTATTTATGGAAAGTTGTGTTGGAATTTGAATTATGGCAGTAAGTTTAAAAATTTGCCATAAATTCTACAAAAATTGTTAAATGATGAATTTTATACCATTGTAATGATGTGTTAGTCTAGTTTCGTTTCCAACAAACGAAAACTGATTTCGAGTTCGGTGTTAAAAGATATGGATTTTTATTCGAAAGAACGTCAGAAAAATTACACAGCAATTTCTGCCTGGATAGCTATGTGACGTGAATGTAATTTTTTTTTATAATTTTCGTAGATTTTGCAAATTTATGTGGCCTATACTGTTAGAACCGTTATCGAATGTAGTTTCTACAGTATAAAGGAAATTAAGATCCAGTATGTATTCTGCCCTGTATAAGTAAATCTTTGAAGGTACGCAATTTGTCAGAAAATGGAATTTGAAACATTTTGAATTTAAATGTTAGTTAGGAAGCTCAGAAGAATTATTGGAAGTCAAATTGGTCACTAAAGACCATAATGAGTTTTTGAACGGTACAAGGAAGAAAGGAAAACATATTTGGAAATTTTATATTTGAATAATTATATTAGACAGCATGTTTAAGTTATTGATATATTTGAATCTAACAAATATTTCGTTGCATTCATGTGATTAATGAAGTCAAGTCTGAATCAAAGAAGGTTCGAGGTACTATGAAAGAAAGGATCGAACTAGGACTTAGTGAAGCATTGTGTTAAGTGGCCAAGATGAGTGCATTATATGCATGTATGGCATGTTACAAATAGGATGACTTGCGACAAGTCGACCTTGATATTAATTAAAATGCACGCTAATTAATAATTGTATGAATGTTATGAATTAATAATGTGACATGTATGATACATTGTCATAGTTTATAGATTTATCTATGATAAATCAAACTTTTAGAGTTTGGGTATGAACTGCCCATTATCGAATTATGGATGATAGTATTGATAGATTGGATATTGAATGTGAAAATATTATATTTTTATTCCCGAGTACTAGTGTGAGAGTCTTTGGTATAATTGGATATCCATAGAGTCTTAGCAGCTATGTTCCAGCACTACGGTGTGTTCCAGACACTTCGGTATTGACTTCAGACACTAAGGTGTTGTTTAGACACTTCGGTGTCAACTAGCATAAAAGGTGCGATAATGAGGAGCAAAGGGCATCCTCAAGTACTACTCATCATCATACACTATGGCGTTGTAGACACTACAGTGTCTTTACGATAACTCGTATACCATAGGTTCACGTGAAATTGTACTTTGGGCTATAATTCATGAAATGCTTGTATGTAGGTGGATAGGCCAGTAAGTCTATCGTATTTACTACTAATAAAGTAAGAATGATATTATGAATTTGGATATATACATACAATTATGATTCATTGAAATAAGTTAGTTCTCATTTACTATGATAAATGATGAAATGTTATAAATTGCAAGAGTAATCGCTTGCCATTTTACAAGAACTGTATTGCACTTCCATATGATATACTGTAATGCATTATTGCATATTTTTAATTAAATAGGTTTAATTGCCTCACTAAGTTCGTACATAGCGTGTGTTTTATTTTGCACACGTAGGTGGTTCAAGATATAGGAGTAAGCAAGACGTTGAATCAAATATAGAGAATTTCATCAAGCTACCACAGTAATGACATCCTACTTGAGGTTTTTGATTAATTTTAGTGGCATGTATAAATAAAATGAAATTGTCTATTTTGGTTCAGAGTCTATTATTTATTGAATAGTCATTTTGTTATTTTTGAAAGGTAAATAGAGCTCCGATTTTGTGTTTTAATTTATTAGAAACAAAATTTTACCAAATTTTTAAGAGTGAATTATTTTATAAAAGGCATGTGACATCTCTAACTCGTATTCAATGATGGATACGGGAAGGGGTGTTACATTTATTGGTATCAGAGCAACAAGATTAGCCGGTTTTGGATCCAACCGAGCTTGTTGTCAGTCAGTAAGTGTATACATGTCACTAGGATGTCATTATTACTATATGGATGCTTGAGTGACTTGATGCAACTGCTTGTTGATTTGATTGTATAAATTATAGATGTCTGAAGCTGAGAGATTGTGTTTGGTGATCAAACATTTGGGTAAGAATGAGGCTCATAAAAGTAGTAACAAGGTTAGATATTAACCACTTTCAGCTCAATATGATGTTAAAGTGCTAGTGAAGTTAGAAATACATAGTTAAACTAAGGTTTATTATTTCAAACCCTGGATATGATTTTAGAGGAAATTCAATCCCAAGTTCCTTAGACTTTTATTACTAGAGAGCTGGGAAGTCTTGAAGTGTTGGACTTCATGTAGGATATTGAAGGAAAACCAATGTCGATAGACTATTGGTTTAACAAATATAAGATGATGATAGAAGGGCTTCGTTGTGATGATCGAAAAAAAGAGAGCTCAATATGATGGTAACTTATCCCTTGGGACATAGCACAAGGGTAAGTCAAATTTATAAGAATTACTCGATAGTAATTCAACAAAATCAAATTTTTAGTAAGCTTAATGGAGTTGCCTTTTATGAATTGTGATTATTGGGGGCATGAATTGGTTATATTCCTACCATGCCATTGTGGATTGTTGCTTAAAGCGATTAATATTGAGGAACTCAGAAGGCACAGATAATAGTAGTTGGTGAAAGGGTAAATCCCTTATCCAATATAATTTCAGCTGTTTTTGCCAAGAAACTATTGCTACAAGGCTGCCAAGCTTTATTAGCAAATGTAGTGGATACTCTAGTTTCTGAGGTTAAATTGGAATATGTTCTGATTGTCTGAGAGTATCTAGATATATTCCCAGATGAGTTACTGGGATTTCCTCCAGATCGAGAGGTGGAATTCAAAATAAAAGTGTTACTAGGTACTGAGCTTATATCGATGGCCCCGTATAGAATGAATCCAACCTAGTTTCAGGAGTTAAAGGTATAATTGCAAGAATTGTTAGATCGAGGTTTTATAAGGCCAAGTATGTCACCCTAGGGCGCACCAGTGTTAGTTGTAAAAAAAAAGATGGATCCATATGATTATGCATAGATTACTGTCAGTTAAATAAGGTGACGGTAAAGAATAAGTATCCTCTTTCGAAGATTGATGATCTTTCTGATCAGTTAAAAGGCAAAACTGCATTTTTTAAGATTGATCTCTGATCGTGGTATCATCAGTTAAAGATCAAGGAAGAAGATATTCCGAAGACAACTTTTCGAACTCGGTGTGGACACTATGAGTTTGTAGTGATGTCGTTTGGTTTGACAAATGCTCCTACGACATTCATAGATCTGATGAACCGAGTATTTCAACCTTACTTGGATCAATTTTTGGTGGTATTCATCAATGACATTTTAGTTTATTCAAAGACAAAGGAAGACCATGATGCCCACCTAAGCATTGTTCTTCAGACCCTTCGAGAAAAGAATATGTATGCTAAGCTGTCAAAGTGTGAATTTTGGTTACCGGAAGTTGCTTTTCTTGGCCATGTGGTTTCGACAGAGGGGATAAGAGTAGATATCAAGAAATTACAAGCTATAGTTGAATGAAAAACTCCAAAGAATGTTTTCAAGGTTCGAAGTTTCTTGGGACTTGCTAGTTATTATCAAAGGTTTGTAAAGAAATTCTCGATAATTGCCTCCCCACTGACCAAGCTATTGTGGAATGATGTACCATTTATTTCGACGGATAAGTGCCAAGAAAGTTTTGAGACATTAAAAATGATCTTAACAGAAGCCCTGGTGCTAGTACAACCAAAATCGGGCAGAGATTATGTGGTTTATAGCAATGCTTCTCATAATGGTTTGGGATGCATACTTATGCAAGAAGGAAAAGTGGTGGCCTATTCTTCAAGGCAACTTAAGACGCATGAGAGGAATTATCCTACTCTTGATTTAGAATTAGTAGCAGTTTTATTTGCTTAAAAGATATGGCGCCATTATCTATATGGTGAGCGATGCTACATTTACACAGATCATAAAAGTTTAAAGTATCTGCTAACTCAAAAGGAGTTGAGCATGAGGCAAAGAAGGTGGATCGAACTTCTTAAGGATTATGTTGTTGTGATTGACTACTATCTTGAAAAATCCAATATAGTAACCAATGCACTTAGTTGGAAGATATTCTTTACTTTAAGAACAATGAATGTGCAACTGTATTGGAAAAAGATTGGTATGTTAATTACAAAACTTTAGTTTAGATCTATTCATTTAGGTCGGATTAAAGATTTTCAGTTGAAATATGAAAAATGTTGCCAAGATTAGAACAAATTGAAAATGGTGAAAATAAAGACTTCAAAGTTAAGTATGTTGGATGTTTGAGAAAAATATTATGTTCTTGACGATGCATCCAGAAAGGAATAGGAGGTATCTAGGTCTGAAGAGAAAATATTTTTGTCCAAAAATAAAAAAGACAGTAACTGAATTTATGGCTACATGCTTGACAGGCTAGCAACTAGAAGTGAAACATCAAGTACCTTCAGAAATTTGATAACATATTTCCATTCCCCTAGTGGAAGTGGAAAGAATTATGATGGATTTCATAACTAGGTTGCCAATGATATCGATTAAAAATGATTCGATTTGGGTAATTGTGGACAGATTGAAACAATTGGTAATGAATAAATATGTCGATCCATAAATCTGAAGTACTGTAAAGTGACGTGATGTACCTATTTTCATTGTGTGTGATTAAGATCCAAGATTATCTCTAGATTTTGGAGTTTCTTGCATAAGACTTTAGAGACTTGACATAATTTCAACATTACTTTGCATCCATAGAAAGATGAACAATATGAAAGATTAATTCATATTTTGAATGATATGTATAGTTTCTATTTGATTGAGTTTGAAGGCTTTTGGGAAAAGTATGCGCCACTAGATGAAATTTCTTACAGCAACAACTATCAATCAGTATAAAGATGGCTTTATCTAAAGTGTATTATGAAAGAAGATTGTGATAAACATTTACAAAAAGTGATATAAGCCTTGTGGGAAAGGAAGTTATATGCAAAGTTACTCAAATGTGAATTTGATTAATTCAAGTTGCATTTCCAGGTCATTGTCTCAACAAAGAGGATCTAAGTAGATCCTAAGAAAGTTAAGATGATAGAACTAGTATTAATGCAGCCTGAAGTTAATAAGGATTCCATGTTATTTAACGATATGTCCCATAATAGGTTGGGATGTATATTGATGTAATAAGGCTAAAGTAGTAGTTTATGTATCTTGCCGAAAGTCATTCTTTGCCTTATAAGAATTTAATGCCCAATTATCTTTGGAAGAAGATAGAGTATTGATTACACAGCTTCAGCTCAAGTATGCATTGACAAATCGGATCAAATATTTACAGATGAGAGATAAGATATGCCTGAAAATAATTCAGTAAGGTAAAAAGGGAAAACTAAAGATTTTGATGTTAAGTCTAAAGGATGTTCTTATTATCAAGGGGTAATTTATATCCCCAATGATAATGAGCTAAAAAGATAACTAAAAGGTGATTGGATCTGATTTATTTCAGGAAGTATAGAATAAAATAAGAATGGTTCGAAGCAATCTTAGAATTTCTTTAGAATGATTAAAATTATATGTTTATCTTGAAAGAAAAGATATTTAATATGAAGTTAAGGATAAAGTATTTCTTAAAAGTTTCACCTTAGAAGAAGGTGTTATGATTTGGACGAAAAGGGAAGCTAAGACAGAGAATTATTGGACCATATAAGATTTTGAAAAGAGTTGGTCCGATAGCTTATCAACTAGCTTTACCTCCGAAAATGGACAAGATTCACACTGCATTCCATGTATCGATGCTCAGGAAGTATCGATCAAAGTCTTTACATGTCATTATCCTGGAGGGAATAGAGATTCAACCAGATTTGGCTTACGAGGAAGAACTGGTAAATATACTAGCACATGGAGTCAAAACAACTAAGGAATAAGTCGATTCCGCTTGTTAAAGCTCTTTGGCAAAATCATAAAAATAAGGAAACAACTTGGGAAAGAAAAAAAGATATGAGAAAGTTGTTTCCTCACCTTTTTGAACCAGGTACATGTTGAAAATTCGAGGATGAATTTTCTTAAGGGGGAGAGAATTGTAATATCCCAATTCTTGGCTAGTGACAAAAATGTAAATTTTGAAAGTTTTGTGGCTAAAGTATAAACTTTGGAAAAGTTTAAGGATCAAAGTGTAATTTTAAAAAGTTAGTTATTATAACTCCGTAAATAAATAGTTTACCCCCAAGAATGACGTTTCCGTGTTACCCAAATTTTCGTACGGAGTTTGATTTAATGGCTATAAAGCGATAAAGTTTGAAAAAAATATTCGGATAATCAGATCGAGCTAAAATTTCAGATATAGTCCATGGACCTTAGAAGAGTAATAAAATATCATTTTATGGATATTTGGATGTTAAAAAGATTGAGAAAAATTTAAATCGATCGAAATGACATGGAATGGCAATTTTGTGAGTGAGTTGATCAGTAAAGGCCATTTTGGTCATTTTTCCCAAAAGGGACATGGAGGGAATCTTGAGATTTTCTTTCATGGATGAATAGTGGCTGATTAGAATCCAACTAAGTCTAGATGGAATGTTACAAAATGGCAAATTAGAAATATAAATCTAGTTGGAGGGTATTTTTGGAAAGTGGAATTTATTGAATTAATAATTCATTTTTAATGATACAAGTGTCTTAAATATATGAAATATGAAGGAATTATCAGTAAAAATACTCTCCAAAACGTTGGTGAAGAGAAAAAAGAAGAGAAAAATTTTACAAGCTTAATTTAAGCCCGAATCTAAGTTTTCAGGTAATCTTTCAAACTACAAAGTTGTTCTACTCTTCGATCTCTATCTTTTGATGTAAATAATTCATAGAATAATTTCTTGGTTGATGAGATTTTATGTGAGGAAGAAATTAGGGTTTACGAACAAATTGGGGTTTTTATGATTTTATGAATCCATGGTTGATTTTAAGTTAAATTCATGATTGTATGATGTTAGAATCATGTTATTGAGTTGGGATTTAAAACCTACATATTTTGGTTTGGATAGAGAATATTAGGGTTTATGAATTCAAGTCTTACTTAGGGTTTGTGATGTTGGATTAATGATCTAGTAAGCTTGATTTGTTGTTTGGAAGTAAAACCCTAAGTTAAATACATAGGGACCATTTTGGAAAGCTTCAAAATTAAGGGTCCAGATCTGTTTTTTATGAATTTGATGTTTATTTATATTATTAATGATGCTAGATACAAGAAAATGAAGTTAGAATGCTAAACCGACGATTAATCACATTAGTGACCATTTTTGACAAATTGTCAAACTTGAATGGTCTATTTGGCAAAGAGGATATGTTGAAGGAGTAAATCTGAATTTTAGTTAAAATGATGGAATTAAGGTAGTAATTTTGATTGGAGGACTAATTTGCAAAGTTAAGAAGCTTGAATCCTTATATTTGAAATTTTGGTGACCATCTCGACAAATCAAGAGAAATTAGAGAAGTAAAGGTTTAAGCCTATTTTGATGAAGGTTGTAAAGAGAAAATATGAATACAACCTTTATTCTAGTCATTTGAAGTAAAGTTATGGAACTAAATTGACAAGTAGAGAAATAAGGAGCAGTTGTTGTAAATTAGAAGTTATTTATGGAAAGTTATGTTGGAATTTGAATTATGGCAGTAAGTTTAAAAATTCGTCATAAATTCTACAAAAAAATGGTTAAATGATGAATTTTATACCGTTGTAAAGATTTGTTGGTCTAGTTTCGTTTCCAACAAAAGGAAACTGATTTTGAGTTCGGTGTGAAAAGATATGGATTTTTATTCGAAAGAAGATCAGAAAAATTACACAGCAATTTCTGCCTGGATATCTCAGTGATGTGAATGTAATGAATTTTTATAATTTTGGTAGATTTTTATAATTTATGTGGCTTTTACCATTAGAACCTTTATCGAATCTAGTTTCTATAGTATAAAGGAAATTAAGATCTAGTATGTATTCTGCCCTGTATAAGTAAATCTTTGTAGGTAGCGCAATTTGTCAGAAAATGGAATTTGAAACATTTTGTATTTAAATGTTAGTTAGAAAGCTCAGAAGAATTATTGGAAGTTCAAATTGGTCACTAAAGACCATAATGAGTTTTTGAACAGTACAAGGAAGAAAGAAAAAAATTGGAAATTTTATATTCGAATGATTATATTAGACAACATTTTTAAGGTATTGATAGATTTGAATCTAACAAATATTTTGTTGCATTCATGTGATTAATGAAATCAAGTCCGAATCAAATAAGGTTCGAGGTACTATGAAAGAAAGGATCGAGCTAGGACTTAGTGAAGCGTTGTGTTAAGTGGCCAAGGTGAGTGCATTATATGCATGTATGTCATGTTACAAATAGGACGACTTGCGACAAGTCGACCTTGATAATAATTAAAATGCATGTTAATTAATAATTGTATGAATGTTATTAATTAATAATGTGACATGTATGATACATTGTCATAGTTTATAGATTTATCTAAGATAAACCAAACTTTTAGATTTTGGGTATGAACTGCCCATTATCGAATTATGGATGATAGTATTGATGGATTGGATATTGAATGTGAAAATATTATATTGTTATGCCCGAGTACTAGTGTGAGAGTCTTTGGTATAATTGGATATCCATAGATTTTTAGCAGCTGCGTTCCAGACACTTCGGTGTTCACCCAACGGTGATCGTTAAAAACGGTTAGGTTCAACAGACACGTACTGACACGGGGTCAAATCGTATCGATACGCAATGTCATTTAACAAATTTTCATTTTTATAGTTTAGAGAAGCTGTACCGATACGAGTGCAACCATATTGATACGCCCTGACAATGACCGTTAAAACGGTTGAGCACACTGTACCCATACCGATACTGGGTATACGTACGCAACTGATAATATATTAAATATTTTAGGTTTCGATAAGGTGTATCGGCATCGTATCATTACCGAGCTACAATAATTTTACAATTTCAAAAACCTGTATCGGTACAGCTTGAGCCGTATCGGTATGCCCCTTTAATCCTATTTCAAATATGCAAACCCGAACCGATATGCCATCACCTGTATCAGTACGTTAGGGTCTGTAATGAATATTTTTATCTGGTTTAATAGCCTTTTACCCAGCCAAACTATGTCCAAATTTCATGAGATTTTACCAGCAAGTTTATTTAGTCCAGTTCTATAAGCATGCAAAGTTTCAAAGCTAAATGAATCCATTTACTATGCTTTCCCTCTTTTAGGCCTTTTATGCATATTTGGTCATTTTTAACCATTTTCAAAAGATCAAACGTAAGCCTATAAATCCACACAAGCCAACCATATTACATACACATCAAAAAGGGTGAAATGGCTTGTGCAACACTTATGCCACCATACTAGGAATCTATATAGTTGATATACTTTACTTTAACAACGAGGTAACTTGCTAAAAACCTCCTCCAATCCCGATCTTGATCTCAAAACCTTCTTAACCTGATATGCATGAAAGATGAATGTATTAGGCATACTTTGCCTAGTAAGGTAGTCATAAACAATTGATTAATCATATAATGCATTCTACCATGCTTCAATATTAACTATGACAATAATAGCATGGACATGTACTCAATGGCAACTTTACACATTGTCAATGATCAATGCAACCACAATAATCTATGAAATAAAGATATTCAATAGCATTTTATATTGCATAACAATAAGTTTCTTGGATCGATGTAAGGTATATGGATACGCGAATTCCTACGCAACACCAAAATCAATAGTGGTCTAATCCCTCTGCTACAACAATATGACCAAAACACATTATTCCATTGCCGCACCATAATAAAGGCCGTAGCCTAAGGACCGTAATCCACCCGTACCAATGAGCTCATGAATTATGTGGCATGCCAACTGTATCCAATCCTACTCGAATCTAAGGTTCAATAACAATATTCTGGTAACAATAGTTTCAATAGCAATGATTCGATACAATGAGTCGATAGCATTATTTCCATAACAATGGATCAATGGAAATAGTTCAATTTTGATTTACCAATAGCAATATTCAATGCTCAATGACCAATGATTCTACATGTCAATGCTTTAATACTTCTGGTAACAATAACAACGATACTATGGACAATGAATCGATGTAGTAATTACCAATACTTACCAATATAGCCATCAACAATGTTTTTATGAAATAAACTTAATACACAAGGTTAGAAACGCAATATTCAAGGGTTCGAGAAAGGCACCTAGCCTACTTCCGAGACTCCGACTACACTCACCTTAGGTTCTGAAGCTCTCAAGGCTCTCGGATGGCAATTCCCTTGTTCCTAGCTTTTGAAGGAGATGATGGACCCTCTTTCTCCAACTCTTGAGCTAGGTTAAACAATAGGTAGATGCTAGAATCAATGCTATGAACTCAAAATCAATTTCTAGATTTACAATAGCTATTCGCCAATAATTTTCCACGGATTTTTAAGATTGAAGAACATGGTTTAGACATAAAACTTGGTAGCTTTAATTCAAAATTAAACCTCAATCTTCCATGAATTCATGAAATTGTTTAGGGTCTTTAGCGTAACAATACGAGGGATATACAACGGTGTTAAAGAATCGATAAAAACTTGAAATAACAATAAAGGTGCTAGCTTGTGAAGGTGAAGAAGACAACAATGGTCGTGTGTGCTTGCTACTTTTAAAGAAAGGTTGAGAAGTAAGGTTTAGTGGATTGTTTTCCCTCTTTTAACTTAGCTAAGCTTGTTTTTGGGCCTTTACTTCTTTCAAAACAAGGGTAATAGCCGATGAGGCTTTCCTTCCCAATAAGGACACCTTAATATAATAATATTAATATAATTCTTCCTCCTTGATATAAAAGATAAACAATAATTGCCTGAATCCTTATCCTTTTCTTTATCAAACCATCCGACCAACCTACGTGGATGATGATAAGCAAGTAGGTGAATCATGCTTCAAAAATGGGAAATCACGAAGGTAGTCCCTCAACTTTCCAAACTTTGCACTTTTGCTTTTAAACTCTCAATTTTTTGCAATTTGGTCACTAAATTGTTTTCAATGAGTTAAATTAAGTCCAAAGTCTATAAATTAGACTCAATTAGAGTCCAATACATTATAATTGATTACACAATTAGAGTCAATACAATATTTGGACCTTTTCGATATATATTTTACGATCACCAGAACCTAATTTTGACTAAATCGTTTTTTGGGATGTTACAACTCCCCCTTAAGAAAAATTTGGCCTTGAATTTTACCTGAACCGAAGAGATGAGGGTATTGCTGCCTCATTGTTTCCTTCGGTTCCCAAGTAGCTTCTTCGATGGTATGGCTCCTCTAGAGAACTTCTTCTAATGGTACGGATTTATTGCGGAGCCTCTTAAATTCTCTTGTAATAATCAAAACTGGTTGTTCCTCGTAGGTCAAATCCGATTGGATTTGCACAGATTCTAGATGGATAACATGTGATGGGTCAGAATGGTATTTTTGGAGCATTGAAACATGGAATACATCATGGATTTTACTCAATTTTGAAGGTAAAGCCAAACGATATGCCACTGGGCCAACTCTCTTGGTGATTTCAAAGAGACCAATAAATTGGGGACTCAACTTCCCCTTTTTACCAAACCTTATAATTTTTTTCCACGGAGAAACTTTAAGGAAGGCTTTCTCACCAACTTCATATTGTATATCGCTTCTTTTAAGATTAGCATATGACTTTTGGCGGTCGAAGGTGGCCTTCAAATGATCATAGATGATGGCGACTCATTCCTCAGTTTTCTGAAGTAAGTCAAGGCCCAACATCTTGCCTTCAGTGAGTTTAGACTAGTACAAATGAGTTCTACATCGTCTACCATAAAATGCCTTATACGAGTCCATTTTGATGGAAGATTGATAACTATTATTGTAGGCAAACTCGATAAGAGGTAGGGATTTCTCCCAAGATCCCCCAAAATAAATAATGCATGCTAGCAACATGTTTTCTAGAATTTGAATTACCCTTTCTAATTGGCCATCAGATTGAGGGTGGAAAGTCGTACTAAGATTAACTTTGGTACCCAAAGCCTCTTGCAAGGTTTTCCAAAATCGAGATGCAAAACGAGGGTCTCGATCGGAGATGATGGACTTTGGTACTCCATGGAGTCGAATAACTTCCTTAATGTACAAGCCATCTAATTTAGGAAGCCCATAATCCATTCTAACTGGTAGAAATGTGCTGATATGGTGAAGTGGTCTACAATGACCAAAATAGCATCGTGTTTTGCAGGAGTTAGGAGTAGACCACTAACAAAATCCATGGTGATCCTCTCCCACTTCCATTGCGGTAAATCAATAGGTTGCAATAACCCAGTAGGGGCACGATGCTCAGCTTTAACACGTTGACATGTAAGGCATTTAGACATGAAGTCAACTATGGCTTGCTTCATACCTTGCCACCAATATAGTTCCTGGAGATCTTTATGCATCTTTACAGAGCCTAGGTTTGTAGAGAAAGGACTTGAATGAGCTTCTTTCAAAATGTCAATACGAAAGGTTTCATCATTAGGTACACAGACCCGGTCACAGAAATATAGTAGCCCTTCAGGATTAACCTTGAAGTTAGAATTCTCATCATCATGTAATTTGGTCATAGTAGCTTGAAGCTCAGGATCTTGATTCTGTAATGTCTTAATTCTTGACATGATGGTTGACTGAACTTGGAGTTCAGCTACAAAACACTAATGTTTCCTTAAACGGAGATAAGCATTAATGTCTTGAAGGGCTAAAATGCAAAGGTTTTACGTTCAGTTTGGAACAATAACATTGTTCAAAAATTTAATAGTCAATAACGATACTTACCAGGCAGAGGTTTGCAGCTGAGTGCATCAGCTACAACATTGGCCTTGCCCGGATGGTAGTCAATGACAAGATCATAATCTTTGAGGAGTTCCATCCATCTCCTTTTTTAGAGATTCAACTTTTTTTAGAGGCTTTTATGGTCTATAAAGAGGTAACATTTCTCCTCGTAGATATAATGTCTCCAAATTTTCAATGCGAAGAAAACTGCAGCCAGCTCTAAATCACGGGTAGGGTAATTAATCTCACGTGGCTTGAGTTGTCTCGAAGCATAAGCAATGACCTTACCTTTCTGCATCAAAACACATCCTAACCCTAGATGCAAAGCATCATTGTATATCATGTAGTCCTTTCCAGACTCAAGTTGGGTTAGGACTATAGCATGAGTCAAAACTTGTTTTAACTGGTCAAAGCTTCTCTGTTAGTCCTCGGTCTAGATGAACGGAGTTTATTTTCTCAATAGCTTAGTCATAGGAGCTGCTATCATAGAAAATCCCTTAACGAATCTTCTATAGTAGCCAGCTAGACCAAGGAAACTTCTAACTTCTCCAATATTTCTAGGTGACCCCTAATCTAGGATAGCTTGGATTTTCTTTGGGTCCACATGGATTCCTGAAGATGAGACAATATGTCCAAGGAAGGCAACCTCAAAGAGCCAGAATTCACACTTGGAAAACTTGGTGTACAATTGCTTTTCCTGCAGGGTTTGAAGCACAATATGAAGGTGGTTACGGTGTTCAACAGTGTTCTTAGAGTAGATCAAGATGTCATTGATGAATAACACTATGAACTTATCCAAGTAGGGTCTAAAAACATGGTTCATTAAGTCTATAAAAGCTGTCGGTGCATTGGTTAGCCCAAAGGGCATTACCAAGAATTCGTAGTGGACGTAACGTGTACGGAAGGCAGTTTTGGGTACATCACATTCTTTAACTTTAATCTGATAGTACCCAGACCTTAAATCAATCTTAGAAAACACAGAGGCATCCTTAAGTTGATCGAATAGGTCATCAATTCTTGGTAAGGGGTACTTATTCTTGATGGTCACCTTATTCAACTGCTGATAATCAATACACAGTCTCATAGAACAATCTTTCTTCTTCACAAAGAGGACTGGAGCTCCCCAAGGTGAGGAACTCAGCCGAATAAAGCCTTTATCTAATAACTCCTGAATCTGAGCTATCAGCTCCTTAAGCTCAACAACTACCATACAATAGGGTGCAATGGAAACTGGGGTCGTTCCAAGTTACACTTCAATGCCAAACTCTACTTCACGGGTAGGAGGTAAACCCAGAAGTTCATCTGGAAAAACGTCAAGGTATTCACCCACGGCATCGATGTTTTGTAGTTGGGGTTCCTCCTTTGCCTCCATAAACAAAGCGTACAATGATGGAGTTCTCGAATTCATTAAGGTGATGTTTTCTTTTCCTAGACCCCGAAGGTATAACTTCTTCTTGCAATAGCCTACCCAAGCTTGATGTTCACTAAGCCAATCCATACCTAGTATAACATCGAATTCGTGGGGCGGTAATGCCAACAAGTTGGCCGAAAAAAGAATCCTTTGAATTATTAAGGGACAAAGCTTGCACACAAGGCTTATGGTGGCACAATCACCCAAAGGAATGGTTACAGTAACCTTTGATACAATAGGTTCACAAGATAGTTTGTAATGCTTTACTAACAATGTACTTATAAAGGAATGGGTAGATCCAGGATCGAATAACGAATAGATAGGACATGAATATAATTCAATAGTACCTACAATGATGTCGGGATCATCATCATCTTTCTTGCTCCCCATGTGATACAGTTGTGCAAGAGCCTTGGTTTCAGGTCTGTATGATGCTTTAGACGAGCCACTAGGCCTCCCAAAAGATTATTGCTTTGCTCCATTGCCTCGAAAGGACTGAGTAGGGGATAAAGGATTAGCTAGTACAGAAGTAGACTTGATGGTATTTTTGGGGTAATCATGAATGAGATGTCCCAACTCATCACAGAAAAAGCATGCCCCATACTTCTTACAACATTACGCTACATGATGCTTGTGCTGGCAGAAAATGCAAACTAGGAAATGTGTCTCTCGCCCAGAACCACCAGTGTTGTCAACAGAATTTGTCCTAGGGAAGGACTAGGTTACTAATTGAGGCCTAGAAATATATCCAGAACAAGGAGGCTATGAATACACATTCTGCTTCAGACCCTGATACTTTTCTTTCTTAAAAGAATACGGAGGACGAGAATCTTCTCGACATCTCTTCTCAAATTTGCCTGGTCCACCTACCTTCTGGTTTTCTGAGCAACTTCAATAGCTTTAACCCTGTTCACCAGGTCCTAGAAATCGGTGATGCCCAATGCTATAAACATAGGGTGTAGATCATCATTCAGCCCATTAATAAACATTCTACACTTCTTTTTCTCTTTCTTGATATATTCAGCTCCATATCTGCAATACTTGCAGAAATCATGAATGTACTGTTCCATAGGCCGTCCACCTTACCTCAATTGAAGGAAGATGTCACGCCTCTCAACGAGGTAATATTTACTGATGTATTTCTTTCGAAATTTATGCAGGAAAAACTCCCAAGTCACAGCTTCTTCAGGGACTGCGAGAATGGCAATCTCCCACCAATAAAGTGCCTCGTCAGCAAGAAAGGCAAGGGCAAACTCAAGCTTGTGTTCATCGGAATAGTGTAGCTGCTTAGTCAAGATTTTTAGAGTATTGTCCATCCAATACTCAGCAATTTCAGGATTGTCATTATCACGACCGGTAAAAGAGCAGGCCCGATGTTGAGGTGGCTTATCAATAGGAGCTTGGACATTCAGGATAGAAACGGTAGAAGTTTGGAAGATCTACTCGGCCTTTATCGAGGTCATAAATACTTTGAACATGTCAGCCATGTTCCTATAGCATTTAGCTTGAGCAGATTGTACCTCCGGCTCAGGGTCCTGTGCTAGAGGATTTTGCAAAATTTGAGGGTCTCCCCCTAATCTCCTCACCATGAGTTGAGGAGCCGGTGACATGCTCGTCCATATGAGCCTCATCAGATTCAGAAATCTATAAATAAAGAGATTGGTTAGTTGGTAAGTCACAGTATACAATAAATAACTCCTAGGATTCTAGCTTCATAATTCCTCTAAACACGATTCTAACATTGTAATTCAACTTATTTTCATGTTCTTACATGTCCAGGTCAGTCTAATTGACCTATCAATGTGATCAAAACAGGGCAGCATATACAATTAAGCATGTTTACACATTTTTATCTAGCAAAATAGTCCCTAATCGAAACTAGTTTCAACCATGATCCCTATTCTGAATTTCCAGCAACCCATACACATCTCTTTAGAAATCTGATCTATAACACTTACAATTTCAAGGACCATTAGAAGCTAACATCATTTTACATGCATAACAATCATCCTATTAAAATTAGGCAACGAGAACATCACTAATTCAAGATTCAAGCATGTAATTGAAGTGAGGAATCAAGCATTTACCTTCCTCAATGTGAATTCTTATTCAATTTAGTCCTAACCGTGGCTTAATCTCTCAAGGATTCCATGGATATCACTCAAGCTTTTTATTCTCTCTCTTTTCTTTAATGGTAGTTTAGGTTTGAAGAACAATTGAAGAAGATGGGGTTTAACCCAAGTGGCCGGTCATGCTATAGTTAGGAGGACATGTGGATTGTCCACAATCCAATTTAATTTTACCATGCAATGCTTAAGTTTTGCCTAATATTCAAGATGGTCCTTTTAATTTCGGCACTATACTTGTTGGCTATAACATCTTAGTCCTTTAGTTATTTGTTAGCTAATGTTCTTTCCTCTTAAATTTGATTACTCGGTTAAGGGAGCAATACAAACTAATCACTACAATTCGAGTATCATTCTTTTAATTTCCTCAATTAACTCTCAATTCTTTCAATTTGATTAGCACATAATTCAATTAGTCAATAGCTTAGATAGTGGTAACCTTCCTAGGCCTGGTTTAGGGTGTTATAATTCTCCCCCTTAAAATAAATTCACCCTCGAATTTATTTGAATCGAATAGGTGAGGATATTGCTTCCTCATGATTTCTTCAGATTCCCAAGTTGCCTCTTCTATTTTGTGGTTTCTCCACAAGACCTTGACAAGAGGAACGTTTTTTTCCTGAGCTTTCTAACTTCACGATCAAGAATCTAGACTGATTCTTCTTTGTAAGACAAGTCAGGATTCAACTCTACTTCTTCAGGCTCAAGGACATGGGATGGGTCAGACCTATATCTTCGGAGCATGGACACATGAAAGACATTATGAATCTTATCAAATTCACTGGGAAGAGCCAATCGATAGGCCACTAGCCTTATCCTTTCAATGATTTCAAACGGACCAATGAATAGGGGACTGAGTTTCCCTTTTCTTTCGAACCGAAAGACTTTCTTCTAAGGGACACTTTCAAGAAGACCTTATCTCCAACATTGTATTGGATGTCTCTCCTTTTCAAGTCTACATAGGCTTTTTGTCTATCAAAGGTTAAGAATATATATGAACATATATTACCTTGTAATCACCGTAAGACTAATAAAAAATAAAACTTGTTCATTGTTAAACTTTTTATTAGTTGAGACTATTAATAAACGATAAAGGCTCATGATATAATTTCTCATAGGTCGGAAGATGTGATAATACCATGTATAACCTAACATATTCCATGACACCATGTCATTTTTAGTCTAATTAAATTGCCTGTTACTTTCTTCAAAAAGAAAATAAATTGCCTGTTACTCCCTTTAAATTTTAATCAAATGCACACATTGATATGGAACATTGGAAATTATTTCCATCAAAACCGTTGATCTACAGACAACAATCCTCAAAATATGTCTGTTTCCTGCGTTCCTTCTGTTCAAGCAAGCAAACCACTCTAAAACACTTCATATCAACACATTTTGTAAAGAAAAATGGAAAAGAAAACACATTTTCTCACAATAATGAATAAATTAATGCCAATGACATCATTTGAATCAGGTTCCTTCGTTGAATTTCTGGGCAGACATGAGGCTCTTTGTTAACCAAATTGCTGTTTCTCTGGACGAGGCAACTTCATCCCCGAATGGCCGTAGTACACCGGAAAGCTCGTTAATTTTGTCTTGCTTAAGAAGCCTAGCACATAGCTCCAGCAGAGATTCCAATGCTTCAGCTCTTTCCTGACTTGGATTCTCCCATGCAGTCTTAATTTCATCACTACTCAAGGCTGTAAGTCTACTCAGTAAAGACACATCACTTGGTGTCAATTGAGCTGGTCGGCCACCATCTTTCTCTGTCGGAATGGAGCAAGTATTAGTCTCCGATGTCGCTCCTACTTCATCTTTACATGGAATTACATCATTACTTTCCGATGACAAGTAGCTCAAGTCGAAGCCTTCTGTTTTGCCATCAGGACTAGTGGTTTTGTTTGAAGAGCATCTTGGTTCTACATCAGTTCCATAAACAGTAGATGAACTTCCATCATCAGGGAACCCGTTTTTATCATCTCAGCTTATACCGGAAATTGTTAGTTTACTCAAATCCTCTGATCTACCAAGAACCTGCACATCAAGAACATCTTTTGTTGATTCTTCGAGAACCTGCATGCCACAGAAAGTCTCGTCGTCTTTTTGGCTTACAGTCTTTGTATCAGCTTCTGGCAAGTTTCGAGTGTTCTCAGAAGCAGGCTCTCCTTGGTCATCATTATTAGGATTGAATGCCATATCTGAAATTGACTCCACATGAGCATCCTTTTGATCCGGTTTTTCTCCATTGCCAACACTCACCTCGGAATCAGTGGACATTTCTTTGTAGCCACTGATAGAGTTAGATATTTCAACAGCACAGCTAGTTGGATCAACCCTCTTAGTTACAAGGTTGTTTTCTGTACTAGATGTGGATGCTGGCTCCTCAGAACTAGAACAGCTTACGTGTACATCATCAGCCATTTTCAGAAATGCACGTATATTTTCTTGTCCATTTGATACCCCGACATCTCTAACCTCCTTATATTTTCTGACGCCATTTCTACTGGAGAAAGATTTTTTAGGTGTCTTCTCCTTGGGGCTGCTTGTGGGATTTATGGGAAGATAAACAACAGATGGGATTCTGCAGCGAAGGAGATGCGGCTGCAAATGGGGGTGCCTTAATAGTTCAGCAGCCTAAAACATCAGAATCTCTTTGATCAGTATCTAATTAATGTTTAAAACTAGAAAGCCAAATACAGGGTGACTTGCACTCACAGTTGGTCTGTGTTCAGGGTTCTTCCTTAGCATACTCTTGATTATTTGTTTACTGAATCATTTAAGAGTTTTTTAGAAAGAAATGAAATAAGATAGGCGATACTAAGTGAATACATCCAATAACGATTAACTGGAACAGACTGGTCATTTAAAAACTCCTTACAGTGTAGAGGAATGCAGAATCGGGAGAGAAACGGAGAATCTGTTGACCTTGTTAATGAGTCCGGCCATATCCTGTTGAGTTGTGAGTGACTTTAGTTTATGATAGAATCTATAGCAAAGCATTTTACAGAAAACAAGACGGTAGTTAAATGATGTTGAGGCTATGCCAAATTGCCCATGTTAGAAAACTCACAGGAGCTCGAAATGCAGGTTGATGTGCAGCAATCTCAAACCTGCAGCAACCTGAAATAGTAAGTTTCTGTCAATCCTAGTTAAAAGGATAACAGATTTTTTATCTCAGAATTACGCTGTGAATTTCTTACCAAGTGACCATATGTCAGATTTGTATCCATATGGTATATCCGGCAGCAGCTCGGGACACATATAGTTGGGTGTGCCAACCTATTAAGAATATGCATAGCATGGAAAACAATTCGAGTCAATCCTTTAAAACTGTTTTGACAAATTCCATAACCAAGAGTACTAAAACATTTAATGACAAAACAGTTCTTATTCCAACCACGAACACATTAGAACTTGCAAATAAAAGCTTGATGCATTGGAGGAGTTCTAAGACAGCCTAAGTTTTACGGAGTCAGGTTTTCGCACCAAAAACTTTATAAAGAAATTATTTTAGAAAAGATTAACACAAGTACATACCGAGGAAGCAAGGTCTTCTGTGTTAAGTAATTCTGCAAGTCCAAAGTCACCTGTACACTCCATATAAGACATACATATCTTAGAAGACATCAAAAATGTAGGCCAAACCTGACAATAAATGGGTTCTGTTACAATAATCCTTTTCCCTTCATACCAAACCGGATGTCCTTGTCCTTCGTTAGAAATATGTTCGAACACTGAGATCAAAATACAAGTTAGAACATAGCATCGCCATTTAAGAGCTTTTCTTCACAAGAGGGACAAGATAGAAGCAGTACTTTCAGATCCCTGTGAAGAACACGATTCGAGTGCAGGTAGTCCAAGGCCAACAGCAATTGAGTCATCCATTTGCAAATTTTCTAGGGAGCAAAAAGTGAACGATAAGAGGGTAAATATCATCTTTAGCATAAGCATAGAAGTAGCTCAGTCGCAGAAATATTGCATTACCTCCTCAGGAAAGTGCATGCCTCGAGCCTTTTTAATAAGCTCAGCCCTGGTTCCACAAAAAATTTAAGTGCCTTAAATACTCATTCATGTATCAAAAGCATCAGACAGCATCTGACATATTTTATTGACTATTTAGTTACACAATATGCAGAATAAGGCTAATGACCAATAGTACATACAATATAACTAACTATAAAATCCCTCATTAACTTCAAAGCTGTGAAATTATTCTTTTCATATCATTCGACTGTTTCTGTCGAAAGATTAGAAAGTTGAAGATAAGAAATATGAATTTTTTTATCATAATCTAGAATGTGCTTAAGACAATTAACGAACTCTTTTTGTAGTAACTTACATGTCCCCTCCTTCACAGTAGCTGGTTTACAATGCATATGCTGTTTCCCTGCAAAGCAAGAAGGCAGAGTAACAAATAATTGAAGATTCAGTACTCAGTCATGGTCTGAACAACCTAAATTATAATATTGCTCAGCAGCTTTTTCATATCGAATGTAAATCCAAAATAGTGATATATCTATTTCACCTTATCAACCCAAGCATCTTTGTACTCAACAATATACGCATTATTTAGTCTTGCAATCAATTCCATCTGCAATACAGAAAAAGAACATATGAGACACATTCACAAACATGCAATGACTTGAGATGAACTAAGGGTATTCTTGGTTTCAGATATGAACGTTTTCGTGGATATCAAAGAATAAAGCTGTCTAGACTTTTTTTTATCTTATTTGGAATCAATGTTTTAAACTCTTAATCAACTAGGAATCTTTTTAACCCAAAATGTACAAAGTCAGAAGGCTACTCCCAAATTCAGAAGATATATATGATATTAAAATTCAAATCACATAAAGTAGAAGATTCTCTCAATCAAATCAGTGATTTTGTCTACCTCAACCTCAAACCAAGCACACATTATTCCAGGGCTTCCTTGATAGACAGATAAAGTTGGGAGGAGCGGGGAATGGCAGAGGTGTATGGTATGTTACCCGGACTTGGGGTGAATATCAAATATGACTATGTATCTGACACATAATCATTTTTTTAATAATAGTTTTCATATATTTGGAGGATTGTACTTCATATTAATATCTAAATATGTGTTGACCACAAGTATTTTAAGAAAAATAAACAGTCTAGGTAACATAAGTAGCAGCATGAACATATTTTCAGACTATTTCAATGGTTGTCCTTAGTTTTCAAGCATGTTGTGAGCAGGTCCGTTTTTACATTTGTGCATAATTTGTTATCAGGAAGACCAAAAACATTACATCTAACAGTGGAATATGCTAAATATATCCATCTAGTTTTAGCAGATAAAAGAATAATTCCTGCAAAAGAAAGAAAATTCAAGATCACAGCTTTCAAAGACGCAACAGAGTAGAAAATGGCGAAAGGGAAAGGTATCATTGTGGAACAGAACATAGACATCCAGTAATCAAAACGTCTCCTAAATCAAGATTTTAAGGTCAGGATTTCATTCGACCACAAGAAGTTCAACACTAAGAAAGACACTGAAAAAGCAACATACTAAAAAAACTACCTATATAACGTGGATGATCAACAGAGGAAATTTTTAAATCCTAATTTACTATGGAACAATCCATTCAACTTTCACATGTTAATTAAATAAAACAAGCATGAAGAATTGAAAATTGGTTTTAAAGAAGTGACCTCTTGGTGAGCCGTACGCTTAAACTTCTCAGTTTGCTTGGCCAGGCGAATCTTCTTCAACACATACCTAACGAGTAGGAAAAATTAAAAGGGAATCATAGAAACTTAGAGGCTAAAAGTCAATAATTAATTGGTAAAGGACGAAGAAACGTGCCGACAGCTACTACACTAATGAAATAAAGGCCACATATTCAGAATAGGGTCTTTGTTGCTCAACCAATCCCAGAAATCAAGGATTTTGCATTCCAGAAATATATTATTCAGATAACAAAACAAAGAACAACCTAACATAATCAATCCCATGGAAATTATAGCTAGCAACTATGATTGTTTTGAGAAATGGGAAAGAATATATATCATTTCCCCAGACTTCTATAAGAAGAAGAGAACTTCTTTTTCTCAAGTTTATGAAGAACAAGAAAAGCAGCTCCAAAAGCTCCTCTTCCAATCTGTTCTATAACTTCATAGTCCACTTTGGACTTGCCATCACCATTATCACTCTCCATGGAGACCTTGAAAAGACCTAAGATAAACGACCCAACCTTTTAATCATCAACAAAAAATAAAAACCCATTTCAGAAATCTCCGCCGAAACAAGTTAACTAGCAAAATGAACCCAAGTTCCAAAATTTGAAGAAAAAGACGAACAAAGAAAACCCAAGAGAAAATCTAAGCACAGGCCAAAATGATTGAAAAATCTCAAACCTTTGATATTGTTGAAGCTCTCCAAAAGAATGTTATGATCTTATAGGTAAAAAAAGAAACACAGAAAGTTGAATAAAGCTAAATTTGACAATGATGATATCACTGTGGAATATAAGAGGGGAGAGAGAAAAGTAAAGAGAAAGAGATAGAAGTGGATGGACAAACTCAATTAAAAGCAACATCCGTCAGTTACAATATAATTAAAAGAAATTAGAGGGTTGATGACTAAACCAAATTAATTAATCAGGTGGGGAAGAAAATCGCTAAAGACTAATTAAAGAGGTGGTAGGATAAAGTCGAGCATTACAAGCATCCAAATAATACCTGTCATAACTTAATTGGGAAGTATAAATGAAAGATGGTAAGTTGAAATGGACAGAGCGAGCTGCAGGAAACACCAAAGTAAATGGGATGGGAGATCAATTCCATATAGGCATTTACACACATTCACAATGCAGGGATGAACCGAGGGGATATTGGTAGGATAGTCACATTTTTTGAAAATTTTAAATTTTATTATAATTTAGATATTTCTTTCGTATTTTCACACCCCTAAAATTTTATAATTTCATACATCTATATTTCTAATATAGTTTCTTGATAATTTACACATTTTCATATAAAATCATACGTTCGTTGCTGGCGAGAAAGATGTATCCTACCAGATAGTTGTGATGTCACCATCTCTTAAAAGATGTATCCAACGAAGAAGTTGAAACCTCAAGATGGAGGATAACAACACCCAACACGAAATAGCAAACCCTCAAAGCAAGGAAGCAAAATCAAAATTCAAAACTCTGAGTGAACAATTACTAGCTATTGTTTACTTCTATTTTTCAGGCCATGCCCCATCGTTAGTGATGTAGCAGATCTACTACCTCTATTCACACGATCTTGACTCTCCGTCAGTGGTATAGTAGATCAACCTTATTCTCTTCAAATCTTGCCTCATCTTCAGTGGTGTAGCGGGTCATCTATCTTTAGATCTTGACTCATCGTTAGTGGTGTAGTGGATCAACCTTATTCTCTTCAGATCTTGCCTCATCGTCAGTTGTGTAGCGGGTCATCTATCTTTAGATCTTGACTCATCGTTAGTGGTGCAGCGGATCAACCAATAACTCAGATCATGCCTCTTCGTCGTAGCTTTATCAAATTTAACTCCTCAGATCTTGCCTCATCATCAGTGGTATAGAGGATTGAACTTTTTTCTTTAAATCTTGCCTCATCGTCAGTGGTGTAGCAAATCATCTTTTTCTTCTTCAAATCTTGACTCGTCGTCAGTGGTGCAGCGGATCAGCTATCTAACTCTTCAGATCTTGCCTTATTGTTAGTGATGTAGTGGATCAACCTCTATTCACCTAATCTTGACTCTCCGTCAATGGTGTAGTGGATCACCTTCTTCTCTTTAGACCTTACCTCATCGTTAGTGGTGTAGCGGGTCATCTATCTTTAGATCTTAACTCGTCGTCAGTAGTGTAGCAGATCAACCATTTTCTCTTTAGATCTTGCCTCATCGTTAGTGGTGTAGCGGGTCATCTATCTTTAGATCTTGACTTATCGTTAGTGGTATAGCGGACCAACCTTCTTCTCTTTAGATCTTACCTTATCGTTAGTGGTGTAACGGGTCATCTACCTTTAGATCTTGACTCATCGCCAGTGGTATAGCGGATCAACCAATAACTCAGATCATGCCTCTTCGTTATAGTCGTAGCTTATCAGATCTAACTCCTCAGATCTTGCCTCATCGTCGGTGGTGTAGCAGATCAACATTTTTCCCTTTAGATCTTGCCTCATCGTTGGTGGTGTAGCAGATCATCTTTTTCCTCTCTAGATCTTAACTGATCGTCAGTGGTGTAGCGGATCAGCTATCTAACTCTTCAGATCTTGCCTCATTATTAGCGGCATAGCGGATCAACCTCTATTCACCCGATCTTGACTCTCCATTAGTGGTTTAGCGAATTAACCTTCTTCTCTACAGATCTTGCCTCATCCTCAGTGTTGTAGCGGGTCATCTATCTTTAGATCTTGACTCATCATCAGTGGTGTAGCGGATCAACCTTCTTCTCTTCAGATCTTGCCTCATCGTTAATGGTGTAGCAGGTCATCTATCTTTAGATCTTGACTCATCGTTAATGGTGTAGCGGATCAACCAATAACTCAGATCATGCCTCTTCGTCATAGTTGTAGCTTGATCATATATGTAAAGCCATGAATTGGGCCTATATGTTAGATGGATCGGTTAGACGGTTCGGGAGAACCAGATTAGGCAATTCAGGTTAGTTTCGAGAATGAAATATTGATAAATAATTTTTGGTTAAAATAAAATCTGGAAAAAAGCTAGAAAATATTTAATTAATATCCTAAAGGTTTTGGTAAATTCAATTTGAAGGAAATAAATCTGATTTTGGGACATTTTGATCCGGTGACTAAAATGTAAAGTTTTCAAAACTGTTTTGGTGACTAAATCGTAAAATGGTCAAAACTTAGAATCTTTAAGGAGCTATTTGCCCAAACTTTTTCATCAGATTTTCCTCCTAATTTAGGCTATTATAAAAGGGTTTTAATTGGTTTTAATAATAAAATAAAATAGGATTAATAAAAAGGATTTTTAGTTTCACAAATCATTTTCTCCCAGCTTTTTCTCTCAACTTTCTCAGCAGCCAAACTGTGATTTTCACTCCAAAAATTCCAGGATTCAATCTCTTTTGATTTCCTTTTTGTTTTCTAATTGATTTCTTTAATTTCTATTACAATGGCTACTTGGATTTTAATCAATCTTTGCCAATTAAGGGAGAAATTAGCAATTGGAGGTGATTTTCATTTCTCTCCTCTAATTAAAGGTTCTTTAATGAAATTCCCAAGTTCTTTATCCTTTGATACTGATTTTTGTTATGTATTTATGATTTAATCAAGGTTTTAAGGATTAAATTGAGTTTTGATGAAGAAATTGGATGTATATTATTTTGGATTTGTTTTGTAATGAATCTAATGGATTCAGATCGCTTATAAGATGTGTTTTAATGTTAAAAGAAGAGATTAATTAAAGGAATCCCGAAACTATATGAATTGCTAATTTTCTAGGTTGTTTATAGTTATGCGAATTGCTAATTTTCTAGGTTGTTTATAGTTGGTTTTTGATGTGATCTTGGTGTTGTGGTGTTGCTGGAGGTATAAGGACTTTTTTAGGATGTTTTTGGATGTTAATTGATGTTTTTAAGATGTTAGAATCAATAGGTTTTGGCTGGGCTTTGTTTAGACGAGGTTTGGTGATGATTTTGGTTGTTTTAGAATGACGTTTGATGGTTTTAAGTGATGCAAAGTGTTGATTGTTGGTTGCTGGAAATTAGAGATGCATGGAAGTGCATTAATCATCTATTTTTGTTTGGGAAAAGTAGGGGTGTTTAATCCTCTAGCTTTTAGAGAGGTCAAAGAAGCTTCGAAAGCTTGATCGTGTATTGACAAGTGGAGCATTTGGTTGTCGGTGAGTGGAATGCGTTTTACTACTTTAGAAAGGTTTGAAGATGGTTGTTGGGAGTTTATATTAAGTTTGAAACGGTTATCTAAGCTCGAAAATAAGTATTGGTTAATCTCGCTCTTAATTTTGGTTTTGCAAAATACAATCTCATGCATATATTTATGGTTTTGATTACTCACTATATTATGCATGTTTTAGAAATGGAGGATGTTGCAAATGATCATAAATGCTGATTATTGAGAATGGAAAATGATTTATGAAAGTATTTTATGATTACTAGAATACATGGTATAATATATTGAAATTGGATTGGTTAAATGCATATGTAAAACAATGAGGTAATGTTGATTTGTTGAGTATATTGGCAAGTGGCTGAGATTAAAATGTTATCAGATATAGTTGGCTAGCCATAGGGTTTAAAGTGCACTATAATAAGTCGCCTCATCTGTGTCGAGGTGGGTAAATGTTCTGTTGACTCCACTATGAGAACCGTATCGGTCGAGGTGGGTAAATGTTTTGCGTTATCTCATTGGTGGATTTATACATTATAACCATTAGGGTGGGTAAATGTTTCGTTGCTCCAGTTCGATGATGTATGTGATATGGTCGTAGGAACCACTTGGGAAATTCGTGTATCCGATGTATTTTGTAAAATAGAATGGTACTTGTTCTGAGTCACTTGAAAGCCAATATAAGAGATAATGTATCATGAGAAATGGATTATGTTTGTATAATATGGTTTATACACGAGATGCTCTTTAAGCTTGCTATATATTTGGCATTTGAAGCTTAAATTGAGGTAGATATGGAATCTATGATGCATGTGTTGTAAATGATTTAAATGTGTATTTGAAAGAGATCATAGAAGAATGAGATGATTTTGCCATGAAACATATGCACTTGATTTGAATTAAAATGATTTAAATTGCATTGATGAGTGTTTTAGAGATTCCCTCACTAACCTTATAGCTTATGCTTTCCTTTCTCATCAATGCAGAGAAATAAGCCTTTTCAGGCAGCAAGTGTGCAAGAGGAGATCCAAGGGTTAAGAAAATTTCAAAGTATGGTTTATAAATGCTAAGTAGTAATAAGAGGCAATGCGACCAAGTTGTATTTGGGAAGTTTATTTTGGGTACTTCATGTTTGTGCAAGTTTAGTTTGATGTTTTGGACTTGTATGATGCTTAATGTTTGATTTTGAGGGATTGGGAAACATTATGCATGCTTGGGTAGATATCATGCCTATAGGAGTTATATTTGGATTTGAGACGTTGTGTATGTTTGAGTAGTTGTATGATGATTAGAAGTTGATTGAAGTAAGTTAGATTGAGCCAAAGTGTCATATGTTGGACCAAGAGGTCATTACAGGTCTGTCTGTACCGGTATAGGTCCTCAGGGATCGGTACGAGGGGATCTATCTCAGCTCGATCTGGGAAAAATTACCTTGCCGTACCGATACGCCTAGGGACTATATTGGTACATGTAGCTAAATTTTGGGTTTGGTTTCAGTACACGGGCAACCGTATCGGTACGTCTTTTGGTTACTAAAATCTTTATTTTTGAACATAGCACACCCGTACTGATATGCTTGAGGACTGTATCGATACACCTTTGTATTTTGCACCCATTTCGAAACGAATGAGGCCCGTACCGATATATCAGCCCTTAATTTTGGTATTAAGCTTATTTGTAGTTTGAATCTTTATAGTTTAGTCCTTGTTTCTTATTTATGCAATTAATTGTGTTTGGATGATTGTTTTAAGTTGAAATTTAACCTGATGGTACGAAATATGACTAATTGAGGTTTGGTAACTTTAATTTCGAGAGTGTCCGCTTAATTAACCAAAAATTACAATTTGGTCCCTATATTGTCAAATAGTGCAATTGGATGTCAATTCGACGCCCGATTGATTTGAAACTTTCACCATAATCAGCATGATCACCTTAGGACTTAAATATGTATTTAGATAAAATAAAAGAAAAAATAGGTCGTTTTCCAAGTAAATCTTCAGGGTTTGTCTCGGGTCAAGGGGTTACATTTGTTGGTATTAGAGCTAGGCTATGATTGCTGGGAGGTGGGTTATGGTTGTTTGATTGATTGTTGATACATGAATTTGTTGATTGGCGTGCACGATGCTTGATTTTGTCAGATTATGGTAGAAATGTGATATGTTGGGGTATAACATGGGTATACATTGCCTTATTACTACTTGTACAAAATAGTTTTGTTTTGAAACATGTGCGACTTGGATTCTTGCTACAAGCTAGCCTAATTATTTTGTTTTAATGCATTATCATGTTTTAGACTCATATTTTTGTGAAATAAGATCGAGACGAAAGACGAGAGCTGGTATGAAGAGTGTTGTGGATGGACAAAATGATGAGTTGCCTCCTCATCCACCGATTCCTTCTGTTGGTAATGGAGTTGAGGGTGGTGCGCCTCAGGCACCACAAGGACCATTTTTTGGAGATATGACACCGTTGATCTAGGCGATAACATGAGCTTTTTAGGCTATCATGGTTGGGGTGCACGTACCTGCACCAGCACCTGTAGCTATTAATATTGGGTTATCGTTGGAGTGTTTACGTAGTTTGGGTGGTACTGAGTTCA
Organism: Hibiscus mutabilis; assembly: GCA_019671005.1. Classification (NCBI taxonomy): domain Eukaryota; kingdom Viridiplantae; phylum Streptophyta; class Magnoliopsida; order Malvales; family Malvaceae; genus Hibiscus; species Hibiscus mutabilis. The sequence continues at coordinate 23,040,337 of CM033729.1, forward strand.
AAGAGTTAGCTCCAGAGGTAGCAGAGGAGTGGTTTTCTAGCATAAAGAGGATCCTTGGGCAGTTTAAGTGTTTAGACGCTCGCAAGTTACGTTGTATAGTGTTGTTGCTTTAGGATGATGCCTATAGCTAGTGGACGACTGCTATCGCAAGTTTGGCACCTGCTGATATGATGTTAGAGTTCTTTTGTGCCGCATTTAAGAATAAGTATATGGGTTCCCGATATCAAGATGAGAAGAAGAGAGAGTTTATGGCCTTAGAACAGGGGAACAAGTCTATTTCCGAGTATGAGATCCAGTTTGTCCAGTTGAGCCAGTATGCTCCTGAACTAGTTCTTGATGAGCGGTAGCGATGTGACCGGTTCCGTTATGTGTTGGCTATGGATTATATATAGTTTGATGTTCTAGTTTCTTGGGCCAAGGATATAGTGCAAAATTTAGGATTTTCTACTCGATCGGGGAGCTCTTATGTAGGAAAGAGGCATGATGAGTCAGATGTTAGCCAATATCGTTATAAAAAGCATAAGGATATAAGGTACCGACCAGATCAGAGGCATGGAGGAAGCAATGCTGGGCATGGTTCGCAAAGTCAGAATATCTATGCTGGAGTACCCGAGTGTAGGCATTGTGGTAGGAGACATTCGAGGGAGTGTTAGGGTGCCCTGGGTACATGTTGGAACTATGGATCACAGGGTCATCTTAGGCATGATTTTCTACACATAGCTAGAGATGGATAAGTTTTTGTACATGTTGTGGTACCGTAAATAGGTCGTGGGTGCAGTTGAGGACATTTTCAGCATAGGGAGGATGGCTAGAGGGTAGCTGCTCATACCGTAGCGATTTAACCAGAGATGGTTGACCTGCGAGGGTTTTCGCGCATCGTGTGGCAAGGAATAACTCGGATTTGATTGCAGGTACATTTATTTTTCAGTCTACACCATTGCTTTCTTTGATAAATTCTGGTTCTACACATTCATACAACTTGCGTGAACATGCTTGCTTGCTTGATATACCTGTACAGGTGTTAGATGTTGGTATATGGGTAACTAGTTCTTTTGGTGAGACAGTAGTTGCTATGCTAGGAGGTTGTATATGAGATATCCTTTGATGATTCAAGGTCACGAGTTTGTGGCTGATTTGATGGAATTATCATTTTATGGTTTCGATGTAATCTTGGGAATAGATTGGTTGTCGGAGCATAGGGCTGTGGTTGATTTTGAGACCAAGCGAGTTTCATTGAGACTTGCTGAGGATTATGAAGTGGTGGTTGTGGGCGAGAATGTCAAATTCTTGTCCAATGTGGTTTTGGCTCTAGAAGTGCGAATGTTGTTGGAATATGAGGGTCAAGCATACCTAGCTTGTGTTTTAAACCCTAATATGAAGGAAGTGCATGGCCAGGATATTCGCATTGTTTGCAATTTTCCAGGAGTGTTTCTGAAAGAGTTACCTAGGTTGCAACCAGATAGGGAGGTAGAGTTTTGTATTGAGAAGTACATGAATACGGCTTCGGTGTCGATTGCACCGTATTGTATGGCACCAAAGGAATTGAAGGAGTTAAAGACACAACTTCAAGAGTTGTTGGATCATGGTTTTATTCGTCATAGTGTTTCACTGTGGGGAGCACCGATATTGTTTGTGAAAAAAAAAGACGGCACGATGAGAATGTGCATTGATTATTGACAACTGAACAAGTTGACAATTAAGAACAAGTATCCTTTACCGAGGATTGATGATTTGTTTGATTAATTTCGGGGAGCTATGATGTTTTTCGAAATTGATCTACAGTCTGGATACTATCAGTTGAAGGTGAAGGACAAAGACGTACCGAAGACATCATTTCGCACACGCTATGGGCATTACGAGTTCTTACTGATGCCGTTTGGGTTGATAAATGTACCGACAGCTTTTATGGATATGATAAATCGGGTGTTTCATGAATTCCTGGATCAATTTGTGGTTGTGTTCATCGATGATATTCTTATGTACTCTCGTACTGAGGAGGATCACGATCAACACCTACGAATTGTGTTGCAAGTTCTGTTAGATAATAAGCTTTATGCCAAGCTGAGTAAGTGTGAGTTTTGGATCAAGCAAGTGGTTTTTCTTGGTCATGTTGTATCGGCTGAAGGTATTTGCGTTGATCCGCAGAAATTGAAGCTGTAGTGAATTGGAGGCATCCTAAGTCGGTGTCTGAAGTTCGTAGCTTCTTGGGTTTGGCAGGATATTATCAATGCTTCATGGATAGTTTTTTGAGAATTGCTGCTCCTTTGATGAAGTTGCAAAAGGATGTGAGTTTTGAGTGGACGGAGAGTAGACAACAAGCTTTTGACAACCTGAAGGAAGCTTTGATGTAAGCACTAATCTTGATTCAACCTGAGTTAGGGAAAGAGTTTATGGTATATAGCGATGCATCCTACATTTGTTTGGGGTGTGTGTTGATGCAGGAAGAAAGGGTTGTGGCTTATGCATCTAGTAAGTTGAAAGTGCACGAGCGCAATTATCCTACACACGACATAAAGCTTGTTGCGGTGGTGTTTTCTTTGAAGACCTAGCGTCACTATCTTTATGGTGAGAGGTGTACTATGTATACGGACCACAAGAGTTTGAAATATCTAATGTCGCAAAAAGTGTTGAATCTTAGGTAGCAGAGATGGTTAGAGTTGCTTAAAGATTATGATTTGACGATAGAGTATCATCCGAGAAATGCTCATGTTGTAGCTGACGCCTTGAGTAGAAAGGTGGTGGTAGAGTTGAGGGCAATGTTTGCTCGATTGAGTGTGATGCGTGATGGTGGTTTGTTAGCTGAGTTGCAAGTGAAACCATCATTGTTGCAGTGGATCAAGGAGAAGCAATTGTATGATGATTCATTGGTACCGCATATAAAAGATATTATGGATGGCAACCAAATGGATTTTTGTTTTAGTGAGGAAGGTGTTTTATGTTTTAAGGACTGGGTAGTGGTGCTGAAAGATGGGGAGTTACGACACACTATCTTGACTGAGGCACATTCAAGTCCTTTTGCGATGCATCTGGGAAGTACAAAGATGTATCAAGATTTGAAAAATGAGTATTTTTGGGCTGGTTTGAAAAAAAATATGGCAGAATTTGTTGCTCGCTGTATGGCATGTCATCATGTTAAAGCTGAGCATCCGTTTCCTTCTTGGTTGTTACAACCGTTGAAGATTTCAAAATGGATCTGGGAGAGAATCACCATGGATTTTCCGTCTCGTTTACCTTTAATGCCAATGAAGAAGAATTCTATTTGGGTGATTGTGGATAGGTTTACGAAGTGTGCGCATTTCTCGGCTGTGCATACGATGTATACTTTGGACAAGTTGACGGAGCTGTACATTGCGGAGGTTGTTAGATTGCATAGGGTGCCTAAGTCTATAGTATCGAATAGAGATCCGCGCTTTATAGCAAGGTTTTGGGAGTGTTTACATAAGGCTTTGGGTATGCGATTAAATTTCAGTGCCTCGTATCATCCTCAAACGGATGGTCAGTCTAAGCGCATTATCCAGGTGTTAGAAGATATGTTGCGGTGTTGCATCATTAATTTCCAAGGAACGTGGGAGAAGCAGTTACCTTTGGTGGAGTTTGCCTATAACAATAGCTATAAGGCCAGTATTCAAATGGCTCCGTATGAGGCTCTGTATGGTAGAAGGTGTCGCACGCCACTTTGTTAGGCAGAGGCGGGTGAGAAGTTTATTTCCTTGCCTGATGTGCTGAAAGACACAAATAAGAAGGTAAAGCTTATTAGTGATCGATTGAAGACGACTTCGAATCGGCAAAAGTCATTTGCTGACTTGAAGCGTAGGGAGATTGAGTTTGCGGTTGGTGATCGAGTGCTTTTTAAAGGTTTTACCTTAGAAGAAGGAGATGAGATTTGGACGGAAGGGTCATTTGAGTCCAAGGTTCATTGGGCCGTACGAGGTGTTAGAGTGTGTTGGTCCTGTTGCTTATAGGTCGAGGTTGCCTACTGAGTTGGAAAAGATACATGATGTTTTCCATGTGTCTATGCTACGGAGGTATAGATCGAATCCTTCGCATGTAATGCATGTTGAAGAGATTGAGTTGAATTCGGATTTGACATATGATGAGGAGCCGATGGAAGTTCTGGATTCTAGTACCAAGGTTCTTCTTGGCAAGACCATAGAGTTGGTCAAATTGTTGTAGCGACATTGTGGAGTTGAGGAAGCCACTTGGGAAAGTAAGGAGGACATAAGAAAGCAGTTTCCTTACTTTTTTGGCTAGGTAAATTTCGTGGACAAAATTTCTTAAGAGGGGGAGAGTTGTAATGCCCTAAATTTGGGCCTAGATGTTAGATGGATCGGTTAGACGATTCGGGAGAATCGGATAAGGCAATTCGAGTTAGTTTTGGGAATTAAATCTTCATAAATAATTTTTGGTTAAAGTAAAATATGGAAAATGCTAGAAAATATTTAATTGATATCCTAAAGGTTTTGGTAAATTCAATTTGAAGGGAATAAATCTGATTTTGGGACATTTTGGTCCAGCGACTAAAATGTAAAGTTTTCAAAACTATTTTTGGTGACTAAATCGTAAAATGGTCAAAACTTAGAATCTTTAAGGAGCTATTTGCCAAAACTTTTTCATCAGATTTTCCCATAATTTAGGCTATTTTAAAAGGGTTTTAATTGGTTTTAATAATAAAATAAAATAGGATTAATAAAAAGGATTTTTAGTTTTACAAATTATTTTCTTACGTAACTACTTTTCTCCCAACTTTCTAAGCAGCCAAACTGTGATTTTCACTCCAAAAATTCCAGGAATCAATCTCTTCTGATTTCCTTTTTGTTTTCTAATTGATTTCTTTAATTCCTATTACAAAGGCTACTTGGATTTCAATCAATCTTTGCCAATTAAGGGATAAATCAGCAATTAGAGGTATTTTTGTTTCACTCCTCTAATTAAAGGTTCTTTAATGAAATTCTCAAGTTCTTGATCTTTTTCTACTGATTTTTGTTATGCATTTATGATTTAATCAAGGTTTTAAGGATTAAATTGAGTTTTGATGAAGAAATTGGATGTATATTGTTTTGATTTGTTTTGTAATGAATCTAATGGATTTAGATCTATTATAAGATGTGTTTTAATGTTAAAAGAAGAGATTAATTAAAGGAATCCTGAAACTATGTGAATTGCTAATTTTTTAGGTTGTTTATAATTGGTTTTTGATGTGATCTTGGTTTTGTGGTGTTGCTGGAGGTATAAGGACATGTTTAGGATCTTTTGGATGTTAATTAATGTTGTTAAGATGTTATAATCAATAGGTTTTGACTGGGCTTTGTTTAGATGAGGTTTGGTGATGATTTCGGTTGTTTTAGAATTGCGTTTGATGGTTTTAAGTGAAGCGAAGTGTTGATTGTTGGTTGCTGGAAGTTAGAGATGCATGGAAGTGCATTGATCCTCTGTTTTTGTTTGGGAAAAGCAGGGGAGTTGAATCCTTTAGCTTTTGGAGAGGTCGAGGAAGCTTCAGAAGCTTGATCATGTCATGTATCGCAAGTGGAGCATTTGGTTGTCAGTAAGTGGAAATGCATTTTACTACTTTGAACAGGTTTGAAGATGGTTGTTGGGAGTATAGATTAAGTTTGAAATGCTTAACTAAGCTCGTAAGTAAGTATTGGTTAATCTCGCTCTCGATTTCGGTTTTAAAAAATACAATCTCATGCACATATTTTTGGTTTTGATTACTCACTGTAGTATGCATGTTTTAGAAATAGAAGATGTTGCAAATGATCATAAATGCTGATTATTGAGAATGGAAAATGATTTACGAAAATATTTTATGATTACTAGAATACATGCTGCAAACATTATGCATGCTTGTATAGTAGATTCCATGCATATAGGAGTTATATTTGGATTTTACACGTGTATAATCTTCTACCAAGCTGCTATGTCTGAGGAATTAATGTTTGAGTAGTTGTATGATGATTAGAAGTTGATTGGAGTAAGTTAGATGGAGCCAAAGTGTCACATGTTGGACCAAGAGGTCATTACAGGTCTGTCTGTACTAGTACGGGTCCTTAAGGATCGGTACACGGGGATCGGTATCAGCTCGATCTAGGAAAAATTGCCTTGCCATACCGATATGCCTAGGGACCGTATCGGTACATGTATCTGAATTTTGGGTTTGGTTTCGGTACAAGGGCAACAATACCAGTACGCCTCTTGGCTACTAGAATCCTTATTTTCGATGATAGCACACCCGTACCGATACGCTTGAAGACCGTATCATTACGCCTTTTTATTTTGCACCCATTGCGATATGGATGAGCCCCGTACCGGTACGCCAGCTGTTAATTCTGGTATTATGCTTCCCTGTAGTTTGAATCTTTACAATTTAGTCCATGTTTCTTGTTTATGCAATTAATTGTGTTTGGATGATTGTTTTAAGTTGAAATTTAACTTGATGGTATGAAATATGACTAATTGAGGTTTGGTAAATTTAATTTTGACAATGTCCGCTTAATTAACCAAAAATTACAATTTGGTCACTGGATTGTTAAATAGTGCAATTGGATGTCAATTCGACGCCAGATTGAGTTGAAACTTTCACCATAATCAGATTGATCACCTTAGGACTTAAATATGCATTTAGATAAGATAAAAGAAAAAATGGATCATTTCCCAAGTAAATTTTTTGGGTTTGTCTCGGTAAACCCTAATGTAGCTTGCCCAGTTCGGTCTTGCAACTAGACCCGGACAAGGGGGTTACAAGATCTAACTCCTCAGATCTTGCCTTATCATCAGTGGTGTAGCATATCAACCTCTATTTTTCAGATCATGCCTCTTCTTCAGAGCGTAGCTTGATCAACACTAACTCAGATCATGCCTCATCGTCATAGTTGTAGCTTGATCATAATCTAATCCTCGAATCATGCCTTTTCGTCAGAGTCATAGCTTGATCCAATCTAATCGCCCGATCATGTCTCACCGTCAGTGGCATAGCAAATCACCCATATTCAAACATATCTTCACTCAAACCTTTTTAACTTTCAATTTTAAATAAAGCAAGTGAATACTCAGTCTCAAACATTTTTCTTTTACTCTTGTAGGTTCTATCTTTTCGGAAAAAAAAAAGATGAAGTAGATGAGTCGACCAGATCCTGACTCTCTGTCGGTGGTGTAGTAGATTAATAGATGAGTTCTATTTCTCTAGAAGTTGGAAGATAGACCAGTTAGAGTTTGAAGAAAGGGTTGTGCCAGAAGGAGTGCTCTAGTTCGACCGAACAAAAATGATTACCTTTCACTTTTTGCTCTATTGTCGTTCACAACAATGAGAAAAGAGGGGAAGGTGTAGTAGCCATTTTCAGTCTGGGTAAATAAACTAAAAAATAATAAATCAATTTAAAAGTCCAAAAAAATAATATTAAAACCAAAATCCATTACTCAGTCCATTTTACAAAACCCAATTACCAAACGTTTAACCCAAATACTTATTTTGCATGAGCCAAATATTAAATCCAAATCAACCGGCCCAAAAAACAATTACCCAAATTTCATAACCAATTGAACCGGCCCAATTACCCGAAACCCAATGCCCACAAGATCTGAATCCATTGAGTCGACTACCCGATTTTACATACCCATTTACCCAGATATCCTGAAACCTAACCCTAACTTTCTAACCCCAGCCGCCACCCACCATGACCCTTGGTCTACTGGCCCTTCAACTCCAGAAACTTATGGAATCCATGACCGTTGGGTTGCCACGTCCAGGCCACATCGGCAGCCGCGTCACTGGCCATCCTGCCACTTCAGCGGCCACATTGATCAAAGGTCACCATATCACCATTGCTTCTCCCTCACATGCGCCCATCCGATCAAAACTCTCACTGGTCCCCTCCTCAGCTGTACCAGGTACATGCAAACAAAAACAAGGGCAAAACCCAGCAATGTTAGAAACCAAGCCAATCCCAGATTTTGTTTTTTTCATTTCTTTTAATCTTTGTAATATTCGGCTATAAAACTGAATCAATCTCACATGTAAACCCCAGACGGGGATATTAAAAAATAATCAATACAAAAGCAAAAATTCAAAAGCATCTGCTATTTTTTTTTATTTTGAATATAGAACAAAAATAAAAAGGGGTTTTAGAGTTTACCTTTGGGGGGTCGGTTCCCGTCGTCGGCCATCTTTTTCGTTGTTTGGGTTTTCAAACATCTTAGTATCAAGGGGTTTTAAACCCAGTTCGATTCCTATAAAATATAAGGTTTTTACTTCATTTTTTGGGATATTTGAGCGAAAGGAGGTTTTATTTGGAAAATCGGATTGTGGCTTTGGTTTTAGGAGAAAAAATGGAGTTTTCTGGTGTAGTTTTGAGGTTGCCAGTCACTGGCTAACGGTGATCGGTGTGGCGGTTAGTGGCGGAGCTTTGACGATTTCAGGAAAAATGAAGAACAAAGAGGTTTTTTTTTTAAAATTTAAGAGAATTTTAGGTTTTTTTTATAAAAAAAACAAGGCTTCGAATGTTTTATTGGTTTACTTTGGCTTTTATAGGCTGTGTCAAACGCAGAGTTTTGGCCATCCACGACCTGTGCGGTGACCCAGATCCGGGGAGGAATCCGCGCATTTTGGTCGAGGGGTGAATTAACATTATAGTCCCTCTATATTTTCCCTATTTTTATTTTAGCCACGGGTTAATACCCATTTTGGTCCTTTCCTGTTGTTTTCTGTTTTAATTTCAGACCTTTTAACTTCTAACCTTGGCCTCAAATTTTCGTTGTTTGCATTTTGATCCTTATATTATTTCTATTATTATTATATTGCATATATTTATATTATTACGTATGTGATGTTATATAATTATTTATTATATTTATATAGTATGGTATATATATATATATTAATCATATATTATATTTTATTATATATATTATTTTATTATTTATTACGTATTATGTTTACTTATTATAGAGTATGTTATGTACATATTAAGTATACATTATTGTGTATTAATTATATAATGTATATCTTATTATATACCACATATTCATTATGTATCACTATTATATATATTATAGTATTATCTTATTAATATTATATGTCATATAATTATAACGTTTATATATATTATCCATATATTGTTTATTTTCTTGTTCGAACCGGCCTTACGGTGACCCGAAACGGGGGATGACCCGTATTATTTATGGCCCGTTTAGTGTAGCCAACTAACATCTAACATTTAATTTCAGCCATTTAATTTCCGTAATTTACTTTTTCGCATTTAATTTTCGTCATTTACTTTCCGCAATTTAAATTATGCTCTTTAATTTCCGCATTTATTTTACGCGCTTTATCTTTTTGCTCGATCCAGTCATTTTTCTGGATCTTTTATTTTTTGCATTTATTTATCTTGTTCGAGCATTTATTTTCAGCATTTATCTTTATTGTCTTTATTTACCCTTTTTTGTGACATGCATTTTCTTGACATTCATTAAACTCTTAATTTTATTGCATATTCACATTGTTAATTAATTAATCTAAATATTAAAAAGAGATATTTATTAACTCGATTATTTTGGTCTTAATCTTGGCTTAATGGATATAGACCAAATATTTGAATTAATTCTTATTGTCTGAAGGCAAATATTAAAAAAGGTAAAATTTTGACAACTCATAACATCATTTTTAACTGTTTGCATCATGCATAAAGGTGATGTACATGATTCAAACTGTAAATTAACACGATAGTCGGTCTTATTTAATATCAGTTTAATCTACGGTCTAATGTATAGTTACCCTTATTAATTAAACGGATAATTAATTCAAACCCACTAAATTGTTAAAGCCCGTTCAATTAAAGTTTATATTCGATTAAGAACAGTTAATTAAATCCAATTTTAAATTTCAATAATTTCAATAGATTAAAAGCAATATATAATTTGGTACCGATTTTCGAGCTTGATAGGGGTGCTAGTCCTTCCCCACACGTAACCAACTCCCGAACCCATTTTCAAAAGATTCTATGGTTTTATAGTGCCCGACCTACCTTAGTGGCCGGCGGCGACTCGAACTCTTCACTTTCAAAACAAAATAAGTTTTTAAAACCAAATTCCCCAATCTTCAAAACTTTTCAAAAAATAACAAAAAAATTCAAGAAACAAAAAAAACATTTTTCATTCTAGTGATCCCAAATAATGAATTTTCAAAAATGAAGAGGTCGCTACAGACACTTCATGTGGTCATTTATTGAACAATGGATAGATTCTTCAAAGTAATGTTTTGCATGTGATGCTTGCTCTCAAAGCAAATTAATTATTTGACTATCACCAACTAAGATAGATTATGAATCTATTAGTTTTCTAGAACGGATACAGGGTGATATATATGGGCATATACACCCTTTTTGTGGACCATTTCGATATTTTATGGTTTTAATTGATGCATCGACTAGATGGTCATATGTATCCCTGTTATCAACCCGCAACTTGGCATTTGCCAGGTTACTTGCTCAGTTGATAAAATTACGAGAACATTTTCTAGATTACCTTATAAAGATAATTTGTCTTGATAATACTGGTGAACTTCCATTTTACATGCATCATCATTAATTCGCATCAAGCTAATAAATTATCATAAGTTCTTTCCATTACAAATGATTTTTGGTCAAGAACCAAATATTTCTCATCTTAGAATTTTTGGGTGTGCGATATATGTTCTAATTGCTCCACCACAACGCACAAAGATGGGTCCTCAAAAGAGGTTGAGAACATATGTCGGATTCAAATTCTACTTGATAATTAAATATCTCGAGTTTTTGACGGGGAATTTATTTACAGCTCGATTTGCTGACTATCATTTTAGTTAGTCAGTTTTCCCAACATTAGGGGGAGAAAATAAATAGTTGAGAAAAGAAATAAGTTGGAATGAATTATCATTATCTCATTTTGATCCATATACTCAATAATGTGAACTATAAGTTCAAAGGATAATTCATTTATAAAACTTAGCAAATAAATTGCCAGATGATTTTGTTGACACTAAAAGAGTGACTAAGTCACATATACCAGCTATGAATACTCTGATTAAATTTGATGTCCCAGAAGGACAACTCTAGTTGCTACTGAGTCTAACTCACGCCTAAAGCGTGGTGGAAAAGTAGGTTCCAAAGATAAAAATCCTCAAAAAAGGGAGCTAGATCTTATGATGGTCTCATCAAAGAATCAACAAATTATGAAAATCTCTAGAAGAGATTAAAAGGTCTCCATCAGAGACATTAGATATGACTCAAGTACTTGATAATAAAGAGATCTCAATAAACCATGTCATGTCTGGTAATAAATGGATCCGAAATCAAATCAACGTCGATAATACATTCACATGCAATATAGCACTAGAGATTTTGATGTGGTTCATGAACAATTATCAATTAGAAAATCTAAACAAGGAAATGATTGGCCAAAATTGAAAGAGGCAATTGAAGCAAAACTAAAATCAAAATAGATGTATTTGTTATATATAAATGAGTCTCTGTGAGAAATAGAAATGAAAAGGGAAAAATAGCGAGATATAAAGCTTGTTTGGTTGCACAAGGGTTCTTACAATGACCTAGATTCGATTATAAGGAAGCATACTCCTCGGTGGTGGATACAACTACTTTTAATTTTTTATTAGTTTGGCAATAAAATAAAGACTTAGTTTCTGCCTAATGGATGTTGTTACATCCTATTTGTATGAGCCTCTTGATAATAACATTTACATAAAATTTCCGAAAGGATTTAGACTATAGAAGCAGATAATGCAAGTTCTTGAGAATGTTATTCAATCAAATTTAACATATCTCTTTATAGATTAAAACAATTTAGGTGCATGTTGTGCAATCACCTAAGTGAATACTTATCAGCGAAAGGCTATAAGAATGATTCAATTTCCCCGATCATTTTTATTAAGAGGTTTAGCTCTGAATTTGTTATTATTGTTGCGTATGTTGACGATTTGAATATCATTGGGACTCTTGAAGAGATCTCCCTGAAAATGAAATCCTTGTGCATCAATCGACATACATAGAAAATGTTTAAAGAGACTTTACATGCATAACGCACATCCGTTGAGCACCCATATGATTGCTAGGTCACTTAATGTAAACATAGATTCATTCCGCCCTCAAGAAAATGGTGAGAATATTCTTGCTCCAAAACATCATATCTTAATTCGTCTGGAAGCATTAGATCTTAGTTGGTCCAAAAGTATTGTCTAAGTGCTATGAGACCATTACCTTTAGATCTTTCAAAACTTGATGCCTCTTCGATCATGTAAATAATTGTTATGCACGAGGCTAAGCCAAAAATGTGTTTGGCTAAACATATCGAGAAGATATGTAAAATGCTTTCACAAGATAAGATGCAAGCTATCTTGTGCGGAGATAATGCAAAATTTATATCTCAATCGAAAGGTGGATACATCAAATGTGACAAAACAAAACATATTTCTTCAAAGTTTCATCCCCCATGATCTTCAAAAGAATGGTATTCGATGAATCCTTTCACAATAATTTGGAAGATTTATCCACTAGTGCATACTCTGCTTCAATATTTGAAGATTGTATTTAAGATTGAATTAGTAATATTCAAAATCTTATGTGATGATTTCATGAGGGGGAGTAAATACGCGTTGTACTCTTTTTCCCTTAACCGAGGTTTTGTCCCAATGGGTTTTCCTGGTAAGGTTTTTAATGAGGCAATATGTTATGCGTATCAAATATGTGAGTACTCTTTTTCTTTTACTAAGAAATTTTTTCCACAGGGTTTTATCTTAGTATGGTTTTAATGTGGCACATTATCTTCATGGATATCCAAGGGGAGTATTATGAATATCTTTATTTATGGTGGGTATCCATATATTAAATGAGACTGTAATGTACTTTATTATTAGGGTTTAATACCCATTGGAATTAGGGTTTCCATCTCATACCTATAAATATAGAGTTTGGAGAAAGCATTGTACACAACCCTACTTTGAGAATATAATACAAGTCTCTCTCTTTGTCTCTCATCTTGTTCGTCTATTTTGTTCTTGCTAACCACATTAGTTAAAGGAAGTGGTTAGGTTGATTGAAATGAAAAACGAGAAAGAAAACTTTGAAAGCAGCAGTTTTAATGTTGTAAGACCAAATATTTAATTAAGTGGGATGAATCAAAGTTTGAATAGGAAATAGGGAATGCATGACCCATATGAATAGCCTAATTCTAAATGTCAAGTGGTACTTCGTTGCTTTTCCCCTAGGATGTTTGACAAAAAGAAAATAGCCTAGTTTTGATGAAGATTTTCAAATTTTTTAATATTTTATAAATATTTTCAAATTTTAATTTTTAATAACTTATAATTTATTATTTCTAGATTCGTATATTTTTGATTTTATAATTTATATATATTTTTAGATTTTTTAATAATATTTTAATTTTTAGTAATATTTTAATATTATTTTATAAATGTTTTATTCATTTTATTTTTTTGTTATTTGAATATTTTAAAATTTTAATATTTTTTAGATTCATATTTTTTTTCTAAAAATCAATTTTATCATCAAACTCAACTAGAAAATCAATTTTACCCTCAAACTCGGTTTAAAAAAATTCAATTTCCCCTCTTCCACATCATCTTCATACATAGACTGCTACATCGGCACTGTTAACCATCACTTCAGCATCGTTGACCACCATGTTTGTGCCATAACGGTTAACGTTTTCTTTCGTCGGTCAAGGAGCAACAATAATGCAATTGGATTAGTTCATGAATTGAATTGATGTAAGAAAAAGAGGGACCAAATCGATAATTCTAGACTGTTATTGGGGTAAAAGTAGACCTTAAGCTAAAAATGATTTTATCAATGTATAAATATAATAATTTAAAATTTTTAATATTTTCATGGGACTATAGCTCCACTAGTCCTTAGTTAATTCCAATGGTATCCACTAAGGGCAACTCTAGAATATGTTGCTCCATTAGGGGCGGTAACGTGGCGGGTTGGGCACGATTTTGCATTCTCCACTCTGTTCCTAACATTTGCGGGCACGGTTTTGGGAAATCTCCATTAAACATTTCGGGAATTTTTTCGTCCTCATTCTTATCCCTTACAGATCCCCTCAGTTTTCAGTTAATCTCCATACTAAAAAATAAACAAAACTTAATATATTAAAAGAAACATCCAACATTAAATCTCCAAAATTACAAACATAAATGGTAATTTTATTTTTCCCAACAAAAAATAAATCATTTCAAAACTATAAAACATTACTAAAATATTAACTATTGAAACATAACAGTCTGAACTACGTTTCAAAGAAAATATGTAACTAATAATCTACAGTTTCAAATCATGATCATTTTGTTCTAAAAGGAACTAGATTCAATAAACTTTCCAACCATATAAATTACCTCTTCTAATTTTACTCATATGATTTATGTCGAATTTATGAAGTCATTACCATTATTGTTTTTGGAAACAATCTGTTGTCTTTTATTCTAACCTTTGCTCGCTTGAAAATTAATAACTCTTAATATATAACTAGAAATCGAGAATCATGTGTTTTAAACAAATCTAGACTTTCGTATGATTATAGAAATATAAGCTTTACTTCCTGATTTATTTGGTTATTTTTCAAACTCACCGCTTAAACTATTTTCTAAGTAATCTGCTGCCAAGTTTTTATGAGCTTTCAACATTCAAATATTCATACATTTTAAAATACATATCAAAATCAATCTGTGACGACCCGGATTTCAGAATATGAGGGTTGGGCCTCAAGTTTTGGGCCAAAAAAAGGCCTTGGGTGGGGGCTTGTGTGTCTTGAATATGAAGGGTAGAAGGGTATTTTACCACCCAAGGGTTGAAAAAGAGGGGAAAAGAAAGTTATTTCTCTACAAATCATGAGCTCATGTTGTTCCCTTTTCCTCTCCCTCTTTTCATTTCTATACCATTGAGAGTTTGAAGTAAAAGCAAGGATTTTGGTCTTGGATGAAAGATAAAATTATCAGCCTTAAAGGATTTATCCTTAAAGGTAAAAATGGTTGAGTTTGGTGATGGATGAAAATCTTGAGGTTTTGAGGGGGGTTGATGGAGACGTACGGGAATGGATATCTACATCTTGCTTTCATTATTATAAACCCCTCTTAGTCATCTTAATTGTTTTACAACAGTGTTGTGACTTGTTTTACAACAATTGTTGTTGTTAAAGAGCTTGGAAAACACTCTAAGAGCCTAGGGAAGAAGAAGGTCTGAGTTTAAGGTTGAAGAGGAGTTTTCTAGCTTGGTAGAAAGGTTAGTACACTTCTAATTCCTTGTTTCCTGTATATCATAAAGATGATTGCTTTGTATGCCATTTTGATGATTTAAGTATGCTTGATCTTGTTGGGTGTTAATGGCAAAATCTAAAGTTGGTGTTAATAACTTGTAAAATTGATAGAAAACGACCTTAAACATTCCCCGTAACTTGTAGGCTTGATTATGGGGTCATCTATATTGATTCGAGTGGGTTAGATATGATTTTTGAACCCCAGAATGGAAATTTGGGTTCGCGTACCGGTACAGGGTAGTTCAGTACCGATACCCCTATCTAGAAAAGGAGTCGAGTTTTGAAGGGCATACCGATATGGCTTCCCGAGTAACGGTACCCCTAGCTTATATACAATTCCAATATCATTTTTGTGTACTAGTACGCTTGGGGCGTATCGGTACCCACTGTTACATTGCCTGAGAAAGGCTATTGCGTACAAGTATGGGTAGATGAGGGTACCGGTACGGGGCAATTCATGTACTGATACCTAATACTGATACAGAGATTGACATATCTGTACTCCTTGGGGATTTATTTCTTTCAAACCTAAAACGAGTATCGGTACCCATAGAGGAGTACCGGTGCCTATAGGGGAGTACTGATACCCATATAGGAGTACCAATACTCACTGGGCAATCTACCTAAGAAATTTAAGGTTTCGTTTGGGGGTACCATAATTTGAGGTAAAGGTCTCAATAGGTCCCTAGAGGTATGAAATGAGTTGTAAAACTGAGAAAATGAATGTCCAACCCCGTATGTGAATAAATAAGAATAAAAGAAGGCTTAACGTGAATAAACCTTATAATGGTTAAAGTTGTTGATGTATTGTTATGGGAATGTTGAGTCTTGCCGTGTGCGCACTTGAATTAATGGGATCCAGATACCCAAGAAATTTGTTGCAACACTGTGGTAAGTTAAGGGCATAGAGGTTACTGATGCTATGTGACCCGGGCCTTATTCGTATGTGCTCGAGGGAAAATTTCAAGCAGGGTGTATGTTTCGATGCTGCGTGACCCAGCCTCCCCCAGGGTGTATGATCAGATGCTGTGTGTCCTGACCTCACCTGGAGTGTACGTACCGATGCTATGTCACCGATCTCACTCCTATG
This sequence comes from Hibiscus mutabilis, assembly GCA_019671005.1. Lineage (NCBI taxonomy): Eukaryota > Viridiplantae > Streptophyta > Magnoliopsida > Malvales > Malvaceae > Hibiscus > Hibiscus mutabilis. The sequence goes on from CM033729.1 coordinate 23,056,745, forward strand.
TGGTATGGTATAGTATGTGGGCCTGGTGAGCCCTTAAATTGTTTGACAATTGATTTGATGGTTGACCATGTTGATCCTATGTGTTTAGGCGATCAGAGTAGCACCACTTGATAGTCATACTTACTTAATCATTGTTGACTACATGCTTATGTTTATGATCTGCATGAAGCATAGTAGAAAAGATGTGTATCCACTGAGCTTTTGAGCTCAGCGTTTGGAATTTTTATTTCCTTAGGTCTTTAGGTTGCTGCATACTTGCAAGGAGTCATCGGAGTATGACTTCAGTACACCGATAAACGAAGAGTACAATTCTAGATTTGTAGGGGTGATGTATTCATAAGACCCTTATGTTTTGTAATCTGTAACTCGTATTGATTTATTTCCATATCGAATGTTTTAAATTATTATATTTTAAATTGAAGCTCCAAAGTAACGCATGTATTTATATAACTCTTTTTAAATTAATATGGTTTATGAACTATGGATTTGGGCTAAACTCGCTCAAAATTTTTATATATGGGTTTGGGCTTGAGGCCCAATGGGACACCAGGTTTAGAGTGTTACATTTAGTGGTATCAGAGCCAGGTTTAGCCGGTTCTAGCAATCCCCAGGTAGTAGAGTCATAAAAAGAGGTGTCTAGTGAATACATGCCCGCAAATCGAAGTCGTACTCATATTAACGCTGAATATTCGATGGAGTAACCTTATTTGTTATCTGTGCAGTTTGAACATGCCTAGAAGAGCTCATGATCTAGAGGAGAGTTAGGGCTATAGAGAGGAGAGCTTTGATGAGGATTTTATCCTAGAGACCGATGAGAGGCCAGGGAGTGAGGGCTGCCAAGAAGCCAATTACTTCTCCCATCTATATAGGGCGCTTGATCGGATAGTGAGTACTATCCTAAGAGCTCCTGCTACCTCTCGAGAGGCCCCAATTGGGAGGCTTCGTAGATATGGTGCAACTGATTTCTTGGGGTCGAGACATGATAATCAAATCAGTGTGTTCTTTCTCTTTTGAAGGAGAATGCTCGTGAGTGGTGAGAGATGGTAGAGTTGGGTTGGTATCCTAATCGGCCCACTTGGGATAATTTTCTTGATGAGTTTGAGAAGCAGTATGTTGGGGAAGCTGACATGGATAGTCTGCGATATCAGTTTACCCATCTGGCGCAAGGAAATTGACCAATTTATGAGTATGAACAAGAGTTCCTACAGCTGAGTAGGTATGCTCCAGAACTTTTTGCCACAGAGAAGATGAAATGCAAGTGGCTTAGGAAACGGTTGTAGAAGAAAATACATACATTTTTGACTGCGAAACCACCAAAGGTGTTCTCTGATTTGGCCGCTATTGCCAAGTCCCTCAAGCAAGTGCAAGGGTTGACGTATAGTTGAGCTGGGGGCAATGTCAATCCGAGTGGAGGGAGTTATTCCCACTTTAATCAGTCTCAGTTCTTTTCAAGGAGGAATCGAGGAAATTAGAATCAGAAAGGTGGAAAACTCAACGAGTCAGGAAGGTCCAATCGCAGGTTTGCATCTACAGGGCGTAGGAGGCCTAAATCTTCTTATTCTATGAGTTCTAGAGGCTCATCTAGAGGATCTTATGCACCAGTATGGGCGCAAGCACCATAGAGAGTGTTACAACAGTGCCAAGGTATGTTATGGGTGTGGATCACCATACCACTTTGTGAGAGACTATCCTGAGGCTTTGGATGCTAACCCAGCTCAAAATTAGAGGAACTCTTTCACAGCACAGAGGGGTCACAGTTTTACTAGAGGAGGGGCGAGTCATGTGATGAGACATTAGAGTGGTGGTACCTTCCAATCGACGACAAGGGCTCCTGCGATACAGTATGCAATCAAGGCACATGAGGACTGTGAGGCTACTGATGTTATCTCAAGTATGTTCACCTTATTTTTTGTTCCTATTGTTGCTCTTGTGGATTCAGGGTTTACCCATTCCTACATCCGTAGTGGGATATCAGAACTGTGGGGCATACCTAACGAAGACCTTGAGGTGGGAGTCAGTGTGACTAGCTCGTTGGGGTATGATGAGCTAGTTGATATGGTATATAGGTGGTGTCCTATAGAGGTTTAAGGTTTAGTGTTTCATAGGGATTTGATGGTGCTACCATTTTAGGAGTTTAACGCCATCTTGGGGATGGATTGGCTTTTCGAGCACGATGCAAGTTTGGGTTGTATGACCAAGAGTTTGAAACTCCGTGTTTCGAATGGGTCTCGTGTGATGGTTAGAAGTGAAAGAAATCCTTGTTTTTCAAATGTAGTGTCAACTTTAATGGCTCAGAAGTTGATTCAACAAGATTGTGAAGTATTCATAGCTCATGTGATGGATACCAGAGTTGAGAGTCCGATGTTAGAGAATCTTCGTATGGTTGGGCAGTTTACTAATGTGTTCCTTGAAGAGCTACCCAGATTACCCCCTGATCGAGTGTTAGAGTTCAAGATCGAGGTGATGCCCAAAACGGTACCTGTGTTAATAGCACCGTATCGTATGGCACCCACCGAGTTGAGAGAGTTGAAAGGTCAGATTCAAGAGTTGTTGGAGAGAGGCTTTCTCCGACCGAGTATCTCACCTTGGGGTGCACCAGTCGTATTTGTTAAGAAAAAGGATGGGTCAATGAGGATTTGTATTGACTATTGACACCTTAATAAGGTAACGGTGAATAACCGTTATCCCCTCCCAAAGATTGAGGATCTGTTTGACCAGTTGAGAGGTGCTTGTGTGTTCTCAAATATTGATTTGAGATCGGGCTACTACCAGTTGAAGGTGGTAGAAGAGGATGTCCAAAAGACCGCTTTTAGGACACGGTATAGACATTATGAGTTCTTGGTAATGCAATTTGGGCTTACCAATGCGCCTGCAGCTTTTATGGATCTAATGAACCGGATTTTCTAGCCTTATCTAGACCAGTTTGTTGTGGTTTTCATAGATGACATCTTAATGTACTCGCGCTCAGAGGAGGAGCATGATTACTATCTGCGAGTTGTCTTTCAGACCCTAAAAGATAGAAAGCTTTACGCCAAGTTCAATAAGTGTGAGTTTTGGCTTTCGGAGGTTGCGTTTTTGGGCCACATTGTCTATAAGGATGGGATCTGTTTTGACTCTGAGAAAATCCAAGTGGTGGTTGAGTGGAAACCCCCTTGGAATATCTCGGAGGTCCGTAGTTTCCTTGGACTTGCCGCGTATTATAGGCGGTTTGTCAAAGGCTTCTCGACCATAGCAGCGCCTATGACCAAGGTCTTGCAAAAGGGAGTCCCTTTCGAGTGGAATAAGATGAGACAACAAAGTTTCGAACAGTTGAAGGCGTACCTTACAAAGGCCCAGGTGTTGATGCAACCCGAGTTGGGAAAAGATTACGTAGTTTTTAGTGATGCCTCGTTGTGTGGGTTAGGTTGTATTCTGATGCAAGAAGGTAAGATTGTGGCTTATGCCTCGAGGCAGCTTAAACCCAATGAGAGGAATTACCCCACACATGATTTGGAATTGGCGGCAATTATGTTCGCCTTAAAATTTTGGAGGCAGTACCTCTATGGGGAGAAATGTTATGTCTATACAAATCATAAAAACTTGAAGTATCTTCTCACTCAAAAAGAGCTGAATCTGAGGCAAAGGAAATGGATTGAGTTGTTGAAGGATTATAACTGTATCATAGAGTATCATCCAGGTAAAGCCAATGTGGTGGCCGATGCCTTGAGCTGGAAGTATATGTCGGACTTGAGGGTGCTGTTCGCTCAGTTAAGGATGACCAAGGACGGAGGGCTGCTAGCCAAACTTTGAGTGGAACCTACCTTGATACAAGAGATAAAAGGAATGCAAGTTATGGATGAGGACCTGGTGGCCAAGATTGAATTACTTTAAAGAGGTAAGAAACCTGACTTCGAGGTACAAGATGGTAGATTCTTGTATTTTAAGGGTCGACTATGTGTTCTAGCATTAAAGGATCTTCGGGACTATATTTTAAAAGAGGCACACCGTAGCTCGTATACCGTGCATCCTGGGAGTAACAAAATGTACCAAGATCTTCGTTTCTTCTATTGGTTACCAAGCATGAAAAGAGATATATCCGAATTCGCGACTAAGTGTCTTTTGTGTTAGCAGGTAAAGGCGGATCATTAGGTTCCTCGGGCTTGCTTTAGTCTATCCAGATTCCTCAATGGAAGTGGGATAGAGTGACAATGGATTTTGTTACGGGTTTGCCATTGACCTAGAGAAAGCATGATGTGATTTGGGTGATTGTGGATCGTTTGACCAAGACTTCTCACTTCTTACCTGTACGCATGGATTTTACCCTTAAACGGTTGGCTAGATTGTACATCAAGGAGATTGTAAGACTTCATGGAGTACCATCATCGATTATATCTGATAGGGACCCTCGTTTCACCACTAGGCTTTGGAGGAAGATCCATGAGGCGTTGGATACCATGCCGCATTTCAGTACAACTTTTCATCCTCAGACCGATGGTCAATCTGAGCGTGTTATCTAGATCTTAGAAGATATGCTCCAGTGTTGTATTATAGATTTTGACAAGAGTTGGGAGGAGCAGTTACCGCTGGTTGAGTTTGCCTACAACAACAGTTTTCAGTCAAGTATCAAAGTAGCTCCTTTCGAGGCCTTGTATGGACGTAAGTGTAGAACTCCTCTTTGTTAGACGGAGCTTAATGAGAGGAAGATTGTGGGGTCAGAATTGATTAAACAAACCGAGGAAAATGTTCAGATTATTAAAGAGAGGTTACAAGCGGCTTTTGATCGTCAAAAGGCTTACGCGGATCGGAAGAGCAACCAGATCGAATTTGAAGTCGGTAATAAGGTTTTCCTCAAAGTGTCACTGTGGAAGAGAGTCATCCACTTTGGGTAGAAGGGTAAGTTGAGCCCGAGATTTATTGGACCCTACGAGATCATTAAAAAAGTTGGACCTGTAGCTTACCGGTTAGCCCTGCCACTAGAGTTAGCGAGTATCCATAATGTGTTCCACGTATCGATGTTGAGGTGATATCGTTCGGATCCTTCATATGTGGTTTTGTTTGAAGAAATCTAGATTAGACCCGACTTGACGTATGAAGAGGAACCAATAAGAGTGCTTGACAGAGGGGTTAAGGAGCTTCATAACAAGTGCATACCCTTAGTGAAAATGTTATAGAGAAACCACAGAGTCAAAGAAGCCACGTGGAAAGTTGAGAAGGACATAGAACTGCTTTACCCACACCTGTTTCCTAAAGGTAAATTTTGAGGACAAAATTACTTAAAGGAGGGGAGAGTTGTGACGACCCAGAGTTTAGAATCCGAGGGTCGAGTTAACCTAAGTGTTGGGCCTCGAGTTTTGGGACAAAAATAAGACCTTGGGTGTTTTATCGGGTTCTTTTTAGTCTTGGGCTTGGGTGGGGGCATGTGTGTCTTGATTGTGAAGGGTAGACAAGAGGGGGGAAATAGAGTTATTTCTCTATAGAGCATGAGCTCATGTTGTTCCCTCTCCTCTCCCTCTTTTCATTTCTATACTATTAAGAGTTTGAAGTAAAAGCAAGGATTTTGGTCTTGGTCAAGTTGGAGTTTCGTAACATGGGTGAAAGATAAAATTACCAGCATTAAAGGATCTATCCTTAGAGGTAAAAATGGTTGAGTTTGGTGATGGATGAAAATCTTAAGGTTTTGAGGGGGGTTGATGGAGATGTACGGGAATGGATATCTAAATCTTGTTTTCGTTGTTATAAACTCCTCTTAGTCATCTTAAATGTTTTACAATAGTGTTGTGACTTGTTTTACAACAATTGTTGTTGTTAAAGAGGTTGGATAACACTCTAAGGGCCTAGGGAAGAAAAAGGTCTGAGTTGAAGAGGCGTTTTCTAGCTTGGTAGGAAGGCTAGTACACTTCGAATTCCTTGTTTCCTGTATATCATAAAGATGATTGCTTTGTATGCCATTTTGACGATTTAAATATGCTTGAATGATCGTGTTTTTAATAGCAAAATCTAAAGTTAGTGTTAATAACTTGTAAAATTGATCGAAACCGACCTTAAACATTCCCCGTAACTTGTAGGCTTGATTATGGGGTCAACTATATTTATTTGAGTGAGTTAGATATGATTTTAAAACCCCTGACTTAGAAATTTAGGTTCACGTACCAGTACATGGCAGTTCAGTATCGGTACCCCTATCTAGAAAAGGAGTCAAGTTTTGAAAGGCGTACCGGTACAACTTTTTGAGTATAGGTACCCCTAGCTTAAATACAATTCCAGTAGTGTTTTTGTCTACGGTACGCTTGAGGCGTATCAGTACCCACTGTTACATTGCCTGAGGAAGGCTGTCCCGTACTGGTACAGGTAAAGGAGGGCATCAGTATGAGTGGGAATTAGTATAGAGCGATTCACGTAGTGATATCCAATACTGATACAGAGATGGGCGTATCGGTAGACCTTGGGGATTTATTTCTTTCGAACCTAAAACGAGTATCGATACAAATAGAAGAGTACTGGTACCTATAGGGGAGTATCGATACCCATATAAGAGTACCAGTACTCACTAGGCAATCTGCCTAAGAAATTTGAGGTTTCGTTTAGGGGTTCCATAATTCGAGGTAAAGGTCCCAATGGGTCCCCTAGAGGTATAAAATGAGTTGTAAAATTGAGAAAACAAATTTCCAACCCCGTATGTGAATAAATAATAATAAATATAATGGTTAAAGTTGTTGATGTATTGTTATGGGAATGTTGAGTCCTGTTGTGTGTGCATTTGAATTGATGGGATCAGAATACTCAAGAAATGTGTTGCAACACTGTGGTAAGTTAAGGGGATGGAGGTTACCGATGCTATATAACTCGGGCCTCATCCGAATGTGCTCAAGGGATGATTTCGAGCAGGGTGTATGTTCCAATGCTACGTGACCCGGCTTCACCCAGGGTGTATGATCCGATGCTGCGTGACCCAGCCTCACCCATAGTGTACGTACCAATGCTATGTGACCCGGCCTCACTCCTATGTGGTATGGTATAGTCTGTGGGCCTGGTGAGCCTTTAAATTGTTTGATAATTGACTTGATATTCACACTTGCTTAATCAATGTTGACTACATACTTATGTTTATGATCTGCATGAAGAATAGTAGAATAGAGGTGTATCGATTGAGCTTTCAAGCTCAGCGTTTGGAATTGTTATTTCCTTATGCAGGTCTTTAGGTTGCTACGTACTTGCAAGGAGCCATCGGAGTAGGACTTCAGTACATCGATATGCGAAGAGTACTGTACTAGATTTGTAGAGGCGATGTATCCATATGACCCTTATGTTTTGTAATTTGTAACTTGTATTGATTTATTTCCATATCGAATGTTTTAAATTATTATGTTTTAAACTAGAGCTTCAAAGTAATGCTTGAATATTTGTATAACTCTTTTCAAATTAATATGGTTTATAAACTATGGATTTGGGCTAAACTACTTGAAATTTTTATATATGGGTTTGGGCTTGAGGCACAATGTGACACTAGGTTTAGGGTGTTACACAATCAACATGTATTTTAAACAAAACTAGATTGAATCATGTTTACAACGATGTATATACCACTTTCCAATTATTTTTATGAAATTTATGGAGAATTTTCGAACTTACTCCAACCGGCTATACTTAGGTCATGGTAGATTATATTTTTTGTTGAAAATGGGTAAATTACTCATATGTCCATCCAACTTTGTAGAATATTAGGATGTCTGCAAATTTTTTCAATGATCCCACGATGATTTATACATGTATGGTTCGATTATCCCTATGGTTCAAATATAGAAATCCCCTTCCTCATCCCAATTTGAGCTTCGATAATAAAACTTCCCCTATCCTTGTCCCCGTGGGTAAAGATTTCAATTATTCCCCATTCCAGTCGGTTCAGATCCTTATAGTTTTCGATTATTCCCCATACTAGTCGGTTCAAATCCTTATAGTTTTTGGTTATTCTCTCACCCAATTGCCACCCTTATACTCCAACACCAAGGGAAAGCCTGTTTTCCTTTAGGTCTGGTATGTATATAATTTTTCCTATATTTCTTTTTCAATGACTTAATACTTCAATTTAAAGAATCTAAATTTATATCAAGTGTTAATTAAATCAGTTTTTGCGATTACAGCTTTGTGTTGATGTTGTCTAATTGATGGAGTTGGCGTGGTAAACTATGTTTTAGGAAATGAAGAATGTTGCATTGGTGGCTTGGACGAGGTTCTTCTCAGTAAGGCTACAAGTTTTTGACGTTCCCCCGTCGGTGGTTAGTGATATACCTGAATAAGATGAGAAAGGCTTATGTGTGTTTGGCGAAACAAAGAATATTCTATGTGCTTCATTTGCATCCACTTTTAATTTTAGCCATCAATTTCACTCATCTAATGATCATAAATTAATGTAAAACTAATTGAGTTTTATATACTGTAGTTGGTTCCTACCCCATATATATATAGTAATGAAGTAAGTTTGAAATTGAGAAATCTTATTAATAATAATAATATTAGGAGATTGAATTAATCTCTCCTAACAATCTACTATTGTAACTCAGTTGGGTAGAGCATATTGTCACACGACTAGAGTCTGACTAGCTGAACTCTGCGGTCTTAGTCAATGATCTTAAGTCTTTCGACTAAATCAGCCTTTAAATACTAAGCAAAAGTGCTTAGAACGAGCAGAAGCTTATAGCAAGGAAGAAATAGAAAGAACAACGAAGAAGTATATGGAGAATGAAATAATTCTATATTACTAAAGAAGAGATTGAAATAATTTCTGAATGAATAAAATGAGTGAGGGTGAGCCACTATTTATAGGCAAACCCTCTTACATCTAACGGTCAAGAATGACTCAATCCATGGGCTAAAAATTGTCCCTTGATTCTTGTTCTCTAACTATGGAAACTCTATCCATATATTACAAAGATACCTAAAGTATTGGGAAGAATCACTCCCCAATCATATCTATTCTATCATGATTGTTGCTCTCATGTTGGCAAAGATACTTTCAATAAGTGTCTTGGTGAACAAGATGAGCTTCATCAAAGGTATGGACTCTCTTGGGCGGATGGGCATTTGATAGGCCCAACAGCTTGGCTAAAACCTCATGGGCAGCATGGTGGGTGTTGATTTAGGTCCCCTAGTCTTGGGTAGCTCGGAGGGTGCTCGTTTGGTCCCCTTAATGTGCATAGAGAGTGTTGTCTCAGGCTCCATGGACTTGGGCAACTCAGAAGGTGCTCGCTTGGGTCTCTTGGTGTGCATAGGGGGTGCTGACTTGACGCCCTTGGTCTGGTACAATACGTGGTGTGCTTATTTGGGCACCTTGGTATGCTCTGTCTTGGTCATGGGCTGGTGGTTTGTGACATTCTCCCCCACTGGATCTAATGATGTCCTTATCGCTTGTTGGTGGTAAAACTTGACAACTTTGTCCTCTAACAACCATAGATTATTGGCGAGTTCCCAACTACCCTTAGTTTTAGGGTGTCCCTTCCAAAGCACAAGGTATTCATGCCTTAGACTATGAGCTGGTCCTCATGTCAGTCGGTCTATCAGAAATACTCGTACCTCCTACTCAAATGAGGCCTTGACTCCTACTGGTGCTTTACTTGACTCGCTCTGCTCTAGGTCATTGGCATCATCATAGAATGAATTGAACATGCTAATATGAAAATTGATATGGGCTCGCAGCTTTGGCGGTAACTCCAGTTTGCAGGCCACCTTTCCTACTCACTCTATTACTTAGTATGGTCCTTCATATCTCATCGCAAGAGCCCTGTGGACACAAAAAGTATAGTGTCGCATTCGAATTTGCAAGAACTAAGTCACCTACCTAAAACTCCATGTTCTTACGCATTTGATTTATCCACTTCTTGGTCCGCTTCTCAGCCTTGTGCGAGCAAGCTTGAGCTAAATCACGTTGCTCTTGCTAAGCTTTTGTGAACTGAAAGGCAGTTGAATCTGGTCCACTTGGGATGGGTAATGGATGTGGCAAACCCATCGAATTCTTGGTCTCTCCTTTGTCTTATGGAATGAGACTTGTTTTGTTGGCAGAATGGTCGTGGGATGGACCCTCTTTCAGGTTCTCCAACGCTTCTTCATCGAGTTGGCTGATGGTGACAAATATAGACTCCTTGCTTGATGTGTCAACTACGGTGTTGGCCTCTCTTAGCTTGGGTTCTGTGAAGCCATCGAACTCATCAATAATCTCTTGCCATCTATCCATCACAATCACCTTCTTCTGTTAGATGGTGTCTCGCTCCTTGGTCTCACTCTAATTTCTACTCTTGAAAGCAACTAGACGCCCCTCATATGTGAGCATCCCTTTGATGGTAAAGCCCGATGCAATAGTGTGGATCTCGAATTGTTTAGTGCGATCTGACAGCACCAAATCTGGCTCGATTGCTTTGGCTTGCTTCAATTCCCCAAAATTTAGTGGTGTCGTCTGTTATAGAGTTTTGGCTGGTGGCTCAACATTCAGACAAGGCATTGATCTTGTGGTCCACCTCACCCTTTGGTGGCAATGCCTTTGGCAACTCAGAAAGCATCATGTCCTTATGCTCTTCTAGGACTTGTCCCACTGCCTTGGGGACCTCTATGGTCGTCATGGACTTGTCATCTTTAGATGTCTCCTTGCACACTCCCTTGGAGAACCGAATTATTGATAGCAGCTTGGCTCCTACGTTGGCTTCACGATTTATTGGTATGACACATTATTATCGTAGATCAAGGATACACAAACAATAAACATATTGCAAGACAAGTGCATTAATCTGATCAAGGATACACAAACAATCGACATAGGGCAAGACAAGTGCATTAATCTAATCAAGAAACGATAATCCAATTGCAAAATCATAATCATCAAGAGGGATTACCTTTATGGACGTTTTACCATTCTAATCTCCAAGCCTTCATCTACTCCTTTTATAATCTTTACAATCAGTTTTCCTTGGAATTGATGATTTTAATCCAACCACTTGCCTTCTCCACATGAAAGTTAAGTCTCTTGGAAGCTTTCTCGGACACAAACAACTAGGATGCACCCGTTTCAACTAGTGCACTCAGCTTCTTGCCAGCAACTATCACGTCCATGAACATAAGTTTATTCTTCTTGTAGCCACTCTTAGCTTGAAGAGAGCTTACAATTGAACCAAGCTTGATAAACTCCACTTTTGCTCCAATGTCTCATTAGATGGCAAAAAGCTTGGCCTTTGTTGGACAGTCTTTGATGTAGTGTGATTCATCGCAATACTAACACTTTACTGGTCTACGATTTTCCTATGTCTTGGTGAACTTGTTAGACTTGTCGTTTGATGGCTTACCATTGCCATTCGAAGACTTCTCGTTTCTAACCTTGTTCTTCCTCTCTCGACCCCCTCAACTATTTCTATTCGATTTTGGCTTTGACTTGGGTGACTCGATTCTTTGGTACTTGGGTAAAGAATTGGTAGCAGTTATCTCATTAGAGAGCTCCATTACCCCTCTCCACTGCAATTTAGTCTTGGCCTACGATTTTAAACCATCAAAGAATACGAAGAGTGCAAACTTGTAGCTCATTTCTTGAATTTGGAGTTGCAGCTTGCTGAACTCCCACACATAGCCTTGAATGTTGCATGTGTGCTTAGGTTGTCTCAGTTTGGATTGGGGATCATCTTTTGCATACTTAGGGTAAAACTTCACCTTAAACTCAACTTGGAACTCACTCCAAGTACTAATCGCGTTGCCACCTTGATTTCCATCTGTGCACCTACGTTGCCACAATAAAAGGCCAACGCTAGTTAAAAAATTAATGCAATTTTTACCTTTTCGATATCTTCCACGATACTTAGGGCTTTGAAGTACTATTCTAATCCCTGATGAAGTTTTTGATATCCCGGGCATTTGTTGTCCCCTTGAACTCCTTTGATTTAGAGTCATCAACTTGACTCTTCGGTGTGCTAGTGATCATGTCACTAGTCTCCATTGCCTTGTACACAAGCATCTTTCCTTTAAGCTCTTCAACCTTTTTCTTGAATGTCGCTACATCGGCTTGATAAGTTGTTTACCTCGGCTTGATGAACAAGTTCCTTCACGATCTTCTTGAGTATGATCACCTCGTCTTTGAGCAATCCGTCTTGTTGATCGATATGCTCTACGGTCTCATTAGAAAGTCCTTGGAGCTCCTCCTTGAGTTTGTCACCCATGCTCCTATAAGAGGACATCAATCACGTTGAGCCTCTCCCTAGAGTCATTTGTGGAATTCTCAAGGCGGGTAACATTGTCCTCAAGTGTTGTGATTCTAACCTTTGAGCTTGCTTTTTGTCTTTGTGTTTTGTTGTGATTCTAACTCGATATCAAATCCGTTGTTGCCTATTATCTCAAGTGTGTAAAATTTGGCAAAATTTCGCTCTGATGCCACTTTCCACAGGCTTAGTCGATGATCATAAGTCTTTCAACTAAGTCAGCCGACAAATTCTAAGTAGTGCTTAAAAACAAGCAGAAGCTTATAACAAGGAAAACAATAGAAAGAACACCGAATAATAATACGGAGAATGAAAGTATTCGATATTACTCAAGAAGAGATTGAAATGGTTTTCGAATGAATGAAATAGGTAAGGGTGAGCCACTATTTATAGGCAAACCCTCTTACATATAACTGTCAAGAATGACTCAATCTAAGGGCTAAGGATTGTCTTTCAATTTCTATTATCTAACTATGGAAACTCTATCCATATATTACAAAGATGCCCAAAGTGTTAGGGAATAATCACTCTCCAATCATATCTATACTATCATGATTATTGCTCTCATGTTGGCAAGGATACTGATCAGTGAAATGATGTCACATGATTTGTGCAAGCAAACACACGTCAGTGTAACTATAATTGATAGGTGGTTCCTATCGGATATCGATACCACGAGGATGGTTGTTTGGATGTCTACCAATGTCAGAGCAATAAGTAAGAAAATAAGGTAAATGAGATAGGTAATGTCGAAGCAATGAAAGGTAAATGATATAAGTAATGTCGAAGCAGTGAACTAAAATTAAAATAGAAACAATATAATGATGGTTGTGGGGTTCCCTCGGTGATTCGTCAACAAAATAACAAATGCTAGCAAAAAACAAATGAAAAGATGATTGTCGATGCAATAAAGACATGAATATCTTACCAATCTTAACTTATACTCTTAATCAAAGACTTATATAAGCCCCTCACCACTCCTCTCAGTGATGGCTAATAAGCAAATACAAGAACAATTGAGTCAATTTTCATTGTACTCCCATGCAACTTTTATTGTAATGGCTTGTTAACTTTAACTGTCACTGCAGCTCTCATTGACAGTGGTTGCAATAAACACTTTTGTGCATAAAGACATCCAAATCCAAAGATCAAAAGATAGAGGAAAAGCTTAATAAGATAAACATTCAGTCAACATTCATAAAGTATTTTTTATAGAAAATTAAATTAAACCATAATCATTGGCGTTTTAAAAAAGAAACATTAAGAACTGAATAGGGAAAGCTATCTCTAGCTAACTTAATTGCTCCTTGATGCTTCCTCTTGCCTCGCACTCGTTGTGGCTACTTAAGTATGTACTAGATTCACCGAGGTTGCCCCATGAAAGCTCTAAGCCGCTATAGCCATCAAGAGAAAGCTCCAAAGCCAAGGAAAAAGATGATAAGATATGAGCCTCCTTTTTAGGGTAAACATATATGTATATCTATCTTTATCACTTTCCAATTGGGTGTTTACATGTGTCCTTCATCGATTTTCTAAATAAATTTTCGTATAGGACAACTCATAATTTTTTGATCTTATCTTGACAATTGTCATTGTGGTGACAACGATTATTTCATTGCGCCCACTGACGAGTGCATAATTGATCTATTTTACATGCCCTTATTCCTTGTCTTTTGCATGTTTTCAAGGTCATATAGTTTGCATTTATGTTAGATTGTACATATTTTCATGTAGATAGGGAGTTACACTGCCTGTGCTTTAAATGTCATACATATTGGTGCTTTTCACGGGAAAGGTGGTGCTTTGTGATACATGTGCAGGATGCTGGTGGGTGCTGGAGGATTGTTGAAGCAGAAGAGAAGCATATCTCAGCTAACGAGGCATAGAGAGTTGGAGATTAATCTACTTTTCCCACGTGGAGTTTCTCCCAAATATGCAACATTAAATGAAGCATGAAACCAATGGCTTTATTTAATGAAGCCGTGCGCACTTTAGGGTACCGAAACCCTAGTTTCACCGCCTATATAAGAGAGACTTGGATGCTACTTGAAGGGAGGCACGATTACAGGAAAAATTCCTAGTATAAAGCTCGCGGAAAACCACCGGAGTAGAAGCTACAGAATTCTCCTCACGATAGAGCCTTCGAGAGAGGCTGACGGAGTGGGAGATCTACAACACAGTTGGATGGCTTGGAGGGAGTTTGTCGAGGATGTTGGACTCTTTTCTTACCTTGCTTGATAAACTATCGTACTTTAATATTTTTGTTATGGATGTTTTAGGCTCAGACATGAGCTAAATATTTTAGTTGGGATTATTGCCCCCAGGATTTTATGTTTTGATTATCTTTTATAATGCTATAGTTGTTTCTTCCTTTATCTATTTCGTTCATCGTACATCATGCGTGGTTATTGTAAGAGCTATCTAGAGGGGCCTTTTAACTATTGATTCGTGGCTTAATATCGAGAGAGTTAGGTTATACAAATGTGAATATAGGGGCTAAGCTATTAACTTAGTCCTAATTCGGCTTAGACATAAGTTTAGGGTTTCAACGACTAAAAGGGAGTTCTTGCACAAATAATAGGGTTGTAAGGGTTCACGCAGACATGAATTGTAATGCCCCGATTTTGGGCCTAGTGGTTTAAGGGTTAGTTAGACGGTCTGATGGACTGGGTTAGAGGTTCGAGTCGGATTCAGGAATAAATATTTTTTGGAGTAAGTTAAAAATATGGAAAAATGGTTAAAAATATTATTTAATATGTAGATAATATTGGCGAAATCAATTTGAGAAAATTGAAATTGGAAGAGTGACATTTTGGTTGGTGACCAAAATGTAAGTTTTTAAAGCTGCTTTAAATGTTGACTAGTTTGTAAAAGGGTTAATTCTTAGAATCCTTAAGGAACTATTTTATCAAACTTTGGCTGGTGGTTTCTTCCCTCAATTAAGGATTTTTAACATGTGTTTTATTAATTAATAAAAATGGGTTTTAATATTAAAAGGTAGTTATTGATTTTATAAAGATATGACGTAAACTTTTCTCTCAACTTTTCTATTCACTTCTACTCTGCCAAAAACTCTTGTTTTCATCAAATTTCAGAGGTGAGAGATCTATTTTCTTGATATCTTATTTATAAATGATTCTTCATCTTTGATTTACAAAATCTCATTGAAATCTAGTGTTATCAAAATGTTGAAGGATGCACATGGTAAGTGATCCTTGTAAGTATGTGGAAATACTTGTTGAAAAGTATGGTTTGTTGCTTTGGAAATGATTTGGTTTAATGCATATAAAAAACAGTGAAGTACATGGTTAATTGTGAATTATATTGGCAAGTGATGTGGTTTAAAATGTTATCAGATATATTTGGCCGACCATAGGATTTATAGTGCACTATAAAAATTCACCTTGAATGTCGAGGGGTTTATACGGTGTACCGAATACTCAATCCAAGTACCCTAACAGTTAAGGGGTTATATGGTTCTGAAAACTCCCGTTAGTGGGTTAAGCATTTAACCGATGATTGGGGTTGGTGTTCCCATGAGTTATAATTGTACCCGGTTGATAATGTATCGCGATTGTGATTGTATCGCTATTCCGGTTGAGATGGCTTCAAGTGTTGAGAGGACACTTGTTGAATCCGTGTATCCGATGAACTATTTTGGTAAAGGAGCTTCGTTATGATCACTTGTAAGCCAATATAATTGTGGATGTATCATTGATATGGTTTGTGTTGTATAATGTGATTTATACATGTTTACTTTTTAAGCTTTGCATATGGTTTGTTAAGCATGGGAAGGCTTAAATTGAGGTTTAGCAATGGAATTTGCTGATGGTTAATGATACATGCTGCATATGGTTTAATATGCTAGTTTTTTAAAATGTTAAGTGCATGGTTTTCAAGGCATGATGTTTTAAATGATGTTTTACGTGATGTCTAAAAGATCATTGAAATGAGATTTCAATGTGTTGTTGGGAAATGGTTTTAAATGCATTGATGGTGTTTTGTTTTGAGCACTCGTCACTAAGACTAATGTGCGTATGCTCTTTTTTTCATCAATGCAGAGAATTAAAGATTTGAAGGCAGGGAGGAAGCGAGGGATCGCTAAAGACTTGGTACTAAAAGTATGTTTCGAATTAGACTATAAGTAATAAGGGCAATGGGGTTTCCGTTGTCGTTTTGGGAGATGATTTGTTAAACTCCCTGTTTGAGCAATGTTGTTTTGCTGTTTTTGGTTTGTAATTGGTCATTTTGGATTGTTGGTTGCGTTGGTTTTGAGATTTGTGCTTTGCTTGACTTGGTTTCTGGGAAGCATGCCTCTAGTTTTATATTTGAAGCAAGATGCTATGAATTGTTGATGAATTTGTGTCATCTTGCTGAGGTTTGATCCTTAAATGTGTTGGATACATGCTAGGGTGTATTGGTATCTTCAAAAGCATGTTAAACTAACAAATGAGGACATTACAGGTTCAGGCGTATTGGTACGTGTGTCCCCGTACCGGTATGGATAAGCCATTTTAGGCTTAGTGTTTTGGTACGAGGGATAGCGTTTCGGTACTAGCTTAGGCCAAATGTTGCTGGCATTTTGGTACCGAAGGATCATTTCGATACGGGATAGTATTTTTAGGTACGCGTACCGATACGGTTTTGAGCTACTAGAATTTGGGGATTTTTAATCAGGCAAAGCGTATCAATACACCCCCTTAGTGTACCGATATGGCTAGCAGTTATTTCAGTTATTTGGATATTTTGAAGTTTTGTTTTCTCATGTTTTAGTCCCTAAATAGTGTGGATGCAATTGAATGAGTATGGAGGAATGTTTTGAACTGAGTTTCGACACGTATGCATGAAACTAGACTAAAAGTTGGAACATAAAAAGGGATTAAGTCCTTGTAGTTTTCTAGAGTTGCAATTTGGTTCATATATTGCAATTATACCCAATTGGATGTCGATTCGATGCCCGATTGAGTTGAGTTTTCACCTGCGGTCAATATGAACACCTAGGATAATAATTTTGCATCTAGATAAGATAAAAGAAAAAAATGGACGCATTTCGATTTTCTTCTTCATGGTTTACCTCGGTAAACCTAATATAGCTCGCTCGATTCGGTTTTGCGACTAGGCTGGGTCAATGGGGTTACATTTAGTGGTATCAAAGCCATGTTTGTGATAATTGGGAGTTGGTATGGTTGTTGTAATGTTGTTGTGGGCTGTAATTTGTTGTTTGATATGCACGGTGACTGTAATATGCACGTTGATTGCTTTATGCTATGTTGGGGGATGTTTGGGAAACCCATTGCCTTATTATTATAGTCTGAAATGTTTTGGTTTTGAAATGGAGTCGTAGATCCTTGCTTTAAGTTGTCCTAATTGTTTTGTTTTGGTGAAATATCATGCCTTAGATATATTTTTAGCACGATGGGACCGAGGAGAGAGTTGCGATCTCGTACGATTGCTACTACCGTTGGGCAGGGAAATGAGGAGGATCTCATACCTCCTAAAGGTTGCCGCCGCCTCCACCTAATCCACCTGCGGAAGTGGAGCAAGTACCACTTGTGCCAGCTAGGCCAGGGATGTGTGACATGGCGCCGTTGATTCAGGCCATGACTGGTGCTTTTCAGGCAGCAGTTGTGAGTGTTCATGTGCCGGCACCAGTGGTTGGGCAAACGGGTTTGCCGTTAGAGCGTCTTCGTAGTCTGGGTGGAGTTGAGTTCCGTGGTCTAGCGCCATAGGCTTCTGAGAATTGGTTGGCTAGTACAGAGAGGATACTGGATCAGATGGGTTGTACGGATGCCCGTAAGTTGGGTTGTGTTGTGTCCCTGTTGTAGGGAGATGCTTATAGCTGGTGGAATACCGTGACAGTTGGGATAAAACTTGAGGATATATCCTCGGAGTTCTTTTGTGTTGTGCTTGCTGCTGATTATACAGATTTTGACGTATTGGTTACGCGAGCCAAAGTTATCGAGCATAACCTTGGTTTAGCTTTTGGGTCTTGAGGCTTTAGCTGTAATATCCCAATTTTTGGACTAGTGACCAAAATGTAATTTTTGGACTAGTTATGTAAATTAACCCCGTAAATGAATAGTTCACCCCCGAGAGTGACATTTCCATGTTACCCAGATTTTTCATACGTGGCTTATATTATTAGAATTTTTGGATCGAATGAAATTGTTAAGTGTGCTCAAACCATAGCAGTTCAGGGATGGGTGACCTAATGGGAAGATCTCATAATCAATATTTTGATTGATAAAAAGGATTTATTTTAAGTCAATAATATTCGATATGGATTTTGGAGATAAGATTTCTAAGAGGAAATGTATCCGATAAAATTTCCTGGTAATTATCGGTATATCGGATCGAACTGAAATTTTAAAGACAGTTCCAAGAAATTATGGAAAATTCATAAAATATTATTTTATGAATATTTTACTACATTTGGTTAGATTCTAACTAGATTTAGTTAGATTTTAAAGGAATGTCAATTTTCAAGTCTTGTTAGTAAATAAAGTCTAGTTGGAGGGCAAATTGGACATTTGCCATGGATGGCATTTTTGAAATATTTTGAAACTTTGAGGGCAATTTTGAAAGGTGAAAAACACATGGATTTGATCTTGGCCATTGATTTTTGATAAGATTAAATCTTGGTCATTGGATAAAAAGGGTAAATTAGTAAATTCACTAATTAAATGAATTTAATATTCATTTAATTATGACATGTGGATTAATTAAATAAAAGATGAACAAATATCATCTTTCCTCATCCTAAGGCTGTTCGAAACTAGAGAAGAAAGGGGAAAGAAAACTTTCAAGCCAAAATTGAAGAATCAAGGCAAGTTTCAAGCAAAATTAATTAAGGTAAAGTGATCTATGCTTGATTCTCTTCATTTTGATAGTATTTTTGCATGATAAAAGTCAAGTTGGTTAATGTACATGGATGAGGATGATTATGATTTTGATAGAATATGATGGAATTGGAGTAGTATTGTGTAGAATTGATGATATAGACATGAAATCAAGCTTGAATTTTGATTAATTTCTTATTTGAAGTTATAATCCCTAACCCTAAGAATTGGGAATTTTGGTTAGGGAATCAAATTGAGGATGATATTGAAAGGATTATGATGTTGAAAGCTTAATTTTGATGTTAGATTAAATAATTTCCACAAGTTGAAATTTAGGGACCCTTTTCGAAAATTTGAGAAATTAGGGGCAATTATTGAAAATTTATTTTAGCAATTGAATTGATGAAACTATGATTGAAATAGCATGAATTGATGTTTAGGGACCAAAATGAAAATTTTGGAAATTTGGGGGATCAATTCGGCAATTTGAGAAAATTGGGGGATTGATTTGGAATTAATAATTAATTGGTAGAATTGTTGTTTCAAGCATGATAGGAAGTTAAAAGGATTGAAATGACAAGAAAGGAAATTTTAGGGACTTATTCAAAGATAAAAGAATCTTGAAGGACTAAGTTGGACAAAGTTGAAAGTTGAAGGAAAATTCTAGAAATGATAGAAATGAGAAAAGAATTAATTTGTACATGAATTAAGTGTACAAATATGGTGTAGTGACTAAAATGTCACTTTATTAAAGTTTAAAGGCTAAAGGGATAACAATCCAAAATAAGTAAATAGTACTGGAAATTGTTCAAGTTGAGCTTGAACAATTGAAGGATGTTCAAAATGGTCACTAAGGACCTAGGGTCCAATTCGGCAATCACATGAAATTTTGGGGAAAATTTCAGAAATATTTTATATTCGAACAATTATATCCTGAAATTAAGTTAGTAATGTTAGATTAAAGTCTAATAAAGAATTGTAATAGAATGCGTTTGATTGGTCTTCTACAGTTCAAAGAGAGACTGAAGAAGAACCAGCTAATATCAAGAAAAGAAAGGATATCGAAAAAGCTTAGTGAGGCTAGCCTACATAAAAAGGTGAGTATATTTTTATATGCTTGCATAATGACGAAAAAGGGAAGACTTGTGATAAGTCAACCCTAAATTGAAAATAATATATACATTGTTTACATGAAATTTGATTTATAGCATATTTAGGTAAATGCAAGTTACATCAGGAATTGAGGTAAGAATTTTATTCTGCATAATGGCATTGCATGTCCATTCATGAAAATGGTTAATTACAAGATTAAAATGAAACAAGATACACCATGGGGTGCAAATGGCACTAGCAAGGTGTTTTAATATGAGGAGCAAAGAGCGTCCTCCCGAGTACGTACTCTACATGGCACTACGATGCATATAGGCTACAGGGTTTCCATGGGCCTCTAGCCAGACACGATGATAATAATAACAAGATGTCATATGATACAAATGTTACATGATTTCATGATACATGAAAAAGAGGTTACATGTTACATGACATACATGATAGAAATGTTATTGAAATATGTTAGAGATGTTATATGATACATAGTAGAAATGATTCATGTTATACATGAAAATGATGTTTTGCATGATAGCGATGATACATGGAAAGTTGACATTGTGACATGATTTCCAGATACAGAAAATGTGTACTGCACTTTATACATGATATGCTGAAATTGCATTACTTCATGTTTTCTTAAAACTGTTATATGCCTCACTAAGTTTGTACTTAGCTTGTGATGTTGTCCCACACGTAGGTTCTCTGAGATAGTATAGTGAGGAGGAGCTGTCTTTTGGAAAGATCAAGTTATTGAAATGACTACGGTATGTACATCCTTAAAGTAGTTGATATCTAGCGGCATGTACGAATGTTAAAGTATATGTTAGTATGTATTTTAAAGGAGTAAACTGGTTTGTAACTTTAAGTGGATAACTGCTTTGGTAAACTTAAGCATATTGATATATATATATATACATATGAATGTATGAGCATAGAAAATGGTTTGCTACAGATAGTTATGAATTAAGACATAATTAAATATTGTTTAACTCTAATCACGTAATAAATTTAATATCAAGAAAGGGTCTAGGCAAGATACCTAGTTTTCACCCTGATTAATATTTTTATTTTGAAAACACATTTATAAATTTTATAAAACAATTCAGAGTCAAAACTAGCTATAACAGCCTGACACAGTTTTTAATTCAAAATCGAGAAAAGGGTTAAATTGCGAGGAAATTAGTATAAAAAAATTTAAGTCAAGTTTTTTTATTAACTTAGTAGCATCTTTTACGTATATTCGGTATACAAGTATATGTTAAGGGTGTTACATTTTTATTGGTAATAGAACTACAGGTTTAGCCGATTATAGAGGCTAAACTGAGTCTAATGTGATTTGTTTTTAAGTACATACCCCTAGGATGTCATATTACTGTTGTACTAGTTGTATCACTTGATTTTTCTCCTCGTACGTATGCATGAATAGGTTATTGCAGTATCGAATAATGTCGAATACTACTGAGTCACGACAAGCGATGGATCGCGGGGATCAGGAGGAGGTTCAAAGTGGGAGTAACAATGTACCGCAAGCTCCACCTCCCGCTCCTGCCCGGACTAAACCACCATCGCAATAGAGAGCTCCGGTGCAAGAGTATGGAGCATTAGTACAAGCTTTAGAGGCTATGGTAAATAGACTTCAGCCTCCAACGCCAGCACCAGCTCCGGTGCCTGCGCCAGTTAGAGTATTGACTGCGAAAGAACTTAAAAGGCTGGGAGCTCTAGAATTTCACGGAGAAGGTGGTCTGATGGCTGCCGACTTGTGGCTAAATGATGTTAAGATCCTGATGGAAGAGCTTGGTTGTTGTAACATTGAAAAGTTGGAAGGAGCTGTCTCTTTACTAAGAGGACATGCTCGTATTTGGTAGTCTAATTCCATAGAACTAGTACGGCCGCTGAGATAACTTGGACGTTTTTCCAAGAAGCATTTCAAGCTAAGTATATTGGAGAACAATTCAAGAGAGAGATGTTATAGGAGTTTCTAAATCTTAAACAAGATACTCGTACTGTCTATGAGTACGAGTTAGATTTCAATAGACTGAGTCGGTATGCAGCTGAGTTAATGCCGACTGAAAAGTCTCGATGTTAGTGGTTCATAGAGAAACTTCATCCAAGGCCCAATGAAATTCTATTAGGCATGAACTTATCAAACTTTTAAGAGGCTGTGAACAGAGCATAGGCGATGGAAAGAGCCTTTTTTAGAATGAGTTAAAGCTCAGTCATCTCGAGCGACAAAAAGGTCCAGTGATACTTCTACCTTGACACAATCTAAATGAGGTAGAGGTAATCGATTACAAGGCAAAACTTAGTCTGGATTTACTCAACCAGAGGCGATGGAAAGAGCCTTTTTTAGAATGAGTTAAAGCTCAGTCATCTCGAGCGACAAAAAGGTCCAGTGATACTTCTACCTTGACACAATCTAAATGAGGTAGAGGTAATCGATTACAAGGCAAAAATGAGTCTGGATTTACTCAAAAGAATCCTTCTGCAAGGAAATGGCAGAATTCTCAGATGTCAGTTACTGGATCGAGCAGGCCTACGATCCCAGAATGCAAAATTTGTAGAATACGACACTTAGGAGTCTGCCGAACAATCACAGGAGCCTGTTATAGATGTGGTAGTACTGAGCATTTTATCAAGGATTGTCCGGAGGGACAGTCTAAGAAGCCTATTCAGACTGAAAAATCTACAGTTGTGTCTTCTCGAGGTCGAGGTCATGGTGGTGGACAACCCAGGACATCGACACAAGGGGTTTTCGAGGCTGCATCCAACAGGGAATTTCAGACTCCAGCTCGAGTATACAATATACGCACTGATAAAGAAAATTATCACCCAGATATTATCTTAGGTACGTTCTGACTTTTGGGAGAACCAATATTTACTTTAATTGATCCGGATTCGACTCACTCGTACATTAGCACTAAAATAGTAGAACAAAGAAAGATTCCTATGGAGAAAATATCTAGTAATGTGATTGCCAGTAATCCTCTTGGACATAGTGCACGAGTGACTAGAATTTACAAGAGATGTCCATTAAAAATTCAAGGGATTAAGTTCCAGACAGACTTAATGGAACTTCCATTCCATGAATTTGAAGTCATTCTTGGAACGGATTGGCTATCTGCATACGATGAAGATGTAAAATGCAAGAAGAAAAGATTGGTACTTCAAGGACCTAATGGTTCTGAAGTAATTGTTGTGGGGGAATGAACTGACTGTTTAGAGTCAGTAATATCTGCAACAACGGCTCAAAGACTGTTAAACAATGGATGTAAAGCATGTTTAATTTATGTAGTGGATACACAAAAGTCTCCTAAAAAGATTGAAGATATCCCAACTGTGAGGGAATTTCCTAATGTATTTCCGGACGAGCTACCAGGGTTGCATCTAGATAGGGAAATACAGGATTGATGTTTATCCTGGAACTGAATCGGTATCAATGGCACCATATAGAATGGCGCCAATAGAATTAAGGGAACTGAAAGCTCAATTACAAGAGTTGTTGGACCGGGGTTACATTTGACCGAGTGTATCACCATGGGGTGCTCTGATATTATTTGTGAAGAAGAAGGATGGTTCCCTACGATTATGTATAGATTACAGGCAGTTAAATAACGTAATCATTAAGAACAAGTATCCACTACCAAGTGTTGAAGATTTATTTGACCAGCTTAGAGGTACAGTGATGTTCTCGAAGATAGATCTTCGATCGGGGTATTATCAATTTAAAGTCAAAGAAGAAGATGTTTCGAAAACAGCATTCAAAACTTGTTATAGACACTACGAGTTTCTGGTAATGCTTTTTGGATTGACGAATGCCCTTGCTGTATTCATGGATCTAATGAATAGGGTATTCAAACCCTATTTGGATTAGTTTGTCGTGGTCTTCATAGACGACATATTGGTATACTCAAAGACTAAAGCTGATCATGATTATCATCTTCGAGTAGTATTACAAACTTTAAGAGATAAACAGCTCTATGCCAAGTTTTCGAAATGTGAGTTCTAGTTGTTAGAGACAACTTCTCTTGGACATGTAGTGTCATCGAAAGGAATAAGAGTTGATCCCAAGAAAATTCAAGCTATTCTTGAGTGGGAGGCACCGAAGAATGTCTCTGAAGTTCGAAGTTTCTTGGGATTAGCTAGATAATACATACGCTTTGTGCATATTTTTTCCATCATTGCTATGCCTCTTACTAGTTGCTACGAAAAGGTATTCCATTTATTTGGATAGAGAAGTGTCATGAAAGCTTTGAAAGATTAAAAAAAGTCCTGACCGAAGCACCAATTTTAATTTAACCAGAACCAGGAAAAGAATATACTCTATACAGTGATGCGTCTCATTGTAGTTTGGGATGCGTATTGATGCAAGAAGGTCGTGTGGTAGCCTATGCCTCAAGGCAGCTCAAAACTCATGAAAAGAACTATCCGACACATGATTTGGAAATGGCAGTTGTAATTTTTACTTTAAAATCTGGCGACACTATCTGTATGGTGAAAAATGTCATATTTATACATATCAAAAAAGTTTGAAGTGTATGATGACACTAAAGGATCTGAATCTGCGACAAAGAAGATGGGTCGAGTTTTTAAAGGATTACGATGTGGTTATTGACTACTATCCTAGAAAGGTTAATGTAGTCGCAGATGCTCTTAGTCGAAATACATTTTCTGCTTTGCGCATGATGAATGCACAATTGTCATTGGAACGAGATGGTTCCTTGACAACAAAATTTTAGATAAAGCCAACTTTTTGGATCGAATCAAAGATTTGCAGTCTGCGGATGAAGAATATCTTGAAAGGAGAAAACAAGCTGAAGCTGGAGAAGTACATGACTATGAGATCAAGCCTAATGGTTGTTTATATTATCGAGGTAAAGTGTATGTTCCTGATGATGACAACCTAAAGAAGGATATATTAATAGAGGCCCATTATAGTCTATTGACTATGCACCTAGGAAGTAACAAGATGTATTAAGATTTGAGGACTTGATACTGGTGGCCAGGAGTGAAAAGAGCAATCTCAGAATTCACGACAAAGTGCTTAACATGTCAACAAATAAAAGCTAAGCATCAAGTACCTTCTGGATTGCTTCAGCATATCTCTATTCCTCAATGGAAGTGGGAATGGGTGACGATGGATTTCATAACATGATTGCCAATTACACCAAGAAAAAAGGATTCAATATAGGTTATTGTGGATCGACTAACAAAGTCTGCCCATTTTATCCAAGTTCGAATGGTTTATTCACTGGATAAATATGCAAAACTTTATATTCGAGAGGTAGAATGACTGCACGGTGTTCCAGTATCGATAGTATTAGATAGAGATCCAAAATTTACTTCAAGGTTTTGGAGTGCATTATATGGAGCTTTGGGTACTAAATTAAGTTTTAGTACAGCTTTTCATCCACAAACAGATGGACAATCTGAAAGGGTCAAACAAATTTTGGAGGATATGCTACGAGCTTGTGTAATTGAGTTTGCAGGATCAAGGGAAATGTACTTGCCTTTGGCTGAGTTTGCTTACAATAATAGCTATCAAGCAAGTATTAAGATTGCACCTTTCGAAGCATTGTATGGAAGAAAGTGCCGAACTCCTATTAATTGGTTTGAGTTGCAAGATCGAAATGTTATGAATAATTCAAACATCAGAGGAGTTGATTTAACACAAGACATGGAGGATAAAGTAAGGATTATTCAGAATAATCTCAAGGCCACCGCGGATCGACAAAAGGCCTATGCATATAAGAAAAGAAAAGATATTGAGTATGAAGTGGGATAAAAAGTGTTTCTAAAGGTTTCTCCTTGGAAGAAAGTGCTACGATTCAGGCAAAAAGGGAAGCTTACCCCTAGACTTATTGGACCATATGAAATTTTAAAAAGAGTTAGACCAGTGGCTTACCAACTGGCATTACCTCCAGATATGAGTAAGTTTCGTGATGTGTTTCATGTGTCCATGCTTCGGAGGTATCAATCGGATCCTTCACATGTCATTACTCCTGAAGAAATTAAATTACAACCGGATCTGACATATGAACAAGAACTAGTGAAAATTCTAGCACACGGAGTTAAAGAACTAAGAAACAAGAAAATTCCACTGGTTAAAGTCCTTTGGAGGAACCATAAAGTTGAAGAAGCCACTTGGGAAACCGAAAAGAAAATGAAAGAGCAATACCCGAAGTTGTTTGAGACGGGTAAACGTTGAAAATTTGAGGACGAATTTTCTTAATGGGGTAGGAATTGTAATATCCCAATTTTTGGACTAGTGACCAAAATGTAATTTTTGAAAGTTTAGGGGTTAAAGTATGAACTTTGGAAAAGTTAAGGGACCAAAGTGCAATTTCCAAAAGTTATGTAAGTTAACCCCGTAAATGAATAGTTCACCCCCGAGAGTTGCATTTTTGTGTTACCTGAATTTTTCATACGAGGCTTATATTATTAGAATTTTTGGATCGAATGAAATTGTTATGTGTGCTCAAACCAGAGTAGTTCAGGGATGGGAGACCGAATGGGAAGGTCTCATATTCAATATTTTGACTGATAAAAATGATTTATTTTTAGTCAATAATATTCGAGGTGGATTATAGAGATAAGATTTCTTAGAGGAAATGTATCCGATAAAATTTCCCGGTAATTATCGGTATATCGGATCGAACTGAAATTTTAAAGACAGTTCCAAGAAATTATGGAAAATTCATACAATAATATTTTATGAATATTTTATTACATTTTTTTTGGATTCTAACTAGATTTAGTTAGATTTTAAAGGAATGGCAAATTTCAAGTATTGTTATTAAATAAAGTCTAGTTGGAGGGCAAATTGGACATTCGCCATGGATGGCATTTTTGAAATATTTTGAAACTTTGAGGGCAATTTTGAAAGGTGAAAAACACATGGATTTGATCTTGGCCATTGATTTTTGATAAGATTAAATCTTCTCCATTGGATAAAAAGGGTAAATTAGTAAATTCACTAATTAAATGAATTTAATATTCATTTAATTATGACATGTGGATTAATTAAATAAAAGATGAACAAATATCATCTTTTCTCATCCTAAGGCTATTTGAATCTAGAGAAGAAAGGGGAAAGAAAACTTTCAAGCCAAAAATTGAAGAATCAAGGCAAGTTTCAAGCAAAATTAATTAAGGTAAAGTGATCTATGCTTGATTCTCTTCATTTTGATAGTATTTTTGCATGATAAAAATCAAGTTGGTTCATGTACATGGATGAGGATAATTATGATTTTGATAGAATATGATGGAATTGGAGTAGTATTGTGTAGAATTGATGATATAGACATGAAATCAAGCTTGAATTTAGATTAATTTCTTGTTTTAAGTAATAAACCCTAACCTTAAAAATTGGGAATTTTGGTTAGGGAATCAAATTGAGGATGATATTGAAAGGATTATGATGTTGAAAGCTTAATTTTGATGTTAGATTAAATAATTTCCCCAAGTTGAAATTTAGTGACCCTTTTCGAAAATTTGAGAAAGTAGAGGAAATTATTGAAAATTTATTTTAGCAATTGAATTGATGAAACTATGATTGAAATAGCATGAATTGATGTTTAGGGACCAAAATGAAAATTTTGGAAATTTGGGGGATCAATTCGGCAATTTGAGAAAATTGGGGGATTGATTTGAAATGACAAGAAAGGAAAATTTTAGAAATGATGGAAATGAGTAAAGAATTAATTTTACATGAATTAAGTGTACAAATATGGTGTAGTGGCTAAAATGCCACTTTATTGAAGTTTAAGGGCTAAAAGGATAATAGTCCAAAATAAGTAAATAGTAATGGAAATTGTTCAAGTTGAGCTTGAACAATTGAAGGATGTTCAAAATGGTCACTAAGGACCTAGGGACCAATTCGCAATCACTTGAAAATTTGGGGAAAAATTTAGAAATATTTTATATTAAAAGAATTATGTCCTGAAATTAAGTTAGTAATGTTACATTCAAGTCTAATAAAGAATAGTAATAGAATGTGTTCGATTGGTCTTCTATAGTTCAAAGAGAGACTGAAGAAGAACCGGTAATAGCAAGAAAGGAAAGGATATCGAAAAAGCTTAGTGAGGCTAGCCTACATAAATAGGTGAGTGCATTTTTATATGCTTGCATAATGATGAAAAAGGGATGACTTGTGATAAGTCAATCCTAAATTGAAAATAATATATACATTGTTTACATGAAATGTGATTTATAACATATTTTGGTAAATGCAAGTTACATCAGGAATTGAGGTAAGAATTTTATTCTGCATAATGACATTCATAAAAAGGTTAATTAGAAGATTAAAATGAAACAAGATACACCCTGGGGTGTAAATGGCACTAGCGAGGTGTTTTAATATAAGGAGCAGAGAGCGTCCTTATATGAGGAGCAAAGAGCGTCCTCCCAAGTGCGTACTCTATATGGCACTACGGTGCAGATAGGCTACTGGGTTTCCATGGGCCTCTAGCCAGACACGATGATAATAATAAGATGTCATATGATACATATGTTACATGATTTCATGATACATGAAAAAGAGGTTCCATGTTACATGACATACACGATAGAAATGTTATTGAAATATGTTAGAGATGTTATATGATACATAGTAGAAATGATTCATGTTATACATGAAAATGATGTTTTGCATGATAGCGATGATACATGGAAAGTTGACATTATGACATGATTTCCAGATACAAAAAATGTGTATTGCACTTTATACATGATATGTTGAAATTGCATTACTTCATGTTTTCTTAAAACTGTTATATGCCTCACTAAGTTCGTACTTAGCGTGTGATGTTGTCCCACACGTAGGTTCTCTGAGATAGTCTAGTGAGGAGGAGTTGTCTTTTGGAAAGATCAAGTTATTGAAGTGACTACGGTATGTACATCCTTAAAGTAGTTGATATCTAGCAGCATGTACGAATGTTAAAGTATATATTAGTATGTATTTTAAAGGAGTAAACTAGTTTGTAACTTTAAGTGGATATCTGCTTTGGTAAACTTAAGCATATTGATATATATATATATATATTAATATGAATGTATGAGCTTAGAAAATGTTTTGCTACAGATAGTTATGAATTATGACATTATTAAATATTGTTTAACTCTAATCGCGTAATAAATTTAATATCAAGAAAGGGTTTAGGCAGGATACCTAGTTTTCACCCTAATTAATATTTTTATTTCGAAAACACATTTATAAATTTTATAAAACAATTCAGGGTCAAAACTAGCTATAACAGCCTGACACAGTTTTTAATTCAAAATCGAGAAAGGGTTAAATTGTGAGGTAAATTGGTATAAAAAATTTAAGTTAAGTTTTCTTATTAACTTAGTAGCATATTTTACGTATATTCGGTATACGAGCATACGTTAAGGGTGTTACATTAGCTCTGGTAAGAGAGCAGCAGATTCGAGCTTTATCAATGGTCAGGCTAAGAGACATCGTGACATGAGGTATTGCCCTGACTTGAGATGTGGTGGAGGTGCTGTTAGGCGTGGAGTGTCGGGGCAAGGTACCCAGGTTAGAGCTTCACATAATACCTGTTAGGCTTGGGGATCACGTGGTCATCTGAGGTGAGATTGCCCACGTTTGGCCAGAGATGTGATTGCTAGGCATGGAGTTGTGGGTCTAGCGACTATCTGAGACGTGATTGTCCTTTGTTAGCTGGAGGTTGGCAGGGTGCTGCACTTGTTGTTGCTCCATAGAGAGGCCATGGTCGTGGTTGTGGCCAGTTTCAGTGTAGGGATGGTGGACAAAGGACTGTGGCTCATATGGTTGCTATCCAGCCTAAGAGGGTGGACTAGCTAGAGTGTATGCGCATCGTGAGGGTCGAAATGATTTTGATGTGGTTGTAGGTACATTCACTTTACAATCTTTGCCGTTGTATTCATTGGTTGATTTTGGTTTTACCCATTCATATATCGTGAGTGAGCATGCACAATTGCTTTATATACTTGCTAAAATTCTTAATATGGGTGTTAGAGTGAGCATTTCTCTTGGAGAGTCAGTCGTGGTTAGGAATTTGTATCGTAGATGTCCGCTGATGGTTCAGGGTTATGTGTTTGTCTTGGATTTGATGGAGTTGCCATTCCATGGTTTTGATGTTATTTTGGGAATAGATTGGTTGATCGAGCATAGGGTTGTGCTAGATTTTGAGACCAAACAGATATCCCTAAAGTTGTCTAATGATTTCGAGCTGGTGGTTGTAGGTGAGAACGCTAAGTTCTTGTCTAATGCCATTTTGGATTTAGAAGTGAGACGAAGGATGGATTTTGGATGTCATGGTTTCTTAGCCTATGTTATGAATCCTGGTTCGAAAGAGTTAGGGGTGCAGGATATCCGTACGGTATGCAAGTTTTTGAGTGTCTTTTCATAAGAGTTATCAGGGTTGCCACCGGATCAAAAGGTGAAGTTTGGCATTGAGATTTATGCGAATATGACACTAGTGTCAATTGCTCCGTATCACATGGCCCTAAAAGAGTTGAAAAAGTTAAAAATGCAACTACAAGAGTTGCTTGATCGAGGGTTTATTAGACGAAGTATTTCACCGTAGGGTGCACCGGTGCTGTTTGTGAAAAAATGATGGTACATTACGGATGTGTATAGATTATTGTCAACTGAACAAGTTGACGATAAAAAATAAGTATCCTTTGCCACAGATTGATGATCTATTTGATCAGTTTAGGGGTGCTTCTGTGTTCTCTAAGATAGATTTGAGGTCTGGGTACTATCAATTGAAGGTGAAAGATGTGAATATGCCCATGACATCTTTTCGTGCGAGGTACGAGCATTATGAGTTTTTGGTGATGCCGTTTGGTTTGACCAATGCACCGGCTACTTTTATGGACATGATGAATCGGGTGTTCCATGAGTTTTTGGATCAATTTGTGGTTGTGTTCATCAATGATATTCTTGTGAACTCTTGTACTGAGGAGGATCATGATAGACATTTACGGATTGTACTTCAGATGTTGTTGGATAATCAGCTTTATGCCAAGTTAAGCAAGTGTGAGTTTTGGCTTAGGGAGGTTGTTTTCCTAGGGCATGTGGTATCGGCTGAGGGGATTCGTGTTGATCCGTACAAAATTAAGGCCATGATGAGTTGGAAAACGCCTAAATCTGTGTTAGAGGTTCAAAGTTTCCTAGGGTTGGCCGATTATTATCGTAGGTTTGTTGATGGGTTCTCCAGTATAGCTGCTCCTTTGACCAAGTTGTTACAAAAGAATGATCATTTTAAGTGGATGAAGGATAGGCAACGAGCTTTTGAAAGGTTGAAGGAAGCTTTAACATGAGCTCCAATTTTGATTCAACCTCCTATGTTAGACTCGGTTGCGTGCTGATGTAGGAGGGTAAGGTAGTTGCCTATGCATCTTGACAGTTGAAGGTGTATGAGCGTAATTACCGTACTCATGACCTTGAACTCACCGTAGTTATTTTTGCTTTGAAAATCTGGAGGCATTACCTCTATGGTGAAAAATGTGTAGTTTATACAGATCATAAGAGTTTGAAGTATCTGATGTCACAGAAGAAGTTAAATCTTAGGCAACGAAGATGGTTAGAGTTGTTTAAAGATTATGATCTGACCATCGAGTATCATCTGGGTAAAGCTAACGTTGTGGCAGATGCTTTGAGTAGAAAAATTGTTGTTGAGTTGAGGGCTATGTTTGCTAGGTTAAGTGTGACGCGTGACGGTGAGTTGTTGGCTAAGTTGCAAGTGAAACCGCCATTGTCACAGTTGATTAAAAAGAAACAACCGTATGATGAGAGTTTGGTACCGCATGTGAAGGATATCATGGATAAAAGTCCTACTGATTTTCATTTTAATGATGGTGGGGTATTGTGTTATAAAGATCGGATTGTGGTGCCTGATGATGAAGAGTTTAGGCGTACCATTTTGACCAAAGTGCATGCTAGTCCTTTTGCTATGCATCCCGGTAGTACTAAGATGTATCGAGGTTTGAAGGAAGAGTACTATTGGGTTGGTTTGAAGAAAGATGTGGCTGATTTTGTTGCTCGGTGCTTGGTATGTCAACGAGTAAAGGTTGAGCATCGGTTTCCTTCCGGTTTGTTACAACCTTTGAGGATACTAGAATGGAAATGGGAAAGAATCACCATGGATTTTGTGTCTGGGTTGCCTTTGACACCAACCAAAAAAGACTTTATTTGGGTGATTGTTGATCGGTTTACGAAGTGTGCGCATTTTGTGTAAGTGCATGCGACATATACATTAGATAGGTTGGCTGATTTGTACATTTCTGAGATTGTGCGTATACACGGGGTGCCCAAATCCATAGTTTCGGATAGAGATCCGCACTTTACAGTAAGGTTTTGGGAGTGTTTGCATCATGCTCTAGGAACACGACTGAATTTCATTACTTCATATCATCCTCAGTCGGATGGTCAGTCAGAGCGTGTGATTCAGGACTTGGAGGATATGTTGAGGTGTTGTATCATTGAGTTCCAAGGAACATGGGAAAAGCAGTTGCCTTTGGCAGAGTTTGCTTATAATAATAGTTATCAGGCTAGTATACATATGGCACCGTATGAGGCTTTGTATGGTAGGAAGTGCCATACACCGTTGTGTTGCGTTGGGGTTGGGGAAAAATACGTTTCGATGCCTTTTATGTTGAAAGAAACCAATGAAAAGTGAAGCTGATATGTGAGCGCTTGACAACATCTTCGGATCATTAGAAATCCTACGTGGATTTGAAGCGCAGGGATATCGAATATGTTGTTGGTGATCGGGTGTTTTTGAAGGTGTCACCTTGGAAGAAGGTGATGTGTTTTGGGCAAAAAGGGAAGCTTAGCACGAGGTTTATTGGACCATATGAGATTGTTGAGCATGTGGGCCCAATTGCTTATCGTTTGAGTTTACCTCCTGAGTTGGAGAGGATTCATGATGTGTTTCATGTGTCAATGTTGCAAAAGTATCGGTCGGATCTATCGCATGTTATGTCGGTGGAGGATATTGAGCTAAGGCCGGATTTATGTTATGATGAGGCGGTTGAGCTTGTTAAGGTGTTGTAGAGGCACCGCAGTGTTGATGAGGCCACGTGGGAAAGCAAATCGAATATGTTGAAATAGTTTTCGCATCTATT
Organism: Hibiscus mutabilis; assembly: GCA_019671005.1. Taxonomy (NCBI): domain Eukaryota; kingdom Viridiplantae; phylum Streptophyta; class Magnoliopsida; order Malvales; family Malvaceae; genus Hibiscus; species Hibiscus mutabilis. The sequence goes on from CM033729.1 coordinate 23,090,010, forward strand.
TTCTCCAGGTAAATTTTGAGGATAAAATTTCTTAAGTGGAGGAGAGTTGCAATGTCGGTTTTGGGCCTAGCAATTTAAGGGTTAGTTAGACGGTCTAGTAGATCGGGTTAGAGGTTCGAGTCGAATTCAGGAATAAATATATTTTTGAGTAAGTTAAAATTTTGGAAAATGGTTAAAAATTAATATTTAATATATAGATAATATAGGTGAAATCAATTTAAGAAAATTGAAATTGGAAGAGTGACATTTTGGTTGGTGACCAAAATGTAAATTTTTAAAACTGTTTTAAATGGTGACTAGTTTGTAAAAGGGTCAAATTTTTAGAATCCTTAAGGAGCTATTTTACCAAACTATAGCTGGTGGTTTCTTCCCTCAATTAAGGATTTTTAACATCTGCTTTATTAATTAATAAAAAGGAGTTTTAATAGTAAAAGGTAGTTATTGATTTTATAAAGATTTGACGTAAACTTTCAGAGGTAAGAGATCTATTTTCTTGAACTCTTGATTTATAAATGATTCTTCATCTTTGATTTACAAAATCTCATTGAAATCTTGTGTTTTTCAAGCCTTAATCAATCAATTGAGGGAGAAATCACACAATAGAGGTAAGGTTCATTTTTCTCCTCTGTTGAATGGTTCTTTATTGATATTCCAAGTATTTGATCCTTGATTTATGATTCATAATCTGATTTTATGTTTTCATGATGATTAATTGATTTAATTGGGTTTATTTGATGAAATTGAAGAAGATCCGTATTGGATCTGTTTTTCAGTGTTGAGGATTGATTTTAAACATGTATTGAATGTTTTATAATGTTGAAAAGTTGTTTTTAACATTAGAATCCCGAAACTCCATGAATCCCTAATTATTTAGGTTGTTAAATTTGTGTTTTTGAAGTGATGTGTTGGTTGTTTAGTTGCTGAAGATATAAGGATGATGTAATCATGATTTGAGTGTTCATTGATGTTAACGGAAGTGTTAGATTGATAGTTTGTGGCTGGTTTGTGTTTGGAAGGAGTTAGATGATGATTTCGATTGTTGTGGTTGAGTAATTGTGAATGAATTGTTGAGGCTTGCAAGGAATGTTGTTGCAGTGTTTGAATGCATTAATCCTATGTTATTATGTGGTTAAAACAGGGGAGGCTGGTCTAGAGGCTATCGGTGAAGCTTTGAAGGCTTTGAACGCTTGAATTCGTGTCGAAAAATTGAGGTTTCGCGTATCGGTGAGTGAGAACGTGGGTTTCAGCTTTGAAATGGTTTAAAGGTGGTTTATGGGAGTTTAAACTTAGCTTGAAACGCTGGTTTAAACTCAGATGTAAGTATAAAGTGGTTTTCTCTCTCAGTTGTGCTTTTACGAAATGGTTTATGCACTTATTTTGAAATGGTTGACAATGTACCGCGATTGTGATTGTATCGCTATTCCGGTTGAGATGACTTAAAGTGTTGAGAGGACACTTGTTGAATCCGTGTATCCGATCAACTATTTTGGTAAAAGAGCTTGGTTATGATCACTTGTATGCCATTATAATTGTGGATGTGTCATGTAATGGTTTATGTTGTATAATGTGATTTATGCATGTTTACTCTTTAAGCTTTGCATATGGTTTTTTATGCATGGGAAGGCTTAAATTGAGGTTTAGAATGGAATTTGCTGATGGTTAATGATACATGTTGCATATGGTTTAATATGCTGGTTTTTGAAAGTGTTAAGTGCATGGTTTTCAATGCATGTTGTTTCAAATGATGTTTTAAGTGATGTCTAAAAGATGATTGAAATGAGATTTCAATGTGTTTTTGGGAAATTGTTTTAAATGCATTGATGGTGTTTTGTTTTGAGCACTCCTCACTAAGCCTAGTGTGCTTACGCTCTCTTTGTCTATCAATGCAGAGAATTAAAGTTTTGAAGGAAGCGAGGGATCGCTAAAGACTTGGTACTAAAAGTATGTTTCAAATTAGACTATAAGTAATAAGGGCAATGGGGTTCCTGTTGTCGTTTTGGGAGATGATTTGTTAAACTCCCTATTTGAGCAATGTTGTTTTGCTGTTTTTGGTTTGTAATTGGTCATTTTGGATTGTTGGTTGCGTTGGTTTTGAGATTTGTTCTTTGCTTGGCTTGGTTTCTAGGAAGCATGCCTCTAGTTTTATATTTAAAGCAAGATGCTATGAATTGTTGATGAATCTGTGTTGTCTTGTTGAGGTTTGATCCTTAAATGTGTTGGATACATGTTAGAAGCATTTTAGGGTGTATTGGTATCTTCGAAAGCATGTTAAACCAACAAATGAGGACATTACAAGTTCAGGCGTATCGTTACACGTGTCCCCATACCGGTACGGATAATTCATTTTAGGCTTAGTGTTTCAGTACGCGGGAAAGCATTTTGGTAAGGGTTAGGCCAAATGTGGCAAGCATTTTGGTACGTGAGGGATCGTTTCGATACGGGATAGTATTTTTGTGCAGGGCGTATCGGTATGCGTAAGTGTATCGGTACGGGTTTGAGCTACTGGATTTTGGCGATTTTTAATCAGGCAAAGCGTATCGATACACCTCCTTAGTGTACATATACGATTGGGTTGAGTTTTCACTTGCGGCCAATATGAACACATAGGATAATAATTTGCATCTAGAATAAAAATAGACGTGTTTCTACTTTCTTCTTCACGATTTACCTCGGTAAACCTAATGTAGCTCACTCGGTTCGGTCTTGCGACTAGGCCGGGTCGAGGGGGTTACATGTATTACCTTAAACTCAATGTTATTAACTTCTATTCATCGAGAGAGTCAAAAGTTCATTAGAAAATCTTGTCGACTAGATAGAGAACTTAATGGTTTACGCAGACATGTATTGCCAGTTGCTATAGCATTGTAATAGGCAATCAAGCATATATCCTTAGGAATAATCCCAGCCTCCATAATTATATGTTAGTTACTACATCTGTTTGTCTTAATCATTAGAAAATCATGTCGAGTATATAAAGAACTTAATTGATTTAGTTTTAATTAAATCTTCAATACTTGCAAACAAATTCTTGAGCATAATAACTTCATAGTTATTGATTCAATCCTCGTGGGTTGGACACTCTACTCATCGCTTTATTACTTGATACGATGAGTATACTTGCTTTAAAGTGCATTACTATTCAACAAGCATCATGTTTTTGGCATCGTTGTCGGGGATTGGCAATTGATAATTATGTTGCAATTGCGCTCAGGACATTATTTTTATTGCATTTAATTTTTGTTTTTATTTTTGTTTTCCATTGTCAGGTACGTTCCAGTGCATGACCAGAAGGTCCAACACACAACATATTTTTCCATTAAACCCAGAGATCAATAAAACTTTGAGGAATCTACGTCGAGAGAAAAAGAATATTGTGAATGACAATGAGAACAACCCTGAGAACGTGCGTAATCCGGGCATACAACCAGCCGATGGATAGGGAATTGTTGGAGCAGGAGCCAATGGCCAAAGACGACATGAGGATCCACCGCCTGCCAGACCTAGAAGGATCATTAGAGAGACCATTGAGCCCGTTATCAACAATCTCAATCCATCGATTGTTGTGCCTGACCTAGGGACACCCACTTTTAGCTAAAGCCCGTAAAGTTCAACATGCTCAATTCTATTGGTAAATTTGGAGGATCAACAAGAGAGGATGCATTCTTGGAAGTTTGTGAATGTTTTCGCCAACTAGAGATTCCTATCAATGCCTTGTGACTCAAGCTATTCCACTTCTCTCTGCAAGATCTCGCCAGAGCATGGTTGAAGACTTGTTTCGCAAGATCTATTACATCCTAAGATGACTTGTATAGCAGGTTTCTGCACCGATACGATCTACCGAACGTGCACAACCAAAAGCGAAGCGACATTATCTCTTTCCAACAATACGATGATGAATCCATTTATAAAGCATGGGGTAGATACAAAGATCTGCTTTGCAGGTGCTCGATTCTTGGATTTCACGATTGGCTACAAGTCATGACGTTCTATAATGGCGTCAATGCACCAACAAGGATGATGATCGACTCGTCAGCTAATGGTACTTTTCTCGACAGAGAACCTGAAGAGGCTTTCTGCTTGACCAGATATCCAACATCGACTACTAGTTCCCAAAAGGGAGATTGAAGCCTAGACCCAAAGCCATTGGAGCACTCCAATTGGATGACACTCAGACTGTAGCGACTCACCTCTCCACCATCACCAACCTGCTCAAGAACATGCAAGGGCTGTTTAATATTCAAGGGGATAAGGTAGTGCAATACACATGTGAGCACTTGTGGGGATTATCAGTCGATTGAGTGCCCTCAACAACAAGAGTTTGGATGATATGTAGGGAACACCAACCGCAACAACAAACCCCACTTTAACACCTACAATCTAGGGTGGCGACAACATAAAAACTTTGGTTAGGGAGGTAACAAAGGCAATACAGGAGCAAAACAGAATGCCACTAATGAACCTCTTGGATTCTAACAAAAAGACTTAGAGGCAGAACAAGGGAGCTTCTAACTCTAATTCTAATTCTTTTGATAATTTTTATCAAAATTTCATGGAAACTGCTCGTGTCATTATACATAATCAAGCAGCCCATTTGAAGAATCATAGTGACATGCTCCCGACGCAGGCTTCCATGTTACAAAATCAGCAATAGATCATGCAAAACAACACTGCATCGATAAGGTCCTTGGAGACTCAAGTTGGACAGATTGCCCAAATTTTAAAGTTGAGACCACGTGGTAGATTACCTAGTGATATTGAAGTCACTAAATCCTTTAATGCAGAGCAATGCAATGCCATCACTCTATGTAGTGGCACGCAACTAAGGACAGAAGCCAAGTTTAGGGGAGACTCTCCAGAATTCTACTTCAAGCAAGCCATCTGCTGATGCTCTTGCACCAAAAGAACTAGCTCTTGTGTCTGATACAATGAGTAACCTTGCTACTGAAGGCAAGGAAGACAAAGAAAATGATGCTCCTACATCCAGTAAATAACACGATGAGCCCAGACCACCACCTCTATTCCCACAGTGATTGAAAGCTCAAAAACAACATGTCCAGTACCAAAAATTCTTGGAGATGCTCAAACAGTTGCACATCAATATCCCACTATTGGAGGCTATTAATCAGATGCCTATCTACTAAAGTTTTTGAAAGAGATCGTGACAAAGAAAAGAAAAGTGAGTGAAGTTGAAACTGTTACTACTATGGATGAGTGTATGGCTATGCTGAGTGATTTGACACCTAAGATGAAGGACCCAGGTAGCTTCACCATTCCAAGTTCCATAGGCCACAACTATTCTGGTGGTGCCTTATGCGATCTAAGTGCAAGTGTAAGTTTGATGCCAAAATATGTGTTTAAAAGATTAGGGATGGGTAAAGCAAGGCCTACATCGGTGATTTTTCAATTAGCTGATCGATCTCAAATCTGACCCGAGGGCAGAATTGAAGATGTGCTAGTTAAGGTAGATAAGTTTGTCTTTTTGGCAGACTTTATCATCCTTGATTATAAATCTGATGAGAATGCTCCCATCATCATGGGAAGATCATTTCTAGCCAACAAGCGTATAGTGATCGATTGTGAGAAAGGTAAATTCACCATGAATATGAACGACTAAAAGATCATATTCAACGTCTTTAGCACAATCAAGTATGTGGATGACCATAAAGAATGCCATCTTGTAGACACTGAAGATGTCTTAGTAAAAGAGAGTTTGACCGAGATGTTTTGCAACAACATACTCACTATTGAGGAGCAAGTTGACTTTGATTAGGCCATGCATGAAGTTGAGAAAAAAGGTGACGGCGAGATTGAACAATCCAACGTTGTGCTCACTCGACCTGGTATGGCTTTTGAGCCTTTGGATCATACATAGTTCAAATCTCCTAAACCATCGGTTGAGCATCCACTGGTGCTTGAACTTAAACCTTTTCCCCCTCAATTAAAATATACATTTTAGGGGAGAATGAAACAATGCTTGTAGTTATATTTGCTTGCTTAAAACTTGACCAAAAAGCTAAACTATTAACCATCTTATCACAACATAAGAAAGCTATTGGATGGACTATTTTTGACAAAAAAGGATAATCCCTACTTTGTGTATGCATAAGATTTTTCTTGCAGATGACCAGAGCAGCTCAACAGAACCATAACGAAGACTCAACTCAATCATGAAAAATGTAGTTATGAAAGAAATCATCAAGTGGCTCGATGCTAGAATTATCTATCCCATTTTTGATAGTTTATGGGTGAGTCATGTCCAGTGCATGCCCAAGAAAAAAAAATGATAGTGATCAAGAATGATGCTGATGAACTTCTCCCTACTAGAACTGTTACTAGATGGCAGATTTGTATTGATTATCAAAAGCTTAACAAAGCCACTAAGAAAGATCACTTTCCACTACCATTAATAGATTAGATGCTTGCTAAGCTCGCAAGAAACCTTAGTATTTCTTCCTGGATGGTTACTCTGGCTATAATTAGATTTCCATTGCACCAGAAGACCAAGAGAAGATGGCATTCACCTGTCCATATGTCATCTATGCATTTCGAAAGATGCCCTTAGGCCTTTGCATCGCCCCGGCCACTTTTTAGCGATGCACGTGGCTATTTTCTCATACATGGTGGATGGCTTCTTGGAGATTTTCATGGATGATTTCTCTGTGTATGAATACTCTTTTGATCATTGCCTAGGTAATCTCGAAAAGGTGTTACAACGATTTGAGGATACTGACCTAGTACTTGACTGGGAAAAATGCCATTTTATGTTATCTGAGGGCATTGTCTTGGGACACCATATCTCTGAGAAGGGAATTGAAGTGGACAAAGGCAAGATTGAAGTTATCAAGAAGCTTTTACTACCAGAAAATGGCAAAGCCATTAGAAGTTTCCTTGGCCATGCTGGGTTCTACAGCTGATTTATTAAAAACTTCTCTAAGATCTTAAAGCCCTTGTGACTCTTGCTGCAACAAAATTAAGCATTTGAGTTTGATTACCACTGCCGTGTTGCGTTTGAAACCTTGAGGAATGAGCTCACTTTTGCAATGGTGGTAGTGCATCATGATTGGTCACAACCGTTTAAGTCGAGTGACTACGCAGTTGGTGCTGTTCTTCGTCAGTACCAAAACAAGGTTTTTCATGTCATACATTATGCTAGCCGTAGCCGTACACTTAATGAGGCTGTTGCGCGTAATAAGTGCTACGCAATTGTGCAATTATACACGTCGCAAGTTATAATATAAAAGATATCGTCTCCACAGGGATTGGTGCCACTTCAAGAATCTAATCTCTTGCACTATAAAAAGTAAAAACACAAATAGAAGATTATAGGAGTTTAACTAATAACTAAACTAGAAAGAAATAAAGTAAAATAATAGATGAGATCAAATAAGAGAGATAAGCCAAGTTATCGTGAGTTGAGGTGTGATAGCCGATTTGATCGTCTTGGTAAAAGAGTGCAAGGGCAACTCAGTTGTCGTGGCAACTTGCACAGTGGGGTTGCCTTGGCAACTAATTAATGGTTGCCTGGGCGACTAGTTGGGAAACTACTTAGGAGTCTGGGCAGCAACCTTCAAGGTTCGGCAGAGCGTTCTTCAATGGTTTCTTCTTATCCCTAAGTCGAAACTCTAGCTACTTGTGCATGCCTTGATAATACATCCCTGCGTGAATCAAGGTTGAACAACAACCAATCTTGCACTCCTCTTAGCCGTTGAAATCCTTAACTTATTCCTATGCCGGATTAATCTTCACCATCAATAGATTGAATAAAGATCATATTCATTCGTTTCTTGAATCCAACTCTCCCGATATTAGATAAATAAATGAAGTTACGAGATCCTCTCCCAATTCACTCGCAAACAAGAATGAATAAACCTTGAATAGAAAAGTGCAAACTCTTATTACCTAAACAAAATCCAATAGTTTCTCACAACCACAAGACACAATAACCTTAGCCAAATAGATTTTGTTCATGGCTAGGTTCCAAAGAAACACAAGATAAAGAATTCCTAGCATGAACCTAATTGAACAAGAAAGAAAAAAGATGAAGGATGGATGAAGCCTTCTTGTCGAGATCTCCCCTTGAAGCTTGTCGAAAATTCTCTCTTCTCTCCCGTTTGGAGTTGACGGCTTGGTGATCCATTTATAGGGCTAGGTCAAAGTCCTTCTTTGAGGAGGAAGTTAAGTTGGAATTAAATTATCTTTAAAGAATATAATTCTTTATTATAATTGTATTCCTTCTAGAACTTCTCCTATCTTCTTGGGATTTAATTCTTCTTTAACCTCTTCATGGAAATCAAGCTCCTTTGGGATTTAGCTTCGCTCCACGTCATATTGGGCTTGTCTAGTCATCAATTTCGACTATCATATCACCTTATTCTTTGTCGACAATTACCCTGGCAAGTGGCTCGACGTCTTCTTCATGCATTGCCCTGGAAACTAGCTCGGCATCTCCTCCATGCATTACCCTAGCAACTAGCTCGGCATCTCCTTCATGCATTACCCTGGAAACTAGCTCTAGCCTTGCTGCACATACACACAAAACACACCAAAGCAGCATCTTTTCCAACAAAAACAACCAAGTTATGCAATCAAGCTCAACAATGGAAGGAAACATGGATTAATGCATGAATGACTAATTATGCAACTAATATGAGCCTATGTCTAACAATAATATCAGTAAAAAGGGTAAGAAAAATAGTACTTTTGAACACTTATCACACCCCCAAACTCGAACTATTGCTTGTCCTCAAGCAATGAAAACTAATAATTACCCGTCAAGACTTCAATTTTCACAAACTTAGCTTTGAACTTGATTTCGATTCTCAGAACCGGGGCACAAAGTATGATTGGCTTTTCATTTTTCGGAAAACTTAGGAGTTACTCGGAATCAAACTATAATGCTTGTGAGTGTGTGCGAAGTTGTGTGCAAGTTGATTTTTCGGATTCTATGCAAACAAGAGGTTTTCAAATTACTTCATTGGGTTCTTTTTAGCATGTTTTAACTAGAGCCGGTTTCAGGCACCTCTAGTGTTTTTGTTTTTAGTTTTCTTAAGTTAATTAATTTATTCGGCTGGAGCTAGTTTCAGGCACCTCTAGCGATCAATTTTTTTAGCACATGCTAGAGCCAATTTCGGGCACCTCTAGCATTCATCCAATTTTTTCTCTAATCCCCCAATTTTTTAACTATTAACCTAAGTTCACTAGAATTCCTTAAATCAATCAAACCACAATAGTGTTTCATCAAATTTAGCATCATAGTAAAATTCTAAGTGTTTCTATGGCTATCCTAGAATAAAAATTCTATCAATTAAGGGCATTGGTAAAGTCATCATTGGATATTCATCAAATCTAGGCAATTCTTGTTCCAACTAAAGGCATGGCAAGCAATTTATGTATCCTAAATGCAATACTTAAGATGAATGCAACTAAACATGGTAATTAACTAATAACAATCCCCCAAACTCGAGTGAGGAATTGTCCTCAATGCATGCATTAAAGAGAAATAAAAATAAAGAAAAGTAAAATGCAAACGAGGACTTACTCCGAGAGTTCGTCGTCATGGATGATTAGTTTTCTTTTTGTCGGTGTCTTGATTCTCTTGCTTCAACGCAATGGTTGTTTCCTTGTTGCTGATGGTGGAATCGATCCTCGTACGGTATTGTCCTCATCGTCCTCTTCATCAATGTCATTGGCTTTTCGCTTGGAGGATTTGATTGGTGCGTCTTTGTTGGTGCAATGGAGGACTCGTCCGAATCTGAAAAATTAGACAATGATTCTGTAAGAGTTGATTCGAGCATAGGTGCTTTACCTTTGGCTTTTGCAGTGATTGCCGGGACATCTTTAACTCTGGTTGCCGTGACATCTTTAAGGTTGGTTGCCATGGCATCTGCTTGGGCAGGCACGTTGTAGGTTACCGCGGCATCATCTGTTACGGTTGCCGTGGCGACTACTTTATTGGTTGCCGTGGTAAGGATCTCGGCCGGAAAGATTGGGAACGGCACGCGGTTGTCCGGGTACTTTTCTAGGATGACTTGAGTGATGGCATTGTTGTGCTCCTTCATGTACTGCATGAACATTAGTTGCCGGTCTTCAATTTGCCTAAGATGGCTCGCCAATGGTTGCAAGAGTGCTTCAAAGTGTCTCGGGGTTGATGGCTGAGTTGCCCGGGCATTAGGGGCTGCCGAGGCAGCAGGGGTTGCCGCGGCAATTGGAGGCCTTGAGGATTTTACCGGTGCCTCTCCTATTAGCTTTTGGATTTGTGCTTGATTCCAACCGGACTTTGGTAGGGCCTTTTCATCGGTGGACTCACTTGGGACATGCATCTCCTTGCAAAGATTGGAAATTAAGCAAGGGAAGAAAAGAGAACCCTTGTTCTTTGAGCTACATACAAAAATCTCATCACAAATAATTTTTCCAATGTTAATGATGCGATTATGCAAGATAGAATGTATGAGCAAAAGACGTAGTATATCAACGGTAGTATTGTGTGTGGTGGGCATTAAAGAACTTTTAACAAACTTATTCCATAGTTTTGCCTCGGGTTTAAGCTGAAGTCGATTTACCGTGCCCTTGTATTTACTATCGTTCCAATGAGTTCCCGGTAGAGTGAGTTATTGAAGCAACTTGTCGAGTTGCTTGGGCGTGATTTGATCAACAAAGGCTTGATGCTTGTCCTTCTCAATGTAGAGCCCGTAAAAGGTGTTGACGTTTTCGTGGCTTATGAGTATGGCCTTGTCACAAACAAAAACATAAAGATTATCTGGGTTAGGTGAGTGAGCATAGAATTCTCTTACCCATGAGATATTACCCGATTCCAATTGATGGCAAAAGATTTGCCACTTTTGATGTACAATCCTCTCGAAGATGAATGGTTCAAGGCCGAAATCTTGATGAGAGTTGGAGTATTCAAAGCCTTGTTTTTCGCAAATCTTCCGGCTTTCAAACTTGGAGTGAAATCTTTCTTGAACCACCGGTGTAGCAAACTTCTTGTATCTTGGTTCTTTAGAGGAACTTGGATGAACCAAAAATTTAATTTTGGATGACATGGATGATCTTGGTTGTGAGTTTTGTAAAAAACAAAGAAAATAAAATAAAAGAAACTAAAGAGTTGCAAGATGAAAAGTAGGAATAGGTTTCTTGGAAGTTAAGGATGATGGGTTATATAGAAAAGATAGGTAGTAAATATGGTGGGTGTGATTAATTTTGGAAAGGAGAAAAAAAGGGTTTTAGTTTAGGGGAAGGGTGACGGCTAGGGGTTTTATTTAGGGTAAGTTGGAGGCTTTATATAAGCCTTAGATTCAGCCCATTAATTTCCTTGTTGAAGAAGTTTCCTTCCTGAATCAAAATTCCTCTTTATCTTGAACTCTTTTCCTACAATTCAAAGACAAATCAAATAAGGATTAAAATTAAAGATAAACTAATAAAAGAAAATAAAGAAAAATGTGTAAAGGGATTCTTAAACTTAAAAAGATAAATATGAAAAATGTAGTTTTAATCTTAAAGAAAATAAATCTATCCTAAAAGAGCAAATAATAAAAAATAATAAAAATTATATAGTGAGAAAATATTAAAAATAAAAATAAAAAATAAAAAAATAGAAAAAATAAAATAAAATATCGAAAGGAGAGCATGCTCATGCATCTCCTAAAGTGACCACTTCTTTGTCACGTTCCACATGGGCACCGTTGTAGTGCTTCAATCTTTGTCCATTAACTTTGAATTCATGTTCGTCAGTGATGGACTTGATTATCACGGTACCATGGGAGAATGGTTTGACAACTTCGAATGGTCTCAACCATCTTGATTTTAGCTTTCCCGGGAAAAGTTTTAGCCGAGAATTGAGTAAAAGAACTAGTTGCCCTGGCATGAATTGTCGCAGCAATAGTTTCTTGTCATGCCATTGCTTTGTTTTCTCCTTGTAGATTCGTGCATTGTTATAGGCAAGTGCACGGAATTCTTCTATCTCGTTGAGGTCCAAAAAATGCTTTTGTCTGGCACTTTCCCAATCCATATTCACGGTCTTGATTGCCCAATATGCCTTGTGTTCGATTTCCACCGGTAGATGGCATGTTTTGCCATAGACAAGTCGGAAGGGGGACATACCTAAGGGTGTTTTGAATGCAGTGCGATATGCCCAAAGTGCGTCATCTAGTCTTAATGACCAATCCTTCATAGAGGGATTTACATCTTTCTCGAGTATACCCTTCAATTCTCGGTTGGAAATTTCTGCTTGCCCATTGGTTTGTGGGTGATATGCCGTGGCAATCTTGTGTGATACACCAAAGCATTGCAACATCTTGGCAATAAGTCTGTTGTCAAAGTACTTACCTTTGTCACTGATAATTGCTCTTGGCATCCCAAACCGTGTAAATATGTTTTTCTGCAAGAATCGTTGGACGGTCTTGGAATCGTTGTTGGGAACTACAGCTGCCTCAACCCATTTATACACGTAGTCAACGACCGAATGAAGATGGGAAAGGTCCTATAAAATTGATCCCCCACACATCGAATAATTCCACCTCGATAATGTTTTGGAGCGGCATTTCATGTCGTCTAGAGATATTGCCCGTCCTCTGGCAACGATCACATTGCTTGTAAAAGTCATGGGCATCTTTGTACAATGTTGTCCAATACAAACCGGATTGCAACACTTTGACTGTGGTACGAGTTCCTCCAAAATGTCCTCCATAAGGTGAAGAATGGCATTGCCAGAGTACATTTTGCTGCTCCTCTTCAGGGACACATCGGCGTATAACCTGATATGTACATTGTTTAAACAAAAGAGGCTCGTCCCAAAAGTAATGCTTAGCATCATGGTGGAACTGCTTCTTCCCTTGGTTAGTAAGACCATAAGGTAAAATACCACAAACAAGGAAATTAAAGCGTACCAGGGTATTGCCGAGGCATGTGTTTCCGTGGCGACTGCTCCCAAAATTGCCGAGGCGTGCGCGTCAAGAGCTACTGCGACATCGAGGGTTACTGAGGCATGTGCATCCGTGGTTGCCGAGGCGTGCGCGTCAAGAGCTGCTGCGGCATCGAGGGTTGCCGAGGCATGCGCATCCGTGGTTGCCAAGGCATATGCGTCAAAGGCTACCGAGGCGTCGAGGGTTGCCAAGGCATGCGCACCCATGGTTGCTAAGGCAACTAAAAGTTGCTCATCCGGGAAAGCATCGTATATCTCTAAATCCGCATCCTCCTCCCTATTGCGTTCTAAACGTGATAAGTGATCGGACACTTGATTTTCTGTTCCTTTCCTGTCCTTAATTTCAATATCAAATTCTTGTAAAAGTAATGTCCAACGAATCAAAAGAGGTTTGGCATCCTTTTTAGCAAATAGATATTTAATTGCCGAGTGGTCCGTATGAACAATTACCGTTGTACCAATCAAATAGGACAGAACTTGTCAAATGCGAAAACTACAGCTAGTAATTCTTTCTCCGTTGTTGTGTAATTCACTTGAGCACTATTAAGAGTTTTACTAGCGTAGTATATCACATGGAAGGTCTTACCTGTGCGTTGGCCTAGGACTGCTCCTACCGCAAAATCACTTGCATCATACATGAGCTCGAAAGGTAGCGTCCAATCTGGTGGAAGGACAATGGGTGTCGAGGCAAGCTTTTTCTTTAGGGTTTTGAATGCTTGGCGCAAGAATCATCAAAATCGAAGACTTTATCCTGTTCAAGCAAATTGCACAAAGGTTTAGTGATTTTATAAAAATTATAAATGAACCTCCTGTAAAAACCTGTATGTCCAAGAAAGCTTCAGATTCCTTTAATCGAACTTGGTGGGGGTAATCTCTCGATTACATCCACCTTGGCTTTGTCTACTTCAATTCCCTTGGATGAAATCTTGTGGCCGAGCACTATTCCTTCATCTACCATAAAATGGCACTTCTCCCAATTGAGGACTAAATCAGTTTCTTCACATCTTGCCAACACCTTCTCTAAATTGCCGAGGCAACTATCGAAGTCATTACCAAAAACAGAAAAATCATCCATGAAGATCTCAAGGAAGTCTTCTACCATGTTTGAAAAGAGTACCATCATGCATCTTTGGAAGGTTACCGAGGCGTTACACAATCGAACGGCATCCTTCGGAAAGCATAAGTACTGTACGGGCATGTGAAGGTTGTCTTTTCTTGATCTTCTGGTGCTATGGCAATTTGATTGTAACCTGAATAACCGTCAAGAAAACAATAAAAGGGTTTACCTGCAAGATGGTCTAGCATTTGATTAATAAAGGGTAATGGGAAGTGATCTTTCCTAGTGGCTTTGTTTAGCTTTCGATAATCCATACAAACCCTCCATCCGGTCACAGTCCTGGTTGGAATGAGTTCATTGTTTTCATTACTTACCACCGTTATACCTCTCTTTTTTGGTACACATTGTACCGGACTTACCCATGTACTATCAAAGATAGGGTATATAATGTCGGCGTCAAGCCACTTGATGATTTCTTTCATTACAACCCCTTTCATGGCATGATTTAGTCTCCTCTGGGCCTCAATTGAATGTTTGTGATCATCTTCTAACAAAATCTTGTGCATGCACACTGCCGGGCTAATTCCTTTCAAGTCGGCAATTGTTCACCCTATTGCCTTCTTGTGTAGCATCAACATTTTGATCAGCTTCTTTTCCTGCTCAGGCTGTAACTTAGAAGAAATAATTACCGGCAATGTATTATCGGTTCCTAAGTATGCATATTTTAGTTGCTCTAGCAACTGTTTCAACTCAAGAATCAGTGGTTGCTCAATAGAGGGCTTTTCTAGCTTACCTTCATTACCTGAGTAATCCAGTGGTTCAAAGTATGTACCTGGTCGATTGACTAGCCAATTTGCCTTTTCTTGTTGTTCCTCATCGACCGGTTCTTCATACTCCTCAGGTTCCTCTTGATCGGCAATGTAGTTGCCGAGGCAACTAAATTCCTCGTCGAAGTTAAACTCTGTCGTGGCATGAAGAAGTTGGCATTCTTCTGGATCATCGGCATGCCTTAGTGTTTGGAATACATTTAGTTTCACTTGCTTGTCATTCACCCTCATTGTTAGTTCTCCCTTTTCAACATCGATCAAGGTTCTCCCTATTGCTAGGAATGGTCTCCCGAGAATGATAAGTGCATGCTCATCTGCTTCACAATCCAAAATAATAAAGTCCACGGGAAAAATGTATTTATCAACTTTTACCAGTATGTCTTCGATTTTTCCCTCTGGATGCACATAGGATCTGTCGGCTAGCTGTAGCGTAACTGTTGTAGGTCTTGCCTTCCCGATTCCTAGTTTCTGGAAAACCGATTTAGGCATCAAGTTTATGCTAGCCCCAAGGTCGCATAATGCTTTCCCGACATAGTGGTTTCCAATGGAACAGGGTATTGTGAAACTTTCGGGATCCTTCAACTTGGGTGGCATACGATTGTGCAACATGGCCATGCATCCCTCTATTGTGGCAACTGTTTCAAACTCTCCTAGCCTTGTTCTCTTGGACACAATGTCTTTAAGGAACTTGGCATAGTTCGGCATTTGCTCAATTGCTTCCACCAATGGTAGGTTTATGTAGACTTGCTTTAGGATATCAAGAAACTTCTTGAATTGATATTCTTGCTTTTGTCGCTTCAACCTTTGTGGGAATGGTGGTAGAAGTCGGATATCTTCGATCCTTTCATTGGTCTGGAATCTGATTGATGGCAATGTTGGAATAACTGGAGTTGTAGAGGCATCATCAACTAGTGTTGTCGTGGCGTGCCTATCGTTGTTTGCCGAGGCATTCTTATCATTGGTTGCAGCGACATGCTTATTTCCGGTTGCCGCGGCATGCATACTGTCGGTTGCTGCGGCAATTCCTGGTTCATCCTCTGAGGTTTTGCCGTTGGGTTCGTCTTGATCTTTTTGTGGAGTTTTGTTTTGTGAGCGAGCTTGAGCCTCTTTAAGTTGTTGGCCACTTCTAGTGGTGATCGCCATACATTGCTCATTGCCAATTCCTCTTGCGACTTCAGTATCGCTAGGTAAACCTCCTTGCGGTCTAGTATTCAGGTTTTGAGCAAATTGTCCGACTTGATTTTCCAATGATTTGATTGCCGCCTCTTGGTTTTGCAATCTTATCTCGGTCCTGTTAATAAAAGCATCAGTTTTTTTTATGAAGTTACTATTCTCAGCCATATAAGATTCAGTTTTCAACATAAATGCATTGAGAGAATTTTCCAAAGAACTAGATGTTGTCAGTTGTTGTTGCGGTAACTATTGTTGTGGCATATTCTGCTAGAATCTCGATGCTTGTGCATTCTGATTGTTATGGTTTAGAGCATTGTATGTATTGGACATCACATTGTCGTTCCGGTTGTAATTCCCCACATAGAAGCTGGATTCTGGATTCTGCATACATTCAGAAGAATCATGGTTACCACCACATAACTCACAAAAAGAATCCATTACCTTGACCTCATGTGTGTTGTTTGGTTTCTGCATGTTCTGGACCATCTTGGTTAAAGTGGCCAATTGTGCCAAAATTCATTCTGATGATCCTAGTTCATGTATTGTGTCTTGGCGTCTAACTCCTCCTCGTCTAGTAGAGGGGAATTGATAATCATTCTTGGCAAGCCTGTTTAGAATTTGCATTGCTTCCTCCGGCAACTTATCTAGGAGTATGCCGTTTGCCGAGGCATCTAGCATCATCCTTGTTGGTGTATTCAAGGCGTTGTAAAACATTGTTACTTGTGTCCACACTGGGAATCTGTGTAGGGGGCATTTGTGTAGAAGTTCTCTATATCGCTCCCAAGCCTCGTACATGGATTCATCATCTGCCTGCCAAAAAGAGGTAATGTCGTTACGAAGCTTATCAGTCAAATTTGTAGGATTAAACTGAGCAAGGAAATCACAACAAAGATCGGTCCAAGATCCTATTGATCCGGCAGGAATGCTATTCAACCATGCTTTCGCCCTATCCCTCAGTGAATAGGGGAATAATCTTAATCATAAAACATCGGGGGTGACTCCGTATATTTTGAACGAGTTGCAAATCTTGAGGAAAGATTTAAGATGTTGTCGTGCATCTTCAGTTGCTGAGCCGCCAAATTGACCAATTGTGTTGATCATATTAAACATCACCAGTTTCAACTCAAAGTGGTTGACTTCAATTTCAGGTGCGACAACACCTAGATTAAGTCCATCAAGATCTTATTCAAGATAGTCTCGAATAGTTCTGTTTCGTGTAAGAATCACTCCTCCTCATGCTGGAACATCTTGATTCATATTGCCGTCATGATTAGCCATTGCTACTCTTAACCTTCGTCTAAGTCTTTGTAAGGTTCGTTCGATTTCTGGATCAAAGGGATATTCTGGTGTAATCGGTCTCGCCCTGGTCATATACCAATGCAAAACCAAAGTTTGTTATCCCTTTGAATTTTAAACAAGAAAAATAAAAAGAAAGTGCAAGAAAATAAAAGCAAAGTTGCTATTGCCAATCCCCGACAACGGCGCCAAAAACTTTTTGCGCGCAATAAGTGCTACGCAATTGTGCAAGTATACACGTCTCAAGTTATAGTATAAAAGATATCGTCTCCACTGGGATTGGTGCCACTTCAAGAATTTAATCTCTTGCACTGTAAAAAGTAAAAACACAAATAGAAGATTATAGAAGTTTAACTAATAACTAAACTAGAAAGCAATAAAGTAAAAGAATAGATGAGATCAAATAAGAAAGATAGGCCAGGTTATCGTGAGTTGAGGTGTGATAGCCGATTGGATCGTGTTGGTAAAAGAGTGCAAGGGAACTCAGTTGCCGTGGCAACTTGCACAACGGGGTTGCCTTGGCAACTAATCGATGGTTGCCTGGGCGACTAGTTGGGCAACTACTTGGGCGTCTGGGCAGCAACCTTCAAGGTTCGGCAGAGCATTCTTCAATGGTTTCTTCTTATCCCTAAGTCGAAACTCTAGCTACTTGTGCATGCCTTGATAATACATCCCTGCGTGAATCAAGGGTGAACAACAACCAATCTTGCGCTCCTCATAGCCGTTGAAATCCTTAACTTATTCCTAAGCCGGATTAATCTTCACCATCAATAGATTGAATACAGATCATATTCATTCGTTTCTTGAATCTAACTCTCATGATATTAGATAAATATATGAAGTTACGAGATCCTCTCCCAATTCACTCGCAAACAAGAATAAGAACCAAGAATGAATAGACCTTTAATTGAAAAGTGCAAACTCTTATTACCTAAACAAATTCCAATAGTTTCTCACAACCACAAGACACAATAACCTTAGCCAAATAGATTTAGTTCATGGCTAGGTTCCAAAGAAACACAAGATAAAGAATTCCTAGCATGAACCTAATTGAACAAGAAAGAAAAAGATGAAGTGTGGATGAAGCCTTCTTGTCGAGATCTCCCCTTGAAGCTTGTAAAAAATTCTCTCTTCTCTCCCCCTTGGAGTTGACGGCTTGGTGATCTATTTATAGGGCTAGGTGAAAGTCCTTCTTTGAGGAGGAAGTTAAGTTGGAATTAAATTATCTTTAAAGAATATAATTCTTTATTATAATTATATTCCTTCTAGAACTTCTCCTATCTTCTTGGGATTTAATTCTTCTTTAACCTCTTCATGGAAATCAAACTCCTTTGGGATTTAGGTTTGTTCCACATCATCTTGGGCTTGTCTAGTCATCAATTTCAACTACCATATCACGTTATTCTTTGGCAAGTGGCTTGGCGTCTCCTTCATGCATTGCCCTGGCAACTAGCTCGGCATCTCCTTCATGCATTATCCTGGCAACTAGCTCGACATCTCCTTCATGCATTGCCCTGGCAACTAGCTCTAGCCTTGCTTTGGCAAGTGATTATGCACATACACACAAAACACACCAAAGTAGTATCTTTTCCCACAAAAACAACCAAGTTATGTAATCAAGCTCAATGATGGAAGGAAACATGGATTAATGCATGAATGACTAATTATGCAACTAATATGAGCCTAAGTCTAACAATAATATGAGTAAAAAGGGTAAGAAAAATAGTACTTTTGAACACTTATCAGAGGCACAAGTAAACTACACCACCACTGAAAAAGAATTGCTTATTGTAGTTTTTGCATTTGATAAATTTAGGTCATATTTAATAGGGACTAAGGTTATTGTGCATACCGATCATTCGGCTATTAAATACTTGGTAACTAAAAAGGATGCTAAACCTAGACTTATTATATGGATATTACTTCTGCAAGAGTTTGATATTGAGGTAACCGATAGAAAAGGGACTGAAAATCAAGCTGCTGAAACATCTTTCCAGACTTGAAAACACATATGATACTGATGTAGCATGTGATATTAAGGAAGAATTCCCTGATGAGATGCTTTTAAAATCCATGACCTTGGCATGGTACGCTGATATTGTTAACTTTCTTGTTAGTGGTGTTTTTCCTTGTGATCTTAGCAGCCAGGGAATGAAGAAATTCTAACATGACTCACGCTATTATTATTGGGATAAGCCTTACTTTTTGAAGTAATGTACCGATCAAATAATCCAAATATGCATCCCTGAGGAGAAATAAGAAGATATCTTGTATCATTGCCACTCTACCCGTGTGGGGGATATTTTGGTGGACAAAGGACTACTGCAAAGATCCTACAATCTTGATTCTATTGGACAACCTTGTTCCAAGATGCCCATGCATATTACAAATGGTGTGATAGATGCAGAGGACATGGAACATATCGGTGCAACGAACTGACCATGCAAGTCATCCTGGAGGTTGAACACTTTGATGTGTGGTGTATTAAATTTATAGGGTCATTCCCATCCTCCAAAGGTCAGCTACATATCTTACTCATGGTTGATTGCGTATCTAAATGGGTGGAAGCAATCATGACAACTAAGAATGATGCAAATATAGTCTTCAGGTTCTTATACAAGAACATCTTCACTCGTTTTGGAGTTCTTCGAGCTATCATTAGTGATGATTACAAACACTTCAACAACAAGTTGATTGTAAAGCACTGCGTAGCTATGGAGTCCACCATAAGATAGCCATAGCATACCATCCGCAAACTAATGGACAAGCTGAAGTATCCAATCGAGAAATCAAACAGATCCTAGAAAAAGTGGTCAAACCCAATCGAAGAGACTGGTATTTAAAGCTGGATGAAGCCCTTTTACGCTTATTGAATCGTATTCAAAACACCGTTAGGCACGTCACCCTATCGACTTGTTTATAGGAAGGCCGGTCTGTTGCCGGTTGAATTGGAACATAAAGCTTTTTGGGTTATCAAGAAGATCAACATGGACGCCAACTAGCTGGAGAAAGAAAATTGCTGGAATTAAATGAGTTAGATGAGCATCGTTTGAATGCCTATGAGAAAGCCAAGATCTACAAAGAAAAGAATAAAAAGTGGCATGATGCTAAACTAATGCCTCAACAATTTGTTGAAGGCCAAACTGTCATACTTTATATTTCTCGCTTGAAGCTCTTCTTGGAAAGTTAAAATCTTGATGGTCTGGCCCATTTTGAGTTGTTAAAGTATACCCACATGGTGCTGTGGATATAACAGACCTCAAAGATGGCCCAATCTTCAAGGTCAATGGCCAACGCTTGAAGGCCTACAAGGGAGAACTAGTGCAGCATGACAAAGCTTCAGTCACACTATTGGATGTCTAGAACATCCAGTAATATCTTTTACTTTCATGTTATTTATTTTTCTGCTTTTATTTACTGCAATTTCTTTAATTACTCAATCTAGGTTTTATTTAATATGCTTGTATTTTGGCAGTTATTACAAGAAAGAGACAAAAAAGGGTTGAGCATTCTTGTAACGACCTAAGTTTCAGGTTTTGCAAATGGGCCTTATGTTTGGGAGCCCAAATCAAGAATATTTAAATATGGGCTTGTAAAAAGGAAGACTTTATGTGTTTATTTATTGCATAAAATAAATAAATAGATAGTATTTTAAAGGAAAAAGGTGGCTAATGGGATGGGGGAGGAAAGAGAAGAAAATATATTTTTAGTAGAGAGAAAAGGGAGGGAAAATAGAGAAAAGTAGTAGGGAAATTTCCAACCACGATGTACAGTTGCCAAAGCTGTCATGGATTACACCGCTGCCACCATCGTCTTTAGCTCGACGAGACAGGTCAGCTAGTGGTCTTATCGTTGTCGTTGAAGCTGCCGTTCACCTGAGTTAGCATGAGAAAGTTTTAGAGGATCTAGATCGTGGGGTTTCAGCCGTCACTGCTACAAATCGATGCCACCAATAGACCCACCAGCTAGAGAACTATGGGACTGGAGCTTGCTGCCGCCGTCCAACCGTCGGAAGGAAATGCACGTACCTCCATGGAGAGTGGGCATGTACAGCAACTGGCGGGTGCACCCAACTATAGTGTGCCGCATCACATTGGATCCTGTTGCCTGGGTGCACCTGCTCCTCACCGCACCGAATAACTGCCCATGGGTGCACCTACTCTATGCCACATTGGAACTAGCCTGCGGGTGCAGTAAGCTTGTTGTGCACATGCGTCACACTGGATTACCCAGAGCCTTGATAACAGCTATTGACTGCAGCACCACCATTGACCGTTGTGCTACCATTTATCGTCGCTACCGCCATTGATCGGTGTTGACTGTTGACTTTTTTGAGGTTCCCTACCCGAGGGTTTATCGATGTTCTGAGTCCATTGGCATAGTCTGTTTCACCAAATTCAACCCTGGTATATTTTTACACATTTGACCTTGTGAATTTAATAGGGGATGCATGAAATGAATATGTTTTGATATTCAGTGTTATATGAGAATTATTCAGGACAAAATATCAAATCAAGTGCAATATTTGGGAAGCTCGAATGAGGATTTTAGTGATATCGACTTAAGGATAGTACACCTCAAACTCCTATTGCTTCATGAGCATCATAAATATGATTGCATGCATGTTAGTAGCTGCAAATTGGCAGACAATGAATAAGCATGTGTTGAGACCAGTATTACGATACTTGGTAAATATTGAGATGCTTGATGAGCTTGAGAATATTCGAGACTATTATCAGCTTTAGAGACCATTTAGGGTCATTTGAGTATTCATATATTATCTCATTGGCTGATTTGCTTATTGTATTGCTTGAGATGTGAATTGGCATGCTCGATAGAAAATGTGCTTAATGGATTGATAATTGGTAATATTCAAAAAAATGATTATGAAGCCGATAATTAATATTAATTGATTGAACATGATAGTAAACAAACCTTAATGACTTTCATAAAATTTAGGGATCGAATAAAGAATCGTAAAACCGTAATTCAAGAAAATGGTGTGAACACGTGAATGGGTATTGGTACGAGCTTTGGCCGTATCGGTATGTGATTTGGGACCGTATTGATACGAGTCAACTCATACTTGTACATGTGGAATTCTAGGATTTCTAGTAAGCTATTTTAGTATCGATATGTGTGTGAGTACTGATACCTAAGGGTACCGTATTGGTACTCGTGTTTGAGTATCGATACCCAATACGCTAAATAATCAATAAATATAAATTAAGGGTGGAAATTGATGTGCATGTTAATAATTGAATTATACCTTGATAAACGGGATAACGAGGATTAATGGAGGCAATAAATGAGATGAATTATATGTTTCTCCATAATGTATTAACAAGTTGGTAATGTAAAATAAATTATGTAATGATGTTTAGTAACGGTAGGGAGATCCTCAGGATCACGTTGCTTGTATGTCGGGTAGGCATTTGATTGGTTGAGTCTTTTTGAATGATGGGATCCAGATACCCAGTGAAAGAGTGTTGCAACACCCTGGTTAGAGATATCGAATGGAGGTTACCGATGCTACGTGACCTAGGCCTTATTCGAATATACTCGATGGGGGATTCTGAGTATGGGCGTATGTTTCGATGCTAGGTGACCCAGCTTCACCTAGAGTGTAGATGCTCGAGGAGGGATTTTGAGCAAGGGCGTATGTTCTGATGCTATGTAACTTAGCCTCAATCAGAGTTATTTTCTGATACTACATGACCTGGCATGAATTCAGAGTTGTAGTTGTTGAGTGCTTTTGCCTAGATGATCTATTGAGATCTCAGGCTTGGTTGGGCCTGTGGGCCACGTATGATGTTTTGCTAGGTTGAAAGAATGTGTTTAGGTGACTAGTGGTAGCGCCACGTGTTTATTTATCTTTCCTTATTGCTTGTACTAGCTTATATGCTTATGTTTATGATTAGCATGAAGTATAGTAGAGTAGATGTGTACCACTGAGCTTTATAAGCTCAAAGCTCAGAATCGTTGTTTCCGTACGTAGGTTGATTGTCGGATTGTGTGATTGAGGATCACTATCAGGATGGAAGTCCAACAACGTGGTGATCTCCAGAGTATGGTACTTGGGTTTAGCGGGCTATGTATTCATAGAACCTTACGTGTTGGAGTCGATAATCCTTATTTTGAAACTGTATTAATGAAATTGAATGTTTAAATGTTTTTAAATTAAATTTGAGCTCTTTGCAATGATTTATTCATTTATTTATATTTCCAAGTGTTGGATTTCAATGTGCTGGAAAAATTTGATTGGGCTAAACTGAGTTGAGAAATTTTATGGTTTTGGGTTGGGCTTGAGGCCTAAATGTTACATCCTGGTTGAGGGTGTTATATTTAGTGGTATCAGAGCTTAGATTTAGCTGGTTCATACTTCTTAAGAATGGAATTTTGATGGTGCATCCAACATTGCAACGCTAAGATGGTTATGACCGTGGCTGAGAGGGCCGAGTTAAGTGTTGGGCCTCTTATAGGAGAGATTATGAGGGCGATATTGCCCCAAACTATTCAGAGGCGAGTTAGTTGAATGATGCTAGAGTCGAGGTTGTGTCCTCCTCCTGCCACCTAAATGGTGTCTTCGTTGTGTGTTGTAGTGGTTCTAAAGTCATCACATACGTTGTGAGAGTTTGTGGCAAAAAATCTTCATCGTTATACGTGAATAACATTTATGAAGCAAGTATGGATAACCCACTATTGAAATTGATTATTAGATGCACATTGGGTGATGGACCCTTTGTTTGTGTAAAAAGAGTATTGTTGATACTTGGGAAGTATTATTGCCTCCTCAAGGGCATTCTCAGAGATAGTGGAATTGGGTTCCACTAGTTCAATAGAAAATTACCAAGGTTATACGTTTTATGGGTTGAGAGAGCTACCTTTTTGGGAGTTGTTGCACCTTGGAAATTGCTTTGGTTAGTCAAGCACGATGCTAGACTATAATTTTGAGAGTTGTGCTTGAGGCTTTGAGACCTTGAGGGAACACAAACTTTGGTAATAAGAATGTTGAATCGTCGCCATTCTACCATGGTTTTCGTAGTGGTCATTTTGAGAATGGCACAATGGGGTTGTGGGACATGCTTGACCATTTGGCAGATGCCAATGTGTGTAATTTAATGCTTATGAGCTTTTAGACTACCAGAGTGTTTGTTTATGCATCTTGGGGGAGTCATCAGGACTTTCTCCATGTAAAAAATATGAGTAGATATTGAGGTAAGGCCGAGTTAGATGTTTGTGCCCATCGCCCTTATCAGAGGATGCCAACCCAGTTGAGACAGTTGGTGATTTAGTTGCGAAGGTGCAACTTGAATGAGGTTTCTTTGTTTGAGTATTTCGCCCATGGGAGAACCAGGAATGTTTGCTAGTAAGAAGTTGGTCCGTTGAGGTTATGCTTAAATCGTTGATAGCTTGTTAAGTGGTAGTGAAATGTTGTTACTTGTCTCCTAAGGTGGATGACTCGTTTAACTGATTGTGAAGTACCCATGTGTTTTTTTGGGAGTGGGGTGAGAATCATATGTTTATGGTTAGAGTGTTGAGTCTAGTAAATTCAAAATGGATTTTGGAGTGAGAATTTTCTCTCTTTAAAGTGCATCATGGTAACAGTTGATATCTGCGGTGATATTTGAGGTGTTTCAACGATGATAGGATGGGGGCTACCATATTATCTCTCGAATATAAGTTCGATGCTTTGCGTGACATGTGTAAATGTATAAGAAACATGGAAAGATGAATGTTGGCAAGATGATTACCTTAATGACCTTGTGCCTGGGAAAGGATAGTTATCGTGTAACTAGTTAGGGAATTAAGGGTTTGAGACTTCATAAATGCTTTTGTTTGAATCACAGTTTCCTTGAGGCAAGCCGAGGAACATTGGTGGAGATCGAGTTGCATAAGACAATTTTGTTGATATAGTGGTGCTGACTCAATTAAAGTCGAGTAACATTTCGAAATCTTTGAGGATGTTTTGTTGTTTTGTCAAGGCTGCATTTTTGTGCTAGAAGAGGGAATGTTATGTTTACCACAACAGTGTGAAATTTGGGGTGCTTAATCTTTAAAGGAATTTGAGATTTGGATAACAATGTGAGTCAAAGTAATTAAGAGCTGTCGATCATGTATGATCGATCACCACCTATGTAAAGTGAACTTGATAAGTGATGGATTGTATAGGGTTAGTTTGGGTTAGAGTACCATGCTGTCCATGTGGGGCGATCAAGGATCGCAAGTGATGGTCATGTAAGAGAGTACCAATGTTTGCTTTATGCAGTACTGATACCCTTGTGTTTCTGCAGATAAGCTCCGAGTTAAGGACTAATTTGCTTTGGAAGCCGGAAAATAGCTTATAATTATAATTAAGAGGATACAATGTTACGATTGAAGTTAGGATTGATGGTTTCTGATGGACTTTGAGATCTTGTTCTGGGTGTTTTAGAGAAAGACATGTCAAGGCAAGATATTCTTCCTATATAGTATAGTGGTCAATACATGGTGAATTTTGAGAGTGACAGTTTGTACCAAACTTTCGCCACGTGTTTTAGGAAACAGCGTGGAGCCGTGTGTTTGAGATAGTGGTAAGTGGTTAACTTGCCATCGATTGGGAGTTAAACATTGAGTTCTTCAGAGTTGTTGTGATGCTTCGATGTTCCTTTGTGAAAATTAAATAGATGATCGTGAGTCTTGTAAAGGATTTGTAAGTGCACAGTTTCGATGGGATTACGTGAGTAATGATATGGTCCATGGTAGGTATCGTTTGATAGTTTTTGCAAATGTGAGATCCAGATAAGAAGTTTGCTTGGATTGTTTGTGGGTTGGGTGGTACGACACTACGATGTGTACATGTTACCTTTTGATTCGAGATTTGAGGGTTGTGATGGAACCTTATCCCTTGGTAAGATTTCATGCGATGAAAGATTCGAGGAAGGGTATAGATGATGTGTTTTTCCAGACACGTTATGCTTTGGAGTGTAAGACTCTTACGTGAACCGAGTTATTGGGAGCTGCGTTAGTTGCCGATTTGAGTTATCATGTTGAGTTTGAGGTAAGTGCTTAAGGCGAGTTGAGACATCGTTCTTTTCTAGTAGTCTTGCACCGGGTAAGCAATGATATTGATAAGAGATGTCATCAGAGTTATAGTCACATTAAGGGAGTCACCACGAGAGAGATCGCTTCTGTAACACCCCTTAACCTGTTCAGAAGCTAAACCGAGTTAAGAAGTATTACTAGCAACAAAGACATACGACCATTAAACAAGGATGGATTCACAAACAAAAACAATAGATATTATTAATATCCATTACGAATACACGACTATTTTTTTCATTTGAAAATCCAAAATGATCTTAACATAGATTTTAGACTTCTATTAAAATTAGCATGTTAAACCAAGAGAATTTAGCATAATTTATTCGAAAATGAACCACATTAGTACCCTTATCTTGGTTACTACTTCCTTTTTGTTATTACCAATTTAATATTACCCATACTATGTCTTAAGTCTATAATTGAAACACAATTTACTAAATCTCCATTAAAAACAAGCGAAGTTGAATATTGCTGTCTACACAGAGGAATCAAGGTTCGAGCAAGACTTTAAACATGTAAGATCCACTAACCACTCAAGATCTACTCCTTGCAATCGAGCATGAATACATTTGGCAATCTAAACTACAAAAGTTCTTAATAACAATTTCATTTTATTCAGACCAAAATCAATCCAACCATAAAATAGATATCTTATTAGTCATTATGATGGTTTAAACAAGAACAACCACATCAAACATTCTAGAGCTAATCAATCCAAACATGTATAAGATACTATGGTACGTATAAAAACCTTATTGGTTCGAACTATATCATATCAAATGATCAGACTATACTAGCAAAGCATGTCGTACTCGAAACACCATCAATCTAAGATTAACTCCTTACCTAACATGTTTAAATCACTACGGTTATAGTAAAGGATCTCAATACAATTATTTAGCCAAGATAACTAATTCAATGTTATTCGAATTAAGCATGACAAGATTTCTATATGCATATGCATACAAGTAATTATCTTAAGATCTTGACAAACATTTAAGACACACACATTATTCATATCCGAAGTACATAGGTGCACCATTCATTCATGTACTTATTAACCTATAAGCAATCACTCCAACCAAGATTTAGTCACTTAAACCACCACAAAACATTAGAAAGGCCATTTATACACATTTACAAATACTTTGAATGCCATCAACAGACAATTTAAACAACCTACATGCAATATACAAGCATAATGCCACCATCTAGGAGTTCTAATAAAAGATTATCAAACGTACACTTAAGTACTTGTGAACTTGATTGAGCTCTCGACAAACAACTGCTACCAACTTATCCTAAAACATAATCGAAATAAGCATATAAATATACACTTAGTGAGGTAGTGTAAAAGTAACTAGAAGCATGCAATGTAGAGCAACTTAGAATTTAGTTAGGATATTCTTTTCAAAGATAAGCTCAACCAATAACAAAAAACGGTCCTTCAACGCTGGATAGATAACTTTTATTGTATAGCCACTACAATCAAGGCCTAGCATCACTTCTTTTTAAAGAAGTTTAGATATCACATAGCTAAGTTTTTACTTGTCTTATAAGCATCCAAATAGTGGGCTATCTAGTTATCATTAGCTCGAAATGTAACCATTTCTAAGGCTTTACTCTAAAATGGAATGAATTTATCCAAGATACAATTGCCACATTAAAATTTAAACTAATTTTTCTTAGAGATCTAATAATCAAAGCTTTGGCTATAAGCATGTAATCAATTCGGTCAATAAGTACAAAAGAAAGCATCACTTATTTAAGTATTTGTAGCATAACTTCATCATCACAAGGTTAACACACATCAACATACTTAAATTGTGAATCAAAAGAACTTAGTTTAATCTTATTTGTCATGTAAGAAATCTTTTAAACATGATAATTGGATTAATGATTCAAGTATACAGAATTTTATTTATAACCTTGGTAATCAAGTAGCCTAGGTACACGATCCCCAACTAACTGTCGCCAAAAATAAGGTACTCAAAGTACCGATCAATCCCTCATACTGTCACAAAATAAGGACCGTAGTCCACTCCAAATACGAGCTCTATGAACTCTATGGCATGCCAACTATACCTATGACTGACTCGAAACCAAGGCTTTATACTTTAATCATATCTTATCAGAGTCATAAATGAGTATAGCTCCATATTTAGATAATCACGTGAACATAGCTTATAACTTATCATATCAAAAATATATTAATCTTATCTTACCAGAGTCATGAATGAGCATAGCTCTAAGTTCAGATAATCAAGTGAACCTAGCTTATAACTTATCATATCAAACATATATATGTACACATGTATAGTTTTCATAACAACATGTACTTATCCAAGTAGTGTATATCATATGGTACTTAACAATTAAGTACTTACCTCGAATCCCAGCTAGATTGTAAACAAAGTTTAACTTTGTATTAAGAGTGAAGAAATTAAAAAGATAATTAAGGATGCTCGTGATGGTATCAAGCCTATCCCGAGACTTTAAACTACACTCACAGCATTCCGAGCTAAAGTTGATTCTGAATCACTACTCTTGATTGCTTTTCTACAGCTTTATTAGCTTTGAGTCTTGTTTCGTCAACTATCCCTTGGTCTAACATAACAATAAACAAAACATGCATTAAAAATTATTTCTATCTTAGTACAATAATGTTATGCATATACTTTAAGAATGAGTTTTAACACATTTTAGTCTTTATATACTAAAAGCAGCCCCAAAACAGGTCCTAAGTTAACACATAACAACCCTCATTCAAGTTACAATTCAATCCTTTAGTGGAGTTTGTAAAATAGCCCTTATCGAAGCAAAATAGTCCCTCAAAATACAAACTTTTAAAACAATCCATTTTAGTAGTAAAACAGTCCTCTTTTTAAATGAAAAAATAATCCTTGATTTAGATTTATGGATTAATCTCTTTAGGTACAAAAATAGACATGTTTTTAATTGTAAAAGGACCCCTCATTTAAGCTTTCAAAACAGCCCCTTAAAGTTTGAAAACAGATCCCATACTACAAGTTTTTAGAGCATTCTATTATTGTTGTAAAATAGTCCCAAATCAGTTGTAAAACAGTCCTTATGTACCATTGACAACCCTTATTTGATCCTAAATCCTTAATCCCAGTTATTATCAGGTACTGTGACCTTAAGTTTTAAGTGTTACCACAAATGATACAATAAACAACAGTTGAGGCTGCCAAAATCATTCCAAACAGGGCATATGCATGGAACATTTGTTTGGTTCAATTTTGAGCTAATCTAAGGGCTACAATCACAATTCAATTTCAAACATAAGCATACATTCAAAAAGGTATCATTTGAATATTCAATTCAACTAAACAATCAAAATTTCATTATCAAGCAATGGTAACCAATTCAAGTTCAATTACATTTGCTCAGCTTGGTCAAAACCTAATCGAATACTCATCTATCCTAAAAAGTTATATGGTTCAAAAATCAGCAACTCATATCTTCTAATTACACCAAAATTTCACAATCAACATAGAAATTGTCACGTGCATCATTCGAATGATTTAAGGAATTATAACATGAAAAATGCTCTTCTAACAATCTAGCAAAACATGGTTATAAGAAATCTATAGGCGGATCCTCGCTTCTTTAACAACCTAAAGAAAATTCATCATGGATATCATAGATCAAATGAAATGTGATGAACCCTTACCTTATATTTTAAATCCAACCGAATGGAGGTTCAACCATTTGAACCAAATGAAGCTTTAATGTGAGCTTTTGAGAACTCTCCCTCTCTAACCTCTCAACTAATATTTCGGTGATCTGGGGAAGATGAGGATAATGGTTGCATTATCCTCACCAAGCTGATTCACACATGCCATTGCCCTCTAGATTGACATGTGTACTAGTCTCCTTATTATTTCTAAATTAGCATGCAACCTCTCATTGTCCATTAATGTTCGGTTAGTCCTTATAATAAATGGTCATCCATTTCTTCTTTATTCCCATTTAGTCCTAAATCATTTAATTAGTCTAATGGATGACAATTCTATAGCAATTAACTAGTGGTTCATTATAGCATACTCCTAAGCCAATGTTTGGGATACAACTTCATTTTGGTTACAACGACTGTACAACCTCTTGTTCTTATAGATCATGAGGAGTTGTGGAAAGATTTTGTTGTGCATCAATCTTTTGGGTTCTACAACATAAGTTAAGTTTCTTTGATGACGTAGTAGTGTGACGTTTTTGTCAAGGTACCATTGGGTTTGTTCCATTGTTTAGGTTATGCACTAAAAGGTGATGGGTCTCCTTACAAGAAATGGTAAGTTGTTTTGGGATTGTACCGTTAGAAGATAAAGGTTATAGTTGATAAGTGTTGTGAGAGATCAGAGTAGTGCATTGGGATATGTTTGAGAACGTTGGAGAGTTATAAAGGTTTTAAGCTCTTCTTTGGGTTACTGATATAAATTTCGAAGATGATATTTCTTTAAGGATAGGAGAGTTGTAACGAACCAAGTTTCAAGTTTTGCAATTAGGCCTTATATTTGGGAGCCAAAATCAAGAATATTTGAATTCGGGCTTCTGGTAAAAAGGAAGATTGTGTGTGTTTATTTACTATTTAAAATAAATAAATATATAGTATTTTAAAGGAAAAAGGTGGCTGATGGGATGGGGAGGAAAAAGAAAAATGGGAGAGAAGATATTTTTGTGAGAGATAAAAAAGATGGAAAAAAGAGAAAAGTAGGGGAAATTTCTAACCTCGATCTATGGTCACCAGAGCTGCCATAGACAACACCACGTCCACCATCATCTTCAGCTCGACAAGATGAGCCAGTCGATGGTCTTATCATCGTCGGAGAAGCATGAAGAAGTTTCGGATGAGCTAGACCGTAGGGTTCTAGCCGTCACCATCGTAAACCAATGCCACTAGTGGAATCACCAGCTAGAGAACTACAGAACTTGAGCTCACTGTCACCGTCTATCAGTCGGAAGACGCCGCACGCGCTGCCAAGAAGAGTGGGCGTGTGTAGCAGCTAGCGGGTACACCAGCTATAGTGTGCTTCATCACACTAGATCCTACTGCCTTGGTGTACTTGCTCCTCGCCACATCGGAGAATTTCTCGCGAGTGCACCTTGGTTACCCTGCACCGCGACGCACCAGATTGGCCTCACCTGAGTGTACTTACTTTGTGCCACACTAAAAATTGGCCCTCAGGTGCACTGAGCTTACTGTGCACCTACGTTGCACTGGATTACCCAAAGCCTTGACAACCATCATTAACCGTCGCTGCCGCTGTTGATCAGCGTTGATCATTGACTTTTTTGAGGGACCCTACCTAGGGGTTTCTCAATGTTCTAAGTCTGATGGCGTAGTCTGTTTTGCCAATTTTGAGCATGTTTATGTGTTTAACCTTTTGAATTGAATAGGGGATGCATGGAATTAATATATTTTCATATTCATTGTTATATGAGGATTATTTGGGATCAAATATCGAATCAAGTGGAATATTCAAGAAGCTCATATGTGGATTTTAACAATATCGGTTTAAAGTTAGTACACCTCGAACTCCTATTGCTTCACGAGCATCATAAATGTGATTGCTTGCTTGTTAGTATCTGCAAATTGGTAGACGATGAATAAGCATGTGTTGAGAGCGGTATTACGAGACTTGGTAAATATTGAGATCCCTGATGAGCTTGAGAATATTTGAGACTATTATGAGCTTTAAAGAGCGTGTAGGGTCGTTTGAATATTCATATATTATTCGATTGGTTGATTTTCTTATTGTGTTGCTTGAGATATAAATTGGCATGCTCGATGGAAATTGTGCTTAATGGACTGATAATTGGTAATATTTGAATAAATGATTCTGAAGTCAGTAATTAATATTAATTGATTGAATACGATAGTAAACAAACCTTAATGACTTTTGTAAGCTTTAAGGGACGAATAAAGTATCGCTACGTGACCTGGGACTCATTCGAAGATACTCGATGGGGGATTCTGAGTATGGGTGTATGTTCCGATGCTAGGTGTCCCATCCTCACGCAAAGTGTAGATGCTCGAGAAGGATTCTGTGCAAGGATGTATGTTCTGATGCTATTTGACCTGGCCTCACCGGAGTGTATATTTTGATGCTATGTGACCCGACCTCACTCTAGAGTTGTTGTTGTTGTTGTGTGCTTTTTCCTAGATGATCTGTTGAGATCTCAGGCTTGGTTGGGCCTTGTGGACCATGTATGATGTTTTGCTATGTTGAGCGCATGTTTTTAGGCGACTAGTGGTAGCGCCACATGTTTATTTATCTTTCATTATTGCTTGTACTATCTTGCATGCTTATATTTATCATTAGCATGAAGTATAGTAGAGTATATGTGTACCACATAGCTTTGTAAGCTCGGCACTCAGAATCGTTATTTCTATGCATAGGTTGATCGTTGGATCGTGTGATCGAGGAGCACTGTCAGGATGGAATTCTAGCAAAGTGGTGATCTCTAGAGTACGATACTTGGGTTTAGTGGGCTATGTATTCATAAAACCTTACGCGCTGGAGTCTGTAATCCTTATTTTGAAACTGTATTAATCAAATGGAATGTTTAAATGAATTTAAATTAAATTAGAGCTCCTTGCAACGATTTATTCATTTATTTATATTTACATTCCCAAGTGTTGGATTTTAATGTGTTGGAAAATATTTTATTGAGATAAACCGAGTTGAGAAATTTTATGGTTTCTGGTTGGGTTTGAGGCCCAGATATGACATCTAGGACGATGGTGTTACAATTCTTGTAATATCCCAATTTTTGCTTAGTGACTAAAATGTAATTTTTAAAAGTTTAGGGGTTAAAGTGTAAACTTTGGAAAAGTTCAAGGACCAAAGTGTAATTTTAAAAAGTTATGTAATTTAACCCTGTAAATGGATAGTTCACCCCCAAGAGTGGTATTTTTGTGTTACCTGAATTTTTCATACGAGACATATATTATTCAAATTTTGGATCGAATAAAAATTGTTAAGCGTGCTCAAACCAGAGTAGCACAGGGATGGGCAACCTACTGGGAAAGTCCCATATTCGATATTTTGACTGATAAAAAGGATTCAGTTTAAGTCAGTAATATTCATAATGGATTGTTGAGACAAGATTTCTAAGAGGAAATATATCCGATAAAATTTTCGGTAATTATCGGTATATTGGATCGAATTGAAATTTTAAAGACAGTTCCAAAGATTATGGGAAATTCATAAAATATTAGTTTATGAATATTTTGTTATTTCTGGTTGGATTCTAACTAGATTTAGTTAGAATATGATGGAGTGGTTATAAAGCTCAAAGAAAGGAAATTTGGAAATTGTACTGAGTGAAATTCGAATAATTGGATCGAATAAAAATCATAAATTAAAATTTATGATATTTTGGGAAGGAGGCGGTTTAGAATGGAACCAATTTGGTTCAAATTTTATGGAATGGCAATTTTAAGTCATGTAAGTAAAAAAAGTCTAGTTGGAGGGTAAATTGGTCATTTGTCACGGATGGCATTTTTGAAATATTTTGGAACTTTGAGGGCAATTTTGAAAGGTGAATAACACATGGAATTAATCATGGCCATTGATTTTTGATAAGATTGAATCTTGGCCATTAGATTAAAAGGGAAAATAGAAATTTCACTAGTTAAATTAATTTAAAATTCATTTAATTTTTACACATGTGGATTTAATAATAGAAAGATGAGAAAAAATTTCTCATCCTTCTTGGGGCTGATCGAAAGCAAGAATGAAAGGGGGAGAAAGGAAATTTTTCAATTTCAAAGCCAAAATTGAAGAATCAAGGCTAATTTCAAGCAAAACAAATCAAGTTCTAAAAGAGATCGAAGGAGAACCAATGATAAAAAGAAAAATAAGAACCTCGAGTAAGCTTAGCGAGGCATACGATTCATAGCCCAGGTGAGTGCATTTATATGTTTTAAATTGCATTTAGGAAGACTAGCGAATAGTCGACCTTAGTTTAAAAAATAGTATTGCCTTATATATATGTTGAGCTACTGCATGTTGCAATAAAAGTAGATTAAATGGAATATGAAGTATGAATTTTTATTATGAGAAATTATGATGATCTATGTTTTCCATGACTATTTATGATGAAACATGAAATGCCTATTTATATGATTAATTATGATGTTGAGTTGACGATGAAAGAAATGCCCAAGTATTGTGTATGAGAGTCCATGGTATAGTTGGCATACCATAGAGTCTTTAACAGTTGCGTCCTCATGTTCATGTTATCAAACATATATTGTGACA
Source organism: Hibiscus mutabilis (assembly GCA_019671005.1). Taxonomy (NCBI): domain Eukaryota; kingdom Viridiplantae; phylum Streptophyta; class Magnoliopsida; order Malvales; family Malvaceae; genus Hibiscus; species Hibiscus mutabilis. The sequence continues at coordinate 23,124,651 of CM033729.1, forward strand.
AAATGATTGCGTCACATGCACCCTGAGGATCCACGCCCACTGTGCCCGACTGCCCTGTCGAGGTGCTTCAGGTTTATGTGGAGCAAAGAGCGTCCCTGAGTACGTACTCATCTTCACGTTCACGTTAGACACTACGGTGTCATTTCAAGATGACTCGCGTACCTTGATCTCATATAGCGTACTCTGGGCAATGATAAAAGAATCATGTCATGTAAATGAATCATGTCATTTAAAAGAATCTTGTTACGTATATGAATCATGTCATGAATGTGAACCATGCCATGTATATGAATTAAATAACGTATATGAATCATGTCAGGTAAAAGAATCATGTCATGTAAATGAATAAAGTTATGTATATGAATCATGTCACGTATATGAATCATGACATGTATACAAATTATGTTACGTATATGAATTATGCCATGCATATGAATTATGCCATGTACACGTATCATGTTATGTATATGAATTAAGTCATGTATATGAATGATGTCACGTATATGAATCATGCCACATATATGAATTATGACACATATATGGATTCTGCCATGTATATAATTCATGCCATATATATGAATTATGTCATGTATATGAAGTATGTCATGTATGTAAATTATTTCACATATATATATATATAAATCATGTCATGCATGTGAAATATGCCATGTGTATGAAATATGTCATGTATGTGAACTATGCCATGTATATGATTTACTTGATAATGACGGAGTATTGGAAACTAGACTAAGTTAGAAAAATTATGATTTGCACATGAATATTGACTGATTATGAAAACCTTGTTAGTACGATACTACCTTAGACAGAAACTATTCTAGGTTAATGTATAACATGTATTGCTTTATTTTATGTTTTGATAAATAAGATTATTACCTCACTAAGTTCATACTTAGCGTGTGTTATTTCACACGTAGGTTCTCCCAAGTAGAATGGCAAGAAGAAGCAATTAAATCGGAAAATCAAGTTACATTAGTAATCACGGTATGTACATCTTAAGTTGTAAGTTTGATGTCTAGTGAGCATGTACATATATGTAGTGGATTTAAAGAGACAAACTATTTTGTAATCTTAAGTTTATAATGTGTTTATGCACTATTGCAATGTATGAATTTAGAAATTGGTTTGCTATAAGTAGTTATATTTTTCGATATAGTTAAGTATAGTTTAACCCTAATCGCGTAGTAATTTTAAAATCAAGAAAGAGTCTAGACAGGGTACATAGTTTTCTCCCTGAATTATATTTTTATTCCAATAACACATTTATAAATTTTATAAAACAATTAAGGGTTAAAACTAGCTGCTATAGGCTGACGTATTTTTAATTCAAAATAGAAAAAAGGTTAAACTACAAGACAAAGTTTGATAAAAAAATATATTTCAAGTCAAGTTTTTTTAACAACTCTATAACATCTTTAGTGTATATTCGGTCTACGAATATACGTTAAGGGTGTTACATTTATTGGTATCAGAGCTATAGGTTTAGCCGATTCTGAAGGCTAAATCGAGTTTAATGTGATTTAATGTTAAGTACATGCCCCTTAGGATGTCATGTTATTGATGTACTACTGTGTAACTTGATTATGCTCCCCAATAACTTGAATAAGTTTCAGTAGAAATAGATGATGTTAAGTATTGATGGACTGCGATAAATGTTTAAAGCCAAGTATGTTGGCAACCAGTTAAAAGAGAAATGTGCAGCAGTCCTAAGTTTGAAACAAGGTACTCGTACTGTCTATGAGTACGAGTTAGATTTTAATAGACTGAGTTGGTACGCAGTTAAATTGATGCCGATCGAAAAGTCTCGATGTGAATGGTTTATAGAGAAGCTTTGTCTAAGGCCCAAGGAGATTCTATTAGGCATGAACTTATCAAATTTCCAAGAGGCTATGAACAGAGCGAAGGCTGTGGAAATAACCTGTAATTGATTCGGGTTCGATTAATATATATTGGTACTAAGATAGTTGCACAAAGAAAGACTTCTATGCATAATATTTAGTAATGTGATTGTCAATAATTCTCTTGGACACAATGCACAAGTAATTAGAATATGCAAGAAAGGTTCATTAGAAATTCAAGGAATTAAGTTCCCAGCAGATTTAATTGAACTCCCATTCCATGAATTTGAAGTCATTCTTGGAATGGATTGGTTATCTGCATATGATGTAGATATGAAATATAAGAATAAAAGGTCAGTACTTTAAGGACCCGATGGTTTTGAAGTAATCTTTGAGGGAGAAAGAACTGACTGTTTAGAGTCAGTAATTTCTGTAACGACAGCTTAAAGGCTGTTATACAATGGATGTGAAACATGTTTGGTTTGTATGGAAGATACACAAAAGCTACCTAAAAAGTTTGAAGACATCTCGACTGTAAAGGAATTTCCTAATATATTTCCGGATGAGTTATCAGGATTACATCCAGATAGGGAAGTACAGTTTGGGATTGATGTTTATCTTAGAACTAAGCCGATATCAATGTTACTATATAGGATGACACCAATTGAGTTAAGGGAACTAAAGGTTCAATTATCAGAATTGTTAGACCAGGGTTACATTTGACCAAGTGAATTATCATGGTGTGCTCCAGTATTATTATTAAAGAAGAAAGATAGTTTCCTATAATCATGTATAGATTACCGGCAGTTAAATAAAGTAACCATTAAGAATAAGTATTCCCTACCAAGAATTGAGGATTTATTTGATCAGCTTAAAGATGCAGTAGTATTTTTAAAGATAGATCTTCGATCAGGGTTATTATCAACTCAAGGTCAAGGAAGAAAATGTATCAAAGACAGGATTCAGAACTCATTATGGACATTACGAGTTTCTGGTGATGTTGTTTGGACTTACAAATGCATCTATTGTATTCATGGATTTCATGAACAGGGTATTCCAACCCTATATGGATTATTGTGGTCTTCATAGATGATATTTTAGTTTTTTCGAAGACCGAAGCTGAGCATGATTACCATCTTCGTATGGTACTACAAACTTTAAGAGATTAACAGCTTTATGCCAAGTTTTCTAAATGTGAGTTCTAGTTGTCAGGAAAGTTTTGAAAGATTAAAGAAAGTTCTGACTGAAACACCAGTTCTAATTCAACCAGAACCAAGAAAAGAATATACTCTCTACAATGATGTATCTCTTTATGGTTTAAGTTGCGTGTTGATGCAAGAAGGTCGAGTAATAGCTTATGCATCAAGGTAGCTCAAAACTCAAGAAAGGCACTATTCAACACATGATTTGGAAATGGCAGCTATGATTTTTGTTTTAGAAATCTAGTGACATTATCTATATGGTAAAAAGGTGTCATATTTATACAGATCATGAATGTTTAAGTATCTGATGACACAAAAAGATCTAAATCTGCAACAACGAAGACGAGTTGAAATTTTTAAAGGATTATGATGTGGTTATTGATTATCACCTGAGAAGGTTAATGTAGTGACAAATACTTCTAGCCGAAAAACATTGTCTATCTTGGGCATGATGAATGCATAATTGTCTGTGGGACGAGATGGTTTCTTAACAGCAGAATTAAAGTCAACTTTATTGGATCAATTCAAAGATTTATAATCTATGGATGAAAGATGTCTTGAAAATAGGAGACAAGATGAAACTAGGAAAGTATAGGACTATGAAATTAAGCCAAATGGTTGATTATATTACTGAGGTAAAGTATATGTTTCTGACAATGATAATCTAAAGAAAGAAGATATTAACAAAGGCCCATTATAGTCCATTGACTATGCACTAAAGGAGTAATAAGCTGTATCAAGATATAAAGACTCAAAACTGTGACCAAATACCTTCTGGATTGCTTCAGCCTATCTCTATTCCCTAATGGAAATGGGAACGAGTAACGATGGATTGTATAATGGAATTATTAGCTACATCAAGTAAAAATATTTCGATATGAGTAATTATGGATTATTTGACAAGTTTGATCACTTTATTCTAGTTTGAATGGATTATTCGCGAGAAAAATATGCAGAACTCTATGTTCGAAAGATACTAAGACTACATGGTGTTCCACTATTGATAGTATCAGACAGAGACCCAAGGTTTACTTCAATGTATTGAGGTACGTTATTTGAAGCTTTAGGTAGTAAACTAAATTTTAGTATAGCTTTTCATCCACAAACAGATGGGCATTTTGAAAGGATCATACGGATTCTATGAGACATGTTAAGAGCTTGTATTATGGAGTTTACCAAATCATGAGAAAAGTACTTGCCTCTAACCGAAATTGCTTATAATAATAGTTATCAAGCAAGTATCAAGATGGCACCTTTCAAAGTATTGTATGGAAGGAAGTGCCAAACTTCTCTTAATTGGTTCGAGTTACAAGATCGAAATGTTCAAGAATAACTCAAATGCTGGATGATTTGATTTAGAACAAGACATGGAGGATAAAGTAAAAGTTATTCAGCAAAATTTCAAGGCTATCGTGGTTTTGACAAAAAGTCTATGCAAATAAGAAGAAAATGGAACCAATGGCTTATCAATTGGCTTTACCTCCAGATAGGAACAAAACTCATTATGTGTTTTAGGTATTCATGCTTCGGAGGTATTGATCGAATTCTTCACATGTAATTATTTCTGAGGAGATTGAACTGCAACCAGGTTTGACGTATAAAGAAAAAATAGTAAAAATCTTAGCATGCGGAGTCAAAGAATTAAAGAACAAGAAAATTTCAATGTTAAGATCCTCAGGAGAAATCATACAGTAGAGAAAATCATTTGGGAAACTGAAGAGAGAATGAATAAGCAATATATGAAATTGTTTGAAACGGGTAAACGTTGAAAAATCGAGGAAAAATTTTCTTAAGGGGGAGGAATTGTAATATCCCAATTTTTGCTTAGTAACTAAAATGTAATTTTTGAAAGTTTAGGGGTTAAAGTGTAAACTTTGGAAAAGTTCAGGGACCAAAGTGTAATTTTAAAAAGCTGTGTAATTTAACCCGTAATTGGATAGTTCACCCCCAAGAGTGGTATTTTCGTGTTACCCGAATTTTTCATACGAGGCTTATATTATTCGAATTTTGGATCAAATAAAAATTGTTAAGCGTGCTCAAACCAGAGTAGCACAAGGATGGGCAACCTGCTGGGAAGGTCCCACATTCGATATTTTGATTGATAAAAAGGATTCAGTTTAAGTCAGTAATATTCGTAATGGATTGTTGAGATAAGATTTCTAAGAGGAAATATATCCGATAAAATTTCTGGTAATTATCGGTATATTAGATCGAATTGAAATTTTAAAGACAGTTCCAAAGATTATGGCAAATTCATAAAATATCATTTTATGAATATTTTATTATTGTTGGTTGGATTCTAACTAGATTTAGTTAGAATATGATAGAGTGGTTATAAAGCTCAAAGAAAGGAAATTTGGAAATCGTAATGAGTTAAATTTTAATAAATATCATAAATTAAAATTTATGATATGTTAGGAAGGAGGCTGGTTAGAATGGAACCAATTTGGTTTAAATTTTATGGAATGGTAACTTTAAGTCATGTAAGTAAATAAAGTCTAGTTGGAGGGCAAATTGGTCATTTGCCACGGATGGCATTTTTGAAATATTTTGGAACTTTGAGGGCAATTTTGAAAGGTGAATAACACATGGAATTAATCATGACCATTGATTTTTGATAAGATTGAATCTTGGCCATTAGATTAAAAGGGTAAAATAGTAATATCACTAGTTAAATGAATTTAAAATTTATTTAATTTTTACACATGTGGATTTAATATTTGAAAGATGAGAAAAATTTTCTCATCCTTCTTGGGGCTGTTCGAAAGCAAGAATAAAAGGGGGACAAAGCAAAATTTTCAATTTCAAAGCCAAAATTGAAGAATCAAGGCTAATTTCAAGCAAAACAAATCATGTTCTACAAGAGATCGAAGGAGAACTAGTGATAAAAAGAAAAATAAGAACCTCGAGTAAGCTTAGTGAGGCAGGCTATTCATGGCCCAGGTGAGTGCATTTATTTGTTTTAAATTGAAATTAGGAAGACTAGCGAATAGTCAACCTTAATTTAAAAAATAGTATTGCCTTATATATATGTTGAGCTACTGCATGTTGCAATAAAGGTAGATTAAATGGAATATGAAGTATGAATTATTATTTATTGACATGATGATGATCTATGTTTGGCATGACTATGATGATGCATGAAACATGAAATGTCTATTTATATGATTAATTATGATGTTGAGTTGATGATGAAAGAAACCCAAGCATTGTGTATGAGATCCATGGTATAGTTGGCATGCCATAGAGTCTTTAGCAGCTGCACCCTCATGTTCATGTTATCAAACAGATATTGTGACAAAATGATTGTGTCACATTCACCCTGGGGATCCACGCCCAATGTGCCCGAGTGCATTGTCGAGGTGCTTCATGTTTATGGGGACCAAACAGCGTCCCCGAGTGCGTACTCATCTTCACGTTCACGTTAGACACTAGCGTACTTTGGGCAATGATAAAAGAATCATGTCACGTAAATGAATCATGTCATGTAAACGAATCATGTTACGTATATGAATCATGTCATGAATATGAACCATGCCATGTATATGAATTAAATCACGTATATGAATCTTGTCAGGTAAAAGAATCATGTCATGTAAATGAATCAAGTTGTGTATAAGAATCATGTCACGTATATGAATCATGACATGTATACAAATTATGTTACGTATATGAATTATGCCATGTACACGTATCATGTTATGCATATGAATTAAGTCATGTATATGAATGATGTCACGTATATGAATCATGTCACGTATATGAATTATGACACGTGTATGGATTATGCCAAGTATATAATTAATGCCATATATATGAATTATGCCATGTACATGAAGTATGTCATGTATGTAAATTATGTCATATGTATATATATATAAATCATGTCATGCATGTGAATTATGCTATGTGTATGAAATATGCCATGTATGTGAACTATGCCATGTATATGATTTACTTGATAATGATGGAGTATTGGAAACTAAACTAAGTTATAAAAATTATGACTTGCACATTAATATTGACTGATTATGAAAACTTTGTTAGTACGATACTACCTTAGACATAAACTATGCTAGGTTAATGTATAACATATATTGCTTTATTTTATGTTTTTATAAATAAGATTATTGCCTCACTAAGTTCTTACTTAGCATGTGTTATTTCACATGTATGTTCTCCCAAGTAGATTGGCAAGTAGGAGCTATTAAATCGGGAAATCAAATTACATAGTAATCACGGTGTGTACATCTTAAGTTGTAAGTTTGATGTCCAGTGGGCATGTACATATATGTAGTGGATTTAAAGAGACAAACTGTTTTGTAATCTTAAGTTTATAATGTGTTTATGCACTATTGCAATGTATGAATTTAGAAATTGGTTTGTTATAAGTAGTTATATTTTCCGATATAGTTAAGTATAGTTTAACCCTAATCGCGTAGCAATTTTAAAATCAAGAAAGAGTCTAGGCAGGGTATATAGTTTCCTCCCTGAATTATATTTTTATTTCAATAACACATTTATAATTTGTATAAAATACTTCAGGGTTAAAACTAGCTACTATAGACTTACGTAGTTTTTAGTTTAAAATAGAAAAAGGGTTAAACTACAAGATAAAGTTTGATAAAAAATATTTCAAGTCAAGTTTTTTAACAACTCTATAACTTCTTTAGTGTATATTCGGTCTACAAATATATGTTAAGGGTGTTAGAATTCTCCTAGGTAACTCCCTAAAAGTACTGATTTTTATGTTATTTCATAATGATTTTTCTTGCCTTTAAGTAGATATGCTTACATTTAGTCGTTAAATTAATGCATTTGCATAAGGAGTTAGGAGCTATTCTGTTGCCAGTGTGAAGGGTTATTTTGCTGGTTTTGATGCAGGACGCAGGCAGACAGGCCTGGCAGAAAAGCGCTGGCAGAGAACTCTGGAAAGAAAGCAAGAGAATTGCCGAGTAGCAGTTGGCATAGATGGACCAAACAATGCCAAGCTCGGCTGGTAAAGGATTGACGTCCGATGATTAGTCAAGGTAGTCGTTGGACCTTGTACACGTTAGCCCTAGGATTCAAATCAGGATTAGAGGATAACACGTTTTATCCCTGTGCGCATTCAGAATTCAAACTCAAAAGCTTATCCTAGGGTTTCCACGTAAGCATATTTAAAGGAGCTCAAGCCACCACTTGAGGGGATGGAAAAGAGGCTGGATCGTGGTGAACTGAAAGATGACGTGGTTCGACCAACTAGGACTGAGAGCTCTGGAGCATTCTAAGGGCTGAATTGATGGATCTCCTTCTTGCCCATTCTCTTAGTTTTATTTGTTTTTATTTCAAAATGATGATGAGAAATGATGATGTTTTGTGGATGGACCCCCAACCATGAACTAAGATTTTACAGTTGGTTAGGGGATGTTTGCGATTAACGCTGGTTTTATGTTTGGTTTTTAATAATCTAAATGCCTTGGCATTATTTTCTATTTTCTAGTACTTATCTTTCTCAAATCCTTTGCCATACGATAGTTGGCATAGTGTGCTTATTGCACCTTAATAACTTAACAGACTTAAGGGGAAACAATCAGTTGCCAGATACTAAGGTGATAAGCTTCGACGGAAGATGTTTAAGTAGATGAACTTACATCGGAAGTGAGTCTACCCCTTAGGATTAAATGTTGACACTTAATCGAGTAATTAATGAAAAGCTTCATAATAGACATATAGGGGTTTTATCATGATTAACTTAGGGTATTGCCATTAACAGAGGTAATACTACCTTTAATATGCTCTACAATAAAAACAAGGCAGGATATTATTAAATGCTGGTATAAGTAGCATGAAATCCAGGCATCCCTTGCAACGCTCATTATTCATTCAAAAATAATTTCGTTGCCAGACTACTTCCTTTTTCACTACTTTGTTTTCGCTATCTTTTCAATCAAAAATCCAAATTATTTCGAACACTTTTTCTTATACAAACAAGTAAAATTTAAGAAAATAAGTTCTTAGTCAATCCCTATGGATTCAATACTCAGCTTGTTGCACGCATAAGACTCACCTTGGCATTATTTTCTTGCACTTTTAAACTAAATATTCAATTGTTTTCCAAGCGTTAGCAATAGTCGACAAGTTTTTGGCACTGTTGCTGGGGATTAAGATAGAGTTTATTTTTTTATTTTTACTTGTTTCGTTAATTTTATTATTTTATTTATTTTTTTAAGTGGTGTATGACCAGAAACCACCCTATGGTGGAAGATTGGCCATACGACCCAGAAATTGAAAGAACCCTACGGAGGTTAAAAAGAAAAGCTCGAGAGATGTCACATCAAGGAAATAGAGGAGTTGATGATAACCTAAACAATTAGGGAAATCCATCAATCCACAATGGGATACCGGCCGCACTTGTTGCCCCAGCTGTTAATGTGGAGGAAGAGATACCTATTCGAGAACACTCGACACCGAACATAGACAATTTGATGCCAGAACTGATTGCTCCAAAAGTAAATACATTGAATTTTGAACTTAAATCGGTGATTATACAAATGCTTTTGAGTCTAGGACAATTTGATGGGGCACCTACTAGAGACTTGAAGTAGCACTTGAAGCAATTCATGAAAGTGTGCTAGTTGTTTCAGCAGCCTGGTGTATCAGAAGATACATTGAAGCTGAAATTGTTCATATTTTCCCTGAGAGATAGAGCAAAAGGTGGTTTAGTTCTTTGCCACCTGGTTCTGTCACCTCATAGGGAGATCTATGCTAGAAATGTTTGTTGCGATTCTAGCCACCTAAACTCATTGCCAAGCTAAGGAGTGAGATCATTACGTTTAGGTAGGCTAATGATGAAACCCTATATGATGCTTGGGAGAGATTCAAGGACTTGTTGAGGAGGTGTTCTATGCATGGATTCCCAAATTGGACCCAAATGGAGACCTTTTATAATTGACTCAATGCTCATTTCAGGACTGTTGTTGATGCTTCGGCAAATGGTTTGCTGCTTGACAAGAATTATACAAAGTTTGTTGGCATCCTTGAGAGCACCTCAACTAATGATTTCAAGTATCCTACTACTAGATTAGGGACTAGAACTAAAACTGGTGGGAAATTAGCGCTAGATGAGCTAACATCCATCCACGTTGAGATTTCCAATCTTACTAGCATGTTAAGAACTTTGCAAAAGAATAAAGAATCCCAAGAGGTCAAGGCATTAGACCCATTCTGCACAATATGTGAGGAGGGCCATTACATGGAAGATTTCTCTACCAACCTTGAGTCAGTAAATTTTGTTGGTAATTTTAATCGCAATTATAATGTAAATTCCAATACTCACAACGCAAGATGGAGGCAACACCCAAATTTAGCTTGGGGAAATCAAGGAGGTAATCAGTATAATGCCCAACAGTAGAACAACAATGCCCAGCGTCAGAACAATGTCCAACATCAGAATAACAATTCTCAGCGTGGTTTTAACCAGAATGTCATACCACCGAGGGCACAAAGCAATTTTTATGTAGGACAAAGGAACAACAAGGGGACTTTGAAAGAATATATGGAGAGGAATGATGCAACTGTCCAGTGTTTGGCAGCATCTATGTGGAACTTGAAGATTCAGATCGGATAGATTGCTAATGCACTTAGTAATCAACCCCAGGGAGCTTTGCCAAGTGATACAGAAGAAGCAAGTTAGAGAGGCAATGAACAATGCAAAGCTATAACTCTTCAGAGTGGCAAACAATGCCAGGTTGAGATACCTATCAAACAGCCAGTTAATTGTTGGGAGAAAGTGAAGGGACAAGTAGATGAACCAAAAGAAGCAGAAAAGAAAGAAGCAGACATATGTGATGTCAGACCTCAGTCTAATCCCAACAAACCCTTGGCAAAACCGGCATAGTTAGCATTTGCTTACCCACCTCCACCATTTCCACAAAGACTACAAAAGCACAAGCAGGATCATCAATTTAAGCGCTTCTTGGATGTTCTTAAGTAATTGCATATCAACATACCATTAGTAGAAGCTCTTGATCAGATACCCAACTATGTTAAATTCATGAAGGACCTTTTGTCCAAAAAGAAGAAATTGGGTGATTTCGAGACTATAGCTCTCAATGAGGGATACAGTGCAATGATACTCAATTGATTGCCACCGAAGCTAAAAGATCTGATAAGTTTTACTATTCCATGCACCATTGGCAACAGATTAATGGGTAAGCACTACGTGACATGGGAACCAACATTAATTTGATGCCAATGTATGTTTTCAAAAAAATCAGCATTGAAGCAAGGCCTACCATTGTAACACTTTAGTTGGCAGACCGATCCTTTGCACATCCTAAGGGTAAGATTGAGGATGTGTTGGTAAAGGTAGATAAATTTATATTTCCAACTAATTTTATCATTTTAGATTATAAGGCAGATATGAATATCGCAATTATATTGGGTAGACCGTTCTCTACCACAAATAGAGCCTTAATTGATGTTCATAAAGGTGAACTTACTATGCGCATGAATGACTAACATGTTACATTTAATGTGTTTCAAGATCTTAAATACGCAGATGAACCTGAGGAATGTCAAGGTGATGAGATGATAGAGTTTATTTTCACTATAGATGTGGCACATCTATGCCAAGAAGCAAGTGATGATGCCAGAGAACTAGATAATGAAAATAAGATGAGTAAAGACACTAAATGACCAACCTTCGAGAATGAAGTTGTTAATTACTTTGCTCATCCACAGCCGTTGGAGTTGGCTAGCAGAGAAATCAAGGTACCTAAACCATCAATTGAGGAGCTACTAGAATTGGACCTGAAATCATTGCCATACAACCTCAAGTATGCCTACTTAGGTAAACACTCTACTTTGCCAGTGATCATTGTTGTTGATCTATCTAATGATCATGAGGAAAGGTTGCTGGAAATTTTAAGCAATTATAAACAAGCTCTAGGATGGACCTTGGCTGATATCTGAGGAATAAGCCTAACTATTTGCAGACACAAAATAATCTTGGAGGAATATTATGGCAAAACAATTGAGGGCCAGAGAAGATTGAACCCGAGCATGAAAGTGGTAGTTAAAAAAATAAATTATCAAGTGGCTAGATGCCATGATAATCTATCCCATTTTCGATAGCTCATGGGTCATCCTGGTGCATGTGTGTCAAAGAAAGGTGGGATGATCGTGGTTCAAAATAGCAAAGATGAGTTGATTTCCTTCCAGAACTATTATCGGTTGAAGAATGTGCATGGACTATAGGAAGCTAAATAATGCCACTAGGAAAGACCATTTTCCACTGCCCTTTATTCTATTGCTTCCTACAAGGTTATTCAAGATATAATCAGATTGCTATAGCTCCAAAGGAACAGGAGAAGACCACATTCACCTATCCATATAGGACATTCGCTTTTAGAAGAATGCCCTTTGGACTGTGTAATGATCTGGCAACATTTCAACGTTGCATGATGTTTATTTTTTCATACATGATTGATAACAACTTAGAAGTTTTCATGGATGACTTCTCGGTGTTTGGCAAGACATTTGAGGAATGCCTTCAAAGTTTAGAGCTTGTTTTGAGGAGATTTATTAAGACTAACATGGTGTTGAACTGGAAAAAGATGCCACTTCATGGTGAAGGAAGGCATAGTTCTCGGTTATAAATTAACCAAGAGAGGCCTGGAAGTAGACAAGGAAAAAGTGGAGGTAATCAAATAGTTGCCACCTCCTACAAGTGTAAAAGGTATCATAAGTTTTTTAGGATGTGCAGGTTTTTATCGCTGTTTCATTAAAGATTTCACAAAATTTCTAAACCTTTATGCTTGCTTTTAGAACAAAATGCCACTTTTGTGTTTGATGGCTCTTGTTTAAAAGCGTTTCAGGACTTAAGGACAGATTGATTAATGCCCCCACAGTCATGGCACCATATTGGATTGAACCCTTTGAGCTCATGTGTGATGCCAGCGATTATGCCGTTGGAGCTGTGTTGGGACAGAGGCATGGCAAGATTTTTCATACCATTTACTGTGCCAGCCAGACATTGAATGAAGCCCAACTCAACTACACCACAATCGAGAAAAATTTTATTGTGGTTGTATTTGCATTTGACAAGTTTAGATCTTACTTGGTAGGTAACAAAGTTGTGGTGTATACAGATCACTGGGCACTAAAATACCTTCTGGAAAAGAAGGATGCCAAGCCCAGACTAATCTGATGGATGCTCTTGCTGCAAGAATTTGATCTCAAGATTCGAGATAAGAAGAAGAATGAAAACTTGCTGGCTGACCATTTATCACAATTAGAGTATCACCTAAAGGAATGTGGAGCCACTGCCATTAGAGATGAATTCCTCGATGAATACTTACTAGGAGTCAATTCAATGCCATGGTACTCTGACATAGTCAATTACCTAGTAAGCAATATTTTCCCATCGGGTTTGGCAACTAATGCCATGAGACATTTTCTGCAAGATGTTTGGCAATATTATTGGGATGAGTCGATTTTGTTCATACAATGTGCCGACCAAGCGATCTACCAATGTGTGCTAGAGGATGAGCAGCACAACATTATGAAGTTATGCCATGCAGCACCGTATAGAAGACACTTTCTTGGAATGAAGACTGCTACCAAGGTGCTCTAGTCTGGATTCTTTTGGCCTACGCTGTTTAAAGATGCTAATTACTTTTCCAAGGCATATAATCGATGCCAACAAACGGGTAACATCTCTAGTTAATCGCAGCTCTAGAATATTATGCATTAGAGTTGTTTGACGTATAGGGAATAGACATTATGGGTCCTTTTCCCCCATTATTTGGGAACTTAAATATCCTTGTGGTTGTTGACTACATTTCTAAATGGAGCAGTGGATATCAAGTTGTGAGACCATATGCTCATGGAGCAGTGGATATCAAAGATTTCAAGATGGGAACAATTTTTAAGACAAATGGACAAAGATTGAAGCACTATTTGGAAGGCTCTCAAAAGCATGCCAAGGAGATTATCCTCATGGCAGAAGTTCTACGATCATCATTAGCATTGTTTGATTTATGTATATAGTAGGTTAGATGTTTTTTTAGTAATTTTCATTTATTTATCTTTCTTTTATTTGTATTTTTCTTTTACTGCGTTGAAAGGTTTTTGTTGAGTGAGTGCAGGATTTTGTTGCCAGGAAGAAGGAAATTTCCCATAGCCGCCCAAGCCTTGATAGAGCTCGGCCCAAAAGAGAATGAAAATTTTGGCTAAGTGTTGAATTCTACCCTAGCCACCCTAGGTGAAAAGCTGAAATTCAAATTTTAAACCTAATCACTTCATCTTTTCCCGCACCGTTTTATCACATTACCCCTTATCACATTATTATTTATCCTCTCCAAACACGCTAAACCCTTATCATTATCCCTACTCAACCGACCAAATTAAAAACACCATTTAAAATACTCAACCATTTTACCCCTTCATCTACTTAAATCTTAACCGACTCTTAGCTAAAGACTTTTCACTCTTCCTTCTATCGTCTTTATAAAGAAAAAAAAGCAAGATTTACTTCTTTTTCTTCACAACAAAAAAGCCATTCGAGTTTTCAAAAGATTTTTATGCATCTTCCTCAACATCCTTCAAGATCTTTTTTCAATGAAGAGATCTGCAAAAAGTATGAGGAGAATTTTGCATCAAGAACCTTCTGCTATGAGAAAGGTTTCGAGTTCAAGAAAGAGCCAAACTTGGGCATTTTCCCCAGAGTTTGTCACGGTGATAAAGACACACAAGTGGGAGAAATTCTGCCAACCACTAGGGAAGTTCATGCCAATATCGTTCAAGAATTTTATGCTCATCTTATGACCAAAGACTTGTCATTCTTGATGGTGCGACGTAAGTGCTCGCATTTTGATGAAGGTTATATAAATGATATGTTTTCTTTGGATAAAACAGAGGAAGAACACACCAAGTTTGCAGAATCCTTGGATGATGCCAAGAGGAAGACGATGTTGAAAAAACTAGGGGAGGCTGGCACTAAATGGAACATGTCATCAAAAGGCCATCAGACTGTGAAATGGTTGACACTAAAGTCTCAGTCAATGGGTTAGAATGACTTCTTAAAGGCAAACCTTTTGCCGACCATCCACAATAAGATAGTTTCGAAGGAAAGATTGGCACTGCTGCACTCTATTATGACTAGCCACAAGATTAATGTTGGATGGCTCATCATCGAAGAGACCTTTAAGTGAGCTGGTAAGAGCAGTGGAAGTTTACTTTTTCCTTCTCTGATTTCTACTATCAGTTTGCAGCATAGCGTGCCACAGCTCAATTCAGACAACGTTCAAAAGAATAAGAGGACCACCATAATCCTTCCCTGTAGAGGCAGTTGAATGCCATAGAGACAAAGGAGAACGACAAGCAAAAGACTGCATAGTATGTGCCAAAGGCTAAGGTGCCAAGGGCAGAACCTATGACTCTGATGCCAGCCGGGTCAGTGGTAATGCTTTCCCAGATCTACCAATGCCAGGAGATTATCCTCCAAAAGATATAGAAAGCCGAGGATCAGAACTCTATGTTCTGGCAGTATGTTCATGTCAGGGACAGTACCATGAAGAAAACACTTGAAGGCATGTTCTCACATACATTGCTAGCGTTCCTTGAGTTCCTTACCGACCTACTTGCTAAGGATGACATGTCAGCCAGTCCTTATTCTGTCTATACTCCTACACAATTTGATGCCACAATCCTAGTCTCTTCATTACAAGTTGAGTCTACCAGAATCGACACACGACCTGAGTTTGAAGATGCAAGAATCCAAAGCCAAGCCAAGGTTGCTGCCACACCTGCAACACCTACCTCATCTGCTTCTACAGATTTCCTGGCTACTTCTGAGCCAATGAATATTGTTGAGGAAGTTCTCCAAGACCTTAGAGCTTCCACAGCCACATCAAAGCCCAGCCTTAAGTAGAAGAAGCATATGGCTCCCAGTCGAGGGAGCTTCATCAAAAGAAAAGCACGTGTTTTATGGCCATAACCCTCCGAAAGAGAGTTCTCTACTTAAGGCACGCGTTTTCATGCATTGAGGATTGAACACATGCATGCCAAACTGCTAATTTTCATGCATTGAGATTCATGCATTGAGGACAATGCACACCTTAGGTTTGGGGGTGTGGGTTACCTTACATTTATTGCCATGAGATTCATGTTTATATTTCAGTTTGCATTATGTTTGCCATGTAGGATTGAACACATGCATGCCAAACTGCTAATTTTTTTTACCCCGGCCAATTTTGTACTTATAATCTTTGCCAACACTGCTATTTTAGAAGAATTTGTGCTAGATTATCTATCTGGTGAAGAAATTGGAATTTAGAATTTCAATGCCTGTAGGTTAGCCTTGCCAAGTAGCTTGGCAATTGAACTCTAGTTTACGGAACTTTAGTTTCACTCTACACGAGGTATGCTTCTAGTCTGTGAAACAAACTTAGGTTTGCTTGAATCTGAACTTAGAAAAAAAACACAATGCTAGGGTAGAAAGAAAGAATAAGGCAACAATGTTTTACCAAAAGCTGAAAAAACTTGAGAACACCCCTCTGCCTTAGGGAATATAATTAACTTGGGTATTCATGGTTTGCTCCCTCTTAGTTCTCAAGCCAACATAACTTTACAGTATGAGTATAATGGGTTAGCTTAGTGATGCAATTTGGATTAACATGGGTATTTGTGGTTCGGTCCCTCTTATGTCTCATGCCAAACAGTACATGACGCAACCCTAGTCAAATGCCAGCATAAAAACACCCTTGGCAAATAAAGAGAAAAAAAGAGAAAAAAATATTTATTGTAAAAAATTATAGTTTGGGTAGTAAAGTGACTAAGGGAGTTAACTAAATTTGATGCATATTGCCAGCACTTTATGCACACTTGATGACCTTAGACTATAACTATATTGCTGCACTTGAATTTGCTTATTTGCTTGGCATTGATGCAATGAATATTCGAGGACAGACCTAGGATAATATTTTGATAGTGGTGGGTGTTGGGAACCATGACAATTTTTGCCGAGGTACTTTTCTTGTTTTTCTATTTTTATATATTTTTAGTTGCATTACTTGAGGACAAGCAATGAGCTAGGTTTGAGAGTGTATTAACTCCCTAAAAGTATTGATTTTTATGTTATTTCATAATGCTTTTGCTTGACTTTAAGTAGATATGTTTGCATTTAGTTGTTAAATTCATGCATTTGCATAAGAAGTTAGGATCTATTTTGTTGCCAGTGTGAAGGGTTATTTGTTGGTTTTGATGCAGGACACAGGTAGGCAGGGTTGGTAGAGATACGCTGGCAGAAAACGCAAGAAAGGAAGCAAGAGAATTGCCGAGTAGTAGTTGGCATAGATGGACCAAACAATGCAAAGCTCAGTTGGAAAAGGATTGATGTCTAATGATCGGTCAAGGTAGTCATTGGACCTTGTACACGTCAACCCTAAGATTCAAATTGGGATAAGAGGATAATGCATCTTATCCCTTTGCGCATTCAAAATTTGAACTCAAAAGCTTATCCTAGGGTTTCCACACAATCCTATTTAAAGGAGCTCAAGTCACCACTTGAGGGGGATCAAAAAGCGGATACACCATGGTGAACCGAGAGGCAACGTGGTTCAACCAGCTAGGACCGAAAGCTCTAGAGCATTCGAAGGGTTGCATCGACGGATCTTCTTCTTGCCTATTCTCTTAGTTTTATTTGTTTTTATTTCAAAATGATGATAATAAATGATGATGTTTTGTGGATGGACCCCTTAACCATGAACTAAGCTTTTACAGTTGGTTGAGGGATGTTTGCGATTAATGCTAGTTTTATGTTTGGTTTTTAACAATCTAAATGCCTTGGCATTATTTTCTATTTGCTAGTACTTATCTTTCTCAAATCCTTTGCCATACGACAATTGGCATAGTGTGCTTATTGCACTTGAATATCTTAACAGACTTAAGGAGCAACGATCAGTTGCCAAATACTAAGGTGAGAAGCTTCGACAGAAGATGTTCAAGTAGATGAACTTACTTCGGAAGTGAGTCTACCCTTTAGGATTAAAGGTTGACACTTGATCGAGTTAATGAATGAAAAGTTTCACTATAGACATATAGGGGTTTTATCATGGTTAACTTAGGGTATTGCCATAGATAGAGGCAATACCACCTTTAATCTGTCGGTAATAAAATCAAGGCAGGATATTATTAAAGGCTGGCATAAGTAGCGTGAAATCCAGACATCCATTGCCAACGCTCATCATTCATTCTAATACACTTTCGTTGCCAAACAGATTCACTACTTTGTTTTCGCTATCTTTTCAATAAAAATCCAAATCATTTCAAGCACTTTTCTCATACAAACAAGTAAACATTAAGCAAATAAGTTCTTGGTCAATCCCTATAGATTTGATACTCAGCTTACTATTGTATTACTTGCTGATCGTGTATACTTGCACACATAAGACTCACCTTGACATTATTTTCTTACACTTTTACACTAAATATTCAATTGTTTGACAAGCGTTAGCAATAGTCGACAGTAACCAGAAAGCTGATTGGTTACATTGGCTAGGATTTAGGTTTTGTTTACTCAACCTATGAAAAATCCATTTTTACCGCTCACCATAACCTATAACTCCTCCACACGTCGTAGCCCCATCCAGTCGCCGCCTACTTTTACTTTCTCTTAAATAAAATAATCAACAATTAATGTTGTCTTTCCTCAATCACTATCACGACCCTTTGCTCCCATGCCCATGCATATTCTCCTTCACCAAGTTTTCCATTATTAAACTAAAGCTGATCATTTGCTCATGCAATCAATACCTATTCCTGTGATAATCTTACTCTTCTCCCTTTAAAAATTTGTCTCATTATCAAGAATAATGCAAGAGATAGAGTCTCAGTCCCCCTTCATCTCCTTCATTCCAACAGTCATCTTCTGACTCTTTATCGGGCTTCAACTTTTACTCCTCTACAGGGCTACCAACTACCCTCAAACAACACCTCATTTTGCACCATTCAAGAAGCGGTACGAGTCCTTCAAACATCAAAATTTACTCTAGGAAGAAGGGCTAGCCCGATATGACCGGTGCACTATCATCTTTAACGAGGAACAAACCATCATTCAGTCGCATGGATGGGAGATATTCTCCAAACAACCAGGGGCGATAAACGCTGACTGGGTCAAAGAGTTCTACACTCATTTTGCCCAACATAGCGACAGATAGATATATGTTAGAGGGGTGAAGGTAGAGTTCACCCCACATCTCATCACATGCCATTACAAATTGAAGTTTTCAGATGGCTTACATGCCAGGTCTGTTACCAATGCCACCCCCGACACAGATACCAAGCTTCTGCGGGACCTTTGTCTTGCAAGAACTACTTGGGAAATAATATTTTCCAATGCTAGGGCGGTAAGATGGCAGAACCTCCTCCCCACCACTAAATTTTGGGCGAGGTTTATAAATACAAGGCTTCTACCCACCAAAAATCTAACAACATTCTCCCGCCGACGACTGTTGCTCCTCCACTCCATCCTCTAAAAACATCTGATTGTTCCCTATGAATACATCTATAGGGCCATCCTAGAAAGAGTTACAACCCAACATAAGATAAGGAAATTACTATTCCCCTGTCTTATCACAACATTCTGCCAAGAAGCTAGCGTGCCACAATGGAAAGATGACAAAATCTTTAAAGCACCCTTCGGTTGGATGCCTTTAGAGGTTCGTGCAATCAAGAACCCACCGGCACAAGCACTTGCCACCACCACCACCACCACTCGTAGGAGACAACGGCCGAATATTAATGTTGTCGCCTTCCTCTGCCCTACCAAGAAATCAATGTTCGCCCGAGATAAAGGCAAGGTAATCATCATCCGAGAACCACAACCCTAGTAACTCCCTAGTTTTTTTTATTTTTATTTATCTTTTCTTTTTAGTTTAGTTTAGTTTTTCATATTTTGTATATTTTGCTTTTCCTTGATTTATTTTTATTTTTCTTTTGTTTTCTTTTTGCATTGGGGACAATGCTTTTCTCAAGTTTGGGGGAGTACATACCCATATATATTAGGTTAAATTTAGGTAAAATATTAGAAATTAAAAAAATATAATTGTAATTAGCCTAGTATGTTCGATAGGTTCCCTTTGCTATGATTCTTTTGATTCTTAATTTGCTCTTGTGTTGATTATGACTTCCCATGATGAATCTATGTTGATGCTTTATAAGATATTATGACCTTTAGGTTTTGAACTTAATGATGAATCTATTGTAGCCTTTAAAACCACATGTTGTATGTAATATGAACATTTAAGAAACCTTAGGGATGCTCTAGGTCAACTTTTTGATGCCCAAGCATGAATCAAAGTGAATGAACTTAATTCTCAATGTAGCAAAACAAAGGCTTAGAAATTCCCTAAAAATAAAAAATAAGACTTGATAATTTAAACAAAACTATTGAGAGACACTTTTCTATGTATCTTGTTATCTTTATATACTAGGTGAGTTGTGTTTGCTCCATTTAAGTATCCCTAGTAGGAATGTTAGTCTTGTCAAAGAGTGAATGAAAGCCTTCACAAGATGACACTGCTCGTAAGGCTCGGGGATGGATTGTTTGCTCCACTCTATCTTCAGGTACTAAAGAGTTAGTGTGATAAGCTGAAGCCCTGAGGATATAGTTTTCAAACTTAAAAGAAAAAAGAGTAAAAATATGCTGAAAAAGGAAAACAATATGACGAGGAAAAAAAGAAAGCAACCCTTAAGCTTCTCTAAGGCTATTAAGTGATGAATGCATGTAACTTAGCATACAATACACCTAGAATATATTTGATCTTTTAAACAAAAACTGTAAGCTCTAATACATTGCGTTTTATTAACGTAGCTGAGGAATGAATTACTGCTGTAACATAACTTGGAATCACTATAATCATAGCTTAGTGGAACCTTAGGACTTAAAGGTTGTTTATTGTTATTCTTTTCTATTTTTGTTTTTCTTGTTTCCATTTTGCATCACTTGAGGACAAGCAACAATTCAAGTTTGGGGGTATTTGATGAGTGCATAATTGATCTATTTTACATGCCCTTATTCCTTGTCTTTTGCATGTTTTCAGGATCATATAGTTTGCATTTATGCTAGATTGCACATATTTGCATGTAGATAGGGAGTTACACCGCCTATGCTTTGAATGTCATACATATTGGTGCCTTTCATGGGAAAGGGGGGTTTTGTGATGCATGTGTAGGATGCTGGACTGGAAGAGAAGCATATCTCATGGCTGGAGCGACAAGGCATAAAGAATTGGAGATGAAGCTACTTTTTGCCCATGTGGACTTTCTCCCAGATACGCAACATTAAATGAAGCGGGAAACCAATGGCATTCTTTAATGAAGTCGTGTGCACTTTAGGGTACTGAAACCCTAGTTTCACTACCTATATAAGAGAGACTTGGATGCTACTTGAAGGGAGGCACGATTATAGGCAACAGTCCTATTTTAAAGCTTGCGGAGAACCACCAGAGTGGAAGCTAGAGAATTCTCCTCATGACAGAGCCATCGAGAGAGGTCGACAGAGTGGGAGATTTGCAACATAGTTGGACAAATTGGAGGGAGTTTGTTGAGGACGCTAGACTCTTTTCCTACCTTGCTTGATAAACTATCACACTTTAATATTTTTGTTATGGATGTTTTATGCTCAGACACGAGTTAAATACTTTTGTTGGGATTATTGCATCCCAGGATTTCATGTTTTGATTATCTTTTATAATGCTATAGTTGTTTCTTCCTTTATCTATTATGTTCATCGTACTTCATGCATAGTTATTGTAAGAGCTATCGAGAGAGGCCTTTTAACTATTGATCTGTGGCTTAATATCGAGAGAGTTAGGTTATACAAATGTGAAAAGTGGGGTTAAGCTATTAACGTAGTTCTAATCTGGCTTAGACATAAGTTTAGGGTTTCAATGACTAAAAGAGAGTTCTTGAACAAATAAAAGGGATGTTAAGGTTCACGCAGACATGTATTACCTTAACCTCAATTTTATTAACTTCTAGGCATCGAGAGAGTCAGAAGTTCATTAGAAAATCTTATCGAGTAGATAAAGAACTTAATGGTTTACGCAGACATGTATTGCCAGTCGTTATAGTAATGTAATAGGCAATCAAGCATATATCCTTAGCAATAATCCCAGCCTCCATAATTATCTGTTAGTTGTTGCATCTGTTCGTCTTTATCATAGCTATCTTTAGTTTAATTGTTTTAGTTTTAATTAAATCTTCAATAATTACAAACACATTCTTGAGCATAATAACTTTGTAGCTATTCATCCAATATTCGTGGGTTCGACACTTTACTCATCACTTTATCACTTGTTACGATGAGTATACTTTCTCTAAAGTGCATCACTATTCGAAAAGCATCACCCATAATAGGTTCAGACAAAAGTTATTATAACTAACTGCCAATTCATTGTATTTGATCTTATATTGTTGTTGGTGTCATTTGATCTTTATCTTTTTGATACCTGTCAATGCGACGACATTCCTGGACGCAATCTAAATAACACTTATGCAACAACATCCCAATGTGGCAACATTTTTGGCTACAATTCTAGAAGAACTCATGTAGCGACATTAGCAGCAAAAATGTGATAAATTCAAAGATAATTCAAGAAAGAGCTAATGAGTTAAGAAAATGCAAAAACAAGGATAAAAAATGCTCAAATCCATGCAAATGATAACATGATGGGGACAAATTAATCAATAAATATGATGAAAAAACATGTCATTTAAAATACCACCACACCCCAAAACTTAAATTTTTGCTTGTGCTCAAGCAAAATAAACAGCAACAAGGTTAAGCACCAATTGATGAACATTCTAGCAACTCGAATCATCTCACTATCAATGAATCAATTACATCTACATGATAGAAGATTGCATCGACAACTAAGGAATATGAATGAATGAACTTGCAATTCAACAAAGCTAGCATCATGCCTTACATCTCAAATTCCTCCAACCTAAACAACTTTTATTTCATTATACGATATAAGTATAAAATATATATTTTTTCTTTTCTCTTCTTTTTTTATTTTTTTAGAAATGGATAGGGATATCAAAAAATGAATGCACCTAAGATCCTGAGAAGTAAGATGTTGTGCAACAAACCCCCAAAGAGTACTTCATTGCTTCGACATGCACTCATACATCGATAAACTTTGGCCAGATTCATTTTTCTAATGCATACATTGGAGCGTTCCCCCTTAAGCTACTTTCATTATGCGCCCACATTGGATGATCATATATAACAACAGCTGAGCTAGGCAGATTCACCTATGATCTAAGAGATGATGCTAGAAATTCATTACTCAAGCAACCAAATTCATTCATAATAGAATTATAACAAAACAGTCCATCACATGTATCCAACCAATTCATTGACAATCATGATTCAAGAACTAAGCATTGAATGTAGGAAAAATAATTTATAACACAAAATGAACCTTGCATTTGCTTAAAAATTTTTTGAAATGGGGTGCATTTCAAACCCTGGGTATATAGCCCCAAACTTAAAGATTTCATTGTCCCCAATGCAAATAACATAATATAATCAAAAAATGAAGTAACAAGAGGAAAATAACAACTACATGAAATGCATGATCATAACAAACTAAAAAAATAAAAACAAACTAACTTAGTGTTCCTCTGCTCCCGATGTGGCTGCATGGTGCTTCTTCTCGCTACATCATTGTCTTCTTAGCATTTGCATCCACAGCCTAGGATGTAGTGACAATTTTCACAGCAGCATCTTTATCTGCTTCTTTTTTCTCTCAGCACAGCTCAGTCCACAGGTGCTTCCTCTTGTCTAGGCTCAACTTTGGCATTATCAACTTCCTCTTATTCGGAAGAACACAACTTTTGAAATTCGAGTGCACCCACAATAAGCACCAATAATTATTTCATTGTGACAAGGGTTGCCTTAGAGAGTCGTTTCTGATACTTCTTAAAGTCCATACGCACCCTCCAACGAGTGACAATTCTACCCAAAAAGAGTTGGGCCAATGTGATTGCAACCTTTCTCACTTGCATTACCTTGGTGAATGTGTCTTTCTTTCGTTTTCCTTTGAATTCCATGCGTACCCTCCACCTTTCTACTATCCTGGAAGGCATAAGTTCAACGTGAGCAACATTTTTAAAATCCAACCATTTAATTACCTCATTCTCATCGATTACCATCATAGTTGGACATAGATTTTATTGCGGTTGTAATGACCCGTATTTCAAAATTTAAAGGTCGGGTTAACCCGAAGTATAGGCTTCATGGTTGGGCCTTGATATTTGGGCTTTGAGAGCCTTTTGGGGCATGTCTTATAACCTTGGGCTTGGGTTGTTGGTTTGTTGTTGGAATAAGGTGAAAGTAAGAAGGGCAAATGGGTAAAAGCATAATTAAAGACAATGAGGGCTGATGGGGGACTTTATTTTCTGTAGAAAAGTTAAAGGGTGAAGTCACCCTTGTCCCTTGTTTTCTTCCTTTTCCTCATAGTCATCTTCCTACCCAAGTTTGAAGTTCAAGGTGGAATTTTTGAGTGTTTGAGAGAGGATCACGTTTTGATGATGGAGGGAAGTTTGATGAGCAGCAAAGGATCTACACACCACGGTAAAGATGAGTTAAAATGGTAGAGTTTGAGGTTTTGGTGGGGCTAGTGTGGATGAACGGGAGTGGATCTTTGAAGGCTTCTTCCTCAGTGTTAGTTCGAGGTTAGTACACTACTAACTCCCATAGTTTCCTGGAAATCATGAAATTAAGCTTTGAAGCATGTATTGGTGCTGTTGGCTTGGTTATACCTTGAGTGGTTATTAATGGTAAATCATGGGATTGATGTTGCTATGGCTTAAATTCGGTAGTAATCCACCTAATACTATCACCATAACTTGTAGGAACAATTTAGGGTTTAACCATAGGGGTTAAATAGGGTTTCTAGGTGAAACCCAAACCTAGAGTTTGAAAATTAGGCTCACGTACCGGTACTGGGGCTAGTGCATCGGTACGCCTTAGTATAAAAGGGGAGAGGGTTGTGAGGGGAGTACCGGTACGCCTCCCCGCGTATTGGTACCCCTTGAATATTAAGGATTTTAATAATGCTTTAGCGTACCAATACACAAGAGGCGTATTGGTACCCACTGTTACATTACCTGGGAGAGGCTTAGCGTACCTGTACGTGAGGGTATGAGTATCGGTACAGGTTGGGATTGGTACGGACCGATCCTAGTATCAATATAGAGTATCGGTATGGCACAGAGCATATTGGTACGGCTTGAGGTCTAATTTTTTAGAATTTAATTGGAGTATCGGTACTCATGGGGGAGTATCTATACCTAGAGGGGAGTATCGATACTGACCTTGGAGTATCGATACTTACTGGGCAATCTGTCCAGGAATTTTGAGGTTACGTTCAGGGGTACTATAATTCGAGGCAAAAGGCCCTAGGGGTCCGTTAAGGTGTAAAATGAAAATTAAAACTGAGAAATGGAGATTTAAACCCCGTGTATGAATGAAATGGCTTGTGACTCATCATATATTGGGTAAGCTATGTGAGGTGGTAACCCATAGGGATCCTAGGTGGATCGATTGATGCTGTGTGGTAATCCGAGCCCTTGCAGTGTGCGGAAGGGGCACCTATAAGGTTAAATGTTATTTAATAAAAAGATAAATTAAAGAGAATGGCTAATATGTACCTTCATAACATACTAATAAATAGATAAGCTCAATAGGGTAGTATAATAATTGATAGAACCATAGGGTGATGGTAAGTGTGTTAGAGCTGCTTGCGGTAAGACCCTTGTGTCGAGGTTGAGGCTGTGTGGTGGCTAGGGTCCTTGCTGCATGCTGATGGGATGCCTAGATAGTCAATTCATCCCTTGTTGTTGGATTTGGATACCCTAAGTTTGTTGCAACACCTTGAAGACTCCCAAATGTAGGATCTCGATGCTTTATAGACGCAAGCCTCATTCGAAGATGCTTGATGTGAGATTTCGAGCATGGATGTAGGATCCTGATGCTTTGTGGAAGCGGGCCTCATCCATTTGAGTATAGGATCTCGATAATTTGTGGACGCGGGCCTTACTAATAGTGTAGGATCCCGATGCTTTGTGGACGCAGGCCTCACTCAAGTGTAGGATTCCAATGTTTTATGGACGCAGACCTCACTTAATGTTATTGGTGTTATCTGTGTGATGCTAAGTAAACGTATGAGGTACTTGTATGTGTTGTGTGCATGATCATACATTCATAATGCTATGTTTTTAGGCAGATCAGGTAGCACCATCGTTATCTTTCCATGATATCATTCATGTTGCATTGCTTTATTTATGATTTGCATGAAGCATGGTTGAGTGTCGGTGTATCCACTGAGCTTTGTTAGCTCGGCATTCAGAATCGTTGTTTTCGTTTGTAAGTTAGTAGGTTTGGTTTGGCTCGTTCTTGGAGGAGCACCATCAAGGAAGGATTCCAGGGCCTTGTCTCCTCAGAGTATAGTATTTAGGTCCTTGGGCTATGTATTCGTAGGAACCTATTGTATATTGTAAACCGTATTTGGATTTTCAAATGATCGAGTCAAAGGTTCATAATGTAATTTTAAACGAAACTCCACTGTATATGTTTTCGAATATTTATTATGTTTTATTGGGTTGTAATTAAATGGATTTTCATAATGGATTTGTGGATTGGGCTAAACTAGGTCAAAATTGTTGGTTGGGTTTCAGGCATGAGGCCGAAATGTGACATCCGGGTCGTGGGTGTTATATTCAGTGGTATCAGAGCCTAGGTTTAGCCGGTTTTAGGAAAACCCAAGGTGGTTAAGAGTCGTGGATAGGTGTCTAGCGAATACGAGCCCTTGTGTCTACGTTGTACTCTTCAAGACTGGAATCTGGATGGTGTGCCCTATGCTCGCGTGTGTTGCTGGTTGCGTCATTAAGATAGATTTGATAGCGGTCGTGAGGGTTGTGATGATAGCTGATTCCTTTGAGGATATTCTGAGATCGGAGTTATCTCAGACGTTAAACTTGGGCTTATGAAGGAATGGAGGAGTTGAGGGTGTGCCCTCCTCCCAACGCTTGAGAAGTAATCATGGCTATGTGCTGTAAGTTACCTTAAAGCCTTGAGTTGATGGTGAGGACCTCCAGTTGTGAGATTTTATGTGTTTTTAGATGACCCTTATGGAACGGATAAGAGGACTTGCTTCTGATTGACCAATGGTAGAGTGTCGATCAGGGGTCTCATTATTCATAGTAAGTGAGCCTTAATGGTGGGTACCATGTGAAAGGGATGTAGCACGTCAGACAGATATGCATTTTTGTCTAAGTGGAGGGGTACATGATGGTTGTGAGGTCTCAAGTATGCTCTTAGTAAGTTGAATGCCCTGCGATCTTGAGCAAGGTATGCTTGTTGCAGTTGTCTATAGTAGTGGCTGAAAGGACATCATGGGTTTTGCGCGAGGCGATGCTTGAGTAAGGCTTGAGAATACGCGGTTGACAGATACAAAGGAGTTGTCTCCTAAATGAATTGATATGATCTTGGCCACCGGTTGTTGTTTGGTCATGGGCCAGCTTGAGATGACAGGTGTAGTGTTGGAAGCTTCGAGGTTTCGGGGGAACCGAACCCAACGTAATGGAAAAGACAAACTACCATCTTTTGAATGCGGTTCGGACCAGTTGGGTAGACGATGCGAGATTGACCAAGGAGAGTCGTGAAGGGAGCCATGTTCTTTTAATGGGAGGAGCATTATTGTTACGAATCTAAGTATGGTAAAGGGGTTGAGAAAAGATGACCTGATAAATCGAGTTGATGGTTAAGAAACACTCAGAATGATCTAAGGATGACGTGGAATAGTCTTAAGGGAATCCTGACCGTATCATCTTTTCTTAAGGGCAATGCATATAAATGGTGAGAGACCATAGGGTTAGGACCACAACCGGTTCTCTCAACATGGGATGTTTTCTTGGGTGAGTCAAGAAAAGGTATGTCAGTGAAGCTCCCATGAAAAAGATGAGGGATAAGTTCCTGCAGTCAGTTTAAGGTGTCAAGCAGTGTTAAGTATAAGTAAGATTTTTCTACGGTTGAGCTGTTATGCCCAAAGGTTGTTGCTATCGAATAGTAAAGGTGGTTGATGTTAGATGTGGATTCAAGTTGACATTTTGATGCATGGGACAACAGTTTTACCCGGGATATTCTCTGAACTAGTTGTTACTACGAAGCACCTGAATGACCTTAGAGCCAACATTGAGTCAGTTGAGGATCCTGTAGATCGTGTTTTGGGGAATCAAAATATTATAAGATTCTTCTTAGACCTTGAAGAGGGGAGGGTTTGTGCTTTGAGCGGATCAAAAAGAGTTGCTTTAGATCAGCTGAGGGTTGGCCAAAAATCTAAATTGAAGGTTTTGTAGGGGGCTTATCGATTTCTTCTATAACGGAGAGTGTTGATGGTTCAGTTCTAGCATCTTTTCACCAGTTCGTGAGCCTTGTGGTTGACATCACCTTGAGGTATGTTTGTTGCTTGGAGAATTTGCTATGAGTGCCAGACATCGGGTCACATGGCAAAGGACTGCTCGATCGTGGATGAGTATTTATCGTTTAGTCTTTGAGGTTGAATTTTTCTAGGCATAGTCATGGTTCTTCGAGAAGTGGTGTTGGGTCATTGTCGAAGTATTAGGGTAGAGGTCAAGTGAGATATACAGTTACAATCATCGCACGAGCTTTTGTTAGACAATATGTTGATCATGCCAAAAATGACAAGCTTGTTACTGAGAGTGTGTTAAATGGTTTGGTCCCATTGTGGTTTTCAGTTTCTTGATGGTAGTTTGATTTCTTGTTCTTACGTTGGCAGAGATTTTATTGAGTGGGATTCTGTTATAAGTTTCCTTGAGGTTGTCATTGTCTAGGTAAATTAATGGATTGGTAAGTAAAGGTTCTAACGTGAGTGGTGTGTATGGTTTAGAGTGGCAGTCCCTATGGACTTGTTAGACTTACACTTGGTACGGGTTGGTCACGTGAGTGCAAGGGGTGCCTTGATTTCCAAGAAAGAATCTCAAGTTGAGGTTTGGAATAAACCAGTTTGTCAGTATTGTGCGTAAAGAAATCCTATCCCTTTATCTTTTGTGTTGTGCTCATTTGATGCTAGTTGTAGAGGACCTTTTAGGTTACAAGATGTTCTTAGTTTGCGTTGTTGACGGAAGGGTGAGAGTCTACAGTTTAGAGTGGTAGACGTGCAAGTGGTTATCGAGGTGCTCTTCGAGGGTTGAGCGGGATAACCCCTTGGTTGTGGAGTAGTACCCATGATAAGGGATGTGTTGAGTTCGATATTAAGTGTTTATCACCTTGTGGTTTGACATCTACCGAACCTCTTGTGTGAGGACTCTTTGGTAGAGGAGGGGGTACGAGCGATGTCACCAAAGGGTTCACCTTGGGACGTGCTTATGTTGGTATAGCGAGATATAGTGTTGTTAGCTGTTGTGGGTCGATGTATGCAAATGGAAGGTCAATATGTATTTTTAGGGCCTGATGATCTTGTTATATTAAAGAGCTTTGAGATTCTCGTAAGATCATTCAGGATGTTGGTCTCGTAAGTTGAAGGTTAAAGAGAATTTGTGTTAAAATTTGGGGTGATACGATGTTTAAACTCTAAGGGCAAGTTGAAGAGTGTTTTGGACTTTCGAATGCGTCGAGATAATCTTAAGTTCGAAGGACTTGCTAAAGTTTTAGCAGCAAAGCTAGTCAAAATTTGGTGGTTGGGAGTGAAATAAAGTGTTAGGACATTTGAGGACAATTTGGTGGTTTGATCCCTAGTAGAGCTTGGTTGTGGTAACAATTTTCTTTTGGAACCAAAGTGGCTTGGCTAGTAGAATCTTTTGATTGTGGATTCGCATCTTCTTATGTCATAGTGGGTTCAAGTGAATGAGGTGTTAAGTCTTATATTAGTGAATCAAGTTGTAAAAAATGTTGCATTTTCATGTTAGATGGATGATAGAACATGATTGATAGGGTTTGTTATTCATGAACGCATGGGTTATGGTGATTTTATATGAGGAAGTGCCTCGTAGTATACCTTGAAGAAGTGTCGCGTTATGAACGCATATAAGTGTTGAGTTCAAGACTTTGGAAATGCTAGTGTTGATAGATAGGTTCGTTAACCGAGTTATGACTCATCTAAAGTGAGCTCAGAGTACCGATGTTTGATAATGTTGTTGATATTATCATTGGTTTATCCGTCTCCAGGTTTAATATGAGTGTTGTTCTGGACGTTGGGAATGTTTTGTTGAGGAGTCTTATAAAAGTTGAGAGTTTATGTTAAGAGTTTTGGCTAGGAAGGTGTTGTGGAGAACTTAGGAGTTGTGGGCATGCATGATCAAAATAATGGTTGGACCTTCGGCAGTATCATCTTCTTTCCCTTTTTAAATTTCGAGGATGAAATTTTCTTTAAGGATGGGAGACTTGTAATGACCCGAATTTTGAAATCCGAAGGTCGGGTTAACTCGAAGTATGGGCTTCGCGGTTGGGCCTTGTTATTTGGGCTTTGAAAGGCTTTTTGGGCATATCTTAGAACCTTGGGCTTGGGTTGTTGGTTTGTTGTTGGGCTAAGGTGAAAGAAAGAAGGGTAAATGGGTAAAAGAATAATTAAAGACATAGATGGCTGATGGGGGACTTTATGTTCTGCAAAAAAGTTATAGGGTGAAGTTACCCTTGTCCCTTGTTTTCTTATTCTTTCTCATATTCATCTTCCTACCCATGTTTGAAGTTCAAGGTGGAATCTTTGATTGTTTGAGAGACGATCACATGTTGACAATGGAGGGAAGTTCGATGAGCATCAAAGGATCTACACACCAAGGTAAAGATGAGTTAAAACGATAGAGTTTGAGGTTTTGGTGGGATTAGTGTGGATGAATGGGAGTGAAACTTTGAAGGCTTCTTCCTCAGCGTTAGTTCGAGGTTTTTACACTACTAACTCCCATAGTTTCATGGAAATGATGAAATTAAGCTTTTATGCATGTATTGGTGTTTTTGGCTTGGTTATACCTTAAGTGGTTATTAATAGTAAATCATGGGATTGATGTTGCTATGGCTTGATTTCGGTAGTAATCCACCTAAAGCATTGTGGAATCTTTGGAGTTATTAATAGTTTCACCCAATATATACTCACCTTAGAGTATCGGTACTCGCTGGGCAATCTGCCCTAAGAATTTTAAGGTTACGTTCAGGAGTGCTATAATTCGAGGCAAAGGGCCATGGGGTTCCGTTAAGGTGTAAAATGAATATTAAAACTGAGAAATAGAGATTTAAACCCCGTGTATGAATGAAATGGCTAGTGACTCGTTATATATTGGGTAAGCTATGTGAGGTGGTAACCCATTGGGATCTAGGTGGATCGATTGACGTTGTAAGGTAATCTGGGCCCTTGCTGTGTGCGGAAAGGGCGCCTATAAGTTTAATTCTTATTGAATAATAAGATAAATTAATGAGAACGGCTAATATGTACCTTCATAACATACTAATAAACAGATAAGCTCAACAGGGTGGTATAATAATTGATAGAAACCATAGGGCGATGGTAAGTGCATTAGAGCTATGTGCGGTAAGACCCTTGAGTCGAGGTTGAGGTTGTATGGTGGCTACGGTCCTTGTTGTGTACTGATGGAATGCCTAGATAGTCGAGTCATCCCTTGTTGTTGGGATTTGGATACCCTAAGGGTGTTGCAACACCTTGAAAACTCCCGAATATAGGATCCCGATGCTTTGTGGACGCGGGACTCATTCGAAGATGCTTGATGTGAGATTTCAAGCATGGATGTAGGATCCCTATGCTTTGTGGACGCGGGCCTCATCCTCTTGAGTATAGGATCCTGATGCTTTGTGGACGCAGGCCTTACTCGTAGTGTAGGATCCTGATGCTTTGTGGACGCGGGCCTCACTCAAGTGTCGTTGTTTTGCAGACGCGGACCTCACTTAATGTTGTTGGTGTTATCTGTGTGATGCTAGGTAAACATCTGAGGTACTTGTATGTGTTGTGTGCGTGATCATACATTTATACTGCTATGTGTTTAGGCGGATATGGTAGCGCCATCATTATCTTGCCATGATATCATTCATGTTGCATTGCTTTATTTATGATTTTCATAAAGCATGGTTGAGTGGCGGTGTATCCACTGAGCTTTGTTAGCTCAATGTTCGAAATCGTTGTTTTCGTTCACAGGTTAGTAGATTTGGCTCGTTCTTAGAGGAGCACCATCAAGGAAGGATTCCAGCGCCTTGTCTCATCAGAGTACAGTATTTAGGGCCTTGGGCTATGTATTCGTAGGAACCTATTGTATATTGTAAACCGTATTTGGTTTTCAAATGATCGAGTCAAAGGTTTATAATGCAATTTTAAAAGGAACTCCACTATATATGTTTTCAAATATTTATTATGTTTTATTGTGTTGTAATTAAATGGGTTTTCATAATAGATTTGTGGATTGGGCTAAACTAGGTCAAAATTGTTGGTTGGGTTTTAGGCATAAGGCCCAAATGTGACATTCGGGTTGTGGGTGTTACAGCAGTGACATTTGCTACTCCATGTAGTTGTCGTAGCAATCATCTACTAGAATTTAGTGTAAATCAGGCGAAGGACCACTTCTCTGAAAATTTTCAAACATCCAACCACCACTT
This sequence comes from Hibiscus mutabilis, assembly GCA_019671005.1. Taxonomy (NCBI): domain Eukaryota; kingdom Viridiplantae; phylum Streptophyta; class Magnoliopsida; order Malvales; family Malvaceae; genus Hibiscus; species Hibiscus mutabilis. The sequence goes on from CM033729.1 coordinate 23,157,380, forward strand.
TGTTCATGCTTTTCAAACATCTCCATCAGTAAAGATTTTGGTGCAGTTGTAATACCCCAAAATTTTCTATGTTAATTAAGGGTCATGTTCTTAAAGAAAGAAAAAATTGGAATTTCATGAACCATGTTAGGATTAAAGCTTGATTTAAGTAAATCAAGTGGTGTAGAGATGAATTTGGGATTTTATTTAGGGGGTTTGAATTAAGGATGAATTTGGATGATTCATGAAATATGGAGTATGAATATGAGGTTGGAATACAAAGTCCTTTATTAGATTCGAAAGTGATCATTTCGGCTTGGAGGAACAATTAAGGGTTTTGTTTTGAATTTTATTCTAGTGATGGAATTGAGGAGATTAAGATTATAAAAGCTTAAATTTGTCAATTGGATAAAAAATAAGTCCTTGAATAATGAAGGACCATTTCGTCTAAGGGTAGAAAGCAGAAGAGTTTATTCTTGAATTTTTGGTTTGATGATGCAAATGAAGAATATATGATGGGAAAATTAATTTAAGCATGTTAGGATGTTATTTGAATGAAAATCAAACCTTTGGAAGGTTAATGACAAATTCGGTCAAATGAAGAAATGTTGGAGTAATTTTGTAAAAATTTAATATGTGATTTTATGATTCAAATATGTTATTTGAAGTTAGTATTGATTTTTGGAGGCAAGGGATTAAAATGACAAACAAGGAAATGGCAAGGGACCATTTCGGCAAGTGAAGGTTTAAAGGAAAATTTTGGAAATATTTTATATTCGATTAAGAATGTTTTTAATATGTTTAAGTAATGTTAGATATGAATCTAACAAGTATTGTGCATGTGTTCGATTAATATTATGTAGTTCCCGAGAATTCTAAAAGAGGTACTAATACGAGAGGCAAGGAAAAAGATATTATATTATTTAAAATTTTATATGTATGTTATATGTATGTTTATATGTATGTTATGTTTATATGTATGTTATGTTTATATGCATAGTGAAGCCGGTTTTGTGCTACTCAGGTGAGTGCAATGTTTATATGTATGTTATGTTACTAAAAGGAAGACTTGCTATAAGTAGACCTTAAAAGTTAGTAACGATATTATATTATTTAAAATTTTATATTTTGATTTATGGAAATGGCATGACAAGTGATATGTATAGTATTTTGTCCTTAAGACGGTATGTTTACCTGATACATTATATTTGATTTATTTAGGGTAAGAACCGCCCATTCTATTTATCAAATGACATTTGATCATATTATCTACGTTACCCAAGTATTACATCATGAGAGTCGGGTATAGTTGGCATGCCATAGACTCTTAGCAATTGCATTTTCGATTCTAATATTTGTTTGTTATTGTGACTACTATAGTGCCACATCCACCTTGGGGATCTAAGCCCATGGTGCTAAGTGCACTAAAGAGGTGCTTATATGAGGAGAAAAGAGTGTCCTCGAGTACGTACTCATCTGTCTGTTCAGATAAGTTACTACGGTGTCTATTTCAGACGACTCGCGTACCTTGATCTCATACAGTATATCTTGGGCTATTATCTTGAAAATACTAATCTGTAAGTGAATAAACTAGATACTAGATATGTTCTAGTACATTTAGAAACATAATTATTTGTATTCTGTCTGTACCTCAGTGATATGATAAGTTGATATAAATTGTTCTGGGACTCACTTGCCATTTTTCAGGAACTGTGTTATATTGTTATGTTATTTGATTATATGATATTGTTTTTGTCACACTAAGTTATACTTAGCGTGTGTTCTTTTTACATGTAGGCTTCGGACTAGCATTAGTGGAAAAGGAGTTGTACTTTTGGGAAACAAGTTACTACCTGCAAAACTTCAGTATATACTTATACATCCTAGACTAGTGGGCATGTATACGTTTTTTTAATTAGCAGTTGTTTTGTATTATTAAACTTATAAGTTAGTTATAAGTTACAAGAATGTTTAACTTTAGTAATATGAATTAGATGTATGATATTAGTAAACTTGATGATGACGTTTTACATGGTTTAAATATTGTTTAACTTCTATCGCGTAACGATTTTAAAATTTAGAAAGGGTCTAGGCAGCACACATAGTCTTCACCATGAATTATATTTTCACATTATTAATTGACTTATGTGTTTTACAGACAAATTCTGGATCGAAACTAGCTGCGTTTGACTGAGACAATTTTTAATTAAAATCGAGGAAAAAGATAAAACTGTAAAACTAATTGCGGGAATTGTTTTAAAAAAATTTATAAGCCTAGAATTCAACTACATAATACTGTGACATCTTTAATGTATATTCTGCTTACAAGTATACGTTAAGGGTGTTACAGCAACAATAATATTGGAGGGAATCACCATGGGTAAAGCATCTTCTCTCAAATGATCATACCTTTCCTTTGATGGCTTCAAATCTAGCATCGTTGGTTCCTCAAGAGAGACATGCTTTGATTCCATTGACAAAGTACTACCATCTTGTTGACCTTGCACATAGTCATGAACTTGTTGTGGCAAAGGTGGATTTGAGGACACTTCGGATTATGCCGACACTTTGGATTGCGCCGACATTTTGGGTTGCATCCACATATTAGATTAGAGCAATTTAGGCAAAGAAGTGACAACTCTTGGAACAGGTTTTGCTGGTACATCAGCAATCTCTTCAGATGTAATATTTTCTTTATGATCCACTTCTCCACTTTCTTGAGTTGTTACATCTGATTCCTTATTACTCAATAGTGTGCCTTGCGGTCTAAGAATCATTGTGGAAGCAAGATGTCCCAATTGTGCTTCTAATGCACGAATCGATGAGGATTTTCCTTGAACAATTACTTCCGTCCGAGTGAAATGCTCTTGCATCAAAGCTACAAGAGTTGCGCAAGGATCAGATGTGGAAGTTTAGGTATATTGTGGCTGTATAGGTGCCTGAGCATGCAGATATGGCAACTGAAGATATTGTGACTACAACGGAGTTTGTTGTGATTGTAGCTAAGTTTGCAGAGTGTACTATGGCTGCGATGAATTATAATTCACTTGTCTTGGATTATAAGCATTGTTGGAGAAATTATTCACATATCGGAATGTCCCAGCAGATTGACCAAAATTTTGATTTCCCCAAGATTGTTGATTGAGTGTAGTAGCATTATATGAATTTCCATAAGAGATGTTACAGAAGAGTTGTGGACAATCTTCATACATGTGGTTGTCGCTGCAAATCTCACAATTGAATGCAGGGACTTCGACTCTTTGGGCTGCTCTAGGCTTGGATTTGATTGTGTTGTCCAATTCTAAAATTTTTGCCAAGAGTGTTGCATAAACAACCATTTTAGACATCAGGCAATCTCGAATGGTTCGGCGTCTACCCTCCATTATATTTTTTGATCTCTTTTTATATCTCACCTAAAAAAATAAATAACAAAAGAAAACAAAAGAAAGTAAAAATAAAAAAATGCAATGACAAAAATAAACGCCAAACGAAAACCATCCCAGTAACGATGCCAAAACATGAACGATGAAATGAAATCACATAATTTGTGTAAGCAAACACACGTCAATGCAAGTATAGTTGACAGGTGGTTTATTCCAGATATTGATCCCACGAGGATGGTTGTTTGGATGTCAACCAATGTCAGTGCAATAAGGAAGAAAAATAAGGTAAATGCGATAGGTAATGATGAAGCAATAAAATGTAAATGATATAGGTAATGTCGAAGCAATGAACTGAAATTAAAACATAAACAATATAATGATAGCAGTGGGGTTCCCTCGGTGATTCATCAACAAAATAATGAATGCTAGGAAGAAACAAATGAAAAGATGATTGTCGATGCAATAAAGCATATGATTATCTTACCAATCTTAACTTCTACCCTTAATCAAATACTTATATGAGACCACTCACCAGACCTCTCAGTGATGGCTAATAAGCAAATACAAGAACAATTGAGTCAACTTTTGTTGAACTCCCATGCAATTTTCTTTATAATGGCTTCTTAACTTGAACTGTTACTGCAATTCTCATTGACAATGGCTGCAACAAACACTTTCGTCCATAAAGACATCCAAATCCAAAGATCAAAAGATAGAGGATAAACTTAATAAGATAAACATTCAGTCAACATTCATAAAGTATTTTTATACAAAATAAAATTAAACCATAATCATTTGCATTTAAACAAAAGAAACATTAAGAACCGAATGGGGAAAGCTATCTCTAGCTAACGCGATTGCTCCTTGATGCTTTCTCTTGCCTCACATTTACCGTGGATACTTAATTTTGTATCAGATTCACCTTGGTTTACCCATGAAAGCTCTAAGCCGCCATAGCCATCAAGAGAAAGCTCTAAAACCAAGTGAAAAAGATAATAATATATGAGCCTCCCTTTTTAGAGTAAGAATATATGTATATATACCCTAATCACTTTCCAATTTTATGTTTAAAGATATCCTTCATAGATTTTCTGAATAAAATTTTGTATAGGAAAACTGTACTAATGGACAACTCATAATTCTTTGATCTTATCCCGACAGATGTCATTGTGGCGACAATGACTATTTCATTGCGCCCACAATAGGCCCAGACAAAAGTTGTTGTAACTAATTGCAAGCTCATTGTATTTTGATCTTATGTTATTGTCGGTGTTATTTGATCTTATCTTTTTGACAGCTATCAATGCGGTGAAAGTCTTGGACGTAATCGAAACAATGTTTACGCAGTGACATTAGTATTGCTGCGACATCCCAATGCGGAGACATTCTTGGCTGTAATTCTGGAAAAACTCATATAGCAACATTAGCAGAAAAAAAATGTGATAAATTCAAGGATAATTCAAGAAAGAGCTACTAAGTTAAGAAAATGCAAAAACAAAGATAAAAAATGCTAGAATGCATGCAAAGGATAATATGATGGGGAAAAATTAATCAATAAATATAGTGAAAACATGTCTTTTAAAATACCATCAGATACTTTCCATAAGTGTCTTGGTCAACAAGATGAGCTTTATCCAAAGTGCCTACTCTCTTGGGCGTATGGGCATTGGATAAGCCCAATACCTTGGCCAAAACCTCATGAGCAGCATGGTGGGTGCTGATTTGGCCCCCATGGTCTTGTGCAGCTTGGAGGAAGTTCGTCTAGGCCTCTTGGTGTGCATGGATAGTGTTGTCTCAGGCCCCTCAGTCTGGTACAATATGGGGTGTGCTTGTTTGGGCCCTTTGGTGCGCGTTTATCTTGGTCATGGGCTGTAACCCCTTTGGCCCAGCCTAGACATCAGACAGAACAAAACGAGCTACATTGGGTTTGCCGAGATAAACCCTAACGATTACTTAGAAAGGATTCATTTTTTCCATTTTTATCTTGTCTAAATGCATAATTTAGTTCTATGGTGATCATGCTAGCAGCTGTGAAATTCAAAATTAAATTGGGCGGTGTAATTTTGGAAAACTAAAGGGACTTACTTAAATCTGAAGTTACCAAACCATTATTAATCAGGTTACATGCAATCCATTTAAGTTTCAACTTAAAATAACCATCCAAACTCATTTAATTATATGATCAACAAACATGGACTAAAATGAAAAGATTCAAACTTCAGCAAAGCATATTACTAGAAATAACAAATTGCGTACCGATACACCCCTTGCCCGTATCGATACGTGTACATTTTGCAGAGGGTATCGGAATAGTCCTACCAATACCAGTAGTTCGAAATCATATAGGGAATTCTAGTAGCTAAAGGGCGTACCAATACAGTTGCATGTGTACCGACACCTAGTGTAATTTTTTGCAGTGTGTACCGATACGGTTACCAGTCGTACCGATATGCCTATGCAATTTTTCATAGTTTTGATCTGAGACAGACCCCGCATACTGATTCTTGAGGACCAGTATTGGTACGACCTGGCCTGTAATGACCTCTTCGTTGAACATATGAAACTTTGACACTTTGGCTCAATCTAACATGCATCAAACATCTTACAAACATTATATAACATTTTAAACAACATTTCCACAACCAAATGGCATGCTAGAAGATTACTCAAACCATAGCAAATATAATCAAAGATCCCATACACATGATCTCTACCCAAGCATGCAATTAACATCCCAACCACTCAAAACAAGTTATATACCCACTTACAAATCCAAAATACCAAAAAAACAAGTCCAAAACAAGGAGCAATCATACAACCCTCCCAATTACAACTTGGTCAGAGTGCCCTTTATTACTACAAGTTCATTTATTAAAACCATACTTGAAATGATTCGAATCTTGGATTCCTCATTACTTGCTTGCTGCCCGAAAGCTTAGTTTCGTGCATTGATGAGAAATGAGAGCAAAAGCAAATAATGCCAAGTGAGGGATGCTTTAAAACACTCATCAATGCATTTAAAACCATTTGAGTCAAACCAAATTTATAAACATCATGCTAAAATAGCTCATGCCCTTTTTACCTTTGTAAAACATGCATATTAAACCATATGCAAAACACGTATCATGAATCTCATGCATAATCCCATATGCAAAAACCTTAATTTACGCCCTCAAATGTATATTCATCCTATAGCAATGCTTAAAGAGCAAAACATGTATAAATCTCATTATACAAAACATATTTACCCATCATGATACATTTATTCATATATTGGCATTCAAGTGACCCAAAAATAGAACCTTTCCTTTATCAAAACACATCGGATACACGGATTTCACAAAGTGGTTCCTTTGACCACTTCACATATATCTATAACCAGAGCAAACGACACATTTAACCCCTCAACGGCTATCGTGTATAATATCTAAAATGGGAGCAAACGGCACAATTAACCCCTCAACCATTGTGATACGTAATCCACCAGCGAGAGAATATGACACAATTAACCCCTTGACCGCTGCGGTTCCCTTGGTGGAGAAAACAACACAATTAACCCCTCGACACACATGAGGCAGCTATAATAGTGTACTTTAAACCCTATGGAATGCCAACTATATCCGATAAGATTTATTTCATTGTCACTTAGGCAATATATTCCACTTTAAACATGATACCTCGTTGTTTTTCATATGCATCATTCAAACCAATTTCCAATGCAACAAAACATGCATTTATATATCATTGAAATCCTCTTCACAAATCATTTGTCATGTTCAAATATCATCAATATAAGTTCATTTGCATCATAATCCATTTTCCAAACATGCATAAAATAGAAGGTATCAAACATAAACATAGGCATGAGAAAATCAACTTTGCCAAACCGAAATTGAGAGCAAAATCATCTAATACTTACTTCCAAGCTTAGAAAAATGTTTCAAGCTCAATATAAACTCCCAAAATCCCTTTCAAACCTTTTTAAGGTTGTAAATCACGTTTCCACTCACCGACAACACAAAACTCTACTTGCCGATGCAAATTCAAGCTTTTGAAGCCTCTAAAACTTCTCCAATTGCTAAAAGATTCGTCTCCCCTATTTTACCCACACAAAAACAGAGGATTAATGCATTACAATGCTACTCTAATCCCAACAACATCTATTTTCAACTTTGCCACACTAAATGCCATCAAACGCCTTCCAAGAACAACCGAAAACATCACTAAACTCAACTAAACAAAGCTCAGCCATAAATCAACAATTTCAACATCTTAACAACACCAATTAACATCCAAAAACATTATTACTACCACCTTATATCTCCAGCAACCTTTTAACACCAAGAACACTTCAAAATCTAACTATTTACAACCTAGAAAATTAGCAATTCAATTAGTTTCGAGATTTTTTTATTAATCTCTTCTCATGACATTAAAACATGTCTCAAATGTGATCTATATCAATTAGAATCAATACAAATCAGATCCATTATCAAAATTCATCAAATTTCTTATTAAAACTCAATTTAAACCTTTTAATCACGATTTAATCATAACACATAACAAAATTCAATTGTAAAGGAGTAAGAACTTGGGAGTTTCATTAAAAAACCTTTAATTAGAGGAGAGAAACGAAAATCACCTCTAGTTGTTGACTGATGTAGAAATCAAAGGAACCAATTAACAAAATTCAATTGTAAAGGATTTGAAAACCTTTAAGCAAGTAAGATCTGATGTAGAAATCAAAGGAACCAATTAAGAAATCATAAGGAAATTAAAAAAAAATATGATTCCTGATCATTTTACAGTAAAATTGATAGTTTGGCTGCTGAGAAAGTTGAGAAAAAAGTTGAGAGAAAAAGTAGTCACATAAGAAAATAAATTTGGTTAATAGAAATCCTTCAAATTAAATCTATTTTATTTTTATTTATTAACCTTTTAAAAACCATTTAAAAACAACCTAAATTAAGGGAAAAGTCTGGTTAAAAATATTGGTAAATTAGCTCCTTAAAGATTCTAAGTTTTGACCCTTTTACAATTTAGTCACCAAAACAGTTTTAAAAACTTTACATTTTAGTCACCAGACCAAAATGTCATTTATTCTGAATTTATTTATTCAAATTGAGTTTTCCAAAACCCTTAATATATTAATTAAACATTTTCTAATATTTTCCCGTATTTTATTTTATCCAAAAACAATTTATTATGAATTAATTCCTGAAACTAGCTTGAATCGCTTAATCTGGTTCCCCTGAACCGTCTAATCTATCTAGCTAACTTTTAGGCCCAAATTTGGGGCGTTAAAACTCTCCCCCTCTTAAGAAATTTTGTTCTCAAAATTTACCTGACAGAAAAAGATGAGGAAACTGCTTCTTCATGTCCCCCTTCCTTTCCCACGTGACCTCCTCGACACATCGATGTCGCCACAACACCTTTACCAACCCAACAGCCTTTCCACAAAGAACCTTACTACTAGAATCCAAGATCTTCACCGTTTCCTCCTTATAGGTCAAATCTGGATTCAACTCAATCTCCTCAACAGGCATCACATGCGAAAGATCCGACCTGTACCTCCAAAGCATCGATACATGGAAATCATCACGTATCTTCACCAACTCAAAGGGTAACCTTAACCTATAAGAAACTGGACCAACACATTCTAACATCTCGTAAGGCCCAATGAACCTCGGACTTAACTTCCCTTCCTACCAAACCTCATCACCTTCTTCCAAGGCAAAACTTTCAAAAACACCTCATCACCTACCGTAAACTCAATCATCCTACGGTTCAAATCAGCAAAAGATTTATGCCTATTCGAAGCCATCTTCAACTGATCATACATAATTCACCTTCTCATTAGTGTCTTCCAACACATCAGGCAAAGAAACATACTTCTCACCCGCCTCAACCCAACAAAGAGGAGTACGACATTTCCTACCTACAAAGCTTCATACGGAGCCATTTGAATACTAGCCTGATAACTATTGTTATAAGAAAACTCCACCAACGGTAGTTGCATCTCCCACGATCCCTAAAAATTAATGATGCAACACTGTAACATATCCTCTGACACTTAGATAACACGTTCAGGCTAACAATCTTACTAAGGATGATACGAAGTACTGAAATTCAACCGTGTACCTAAGGCTCTATGCAAACACTCCCAAAACCTTGACGTAAAATGCGGATCCCTATCTGACACGATAGATTCAGGTACCCCATGCAATTTCAAAATCTCAACAATATACATATTCGCTCACTTATCCAAGGTATACATCATATACACTGCAAGAAAATGTGCACGCTTCATAAATCGATCCACAATTACCCAAACAAAATTCTTCTTCGATGGCGTCAACGGTAACCCGGTCACAAAATCCATGGTAATTCTCTCCTACTTCCATTCCGGAATCCTCAATGATTATAACAATCCAGAAGGAAACATATGCTCAGCCTTAACACACTAACATACCGTACATCGAGTAACAAACTCCGCTACATCCTTCTTCAAACCAACCAATAATACTCCTTCTTCAAATCATGATACATCTTTGTACTAGCCGGATGCATAGCAAAAAGACTAGAATGCGCCTCCATCAAAATAGTGCACCTCAAATCAACATCCTCCAGTATAACTATTCAACCATTAAAACACAAAAATCGTCATCATTAAAAAATCCGTATGATTACCCTTCATCACATCCTTAACATATGGAACCAATGCATCATCATACGGTTGCTTCTCCCTGATCAATTATAACAAATATGGCTTCACTTGAAACTTAGCCAACAAACCACTATCTCCCGTCACACTTAATTGCACAAACATATCCCACAACTCCACTGCAACCTTTCTACTCAAGGCATCAGCTACCACATTAGCCTTACCAGGGTGATACTCGATCGTCAAATCATAATCCTTGAGCAACTCCAACCATCGACGTTGCCTAAGATTCATCTCCTTTTGCGACATCAAATACTTCAAACTCTTTTGATCCATGTACACAATACACTTCTCACCATATAGATAATGCCTCCAAATCTTCAACGCAAACACCACTGCGGCAACCTCTAAATAATGTGTAGGATAATTGCGCTCGTGCACCTTCAACTGCCTAGATGCACAAGTCACAACCTTCTCGTCTTGCATCAACACACACCCTAAACCAACATAGGGTACATCACTATAAACAACAAACTTTTTACTCGATTCAAGTTGAATCAAGATCGGAGCTTGCGTTAAAGCTTTCTTCAACTTCTCAAAAGCTTGTTGTCTAACCTCCGTCCACTCAAAGTGAACATCATTTTGCAACAACATAGTCAAAGGATCAGCAAACTTCGAGAAACCATCCACAAAACAACGATAATATCCTGCTAACCCTAAGAAACTACAATCCTCTGTCACTAACTTAGGTTGCTTCTAATTCACAACTACCTCAATCTTTTGCAGATCCACCCAGATACCTTCTGCCAAATCAACATGACCAAGAATGACTACTTCTTTATCCAAAACTCGCACTTGCTCAACTTAGCATAAAACTGATTATCCAACAAAGCTTGCAACACAAATCGTAGGTGCCAATCATGCTCTTCCATGGTATGAGAGTACATTAGAATGTCATCAATGAACACTACCACGAATTGATCCAAGAATTCATGGAACACCATATTCATCATGTCCATGAAAGCTTCAGGCACATTAGCCAACCCAAACGGCATTACTAAAAACTCATAATGTCCATAACGCATGCGAAAAGCTATTTTTGGTACGTCTTTATCCTTAACCTTCAACTGATAATAACCAGACCTCATATCAATCTTGGAAAACACTTAGCACCCCGTAACTGATCGAACAAATCATCAATTCATGGCAAAAGATACTTCTTCTTAATCATCGACTTGTTCAGCTACCGATAATCGATGCAGATCCTTCTCGTGCCATCCTTTTTCAATAACAACACTAGTACTCTCCACAGTGACACACTTGGTCGAATGAAACCATGATCCAACAACTCTTGAAGTTGTATCTTCAACTCCTTCATCTCTTTAGGTGCCATGCGATACGGAGTAATCAAAATCGGAGCTGTATTTGCATACATCTCGATACAAAACTCTACTTCCCTATTCAGTGGCAACCTAGGCAACTCTTTTGAAAACATCCATGGAAAATTGCAAACGGTTCGCATATCCTGAACACGTACCTCCTTCATATTTGGGTTCATAATATAAGCTAAATATTCCTGACACCCAAACTCCAACAGCATTCGTGTATCTAACTTTGAAACCACATTGGACAAGAATTTAACATTCTTGCCCACCACCACCACTTAATAATCATTAGCAAGTTTCAACGAAACTCGCTTGGTTTCAAAATTGACCACAGCCTTATGCTCAGTCAACCAATCTATACCTAAGATCATATTAAAACCATGAAACGGCAACTCTATCATATCAGCGTCAAACACATGTCCTTGAACCATCAAAAGACTTCTCCTAAACAACCTCTTAGCAACTACTATTTCTCAAAAAGAACTATTTACTTAAATACCTACATCTAACACTTCTACAGGTATATCAAGCAAACATGCATGATCGCGCAAGATATATGAGTACGTAGAACCGAAATCTATCAAAGAAAGTAAAGTAAAATTGCCTGCAATCACATCTGTGTCATTCTTTCCATTGCGATGCGCATAGATCCTCGTAGGTCCACCACCCTCGGGTTGAATAGCCATTGTATGAGCAACAGTCCTCTAACTTTCCTCTCAACGCTGGTAATTACCTTAGTCACGACTACGGCCTCTTTGTGGAGCAGTAACAGGTGCAGGAGCCTGTTTATCCCTAGCCATTTGTGGACAATCACGTCTCAAATGATCCCGCGAACCACAACTCCAACATGTACCATGTATAGCCCAACACTCTCCCGAATGACATTTCTCACAGGCCCTATACTCGGGTATTACAACATAGGTGTTATTACCTTGTTGTCCACGTCTAAAATAACCTTTACGATGTCTCTGATCAAGAAGATACTTCTTATCTCAAATTTTCTTGAACAAACCACCACAAATATCCAAATCAGTAACTCTCTTTCCAAAACTTGAGCCCTCAAACGAGAAGACAAACCCAAGTTTTGCTCAATATCCTTAGCTCAGCTAACCAAGACACCAAAATCAATATAGTTTGAAGCCAACATATAAGTCTTAACATCCTTGACCAAACCATATCAAAAATGATCATATCGATGTCGATTATCTGGAACCAACTCAGGTGCATACTGGCTCAAACGAACAAACTGAACATCATACTCAGAAACAAACATACTGCCCTGAACCAAAGATAAGAACTCACGCTTCTTCTCATCTGGGTACCGAGTAACCAAATACTTCCTCTAAAAAGCAACACCAAAGAATTTCCACGTCACATCCTCGGGTGCCATTCTCGCAACAGTGGTAGTCCACAAACTATAGGCATCTCTCTGAAGCAAAGATACAATGCAACCTAACTTACGTGTATAAGTGCACTCTATCTGACCAATAATCCTCTCGGTACTCACAAACTACTCCTCAGCTACCTCATGAGCTAAACCTCTAAACTCAAAACCTCCCAAGCTACGTAAACGCTCCAACAAAAGTCCTGTATTAATAGCTACTGCATGTGCTGGTGTCTGAACATGCACTCCAGCCACAACTTCTTAAAAAGCTCCAGTCATAGCCTGGATCAACGTCGTCATATACCTAAAGACTGGTCCAGGTGGAACTGGCAGTGCTTTCCTAACATCCACCCTAGCTGGCAGATTAGGCAGAGAAGGTTGCAACCTCTCAGGGTGCACTATCTCACCCTTAACTCCATGCCTCTAGCAGCATTATTCGTGTTCAACTTAAGCTCTCGTCTCGGTGGTATACTAAAAAATATGTATCTATAGCATGAAATATAACCAAAAAATATAATTAGGCTAGCTTCAAGCAAGGATCCAAGACGTTCACTTTTCAAAATCAAAATCCTTTTCCACTTGTACTAATAAGGCAATGTGTCCCAAAGATTCTACCCCAAGACATCACATACCAGTCATAAAGTCATATAATCAAACACTATACATATAAAACAATAATCAACAGCATCTTAAAATAACACAAAACACCGTCCATTAGTCATAATCTGGCTCTGATACGACCAAATATAACCCCTTGGCCCGGCCTAGACGAAAAATTGAATCGAGCGAGTTACATTAGGTTTACTGAGACAAATCTGAACGATTACTTAGAAAGGGTCCATTTTTCCTTTTTATCTTGTCCAAATTCATAATTTAGTCCTATGGTGATCATGCTAGCAGCAGTGAAATTCAAAATTAAATCGGGCATCAATTTGGCATCCAATTGTTCAAGAGCGCGCACTCTAGGGACCAAATTATAATTTTGGAAAACTAAAGGGACTTACCTAAATAAAAAGTTACCAAATCATAATTAATCAGGTTACATGAAATCTAGTTAAGTTTCAACCTAAAATAATCATCAAACTCATTAAATTGCATGATTAAGAAATAGGGACTAAACTGCAAAGATAAAAACTTAAGCAAAACATATTACCAGAAATAACATACAGCGCACCGATACACCCCATGCCTGTATCAATACGGGTACATTTTGCAAAGGGTATCAGTACGTTCATTAAGCATACTGATACCAATAGTTCGATATCAAACAGGGAATTCCAGTAGCTAAAGGGCGTAACGATACGGTTGCCCGTGTACTAACACCTAATTTTTTGTGGTGCATACCGATACAGTTACTAGGCGTATCGATACACCTGTGTAATTCTGCACAGTTTTGAGCTAAGACAGACCCCGCGTACCATTCCCTAAGGACCCGTACCTATACAGCATAGTCAATAATGACCTCTTGGTTGAACTTATGACACTTTGGCTCAATCTAACATGCATCAAATATAATACAAACACCATATAACATTTCAAACAACATTTCCACAACCAAATAGGCATGCCAGAAGATTGCTTAAACCATAGCAAATCTAATCAAGGATCCTATAGACATGATCTCTACCCAAGCATGCAATTCATATCCCAACCCTCCAAAACAAGACATATAGCCACATACAAATCCAAAATACCAAAAGAAACATGACCAAAACAAGAGCAATCATACAACCCTCCCAATTACAACTTGGTCACATTGCCCTTTTATTACTACAAGTTTGCTTATTAAAACTATACTTGAAATAATTCGAATCTTGGATTCCTCCTTACTTGCTTGCTGCCCCAAAAGCTTACTTTACTGCATAGATGAGAAAGGAGAGCGTAAGCAAATACTGCCTAGTGAGGGATGCTCTTAAACACCCATCAATGTATTTAAAACTATTTGAGTCAAACCACATTTATAAGCATCATGCTAAAATAGCTCATGCCCTTTTTACCTTTGTAAAACATGCATATCAAACCATATGCAAAACATGTACATGAATCTCATGCATAATCCCATATGCAAAAAACCTCAATTTAATCCTTCGCATGCTTATTCATCCAATAGCAAAGCTTAAAGAGAAAAACATGTATAAATCTCATTATACAAAACATATTTACCCATCAAGATACAATTATTCATATATTTGGCATTCAAGTGACCCAAAAACATAACCTTTCCTTTATCAAAAACACATCAGATACACGGATTTCACAAGTGGTTCCTTCGACCACTTTACATACATCTATAACCAGAGCAAACGACACATTTAACCCCTCAACGATTATGATGTATAATATCTACAATGTCAGAAAATGACACAATTAACCCCTTAACCATTGTGATTACACAATTCATCAGCGGGAGAATACGATACAATTAACTCCTCGACCGTTGTGGTTTCCATGCTAGAGAAAACTGTAGAATTAACCCCTCGACACACATAAGGCGACTTATTATAGTGTACTTTAAGCCCTATAGAATGCCAACTATATCCGATAACATTTATTTCATTGTCACTTAGCCAATATATTCCACTTTAAACATGATACCTCACTGTTTTTTATATGTATCATTCAAACCAATTTCCAATGCAACAAAACATGCATTTATATATCATTCAAATCCTCTTCACAAATCATTTTTCATATTCAAATATCATCAATATAAGTTCATTTGCATCATAATCCATTTTCCAAACATGCATAAAATAGTAGGTATCAAACATAAACATAGGCATGAGAAAATCAAATTTGCCAAATCAAAATTGAGAGCGAAATCGTCTAATACTTACTTCCAAACTTAGACAATTGTTTCAAGCTCAATATAAACTCCCAAAATCCTTTTCAAACCTTTTTAAAGTTGTAAATCACATTTCCATTCACCGGCAATACAAAGCTCTACTTGCCAATGAAAAATCAAGCTTTCGAAGCCTCCAAAACTTCTCCAATTGCTAAAAGATCCATCTCCCCTGTTTTACCCAAACAAAAATAGAGGATTAATGCATTACAATGCATCTCTAATCCCAGCAACATCTATTTTCAACTATGCCACACTAAATGCCATCAAACGCTTTCCTAGAACAACCGAAAACATCACTAAACTCAACCTAAATGAAGCTCAGCGATAAATCAACAATTTCAACATCTTAACAACATCAATTAACATCCAAAAACACTATTACTACAACCTTATATCTCCAGCAACCTTTTAACACCAAGAACACTTAAAAATCTAACTATTTAAAACTTAGAAAATTAGCAATTCAATTAGTTTCGGGATTCTTTTTTATTAATCTCTTCGCATAAAATTAAAACATGTCTCAAATGTGATCTATATCAATTAGAATCAACACAAATCAGATCCATAATCATGATTCATCAAATTTCTTATCAAAACTCAATTCAAACCTTTTAATTATGATTTAATCATAAACACATAACAAAAATCAATTGTAAAGAATCAAGAACTTGGGAATTTCCATAAAGAACCTTTAATTAGAGGAGAGAAACGAAGATCACCTCTAATTGCTGACTTTCCCCTTAATTGGCATGATTTGAATGAAATCTTTAAGAAAGCAAGTAGGATTTGATGTAGAAATCAAAGGAGTCAATTAAAATTTCAAAAGGAAATCAAAAGGAGATGATTCCTGAGCATTTTAGAGTAAAATTGATAGTTTGGTTGTTGAGAAAGTTGAGAGCAAAAGTAGTTACGTAAGAAAATGAATTTGGTTAATAGAAATCCTTTTAATTAAATCTATTTTATTTTATTTATTAACCTTTTAAAAACCATTTAAAATAACATAAATTAAGGGAAAAGTATGGTTAAAAATATTGGTAAATTAGCTCCTTAAAGATTCTAAGTTTTGACCCTTTTATAATTTAGTCACCACCAGACCAAAATGTCATTTATTCTGAATTTATTTCTTCAAGTTGAGTTTTCCAGAACCCTTAATATATTAATTAAACATTTTCTAATATTTTCCATATTTTATTTTAGCCAAAAAATATTATGAATTAATTCTCAAAACTAGCTCGAATCACATAATACAGTTCCCTTGAACCGTCTAATCTATTTAGATAACTTTTAGGCCTAATTTTGGGGTGTTACATGGGCCAGTGGTCCATGACAATATGTTTAACATGTGAGAAGAATTGAATTCAACTCTCAAATATAGTAAAAATTTTATAGGCTTGACTTTAGAAAAATGTGAGTGATAAGTTTATTTCCTTGTTGATTTTCATCCTTTTCTTATGTGAATTCTTCATTCTTGTGCTTCAAATTATTGTTTCTTTTTTCAGTTCTTGGATTTGTGCCAGGTTCATTGTATGGGGAACTTGCTAATTAGAGGAAGTTTTTTGCGGTCATTGAGGAGAAAATTTTGAAAAAATTTTGTTGTCGTCGAACGAGGGCTCAATTATGGTCAAGCCTCCTATTGAAGTCTTTGAAGGTATAATCGAATGGTAATTTTTGTTGGTAAGTCAATTCCTTAGGAAACCATCCAATTTTAACGCAATACAAAGATTAGTGGATCTTCTCTAGGGGAAAGAAATTGAAGATTAAGGTATGGATAGATGGATGTAATGTTTTTGTATTCTAGTTTGTTAATCATGATGCTAGGGATTGGTTCATTGAAAAATAAAGCTATTTTTTTGAGTAAATGGGATCCTTGTAACGCCCCAAAAATAGGGCTAGAAGTTTTGGGATTTGGCCGAGTCGGGTTTGACTTGGTCGAACCAAATTAACCAATAAAATGAGTTTCGGGGAAATTAATATTTTAAAAATAGAAGTTGTTTGGATGAAAATTGGTTTGGCAAACTGAATTTTTTTAATTATGTTATCAAGTACTTTGGTAATTAAATTGAAGGTTAATTAAATCAATTAAGGTGACATTTCGGTTTTAGTGACTAAATTGTAAATATTGCAAAACTATTTTTAATGACTAAAGTGCAATTGAGCCAATACTAAGAATCCTTAGAGAGATATTTTTCCAAATGTTTTAACTAAAGGTTTTCCACCTTGATTGAGTAAGGTTTTGACGGTTATTTGGTTTTCCAAATCATTTTGTCATGCTATCAAATTTTCTTGGATTTTCTCTTCTTATATTCTCTCTTTTTCCATCTCATTTTCCAAACAAGATTTCCATATTTTTCTACTAGTTTTCAATGGAAATTTCATCATTTGTTTCCTCGTTCAATTCTTAGCAAAACCTTATTGAGATTTCCATATTCTTCTTCTCTCTTAAAACTAAAGTTCTTTATTGATATTCCCTAGTAATTGGCTTGTGTTTAGTGGATTATAACATGGTTTTTCAATTCAGGGGCGGTTCAAAGGTTTACGGAGCCTTGTACAGTTTATTAAAATGAGGCCCCCTTTAACTTATAATCCCAAAAAATATATAAGTTTTTTGAAAATATTTTTATCTCAATAAAAATATATTATGGGACCTATTTAAAGTCATTTTTTTATTTTTTTGTAATTTATTAAACCAATTTTTTTTTGTTTTCTTCCTATAAACATTTAATTCAACTCATTTGAGGCCCCTCTTCTCTTAGGGGCCTTGTGCAGTCGCTCATCTCGCACATGTAAAAAAACTCCCACTATTACAACTTAATTCAAGAAAGTAAGATTAATTTATGATTTTGATGGTTTTCCTAAATTCTTGTTTTACAAGATGATTCTTGGAGATTATTATTGGGTTAATTCACATTTTGATTGTATAAATATAATATGAAGTGAGATTTTCATAATCAATCCTGAAACTATTTAATTAGTTAATTTCTAAGGTAGTTTAAGAATGCTTTTGGGGCTATTATTGTATATTTTTGATTGCTGGAGGTATAAGGATGTTTGGATTATGTTTTTGGGTGTCCTATGGTGTTGTTAGGATGATAGAATCGCTAGGTTTTGGCTGGAGATCGTTTGGTTCTTGGTTGGAGTAGTTTTCGGTGTTCGGAAGGTTTTTGGATGCAATTTCGTGGATATTGCAGGGGTTGATTATAGGTTGTTGTTACAATGCATTTTGATGCATTTTGCCTCCGGTTTTGTGTTGCCAAAATAGGGGAGGATCAAACCTAGCTCGTTTCTTGGAAATCGATTCATTTTGGAGGCTTGGAACACAACGATAAGCAAGACATTGTGTATCGATGAGTGTATACGTGTTTCGAACACTCTTAAAGGTTTGAATAGGAGTTGGAAGTTTAGTTTAAGCCTAGCAAGCTTAACTGAGCTCAGAAGTAAGTTTTCCCTAATTTCGCCTTTGATTATCAGTTTGATATGAGACTTGATTTACATGTTTTGGTTTAAAAGCATGGATTGGTTTACTTACTATTTTATGCATCATGAAAATGATATGCAATGGTTTATCAAGTACATGGTTTCCTAAGAGCATTGGGAAATGGTTCTTAAATGGAATGTAGATGTTGCCTTTGGCAATGTGGTTTTGCATATTGAAACGTTTGTTAAATGCATATGGAAAAATAGTAAGCAAATGGGTTTAAAAGTGTATATTGGTTATGTGTGACAAGAAAAGAAAAGTATCAGATATAGTTGGCATGCCATAGGTCTTAAAGTTCACTATAATATATTAAGTCGATCGCACCATGACCCTTGAGGAAGCGGTTGGCTACTCAGGCTAGTGGATTGTCACTTGCGGTATGCAGTAGGCTACCCATGCTGATGTTGTACCTTGTGTAAGATTTAGGTGAGTCTCTCCAGGTCAAGGTATAGTTTGGTAGAAGTTGTCTACCGAGAAATCTATGTATCCGATGTGGTTTTATAAAGGTCACTATACTTGCCAATATATGAGAAACAATTGGGAAAACTATATTTTTGCATAAGGTTGTTATGCATGTCATGCTTTGAAAAGAAAGATGTAAAGTGCATTGGATTTTACACTCATATCTTGTTGCTACTAATCCATGGTTTTGATAATTGTTTTAATACATTGTTGAGTAGGAAGAGTGACACCACTATGCATATATTTTCTTACTCTCTCATTCTCCTTTGCAGAAAATTGTGGATCGTGGAAGTATTGGAGCGAGGGGATCTAAAGATATCATTTGATACTGAGTATGGTTTTAGCTTTAAGCTTTTGGTAATTAGGCAATATGTTTTCCAAGTTGAGGGGCTTTTATGATTTGATTGTTAAGGACTTTTGAGGATTAAATCATGATGGTTGCTGGTTTGTTGTTTGGATTTTTGAAAGCTTGTTGATGGATTTACATCATTTGATTGATGTGCTTTCATCCTTCTCTATGCCATGAGAAACATAATAAGTGTTTTTACATATGCTATATTGGATGCACAAACGAGATTTGAATTGCCTATTAAATTGATGGATGATATGTTGGACTTATTTGTTCAATGGCATGCTTCCTGAGTATGTTGAATCATGTGTTTTAGGGAGCAGGCCTTTAGAATATACTTTTATGTCCGAGATCGCATAATTAATGCCGAGTAGGCCAAATGTGTATAGTAAGCATGCTACTATGTTTGAGACAAGTTCGAGTTGGTTTGGGGGTATAAAACCAGATAATTTGGGCATTATAGGTCACCCCGTATCGATACGGTATCCATCCGTATCGATACGTAGGTTTGAATCATGACTAAGAAGTGAAAATTTAGACTGGGTATCGGTATGGCCTTTTTCTACTGGAATTTGTAGAAATGTGAAATTAAGTTGGGGTATCGATACACCCCTATCCGTATTGGTACGCCCTTGTGGAATGAATATTGGGTATCAATACACCCTTATCTGTATCGGTACGCCCTTGTGGAATGAATATTGGGTATCGATACACCCCTATTTGTATTGGTATGCCCCATGGCCGTATCGATATAGAATCCCGTGTACCGATACCGAAAGTTGTTATTTCAGTTACTTGGCTGCTTAAGTTTAGATTCTTCCATTTTAGTCCTTATTTTTTATGCGCTAATTAAATGTGTTCGGATGATCCGTTTAAGCTAAAAATTGACATGATAGCTTGAAACGTGACTAAAGATGGATTGGTAACCTTAAATTGAAGTAAGTTCCTGTAATTTTCCATATTTGCAATTTCATCCCTAAATTGCATATTCGAGCAATTAGACATTGATGTCCGATTCAAATGATATTTTAACCACTGCCGGTATGAACACCCTAGGTTCTAATAATGCATCTAGACAAGATAAAATGAAAAAATGGACCTAATTCAAGATATTCAGTTCAGATTTGCTAAGGCAAATCTAATGTGGTTCACTCGATTCGGCCTAGCGCCTAGGCCGAGTTAAGGGGGTTACAAACCTAATCTCAAGCACTTAGATTTTGATCTAATTAAAATGCATGTGTGGGGTCATTTGTTTCATGCATTTTGAGCTTTCCTGAAAATGAGAACTTAGTTACATCAAAAACGTTTGTATAGAGGTTTTAGCTGGTTCTACTCTTCCTTAAACCATATGTGTGGAATTGCAACATGACTCTACAACTTCAATTAGGGTAGAAGCGTCTTGGTTTTCTCCTTGTTTTTCAAAGTTTAAGAAATTTGGGCACGTTAATAAATTTGCTCTACTATTAAACAAAAATTCAAGGGTTTAGAGACCAAAAGTTTCTACTATTGTTCATATAAATAGGCTTGATGAATGTATTGCGATTGAGAATGAGCATCATAATAAAGAAAGGCATGTGGGGAGACTGATAAATGTATCGAGGTAGAGAATAAGCATCTTATTGAAGAAAGCCATGCAAAGTTATTATAGTGTTTAACGAGTCTCTGATTAAAGTTCTTAAACAACTATATATTTTGAATGATACAGATCATGTTAACTCATCCATGATAAAAAATATGTCTATTTCTAGAAAACCTCATGCTACTTCTATTGGAGTTGCACATTTGATGCATGAAATTAAAATGGAAATGAATGATCAATTAAATAAAATAAATAAGGTGGGTGGATTTGGAGTCTAAATAAGTTTTAAGTTGAGAAATGAGACAACTATTTTTTCTTTTACTTCTTTGGTGACTTGAGTAAAGTCGGTATGAATAAATGGTAGATGAGTAGGATCAATGGTCTTACTAAACTCAAGAGTTGTACTGAGTTTGTATAAGATTAAAGATTAATCGACTTCTAATTTATGGACAAAATTCTTTTGCCCCTTTTCGGTGTTCCTTTATATGCCCTAACACTAAAAAATCAAATTCTAAGTACTAACCTTAAATTCTAAGTCCTAAATCTTAAACCATAAAACCTAAAATACACTATACCCTAAATTTCTTAAACTCTAATCCTAAACCCAAACCTTAAACTGTAATACCTCAAAATTTTGGCTAGTGACCAAAATGAATAAAATGAAATTTTTGTGGCTAAAGTATAAACATAGGAAAAGTTTATGGACTAAATTATAATTTTTGAAAGTTATGTATTTTAGTCCCGTAAATGAATAGTTTACCCCCAAGAATGAAGTTTTCGTGTTACTTGGATTTTTGGTACATAATTTGTGTTTAAAGCTATAAAGCGTTAAAGTTCGAGAAAAATTCGGTTAATCAGATCAAATCGAATATTTGAGATATTTTGTTAGATGATAAAGCAAGATTAATAATGTCATTTCCATACCTTAATTTGGAAGGATTTAATATGGACCACTAGATGATTTTCTATGTTAAATCCTAGCCATTGGATCAAGGGATAAGATTGGAATTTAAGTTTGTTTTAAGGGCAAAATAAAAATTGATATAGTTCAAGGGAAAATTGATAAACTACTAACTCAAGATTAAATCTAGGCCATTGGAATAAAAATGATGGCATGTGACACATTATGGATTCATTGGATTTGAGGGCAAAATAGTCACTTGACTACTTGGGAGATATTTTATTATATTTAGATTAAAAGAATGCCAAATGGTATTACGAAATAAGAAAAGAAAATTCAAGACTTCTCTTCATTTTATATCCAACATGAGTTTTGAAGAGACTAAGGTAAGAATCCTTAATTTTGATTTTCTCCCTAAATGGTTTGGATTTAGGGTTTGGTTATGAAATGCAAAGTTAATCCTCTTTAAATTCTCTATCATTTGGTATAAAATTTCCATGGATTGGTTAAGCTATGCTCATGAAATTGAAGGATTAAATTTTAGGATTTATGGATATAAATTTATTTATGGTTTGATTTGAAGGATTAAGTGTTTAATTAGCTTTTCTAAGCTTGATTTCAAGTGTAAACTAAACCCCCCAATTTTGGCAAGTTAGGATTAATTTAGGGTTATTGGATTCAAGATTAATTTGGAGTTTTCATGAAAAGAAAATGTTGGAATAATATAATTAAAGGTTAATTTGAGGTGTTGGAATGGTTAAAGGAAGCTAAAGATGTGAATTATGAAATCTGCCTAGAATTTTAGTCTTTGGCAGTGAGTTAGGAAATTCACCAAAAATTCCATAAAAATGATTAGAAAGTGAGCCAAATACCATTGAATTCATGGTTCGGTCTAGTTTTGTTTAAAACAATCTGTGATTGAATTTGATTTGTATGTCGAAATATATGAATTTTTAAGTGATAAAAGGTCAGAAAATAGAGTACCAGTCTGCTTCGAAATTCAGCATTGTAATTGACTTTGAAAATTCGTCATAAATCGTATGTAACCCCCTCAACCCGGCCTAGTCGCAAGACCGAACCGAGGAAGCGACATTAGGTTTACCGAGGTAAACCGCAAAGATAAAACCAAAACGCATCCATTTTTTCCTTTTATCTTATCTAAATGCCAAATTATTATCCTATGTGTACATGTTGTCATTAGGTGGGAGCTTATCCCAATTAGGCATTGATTTGACATCCAATTGGACCTTTATGCACTTAAGGACCAAATCGCAATTTCAAGAAAATATGTGGACTTCTTCAGATTTTTAGTTACCTTAATCTAATATAACACATTTCATGAATGAACGTCAAGAATCAGCTTCAATCGACTAACCAAAATCATTCAATTATTCCCGCAACATCCAAGGACCAAAATGAAAGAAAACAAGACTTCAGAACATTCAGCACTAACTTAACTGCTTGCGGTATCGGTATGGTAGGTCGAGTATCGGTACGTAAGCCAGAGTTGAAAATCTAGTAGATCAATACCGTACTAGTACACCCCACGCGTACCGGTACACCTTACCTTTTTATGCTCTCCGTACCGGTACCCAAACCCGTGTACCAATCTGCCAAGCCTAATTGCCTCGCCCCGTACCGATACACATACCCGAGTACCGGTACGCTAGGCCAAAATGCCTTGTAGCGTACCGATACGCAAACTCGAGTGTCGATACGCTAGGCTTGATTTTCCTGCTCGTACCGATACGGAGGTACCTGTACCGATTCGCCAGGTCTAGAAATGTTCATTTTGGCTGCTTAACCTATTTTTAATCAATCCAAAACACACTAACATGCCCCTAGCACACAACCAGCATACTTAAGAAACCATCCCAACCACACATCACATGTGAGCTAACATCTCAAGTCAACATGCTTAAAAGAACAACTATAGGCATGCTTCTTAGAACTCAAGCAACCAAAGCATAAACCATATTTCAAATCCAACAAGTCAACCTTATTACAAGTCCAAAATAGGAGTGTAAATTTGCACAAACATAGGATTAAACACTCAAACCCTCCCAACAACATTCAAGCCACATTGGCTTTTTTACTACTACTCTAAAACCCAACATACTTGGTAAATCAAGTCTTGAGAACTCCCTCATTACTTGCTAGGCCACTTGCACTAAATCAATCTGCATTGATGATAAAAAAGAGCGTAAGCAATCATTGCTTAGTGAGGAGCGCTCAAAATATAAAACATCATCCAATGCAATTTCAAACCATTTTAGAACAATCATGCCACTCTTTCAAAACATGCACTTAATCTTTACAAAACCAGCATATTAAACCATATGCAATATGTATCATGGATTTCCACAGCATATTCCCATATGCAAATTCCTCCACTTAAGCCTACCCAAGCATAACATCCCATATGCAAAGCTTAAGGAGTATAACTCGTATAAATCACATCATTCAAACCAATCCATCAACATGATACAATTTTAAATATTATATTCGCTTCCAAGCGATCCTTTACCATATACATCCTTTCCATAAATCATCATTAACATCGGATACACGGATTTCCCAAGAGATTTTGCAATCTCTTGCAGCCCATTGGCATGGAGTTGTGCAACACATGCACCACCACTACACTACCAAGGCTAATCCTCCAACATGGAGTTCACACACTCGACGCATCAACATCTACAGCTCATGGCTGGAGTAAAAGCCATCTAAGTGTTACCTCAACAACATTGGGGTTCACATGATCAGAGTAAGTACCTGTCGTACTACATTTACAACCACGGGCGACTTATTATAGTGCACTTTAAATCCTATGGCCGGCCAATTATATCCGATAACATTTTTATAACATTTTCAACTCATCCCTTGCCAATATAATCGACCTTTACAAACATACCTCACTGTTTTTATATGCATCATTCAAATCATTTCATTTTGCATTAAACCATGCCTAAGTCATGTTCATAAACATTCTTTAAAACTATGCATTACTTTCCAAATGCATCTAACATCATTTCATATCAATTCCCAGCACTGAACCATGCTCATTTCATGCATAAAACAGGAGGTAAACAATCTTTTAACAAGTGCATTCATAAATCATTTGCCAACTGAAATCGAGAGAGAAATCCACTTTACATACTTCTGAGCCTTAGACCAGCGTAGAAAGCCTAGTCTAGACTCTCATTAAACCCTTTCAAATCTTTGAAAAGCCATTCTTATCCGTTTCACTCATCGACAAAGCAACGCCTCTCTTGCCGATGCCAAACTAAGCTTCCGGCAACTCCTCAACTCCAAGGTTCACTTTCGAATTAACTTCCCCTGTTTCAAACTCACAACAACCATCAATTAACATCAAAACTCACAGAGGGTCCAATGCATTATAATGCATCCAAACTCACAGCAACCATCAATTAACATTTATCTAACTATAATCCCCCACAACACCACAACCTATGAACCGAAAACATCATCGATTCACCAAAAACCTCAACCCAGCCCACAACTACGAATCTCAACCTTCAAATAACATCAATTAACATCAAAACAACAATATAAAACAACTTTATACCTCTAACAACTGAAAATTAACCTCAACACCTCAAAAACTCTTAACTACCAATCTAACAAACTAGAGATTCAATAGATTCTAGGATTCTATCAAAAAAACTCACTTCATTATCATATTAAACATCAAAATCAAGGTATAAACCAATTCTTAACTCAGCAAAAACATGTCACCACGAATTTCTTCAATTTTTCATCATAAACCATCAATTAAACCATAAATCCGGGTTTAATTAATCAAAACCCAATGAAAATCATACAAAATAGATCAAGAACTTAGGAATTTCAAGAAAAAACCTTTCATTAGAGGAGAAGAACGAATCCTTACCTCCAATGCTGATTTCTCCCCTCAATTGCTTTATAAACCATGAAAATCAAGGTATAAATAATAAGTATTTTATGTAAAAGCTTTAGAAATCAATTGGAAATCAAAAACTCTTTGAAATCCTAATTTTACCTAAAGAAATTGAAGCTGGAAATGTGTTTGGCTGAAGAGAATTTGAGAGAAAGAAGTTACAAAGTTAGTTACGTGAAATTCTTTTAAAAAGCTTAATTGTGTTTAATTAATTCTCTCCACTATTTATACCTCTTAAAAACTTAATTAAAAATAGTTAATTAAAGGTAGAAATATGATGAAACCCTTTTGGATTATTAGCTCCTTAAAGATTCAAAGTTTTGACCCATTTTCAAAACAGTCACTAAAAACAGTTTTGCAAACTTTGCGTTTTAGTCACTAACCAAAAATGTCCCATTTTTTAATTTCTTTTTCCAAAATTATTTTCATCAAAATCATTTATATAATTAATAAAGATTTTAGACTATTTTCCCATATTTTTATCCCTTATAAAAATATTCAATCCAATTTAAATACTGAATCCGACTTGAATCTCTAATTCCGGTCCATAGAACCGACTAAACCATCCCAAAACCCCTAGGTCCGAAATCGGGGTGTTACAACTCTACCCCACTTAATAAATTTCATCCGCGAAATTTACTTGGAGGAAAATGATGCAAAAATTGCTCTTTCACGTCCGACTTACTCTCTCATGTGGCCTCCTCAACTCCCCAATGCCGCCACAATACCTTAACAAGCTCTATTGTCTTGCCACGTAGAACCTTACTACTGGTATCAAGAATCTCTACTGGTTCCTCATCATAGGACAAATTCGGCCTCAACTCAACATCCTCCACCGGCATAACGTGCGATGGATCAGATCGATATCTCCTCAACATCGAAACATGGAACACATTATGAATTTTCTCCAACTCAGGAGGCAACCTCAACCGATATGCTACAGGACCCACACGTTCAATAACCTCGTATAGTCCAATGAACCTCAGACTAAGCTTACCCTTACGTCCGAATCTTATCACTTTTTTCCATGGTGACACTTTCAAGAATACGTGATCACCCACCGCATATTAAACCCCCTTACGCTTCAGATCTGCATAAGATTTCTGTCGATACGCAACCGCTCTCAACCGGTCACATACAAGCTTAACCTTCTCATCTGTATACTTCAATACATCCGGCAGGGTAACATGCTTTTCCCCATACCTCAGCCCAACATAAGGGCGTACGACACCTCCGGACATATAACGCCTCATAAGGTGCCATCTGTATACTCGTCTAATAACTGTTGTTGTAGGCAAACTCAACTAAAGGTAATTACTTCTCCCAGGTTCCTTGGAACTTAATAATGCAACATCTCAGCATATCCTCCAAAACCTGGATAACCCGCTTAGACTGCCCATCCGACTGAGGATGATACGCAGTGCTAAAACTCAACCTCGAACCCAAAGCCTGGTGTAGACTTCTCCAAAACCTTGACATAAACCTCGAATCCCTATCCGAAATAATGGATTTAGGTACACCATGTAAGCACACAATCTCAGCTATATACAAATCCGCCAACTTGTCCAAGGTATACGCTGTATGCACTGACAGGAAATGTTCACACTTTGTGAACCGGTGAACGATCACCCAAACACTTTTTAGCCGGTGTCAACGGAAAACCTGTTACAAAATCCATGGTGATTATCTCCCATTTCCACTTCAGAATTTTCATCGGTTGTAACAACCCGGATGGAAATTGATGTTCAGCCTTGACCCGTTGAAATACCATGCACTTGGAAACAAACTCAGCCACATCCTTTTTCAACCCAACCAGTAGTATGCCTCCCTCAAATCATGATACATCTTAACACTACCAGGATGCATAGCAAAAGGACTAGAGTGTGCCTCCGCCAAGATAGTGTGCCTCAACTCTGAATCATTTGACACCACCATCGGACCCTTGAAACACAAAACTTCGTCATCATCAAAATGAAAATCTGACAGATTTCCGTCCGCTATGTCCTTAACATGCCCAACTAACTAACCATCATACGGTTGCTTAGATTTAATCAATTGTGTTAATGTAGGCTTAACCTGCAACTCGGCTAACAAGCCCCCATCACAAGTTACACTCAACCGAGTAAACATAGCTCTCAACTCAACCATAGATTTTCTACTCAAAGCATCTGCCACCATATTGGCTTTACCCGGATGATACTCAATGGTCAAATTGTAATCCTTAAGCAACTCCAACCATCTTCACTGCCTAAGGTTCAACTCCTTCTGCAACATCAGATATTTCAGGCTTTTATGATCCGTATAAATCACACACGTCTCACCATAGAGGTAATGTCACCAAAATTTCAAAGCGAACACCACAGTTGCAAGCTCCAAATCATGAGTTGGATAATTGCGCTCATGAACTTTCAACTGCCTCGATGCATAGGCCACAACCTTCTTGCCCTACATCAGTACACAACCCAAGCCAACATACGACGCATCACTATAAACCACAAACTCCTTCCTAGATTCGGGCTGAATCAACACAGGAGCATGTGTCAAAACCTCTTTCAACTTTTCAAAATCCTGTTATTGCTTTTCCATCCACACGAAAGGAATATTCTTTTGCAGCAACTTGGTCAACGGTGTTGCAATACTCGAGAACCCCTTAACAAAACGGCGATAATAACCAGCCAACCCATCTACGCACCTCCAATACAAACTTAGGTTACTTCCAATTGAGAATAGCCTTAATTTTCTATGGATCAACTCGAATACCCTCCGCGGAAACCACATGACTAAGGAACATCACCCCCTTAAGCAAAAACTCGCACTTGCTCAACTTAGCATATAACTGATTGTCCTTCAGCACTTGCAACACTATCCACAAATGTCGATCATGCTCTTCCTCGATACGGGAGTACATGAGAATATCATATATGAACACTACCACGAACTAATCAAGGTACTCATGAAACACTCGATTCATCATGTCCATAAATGTAGCTGGGGCATTTGTCAAACAGAAAGGCATAACCAGAAACTCATAATGCCCATACCTTGTACGGAAGGCAGTCTTAGGCACATCCGCATCCTTCACTTTCAACTGATAATACCCAGACCTCAAATCTATCTTAGAGAGCACCAGAGTACCCCTAAACTGATCAAACAAATCATCAATCCATGGCAAGGGATATTTATTCTTAATCGTCAACTTATTCAGTTGCCGATAATCGATGCACATCCTCATTGTGCCATCATTCTTCTTTACAAATAACACTGGTGCACCCCAGGGTGAAACACTAGGTCTAATGAAACCTCGATCAAGCAGTTCTTGCAACTGCGTCTTTAACTCCTTCAATTCCTTATGTGCCATGCGATAAGGCGCAATGGACACCGAAGCCGTATCAACATACGTCTCGATTTTAAACTCTACCTCCCTATCCGGTGGCAACCCTGGCCACTCTTCAGGAAAAACTTCTGAAAATTCACAAACTATACGGATGTCCTGCATACGTACATCCTTAGATCCAGGATTCATAACATAGGCCAAATACGTCTGACATCCAAGTTTCAACATTCGACTTGTTTCCAAAGATGAAACAACATTGGCCAGGAACTTTGCATTCTCGCCAACCACTACAACTTCGTAATCATCGGCAAGACGCAAGGATATCTGTTTGGTTTCAAAATCCACAACCGCCCTATGATCGGATAACCAATCCATCCCCAAAATTACATCAAAACCATGGAATGGCAACTTCATCAAATCCACAGCAAACACATAATCTTGCACCATTAAAGGACACCTTCGATATAACTTCCTAACCACAACCGTTTCGCCCAAAGAACTAGTTACTCGAACACCAATATTAAAAATCTCAACAGGTATGTCAAGTAACTGTGCATGCTCACTCAGAATATATGAATGGGTGGAACCAGAATCAACCAATGAAAAAAACGACAAAGATTGCAAAGTAAAGGTACCTACAACCACATCGGTATCGTTGCGTCCCTCACGATGCACATACACCCTCGCGGGACCTCTACCCTCTAGCTGGATAGTAACAGTGTGTGCCATAGTCCTACGCCCACCATCTTTCGGCTGGAAATATCCTCGTCCACACCTTCGACCTCTCAGGGCAACCACAGTAGGTACAGGAGCCTACGCACCTCTAGCTACCATAGGGCAATCACGCCTCACATGACCAGTCAACCCATAACTCCAACAAGCATTAGTTGCAATTGATGCAGGAATTGGACCAACTCGTCCTGCCTGTGGACAGTCGCGTCTAACATGGTCCCGAGATCCACAACCCCAGCAAACCTTATCTAACCTCCAACAAACCCCAGAATGTTTCTTCCCACACTGAGCACATTCAGGTATTCCACCTTTGGAACTCTGCCCTAGCTGACCTCTCCGCCCAAGATTAGGTCGATGTCTCCGGTCCTGATGCCTCTTATATCGACCACCACCATTATTAGAATCAACGGCTCTCTTACCATGACCAGATCATTCAGCACGGGATGTCAAACCCAAACTATACTCAATATCCTTCGCTCTCAAAACCAACACATCAAAATCAACATACTCAGCAGCCAACATATATGTCTTAACCTCCTAAGTCGATCCATAATGGAAGCGGTCACAACGGCTCCTCTCATCAAGCATCAACTCAGAAGCATACTGGCCCAGCCTCACAAACTATATCTCATACTCAGATACCGATATATCCCCATGTACCAAAGCCATGAACTCGTGTTTCTTCTTACCTTGGTATCTAGCTCCGAGATACTTCTTCCTAAAGGCATATTATAAGGTTTCCATGTCACATTGTCAGCCTCTATACTTGCAATCACCGTAGTCCACCAGCTATACGCATCTCCCTGCAGCAGAGATGCAGCATATCCCAGCTTACGGGCGTCAGAACAACCCATCTGATCCAATATACGATCTGTGCTAGCAAACCACTCCTCGAAAGCCTCAGACGTTAACCCTATAAACTCGACCCCTCCTAGACCACGTAAACGCTCTAAAGGTAATCCCGGATTAGCAGTAGCAACCGATGCTAGTGCAGGCACATGCACTCCAGCCATCGCAGCCTGGGACGCTCCCGTCATTGCATATATCAAAGGCGTCATATCACCCAACACTGGCCCAGTCAGCACAGGTGGTACTTGTTCCACACCCGCAGGTGGATTTGGTAGAGGAGATGGCAACCCCTTAATAGGCATAACATTATCCTCACCCTCCTACCTTCCTGCATTCACATTAAAACGTAATTCTCTCCTCGGTGGCATTGTAAACAAAGAATCTATAGCATGGTAATACACCAAAACAAAAGCGATTAGGTCATCCTCAAGCAAGGGTCCAAGACTTCCATTTCAAATCAAAAATACTTTACATTAGTAGTAATAAGGCAATGTGTCCCAAATCATACCCCAACATGGCATATAACACACAATCAATCACCGTGTATAGCAATCAACTCAATTTAATCTACATACATATCAAATAACTTCCCAACATGCATAAACCAACCATAACCTACTCCCAACAATCATAACCTATCTATGATACCACCAAATGAAACCCCCTCAACCCGGCCTAGCTGTAAGACTAAATCGAGAAAACGACATTAGGTTTACCGAGGTAAACCGTAAAGATTAAACCAAAACGCATCTATTTTTTTTCCTTTTATCTTGTCTAAATGCCAAATTATTATCCTATGTGTACATGCTATCATCAGGTAGAAGATCATCCCAATCGGGCATCAATTTGACATCCAATTGGACCTTTATGCACTTAAGGACCAAATCACAATTTAAACAAAATATGCAGACTTCTTCAGATTTTTGGTTACCATAATCTAATATAACACATTTCATGCATGAACGTCAAGAATCAGCTTCAATCGACTAACCAAACTCATTCGATTATTCCCGCAACATCCAATGACTAAAACATAAGAAAATAGGACTTCAGAACATTCAGCAACTAACTTAACTGCTTGCGGTATCGGTATGGTAAGTCGACTATCGGTACGCAAGCTAGAGTTGAAAAATCTAGTAGCTCAATATCGTGTCGGTACACCCCACACGTACCGGTATACCTTACCTTTTTATGTTCTCCGTACCAATACCCAAACCTGTGTATCGATCTGCCAAGCCTAATCGCCTCGCCCTGTACCGATACACATACTCGAGTACCGATACACTAGGCCAAAAATGCCTTATAGCGTATCGAAACACAAACCTGAGTACCGATACGCTAGGCTTGATTTGCTTTCTTGTACCGATATGGAGGTACCTATACCGATACGCCAAGTCCAAAAATGTTCATTTTGGCTGCCTAACCTATTTTTCATCAATCCAAAACACACTAACATGCCCCTAGCACACAACCAGCATATTTAAGAAACCATCCCAACTACACATCACATGTGAACTAACATCTCAAGTCAACATGCTTCAAAGAACAACTATAGGCATGCTTCCTAGAACTCAAGCAACCAAAGCATACACCTAATGTCAAATACAACAAGTCAACCTTATTACAAGTCCAAAATAGCAATATAAATTTGCTCAAACAGAGGATTAAACACTCAAACCCTCCCAACAACATTCAAGTTACATTGCCTTTTTTACTACTACTTTAAGACCCAACATACTTGGTAAATCAAGTCTTGAGAACTCCCTCCTTGCTTGGTAGGCCACTTGCACTCAATCAATCTGCATTGATGATAAAAGAAAGCATAAGCAATCATTGTTTAGCGAGGAGCCCTCAAAATACAAAACATCATCCCATGCAATTTCAAACCATTCTAGAACAATCATGCCACTCTTTCAAAACATGCACTTAATCTTTACAAAACCAGCATATTAAACCATATGCAATATGCATCATGGATTTCAACAGCATATCCTTATATGCAAATTCCTCCACTTAAACCTACCCAAGCATAACATCGTATATACAAAGCTTAAGGAGTATAACTCGTATAAATCACATCATTCAAACCAATCCATCAACATGATACAATTTAAAACATAATATTGGCTTCCAAGTGATCTGTTACCATATACATTATTTCCATTAATCATCATTAACATCGGATACACGGATTTCCCAAGAGATTTTGCAAGCTCTTGCAGCACATTGGCATGGAGTTGTGCAACACATGCACCACCTCTACACTACCAAGGCTAATCCTCCAACACGGAGTTCACACACTCAACGCATCAACCTCTACAGCTCAAGGCTGGAGTAAAAGCCATCAAAGTGTTACCTCAACAACATTGGGGTTCACATGATCAGAGTAAGTACCTCTTGTACTACCTCTACAACCACGGGTGACTTATTATAGTGCACTTTAAATCTTATGGCCGACAAATTATATCTGATAACATTTTCAATTTATTACTTGCCAATATAATCCATCTTTATAAACATACCTCAATGTTTTCATATGCATCATTCAAATCATTTTATTTTGCATTAAACCATGCATAAGCCATGTTCATAAACATTCTTTAAAATCATGCATTACTGAACAAATGCATCTAACATCATTTCATATCAATTCCCAACATTGAACCATGCTCATTTCATGCATAAAATAGGAGGTAAACAATCATTTAACAAGTGCATTCATAAATTATTTGCCAACCGAAATCGAGAGAGAAGTCCAATTTACTTACTTCTGAGCCTTAGACCAGCGTATCAAGCCTACTCTAGACTCCCATTAAACCTTTTCAAATCTTTGAAAAGCAATTCTTATCTGTTTCACTCACCGACAAAGCAACGCCTCTCTTGCTGATGCCAAATTAAGCTTTCGGCAACTCCTCAACACCAAGGATCACTTTCGGATTAACTTCCCCTATTTTGAACATGTCACAACAGAGGGTCCAATGCATTATAATGCATCCAAACTCACAGAAACCATCAATTAACATTTATCTAACTATAATCCCCCACAACACCACAACATATGAACCGAAAACATCATTGATTCACCAAAAACCTCAACCCAGCCAATAACTACGAATCTCAACCTTCAAATAACATCAATTAACATAAAACAACCTTATACCTCCAGCAACCAAAAATTAACCTCAACACCTCAAAAACTATTAACTACCAATCTAACAAACTAGAGAGATTCAATATATTCTGGGATTCTATCATCAAAACTCACTTCATTATCATATTAAACATCAAGATCAAGGTATAAACCAATCCTTAACTTAGCAAAAATAGATCACTGCAAATTTCTTCAATTCTTCATCATAAACCATCAATTAAACTATAAATCCGAGTTTAATTAATCAAAACCCAATGAAAATCATATAAAATAGATCAAGAACTTAGTAATTTCAATAAAGAACCTTTCATTAGAGTAGAAGAACGAATCCTTTACTCTAATACTGATTTCTCCCCTTAATTGCTTTATAAACCATGAAAATCAAGGTAGAAACAATAAGTATTTGATGTAAAAGCTTTAGAAATCAATTGGAAATCAAAAAATCTTTGAAGTCCTAATTTTGCCTAAAGAAATTGAAGCTGGAAATGTGTTTGGCTGGAGAGAATTTGAGAGAAAGAAGTTACAAAGTTAGTTACGTGAAATTCTTTTAAAAAGCTTAATTGTGTTTAATTAATTCTCTCCACTATTTATACCTCTTAAAAACTTAATTAAAAATAGTTAATTAAAGGGAGAAATCTGATGAAACCCTTTTGGATTATTAGCTCCTTAAAGATTCAAAGTTTTGGCCCATTTTTAAAATAGTCACTAAAAACAGTTTTGTAAACTTTGCGTTTTAGTCACTAACTCAAAATGTCCCATTTTCGAATTTATTTTTCCAAAATTGTTTTCACCAAAATCATTTATATAATTAATAAAGATTTTAGACTATTTCCCACATTTTTATCCCATATAAAAATATTCAATCCAATTTAAATCTCGAATCTCTAATTTCGATCCACCAGACCGACTAAACCATCCCAAAACCCCTAGGCCCAAAACCAGGGTGTTACATCGTATGAGTTGAATTTGGGCCATTAAATTATATGATTGAAAATCTTATTAAATCTAGTTTCTGTCAGAACAAACAAAATTGAATTTTGAGTTGTAGATTATTTTATAGAAATATTTCTTTGAAGCTAGCGCTAACTGACAGATAATAAAATGAGTGTCTTATTGGTATTATTAATTGTGCATGTAAGGGATGAATGCGAAGCACTCTAGTAAACACGAGAAATCAGAAATTCAGTAGATAAAGCAAAAGACCAAACTTGAAGTTATCTTAAGTTATTCAATTTAGTTTGGGATAAGAAGTGTCAAGGTGAGTGCAATGCATACATAACATGATAAATGGATGTTTTATACATCATTAAGAAGACTTGCGATGAGTCTACCTTATTTATATTGGCATGATATTTATGTCATTAATCATATATTTGGCATGTTCTAAATATGTCAAAAGTTGAATATAAATGCATGGATCACTAGTTATATATGATGTTATATTATGAATGTTATTTCAGATATAAACTGCCCAATGTTGAATTATGTTGATATACATTGCCATGGATAAAATAAATATAGACTATATGCCCAGGTATGTCATTGAGGGACAGTGGTATAGTTGGCATGCCATAGAGTCCAGCAGCAGGCTACATATTCGATTAAACACTATAGTGTATATAAAGAACACTTAGTGCATATGGTAGGCTTGACCTTATGTGCATTATGGTGGCCACGACCTTGTGTATCATGATGGGCACGACCTTATGTGTATTAGCACTTCGGTGCATATTTGACTCATGTGCTCAAGGTTCTCATATTTGGGCTATGGTTTTTGGTTAATAAACATTAAATAGGTGAATAAGCTTGTGAGCTTTTGGAATAAATGGCAAGTATATTGGTAAGAAATTTATATGTGGTTTATATCATGATAATATATGAATAACATGATGGTTATACATGCCTAGTGATCATGATGCATTGAATATTGTTATATCTTTATATGTATGTACGTATATATGTATGTATGTATGTTGTATTGCACTGGATATTACTTTTGCCTCGCTAAGTGTATACTTAGCATGTGATGATTTTCACGCGTAGGTAAAAAGCAAGGATCAAAGTAAGGAGTATTTGGCATCCTACTTAGCAAGGAGTATATCTACAGTATCAGTAACGACATCTATTTGATGTATTTTGATTTTACTAGCTGGCATGTATATATTAATAGTAGTTAGTTTTAAACCAGTTTAGACATAGTTTGTAATAGCTTATAAACTAGTTTATGCTAATAAATGAATGGTGAGTAGTTATATTAAAATTGAAAGTGGTTAAAAGAATTATTAGTATAAAATCTGGTAACTATTAGAAATAGAATAAAAAGAGCAATCGATTAGATTTTAAATTTAGGCAATTTTTAAGAAGCTATAATACTTATAGGTTATAGTTTTGAACTGTTAAGTTGCTGCCTGAAATCGAAATTAGTTTGGTTGATAAAATTCGAAAACTGATCTTACTCTATAAATTGATAAATGGTTTATTTGTAATTTTAGAATAAATGACTGCTATGGAATGTTAGTAATTCATCATGTGACACTCTAACTCATATTTGGTAATTTAATACTGGTAAGGGTGTTACATAAACCTTAATATTAAACCCTAAACCAATTTTTTTAAAGTGGGGTATAAATAAGGGCATTAAAAAGGGTTGAGGATTTCTTTTCCTAATTTATATGGCTTACAAAATTATTGAAAGATTGATTAATTACAAGTCAATACTTTTAATTCCCATTTAGTTTAAATGAGAATTGATGATGTTGGTCCAATGTTGTACATTATGTATTGAATCAAGTGCATTAACAAATCATGTTTTATCTAGTAAAAGTATTAAACTTGTTGATGGTTAACGTAGGATGGGTAGTTTTTGGTCATCAAGTAGTTCACTCTTTCTGGTGTAGACAGAGAGTTACGATTAATCTGGAAGGTCATTGATGTTGATTAGACTTAAGAAGAAAAAGAAATGAAGAAGGTGAATAGTTCTCGTCCCCTATTTTTTGTACCATTTTTTAATGCATGGGATATTTATATCTATGCTCGACCTTTATTAT
Source organism: Hibiscus mutabilis (assembly GCA_019671005.1). Taxonomy (NCBI): domain Eukaryota; kingdom Viridiplantae; phylum Streptophyta; class Magnoliopsida; order Malvales; family Malvaceae; genus Hibiscus; species Hibiscus mutabilis. Next base: position 23,194,839 of record CM033729.1, read on the forward strand.
TGCTTGACGGCTTGTGTCAGACCCTTTATTGATAGTTATTTGATGGGCTGATGAGAATTTGGTTTGACTACTCGCTGGTAGACTTGAGAGAATGGTTAATCATATTATATGGATGTTGATAGCAGTCGTGTCGAAAAATGATAGAATGAAAAATCCTTTCGAGGTAGACTGTTCTGCGAAAGGTTCGATCCATTTTTAGAGGTATAAATCCTAGTTTTGGGAATGGTAGTCCGGACGATGTCTATGCGAAGGGTCTAGTGGATTGTATTGCAAAGGTGTTATTACGGAGCTCATATTTGGTATAACAGTTGCCTCCAGATGAGAGCGTGTCATAAAGTGACACGGCTCAATACTTGTAGGTGTGATCTTTCTTGGATTTTGGATGAGACTATTATTCTCATGTCATCTCGACGCTGTAAGAGGGCAGTGGGGATCATTTTGGTTATCTTGTTGTGAAATACATATTGTTATTCTTTGGATGGACTTTTCTTTGAAGTATTCGTTAGTGGGCATTTCCTTATGCAGGAACGAGGGCAGAGGATCCTTACACTGAGATTTTTGCTCAACAATTTTGTAGAAACAATAAATCTTTATAGTGTACTTATTTATGTAAATATGTATAATGACACAGAAGCCTCTCTACGTCGGAAATAGCGCATATGTTTTCAACGCTCGTGTTGGGTAAGTAGAATCATTTATAGAGCTTTTTTATATAGCAATTTTGTTGAATCAAAGGCTTTTCAACACTATAATTATAGTGGAGGATCTTAATGCTTAGTGTTGGGTAAGTAGAATCATTGTATAGAGCTTTTTTATATAGCAATTTTGTGGAAATAATTTTCATCACGGAGTACAGATATCTTGACACTAAGAATAGGGGAGGAGTGCAATATTCTTTTTAAAATTATTTTTTTAGTTACATATTGCTGGAGAGAGAAGACATCTCTACGTTGGATAGAGATCGAAGGATCTCAACACTCTTTGTAGATGATAATTCTCTGAAGTATTAGCGGGGTACAAGTGAGTTCTATTTGTGGAAATTTGAGTGGATTTTATTGTGGGACGAAGCTTATGTTGGGCAAAGAATCCAAATGCGTTTTGTAGACCGCTTTTGTAAATCTTATTTTGAATATGCATGAAGAGGAGGCATCTCAATGCCTATTTGGGACGAGGATCTAGACGTTTTTGTGGAACATTTTCTTTGTGAATTACTTATAAGAGGTATGTTGGACTGGAATATCATCAATCGAATTGTCAAAGGGGGTAAATTGGCTTTAAAGATTTTGGTGGAAGCAAACAAAAGACATGGAGATACACACAATGATTTATAGTGGTTCGACTTCTAAACCAAGTCTGCATCCACTACCTTAGATATAAACACTGAGGATTTTTCAAAAATTCACTAATTTGTATTTCCTTCAAGGATAAAGAGCAACCTTATAATTCCCTTAAATTTTATACCCCAAAATTTTGAGTAATTTTCCCCAAAGAGAAATACAATTTTAGCAAACATAAGAAGAACCCCACAAGGCTAAATGTTTGCACTAACTAAGTACTCACTAAAAAATTAACACTTGAGCAAATTGAAAATTAATGCTCACAAGTATTTTTACAAATAAAATGGACTTTAAAGGATAAAAACAAATTTCTCTAATATTGGATGTTGTTGCAAGCTTTCTTGTTATTCTTCATCAGTTTGGAGGTCTCTTTTATATTCTCTAATAACATTCTAGTGGTTTCAAGCGGTTGGAGAAAGTTTGGAACTATTGGGGTAGTGATTTTCCCTCATTTAATGTTGTTCTGCAATTGTTGGTATCAGTACTTGGGTTAAGGTATTGGTACCTGAATTAAATAAAAAAAAACTAGCCGTTGTGAAACTAGAGGGTACCAATACTCGAACACCGAGCATTAGTACGAAGCCTTGGGTACTAGTATTGATAGACCATATTGGTACGAAAATGACTGGAATTTTTAATAAAGCTCGAGTATCGGTACTGACAGGGTCGTACTAGTATTGACGGTTAGGTATCGGTACTGAGGGTTTGGTAGCTGTACTAAATATTGTTTTTGACACTCAAGGAATTTTGGAAATATTCCCCCATATGATGCCCTTAGATGCCTTCATGTATTTCACAAAAGACGTAATTTGCTTTATGGGGTCCTAGGCATATGTGGAGCGACTGGGAGAAACTCTTTTTGTACAATGTTTCATCGATAAGTACATAATATGTGGCTTTGTTACATAGTTTTACTTGCTCTTCAAGGTTTCAAGGTTCCTCTTATTCTGTAATAAACTTGATAATGGGGTTCATTGAACCTGGCTCTTTATCTAAGGACATGACACATACATGGGTATAGCTGGGGTGACCCTTGTACTCTAAGAGGACTGATGAGTGTGCAAAAGTACTATTTTTTTGCCCTTTTTACTCATATTATTGTTAGACTTAGGCTCATTTTAGTTGCATTGATAGGCATTCATGCATAGTTTTCCAGTTTCCTTAGATAATGATCTTGGTATTGCATTTGGTTGGTTTTTGTGGAAAAATCCCTGCTAGAGTGCTTTATTTTGTGCAGGACTAGATTGTCGTGGCAAGTAGGGGTCATTTCTGAAGAGGTTGCCGAAGTAGATTGCCGAGGCATAACTGGATAAATGCAATATTATCCGCAACATTATCCAAATCGCAGAAGATAACGCCCAGATTCAAATTTCAAATGCCTGATCAGATAGGGAACATATCTCCAGGGAATTCAAACGCATTCAAATCCTCTTCATCAACAACAAAGCTGATTGCATCATCCCCTTTAAATAGAAGATCAAATCGTAGCTTTTGTGTGGGATTTTGTGGAATCAGATTCTAGAAAGAAGGTTGATCGCACACTTCATCTTCTTCATTTTGTTTTTATGCGATCCATATCTGGGATTATTTTTATTGAATCTTCTTTTTCCCCAGCCATGAACTAACTTAAATTGGCTGTGGTTATTTGGGGTTTGTGGTTGTGATAAACGTTTGATGGTTTAGGCTCAATGATTGCAATTTAAATTCAAAGTTTGTTCATTCTTGGTTCTTATTTTTAATTTCGAGTGAATTGGGAGAGGATCTCAAGAGTTACCTATTTATCTATACTTGGGAGAGTTAGATTCAAGAAACGAATGAACATGGTCTTCACTTAACAATTCGTCGATGAAGATTAATCCACCTTAGGAATAAAGATTGGATTTCAACAGCTAATAAGAGCGTAGATCGGTTGTTGTTCACCCAGGGTTAACGCAGGGATGTATCACCAAGGCGTGCACAATAACTAGTTCTTCGGGTAGGGATAACAAGAATACATTGAAGAACGCTTCGCTCAGCTTTGAAAGGAGGAACCCAGTTGCCATGGCATTAAAACCAGTCCTAGTTGCCACGGCAATTCAGCCGATCTTAGCTGCCTTAGCAATTGAGTTGCCTCAGCAATTAATTGTCACGACAATCCAAACAGCCATTGCACCATTACCATGATAACCCGACCTACTCTCTTATTCGATTACTTTCTTCATTTATTTTACTTGTTTAATTATTTCACTTGTTACTTCCAACACCTATTGTTAAGTGTCTAAAAGTACTATTTTATGTACCCTTTTTATCCATATTATTGCTAGACTTAGGCTCATATTAGTTACATTATTAGCCATTCATGCATGTTTGCATTGTTTCCTTGGTGGACAAGCTTGATTTCATATTTTGCTGAATTTTGTGGAAAAAGGGTGCTGCCAACAGTTGTTTTTGTGTGTGTGCAGAATCACTTGCCTAAACAAGGGGATGCCGACCCAGTTGCCAGGGCAGTGCATTAAGGAGATGCCGACGCAGTTGCCAGGGTAATGCATGAAGGAGATGTCGAGCTAGTTGCCAGAGCAATTGTCGATAAGGGATAAGATGATATGGCAGTCAAAATTGATGACTAGATAAGCCCAAGATGATGTGGAGCAAAGTTAAATCCCAAAGGAGTTTGATTTCCATGGAGAGGTCAAAGAGAAATTAAATCCCAAGAAGATAGGATAAGATCTAGAAGGAATTTAAATATAATAAAGAATTATATTCTTTTAAAGTATTTAGTTCCAACTTAACTTCTTCCTCAAGAGAGACTTTGACCTAGCCATCTCCTATTTAAAGGAGACCAAGCCGTCAACTTCAAGGGAGAGAAAAAGGGGGAGAGTTCAATTGAAAGAGAGAGCAAAAGGGGAGAGATTTCGACAAAGAGGCTTCAACTATTCTCCATCTTTTTCTTTCTTGTTCGATTAGGTTTATGTTAGCAATTCTCTGTTTTGTGTTTCTTTGGAACCTAGCCATGAACTAAATCTATTTGGCTAAGGTTATTGTGTTTTGTGGCTGTGAGAAACAATTGGATTTTGTTTAGGTAATAAGAGTTTGCACTTTCAATTCAAGGTTAACTCATTCTTGGTTTTTATTCTTGTTTGCGAGTGAATTGGGAGAGGATCTCGTAACTCTATCTATTTAATATCGGGAGAGTTAGATTCAAGAAACGAATGAGTATGCTCTTTATTCAATCTATTGATGGTGAAGATTAATATGGCTTAGGAATAAGTTAAGGATTTCGATGACTAAAAGGAGCGCAAGATTGGTTGTTGTTCACCCTTGATTCACGCAGGGATGTATTGTCAAGGCATGCACAATTACCTAGAGTTTCGACTTAGGGATAAAAAGAAACCATTGAAGAACGCTCTGTCGAACCTTGAAGTTTCTTCCCAGCCACCCAAACAGTTGCCCAGGCAACCGTCGATTAGTCGCCAAGGCAACCCCACTGCGCAAGTTACCACAGCAACTGAGTTGCCCTTGCACTCTTTTACCAAGACGATCCAATCGGCTATCACTCCTCAACTCACGATAACCTAGCCTATTCTCGCTCTTTTGATTACATCTTCTTTTACTTTATTGCTTTCTAGTTTAGTTGTTAGTTATACTCCTGCAATCTTCTACTTGTGTTCCTTTACTTTTTATAGTGCAAGAGATTAGATTCTTGAAGTGGCACCAATCCCTGTGGAGACGATATCTTTTATACTATAACTTGCGACGTGTACACTTGCACAAACATTGGTTTTGCATTGGTATATGACCAGGGTGAGACCGATTACACCAGAATATCCCTTTGATCCAAAAATTGAACTAACCTTGCAAACTCAGACAAAGGTCAAGAGTAGCAACGGCTAATCAAGACGGAAATATGAATCAGTATGTTCCAGCAGGAGGATGAGTGATTCTTGCACGAAACAGAACTATTCGAGACTATCTTGAAGAAGATGTTGAAGGACTTAATCCAGGAGTTGTCACTCCTGAAATTGAAGCCGACCACTTTGAGTTGAAACCAGTGATGTTCAATATGATCAACATAATTGGTCAATTTGGCGGCTCAGCAACTGAAGATGCACGACAACATCTTAAATCTTTCCTCGAGATTTGTAATTTATTCAAAATACAATGAGTCACCCCCGATGTTTTATGACTAAGATTATTCCCCTATTCACTGAGGGATAGGGCGAAAGCATGGTTGAATAATATTCATGTCGGATTAATATGATCTTGGACCGATCTTTGTCGTGATTTCCTTGCTCGATTTAATCCTACAAATTTGACTGATAAGTTTCGTAATGAAATTACTTCTTTTCAGTAAGTAGATGATGAATCCATGTACGGGGCTTGGGAGCGATATAGAGAACTTCTACACAAATGCCCCCTACACGAATTCCCAGTGTGGACACAAGTAACAATGTTTTACAATGCTGTGAATACACTAACAAGGATGATGCCAAATGCCTCGGCAAACGGCATACTCCTAGATAAGTCGCCAGAGGAAGCAATGTAAATTCTAAACAGGCTTGCCAATAATGATTATTAATTCCCATCTGCTAGAAGAGGAGGAGTTAGACGCCAAGCCACAATACATAAACTTGGATCATCAGACTCAATTTTGGCACAATTGGCCACTCTAACCAAGATGGTCTAGAACATGCAGAAACCAAACAACACACGGGAGGTCAAGGTAATGGATTCCTTTTGTGAGTTATGTGGCGGTAACCATGATTTTTCTGAATGTATGCAGAATTCAGAATCCAGCTTTTATGTGGGGAATTACAACCGGAACAACAATGTGATGTCCAATACATACAATCCAGCTTGGAAGAAGCACCCGAATTTTTCATGGAGTAATCTCAACAATGCTCTAAACCAGAACAATCAGAATGCATAAGAATCGAGATTCCAGCTGAATATGCCACGGCAACAGTTGCCGCAGCAACAACTGACAACATCTAGTTCTTTGGAAATTTCTCTCAATGCTTTTATGTTGAAAACTGAATCTTATATGGCTGAGAATAGTAACTTCATAAAAAAATGATGTTTTTATTAACAGGACTGAGATGAGATTGCAAAATCAAGAGGCGGCAATCAAATCATTGGAAAATCAAGTCAGACAATTTGCTCAAAACTTGAATACTAGACTGCAAGGAGGTTTACCTAGCGATACTGAAATCGCAAGAGGAACTGGCCATGAGCAATGTAAGGCGATCGCCACTAGAAGTGGGCAACAACTTAAAGAGGCTCAAGCTCGCTCATCAAACAAAACTCCACAAAAAGAACAAGACGAACTCAGTGGAAAAGCCTCAGATGTTGAACCATGAATTGCCGCGGTAACCAGCGATAAGCATGCCTCGACAACCAGCAATAAGGATGCCGCAGCAGCCAACGATAGGCACGCTACGACAACCCTAGTTGACGATGCCTCGGTAACTCTATTTGCCTCGGCAATGCCATCAATCAGGTTCCAGACCAGTGAAAAGATCGAAGATATTCGGCTTCCACCACCATTTCCACAAAGGTTGAAGCGGCAAAAGCAAGAATATCAATTCAAGAAGTTTCTTGATATCCTAAAGCAAGTCCACATCAACTTGCCTTTGGTTGAGGCAATTGAACAAATGCCGAACTTTGCCAAGTTTCTGAAAGACATTGTGTCCAAGAGAACAAGGTTAGGAGAGTTTGAAACAGTTGCCGCAACAGAGGGATGCACGACCATGTTGCACAATCGCATGCCACCCAAGTTGAAAGATCCCAGAAGTTTCACAATATCTTGTTCCATCGGAAACCACTATGTCGGGAAAGTATTATGTGACCTTGGAGCAAGCATAAACTTGATGCCTAAATCGGTTTGAACCAGAAATCGAACGTGTTCTTCGTAGATGTAGAAGAAAGTTAAGAGCAGAAATGGCATATCCACCTAATGATCCAGTTGGCAATCTGAATGCCAATGGCAATCAGGATGCTACAACAGGAGATGTAGCGAATCTATGAGATCAATTTGTTGTAGTACGGAACAGACCCATCTGAGACTACTTAGAGCAAGATCTTGACGGTCTCACTCCATGAGTTGTCACACCTGAGATCCAAGCCACTCACTTTGAATTGAAGCCTGTAATGTTTAACATGATCAACACAATTGGACAGTTTGGCGGATCAGCGGTTGAGGATGCCAGACAACATATCAAATCATTCGTGGAAATTTGTGATTCATTCAAGCAACAAAGAGTCCTTTCGGACGTCCTAAGACTGAAATCATTTCCCTATTCACTGAGGGATAGGGCAAAATCATGGTTAAATAGTATCCCATCCGAATCTTTAGACTCTTGGACAGATCTATACCGGAGTTTCCTTTCTAGATTTAGTTTTACAAATATGACTAATAAAATGCGTAATGACATTACTTCTTTCCATCAAGCAGATGATGAGTCCATGTATGAGGCGTGGGAGTATTACAAAGAGCTTTTACGCAAATGTCCCATGCACGGATTCAGAGATTGGACGCAAGTAACAATGTTTTACAATTAAATCAACGCGCCAACGAGGTTGATGCTAGATGCCTCAGCGAATGGCACACTTCTAGACAAATCGGCAGAGGAAGCTTGAGAGACTTTGGACAGACTTGCCAAGAATGATTATCAGATCCCAACCACTAGAAGGGGAATAGTTGGGCAAAATGCCTCGGCAATTGAGCTGGAGTCGTCAAATACTTTTTTAGCACAGTTATCTACATTAACCAATTTGGTTAAGAGCATGCAGCGACCCAGCAACACACATGAAGTCAAGGTAGTAGACTCATTTTGTGATTTATGTAATGATAACGATGATTCTTCTGAGTGCCCGCAGAACACAGAGTTTAGCTTTTACGTTGGAAACTTCAACCGGAACAACAACGCATGTCCCAACATATACAGTCCGGCCTGGCGGAAGCACCTCAATTTTTCATGGAGTAACCAGAACAAATCCATTAATTAAAACAACCAGAATATAAAAGCATCGGGATTCCAGCAGAACATACCACGGTAACAAATGTCGCAACAACAGTCAACATCAACTAGGTCTTTGGAAAACTATTTAAATGCTTTCATGTTTAAAATTGAATCTTATATGGCCGAGACTAGTAATTTCATGAAAAAGATTGACGCTCTTATTAACAGGACCGAGGTGCAAATATAGAGTCAAGGAGCAGCTTTGAAAGCATTGGAGATGCAAGTCGGGCAATTTGCCTAAATCCTGAATACAAGACCACAAGGTGGTCTACCCAGCGACACCGAGGTTGTAAGAGTAACGGGCCATGAGTAGTGTAAAGTGATCACCACCCGAAATGTAACAAAAGCAAGTGATGGATCTATCCAATTTGATGATAGTAAACCTGCTCAAAAAAATGCATCCAACAACAATGCCACAACAATCATGGATGATGAGCCTACAGTAGTAGCCACGGCAAATCCACTTACCGCGACAAGTTCATCCAACACTACCAAGTCAGAGATGAGTAAGGGCAAGGAAATCCGTTTGCCGCCACCATTTCCACATAGGCTAAAGAGGCAGAAACATGACTACTAGTTCAAGAAGTTTCTTTATATCCTGAAGCAAGTTCACATCAACTTGCCACTGGTTGAGGCAATAGAGCAGATGTCAAATTATGCGAAGTTCCTTAAAGATATTGTCTCTAAGAGAACTAGGCTGAGCGAGTTTGAGATGGTTGCCTTGACAGAGGGATGTATGGCGATGTTGCATAACCAATTGCCACCAAAACTGAAGGATCCTGGCAGTTTCACAATACCATGCACTATTGGCAGCCATTATGTTGGCAAAGCATTGTGTAACCTCGGAGCAAGCATAAATCTAATGCCAAAGTCTATTTTCCAACAACTAGGCATAGGAAAGGTGAGACCCACTACAGTCATGCTGTAACTTGCCGATAGATCCTACATTCAACATGAGGGAAAATTGAAGATATTTTAGTAACAGTGGATAAATATATTTTCCCCCTGACTTTATTGTTGTAAATTGTGAAGCAGATGAGTTTGCACCTGTCATTCTTGGAAGACCATTCTTAGCGACGAGGCAAACACTGATCGATGTCGAGAAAGGACAACTCACGATGCGGGTGAATGAGCAGCAAGTCATAGTCAACGCTTTTAAAGCACTCAAATGCGTAGATGACCCAGAGGAATGCCATAATGTTGATTTCATCAATGCAGAGGTTGAGACATATTGGCATGATCACTATTGGACTACCGAATCTAAATTTGAATCGGATTATGAGTCAACCGGGTAAAAGTTCCAAATTTCTTAAATATTCGATTAAGGAAATTAACTCCTCTAAGACTTCAATTGAGCAACCACCCACTTTAAAGTTAAATTCACTGCCAGGGGAATTAAGTTATGCTTATTTGGGAAAGGATAACACATTGACCGTGACATTGTCTTTTGAGTTGCAATCTGAGCAGGGAAATAGGTTGATCGGCACCTTGGAGCGGCACAAGAAAGGCATGAACCCATAGACCCATGATGAATTTCCAAATGAGAAGCTACCACTTGCCACGACAAGCGCATGGAAGATGTTGCCATGGCAAGATAACAGAAAACATTTGACGGATTACAACGGTGCACCTGTTCTGCGAGATAAGAGGACTCTTAATTTTAGACTTTTTATTTTTAGTTTTCGTTTTGTTTGTTTTCATTATTTTTAATTTAGATTTTATTTGCCCTGATCTTTTCTTTTTATTTGATTTAGTTGTTATCTTTATTTTTATTTCAATATTTATCTTTCTATTTTCCTTTATCTTTTTATTTTTTATATGTATTTAATATTTATCTTTTTCTTTTTGTTTGAATTTTAGGATAAGAGTTCAAAGGAGAAGGAGTTGGGCTTAGATAGAATTTCATTTAAATGAAAATCTACCCTTTTAAAGATGGATAAGTCGGCTATTTCTTAGGGGATTTAATCACCCCTTTGAAATTTTTCACCTAATTTTTTTTCTCCATTTTCTACACCCTAGCCGCACACTCCCCCTCTTACCATCATTGTTTTTTCTTTTTTTCCCCATTGATAACTCATCCATCCATCGCATCTACCAACTCTTTACTCCACCATTAAACCACATTATCCCCAACTACTTCCTCTTCTTCCTTTGCTTCCTTCCCCTCTTGAACTCTTCAGTTTATCTTTCTTGTTTTACTTTGTTTTTCTAATCAAGAACCCACAAGAACCTCAAACCCATGGCCAGAAATCTCAAAACCATGCCCGGAGCAACTTTTCACGAGCACTTGAGCCTTTTTTCCGGCGATTTGCGTCACCACTCATTGAGAAGCGATTCAAGTATGATGGACTCGAAGATTCAGTCTTTAAGATCATCGAAGATCACAAGTGGCAAATTTTCTGCGAACAACCAAAACCGAGAAACATCTCATGGGTAAAGGAATTCTATTCGCATGTTTCAAATCAAGATAGCCCTTGTGTTTTTGTGCGAGGTAGGGCGATTCTTGTTGATGCCGCTGCCATCAATGCATACTTTAGGCTCTATGTGGAAATGGACGAGCTTACCGAGTTTGTTGAACAAATCACAGCCGAAGAAGTGGAGGAAGTTTTCCAAGATCTCATCGTTGAGGGAGCCGTGTGGAATGACGGAACCTTGAAGGAAACAGTAAACCACATCTTGCTAAAACCTGGAGCCAAACTTTGGAACAGCTTCCTAAAGACTTATTTGATGCCTACTACCAATAATACCACTGTTTCTTATTCGTATTTATTATTTCTTCATTAAATTTTACACAAGCGTACTATTAATATTGGAAAGATAATTGTTGATGAAATTTATGCTTGTAGTAAAAAGGATGTGGGAGCACTCTATTTCCTTGATTTAATTTCAAGATTATACGGACAAGAGCATGTTCCAACCGATGATGTGGATGAGAAATTACCTGAAAGAAGTGAGTGGGCACGGAATCACTATGTACGAATGATGGGAGAGGAGCAACCAAAGAAACTAGCAGTCACATAGACGTCATCTGCTCCAGCTACTGCCCAGTCAAGTGCACATGCCTCGACAAGCATTCATGGGATTGTCGACATCCTCTGTCCTTTGACACAGCGGTTGGACCAGATGGAGGAGCGCCAACTGTTGTTCATGCATTACATGGAGGATCGAACATAGCCCTGACGAGAGTGATCTTGGAGAATTATCCCAACAACACTGTTCCTTTTCTCGTATTCCCTACTACACTACTTGCCCCAACATCTGAACATGTGCCTATGCCAAGTGATATTGTCTCGACAATTGGCGTACCACAAAAAGGTAAGGATCCTATTGTTGAACCTTCTCTTACCGAATCTCTTCATGGTTTTTCAGATTCAGCCAACTCTATGACCGCACCAATGAAGTTTCTTCCAGCCTCACCATCAAAATCTACTTTGAAGCGTAAAGCTTCTAACCTAGAGGAGCCTCCCAAAGAGGATGAACCAGGAAACTCAGACACAGAGGCTACAATTCATGAGGCACCACTATCTTTTTGTCAATAGCCATCAAGAGCCGAAAAAAGACCAAGCAAATGGCTCAAAGGAAACTATTCATTCAAGGTGATGACCTCTTCAACTAACTCATCTGCATTTCATTTTTCTTTTGATTTGTTTACATTTTGCATGCATTGGGGACAATGCTTCTCTCGAGTTTGGGGGGGTTTGTTTCATAGTTAGTTGCTTTCATTTTTGTTGTCTCGTGTTAAGTTGCATATATTACTTGCCATGTCTCTTACTTGATTAAACTGCCTAAACCTGCTGTGATATCCTATGATGAATTTTTGCCAATGCACTTACATGATGAAATCTTAGATTTTAGGACTAGCATGAAGAGGACTTGGAATTTTGCTACGATGCTGACTATTTTGACACTGTTGCGACTTGTTGATTAAGGGAGACCTAGTGAACTTTAGGTTATTTAAAAATGGGCAAATTGCGCTAGAGGTGCCCGAAACTGGCTCTAGCTATGAAAAAAATGATAAACAGTGAACCTTAGCTAGAGGTGACCATCTAGCTCTAGTCTTAGGGATCTTGCAAATGCTAGAGGAGCCCGAAACTGGCTCTAGTATAAAAATAAAAAGAAAAAGAGATATGCTAGAGGTGCCTAAAACTAGCTCTAGTGAACTTAATTGCCCCAACAAATAATTCAATAAAACATATTGTTCGCATGGATTCCCATTAGTTGACCTGTACACAACTCTGCACACATATTTTCACTACCATTATAGTTCGATCTGGACGAATTCTTTATGTTGTCCGAAGATCGAAAGGTAATCAATTTTTTGTGCCACGGTTCTGAGGATTGAAGTCAGATAAGAAGCATGTTTTTGGTTTTAAAGGCTTTGGCAAGTAATTGTTAGTGTTTTTCATTGCTTGAGGACAAGCAATAGTTCGAGTTTGGGGGTGTGATGAGTGTGCAAAAGTACTATTTTTCTTGCCCTTTTTACCCATATTATTGTTAGACTTAGGCTCATTTTAGTTGCATTGATAGGCATTCATGCATAGTTTTCCAGTTTCCTTAGTTAATGAGCTTGGTATTGCATTTGGTTTATTTTTGTGGAAAATCACTGCTGGTGTGCTTTATTTTGTGCAAGACTGGATTGCCGTGGCAAGTAGGGGTCATTTCTGAATAGGTTGCCGAAGTAGATTGCCGAGGCATAACTGGATAAATGCAATATTATCCGCAACATTATCCAGATCGTAGAAGATAAAGCCCAGATTCAAATTTCAAATGCCTGATCAGATAAGGATCATATCTCCAGGGAATTCAAATGCATTCAAATCCTCCTAATCAAAAACAAAGCTGATCGCATCATCCCCTTTAAATAGAAGATCAAATCATAGCTTTTGTGTGGGATTTTAGGGAATCAGATTCTATAGAGAAGGCTGATCGCACACTTTATCTTCTTTATTTTGTTTTTATGCGATCCATTTCTTGGATTATTTTTATTGAATCTTCTTTTTCCCCAGCGATGAACAATCTTAAATTGGCTGGGGTTATTTGGGGTTTGTTGTTGTAATAAACGTTTGGATGGTTTAGGTTCAATGATTGCAATTTAAATTCAAAGTTTGATCATTCTTGGTTCTTATTTTTAATTTCGAGTGAATTGGCAGAGGATCTCGAGAGTTACCTATTTCTGTATACTTGGGAGAGTTAGATTCAAGAAACGAATGAACATGGTCTTCACTCAACAATTCGTCGGTGAAGATTAATCCACCTTATGAATAAGGATTGGATTTTAACGGCTAAGAGGAGCGTAGATCAGTTGATGTTCATCCAGGGTTAATGAAGGGATGTATCACCAAGGTGTACACAATTAACTAGTTCTTCGGTTAGGGATAACAAGAAGACATTGAAGAACACTTCACCGAGCTTTGAAGGAAGGAACCTAGTTGCCATGGCATAATTTGTGACCTAGTTGCCATGGCAATTCAGCCTGTCTTAGTTGCCTTAGCAATTGAGTTGCCTCAGCAATCAATTTCCACGTCAATCCAAACAGCCATTGCACCACTACCCACGATAACCCAGGCTACTCTCTTATTCGATTACTTTCTTCATTTATTTTTCTTGTTTAATTATTTCACTTGTTACTTCCAACACCTATCGTCACCATTTATTTCTCTTTTCAGTGCGGGGAGTTAAAAATTAGAGTTTCACCAGTCCTTGTGAAGACGATATCTTTACTATACTATAACTTGCGATGTGTATACTTGCACCAATTGCGAAAGCACTCAAAACACGCAACAAGGACCTATCATCTTTCTGCTATTTCCAATAAAGCTTTTAATCTACAAAATGTGTTGACACTAGAATTTTCCAATCTAGCAATCTTTTGAAGATGGATTTTCCTAGCTTGCTCATTAGGTGGATTACCATTTTGTGATGGCGGGATACAGTGTCATCTTTGACTTCATATTCTCCAGCTATATGTTTAGTTACCATTGGGAATTAGTGTAGACCAGAATTTGTATTACTCAAAAATTTGATGCTAGTTCAAGTCCGGCCATTAGTGCTTCATACTTCACAACATTGTTGGAGGCATTAAAGCCAAAAGAAAAAATATATTGTCATTCTTGTCAGATGGAATCTCATAGTTAAATTCGTTCTCCACCTCTTTTGAATGATCCATCAAAAAATAGGGTCTATTGATGTTCAGGTGGGGAGTATGCGAGGTTCTTTAATTTTTTTGTCTATGATTGTTGTGTTGAGTCGGTGGTGGCATCTATAAAAGAAGCTTATTGGTGTTTGTGAAGAAGCATTCAGTGACAAAATCTACCAGTATCTACGACTTTATAGCTCGTTGTTGCGTGTGATAAGTGCTACGCAAATGTGCAAGTATACACGTCGCAAGTAATAAAGTGATAAGAGTATCGAGTATTGTCTCCACAGGGATTGGTTTGGGCCACTTTGCTTTAGTTATCGCACTGTAAAAGTAAAAACACAATTGATAGTAGGAGTTGATTTTAACGAGTAAAGTAAAAGCAATAAACTAAAAGAATAGATGAAAGAAAAAGAGAGAATAGGTCAGGTTATCGTGAGTTGAGGTGTGATAGCCGATTGGATCGTCTTGGTAAAAGAGTGAAAGGGCAACTCAGTTGCCGTGGCAACTTGCACAGCGGGGTTGCCTTGGCAACTAATTGATGGTTGCCTGGGCGACTAGCTGGGCAACTACTTGGCTGGCTGGGCAGCAACTTCAAGGTTCGGTGGAGCATTCTTCAATGGTTTCTTCTTATCCCTAAGTCAAAATTCTAGCTACTTGTGCATGCCTTGATAATACATCCCTGCTTGAATCAAGGGTGAACAACAACCAATCTTGCGCTCCTCTTAGCTGTTGAAATCCTTAACTTATTCCTAAGCCGGATTAATCTTCACCATCAATAGATTGAATAAAGACCATAATCATTCGTTTCTTGAATCTAACTCTCCCGATATTAGATAAATAGATGAAGTTACGAGATCCTCTCCCAATTCACTCGCAAACAAGAATAAAAGCCAAGAATGAGTAAACCTTGAATTGAAAGTGCAAACTCTTATTACCTAAACAAAATCCAATTGTTTCTCACAACAACAAAACACAATAACCCCAACCAATCAAGTTACTTCATGGTTGGGTTCAAAAGATATACAAAGAATAATCCCCAAACCATGAATCTAATGGAAGCAAAGAAGAAGAAGAAGAAGAAGAAGAAATCAAACTCTCTCCCCCTTGTTCTCTTGTCGAAATTTCTCTCTTCTTGCCCTATGGGGTTGTTGAAATTTTCCCTCCTCTTGCTCTCCTCTCAAGTTGACGATATGGCCTCTTATTTATAGGGCTAGGTCAAAGTCCTTCTTTGAGGAGGAAGTTAAGTTGGAATTAGATTATCTTTAAAGAATATAATTCTTTATTATAATTATATTGCTACTAGAACTTCTCCTATCTTCTTGGAATTTAATTCTTCTTTAATCTCATCATGGAAATCAAATTCCTTTAGGATTTAGCTTTGCTCCACGTCATCTTGGGCTTGTCTAGTCATCAATTTTGACTACCATGTCACCTTATTCTTTGTCGACAATTGCCTTGGCAACTGGCTCGGTGTCTCCTTGATGCATTGCCCTGGCAACTAGCTTGGTATCTCCTTCATGCATTGCCCTGACAACTGGTTCTAGCCTTGTTTAGGCAAGTGATTCTGCACACACTCAAAAACACACCAAAGCAGCATCTTTTTCCACAAAAATCGCCAAGTTATGTAATCAAGCTCAACGGTGGAAAGAAACATGAATTAATGCATGAGTGACTAATTATGCAACTAATATGAGCTTAAGTATAACAATAATATGAGTAAAAAGGGTAATAAAAATAGTACTTTTGAACACTTATCACACCCCCAAACTCGAACTATTGCTTGTCCTCAAGCAATGCAAACTAACAATTACCTGCCAAGACTTTAATCATCAAAGACATGCTTCATTCTTGAATTCAAATCTCGGAACCGTGGCACAAAGTATGATCACCTTTTAATTTTTCGGATAGCACAAAAATTACCCGGAACCAAACTATAATGCTCGTGACAATGTGTGTACGTAGTTGTGTACAAGTTGATTTTCAAGATTCTATGTGAACAATAGGCTTTTATCAATTTAATTATCGGGGCATTTATTTTTATTTTCACTAGAGCCAATTTCGGGCACCTCTAGCAAAGTAAGCAATTTCTCATTTTATTTTAGTCGACTAGAGCCAATTTCGGACACCTCTAGCGATTCTTTAATATGCATTAACTACTAGAGCCAGTTTTGGACACCTCTAGCAAGAAAGTGTATTTACTACTAGAGCCAGTTTCAGGCACTTCTAGCAAGAATTTAACTTTTAATTTTTAATTTTAAATTTACCCAAATTTTAAGCAACCTAAGTTCACTAAGTTTCTTTCAATCAACAAGCCACAACCATGTAAAAAATTCAGCATCATAGTAAAATTCTAAGTTCTTTTCATGCAATCCTAAAATTAAAGGTTCTTTCAATTAAGTGCAGTGGCAAAAATTCATCATTGGATATTCAACAAGTCTTAAGCAATTAAATCCAATTAAA
This sequence comes from Hibiscus mutabilis, assembly GCA_019671005.1. Classification (NCBI taxonomy): domain Eukaryota; kingdom Viridiplantae; phylum Streptophyta; class Magnoliopsida; order Malvales; family Malvaceae; genus Hibiscus; species Hibiscus mutabilis. Next base: position 23,211,773 of record CM033729.1, read on the forward strand.
GGCATGGCAAGTAACATATGCAACCTATATATGATTGCTAAAGATGAATGCAACTAAACAAACAAACTAGAAACCAACACCCCCAAACTCGAGAGAAGCATTGTCCTCAATGCATGTAAGAGTGAAATAAAATTTAAAAGAAACTAAATGAAAAGAGTTAGTCAGAGAGGTCGTCACCTCGAGTGATAAGTTTCCTTTGTGCCGTTTGCTTGATTCATTTTTCAGTCGGTGGTTGAATGCTGGTACCGCGTGAATAGCATTGCTTTGATTTGATCCATGTTTGCCAATGCAGGTTCACTTGCATGGGCATCAGTAGTTGCCGAAGCCATTGTTGTTGCCTGGGCATCGCCAGTTTTTGTTGTGGTTGTTGTGGCAAGTAGTCGGCAGTAAATTTCCTTAGCATGGTGGTTGTGAGTCTTGTTGTGGAAAAGAAAACCTGGAAACTAAAGATAATGAAGAAAAATAAAATCTCTCCTAAAAATTCCAAAAATAAATAAAGAGAGAAAAAAATAACCGAAAATAATAGAAAGAAAAAAAATAGTTCAAAAAAAAAAAACATCGAAAGGAGAGCATGCTCATGCATCTCCTAAGGTGTCAACTTCTTTGTTTCGTTCTACATGCACACCGTTGTAGTGCTTCAATCTCTGTCCGTTAACTTTGAATTCATGTTCGTCGATAATGGACTTGATTATCACGGTAACATGGGAGAATGGTTTGACAACTTTGAATGGTCCCGACCATCTTGATTTTAGTTTTCCCGATAAAATTTTTAGTCGAGAATTGAATAAGAGAACTAGTTGCCCTGGCATGAATTGTCGCGGCAATAGTTTCTTGTCATGCCATTGCTTTTTTTCTCCTTTTAGATTCGTGCATTGTTATAGGCGAGTGCACGGGATTCTTCTATCTCGTTGATGTCCAGCAAACGCTTTTGCCCGGCACTTTCCCAATCCATATTCACGGTCTTGATTGCCCAATATGCCTTGTGTTCGATTTCCACCGGTAGATGGCATGTTTTGCCATAGACAAGTCGGAAGGGGGACATGCCTAAGGGTGTTTTGAATACAATGCGATATGCCCAAAGTGCGTCATCTAGTCTTGCTAACCAATCCTTCCTAGAGGGATTTACAACTTTCTCGAGTATACCCTTCAATTCCCGGTTGGAAATTTCTGTTTGCCCATTGGTTTGTGGGTGATATTGCCCGTCCTCTGGCAACGATCAGATTGCTTGTGAAACTCTTGGGCATCTTTGTACAGTGTTGGCCAATACAAACCGGATTGAAAAACTTTTGCCGCGGTACGAGTTCCTCCAACATGTCCTCCAAAGGGTGAAGAATGGCATTGTCAGAGTACATTCTGTTGATCCTCTTCAGGGACACATCGGCGTATAACCTGATCTACATATTGTTTAAACAAAAGAGACTCGTCCCAAAATTAATGTTTAGCATCATGGCGGAACCGCTTCTTCCCTTGGTGAGTAAGGCCATAAGATAAAATACGACAAACAAGGAAATTAACTAAATCCGTGTACCAGGGTATTGCCGAGGCATATGCTGCCGTGGCGACTACTCCCAAGATTGTTGAGGCATGCGTATCAGTGGTTATCGAGGCGTGCGCGTCTGGAGTTACCGAGGCGTGCGCGTCAAGAGCTGCTACAGCGTCGAGGGTTGCTGTGGCATCGAGGGTTGCCGAGGCATACGCATCCATGGCTGTCGAGGCGTCAAGGGTTGCCGAGGCGTGCTCATCCATGGTTTTCGAGGCAACTAAAAGTTGTTCATCCGGGAATGCATCGCATATCTCTAAATCCGCGTCCTCCTCCCTATTGCGTTCTAAACGTGATAAGTGATTGGCCACTTGATTTTCTGTTCCTTTCCTGTGCATTGGCCTAGGACTACTCCTACCGCAAAATCACTTGCATCACACATGAGCTCAAAAGGTAGCTTCCAATCTGGTGGAACGACAATGGGTGCCGAGGCAAGATTTTCCGTTAGGGTTTCGAATGCTTGGGTGCAAGAATCATCAAAATGGAAGACTTTATCTTGGTGGGGGTAATCTCTCGATCACGTTCACCTTGGTTTTGTCTACTTCAATTCACTTGAATGAAATCTTATGGTCGAGCACTATTCCTTCATCTACCATAAGATGGCACTTCTCCCAATTAAGGACTAAATCAGTTTCTTTACATCTTGCCAACACATTCTCTAAATTGTCGAGGCAACTGTTGAAGTCACTACCAAAAACAAAAAAATCATCCATGAAGATCTCAAGGAAGTCTTCAACCATGTCTGAAAAGAGTGCCATCATTCATCTTCTAATGTTATTGTATATATGAGAAAACTTGAGGATGGTCGTTTTTTATACTTCTTGTAGTCTATCCGTGCCCTCCATCGGGTGACAATATTACCCAAAAAGAGTTTGGCCAATATGCTTGCCACTACTCCCTTTTGCGTTACCATGGTGGAGGTGTCTTTCTTCTTTGTTCGCTTGTACTCCATGTATACTCTCCACCTTGCTATTATTCTTGAAGGCATAAATGTATTAATAGGAAAAATTATATCCATTCTCAACCATTCAATTACCTCATTCTTAGCGACTTCTATCATGGTTGGATGTAGCCTTTGTTGTCGTGGCAATTGCTGCTCAAGCCAATTGCCGTGGCAATCAGTTGCCAAAATTTGCTGTAAGTCAATAGAAGAACTAATTTTCTGAAAAGCTTTATGAATCCAAACACCGTTTTCTTTTGGCCTCTCAAACATCTCCATCAGTAAAGATTTCGATGGCTTCAAATCTACCAACCTCAGTTCCTCAAGACATACCTGCAATGGACGAGGTGAGTTTTTAAAGAATTCAAAAGGTTCAACTATTACCTGCTCATATTCTATTGGAAAAGTATTATCATCTCGTTGATCTTGCATGTGGTCGTGTAATTGTCGTGGCAATTGTAGATGAGAGCAATCTACGAATTTTTGGTTCAACGTCAATGTTGTAACCTTCTGGGCATCAGGCTCCTCAGAATTTGCTGTAGTATTATTGTTCTCAGCTTCATTGAGTGTTGTCGCGACATTGCTCTGTTCAGGCTCCTCAATCATTGCCGAGGTAATTTGTTGTTGAAGCTCATCATGTGTTGGGCAGTCTCTTTCATTGGCATCCTCCTGACTTTGAGGTTCTAGTTGTTCCCCACACATCGGAGAGCTTTCTTTGCATTGCTCCTTATCTTCTTGCCTTGGGACATCAGTATCCCTAGGAATGAATTGTTGGTGCATGTTATCCATGACATATGTGGATATCCCCAATTGATCTTCTAAATCCCTAAGGTTGCATCCCACTGAGCTATCCTCGTATCCATAGATTTTGATAGCTCTCGAATCTCTTCAATTGATCCATCAAGTCTAGCCAAGGAAGCTAGTAAAGTTTCCTCCAAGGAATTGGAATGCTCTTGAAAATGACTACATTGCCATGGCATATCTATTGCTGCGGCAAAATTGTTATGGTAAAAAAAAATTGATCTTTTTGACCATACCATGAAGAATTTTGCTGCTGGTTCCCTCTATGGTCCTCCATGTAGTTATATGCACCGAAAATGTGAGGGCAATTTTCAAACACATGAAGTTCTCCACACATAGCACAAGATTTTTCCACTGTATAATTTCTTTGGGCTTTTCTCGGTTGGTATAGGTAATCATCAAAGGGTGCAAGAAACTCTTGATTGGATTGATTCATATCTTCCAACATCATCTCTCGAATAGACCGGCTTTTATTTCCCGACATGTTGATGTCCCTTAACTTGTAGCGCACCTAAATTTTTTTTTGATAAAACAAACAAAAAAAAAGTTAGTAAAACTAAGAGAAAAGAATGCAATAACAAAAACAACTAACACCAATTTCCAATCCCCGGCAACGGCGCCAAAAACTTGTTGCGTGTGATAAGTGCTACGCAAATGTGCAAGTATACACGTCGAAAGTAATAAAGTGATAAGAGTATCGAGTATCGTCTCCACAGGGATTGGTTTGGGCCACTTTGCTTTAGCTATCGCACTATAAAAGTAAAAACACAATTGATAGTAGGAGTTGATTTTAACGAGTAAAGTAAAAGCAATAAACTAAAAGAATAGATGAAAGAAAAAGAGAGAATATGTCAGGTTATCGTGAGTTGAGGTGTGATAGCCAATTGGATCGTCTTGGTAAAAGAGTGCAAGGGCAACTCAGTTGCCGTGGCAACTTGCACAGCGGGGTTGCCTTGGCAACTAATCGATGGTTGCCTGGCGACTAGCTGGGCAACTACTTGGGCAGCTGGCCTGCAACTTCAAGGTTCGGTGGAGCGTTCTTCAATGGTTTCCTCTTATCCCTAAGTCGAAACTCTAGCTACTTGTGCATGCCTTGATAATACATCCCTGCGTGAATCAAGGGTGAACAACAACCAATCTTGCGCTCCTCTTAGCCGTTGAAATCCTTAACTTATTCCTAAGCGGGATTAATCTTCACCATCAATAGATTGAATAAAGACCATACTAATTCGTTTCTTGAATCTAACTCTCCCGATATTAGATAAATAGATGAAGTTACGAGATCCTCTCCCAATTCACTCGCAAACAAGAATAAAAGCCAAGAATGAGTAAACCTTGAATTGAAAGTGCAAACTCTTATTACCTAAACAAAATCCAATTGTTTCTCACAACAACAAAACACAATAACCCCAACCAATCAAGTTAGTTCATGGTTGGGTTCAAAAGATATACAAAGAATAATCCCCAAACCATGAATCTAATGGAAGAAAAGAAGAATAAGAAGAAATCGAACTCTCTCCCCCTTGCTCTCTTGTCAAAATTTCTCTCTTCTTGCCCTATGGGGTTGTCGAAATTTTCCCTCCTCTTGCTCTCCTCCCAAGTTGACGATATGGCCTCTTATTTATAGGGCTAGGTCAAAGTCCTTCTTTGAGGAGGAAGTTAAGTTGGAATTAAATTATCTTTAAAGAATATAATTCTTTATTATAATTATATTCCTACTAGAACTTCTCCTATCTTCTTGGAATTTAATTCTTCTTTAATCTCTTCATGGAAATCAAATTCCTTTGGGATTTAGCTTTGCTCCACGTCATCTTGGGCTTGTCTAGTCATCAATTTTGACTACCATATCACCTTATTCTTTGTCGACAATTGCCCTGGAAACTAGCTCGGCGTCTCCTTCATGCATTGTCCTGGCAACTAGCTTGGCATCTCCTTCATACATTGCCCTGGCAACTGGTTCTAGCCTTGTTTAGGCAAGTGATTCTGCACACACACAAAAACACACCAAAGCAGCATCTTTTTCCACAAAAATCACCAAGTTATGTAATCAAGCTCAACGGTGGAAAGAAACATGAATTAATGCATGAATGACTAATTATGCAACTAATATGAGCGTAAGTCTAACAATAATATGAGTAAAAAGGGTAATAAAAATAGTACTTTTGAACACTTATCACTCGTCTTGGTAGAAGCTATAGGCCAAACTCAGTCAACTCTATACTTCACATGGCCATTCTACTGGAACAATCTGTCTGTTGAAGTACTTCATTTAAGGATAGAAATTGGAAAAGCTTGAAAATATTTTCGGAGCTTTCTGGCCACTACCATGAGGGAAAAGACAAGCGCTTCGATTTTGGTGTTGTTCACCTTTCCATTTTTCATAACTCTATTAAAATAGGAAATAGGGAGTTGTCCCTTTTCTATTCCATTTGAACTCTACTAAAGTAGTTGGCCTTCTGTTTATAGAGATATTAAGACTCGATTTGTAGTTAGATACCTTTTTAGTTCCTCGAATGCTACTTGGTAATCTGGAGTACACTAAAAGGGTTTTGAAAAAAGATTAACTACTACAATGGTCATTTATGTTTTCTTTGAGAATAGTTTTGGTCATCGATTTTCAATTTTGATTGTTATGGTCACTTAAGTTTTCGATTTGTAAACTTATGGTCACTGGGACGTTGTTGCCGTTAAACATTAATAGGAGGCTAATCTGGCACAATAAAAAAAAGATAAATTACCTAGATAGTCCTTAAACTATTACTTCACTCTTATTTTGAACATCGAAATAAAAACAATTTGTATAATTACACATTTAATCATTCATATTTATACTTTTTTATTTCTTCTTCCTTCCACCATCTTCCATATTCTTCTTCATCTAACCCAATCCCTAATTTTTTGCTATATTAATTCTCAATTCACATCGTAGATTAATTCCCAATCCACCCTCTATTTTTGTTATGTTTTTCTAGTTTTACTTTTTTAGTGAAAAGTATGATTCCATTAACGAAAAAAAGCATACATGGGAAATATTAAAACATGCCTCATTAAAAATCTCCCTAAGCCTAATTGGAGGAAAAGAGTACACGTGTTAATATTGAAAGTTTAAACAATCCAACAACAAGTAAACCAGCCTAAACAAGGCTTATTCTACACCACTATCAACACCAAGATTATCGCCGCCAACAGATCAAAAATCAATTCCGGATGATGAAGGAGCAGAATATATTCCAAATTATCAAACGAAGCGCATTTGGCAAATGCATCCACCACGTGATTGCCACTATGAAGAACATGCTGAACCTGTACATTCCAATCTCGTCTTCTCAAATTTAATATATGTCATCCTAGCAAATGTGCCCTATCATAATCCAACCGAAGAATTCGCAATGCCTCCATACTATCAAGCTCAAGTATAACTTGCCAAAAACCTACATTCCAAGCATATAATAGACCCATATACGCACCCCAAAGCTTCGCATCGACAACGGAACAAACCCTTGTGAACTTGAAAAAAACAAATTTCCATGCACCAAGACTATCTCGAGCTATACTGCCACATCTCGCACACCCATCAGATTCATGCCAGGCAACATCAATATTCAACTTTATCCATTTAACTTGAGGCGGCAACTAGCATGAAGGGCCACGAGGTATTACAACCTATCTCGCCTGCACAACAACACCCTCCTCACGAGCGACAACATCCAACTGCACCAGCCTATCACTTCTTTCAATCATCGACCCTTCCCCAACCAGAGAAGCATCAAAGACCTTTGCATTGCGAGTGATCCATAGATTCTACACCATCGCAACAAACATCAACTCCTAGTTGGTATTGTTTCTCGCAAAAGTAGGATTGCCACTCAAATTAGTTGCAATACAATTAGATATATCAAGCGCCAAAACAAACTCTAGCTTACCAGAGAGGATTAATTTAGACCATACCTGAAAAGTAGTCGAACATTTAAGATAAACATGATCAACATCCTCGCTCATAACATCGTAAACTAAACAACTTGCATCTGTGGCGTAGTGTCCCCGGACACGTTCATCATTAGTCATGATTTTAATGTAGCAAACTGACCATAGAAAAAAATTAATGCGAGGAAGTCCCTTAAACTTATGAATAATACTCCAAATAATGCGAGAATAGTCAACGCCTCCCAACTCCTAAGCACATATGCAGATTTGACAATAAACGCTAGATCATTATTACACCGCCACCCAATTCAGTCCTGAAATGTCCCCAGAGTAAGGGCCTTGAGTGCTGCAATGCGCAACAGCACAGCCTGCGGCAGCAGATATTCGAACAAGGGCCATCACCAATCACCCCCATAATCATACATTGAATAAGTGGGCCAATCTCTTGCACCCAAGAATTGCTCCAAAAATTAATCTCCTTACCCAAGCCAACAAAACACACGATGTTATCACGAACATTATTCCATACAATACTAAGCCCTTTCCAAAGGCGCGAACAATTTGTATTCTTTAACACCAACGAAACCCTATCCCTACACTTATACTTCGCCCGGATAAAATGCACCCATAAGTTATTCCTACGAACAAGCAAGTTGAAAGCTATTTTCATGAGGAATGCTTTATTTAAAACTGAGAAACGTCAAAAGCCCAAACCCCCACTAGTAACCGGTTTGTATACATCAGACTACTTAATCAAGTGAATCCCTTTCTTATCAGAAGAAATCCCCTAAATAAAGCATCTAATTAAACACTCAAGCTCTAAGCAAGTCCTCTTGAGAATCATTGCAGTCTGCATTGTATACGTAGGTATAGCAGCTAAAACTGCTTTAGCTAAGGCAAAATGGCCAAAAAGTGACATACACTTAGCCTTCCACCCATTCACCTTTTTTGTACAATCTGAACCAATAATTATAAGATGCAAATATAACCTGACGTTGTAAAAGGGTACTTTTGCACCATGAGGTGACAGAACCAGGTGGCAAAGAACTTAGCCATGCTTTTGCTCTATCTCTCAAAGAAAAGGTGAACAATTTCAGCTTCACTATATCCTCTGATACTCCAGGCTGCTGAAATAATTAGCAAATCTCCATGAATTACTTCAGGTGTTGCCTCGGGTCTCCAGTAAGTGCTCCATCAAATTATCCTACATTCAAAAGCGTTTGTATCATTACCGGTTTGAGTTTAAAATTTGGTGTATTTACCTCTGAACCAATTAGTCCTGGCATCAAATTGTCTATGTTCAGTTTTGGGTGTTCTCGGGTAGGTCTCTCATTCTCCATATTAACCGTTGGGGCAGCAGGTGCAGCTGGTATCCCATTATGGTGTGGAGGGTTTCCCTGGTTGTTTGGGTTACCATCAGCTCCTTCATTACCATGATGCGTGTAACGCCCCAGTTTTAGGGCTTAGCGGTTTGGTGGTTTATTAGACGGTCCGGTGGACCAGAGTAGAGATTCGAGTCAGTTTCGGGGTCGTATATTTTTGGTGTTGAAAAAGTTAAGGAAAATGCTTAAAAATCATTATTAATTATGTGTTTAATAATGGTGGAATAAAGTTTGAAAAACGAGTCTTAGAAGATAGACATTTTGGTTAGTGACCAAAATGAAAGTTTTGAAAACTGTGATTTTCTAGTGACTAAAATGAAAAGGGTCAAATACTTAGAATCTTTAAGGAACTATTTTACCATTTGGTTTCTGATGATTTCTCCCTTGATTTGAATTATTTTAACATGTGGTCTAATTAATAATTAAAGAGGATTTTGTTAAAAGTTAGTTATCTTTTCCAAAACAAAAATCACAAAAAATCACGTTATTTTCTCTCAACTTTTTCTCTCCATTCTCTCCTCAGCCAAACACTTAGTTTTCATCAAATTTCCAGAGGTAAGGTGGTTTCTAACTTGATTTTATTATATCAAATTGTTTTATAAAGATTGTTTATACAAAATCTTACAATAATCTTGTATTTTCTTAGCTTTTCACAAATCAATTGAGGGAGAAACTTCACAATAGGGGTAAGGTCCGAGTTCTCCTATATTGTATGGTTCTTTATTGAAAATCCCAAGCATTTGATCCTTGTTTTGTGTTTCTAATCTAGTTTTGATGATTTTCCAATGTTTAATTGAGTTATTTGGGAAAAATGAGTTGATTCGCGAATTGGATCTGATCTCCAGTAAGTGAGGTTGCTTTGATTCATATTTTGGATGTTTAATAATGTAGATAAGTTATTTTTTATCAATGGAATCCCGAAACTTAAGAATCTCTATTTGTTTAAGTTGTTAGTTTTGAGGTTTTGTGGTGTTTATATGGTTGTAAGGTTGCTGAAGGTAGTAGGTTGTTTTGAATCTGTTTTTAGATGTGTTTTGATGATGAAAGTGATGTTAGATTGATTGATGTTGGCTGGGTTGTGAATCGAAGTGTTTTGGTTATGTTTTCGGTTGTTGAGGATGGTTAATTGTGAAGGTTTTGTGGGAATCTGAGAAGGATTGTAGTTGCTGTGTTTAGAATGCATTATGGTGCATTAATCCTCTATTTTTCTGTGGTAAAAACAGGGGAGATTGATCCAGATGTTATTGGAGAAGCGTTGGAGGTTTCGGATACTTGATTTCGCATCGGCAAATCAAGGTTTCGCGTATCGGTGAGTGAAAATGCGGTTTAAAGCATTTTGATGTTTTGAAACAGAGGTTTGGGAGTTAAGGTAGAGCTTGAAACGCTTACCTAGACTCAAAAGTAAGTATAAAGTGGTTTTCTCTCTCGGTCGTACTAGTTTTAAATGGTTTTATGCACTTGTTTTGATTTACATGTTACCTACTGTTTAAGCATGTTTTAAAGTATTGGATATACTGTCTTTAAGCATGTTTTGTTGAAGGATGCACATGGTAAGTGATCCTTGTAAGTATGGTTTATACTTATGTTTTAAAACATGGTTGTTGCTTTGGATAAATGGCATGGTTTAATGCTTGTTAAAAATAGTGAGGTAAATGTTATTTGGTTAATTATATTGGCAAGAGATGTGGTTTTAAAATTGTTATCGGATATATTTGGTCGGCCATAGGATTGAGTGCACTGTAAATAAGTCACCTTGGATGTTGAGGGGTTTATAATGTGTACTGAATACTCCATCCAAGTACCCTAATGGTAGAGGGGTTAAACAGTACCGAATACTCCTGTTAGTGGATTAAGCGTCTAACTGATGATTGGGGTGGATGTCCCCGTGGGTTGTTATTGTACCCGGTTGTTAATGTACCACGATTGTGATTGTATCGCTATTCCTGTTGAGATGGCTTGAAGTGTTTGGTTAACACTTGTTGAATCTGTGTATCCGATGAACCCTTTTGTTATTGAACTTGTTAGCGATCACTTGAAAGCCAATATAATTGTTAATGTATCATTGAAATGTTTTTATTGTATAATGTGATTTATATTTGTGTCTCCATAAGCTTTGCATTTGGTATAATGCATGAGAAGGCTTAAGTGGAGGGTTAGCAATGTGACTTGCTGTTGAATAATGATACATGTAGAATATGGTTTAATATGCTGGTTTAGATGATATAAAGCGCATGTTTTAAAAGGACGTGTTGATGTTTTAAAGAATGATGTTATGTAAATGGTTTTAAATGCATTGATGGTGTATGTTTTTTAGCACTCCTCAATAAGCCTTGTGTGCTTACGCTCTCGTTGTCCATCAATACAGATAATTGAGATCTTGGAAGGCAGCTAGAAGCAAGGGGATCTTGGCAAGACTTGTTACCAAAGTATATTTTGGTTTAGACTATAATGAATAATGGCAATGGGGTACTTGTTGTGTTTTGGTAGATGTTTTGTGTAACTCCCTGTTTGAGCATGTTTCTTTAGTTGCTCTTGGATTGTAAATGGCCTTTAAGGATTTTTTTTATGATAGTTTACCTTTTTGATATGTTGGTTGAATGTATATAGGAAGCATGCCTATAGATTTACTCTTTGAAGCATGAATTCTTGTTGTGCCATTAGAATTGTGTTGTTAGTTAGCATGAGATATGTTTGACATGTTAGTATTGTGTTTAAAGTATGTTGGAGTGGTTTGAGTATGCTTTTGGGATGAAAAATCAGCCAAATGTGACATTACAGGCTCAGGCGTACCGATAAGCGGGGGACCGTATCAGTACGGCTAGGTAATTTCAAGCTTGTGGGATCAGTACGGGTCTGGTGGCCAAATTTGGCCTGGCGTACCGGTACGGGAATAGGAATTTTGATATGAGTTTTAACCTCTGGAATTCACTTTTGTAACTCGAACCCGTGTATCGAAACACCTAAGGAATTGTATCGGTGCGGTTTAAAATATTTAAAAAGTTTAGTATTTTAGTTTGGCATATCGAAACGACTTGGTGGTGTATCGAAACAGAGTGTTCCAAACCATATCAGTACGGGCTTACCCATTTCGATACAGATAACTGTTTCTTCTGAGAATGTCACTTTTGGGCAGTTTGGCTTTCTTTGCATTTTAGTCCCTAATCCTTACCGAAACAATTATATATGGTAGGATATCGGTTTGAGTTGAATTTTGAGATGGAAGTTTGGAACCTGACTAATTAAAGATTGGTAACTCAAAAATGAGTTTTAATTAGCAAATTTTCTATATTTGCATTTTGTTCCCTAGCTTGTAAATGTGATCAATTAGATGTCAAATTGATGCTCGATTGAGTCGGGGTTGCACCTAATGTATGTATGAACATGTAGGGTTAATAATTGTCATCTTGATAAGATAAAAGAAAAAATGGACCAAGTTTGGTTATATCTCTTCGATTTGCTACGACAAACCTAATGTAGCCTTCTTAGTTCGGTTGGGCGTCTAGGCCGGGTCAAGGGGTTATATTTGGTGGTATCAGAGACAAGTTTGGTTCATTTGGGAGGTTGTTGTGTTGCTGTCGTGAGTTATGCTCTGTTGTATGATGTGTACGGTGATTGTTGTATGTATGTTGGTTGATATATACTGTGATTGATATAAGAATGTTGGTTGTTGTATGCTATGTTGGGGATGTTTTGGGGTACCCATTGCCTTATTATTATAGTTTGGGAAGTTTTGATTTTTGAAATGAAAGTCTTGGATCCTTGCTTGAGGCTGGCCTGATTGTTTTGTTTTGAAATGATTATCATGCCTTAAATATTTTAGCCTGATAGGACCAAGGAGAGAGTTGCGATCTAGTGTGATTGCTGCTGCCGCTGGGCAGGATGATGAAGGAGAAGTTGTGCCTCCTTGAGGGTTGCCACCACCCCCACCTAATCCACATGAGGGAGTGGAGCAAGTACCACCGGCGCTGGCTGGGCCAGGGATAGGTGATATGGCACCGTTGATACAGGCTATGACCGGTGCATTTCAAGCAGCAATTGCGGGTGTTCGTGTGCCAGCACCACCGGTTGAAGGGAAAGGTTTGTCGCTTGAGCGCCTTCATAGTTTGGGCGGAGTTAAGTTCAGAGGGTTGTTGTATGAGGCTTCTGAGGGTTGGTTGGCCAGTACTGAGAGGATACTGGTCCAGATGGAGTGCATCAATGCTAGTAAGCTAGGCTGTGTTGTTTCCCTGGTGCAGGGTGATGCTTATACATGGTTGACTAGCACGATATCTGGTATGGCTACGGATGATGTAACTTGGGAGTTATTCTGTGAAGCTTTCCGAGAGAAGCTTTTGGGAGCTCGATATTAGGACAAGAAGAAGTGTGAGTTTATCGCTTTGGTGCAGGGAAGTATGTCTGTTGCGGAGTATGAGGTACAGTTTTTGAGGTTGAGTCGGTACTCACCTGAGTTGGTTCCTAACGAACGTACTCGATGTGATTGTTTCTGATATGGGCTTGTGCAGGATGTTAAGATATACATGCTTGCTGCTGATTAAAACGACTTTGATGTGTTGGTTTCGCGAGCCAAGGATGTGGAGCAGAATTTGGGTTTGGCTTTTGGATCACGAGGTTCTAGCTCGGGTAAGAGAGTTGTTGATTCAAGTTATGGTGGTGGTCATGCCAAGAGACACCGTGACAGGAGATTTCGCCCGGAGCTGAGGCATAGCAGAGGTGTTGTGGGATGTGGAGTCTAGGAGCAGGGTGCCCAGGCTAAAGCACTGTTTAGTACTTGTTGGGTTTGTGGGTCTCGAGATCATTTGAGGCGAGATTGCCCGCATTTGGCCATTGAGGGTCAGGCACCTGCGCCTGTGGTGGCTAGTGCTTGCTGGAGTTGTGGGTCAGGCGACCATCAGAGGCGTGATTGTCCGTTGTTTACTTGAGGTGGGCAGGGTGCTGCACCTGTTATTGCTCCACAGCGTGGTCGTGGCCACGGACTGTTTCAGCGTTGGGATGGTGGACAAAGGACTGTAGCTCATACTATTGCTATCTAGCCTGAGGGAGGTGGACCGACTAGGGTGTATGCGCACCGTCAGGGTCGCAATGACACTTATGTGATTGCAAGTACTTTTACCCTACAGTCTTTATCGTTGTGTTCGTTGGTTGATTATGGTTCTATTCATTCATACATTTTGGGTGAGCATGCTGAGCTGCTTGATATATCTGTTGAAATTCTCAATGTGGGTGTTAGAGTGACTAGTTCTCTTGGGGAGACAGACATGGTTAGGAGGTTGTATCGTAGGTGTCCGATGATAGTTTAGGGACATTGTTTGTCATGGACTTGATGGAGTTACCATTCTATGGTTTTAATGTGATTTTGGGTATGGATTGGTTGACCGAACATCCGGCTGTGGTGGATTTTGAGACTAAACAGATATCTATGAGGTTGTCGGATGATTATGAGGTAGTGGTTGTTGGCGAGAATGTCAAGTTTTTGTCTAGTGTTGTTTCGGCGTTGGAAGCAAGTCAAATGTTGGATTTGGGATGTCAGGCATATTTGGCCTATGTTATGAATCCTGGATCAGTGGAGTTGAGGGTGCAGGATGTTCGCACCGTATGTGAGTTTCTGGGTGTTTTTTCTGGATGAATTACCTGGGTTACCACCTGACTGTGAGGTAGAGTTTGGCATCGAGGTCTTTGCATGTATGGTACCTGTATCCATTGCTCCGTACCGCATAGCTCCGGAGGAATTGAAAGAGCTAAAAATGCAGTTGCAGAAGTTGCTTGATCATGGGATTATTAGACCCAGTATTTCACCGTGGGGAGAGCCGATGTTGTTTGTTAAGAAGAAAGATGGTACGTTGCGGATGTGTATAGATTATCAGCAGCTGAATAAGTTGACAATAAAGAACAAGTATCCCTTACCGCGGATAGATGACCTGTTTGATCAGTTTAGGGGAGCCTCGGTGTTTACCAAGATAAATTTGAGGTCAGGGTACTATCAGTTAAAGGTGAAGGAGGTGGATGTGGCCAAAATAGCCTTCCGTATGAGGTACGGGCATTACGAGTTTCTTGTGATGCAGTTTGGTTTGACCAATTCTCCAGCTACTTTTATGGACATGATGAACTATGTGTTTCATGAGTTTTTGGATTAGTTTGTGGTTGTGTTCATCGATGATATCCTTGTCTACTCACGTACCGAGGAGGATCATGATAAGCATTTGAGAATTGTGCTTCAGACGCTGTTGGCTAATCAGCTTTATGCTAAGTTAAGCAAATGTGAGTTCTGGCTCATGGAAGTTGTGTTTCTTAGATATGTGGTGTCGGCCGAAGGAATTCGTATTGATCCGCATAAGGTTGAGGTTGTGATGAGTTGGAAGGTGCCTAAGTCTGTAACGGAGGTTAGGAGTTTCCTTGGTTTGGCGGGTTACTACCGGAGGTTTGTGGAAGGGTTCTCCAGTTTGGCGGCCCCGTTAACAAAGTTATTGCAGAAGAATGATCGGTTTGAGTGGACAGAGGATAGACAACGAGCTTTTGAAAGGTTGAAGGAAGCTTTGATGCGAGCTCCGACTTTAGTTCAACCAGAATCGGGAAAAGATTTCGTTGTTTATAGTGCGTGTCGTATGTTGGGCTCAGTTGCGTGTTGATATAGGAGGGTAAGGTAGTGGCGTATGCATCTAGGCAGTTGAAGGTGCATGAACATAACTACCCTACTCACGATCTTGAGCTGGCCGCGGTTGTGTTTGCCTTGAAGATTTGGAGGCATTACCTCTATGGGGAGAAGTGTGTGGTTTATACAGATCATAAGAGTTTGAAATATTTGATGTCACAAAAGGAGTTGAATCTTAGGCAACGTAGATGGTTGGAGGTTCTTAAGGATTATGATCTGACCATTGAGTATCATCTAGGGAAATCCAATGTTGTGGCGGATGCTTTGAGTAGGAAAGCGGTTGTGGAGTTGAGAGCCATGTTTGCTCGGTTGAGTGTGACGAATAACGGGGGATTGTTGGCCGAGTTGCAAGTGAAGCCGTCCTTGTCGCAGATGATTAAGGAGAATCAACAGTATGATGGGAGTTTGGTATCTCATGTGGAAGATATTAGGGATGGAAACCCTACGAATTTTCATTTCAACGATGATGGGGTGTTGTGCTTCAAGGGTCGAATAGTGGTGCCTGAAGATGAAGAGTTGAGGAATACTATTTTGGCCGAGGCACACGCAAGTCCTTTTGCTATGCATCCCGTTAGTACTAAGATGTATCGGGGGTTCAAGGAGGAGTACTATTGGGTTGGACTGAAGAGGGATGTGGCTGATTTCGTTGCACGATGTTTGGTTTGTCAGCGGGTAAAGGCTGAGCATCAGTTTCCCTCTAGGTTGTTGCAACCGTTGAGGATACCGAAATGGAAGTGGGAAGGAATCACCATGGATTTTTTGGTTGGGCTGCCTTCGACGCCGACCAAAAAGGATTCCATTTGGGTGATTGTAGATCGGTTTACGAAGTGTGCGCATTTTGTGCCTGTGCATACTACGTATACCTTGGATAGGTTGGCTAAGTTGTATATCTCTAAAATAGTGCGTTTGCATGGGGTGCCCAAATCTATAGTTTCGGATAGGGATCCACGGTTCACTGCAAGGTTTTGGGTGAGTTTACATCGTGCTTTGGGAACCCGTTGAGTTTCAGTACCTCGTACCACCCTCAGTCAGATGGTTAGTAGGAGCGCGTGATATAGGTTCTCGAGGATATGTTATGGTGTTGTGTTATTGAGTATCAGGGAACGTGGGAGAAGCAGTTTCCGTTAGTGGAGTTTGCTTACAATAACAGTTATCATGCAAGCATACAGATGGCACCTTATGAGGCATTGTATGGCAGAAAGTGTCGTAGGCCTGTGTGTTGGGCAAAGACGGGGGAAAAGTTTGTGTCGATGCCCAATGTCTTAAAAGGCACGACCAAAAAGGTAAAGTTGATTTGTGAACGCTTAAAAGCGGCTGCAGATTGTCAGAAATCATATACGAATTTGAAGCGTAGGGATATAGAGTACGTTATGGGTGATAAAGTGTTTTTGAAAGTGTCGCCCCGGAAAAAAGTGTTGCGTTTCTGGCGGAAATGGAAGCATAGCCCAAGGTTCATTGGACCATACGAGGTTGTCGAGCGTGTGGGTCTTTTTGCGTACCGTTTGAGGTTAACTCTGGAGTTGGGAAAGATCCATGATGTGTTCCACATTTCGGTGTTGCGGAGGTATAGGTCGGATCCATCGCATGTCATGCCAGTGGAGGAGATCGAGTTGAGACCAGACCTATCTTACGATGAGGAACCAATAGAGATTCTTGATACCAACAATAAGGTGCTCCGTGGAAAACAGTCGAGCTGGTTAAGGTGTTGTGGAAGCACCGTGGTGTTGAGGAGGCCACGTGGGAACGCAAGTCGGATATGTTGGAACAGTTTCCGCACATGTTTCCTCCAGGTAAATTTCGGTGATGAAATTTCTTAAGTGGGGGAGAGTTGTAGCGCCCCGGTTTTAGGGCCTAGCAGTTTGGTGGTTTATTAGACGGTCCGGTGGACCGGAGTAGAGATTCGAGTCGATTTCGGGATCGTATATTTTTGGTGTTGGAAAAATTAAGGAAAAATGCTTAAAAATCATTATCAATTATGTATTTAATAATGGTGGAATCAATTTTGAAAAATGAGTCTTGGAAGATAGACATTTTGGTTAGTGACCAAAATGAAAGTTTTGAAAACTGTGATTTTCTAGTGACTAAAATGAAAAGGATCAAATACTTAGAATCTTTAAGGAGCTATTTTACCATTTGGTTTCTGATGATTTCTCTCTTGATTTGACTTATTTTAACATGTGGTTTAATTAATAATTAAAGATGATTTTGTTGAAAATTAGTTATCTTTTCCAAAACAAAAATCACATCATTTTCTCTCAACTTTTTATCTCCATTCTTTCCTCAGCCAAACACCTAGTTTTCATCAAATTTCCATAGGTGAGGTAGTTTCTAACTTGATTTTATTATATCAAATTATTATACAAAATCTTATAATAATCTTGTGTTTTCTTAGCTTTTCACAAATCAATTGAGGGAGAAACTTCCCAATAGGGGTAAGGTCTGTGATCTCCTCTATTGTATGGTACTTTATTGAAATTTCCAAGCATTTGATCCTTGTTTTTATGTTTCTAATATGGTTTTGATGATTTTCCAATGTTTAATTGAGTTATTTGGGAAAAATGAGTTGATTCCTGAATTGGATCTGATCTCCAGTAAGTGAGGTTGATTTGATTCATATTTTGGATGTTTAATAATGTAGATAAGAGATTTTTATCAATGGAATCCCGAAACTTAAGAATATCTATTTGTTTAGGTTGTTAGTTTTGAGGTTTTGTGGTGTTTATATGGTTGTAAGGTTGCTGGAGGTAATAGGTTGTTTTGAATATGTTTTTAGATGTATTTTGATGATGAAAGTGATGTTAGATTGATTGATGTTGGCTGGGTTGTGAATCGAAGTGTTTTGGTTATGTTTTCGGTTGTTGAGGAGGGTTAATTGTGAAGGTTTTGTGGGAATCCGAGAATGACTGTAGCTGCTGTGTTTAGAATGCATTATGATGCATTAATCCTCTGTTGTTCTGTGGTAAAAACAGGGGAGGTTGATCCAAAAGTTATTGGAGAAGCGTTGGAGGTTTTAGATACTTGATTTCACGTCGGCAAATCGAGGTTTCGTGTATTGGTGAGTGAAAACGTGGTTTAAAGCTTTTTGATGTTTCGAAACAGAGTTTTGGGAGTTAAGGTAGAGCTTGAAATGGTTACCTAGACTCGGAAGTAAGTATAAAGTGGTTTTCTCTCTCGGTCGTACTAGTTTGAAATGGTTTTATGCACTTGTTTTGATTTACATGTTACCTACTGTTTATGCATGTTTTATACTTGTATTTTAAAGCATGGTAAGTGATCCTTGTAAGTATGGTTTATACTTGTGTTTTAAAGCATGGTTGTTACTTTGGATAAATGGCATGCTTTAATGCGTGTTAAAAACTGTGAGGTAAATGTTATTTGGTTAATTATATTGGCAAGTGATGTGGTTTTAAAATTGTTATCGGATATAGTTGGCCAGCCATAGGATTGAGTGCACTGTAAATAAGTTGCTTTGGATGTTGAGGGGTTTATATTGTGTGCCGAATACTCTATCCATGTAGCCTAATGGTAGAAGGGGTTAAACAGTATCGAATACTCCCGTTAGTGGATTAAGCGTCTAACCGATGATTGGGGTGGAAGTCCCTGTGGGTTATTATGGTACCCGGTTGTTATTGTACCCAGTTGTTAATGTACCGCGATTGTGATTGTATCGCTATTCCGGTTGAGATGGCTTGAAGTGTTTGGGTTAACACTTGTTGAATCCGTGTATCTGATGAACTCTTTTGTTATTGAACTTGTTAGCGATCACTTGAAAGCCAATATAATTGTTAATGTATCATTGAAATGTTTTTGTTGTATAATGTGATTTATACATGTTTCTCCTTAAGCTTTGCATTTGGTAGTAATGCATAGGAAGGATTAAGTGGAGGGTTAGCAATGTGGCTTACTGTTGAAGAATGATACATGTGGCATTGGTTTAATATGCTGGTTTATATGATATAAAGTGCATGTTTTAAAAGGGCATGATGATGTTTTAAAGAATAATGTTATGTAAATGGTTTTAAATGCATTGGTGGTGTATGTTTTTGAGCACTCCTCACTAAGCCTTGTGTGCTTACGCTCTCGTTGTCCATCAATGCAGATAATTGAGGTCTTGGAAGGCAGCTAGAAGCAAGGGGATCTTGGCAAAACTTGTTACCAAAGTATGTTTTGGTTTATACTATAATGAATAATTGCAATGGGGTACTTGTTGTGTTTTGGGAGATGTTTTGTGGAACTCGCTGTTTGAGAATGTTTCTTTAATTGCTCTTGGATTGTAAATGGCCTTTAAGGATTTTTTTGATAATTGTTTACCTTTTTGATATGTTGGTTGAATGCATATAGGAAGCATGCCTATAGATTTCGTCTTTGAAGCATGAATTCTTGTTGTGCCATTAGAATTGTGTTGTTAGCTAGCATGAGATATGTTTGACATGTTAGTATTGTGTTTAAAGTATGTTGGAGTGGTTTGAGTATGCTTTTGGGATGAAAAATCAGCCAAATGTGAAATTACAGGCCCAGGCGTACCGATAAGCGGGGGACCGTGTCGGTACGGCTAGGCAATTTCAAGCTTGTGGGATCAGTACGGGTCTGGTGGGCAAATTTGGCCTGGCGTACCGGTACGGGAATGGGAATTTTAATATGATTTTTAACCTCTGGAATTCACTTTTGTAACTCGAACCCGTGTATCGAAACACGTAAGGAATCGTATCGGTACGGTTTAAAATATTTCAAAAGTTCAGTATTTTAATTTGGCGTTTCGAAACGACTTGGTGGTGTATCGAAACAGAGTGTTCCAAATCGTATCGGTACGGGCTTACCCGTTTCGATACGGATAACTGTTTCTCCTAAGAATGTCACTTTTGGGCAGTTTGGCTTTCTTTGCATTTTAGTCCTTAATCCTTACCAAAACAATTATATATGGTAGGATGATCGGTTTGAGTTGAATTTTGAGATGGAAGTTTGGAACCTGACTAATTAAAGATTGGTAACTTAAAAATGAGTTTTAATTAGCAAATTTTCTGTATTTGCATTTTGTTCCCTAGCTTGTAATTGTGATCAATTAGATGTCAAATTGATGCCCGATTGTGTCGGGGATTGCACCTGATGTATGTATGAACATGCAGGGTTAATAATTGGCACCTAATGTAGCCTTCTTGGTTCGGTTGGGCGTCTAGGCCGGGTCAAGGAGGTTACAATGCACCATCTCTCGAGCTTTTCTTTTTAACCTCCACAAGGTTCTTTCAATTTTTGGGTCGTATGTCCAATCTTCCACCACAAGGTGGCTTCTGGTCATACACTAGTTAAACTAACTAAATAATAAATGGAATGAAACAAGTAAAAAAAAAAAAACGTCGCAATCCCCAACAATAGCACTAAAAACTTATCGACTATTGCTAACACTAGGCAAAAAAGTATATTTTTAGTGTAAAAGTATGCCAAAGAGTAGTGCCATGGTGTCTTATGCGTGCAAGTATACACGGTCAGCAAATAATACAACAGTAAGCTGAGTATCGAATCTATAGGGATTGACCAAGAACTTATTTGCTCAACATTTACTTGTTCAGAAGTGTTAAAAGTGTTCATAATGTTTTGGGATTTTGATTGATAACAAAACAAAACAAGGATCATTTTTAAAACACATCACTTGCCAATATAATTCACCATTTCCCATTAACCTCACTGTTTTTACAAGCATTAAACCAAACCATTTTCCAAAGAAACAAACCATGCTTTTAAACACAAGTATAAACCATATATATACAAGGATCACTTACCATGTGTATTCTTCAACCCAAAAACATTATCTTATATACTTTAAACCATGCTTAAATAGTAGGTTCAATGTAAATCAAAACAAGTGCATAAAACCATTTCATTAAAGCACGACTGAGTGAGAAAACCAAGTTATACTTACTTTCGAGTTTAAACCATCGTTTCAAGCTCAGTTTAAAATCCCATAAACCACTTTAAAACATTCCAAATCTGGAATCCACGTTCTCACTCACCGATACGCGAAACCTCAATTCGCCGACGCAGAATCAAGCGTCCAAAGCCTCCAAAACTTCATCGATCACTTCCGAATCCACCTTCCCTGTTTTAACCATATTACAATAGAGGATTAATGCATCCCAATTCATTCAAAACACTGCAACAACAAATCCACACGAACTTCCACAATGCTCTCACAATTACCCAACCACAACAACCGAAAACATCATCTAACTCTTTCCAAACACAACCCAACCACAATCTAACACTTCCATAATCATCAATTAACACTTAAAATAGGATTAATTCATCCAAATACTTCCAGCAATCACACAGCCACCACAACTTCACAAAAACACAAATCTAACAACCTTAACAACTAGGGATTCAAGAGTTTTGGGATTCCATTGTTAAAATCAATAATATAATACATCCAAAATATGTTTAAAGTCAATCCTCAACACTGGAAAACATATCCAATTTGGATCTTCCACTATTTCATCAATTATACCTAATTAAATCAATTAATCATTATTAAAACAAAAAATCAGTTTACAAATCATAAATCAAGGATCAAATACTTGGGAATATCAATAAAGAACCATCAATAGAGGAGAAGAACGAACCTTACCTCTATTGTGTGATTTCTCCCTCAATTGCTTGTTTAAAGCTTGAAAAACACAAGAATTCAATAAGGTTTTGAAATTCAAAGATAAAGAACCAATTACAAATCAAGAAATTAAGAAAACAAGTCTCTCACCTATGTGATTTGATGAAAATAAGAGTATTTGGCAGAAAAGAAGTGGAGAGAAAAGTTATGTCAAATTTCTTTAAAAGTGATAACTAACTTTAATATCTAAAATCCCTTTTAATTATCTTTTAAAACACATGTTAAAATGACTTAATTGAAGGGAGAAATCACCAGAAAAAACTTGGTAAAATAGCTCCTTAAGGATTCTAAGAATTCGATCCTTTCATTTTAGTCACCTTTAAAAATAGTTTTCAAAAATTACATTTTGGTCATTAACCAAAATGTCACCCTTCCAAAACCTATTTTCCAAAATTGATTTCACCAATATTAATCATATATTAAAATATGATTTTAACCATTTTTCCATATTTTTATCTCACAAAAAATATTTACTCCCGAATCCGACTCGAATCCCTAACCTAATCCACCAGACCGTCTAACAAGCCACAAAACTGCTAGGCCCAAAACCGGGGCGTCACAACTCTCCCCCACTTAAGAAATTTCATCCCAAAATTTACCTAGAGGAAACAGATGCAAAAACTGCTCCAGCATCTTCGACTTGCATTCCAACATGGCTTCCTCAACACCGCGATGCCTCCACAACACCTCAACCAGGTCGATCGTCTTACCACACAGAACCTTATTGCTTGTGTCAAGAATATCCACTGGTTCCTCATTATAAGATAGATCTGGCCTCAACTTAATATCCTCCACCGGCATAACATGCGATGGATCCGACCGATGCCTCCGCAACATCAAAACATGAAACACATCATGAATCCTCTCAAACTCAGGAGGTAACCTCAAACGGTAAGCAACAGGACCCACACGCTCAACAACCTCATATGGTCCAATAAACCTCGGGCTAAGCTTCCCTTTCCACCCAAAACGCACCACCTTCTTCCAAGGCGATACCTTCAAAAACACTCGGACACCAATAACATCCTCTACATCTCTACGCTTTAAATTAGCGTAGATTTTTGATGATCCGAAGCTGCTCTCAAGCGCTCACATATCAACTTCACTTTCTCATTCATGCCTTTCAAGCCATCAGGCACGGAAACATGCTTTTCCCTATCCTCAGCCCAACATACGGGCGTACGATAGTTCTTACCATACAACGCCTCGTACGGTGCCATCTGTATAGTATCCTGGTAATTGTTATTATAAGCAAACTCTACCAATGGCAACTGTTTTTCCCATTTTCCCTGAACTCAATAACACAACATCTCAACATATCATTCACGACTTGAATCACACGCTCCGACTGACCATCTGTTTGAGGATAATAAGAAGTACTAAAATTCAGCTGAATTCCTAGAGCACGATGCAAGCACACCCAAAAACATGCGATTAATCGCGGATCTCTCTATGAAACTATCGATTTGGGAACCCTATGCAGACACAAAATTTTAGAGATGTACAGATCAACCAACCTATTCAAGGTATACGTCGTATACACTGGCACAAAATGTGCACATTTTGTAAACCGATCAACAATCACCCAAATGGAATCCTTTTTGGTCGGTGTCAAAGGTAACCCGGACACAAAATCCATGGTGATTCCTTCCCATTTCCATTTCGGTATCCTCAAAGGTTGCAACAACCTGGAAAGAAAATGATGCTCAGCCTTTACCCGCTGACACACCATGCATCAAGCAACATAATCAGCCACATCTTTCTTCAGACCAACCCAATAGTACTCTTCCATCAAGCCACAATACTTAGTACTACTAGGATGCATAGCAAAAGGGCTAGCACGCTCTTCGGTCAATATGGTACGCCCTAACTCCTCATCTTCGGGCACCACAATTCGACCTTTAAAACATAATACTCCATCATCATTAAAATGAAAATACATATGATTTCCATCTATGATATCCTTCACATGCGGTACCAAACTCTCGTCATATGATTGCTTCTCCTAAATGAATTGTGACAAGGACGGTTTCACTTGCAACTCAGCCAATAGCCCACCGTCACACGTCACACTCAACCGAGCAAACATAGCTCTCAACTCCACAACAGCTTTCCTACTCAAAGCATCTGCCACAACGTTATCTTTACCCGGATGGTACTCTATGGTTAGTTTATAATCCTTAAGCAATTCCAACCATCTTCGTTGCCTAAGATCAATTCTTTCTATGACATCAGATACTTCAGACTTTTATGATCCGTATAACCACACATTTCTCGCCATAAAGGTAATACCTCCAGATTTTCAAGGCAAACACAACTGAGGCAAGCTCAAGATCATGATTAGGGTAGTTACGCTCATGCACCTTCAACGGTCTTGATGCATACGCAACTACCTTACCCTCATGCATCAACATGCAACCAAGCCCAACATAGGACCCATCACTATAAACAACGAACTCTTTTCCTGATTCTGGTTGAACCAAGACTGGAGCTCTTGAAAAAGCTTCCTTCAACCTTTCAAAAGCCCACTGCCTATCCTCCGACCACTCAAAGCGAACATTCTTTTGCAACAACTTGGTCAATAGAGCAGCTAAACTGAAGAACTCTTTAACAAACCTACGGTAATAACCCGCCAAACTAAGTAAACTCTAAACTTCTGTGACAGATCTAGGCTCATTCTAACTCATTACAGCTGATTAGCCAACAGCGTCGAAAGCACAATCCACAAATGCCTATCAAGCTCCTCCCCAGTACGAGAGTACACAAGGATATCATCAATAAACACGACCACAAACTGATCTAAAAACTCATGGAACACTCGATTTATCATGTCCATGAAAGTAGCCGGTGCATTGGTCAAACCAAATGGCATCACCAAGAACTCATAATGCCCGTACCTCGTACGAAAAGCTGTCTTGGGCACATCCTTCACCTTCAACTGATAGTACCCAGACCTTAAATCTATCTTTGAAAACACCAAAGCACCCCTGAACTAATCAAACAGATCATCTATTCACGGCAAAGGATACTTGTTCTTTATCGTCAACTTGTTCAGTTGCTGATAGTCTATACACATCCGCAACGTACCATCCTTCTTCTTCACAAACAACACCGGTGCACCCCACAATGAAAACACTAGGTTTAATGAAACCTCGATCAAGCAACTCCTAGAGTTACGTCTTCAACTCCTTCAATTCTTTCGGGGCCATGCGATATGGAGCAATAGACACTGGTGCCATATCCACAACGATCTCGATGCCAAACTCAACCTCACAGTTTGGTGGCAACCCCGACAACTTTTTCGGAAAAATACCATGAAACTCACATTTAGTGCGAATATCCTGCATACTCAACTCATTCGAACCAGGATTCATAACATAGGCCAAGAAAGCCTGACATCTATAATCCATCATTCGACTCGCTTCCAAAGTCGAAATAGCATTAGACAAGAACTTAGCATTCTCACCAACCACTACCACATCAAAAGCATCTGATAGCCTCAAGGATATTTGTTTGGTCTCAAAATCCACCATATCCCTGTGCTCGGTCAACCAATCCATGCCCAAGATAACGTCAAAGCCATAGAATGGAAACTCTATCAAATCCACGGCAAACTCATGTCCCTGAACCATCACCGAACATTTATGATACAACCTCCTAACCATGGCTGTCTCCCCAATAGAACTAGTCACCCTAACACCCATAATAAGAATATCAACACGTATATCAAGCAACTGTGTATGCTCACTCAAGATGTATGAATGGTAGAGCCAGAATCAACCAACGGATAAAACAACAAATAATGTAAAGAGTATGTACATGCAATTACATCGGTGTCATTACGACCCTCATGGTGCGCATACAACCTAGCTGGTCTACCTCTCTCAGGCTGGATAGCAACGGTATGAGCCACAGTCCTCTGGCCACTATCTCTGCGCTGAAATGGCCCATGGCCACGGCCTCTCTATAGAGCAACAACAGGTGCAGCACCCTGCCCACCTCCTACTAACAGCGAAAATCACGACTCAGATGGTCGCCTGACCCACAACTCCAACAAGCATTGGCAACAATAGCTGCAGGTGTCTGACCCTCTCTGGCCAGACGTGAGCAATCTCATCCCAGATGATCACGTGATCTAGAAGCCCAACAGACATTGTGCGGAGCTCTAACTTGGTCACCCTGCCCTTGCACTCCAGGACCAACAACACCTCCACCACGCCTCGGCTCAGGGCGATACCACCTATCACAATGTCTCTTAGCCTGACCACCGCCAAAACTAGAATTAGCCGCTCTTTTACCAGAGCTAAAGCCTCAGGACCCAAAAGCCAAACCAAGGTTTTCCTCAACATCCTTGGCTTGTGTGACCAACCAATCAAAATCTATGTAATCAGTAGCGAGCATGTATGTCTTAATCTTCTGCATGAGCCCATAGCGGAAACAATCACATCGCTTACGCTCGTTAGGAACTAACTCAGGTGCATACTAGCTCAACCTCACAAATTACACCTCGTACTCAGATATAGACATATTGCCTTGCACCAAAGCCATAAACTCGCGTTTCTTCTCATCCTAATACCGGACTCCCAAGTACTTCTTTTAAAAAGTACTACAAAAGAACTCCCCGATTACATCCTCGGTTACCATCCCAAATATTGTGATAGTCCACCATGTATATGCATCACCCTGTAACAAGGACACAACACAACCCAACTTACAGGCATCAGAACAACTCATCTGGCCCAGTATCTTCTCCGCCCAGACTGCGAAGATGTTCTAACAACAACCCTGCCAACCACTGGTGCCGGCACATGAACACCCGCAACTGCTGATTGGAACACACCGGTCATGGCCTGAATCAGAGGCGCCATGTCACCTATCCTTGGCCCAGCTGGCACAAGTGGTACTTGCTCCATGTTCGCAGGTGGATTAGGTTGGGTCGGTGGCAACCCCTCAGGAGGTACATCATCCCCCTCGTTTCCCTACCCAATGGCAGCAGAAATCGTACCAGATCGTAACTTTCTCCTCAGTCCCATCCTGCTAAAAATGTATCTAAGGCGTGATAATCATTTCAAAAAAAAATTAGTCAAGCCAGCTTCAAGAAAGGATCCAAGACTTCCATGTCAAAATCATAACATTTCAAACTATTATAATAAGGCAACGATTTCCCGAATATCCCCCTAACATGGCATAAAGAAGCCACCATACATATTACAATCACCGTGTATATCAAACAACAAATTACAAATCGCAACACATTACAACAACCATACTAACTCCCAAATATTGCAAACCTGGCTCTGATACCACCAAATGTAACCCCCTTGACCCGACGTAGTCGCAAGATCGAACCGAGCGAGCTGCATTAGGTTTACCAAAGTAAACCTTGAAGATAAAACTCCAAACATGTCCATTTTTTATCTTGTCTAGATGCATAATAATTATCCTACAAGTACATACTGATATCAGGTGAAACCCAACTCAATCGGGCATCGAATTGACATCCAATTGATTACAATTGCAATTTAGGGAAAAATTGTAAATTCAAAAAACTATAAGGTCTTAGCTCATTTTTATATTACCAATCTTTAATTAAGCATGTTTCATGGTTACATATAAAAAATCAAATCAAAAAGGTCTTCCAAACTCATTCAATTGAATCCACAATATTCAGAAAGCAAAACGTAAGAAAATAGAACTTCAGAATATTCCAAAAAACCAACTTAACTGCCACTGTACCAGCACGGACCAGGGGTGTTTCGATACGAATTCATTATTTCAAACTCCAAAATTTTAGTAGATAAAACTCGTCCGGATACGCTCCCGCATATCAAAATTCCCTTCATGAAAACACTATACCATATCGAAACTTCTCCTCAAGTACTGAAACATTGGCCAATTTTGCCTAGGCCCGTACCGAAACAGTTTCCCGAGTATCGGTACGCTAAGGCTGAAATGGCTTACCGATACCAAAACAAGGACACCCGTACCGGTATGCCTGGACCTGTAATGTCCATTCTTGCTGGTTTAACATGCTTTTGAACATACCAAAACACTCTAACATGCTTCTAACATGCATCCAACATACTTAAGGATCAATCCACATTAGAGCAACTCAGTTTCAACATCAATTCATGGCATCATACTTCAAACGTAAATCTAGAGGCATGCTTCCTAGAAACCAATCAAGCAAGGCATAAAAGTTCAAACATCACCACAAACAAACTATAATGGCCATTTACAATCCAAGAGCAAGCAAAAAAACTTGCTCAAACAAGGAGTTTAACAAAACACCTCCCAAAACAACAATGGAACCCCATTGGCTTACAAGTGATCATTAACCAAGTTCCTTTACCAAAATAGTTCATCGGATACACGGATTCAACAAGTGTTCTCCCAACACTTCAAGTCATCTCAACCGGAATAGCGATACAATGACAATTGCAGTACATTACAACTGGGTACACTTTCAACCCATGGGGACACCTACCACACTCATCAGTTAGATGCTTAACCCACTAACGGGAGTTTACGGTACCATATAACCCCTCGACATTTTATTATAGTGCACCAAATCAAAACCCCTCAACATCCAAGGTAACTTATTATAGTGCACTATCAATCCTATGGCCGTCCAAATATACCTGATAACCATTTTTAAAACACATCACTTGCCAATATAATTCACCATTTACCATTAACCTCACTGTTTTTACAAGCATCAAACCAAACATTTTCCAAAGCAAGAAACAATGCTTTAAACACAAGTATAAACCATATACTTACAAGGATCACTTACCATGTGCATCCTTCAACATTTTATGCCCAAAAATAGTATCTCATATACTTTAAATCATGCTTAAACAGTAGGTTCAATGTAAATGAAAACAAGTGCATAAAACTGTTTCATTAAAGCACGATCGAGAGAGAAAACCACGTTATACTTACTTCTGAGTTTAAACCAGCATTTCAAGCTTAGTTTAAACTCCCATAAACTACTTTTAAAGCATTCCAAAGCTGGAATCCATGTTCTCACTCACCGATACGCAAAACCTCGATTCGCCGACGCGGAATCAAGCGTCTGAAGCCCCTAAAGCTTCACTGATCACTTATGGATCCACCTTCCCTGTTTTAACCACATTACAACAGAGGATTAATGCATCCCAAAGCATTCAAAACACTACAACAACAAATCCACACGAACATCCACCATCCTCTCACAATTACCCAACCACAACAACCGAAAACATCTTCTAACTCTTTCCAAACACAACCCAGCCACAATCTAACAATATAACACTTCCATAATCATCAATTAACATTTAAAAACAGGATTAATTCATCCAAATACTTCCAGCAATCACACAGCCACCACAACTTCACAAAAACACAAATCTAACAACCTTAACAACTAGGGATTTAAGAGTTTCAGGATTCTATTCTTAAAAGCAACTAATCAACAATATAATACATTCAAAATATGTTTAAAATCAATCATCAACACTGGAATATAGATCCAATTCAGATTTTTCACTATTTCATAAATTTTACCCAATTAAATCAATTAATCATTATAAAACCCAAAATCAGTTTACAAATCATAAATTAAGGATCAAATACTTGGGAATATCAATAAAGAACCATCAATAGAGGTGAAGAACAAACCTTACCTCTATTGTGTGATTTCTCCCTCAATTGCTTGTTTAAAGCTTGAAAAACACAAGAATTCAATAAGGTTTTGAAAATCAAAGATAAAGAACCAATTACAAATCAAGAAATTAAGAAAACAAGTCTCTCACCTATGTGATTTGATTAAAATAAGACTATTTGGCAGAAAAGAAGTGGAAAGAAAAGTTGAGAGAAAAGTTATGTCCAATTTCTTTAAAAGTGATAACTAACTTTAATATATAACATCCCTTTTAATTATCTTTCAAAACACGTGTTAAAATGACTTAATTGGAGGGAGAAATCACCAGAAAAAACTTGGTAAAATAGCTCCTTAAGGATTCTAAGAATTTGATCCTTTTCATTTTAGCCACATTTAAAAATAGTTTTAAAAAATTACATTTTGGTCACTAACAAAAATGTCACCCTTCCAAAACCCATTTTCCAAAATTGATTTCACCAATATTAATCATATATTAAAATATGATTTTAACCATTTTCCCATATTTTTATCTCACCAAAAATATTTACTCCCGAATCTGACTCGAATCCCTAACTAGTCCACCGGATCGTCTAACAAGCCACAAAATTGCTAGGCCCAAAACCTGGGCGTTACAAATCTCCTCTACTTAAGAAATTTCATCCTCAAAATTTACCTAGAGGAAATAGATGTAGAAACTACTCTAGCATCTTCGACTTGCGTTCCCACGTGGCTTCCTCAACACCGCGGTGCCTCCACAACACCTTAACCAGCTCAATCGTCTTACCACGCAGAACCTTATTGCTGATGTCAAGAATCTCTACCAGTTCCTCATCATAAGATAGATCTGGCCTCAACTCAATATCCTCCACCAGCATAACATGCGATGGATCTGACCGATACCTCCGCAACATCAAAACATGAAACACATCATGAATCCCCCCAAACTTAGGAGGTAACCTCAAACGGTAAGCAACAAGACCCACACGCTCAACAACCTCGTATGGTCCAATAAATCTATAGCTAAGCTTCCCTTTCTGCCCAAAATGTATCACCTTCTTCCAAGGTGATACCTTCAAAAACACTCAGTCACCAACATCATACTCTATATCCCTACGCTTTAAATTCACATGGGATTTCTGACGATCCGAAGCTGCTCTCAAGCACTTATATATCAACTTCACTTTCTCATTCATGCCTTTCAAGCCATCGGGCATGGAAACATGCATTTCCCCATCCTCAGCCTAACATACGGGCTTACGACATTTCTTACCATACAATGCCTCGTACGGTGCAATCTGTATAGTATCCTGGTAATTGTTATTATAAGCAAACTCTACCAAGGGAATCTGCTTTTCCCACGTTCCTTGGAACTCAATAACACAACATCTCAACATATCCTCCAAGACCTGAATCACATGCTCCGACTGACCATCCTTCTGAGGATGATAAGAAGTACTAAAATTCAGCTGAATTCCTAGAGCACAATGCAAGAACACCCAAAACCTTGATGTTAAACGCAGATCTCTATATGAAACTATGGATTTGGGAACCCCGTGAAAACGCACAATCTCAAAGATGTATAGATCGGCCAACCTATTCAAGGTATACATCGTATACACTGGCACAAAATATGTACATTTCGTAAACCGATCAACAATCACCCAAATAGAATCCTTTTTGGTCAGTGTCAAAGGTAACCTGGAAACAAAATCCATGGTGATTCCTTCCTATTTCCATTTCGGTATCCTTAAAGGTTGCAACAACCTAGAAAGAAACTGATGCTCAGCCTTTACCCGCTAACACACCATGCATCGAGCAACATAATCAGCCACATCTTTCTTCAGACCAACCCAATAGTACTCTTCCTTCAAGACATGATACTTTGTACTATCGGGATGCATAGCAAAAAGGCAAGCATACGCTTCGGTCAAAATGGTACGCCTCAACTCCTAATCTTATGGCACCACAACTCGACCTTTAAAACACAATACTCTATCATCATTAAAATGAAAATTCATAGGATTTCCATCTATGATATCCTTCACATGTGGTACCAAACTCTCATCATATGATTGCTTCTCCTTAATCAATTGTGACAAGGACGGTTTCACTTACAACTCAGCCAACATCCCACCATCACACGTTACACTCAACCGAGCAAACATAGCTCTCAACTCCACAACAACTTTCCTGCTCAAAGCATCCGCCACAATGATTGCTTTACCTGGATGGTACTCTATGGTCAGTTCATAATCCTTAAGCAACTCCAACCATCTCTGTTGCCTAAGATTCAACTCCTTCTATGACATCAAATACTTCAGACTTTTATGATCCGTATAAACCACACATTTCTTGCCATAAAGGTAATGCCTCTAGATTTTCAAGGCAAACACAACTGCGACAAGCTCAAGATCATGATTAGGGTAGTTACGCTCATGCACCTTCAATGGTCTTGATGCATACGCAACTACCTTACCCTCCTGCATCAACATGCAACCAAGCCCAACATAGGATGCATCACTATAAACAATGAACTCTTTTCCTGATTCAGGTTGAACCAAGACTGGAGCTCGTGTCAATGCTTCATTCAACCTTTCAAAAGCCCGACAACTTTTCTGGAAAAACACCATGAAACTCACATACAGTGCGAATATCCTGCATACTCAACTCCTTCGAACCAAGATTCATAATATAGGCCAAGAAATCCTGACATCTAGAATCCATCATTCGACTCACTTCCAAAGCTGAAATAGCGTTAGACAAGAACTTAATGTTCTCACCAACCACTACCACGTAAAAATCATCTGATAGCCTCAAGGATATCTGTTTGGTCTTAAAATCCACCACAACCCTATGCTCGGTCAACCAGTCCATGCCCAAGATAATGTCAAAGCCATGTAATGGCAACTCTATCAAATCCATGGCAAACTCATGTCCCTAAACCATCAGCGGACATCTACGATACAACCTTCTAACCACGACTGTCTCCCCAAGAGAACTAGTCACCCTAACTCCCATATTAAGAAGTTTAACAGGTATATCAAGCAACTGTGCATGCTCACTCAAAATGTATGAATGGGTAGAACCAAAATCAACCAATGAATACAACGACAAAGACTATAAAGAGAATGTACCTGCAATAACATCGGTGTTATTACGACCCTCATAGTGCGCATACACCCTAGCTGGTCTACCTCTCTCAGGCTGGATAGCAACGATATAAGCCACAGTCCTCTGCTCACTAACTCTGCACAAAAATGGCCCATGGCCATGACCACGTCCACGACCTCTCTATGGAGCAAAAATAGGTGCAGCACCCTGCCACCTCCTACTAATAGCAAAAATCACGCCTCAGATGGTCGCCAGACCCACAACTCCAACAAGCATCGGCAATAATAGCTGCAGGTGCCTGACCCTCTCTGGCCAGACGTGGGGAATCTCGCCTCAGATGATCACGTGATCTACAAGCCCAACAGGTATTGTGCGGAGCTCTAACTTGGGTACCCTGCCCTTGCGCTCCACGACCAACAACACCTCTACCATGCCACGGCTCTAGGCGATACCTCCTATCACAGTGTCTCTTAGCCTAACCACTGTCAAAACTAGAATCAACCGCTCTTTTACCATAGCTAAATCCTCAGGACTCAGAAGCCAAACCAAGGTTTTGCTCAACATCCTTGGCTCTTGTCACCAACACATCAAAATCTGTGTAATCAGCTGCGAACATGTATGTCTTAATCTCCTGCACGAGCCTATAGTGAAAACGATCACATCGCTTACGCTCGTCAGGAACTAACTTAGGTGCATACCGGCTCAGCCTCAGAAATTACACCTCGTACTCAGATATAGACATACTGCCCTACACCAAAGCCATAAACTCACATTTCTTCTCGTCCTGATACTGGACTCCCATGTACTTCTTTTGAAAAGTACCACAAAAGAACTCCTCGATTACATTCTCGATTACTATCCCGGATATCGTGATAGTTCACCATGTATACGTATCACCCTATAACAGGGACACATCACAACCCAACTTACAGGCATCAAAACAACTCATCTGGCCCAATATCCTCTCCGTACTGGCCAACCAATCCTCGAAAGCCTTAGGTGCTAAACCACGAAACTCGACTCCTCCCAGACTGCAAAGATGTTCTAACAGCAAACCCTGCCAACCACTGGTTCCGGCATATGAACACCCACAATTGTTGCCTGGAACATACCGATCATGGCCTAAATCAGAGGCACCATGCCACCTATCCCTGGCCCAGCTGGTACAGGTGGTACTTGCTCTACGTTCACAGGTGGATTAGGTGGGAGCGATGGCAACCCCTCTAGAGGTGCATCATCCCCCTCGTTTCCCTGCCGAACGACAGTAGTAATTGTACTAGATCGCAACTTTCTCCTCGGTCCCATCTTGCTAAAAATGTATCTAAGGCATGATAATCATTTCAAAAAAAATAGTCAAGCCAGCTTGAAGCAAGAATCCAGGACTTCCATTTCAAAATCATAACATTTCAAACTATAATAATAAGGTAAGGGTTTCCCGAATTTCCCCCCAACATGGCATAAAGAAACCACCGTGCATATTACAATCACCGTGTATATCAAACAACGGATTACAAATCACAACACATTACAAAAATCATACTAACTCCCAAATATCGCAAACCTGGCTCTAATACCACCAAATGTAACCCCCAAGGCCCGGCCTAGTCGTAAGATCAAACCGAGCAAGCTATATTAGGTTTACCGAAGTAAAACGTGAAGATAAAACTCAAAACATGTCCATTTTTTATCTTGTCTAGATGCATAATTATTATCCTACAAGTACATAAAGATCATAGGAGAAAACCCAACTCAATCGGGCGTCGAATTGACATCCAATTGATTACAATTGCAATTTAGGGACCAAATTGCAAATTAAAAAACTATAGGGTCTTATCTCATTTTTATATTACCAATATTTAATTAATCAGGTTTCATGCTTACATGTCAAAAATCAAATCAAAAAGGTCTTCAAAACTCATTCAATTGAATCCACAATATTTAGGGAACAAAACGTAAGAAAATAGAACTTCAGAATATTCCTAATAACCAACTTAACTGCCACCGTACCGGAACGGACAAGGGGTGTTTCGATACGCCTTCATTATTTCAAACTCTAAAATTTTAGTAGCTAAAACTCATTCCGATACGCTCTCGCGTATCGAAATACCCTTCATGAAAACACTGTACCATATCGAAACACCTCCCCGAGTACTGAAACACTAGCCAATTTTGCCTAGGCCCATACCAAAATAGTTGAGCGAGTACTAGTATGCTAAGTCTGAAATGGCTTACCGGTACCAAAATAGGGACATCCGTACCAGTACGCCTGGACCTGTAATGTCCATTCTTGCTGGTTTAACATGCTTTTGAACATACCAAAACACCCCAACATGCTTCTAACATGCATCCAACATACTTAAGGATCAATCCACATTAGAGAAACTCAATTTCAACATCAATTCATGGCATCATAGTTCAAACATAAATCTCGAGGCATGCTTCCTAGAAACCAATCAACCAAGGCATGAAACTTCAAACCATCACCACAAACAAACTATAATGGCCATTTACAATCCAAGAGCAACCAAACAAACTTGCTCAAATAGGGAGTTTAAGAAAACACCTCCCAAAACAACAATGGAACCCCATTGCCCTTATTACTTATAGTCTAATCGAAAAACATACTTTGTTACCAAGTCTTGTTGTGACCCTTTGCTTCCCGCTGCCTTCCAAGCCTTTAATTCTCTGCATTGATGGACAAGGAGAGCGTAAGCACACTAGGCTTAGTGAGGAGTGCTCAAAAACAAGACACCATCAATGCATTTAAAACCATTTCTCAACATCACATTGAAATCTCATTTCAATACTTTTTAAAACATTATCATGCCTTGAAAACCATGCACTTAACATCTTTAATAACCAACATATTAAACTATATGCAACATGTAGCATTAACCGACAGTAAATCCCATTGCTAAACCTCAATTTAAGCCTTCCCATGCATAACGACCATATGCAAAGCTTAGAGAGTAAACATGTATAAATCCCATTATAAAACATAAACCATTTCAATGATACATCAACACTTATATTGGCTTACAAGTGATCATTAACCAAGTTCCTTTACCAAAATAGTTTATCGGATACACTGATTCAACAAGTGTTCTCCCAACACTTCAAGCCATCTCAACCGTAATAGCGATACAATGACAATTGCGGTACATTACAACTGGGTACACTTTCAACCCTCGGGGGCACCAACCCCACTCATCGGTTAGATGCTTAACCCACTAACGAGAGTTTACGGTATCATATAACCCCTCAACCGTTAGGGTACTTGGATGGAGTTTTCGGTGCACCAAATCAAAACCCCTCAACATCCAAGGTGACTTATTATAGTGCACTATCAATCCTATGGCCGTCCAAGTATATCCAATAACCATTTTCAAAACACATCACTTGCCAATATAATTCACCATTTACCATTAACCCTCACTATTTTTACAAGCATTAAACCAAACCATTTTCCAAAGCAACAAACCATGCTTTAAACACAAGTATAAACCATATACTTACAAGGATCACTTACCATGTGCATCCTTCAACATTTTATGCCCAAAAACAGTATCTCATATACTTTAAATCATGCTTAAATAGTAGGTTCAATGTAAATCAAAACAAGTGCATAAAACCATTTCATTAAAGCACGTCCGAGAGAGAAAACCACGTTATACTTACTTCCGAGTTTAAAACATCATTTCAAGCTCAGTTTAAATTCCCATAGACCACTTTTAAAACGTTCCAAAGCTGGAATCCATGTTCTCACTCACCGATACGCAAAACCTCGATTTGCTGATGCAGAATCAAGTGTCCGGAGCCTCTAAAGCTTCACCGATCACTTCTGGATCCACCTTCCCTGTTTTAGCCACATTAAAAAAGAGTATTAATGCATCCCAATGCATTCAAAACACTACAACAACAAATACTTATAGCAATCACACATCCACCACAACTTCACAAAAACACAAATCTAACAACCTTAACAACTAGGGATTTAAGAGTTTCAGGATTCTATTGTTAAAATCAACTTATCAATAATATGATACATCCAAAATATGTTTAAAATCAATCCTCAACACTAGAATATAGATCCAATTCAGATCTTTCACTATTTGATCAATTTTACCCAATTAAATCAATTAGTCATTATAAAAACACAAAATCAGTTTACAAATCAAGGATCAAATACTTGGGAATATCAATAAAGAACCATCAATAGTGGTGAAGAACAAACCTTACCTCTATTATGTGATTTCTCCTTCAATTGCTTGTTTAAAGCTTGAAAAACACAAGAATTCAGTAAGGTTTTGTAAATCAAAGATAAAGATCCAATTACACAAGAAATTAAGAAAACAAGTCTCTCACTCTGTGATTTGATGAAAAAAAGTAGAGAGAAAAGTTGAGAGAAAAGTTACGTCAAATTTCTTTAAAAGTGGTAACTAACTTTAATATATAACATCCATTTTAATTATCTTTTAAAACACATGTTAAAATGACTTAATTGAAGGGTGAAATCACCAACAAAAACTTGGTAAAATAGATCCTTAAGGATTCTAATAATTCGATCCTTTTCATTTTAGTCACATTTAAAAACAGTTTTCAAAAATTACATTTTGGTCACTATCCAAAATGTCACCCTTCGAAAAACCCATTTTCTAAAATTGATTTCACCAATATTAATCATATATTAAAATATCATTTTTAACCATTTTTCCATATTTTTATCTCACCGAAAAATATTTACTCCCGAATCTGGCTCGAATCCCTAACTCGGTCCACCATATCGTCTAACAAGCCACAAAACTGCTAGGCCCAAAACTATGGCATTACAGTTTTGGTTAACTAGTGTAAGAATTCTTGTTTTAATATTTTTCTTACCATTTTTGTAACAAATGAGGTTGGACACATTCAGAATTTACGTTGGAACCTGAAATCTTATCGGTTTCATAATAAATCAGGTTTTTAGGTATTATTTTAGGTTGGAGCCTAAATTCTTACCAGGAGTGTTAAGTGTTTGTGGTTTGGTGAATTAGGGTAAGAATTTGGGTTGTAACCTTTATTCTTACCTTTTCGATAAGAATTTAGGTCGAACACAGTAAGAATTTAGGTTGGAACCTAAAATCAAGTTATTGGGTAAGAATTTAGTAAGGTTTTAGGTTAGAACCTAAATTCTTATCATAAGTGTTAAGAGTTTGGGTTTTGGTAAAATAGGGTAAGAATTTTGGTTGTAACCATATTTCTTACCTTTTCGATAACAATTTAGGTTGTCAACGGTAAAAATTTAGGCCGAACCCTAAAATCTTATGAGTTTAATAAGAAATTAGGTTGTTACGTAAGATTTTAGGTTGGAACCTAAATTCTTACCACGAGTGTTAAAGGTTTGGGTTTTGGTGAGTTAGGGTAAGAATTTCATTTGTAACCTTTTTTCTTAACTTTTGGGTAATAATTTAGCTTGAATAAAGTAATAATTGAGGTTGAAAATTAAATCTTAGGGTTTCATAAGAAGTCAAGTTGTTGGGTAAGATTTTAGGTTGGAACGTTAGTTCCTACCATGAATGTTAAGGTTTTGGTTATGTTATACTAGGGGTATGAATTTATGTTATACTAGGGTTTCATATGAATTTAGGTTATAACAGATTAGATTGTACATCGTTAGAATTTAAGTTGAAACCTAAAATTTTAGGGGTTCATAAGAAATTATATTGTTGGAACCTAAATTCTTACCATGAGTGTTAAGAGTTTTGGTTAACTTGATAAGAATTTAGGTTGTAACCATTTTTTACTATTTCGGTAATAATTTAGGTTAGACACAATAACAATTTAGGTTAGAACCTAAAATTTTATGAGTTTCATAAAAAAAAGGTGTCAGATATGATTTTAGGTTGAATCCTAAATTCCTACAATGAATGTTGATTTTGGTGAACTAGAGTAAGAATTTAGGTCGTAATATTTTTTTCTTGTATTTCTTGTAACAATTTAGGTTTGGCATCGTAAGAATTTATGTTGGAACCTAAAATATTATGTGTTTAATAGCAAATTTAGGTTGGAAGCTCTAAATTCTAATTGTGAGTGTTAAGGGTTTAGGTTTTCGTGAACTAGGGTAAGAATTTAGGCTGTAAACTTTTTTCTTACCATTTCAGTAACAATTTAGGTTGGTCACAATATGAATTTAGGTTGGAACCTAAAATCTTTCGCGTTTCATAAGAAATAAGGTTTATTGTGTTAGATTTTAGGTTGGAACCTATATTCTTACCATGAGTATTAAGGGTTTGAGTTTTGGTGACCTAGGGTAAGAATTTAGGTTGTAACCTTTTTACCATTTCGGTAACAATTGAGGTTGGACACAGTAAGAATTTAGGTTGGAACCTAAAATCTTACATGTTCCATAAGAAATTAGATTGTTGGGTAAGATTTTAGGTTCCAACCTAAATTCTTACCATCAGTGTTAAGGATTTGAGTTTAGGTGAACTAGGTTAAGAATTTAGTTTGTAAGCTTTTTTTACCATTTCGGTAACAATTTAGGGTGGACACTACAAGAATTTAGGTTGGAACCTAAAATTTTATGGGTTTCATAAAAAATATGCTGTTGGGTAAAATTTTAGGTTGGAACCTAAATTCCTACCATGAGTGATGGTTTTGGTGAAATAAGGTAAGAATTTAGGTCTTAATATTTTTTTCTTGTCTTTTTTGTTACAATATAGGTTGGGCACTACAAGAATTTATGCTGGAACCTAAAATCTTATGTGTTTCAAAGGAACTAAGGTTGTTGGGTAATATTTTAGGTTGGAACTGCTAAATTCTTGCCGTGAGTGCTAAGGGTTTATGTTTGGTGAACTAGGGTAAGAATTTAGGTTGCACAATTTTTTCTTACCTTTTCAGTTAAAATTTTGGATTGTCACGATATGAATTTAAGTTGGAATCTAAAATCTTACGGGTTTCATAAAAAATAAGGTAAATTGTGTTAGATTTTAGGTTGGAACCTAAACTTTTACCATGAGAATTAAAGGTTTGGGTTTTGGTGAACTAGGGTAAACATTTAGGTTGTAACCTTTTTTTACCATTTCAGTAACAATTGAAGTTGGAAACTGATCAGTGAATAAACATCACACAAACTGTGCAAGCGTACACTACCGATGCAAGTATAGTTAACAGATAGATCCTGTTAGATATCGATCCCATAAGAATAAGTATTTAGTTGTATACTTATGTCGCTGCAAGCAACTTTGAAAATCAAATAATTGTAAGTGCAATTGTGATTGTAAAACAAGAATAAAGGGATTTATTATATGATCGATTGTGAAAGTAAAAATAGCAAATTAACAAAGTAAGAAGATATATCAAATTACAGATCTGGATCCCCTCAGCTCAAATTGGCAGAATATCGTGTGCAATAAGGCAACAATATATGATTGTTCAATTGAAAAATAAAATAATAAACTTTCTTAATGGTTTTCATTCATCTCTCAATCGATGACTCAAATACGTAAATTAACCACAACTCTCAATTTTGAGAAAACTAAACATTCTCGAACAAGTGGATCAAGTCTCGTTGTATCCTCATTAAACTTTCGCTGTAATGGCTTGTTAATCTGAACTGTCACTGCATCTCTTAACGTCAGTGATTATTGTAAACACTCTCGTGCAAACAAAGCTCAAATCCAACAATTGAAATAAGAAGAAAGCTAATAAGATTGTAATTAACTTGTTTAAACAAGTTCATAACACAGCTAAAATGAGTAAACCGTCGTCAATTAGTACAAGAATTATAATAAAGCTTCAATAAACATCTATCTCTAGAAATATTTAAAGAAGATAAACATATTCCTTCTTGTTTCAACACATGAGTCTTTGATTCCTCAAATGTTTCTACCTTGCTTCGTCGTGGTTCACCATATGGGAGATTTAAGCTGCTATTGAAGGAGCTTAAAGGCTGCAGATGATGAAAAGAAAAAAATTGGTAATCGCCTGACTCTTCTCTCTCCTCCCCAAAAATATATTTTTATGGACTTCCAAGGTAAGGACACCTATCCTTCAGGAGTATTGGTGACAGTATGCCGTACGAAATCTGTTGTAATAGAAAATCCAGCTGGCAGATTCACCCTTATCCTTGGCAGTCTGGATAGTTGGCCGCTATAGTGTCAAACATGGCTACAGTGATGAGACATTATTTGCAGGGACATTAATAATACATTGACAACGCATCAAAAATGTAGAAAGTTGTATCACAAGAGCAATTATGACATGAGTTAAACAAAATACAAATAATAAACAAAAAATGCAGATATGAATGCATAAAATACTAATGTGGGGATAATTTAATCTATAAATAAAGAGGAAAACATGTTCTTTGAAGAGCTATCACACTCCCAAACTTGATTTTTTGTTTGTCCTCGTGCAAAATTGGATAAAACAAGGTCTAACAAAAGTTTAGAAAGAACATTCTAGCTACTTGAATCATTCCAACCACAAATGAATCAACTGCATCGACATGATAGAGGATTGGATTAACAACTCATACATAAAAGAATGAACAAGTATTTCTACAATACATAGCATCATGCCTATCATTTCAAATTCTTTCCACCTAACTACATTTATTTAATAACACACAGAACAATAATAATATATAATATATATTTTCTTTTTTCTTTTTTCTTTTTTCTTTTTTAAGTAGCGAGAGATATCGAATAATGAATGCACCCTAGATCATGAGAAGTAAGATGTTGTGCAATGAACCCCCAATAAGCACTTCATTGCCTCGACACATACTCGTGCATCGACAACCTTTCGGTAGATTTATTTTTCTAACGCATGCATTGGAGTGTTCCCCCTTAAGCTACTATCTTATTGCACTCACATTGGAATGCCTTTTATTCACACAAAATAAGTACTAATAGCACAAATAACAAAACCTGAAAAAGGCATAATTCAACCAAAATCAAAGAGATGATGCTAGATATCCTTTAGTCAATCAAGCAAATTTATTCATGCCTAGCTATAAGGCAATCATCCAACATATATATCCAATCAACTCATCAACAATTAGAATGATTCAAGATTTAAGCATCGAATGTAAGCAAAAGATTTTCAACACAAAAAGAACCTTGTCTTTGCTATT
The DNA here is from genome assembly GCA_019671005.1 of Hibiscus mutabilis. Taxonomy (NCBI): domain Eukaryota; kingdom Viridiplantae; phylum Streptophyta; class Magnoliopsida; order Malvales; family Malvaceae; genus Hibiscus; species Hibiscus mutabilis. The sequence continues at coordinate 23,253,538 of CM033729.1, forward strand.
TTTTTTGAAATGGGGGTGCATTTCAAATCCCATGTATATACCCCTAAAATTAAAGATTGCATTGTCCCCACTACAAAAACAAAATGCAATTACAGTCACAATGCAGATGTAATGACAATACAATTAACAAAAGGAAATTACACTACATGGTATGCATGCCTACAAAATCTAAACACTAACTTAGTCATTCATGGATCTTGAGCGGAGGAGGTGGAGCAATGCTTCTTCTTCTTGCCCCTGTTATCTTCTTTGTGCTTCTTCTTATGCTTTTCTTTTAATTTTAAGCATTTTTGCTTTTTCTCTTCATTCTAAAGAGTGGCATCCTCTTCATTTTTAGGCACTTCTTTTCTTTTCTCGACATCATCGAACGTCACTGTAGTAGGGATGAACTATGATGGTGCTTTGTAGGCCACCATTGCAAGAGGATTACCCTCTTGTCTTTCTATTGCAATGAACACTTTTTTCGATCTCGATGTATCTCTCACAAGCTTTGGTCTTTCACATGTTGCATCAACAAAAATTGGATGCAATAGACTTATCTTCAGCAAAAACTTCTTCAACATCAGGCTTTCTAAGTTGTGTACTCTCGTCCTCATCTTTATCAACATCTTCTACAATAACTTTTTGTTTTTTTGAAAAGGTAGGGGTTACGTCTTCTTCAGTTGTGACATTCAAATCAAAGAGGCAATCTTTGATGATCTTACTAGAGGTTTCCTCTATCGGCGTGTCCTCAGCCTCTCTCTTAATCTCAGGAGAATTGACAGATTTAGCTGGTGCCTCTTTTGTGGTCACATCAGAGGAAAAGTCATAGTTGAGGATGATTAGGGAAAATTTTAGAAATTCTGGCAAAGTGACTGGGACAACTCTAGTCATTGTAGTGAGGGAAGATTTTTGCTATGTCTTGATATATGCATAGAACAAGTTCTATGCAAGGTCAAGAATTTGCACTATGGCTGTAATTTTCCCCAATGTGCTTGTGACAACATCAATTTTATCCTTAATCTCCATAACTTTTAGCCATACTTCATTATTCTAAGGGGTTTCCTCGACATCAGACTCCACCTTGGATTTCCCTTTCTCTTGTCTCGTTGTACGCCCAACTTGAGTGTAGGAACCTCAGTGGTTCTCACCATTCTCTCAATGGAGACCTCATTAAATAGCCCTTTGTTAGCTGCCATCTCTTTATTTTTCAAGGGCTTAGTCCCCTTTAGACTGCATAACTTCATGATCAATGATGGAAACACCAAAATCCCCTTCTTTCTCTCGGCACAGTCAGTTATCTCCTCTTGGATAATCTCACCCATGTCTATCTTCCTTCCATTGAGAATCGAATGTATCAAACACATCCAATCTAAGGAAACCATGGTGCTATGAGTTGATGGCAACAACCTAGAATTGACAAATTAAAACCAAATCTTCGTAGGTAAGGTTAAAAATTTCCTATACATAGTAAAATTTCCCACATTGGTCCTGACCAGTATGTATCTTCTACACATAAATCTTAACCAATAGATATAATTTCGCATCATCAACCTCTTGAACAAATAGAGAGTGTTCATCTATGTTCATATACATCTTTAACATCTTATTAATTGTGGCTGCACTCTAGGGTATAGAACACTCCCTCACAATTACTAATTTCAGTGATCGCTCATAAAGGTTAGTGTAGAATTCCCTTATTAGAGTAGCACTGAAATTGCCTGGGTGAGTGCAGAAATTACTCTATTTGTGAAGCTTGATAGTTTAATGAATCAACTTCCCAGGCTTCCTTTCCTAAGATAGCACAATCCCTTGTTCCATAAGTATATTATAACCCCTATGACCCAGCCTAGGCGCTAGGCCGAACCGAGTGAGCCATATTAGGTTTACCGTAGCAAACCTGAATCAAATATCTCAAATTAGGTCCATTTTTTCTTTTTATCTTATCTAGATGCATTATTAGAATATGAGGTGTTCATACCAGCAGCGGTTAAAATCTCATCTGAATCGGACATTGAATTAGTGATAAATTGCTCAAATATGCAATTTATGGACCAAATTACAAATCTAAAAAAATACAGGGACTAACTTTGATTTAAGGTTAGCAATCCTTGTTTAGTCATGTTTTAAACTAGCATGTCAACTTTTAGCTTAAACGGATCATTCGAACATATTTAAGTAGCGCATAAACAAATAAGGATTAAAATGGAAGAATCTAAACATCAGCAGCCAAGTAACTGAAATAACAGCCTTCGATATCAGTAAACAGGATTCTGTAACGATACGGCCATGGGGCGTACCGATATGGATAGGGGTGTATTGATACCCAATATTCTTTCTACAAGGGCATACTGTAACGCCCTGGTTTTGGGTCTAGATGTTTTGGGTTCGTTTTGAGGGTCGGGTAGACTGGTATTAGAGATCCGAGTCAGTTTTGGGATTAAATCGGATTAAATATTTTTGAAGGTGATAAAAATATAGAAAAAATGTTCTAAATCATTATTTAATATATTAATGATTGTGGTGAAATCAATTTTGTAAAATGAGTTTTGGAAATCAGACATTTTGGACTAGTGACCAAAATGTAAACTTTAAAAACTGTTTTTAGTGACTGTTTTGTAAAAGGGTCAAAACTTTGAATATTTAAGGATCTATTTGCCCAAAGTCTAATATCAGACTTTATCCCTTAATTGGCTACTTTTAAAGTGGTTTTGGAAAATATAAATAGGTTGGAGAGAATTAATTTGATAATTAATTCTTTAAACAAAAATCATGTAACTTTCTTTCAATGTCTTTTCTCTCAAAATCTCTACAGCTAAACACCATTCTCTTCTTCTAAATCTTAAGGTAAAATCATGTTTTCTTTAATCCTTTGATTTCAAATGATTTCTTGTTGATTGTTTATCAAAACCTTATTGTTTTAATTTTGTTTTCTCATGTAAAATCATCCAATTAAAGGAGAAAGCATCCATTAGAGGTAATGTTTGTCCTTCTCCTCCGATGAAAGGTTTTTTACTGAAATTCCCAAGTTATTGATCCTTTACAATTGTTTTCTAATGTGTTTTGATAGATTAATTATGGAAAATTGATTTAATTGTGATTTAATGGTGAAATTGATGGATTTTTGAACTGAATCTATTTTGATGGGTTATTGATCAGATTAGATCATGATTTTGATGCTTAATAATGTTAATAGCTTTGTTTTAACATTATAATCCTGAAACTAGTTGAATCTCTAATGTTTAAGATTGATAATTAAGGGTTTTTATGATGTTAATGGAGTTTAATCATTGCTGAAAGTAAAAGGATGTTGTAAAGGTGTTTTTGATGATAATTTATGATGTTTGATGTATCAAATCGTTGTATTGTCCCTGAGTTAAGATTGGAAGGTGTTTGAGGTTGATTTCGATAAGTTTCAGATGGTTTTTGAGTGGGAAACTTGTGAGTTGCGGGTAATTGCTTGTAGGCAATGGTTTGGATGCATAATGATGCATTTCCCTCTGGTTTTATGTGGTTAAAACAGGGGACGATCGAGACAAAGTTGCATAACATTGTACATTGCTTGCCAGGAGCTCGATTCGCGTTGGCAAGCAAGGCGAGGTGTATCGGTGAGTGGAAACTGGTTTTAAATGCTTTTAAAGGGTTCACAAATGATGTAGGGAGTTTAGGATAAGCTTGAAACACTTACCTAATCTCAGAAGTAAGTTTCCTACTTTTGCTCTTTAATATTGGATTGGATATGAGCATGGTTGATTACATGTTTTGGTTTAAGCATGGTTTGTTTTATTTACTGTAAAATCATGGTTTTGAATACATATGCAATGGTTTTAAATTATATGAAATGCTAGTGAGCATTGGTTTTCATTTCGGTCGAGAATATGGTATTGCTTCGGTAATGTGGCTTGCATATGTGATGACTTTGTATAACGCATTATAAAACAGTGAATAAATGGTTTTAGAAATGATATATAGGCTATGTGACAAGGTGTAAAACATTCAGATATAGTTGGCATGTCATAGGATGAAGTGCACTATAATATATACAAAATCGATCGTGGCCATGGGTCCTTGAGGTGTGGCGGTTTAACTAGACCACTTGGATTATTAGGACATCTCTTGGGGTATGCGGTTTAACTAGGCAACCCAAGATGATGGTGATCTTACGGTTTAACTAGGAAAGGTCAGTAAAGCTCGCGGTTTAACTAGGCATGATGGTGATCTTACGGTTTAACTAGGAAAGGTCAGTAAAGCTCGCGGTTTAACTAGGCGAGGTTGTCAAATCTTGCGGTTTAACTAGACAAAGTTTGGATATCATATGGTTTAACTAGGCATGGTATGAGAGATCCGTGTATTCGATATGTGAGGTTAACGGTTGGTTAACCAATGATTAGCGGTTGGCTAATCAAGGATGGTGGTTGACTATCCGGGGTCACTATAATTGCCAATTATGAAAGTTTATGTGTTGAACCTACTTTATAATGCTTTGGGATTTAAGCATGGTAATATGTATTAATGCTTTGGGATTTAAGCATGTGATTTGTAAATGATTTTGCATATGGTCGATAAGCATGTTTGGATTTGGAATCAATGAAAATGCTTTGGCCGTTAAGCATGTTTTGAAAACAAATGGTTTTGGTCTTATGAGCATCCTCACTAAGCATTTGTGATTACCCTCTCTTTTCTAAATGATGCAGAGCACTAGAGTTTGGGGAAGCATTGGCAAGGCAAAAATGCGATCCATGACCTATACTATCTTTGAGTGTGAGACTCAGTTTTACTTTCGGTTAATAAGACAATGTGTTCGCAATATTTTGGGGGCTTTGTAATGATGTATTACCATGGTTTTTGTTGTGGTTTGATGATTATTTGATGGATGAAAAGCGTGTTGGTTGAGCCATGCTAGTATATGATGTTTCTAGGAGATACCTTGGATTGCATCTAGCTTGTGTTGGTTTGTTACACTGCTTTTATGATGCTAGCATGTTTTGATCAATGCTAGGGAGGTATTGGTTTGTTGATCATGTGGTTAATTGCCTTGTGTTTGGATTTTGGTATGTGAGTTGCTTGATTTTAGGGAGCATGCCTCTAAACTTGAGATTCGAGTAGTTTGCCATGATCTGTTGATGAAACTATGATATTATGATTAGGATCGATCCTTGGTAATGTTGTATGAAAGTTAGATGCATGTTTAAGTCTTTTGGAATCCATAAATGTATGTTAAACCAACAAATTTGAACTTTACAGGCCAGGGCGTATTGATACACATGAGATCGTATAAATACAGGTCTGTGTTTTCGGGCATAGTGTATTGATACGCGCAAGACCGTATCGATACGGGTCATTCTTTTAGGAATAGCGTATCGATACGCGTGAGACCGTAGTGATATGGGTTGGTGTTTCCAAGCATAACGTATTGATACTCAAAGAAGTGTATCGATACGGGTTTGAACTATTGGAATCTGGAATTTTAGAATTACATAGGTGTATTGATACACTTGCTCGTGTATCGATACGGGTAGTTGTTAATTCAGTTAAAGTGTGTTTTAAAGGTTTTGTTTTCTTACGTTTTAGTCCCTGAATGTTGTACATGCAATTAAATGGGTTTGAATGGTCGGTTGGAGTTGAGAATTGGCAAGTAAGCATGTAATCTGACTAATTGAGGATTGGTAACCCAAGTTTCACTAAAGACCTTGTAATTTAATAGTTTTACGTTTTGGTTCCTAAAATGTATTGTATGCAATTGGTTGCTTTTCCGAGGTCCGTTTCCTTTGTAACTTCACCCGCTGCAAGCATGATAACTTAGGATTAATAATATGCATCTAGATAAGATAAAAGGAAAAAACAGAAGGTTTTTTGTAATCTTTCTTCAGTTTTCTTATGCAAACCTAATGTAGCTCGCTCGGTTCGGTCGGGCGTCTAGGCCGGGTCGATGGGTTACACATACCGATACAGATAGCGGTGTATTGATACCCCGGCTTGATTTAACATTTTTACAAATTCCAATTGCAAAAGACCATATCGATACACTTGCCCTTGCATCGGTACCCAGGACAAATTTTCTCTTCTCAGGCATGATTCAAGCCCCTGTATCGGTATGGATGAACACCGTATCGATGCGAGGTGACCTGTAATGCCAAAATTATCTGGTTTTACACACCAAAACCAACTCAAACTTGTCTCAAATATCCTAGCATGCTTACTATACACATTTGGCCTACTCGGCAATCATCCACAACAAACCCAACTATCAATTATGTGATCACAAACATAAAAGTATATTCTAAAGGCATGCTTCCTAAAACACATGATCTACCATACTCAAGAATCACACCAATGAACAAATAAGTCCAACATATCATCCATCAATTTAATAGGCAATTCAAAACTCATTTGTGCATCCAATATAGCATACGTAAAACCACATATTATGCTTCTCATGGCATAGCGAAGGATGAAAGCATAACAATCAATGATGTAAATCCATCAACTAGCTTTCAAAAATCCAAACAACAATCCAATAACCATCATGATTTAATCCTTAAAAGTCCATAGCAATCAAATCAAAAAAGCCTCCAAACTTGGACAACACATTGCCTCATTACCAAAAGTTTAAAGCTAAAACCATACTCGGTATCGAATGATGTCTATGGATCCCCTCGCTCTAATACTTCCACGATCCTCAATTTGTTGCAAATGAGAATGAGAGCGTAGGCAAACATATGCTTAGTGGTGTCGTTCGTCCATACTCAACAATACATTAAAACAGTTAATCAAAACCATGACTTAATAGCAACAAGATATGGGTGTAAAAGCCAATACACTTTACATCTTTCTTTTCAAAACATGACATGCATAACAACCTTATGCAAAATATAGTTTTCCCAATTGTTTCTCATATATTTGCAAATATACCGACCTTTATAAAACCACATCAGATACATAGATTTCCCAGTAGAAAACTTCTACCAAACCATACCTTGACCCAAATAGACTCACCTCAATCCTACACAAGGTACAACATCAGCTTGTGATAGCCTATTGCATAACGTAAGTGACAATCCACTAGCCTAAGTAGCCAACCGATTCCTCAAGGGCCATGGTGCGATCGACTTAATATATTATAGTGTACTTTAAACCCTAAAGCATACCAAATATATTCGATACTTTTCTTTGCTCATCACACATAGCCAATATACACTTTTAAACCCATTTACTTACTAGTTTGCCATATGCATTTAAGAAACATTTCCATATTGAAAACCATATTGCCAAAGGCAACATCCACATTCCATTTAGGAACCATTTCTCAATGCTCTTAGGCATCCATGTACTTGATAAACCATTACATACCATTTAAACGATGTATAAAATAGCAAGTAAACCAATCATTGCTTTTAAACCAAAACATGTAAATCAATTCTCATATCAAACCGATAATCAAAGGCGAAATCAGGGAAAACTTACTTCCAAGCTTAGTTAAGCTTGCTAGGCTTAAACTAAAATCACAACTCCTATTCAAACCTTTAAGAGTGTCCGAAACACATATACACTCACCGATACACAAAGCCTTGCTTGTTGCTGCATTCCAAGCCTCTGAAACGAATCAATTTCCACGAAATGAATAGGCTTGATCCTCCCCTATTTTGGCAACACAAAACCAGAGGTGAAATGCATCAAAAATGCATTCTAACAACAGCATATAATCATCCCCTACAATCTCCACGAAATTGAATCCAAAAACCTTCTAAAACACCGAAAATTACTCCAACCAACAACCAAATGATCTTCAGCAAAAACCCAATGATTTTAGCATCCTAACAACATCACAGGACACTCAAAAACATTATCCAAACATCCTTATACCTCCAGCAATAAAGAATCTACCATAACAGCCCGAAAACCATTCTTAAACTACCTTAGAAATTAACCAATTAAATAGTTTCAGGATTGATTATGAAAATCTCACTTCACATTATATTTATACAATCAAAATGTGAATTACCCCTATAAAAATCTCCAGCAATCATCTTGTAAAACAAGAATTTAGGCAAACCATCAAAATCATCAATTAATCTTACTTTCTTGAATTAAATTGCAAAACCATGTTATAATCCACAAAACACAAGCCAATTACTAGGAAATATCAATAAAGAACCTTAGTTTTAAGAGAGAAGAAGAAATTTATCTTTGAAGTACCATCCACCAAAATTAACATAAGTTTTCTCTTGAAAACAACTTGGAAAATAGATGAGATCTTGATGAAATCTCAATAAGGTTTTTGATGCTTGTCGAATAGTGATGCACTTTAGAGCAAGCATACTCATCGTATCAAGTAATAAAGTGAGAGTAGAGTGTCGAACCCATGAGGATTGGATTAATAACTATGACGTTATCAAACTTAGAAATGTGTATGCAAGTATGGTTGATTGTTGATTTAATTAAAACTAATGTAACTAATCTAAAGTTAGCTACGATAAAGACAAATAGCTTCAAAGACTTAACAATTAATTATGGAGGTTGGGACTATTGCTAAGGATTTATGCTTGATTACCTAGATCAATGCTATAGTGTCGGGCGATAGATGTCTGCGTAAACCCTAAAGTTCTTCATCTACTCGATAGGAATTTCTAATGAACTTCTAACTCTCTCGATGCCTAGAAGTTAATACCATTGAAGTTAAGGTGATACATGTCTATGTTAACCCTAACAACTCTATTATTTGTTTAAGAACTCCCTTTTAGTCATTGAAACCCTAAACTTATGTCTAAGCCGAATTAAGACTAAGTTGACAGCTTAGTCCCAGTGCTCACATTTGTCTAACTTAACTCTCTCGAATATTAAGACACAGATCGATAGTTAACAGACCTCTCTCAAATAGCTCTTAAAATTAACTACGCATTAAGAACATGAACAGAATAGATGAAGATAAAAGCAACTAAAGCATTGAAATAGAATAATCAAAACATAAAATCCTGGGATGCAATAATCCCAATTAAGAAGTTTAGCTCATGCCTAAGCTTAAAACAACCATAATTAAAAGTATAAAGTACGACATTTTATCAAGCAAAAAAAGAAAGAAGCTAAGCGTCCTTAACAAAACTCCCCTTGTGTCGTCCAACTGTGTTGCGGGCTTCCTCTCTGTCAGCCTCTCTCGATAGCGTTGTCCGATGAGGAGAATCATCTAGCTTCACCTCGGTGGTTCTCTGCAAGCTCGGACTAGGACTGTCATCTAAATCGTGCTCCCTTTGAAGTGGCATCAAAGTCTTCCTTATATAGGCGGTGAAAGTAGGGTTTTAGTATCCTAAAGTTCGCACGACTTTATTAAAGAAATCCACTTGTCTCTCGCTTCATTGAATGTTGCGTATCTGGGAGAAAGTCCGCGTGGGCAAAGACAGATCCATCTCGAACTTTTTATGCCTTGTCAGCTCTAACCATACGATCTGCTCCTCATCTGCTCCAACAATCCTCCAGCATCCTGACATGTACCACAAAATACAACCTTTCTCATGAAAAGCACGAATATATATGACAGTTAAAGCACAAGTGGTGTAACTCCATGTCTACATGCAAATATGTGCAATCTAACCTAAATGCAAAGTAAATGAGCTTTAAAACATGCAAAAGAAAAGGATTAATGGCATATAAAATAGGTTAATTAAGCACTCATCAAATACCCCCAAACTTGAACTGTTGCTTGCATCAAGCGATGCAAAGTGGAAGCAAGAAAAATAAAAATAGAAAATAAGAATAGTAAATGGCCATAAGTCATATGGTTTCACTAAGCTATGATTACAGTGATTCCATGTTATGCTATAGTAGTAATTCATTCTTCAACTATGTTGATGATAAGCAAATGTATTATAGCTTATAGTTTTGCACAAAAGGTTAAATCTACTATAAGTGAAGTGTGTGCTCAATTACATGCATTCATCACTTAATAGTTGTAGTGAAGCTTAAGGGTTGCTTTCTTTTTCTGTTTTGGCATATTTTTTCCTTTTTAGCATATTTTTACTCCCTATTCTTATTACATTTGAAATTTGTATCATTGGGGCTTCAGCTCATCATACTAGCTCTTCAGTACCTAATGATAAAGTGGAGCAAACAACCCATCCCTGAGCCCTACGAGCAGTGTCATCCTATGAAGACTTTAATTAACTCTTTGCCAATACTATCATTCCTACCAGGGAAAGTTAAATGGAGCAAACACAGCTCACCTAGTGTACTAAGATAGCAAGATGCATAGAAGAATGTCCCTCAACAGTTTTGTTTAAATTATCAAGTCTTAATTTATTTTCTTGATTTTTCAAGGAGTTTTTAAGCCCTTGTTTTGCTACATTGAGCATTTAAGTTCATTCTCTTTGATTCATGCTTAAGCACCAGAAAGTCAACCTAGAGCATCCCTAAGGTTTCTTAAGTGTTAGATTGCATGGAACTTGTGGTTTTTAAGGGCTACATCAGATTTATCATAAAGGTTTAAAAACTTGAATGCTCTCAACACCTTGCAAAGCATCAATATATATTCATCATAGGAAGTCATAATCAACGTAACAACAGTTTTAGAATCAAAGGAATCATAGCAAATGGAACCTAGGGACATATTAGGCTATTCACAGTTCAATTTTTTAAATTTTTTAATTTTTTCCTAAATTTAACCTAATATATGGTTATGTACTCCCCCAAACTTGAGAAGAGCATTTCCCCAATGCAAAAAGAAAATGAAAACAAAAAGCAAAACAAATCAAGGAAAAGCAAAATAGTTGAAAATATGCAAATGAAAAATATAAAACTAAACTAAAAATATAAAAGAAAGTAAAAGAAAATCTAATCTGGGGAGTTACTGGGGTGGTGTTTCTCGGATGACAATGCCATTGCCATTGTTTCTTGGCGCGGCAGGAGGAGGCGCCAGTATCAGTATTTGGCTGCTATCTCTGGCGGTTTGTGGTGTGGGAGGGAGCAGGTTGCAATAACTGCTTAGGAAACGTTGGGAATTCAATGGGCTTATTGCGCAGAAGCCTCTAGAATAGCTTTTGGAGTTTTTCTTCTCTTCGCTTAGTAGTTAAAAATTACAGTCAGAGGGATGTACCGACTGTTTCTACTACAATGTCCTTAATGGGCAGAGAGGCAGACAAAGGAATAGCAGAAGGTGCAATATGAGCATAGCCTTTTTAATTCATCCACTTGGAATGGTAGCAACCCTTGATAGGCGTCTACAATTATGTCTCATTCCCGAGTTGAGACTCTTGTCTAGGCACAGAGGGCCGTGATTAAGTTGGGAAATGGTAGCCCATGAAGTTTGCTTATTATGGCTACTCCCTCTCTGATAGTAGCTCGAATCAACTATGCAGGGAAAGATTACGCCATTGGATAAGAGAATCCAACAGTCTCATCTGACAGAGGGAAAAAGTTTCTCGGTTGAGAGTAGGCAAGAGATGATTGTTAATTATGTGGGCCCAAAATCTTAAACCGGGCTTCAGTTGCCTCAATTGTACCCTTCTATCATGGCCCTCGCTAGTCCATTTTGTTCCAGGGACACAGAGTTCCTATAGGATCGTAGTGAAGTAATCAGCAGCCTGGTTCGTCGTGTGGGTTCTTTCATGGTGGTCGAAGAATTGATAGTGTTGCTCTATTGGATCATTAGAGAGATCCACATGTCTTCCTCGAACCAAAAATTATTTCTCTCTTTCTTGCCCCATATAGGTGTAAAATTCTTGAACCCAAAAGACGTTGTCGTAGCATGGTTTCTGAATGAATGTGTTCCACTTCTGCTTCTGAAGAACATAAAATACATGAGGATCAAATCGTTACTTGTATGTGGTGGTGAATTCCAACCCTTCCTCCTCAAGGATCCCCTATTGGCTGATAAATTCATATCGTTGTTGTAGGGATCTTGATAAAAAAAGCAGGGCATCATCAGATGGAACAGGTGAGAGATTTTGGGGGGTGGTTGTTTTTTTAGGAAGCTTCATTAGAGATAAAGTTGGAGGGTGCAGAACTGGTTGCCATAGGGCATAGTTGTTCGTGAAGATCTTAAATGTGGAAAAAGTAGGGAGACACTACTTTTTCTTTCTTCGTGGTTGAGAATTGAAATTGTGGGAAGTCAAAAGCTTGGCAGCGAGAGGATCATGGATACGGTGGATAAAGCCATGTTTGAAATCTCTTGTGAGGAACACGTCAAAGGTATTCTTGGTAATTGTCAGATGAAGAGAAAGTCGGGGCCTATATCTTCTTGTATCTCTACACTAATTGTTGACATGTTTTTATACTAATTGGCTTTTATTGTTGGCCATTGTTTATCCAAGACTCAGATAGGCTCTTCCTTTTAACCTTGCTTTCTTGATGACTACCAAAATAAAACAGTAAACTCATAAATAACACTAAATGCTGAAAATAAAGGTGCATAAAATTAAAAATGTGTAAAGAATGAATATATTAATTTTCTCATGCCAATTTAGCATGCTTATCACGAAGGACTGGTGCTCTATTGTGCATCTGCAACCATTGAAGTGCCATTCTAGTGTGGTTGAGTTGTCGATTCAAAATCGAAGCCATGCTCATCGGATGAAGTGAGAAATGCTTGTCAGCATTATTCAGCAAGCTAATGGACTATTGTCTTGGCGGATTGCTTAGGTTAGGATTTGCAACAGACCATTCTGTGATATGAGGAACGATCCCAACTTCGCTCCATTTGATGACTTCTTTCATGAGAATGGTTTCCATGGCTGGTGTAAGGCTTGTTGTGGTTGAGTTGCTAAAATCATTAGCAATTAGCACCTTGTATTGACACAATTGCATATTTTTACTCTTGGAGTTGACTAGAGGCCAATTTATTGAGTGTTCTTCTTTATCATCGGCTGCATGCTTGTTCCCATCAAGCTCATCTTGTTTTTTTTACTTTTTACTGGAGGTATGTTGCTGCAACATATCTTATGCAAATTCTCATAAATTAAGGCTTCCTCACTTTCCACGAGCTGGCATTCCTCATATTCATCCATGTACTTGGGTGTGCTGATGATGTTAAATGTGATCTTCTTGTCGTTCATCTTCATGGTGAAATTGCCACTCTCAGAATCAATTACGATCCGTCCAGTGGCTAGGAATTGTCTTCCTAGAATGATGGGAGCATTCTCTTGAGCTTCATAGTCAAGGATAATAAAATCTACCAGAAAGACAAACTTATCTACCCTAACTAGCACATCTTTAATTCTACCCTCGGGTTAAATTTGAGATCGATCAGCCAACTGAAGGATCACTGATGTAGGTCTTGCTTTTCCCATCCCTAATCTTTTGAACACAGATTTTAGCATCAAGTTCACAATTGCACCAAGATCACATAAACCTTGGCCATAGTAATTATGTCCTATCGAGCATGGAATGGTGAAACTGTTAGGGTCTTTCATCTTAGGTTTCAAATCACTTAGCACAACCACAAACTCGGCCGTAGTGGTTACACTTTCAACCTCACTACCTTCCTCTTCTTTGTCACGATCTCTTTTAAAAACTTTTCATAGATAGTCATCTGATCAATGGCCTCCAAAAGTGGGACATTGATGTGCAACTATTTAAGCATCTCCAAAAATTTCTGGTACTGGATATCTTGTTTCTGAGCTTTCAATCTCTGTGGGAATGGAGGTGGTGGTCTAGGCTCGTCTTGTGGCTTACTGGATGCATGTGCATATTTAGTTTTATCTTTCTTACCTTTAGTAGCAAGGTCTCTCACTGTATCAGACACAGAAGTTGGTTCCTTTTGTGCAGGAGTATCAGCGGTTGGCTTGTTTGGAGTTGGATCTACTGGAGAACTTCCCCCAAACATGGCTTTTGTCCTCAGTTGTGTGCTACTACGTAGAGTGATGGCATTGCATTACGCTGCATTAAAGGCCTTAGTGACTTCAGTATCACTAGGTAATCTGCCATGTGGTCTTAATTTCAACATTTGAGTGATCTGCCCTACTTGAGTTTCTAGCGACCTAATCAAGGCAGTGTTTTTTGCGTGATTGATTGTTGGTTTTGCAACATGGCAGCCTATGTTGTGAGTATCTCACTATAATTCTTCAGATGGGTTGCTTGATCTGCATAATGACATGAGCAGTTTCTATAAATGGTTGATAAAAATTATCAAAGAATTAGAATTAGAGTTAAAAGCTCCCTGGTTCTGCCTTTGAGTCTTTTGGAATCTAGAAGGGTCAGTTGATATAGCTGGTTGTGCTCATGAATTTCCTTTGTTACCTCCCCAACCAAAATTTGGATATTGCCTCCACCCTGGGTTGTAGGTGTTGGAGTAGGGACTGGTGTTGCAGTTGGTGTTTCCTATGTAGCATCCAAATTCTTGTTGTTGAGAACATGCACTTGACTGATGTTCCCCATCACAATGCTCACAAGTGTATTGCACCACTTTAGCCTCTCGGACATTAGATGACCTTCGCATGTTCTTGAGCAAGTTGGTGATGGTAGAGAGTTTAACTGATACAGTTTGAGAGTCATCCAATTGGAATGCTCCAGTGGCTTTGGGTCTAGGCTTCAATCTCCCTCTTGGAAACTTATAGTCAGTGTTGGCTATCAGATCAAGTATCCGGAAAGCCTCAAGTCAGGTTCTCTGTCGAGCAAAGTACCATTGGCTGACGAGTCGATCATCATCCTTGTTGGTGCATTGATGCCATTATAGAACGTCATAACCTGTAGCCAGTATGTTAATCAAAGGATCGAGCACTTCTGAAGCAAGTCTTTGTACCTATCTCATGCTTCATACATGGATTCATCATCGTATTGTTAGAACGATATAATATTGCTTTTCTTTTGGTTGTGCATGTTTGGTGCATCATATCTATGCAGAAACTTGTTGCACAAGTCATCACAGGATGTGATAGATCTTGTGGAACACGTCCTCAACCATGCTCTGGCTCAATCTCGTAAAGAGAAGGGGACTAGCTTGAGTCGCAAGGCACCAGTAGGAATGTCTGGTTGTCTGAAATAATCACAAACTTTCAAGAAGGCTTGAATGTGCTCATGAGCACCTTCTCTTACAGATCCTCCAAATTTTTCCAATGTTGTTGAGCATGTTTAACATAACAGGATTTAGCTAAAAGTGGTTGTCCCTAGGTCATGTACCACAATCAGTGGATTAAGTTTGTTATCCAACGGGCTTAATGATCTCTCTAATGAGCCTTCTAGGCCTGGCAAGTGGTGGATCATGCTGGACATTATTACCCGCCCTAACTCCCTGTCCATTGACTGGAGGTACTTCTTTTGGATTACGCACATTGTCAGGGAGGTTCTCATTTTTATTCACCATATTCTTTTTCTGTCGTATGTCTCCAAAAAGTTTTTTCGATCTTTAGATTATATGGAAGAATAAACTTTGTGGTTGACCTTCTGGTTATGCACTGAAACACACCTGAGAAAGAAAAGAAAAACAAAAAAAACAAATTTTAAATGCAATAAAAATAAAAGTCCTAAGCGTAATTACAACGTAATTATCAATTGCTAATTCCCGGTAACGACACCAAAAGCTTGATGTCTGTCGAATAGTGATTCACTTTAGAGAAAGTATACTCGTTGTATCAAGTAATAAAGTTAGAGTAGAGTGTCAACTCACGAGGATTGGATTAATAACTACGTCGTTATCAAACTTATGAATGTTTTTGCAAGTATGGTTGATTGTTGATTTAATTAAAACTAATTTAAGTAATCTACAGATAGCTACGATAATGACAAACAACTACAACGACTTAACAATTAATTATAGAGGTTGGTACTATTGCTAAGGATGTATGCTTGATTATCTAGATCAATGCTATAGCAACGGGCATTACATGTCTGCGTAATCTCTAAAGTTCTTCATCTACTCGACAGGATTTTCTAATGAACTTTTGACTCTCTCGATGCCTAGAAGATAATAACATTGAAGTTAAGGTGATACATGTTTGTGTTAACCCTAACAACTCTATTATTTGTTTAAGAACTCCCTTTTAGTCATTGAAACCCTAAACTTATGTCAAAGCAGGATTAAGACTAAGTTGATAGCTTAGCACACTGTTCATATTTGTGTAACTTAACTCTCTCGAATATTAAGCCATATATCGATAGTTAACAGACCTCTCTCGAGTAGTTGTTACGATTAACTCCGTATTAAGAACATGAACAGAATAGATGAAGATAAAACCAACTAAAGAATTGAAATAGAATAATCAAAACACAAAATTCTGGGATGCAGTAATCCCAACCAAGAAATTTAGCTGATGTTTGAGCCTAAAACAACCATAATTAAAAGTATAAAGTACAACAGTTTATCAGGTAAGAAAAAAAGAAGCCAAGAGTCTTCGACAAAACTCCCTCTATGTCGTTCAATTATGATGCATGCCTCCTCTAAGTTAGCCCCTCTTGATGGCGTCGTTTGATAAGGAGAATCGTTTAGCTTCGCCCTGGTGGTTCTTCATAACCTCAGACTAGGATTGTCGTCCAAATTGTGCTCCCTTTGAAGTGTCATCCAAGTCTTCCTTATATAGGCAGTAAACTAGGGTTTCAGTACCCTAAAATGCACGGGGTTGTATTAAAGAAAACAGCTTGTCTCCCGCTTCATTGAATGTTGTATATCTCGAAGAAAGTTCACGTGGGCAAAGATAGATTCATGTCAAACTCTTCAAACCTTTTCCAGCTCTAGCCATACGATCTGTTGCTCTTCTGCTCCAGCAATCCTCCAACATCCACCAGCATCCTGCACATGCACCACAAAATACTACCTTTCTCGTGAAAAGCACCAATATATATATATATGATAATTAAACTAAATGTGGTGTAACTCCTTATCTACATGCAAATATGTACAATCTAACCTAAATGAGCTTGAAATCATGTAAAAGACAAAGATTAAGGGCCTATAAAATAGGTTAATTAAGCACTCATCAGTTTTGCTAAGAATTGAATGAGGAAACAAAGGATGAAATCTCCATTGAAAATTAGTAGAAAAATCTGGAAATCTTGTTTGGAAAATGAGATGGAAAAAGAGAGAAAATCCAAGAAAATTTGAGAGCATAGCAAAATGATTTGGAAAACCAATGAACCGTCAAAACCTTAATCAATTAAGGTGGAAAACCTTTAATTAAAACATTTGGAAAATAGCTCTCTAAGGATTCTTAGTATTGGCCCAATTACACTTTAGTCATTAAAAATAGTTTTGCAATCTTTACAATTTAGTCACTAAAATCAAAATGTTACCTTAAATAATTTAATTAACCTCCAATTTAATTACCAAAGTACTTGATAATATAATTAAACATTTTGAGTATGCCAAACAAATTTTTATCCCAACAACTTTTATTTTTAAAATATTAATTTCCCCAAAACTCATTTTACTGGTTAATCAAGTTCGACCGAGTTAAACCTAACCCGGACAAACCCTTAAACTTCCAACCCTATTTTGGAGCATTATAACTCCCCCCCTCTTAAGAAATTTCATCCCCAAAATTTACCTAGAGGGAAAAGATAAGGGAATTCCTTCTTCATGTCCTCCTTTGTATCTCATGTGGCTTCCTCGACTCCTTGATGTCTCCACAACACCTTGGCCATTTCAATGGTCTTACCATAGAGAACTTTCGTACTAGAGTCCAAATCCTTTATAGGATTTTCATCATAAGACAAATCCCGACATAACTCGATTTCCTCAACGGCCACAACATGCGACGGATCCGACCTATACCTCCGAAGCGTCGACACATGGAAAATATCACGTATCATTTCCAACTCGGCCAGTAAATTCAATCTATAAGCATCAGGACCAACCCGCCCAAGCACCTCATATGGTCCAATGAACCTCGGGCTTAACTTACCCCTATGTCCAAATCTTATAACCTTTTTCCCATGGAGAAATTTCTAGGAACACTTTATCTCCAACAGCGAACTCAATCTCCCATCGCTTCAAATCTGCATAAGATCTCTATTGATCCGAGGGTGCCTTTGAACGATCACTAATAAACTTTACCTTAGCATTCATACCCCTAAGCAAATCAGACATTGTGACATGCTTTTCACCTATCTTCGCCCAACAAAGTGGCGTCCAACATCTATGCCCATAAAGAGCCTTATAGGGAGCAATTTGTATACTCGACTGATAACTATTATTTAAGCGAACTCCACCAATGGAAGTTGTTTTTCCATGTTCCTTGAAACTCAATTATACAACAATGCAACATGTCCTCTAAAAACTAAATAACACACTCAGACTGTCCATCCGTCTGAGGGTGATATGAGATACTGAAATTAAGCATGGTTCCCAAAGCCGTCTATAGGTTCTCCCTAAACCTTAATGTAA
The DNA here is from genome assembly GCA_019671005.1 of Hibiscus mutabilis. Lineage (NCBI taxonomy): Eukaryota > Viridiplantae > Streptophyta > Magnoliopsida > Malvales > Malvaceae > Hibiscus > Hibiscus mutabilis. The sequence goes on from CM033729.1 coordinate 23,271,818, forward strand.
AGCGAGAGTCTCTATCTGACATAATAGACTTTAGAACCCAATGCAACCTCACGATCTCAGCAATATACAACTCTGCCAGTTTATGTATACGTCATATGCACAACAAGAAAATGTACACACTTCGTAAATCAATCAGCAATCACCCATACAGAATTCCTTTTGGACAGCATCAAAGGCAACCCTATCACAAAATCCATAGTGATCCATTCCCACTTTTATTCTGAAATTTGCACAAGTTGCAATAACTCAGCATGAAACTGATGTTCAACCTTAACTCACTGACACACCAAACAACGAGCAACAAACTTTGCTACATCCTTCTTTAAACAACCCAATACTACTCTTCCTTCACACCATGGTATATCTTGGTACCACTAGGGTGCATAGCAAAAAGACTAGAATAAGCTTTGGTCAAGGATAGTGTGCCTCAACTCTGAATCCCCTGGCACCACCATTCGTCCCTTAAAGCATAAAACACTATCATCATTAAAATGAAAATTTGTTGCATTACCATCCAAAATGTCCTTAACATGAGAAACCAACCCATCATCATACAGTTGCCCCGTTTTAATCGTTTGAGACAACGTAGGCTTAACTTGCAACTCTACCAGCAAACCACCATCTCGTCTCACACTTAACCTAGAAAACATCACCTTAAGATCGATGGATGCCTTATGGTTCAACACATCCGCTAAAATATTATCCTTTTTGGGATGATGCTCAATCGCCAAATCATAATCTTTAAGCAGCTCAACCCTTCTCTGTTGCCTAAGATTTAACTCTTTTTGAGACATCAAGTACTTCAAACTCTTATGATCAGTGTAAATGGTACACTTCTCACCCTAGAGATAGTGTCTCCAAATCTTTAGAGTGAATACCACCGCAGCAAGCTCTAAACCATGCATAAGGTAATTATGCTCTTGTACCTTTAACTGCCTTAATGCTTAAACCACAACCCAAGCCAACATACAATGCATCAGTAAACACCACAAACTCCTTACCCACCTCCGGGTGAATCAATACAGGAGCATGCAACAAAACTTCCTTTAATTTCTCAAACTACGCTAAAAATCCTCTATCCAAACAAACATAACATTCTTGTACAAAAGTCTAGTCAATGGAGCGGAAATGCTAATAAAACCATCCACAAAGCAACAATAATACCCATCTATACCAAGGACACTGCGAACTTCTAACATCGCCTTATGTTGCTTCCAATTAAGGGTAGCCTCAATCTTATGCGAATCAACACGTATATCCTCCACCAACACAACATAACGAAGAAACATCACTTCCTTATACCAAAATTCGCATTTACTCAACTTAGCAAACAACTGATTCTCTTTCAAAGCTTGCAACACAATCTGAATATGTTGATCATGCTCTTCTCCGATACAGGAGTACACAAGGATATCATCAATAAACACAACTACGATCCGATCCAAATACTCATGAAACACCATAATCATTACATCTATGAAAGCAGCTAGGGTATTAGTTAAACCAAATAGTATCACCAGGGAATCATAATGCCAATACCTTGTGTGAAATGTAGCTTTTAACACATCTGCTTCTTTAAACTTCAACTAATAGTATCTGAATCTCAAATCAATCGTGGAAAGCACAAGTACCTCGAAATTGATCGAACAAAGCATCAATCTGCGATAATGGATACTTGTTTCCCATTGTCAACTTATTCAACTGTCGATAATCAATACACATCTGTATAGTTCCATCTTTCTCCTTTACAAACAATATTGGCACACCCCGAGGCAAAACACTTAGATAGATGAAACCATGACCCAACAACTCCTGAAGTTACGTTTTCAACTTCTTTAACTCCTTTGGTGCCATGCGATAGGGAGCGATAGACACCATAGTCATTCCGAAGTACGTCACAACACAAAACTCAACCTCTATATCTTGTGGCAACCGAGACAATTCTTCTGGAAAAACTTCCAGAAAATCATATACCGTTTGAACATCTTGTACTCAAACCCCTTTAGTACTTGGTTTCATTACAAAATCCAAGTAGGCTTGACATCCCACTTTCATGAACCTTTTAGCTTGCAACGTCGAGATGACATTCGACAAAAATTTAACATTCTCGCCTACTACAACAACCACACAGTCATTGACAAGCCTTAGAGAAATCCTCTTGGTTCCAAAATCAACAACAGCTCTATGCTCACCTAACCAATCTATACCCATGATGACATCAAAACCATGAAATGGCAACTCTATTAAATCAATCGCAAATATATAGCCTTGTACAACCAACAGAAATCTCTTATACATCCTCCTAATAGTAACATTCTCCCCTAGAGAACTAGTTACTATGACACCCACATTTAAAATTTCAACAGGGATATCCAACAATTGTGCATGCTCACTCATAATGTATGAATGCATGGAACCCGAATCAACCAAAGAAAATAACGACAAAGATTGCAAGATAAAAGTACCTGTGATTACATCAATGTCATTACAGCCCTCGCAATGTTAATAACACCCTTGCTTGCCTTTTGTTCTCTGGCTGAATATCCATGGTATGAGCAATCATCTTCTGACCCGCATCACGCCTATAGAAATTACCCCTGCCACGACCTCAGCCTCTAGCAGGTACAACCAAAACAATTGTCTGAACCGATGTATTCTTAACCACTTATGGGTAATCGCTCTTTTGATTCTCCTTTGAACCACATACCCAGCAAGTTCTTGAAATTCCCCAACATCTCCTAGGGTCGCATTCTTGCAATGCTCACAGTCAACTGCAATGGCAACAACAGCTTGGAAATTCTGACCATGTCCACCACTACTATCACCCTTCCTGCGGTCCGACTAGAAATGTCTATCACAAGACTTCTTGCTCTAGTTCCCAGAGTAATTAGACTCCGCAGCTCTCATCACCAAGAACTGTTTAATATCCTTAGCCCAACTCACCAACACATCAAAATTAGTGTAGTCAGCCGCCAACAGATATGTCTTGATGTCCTTCATGAGACCATAATGCAACTTGTCGCATCGCCGGCATTCATCCTGAACCAGTTCGGGACATACTGACTCAAACAAAAAAATCACCTTATACCTAGCTAAAGGTCACTCAAAAACCCTCTACGAACCTTGATAACAATTGAAAATACAAAATAGTGGACCAACACCACCTTAAAATCATGAACGAGGACAATGTCACTCAAGTTCGGAGACCACCAATACAATTTTAGATCGAAGACTAAGTCAACTCAAGATCGGAATTCTCTTAATTAATAACATCAACCGAATCTAATTCGAGTCTCATGCCTCAAAGGAACCTCACTAACATTTAAAACATGCAAAAACAATTTTTAGTTAGTCTTGCATTTGGCAAAGGATCCAAGACAACCTGCAAAAGTGTTTGAAAATAATGGTAATAGGCAATGTGACCCCATTTAACCCACACTATAGCAATACTATAACAAAATAACATCTCAACAGTCAAAAGCCATGCTTAAGAACAAATAAAATCATAGATATAATTCAAAACCATCCCGAACTTTCATAAGCTGGCTTTGATACCAACAAATGTAACCCCTTTGACTCGATCTAGGCACTAGGCTGAACCGAGTGAGCCACATTAGGTTTGTTGTAGCAAACCTGAATTGAACATCATGAATTAGGTCCATTTTATCTTTTTATATTGTCTAGATGCATTATTAGAACCTGAGGTGTTCATACCAGCAGCGATTAAAATCTCATCAGAATCGAACATAGAATTGGTGTCCAATTGCTCGAATATGTAATTTATGGACCAAATTGCAAATCTAGAACATAACAAGGACTTACTTCGATTTAAGGTTACCAATCTTTGTTTAGCCACGTTTCAAACTAGCATGTCAATTTTTAGCTTAAACAGATCATCCGAACATATTTAACTAGCGCGTAAAGAAACAATGACTAAAATGGAATAATCTAAACTTCAGCAGCCAAGTAACTGAAATAACAACCTTCGGTATTAGTACACGAGATTTTGTACCGATACGACCATGGGGAGTACCAATACGAATAGGTGTGTATCTATACCCAATATTCATTCCACAAGGGAATACCGATACAGATAGGGGCGTACCGATACCCTGACTTAATTTCATATTTTTACAAATTCCAGAAGCAAAAGGCCGTATCGATACACGTGTCCGTGTATTAGTACCAGACCAAATTTTCACTTCTCAAGCTTGATTCAAGCCTGCTTATTGATACAGATAGACATCATATCGATACGGGGTGACCTGTAATGCCCAAATTATCTGGTTTTACACCCTCAAAACAACTCAAACTTGTCCCAAATATCCTACATGTTTACTATACACATTTGGCCTACTCGTCAATTATCCACAATAAACTCAACTATCAATTATACGATCTCAAACATAAAAGTATATTCTAAAGGCATGCTCCCTAAAACACAGGATTCAACATACTCAAGGAGCATACCAATGAACAAATAAGTCCAACATACCATCCATCAATTTAATAGGCAATTCAAAACTCGTTTGTGCATCCAACATAGCATATGTAAAACCACATATCATGCTTCTCATGGCATAGCGAAGGATGAAAGCATAGCAACCAATGGTGTAAATCCATCAACAAGCTTTCAAAAATCCAAACAACAATCTAGTAACTATCATGATTTAATCCTCAAAAGTCCATAGCAATTAAATCATAAAAGTCCCCCAAACTTGGACAACACATTGCCTTACTACCAAAAGCTTAAAGCTAAAACCATACTCGGTATCAAATGATGTCTTTGTATCCCCTCACTCTAATGCTTCCATGATCCTCAATTTACTACTAAGAAGAATGAGAGCGTAAGCAAACATATGCTTAGTGGTGACACTCTTCCATACTCAACAATGCTTTAAAACAATAATCAAAATCATGACATAATAGCAACAAGATATAAGTGTAAAATCCAGTGCACTTTACATCTTTCTTTTCAAAGCATGACATGCATAACAACCTTATGCCAAATATAGTTTTCCCAATTGTTTCTCATATATTGGCAAGTATAATGACCTTTATAAAACCACATCAGATACACGAATTTCCTGGTAGACAACTTCTACCAAACCATACCTTGACCCATCGAGACTCGCCTCAATCTTACACAAGGTACAACATCAGCTTGGGTAGCCTACTGCATACCTCAAGTAACAGTCCACTAGCCCAAGCAGCCAACCATTTCCTCAAGGGTCGTGGTGCAATCAACTCAATATATTATAGTGCACTTTAAACCCTATGACATGCCAACTATATCCTATACTTTTCTTTTTTTTGTCACACATAGCTAATATAGACTTTTAAACCCATTTACTTACTGTTTTCCATATGAATTTAACAACATTTCTATAAGCAAAACCACATTGCCAAAGGCAACATCCATATTCCATTTAACAGCCAGTTTACAATACTCTTAGGCATCCATATACTTGATAAACCATTGCATATCATTTAAATGATGCATAAAATTGTAAGTAACCCAATCCATGCTTTAAACCAAAACATGTAAATCAAGTCTCATATCAAACCGATAATCAAAGGCGAAATTAGGGAAAACTTACTTTCGAGCTTAATTAAGCTTGTCAGGCTTAAAATAAACTCCCAACTCCTATTCAAACCTTTAAGAGTGTCTGAAACACATATACACTCACTGATACACAAAGCCTTGCTTTCCGTTGTGTTCCAAGCCTCTAAAATGAATTGATTTCCATGAAACGAGATAGGCTTGATCGTCCCCTATTTTGGCAACACAAAACCATAGGCAAAATGCATTCTAACCATAACCAATAATCATCCCCTACAATATCCACGAAATTGTATCCAAAAACCTTCTGAAACACTAAAAACTACTCCAACCAACAACCAAACGATCTCCAACCAAAACCCAACGGTTCTAACATCCTAACAACATCATAGGACACCCAAAAACATAATCCAAACATCCATATACCTCCAGTAATAAGGAATCCACCATAAAAGCCCCAAAACCATTCTTTAAACTACCTTAGAAATTAACCAATTAAATAGTTTCGTGATTGATTATGAAAATCTCACTTCACATTATATTTATAAAATCAAAATATGACTTAACCCAATAAAAATCTCCAACAATCATCTTGTAAAATAAAAATTTAGGCAAACCATCAAAATCACCAATTAATCTTACTTTCTTGAATTAAATTGAAAAACCATATTATTCATAAAACACAAGCAAATTACTAGGGAATATCAATAAAGAACCTTAGTTTTAAGAGAGATGAAGAAATTTATCTTTGAAGAACCTTCCACCAAAGTTGACGTAAGTTTTCTCTTGAAAACAACTTGGAAAATAGATGAGATCTTGATGAAATCTCAAAAAGGTTTTGCTAAGAGTTGAATGAGGAAACAAAGGATGAAATTTCCATTGAAAATCAGTAAAAATCTGGAAATCTTATTTGGAAAATGAGGTAGAAAAGGGGAGAAAATAAGAACAGAAAATCCAAGAAAATTTGATAGCATAGCAGAATGATTTGGAAAACCAATTAACCGTAAAAACCTTACTCGATTAAGGTGGAAAACCTTTAATTAAAACATTTGGAAAAATATCTCTCTAAGGATTCTTATCATTTGCCCAATTACACTTTAGTCATTAAAAATAGTTTTGGAATCTTTACAATTTAGTCACTAAAACCGAAATGTCACCTTAATTAATTTAACTAACCTCCAATTTAATTACCAAAGTACTTGGTAACATAATTAAACATTTTTAGCATGCCAAACCAATTTTATCCCAACAACTTTTATTTTTAAAATATTAATTTCCCTGAAACTCATTTTACTAGTTAATCTAGTTCGACCGAGTCAAACCCACCCGACCAAACCCCTAAACTTTCAACCCTATTTTTAGGGCTTTACATATATTCCTCTTGAGGATGTGTTCTTTGTGCCGCACTTCTGGCATTGTCATTTGGAACACCTCATATTTGGCTTTCTCCACTAATGCTATCGGTTCCTCTTCATGTGGGTTAGAAGCTGAACCTTGTGTCTCTTTGGCTGATGTATCCATAGAGATTGTTCTAGAAGCTCTTGTTTTTCTATGAGAAAATGTAGATAAAGAAGAAAAATAAGAACTTTGTAGAAAAAGAGAGCATTGTAAAATCGAAGAAGAAAACATAGAAGAACTTTAGTGAAGAAGGTCAGTGAATCCAGGGTTATTACAAAAGGGAGAAAGAAAAGATGGAATTGAAAAGGCACAATCGTTACCGTCTGATGTGATGAGATTTGATAGTTCTGATTGTGGCGTAAAAATCACGTCCGTCTTATGCATCTCCCATACTCACAAATCAAAGGCTGTGATTGGGTGGATAAATTGGTGTAATTAAATTACTCAAAATGCCCCCAAAATCATGCATAACATGTGTTTCCTTTGGCATACCGTCCTTTGGAAGAAAAGAAGATTTCATACCAAAACAAAGGAGAATTATTCTGCAAAAAAAAAAGAAAAGCAGGAAAAAAATGAAAGTAAATCTACATCTAACTAAGAAATTAAAGAAAACCATCAAAAAAGTTTTAACCAATTTAATGGTCTCAACACTTTTAGAATCAAAGTCAAAAAAATAAAGCTTAAGTCTTTTTCCATTGAATTTTAATGAGATCCCATCTTTATGATCCTTGATTGTGTCTGCACCATGTGGAAAAACCTCTGCAACTTCAAAGGTCCCGACCAATGTGACTGCAATTTGCTTGGTGCAATTTTAGTTGTAAATTAAATAGCAAAATCAATTGTCCAACTTCAAATTGTCGCTGCAATATGATCTTTTCATGCCAGCGTTTACTCTTGTGTTTGTAAATAGAGGCATTTTCGTAAGCGTTGTGGTGAGTTTCTTCTTGCTTGGTAATATCCAATAATCATTTCTTCCCGCAACCTCGTAATCCAAATTCAATTGTTTCAAAGCCCACATAGCCTTGAGTTCTAACTCAATAGGTAAGTGATAGGATTTTCCAAAGACCAGCTGATACGGTGACATCCCAAGTGAAGTTTTGTACGCAGTACGAATAGCCCACAAAGCATTACCCAAGCGTGTGTACTGTAATCACTCATTTTTTTCCGGCTATGTATATAAATGTTTAATATTATTAAAAATATATTTTATTACTATTGTACTATTATAGCTATTTTTATATGTTTAATGTTTAATATAATCGTATGTATGTATTTATCATTATCGTTTATTATATATGCATGTATGTTAGCCTAGGTACTATATGTATGTATTTATTATTATATGTATGTACGTATTATTATTATTATCTTTAATATGCTCAATCATTTCAAACTGTGTATGTTTATTATATATATTGTTTTGGATGTATTCATGTATATATGTATGTGCATGACTATATATTTGTATATTTATATGTTTATTATATATGTTTATATGTAGGAATTTCTGTGCATTAATGTTTGTTGTATGTATTAAACTATATGTATGGACGCATAATGTGTGGATGATATGTATGTAATATGCATGTATTAATATTGTATGTATATCATATATTTTTATGTGTGTATGTAAGCAAGTATATTATATGTATTTATTATTATTATTAGTTTTTATGGGCTATATATATATATTAAAAATAGGTCATACATTATTAAACCCAATTAGTTTTTAAAAGTTTTGTCCATTTGTATTTACAAAACTGTTGCGCGTAATAACTGCTACGCAATTGTGCAAGTATACACGTTGCAAGTTATAGTATAAAAGATATCGTCTCCACAGGGATTGGAGCCACTTCAAGAATCTAGTCTCTTGCACTGTAAAAAGTAAAAACACAAATAAAGGATTATAGGAGTTTAACTAATAACTAAACTAGAAAGCAATAAAGTAAAAGAAAATATGAGATCAAATGAGAGAGAGATAGGCCAGGTTATCGTGAGTTGAGGTGTGATAGCCGATTGGATCGTCTTGGTAAAAAAGTGCACGGGCAACTCAGTTGCCGTGGCAACTTGCACAACGGGGTTGCCTTGGCAACTAATCGATGGTTGCCTTGGCAACTTCTTGGGCGTCTGGGCAGCAACCTTCAAGGTTCGGCAGAGCGTTCTTCAATGGTTTCTTCTTATCCCTAAGTTAAAACTCTAGCTACTTGTGCATGCCTTGATAATACATCCCTGAATAAATCAAGGGTGAACAACAACCAATCTTGCGCTCCTCTTAGCCGTTGAAATCCTTAACTTATTCCTAATCTAGATTAATCTTCACCATCAATAGATTGAATAAAGATCATATTCATTCGTTTCTTGAATCTAACTCTCCCGATATTAGATAAATAGATGAAGTTACGAGATCCTCTCCCAATTCACTCGCAGACAAGAATAAGAACCAAGAATGAATAAACCTTGAATAGAAAAGTGCAAACTCTTATTTCCTAAACAAAAACCAATAGTTTCTCATAACCACAAAACACAATAACCATAGCCAAATAGATTTAGTTCATGGCTAGGTTCCAAAGAAACACAAGATAAATAATCCCTAGCATGAACCCAATCGAACAAGAAAGAAAAGGATGAAGAAGGAGGCTTGTCGAAATCCTCCTTGCCCTAGATGCTTGTCAAAAATTCTCTCCTCTTGCCCTCCTTGGACTTGTCGAAATTCCCCTCTCTTGCTCTCTATGGATTGTCGAAATCTCCTTCCTATTTATAGGGCTAGGTCAAAGTCCTTCTTTGAGGAGGAAGTTAAGTTGGAATTAAATTATCTTTAAAGAATATAATTCTTTATTATAATCATATTCCTACTAGAACTTCTCCTATTTTCTTGGAATTTAATTCTTCTTTAATCTCTTCATGGAAATCAAATTCCTTTAGGATTGGGCTTTGCTCCACGTCATCTTGGGCTTGTCTAGTCATCAATTTCGACTACCATATCACCTTTGCTCTTGTCGGCAATTGCCCTGGCAACTGGCTCGGCGTCTCCTTCATGTATTGCCCTGGCAACTAGCTCAGCATATCCTTCATGCATTGCCCTGACAACTAGCTCTAGCCTTGCTTTGGCAAGTGATCCTGCATATACACACAAAACACACCAAAACAACATCTTTTCCCACAAAAAACTACCAAGTTATGTAATCAAGCTCAACGATGGAAGGAAACATGGATTAATGCATGAGTGGCTAATTATGCAACTAATATGAGCCTAAGTCTAACAATAATATGAGTAAAAAGGGGTAAGAAAAATAGTACTTTTGAACACTTATCACACCCCCAAACTCGAACTATTGCTTGTCCTCAAGCAATGCAAACTCATAATTACCTGCCAAGACTTCAATTTTCACAAACTTAGCTTTGAACTTGATTTCAATTCTCTGAACCGGGGCACAAAGTATGATTGGCTTTTTATTTTTCGAAAAACTTAGGAGTTACTCGGAATCAAACTATAATGCTTGTGAGTGTGCGGGGTTGTGTGCAAGTTGATTTTTCGGATTCTATGCAGACAGTAGGTTTTCAAATTACTTCATTGGGTTCTTTTTAACATGTTTTAACTAGAGCCAGTTTCGGGCACCTCTAGTGTTTTGTTTTTAGTTAATTTATTCGACTAGAGCCGGTTTCGGGCACCTCTAGCGATTATTTTTTTTTTTGCACATGCTAGAGCCAGTTTCGGGCACCTCTAATGATAAATTTTTAGCACATGCTAGAGCCAATTTCGGGCACCTCTAGCATTCATCCAATTTTTATTCTAATCCCCCAATTTGTTAATTATCAACCTAAGTTCACTAGAATTCCTTAAATCAATCAAACCACAACAGTGTTTCATCAAATTTAGCATCATAGTAAAATTCTAAGTTTTTCCATGGTTATCCTAGAATAAAAATTCTATCAATTAAGTGCATTGGCAAAGTCATCATCGGATATTCATCAAATCTAAGCAATTCTTGTTTCAACTAAACGCATGGCAAGCAATTTATGTATCCTAAATGTAATACTTAAGATGAATGTAACTAAATATGGTAACTACTAATAACAATCCCCCCCAAGCTCGAGTGAGGCATTGTCCTCAATGCATGCTTTAATGAAAAATAAAACTAACGAAAAATAAAATGCATACGAGGACTTACTCTGAGAGTTCGTCATCGTAGATGATTAGTTTCCTTTTGGTCGGTGTCTTGATTCTCTTGCTTGAACGCGATGGTTGTTTTCTTGTTGCCGGTGGTGGAATCGATCCTCGTACGGGATTGTCCTCATCTTCCTCTTCATCAGTGTCATTGGCTTTTTGCTTGGAGGATTCAATTGATGTGGTCTTTGTTGGTTCAATGGAGGACTCGTTCGAATCTGAAAAATTAGAAAATGATTCCGTAGGAGTTGATTCGGGCATAGGTGTTTTACCTTTGGCTTTTGCAGTGGTTGCCGGGATGTCTTTAGCTTTGGTTGACGTGGCATCTTCAGGGTTGGTTGCCGTGGCAAGTAGTCGGTAGTGCATTTCCTTAGCATAGTGGTTGTGAGTCTTGTTGTGGAAAAAAAAACAAAGAAAACCTGGAAACTAAAGATAATGAAGAAAAATAAAATATCTCCTAAAAATAAAAATGAAAAGAAAAAGAAAATATTGAAAGGAGAGTATGCTCATGCATCTCCTAAGGTGACCAGTTCTTTGTTACGTTCCACATGGGCACCATTGTAGTGCTTCAATCTTTGTCCATTAACTTTGAATTCATGGTTGTCAGAGATGGACTTGATTATCACAGCACCATGGGAGAATGGTTTGACAACTTCGAATGGTCCCGACCATCTTGATTTTAGCTTTCCCGAGAAAAGTTTTAGCCGAGAATTGAATAAGAGAACTAGTTGCCCTGGCATGAATTGCCGCGGTAATAGTTTCTTGTCATGCCATTGCTTTGTTTTCTCCTTGTAGATTCATGCATTGTTATAGGCGAGTGCACGGAATTCTTCTATCTCATTGAGGTCCAACAAACGCTTTTGTCTGGCACGTTCCCAATCCATATTCACGGTCTTGATTGCCCAGTATGCCTTGTGTTCGATTTCCACCGGTAGATGGCATGTTTTGCCATAGACAAGTCGGAAGGGGGACATACCTAAGGGTGTTTTGAATGCAGTGCGATATGCCCAAAGTGCGTCATCTAGTCTTAATGACCAATCCTTCCTAGAGGGATTTACAACTTTCTCGAGTATACCCTTCAATTCCCGGTTGGAAATTTCTGCTTGCCCATTGGTTTGTGGGGGATATGCCGTGGCGATCTTGTGTGATATACCCAAGCGTTGCAACATCTTGGCAATTAGTCTGTTGTCAAAATGCTTGCCTTCGTCACTAATAATTGCTCTCGGCATCCCAAACTGTGTAAATATGTTTTTATGCAAGAATCATTGCACGGTCTTGGAATTGTTGTTGGGAACTGCAGCTGCCTCAACCCATTTAGACACGTAGTCGACGGTAAGTAGAATGTAGAGGTTGCCGAATGATGATGGGAAAGGTCCCATAAAATCGATCCCCCATACATCGAACAATTCCACCTCGATAATGTTCTAGAGCGGTATCTCATGTCGTCTAGAGATATTGCCCATCCTCTGGCAACGATCACATGTAAAAGTCTTGGGCATCTTTGTACAATGTTGGCCAATACAAACCGGATTGTAAAACATTGGCCGTGGTACGAGTTCCTCCAAAATGTCCTCCATAGGGTGAAGAATGGCATTGCCGGAGTACATTCTGTTGCTCTTCTTCAGGGACACAGCGGTGTATAACCTGATCTGCACATTGTTTAAACAAAAGAGGCTCGTCCCAAAAGTAATGCTTAGAATTATGGCGGAACCGCTTCTTCCCTTGGTGAGTAATGTCATAAGGTAAAATACCACAAACAAGGAAATTAACTAAATCCGCGTACCAGGGTATTGCTAAGGCATGTGCTGTCGTGGCGACTGCTCCCAAAATTGCCGAGGCGTGCGCGTCAAGGGCTGCTGTGGCGTCGAGAGTTGCTGAGGTGTGTGCATCCATGGTTGCCGAGGCGTTGAGGGTTGCCGAGGCATGCGTGTCCATGGTTGCCGAGGCAACTAAAATTTGTTCATCCGGGAATGCATCGCATATCTCTAGATCTGCGTCCTCCTCCCTGTTGCGTTCTAAACGTGATAAGTGGTCGACCACTTGATTTTCTGTTCCTTTCCTGTCCTTAATTTCAATATCAAATTCTTGTAAAAGTAATATCCAACGAATCAAACGAGGTTTGGCATCCTTTTTAGCAAATAGATATTTGATTACCGAATGGTCCGTATGAACAATTACCTTTGTACCAATCAAATAGGATCGGAACTTGTCAAATGCGAAAACTACAGCTAGTAACTCTTTCTCCGTTGTTGTGTAATTCACTTGAGCACTATTAAGAGTTTTACTAGAATAGTATATCACATGGAAGGTCTTACCTGTGCGTTGGCCTAGGACTGCTCCTACCGCGAAATCACTTGCATCACGCATGAGCTCAAAAGGTAGCGTCCAATCTGGTGGAACGACAATGGGTGTCGAGGCAAGCTTTTCCTTTAGGTTTTCGAATGCTTGGGTGCAAGAATCATCAAAATCGAAGACTTTATCCTGTTCAAGCAAATTTCACAAGGGTTTAGTGATTTTAGAAAAATTATGAATGAACCTCCTGTAAAAACCTGCATGTCCAAGAAAACTTCGAATTCCTTTAACCGAACTTGGTGGGGGTAATCTCTCGATCACGTCCACCTTGGCTTTGCCTACTTCAATTCCCTTGGATGAAATCTTGTGGTCGAGCACTATTCCTTCATCTACCATAAAATGGCATTTCTCCCAATTGAGGACCAACTCAGTTTCTTCACATCTTGCCAACACCTTCTCTAAATTGCCGAGACAGCTATTGAAGTCATTACCAAAAACAGAAAAATCATCCATGAAGATCTCAAGGAAGTATTCGACCATGTCTGAAAAGAGTGCCATCATGCATCTTTGGAAGGTTGCCGGGGCGTTACAATCCGAACGGCATCCTTCGGAAGGCATAAGTACCGTATGGGCATGTGAAGGTTGTCTTTTCTTGATCTTCTGGTGCTATAGCAATTTGATTGTAACCTGAATAACCATCAAGAAAACAATAAAAGGGTTTACCTGCAAGACGGTCAAGCATTTGATCAATAAAGGGTAATGGGAAGTGATATTTCCTAGTGGCTTTGTTTAGCTTTCGATAATCCATACAAACCCTCCAACCGGTCACAGTCCTGGTTGGAATGAGTTCATTATTTTCATTACTTACCACTGTTATACCTCTCTTTTTCGGTACACATTGTACCGGACTTACCCACGTACTATCAGAGATAGGGTATATAATGCCGGTGTCAAGCCACTTGATGATTTCTTTCATTACAAATCCTTTCATGGCATGATTCAGTCTCCTGTGGGCCTCAATTGAAGGTTTGTGATCATCTTCCAACAAAATCTTGTGCATGCACACTGCTGGGCTAATTCCCTTCAAGTCGGCAATTATCCACCCTATTGCCTTTTTGTGTAGCTTCAACATCTTGATCAGCTTCTTTTCCTGCTCAGGCTGTAACTTAGAAGAAATAATTACAGGCAATGCATTATCGGTTCCTAAGTATGCATATTTTAGTTGCTCTGGCAATTGTTTCAACTCAAGAATCGGTGGTTTTTCAATAGAGGGTTTTTCGAGTTTACCTTCCTTAACTGAGTTATCCAGTGGTTCAAAGTATGTACCTGGTCGATTGACTAGCCAATTTGCCTCTTCTTGTTGTTCCTCATCGACCGGTTCTTCACACTCCTCAGGTTCCTCTTGATCGGCAATGTAGTTGCCGAGGTAACTAAATTCCTCGTCGAATTTAAACTCTGTCGTGGCATGAAGAAGTTGGCATTCTTCTGGATCATCAGCATGCCTTAGTGTTTGTAACACATTTAGTTTAACTTGCTGGTCATTCACCCTCATTGTGAGTTCTCCCTTTTCAACATCGATCAAGGTTCTCCCTGTTGCTAGGAATGGTCTCCCGAGAATGATGGGTGCATGCTCATCTGCTTCACAATCCAAGATAATAAAGTCAGCGGGAAAAATAAATTTATCAACTTTTACCAGTATGTCCTCGATTTTTCCCTCTAGATGCACATAGGATCTGTCGGCTAGATGCAGCATAACTGTTGTAGGTCTTGCCTTCCTGATTCCTAGTTTCTGGAAAACCGATTTAGGCATCAAGTTTATGCTAGCCCCAAGGTCGCATAATGCTTTCCCGACATAGTGATTTCCAATGGAACAGGGTATTGTGAAACTTCCGGGATCCTTCAACTTAGGTGGCATACGATTGTGCAACATTGCCATGCATCCCTCTGTTGCGGCAACTGTTTCAAACTCTCCTAGCCTTGTTCTCTTGGACACAATGTCTTTAAGAAACTTGGCATAGTTTGGCATTTGTTCAATTGCTTCCACCAATGGCAAGTTGATGTGGACTTGCTTTAGGATATCAAGAAACTTCTTGAATTGGTATTCTTGCTTTTGTCGCTTCAACCTTTGTGGGAATGGTGGTGGAAGCCGGATATCTTTGATCCTTTCATTAGTTTGAAACTTGATTGACGGCATTGTCGGGACAACTGGAGTTGCCGAGGCGGTATCAACTGGGGTTGTCGAGGCGTGATTATCGCAAGTTCCCGAGGCATCTTTATCGTCGCTTGCCGAGGTATGCTTATTGCCGGTTGCCGCGGCAATTCCTAGTTCAGCATCTGAGGCTTTACCGCTAGGTTCATCTTGATCTTTTTGTGGAGTTTTGCTTGATGAGCGGGTTTGAACCTCTCTAAGTTGTTGGCCACTTCTAGTGGTGATCGCCTTACATTGCTCATGGCCAGTTCCTCTTGCGACTTCAGTATCGCTAGGTAAACCTCCTTGCGGTCTAGTATTCAGATTTTGAGCAAACTGTCCGACTTGATTTTCCAATGATTTGATTGCCGCCTCTTGGTTTTGCAATCTCATCTCGGCCATGTTAATAAAAGCATCAGTTCTTTTTGTAAAGTTACTATTTTCAGCCATATAAGATTCAGTTTTCAACATAAAAGCATTGAGAGAATTTTCCAAAGAACTAGATGTTATCGGTTATTGCTGCGGCAACTGTTGCCGTAGCATATTCTGCTGGAATCCCGATGTTTGTGCATTCTGATTGTTCTGGTTTAGAGTATTGTTGGGATTACTCCATGAAAAATTTGGGTGCTTCTTCCAAGCTGGATTGTATGTATTGGACATCACATTGTTGTTCTGATTGTAATTCCCCACATAGAAGCTGGATTCCAGATTCTGCATACATTCAGAAGAATTATGTTTATCACCACATAACTCACAAAAAGAATCAATTACCTTGACTTCATGTGTGTTGTTTGGTTTTTGCATGTTCTGGACCATCTTGGTTAAAGTGGCCAATTGTGCCGAAATTGAATCTGATGATCCTAGTTCATGTATTGTGGCTTGGCGTCTAACTCCTCCTCTTCTAGTAGATGGGAATTGATAATCATTCTTGGCCAGCCTGTTTAAAATTTGCATTGCTTGCTCCGGCAACTTATCTAGGAGTATGCCGTTTGCCGAGGCATCTAGCATCATCTTTGTTGGTGTATTCACGGCGTTGTAAAACATTGTTACTTGAGTCCACACCGGGAATCCGTGTAGGGGGCATTTGTGTAGAAGTTCTCTATATCGCTCCTAAGCCTCGTACATGGATTCATCATCTGCCTGCCGAAAAAAAGTAATGTCGTTACGAAGCTTATCAGTCAAATTTGTAGGATTAAACCAAGCAAGGAAATCACGACAAAGATTGGTCCAAGATGCTATTGATCCGGCAGGAATGCTATTCAACCATGCTTTTGCCCTATCCCTCAGTGAATAGGGGAATAATCTTAATCGTAAGACATCGGGGGTGACTCCGTGTATTTTGAACGAGTTGCAAATCTCGAGGAAAGATTTCAGATGTTGTCGTGCATCTTCAGTTGCTGAGCCGCCAAATTGACCAATTGTGTTGATCATATTAAACATTACCGGTTTTAACTCAAAGTGGTCGGCTTCGATTTCAGGTGCGACAACTCCTGGATTAAGTCCATCAAGATCTTCTTCAAGATAGTCTCGAATAGTTCTATTTCGTGCAAGAATCACTCCTCCTCCTGCTAGAACATCTTGATTTATATTGCCGTCTTGATTAGCCATTGCTACTCTTATCCTTCGTCTAAGTCTTTGTATGGTTGTTCGATTTCTAGATCAAAGGGATATTCTGGTGTAGTCGGTCTCGCCATGGTCATATACCAATGCAAAACCAAAGTTTGTTAGCCCTTTGAATCTTAAACAAGAAAAGTAAAAAGAAAGTGCAAGAAAATAAAAACAAAGTCGCTATTGCCAATCCCCGGCAACGACGCCAAAAACTTGTTGCGCGTAATAAGTGCTATGCAATTGTGCAAGTATACACGTTGCAAGTTATAGTATAAAAGATATCGCCTCCACAGGGATTGGTGCCACTTCAAGAATCTAGGTCTCTTGCACTATAAAAAGCAAAAACACAAATAAAGGATTATAGGAGTTTAACTAATAACTAAACTAGAAAGCAATAAAGTAAAAGAAAAGATGAGATCAAATGAGAGAGAGATAGGCCAGGTTATCGTGAAGTGAGGTGTGATAGCCGATTGGATCGTCTTGGTAAAAGAGTGCACGGGCAACTCAGTTGCCGTGGCAACTTGCATAAGGGGGTTACCTTGGCAACTAATCGATGGTTGCCTGGGCAACTTCTTGGGAGTCTGGGCAGCAACCTTCAAGATTCGGCAGAGCGTTCTTCAATGGTTTCTTCTTATCCCTAAGTCGAAACTCTAGCTACTTGTGTATGCCTTGATAATACATCCCTGCGTGAAACAAGGGTGAACAACAACCAATCTTGCGCTCCTCTTAGCCGTTGAAATCCTTAACTTATTCCTAAGCCGGATTAATCTTCACCATCAATAGATTGAATAAATATCATATTCATTCGTTTCTTGAATCTAACTCTCTCGATATTAGATAAATAGATGAAGTTACGAGATCCTCTCCCAATTCACTCGCAGACAAGAATAAGAACCAAGAATGAATAAACCTTGAATAGAAAAGTGCAAACTCTTATTACCTAAACAAAAACCAATAGTTTCTCACAACCACAAAACACAATAACCATAGCCAAATAGATTTAGTTCATGGCTAGGTTCCAAAGAAACACAAGATAAATAATCCCTAGCATGAACCCAATCGAACAAGAAAGAAAAGGATGAAGAAAGAGGCTTGTCGAAATCCTCCTTGCCCTAGATGCTTGTCGAAAATTCTCTCCTCTTGCCCTCCTTGGACTTGTCGAAATTCCCCTCTCTTGCTCTCTATGGATTGTCAAAATCTCCTTCCTATTTATAGGGATAGGTCAAAGTCCTTCTTTGAGGAGAAAGTTAAGTTGGAATTAAATTATCTTTAAAGAATATAATTCTTTATTATAATTATATTCCTACTAGAACTTCTCCTATCTTCTTGGAATTTAATTCTTCTTTAGTCTCTTCATGGGAATCAAATTCCTTTGGGATTGGGCTTTGCTCCACGTCATATGGGGCTTGTCTAGTCATCAATTTCGACTACCATATCACCTTTGCTCTTGTCGGCAATTGCTCTGGCAACTGGCTCGGCGTCTCCTTCATGTATTGCCCTGGTAACTAGCTCGGCATATCCTTCATGCATTGCCCTGGCAACTAGCTCTAGCCTTGCTTTGGCAAGTGATCCTGCAGATACACACAAAACACACCAAAGCAGCATCTTTTCCCACAAAAACTACCAAGTTATGTAATCAAGCTCAACGATGGAAGGAAACATGGATTAATGCATGAATGGCTAATTATGCAACTAATATGAGCCTAAGTCTAACAATAATATGAGTAAAAAAGGGAAAGAAAAATAGTACTTTTGAACACTTATCAAAAACCAACCCAAACAAATACAAGGCCCAAATTGGACCAAATCCAATAGTCCAAATAACCCTAAAACCCTAACTTATATCTGATATAACATCATCTTTTTGTGCACAGCCAGCTAAGAGCAGTTGGATCATATTTTGATCCAACATCAATCCGAGAAGACCTTTCATCTGCTGCGTGGAGTACACGCACTAACCGTCCATCTTCCCTCGCTTACGTGGCTTTCACGCACTAGACCATTCCGCTCTATCTCGCCACGTGTCTTCATCCGAGTGCTGCCACATCACCCTTCAGTTCAAATTCGAGCCATTCATTGTTGAGATGATCTCAGTCGTTGGATCAAATCTGATTCAATAGCCAAGATGGAATCTGGCAGATTGTTGTTCATGTCCCCAACCACCAATCCACGTGGTTGCTCCGCCAGTGGCCGCTGTACTCCTCCTTCACTGGCTCTCTCACCAACCGAACATGCCAAAACACCAAAAAATAGAGATATCATATTCAAATCACATCCAACAGAAAAATCACTTATTTTGCTAAATCTTGTAAGCAAAAACAAATCTGAACAAATGAGCATATATATGCAGTATAATCTAACCTATTAGGTATTGAGAGATTTGATATTCGAATAAAAAACAAAAGAAGAAAAAAATAGATTCCAGTGGTAATAACCTCCTTCCTTTTTTTCTCTTGCATTCATATTTGAAATAAAAAATGATAATAAGAGGGTTTAGGGTTTACCTTTACAGACCGTTCATCTTTTCTTTCGATCGAAAACAAGCCTGACGGATCCCTTCGGGATTAAAGGGTGAGCTGAATAAAAGGGGACCTTTGTTTTGAAAGAGGGTTCGGTTTTTTTAAATATAGGATCTTTAAGGGTTTCTTGGTTTAAATCTAGCATAAGAGGGATTTGTTTTAGGGCTTTTAGCTTCGAAAATGAAAGTTTTGAGGAAGGTTAATGGTGGCCGAGGTAGAGGGTGGTGGCCGGAGTAGCCAGACCACCACCAATTTTTGGAAAAGAAGGCGGTTGGGGATGATTTTTTTTTGAGTTTTGGGGTTTCAGCTTGAAGGAAATCGTAGGGGGAGATTTTTTTTAAAGCAAATATTCAAATGGCAAAAGGCTTTAATCAGAACCAAATGGGTCTTCTTGTAGTGTTTTAAATATTTTAAAATGGTATAATATCCTCAGTAGTCCCTTCGCCCCAATTTAATCGTAAGATCAAGGTCTCCGTAGGGGTAAATCACATCCTAGGTCCCTCTATGTTTTCAAATATTCGTAATTTCATCCCTAAATTGAATTGAATTCAAATTTTGAAAATGGGTTAATACCCAAATAGTCCCTCCGCATTTTAAAGTTTGCTTCGCTACCCTTCCGCCTTTTTAAACCATGCCTGTGGTCCCTGGGATTTTAAGTGAATTTTCAATTTCATCCCCGTTACCTGATTAAAGCTATTAATGTGGTTTATCTATCATTTAGTCCCTGTGATTTCCTAGAAATTTTCAATTGGGTCCCTCTTCCTTCAATTTTTAACTATTTTATGGTAAAATTACATTTTAAGTCCCTGTCCATTTGTTTCTGTTAGTTCCAGTCCTTGGCTTGATATTTATGTTCATTATATAATCGATATTGTTTAATTTTTTATGCGTTTGTTCTTATGTTTATTATTTGTTCTTCATATTATTTATGTTGTTTTATGTATTTATTATAATTTTTGTTCGTATTATGCTTTGTTATTATTGTTGTGCTCATTTTTAGTTATTATTCGATATATATTTTATTAGTTATTAATTTGTGTTTATAATATGTATATATTACATGTTTACATATGTATATATTTATATTTTTTATCTTTATATATATATATATTATTATGTGTTATATATACTAAGTCATGTAAAGCTATTTTATTAACGTATTTTATTTAATGTACATTTTATACATGTATATTATGGCATAATGTATATTATTTTTTATATACAATTAATATGTATATATATATAATAGTGTTTTTTATATTTATATTAGGGTGATTATTTTATACATATGTATATGTATATAGTGTATTATTTATATTTTATGTTATATGTTACTAATAAGATATTATGTGTACCTTTTTAATTTTCTTGTATTTTATTTATTATTTTATTATTTGCTCATATTAATATTTAATTATTTCATGTATTTATCTTTATTTTTACCTTTTTTATGTTGCATATCGGTATATTTAATTGCTAATGCAGTGCTCCCTTTTTTTATGGTAGACTTGTCTACAAGTCTAAGACATAGATGGTAGTTTTCGTTTATCTCTCGAACATTGGAGCCCTTAAAATTACTCGCACATATAACCAAATCTTAATTTAATAGTCACTTTAACCCGTAAAAAAAATATATTAATAAAGCGGTAATAATTTAGTACCAATTTTTAGGCGGTGTGGGGGTGCTAATCCTTCCCCATCCATAATCAACTCCTGGACCCAATTTTTTAAAGGAATCTCTAGTTTTGTTTTTCAAAAAATACGACTCCAAGTTTTTCAAAAAATATGAATTTTCTGAAATCCCCCTTTTCAATAAAATTTTCAAATAAAAGCGAGACCCCCTTTTAATATAATTTAATAATTAATTATTTTCGTAGCGGCCGACTCAAAATAGTCACTACAGCATGGCGACTCCGCTGGGGACTAATTTTGTTTTTAAAACAAAAAAGGGGTTAAGCCAAAAATTTTAGCGTTTTACGAATATCAGAAGTTGTGGGTTAAAGTGACGATTAAACTAATATTTGTTTATAAATGCGAGTCTATTTTAACGCATCTAAAATTTGACAAATAAACCTGACCGTCTAAGTGATGGGAAAATGTTATTGCTTTCGAGGGGATAGTGTTCCTCCGTATGGGCCTAGCAAGTACCTTTGGGGCTCTACTACTCTATGTTCTCGTGGGAATATCGTTTCTTCGTAGGGAATGGGTCCCCCTAAATTGAACCCGGTTGAAAGGAGCCTATAATGGGTGATGACTGGGGGCCTTGCTACCCTTAGTAGGGGACATGAAGGACAATTCAGGTATCTTTTTAGCACCAAAGCTGCATGTAGAGAATATAGAAAGCCCACCCCGTTAGAGCCATGCAGATACCCTAGGTTTTAAATTTTAAATAGGGTTGTTTTATTCAATGATTTTTTTTTATTTCTGTATTTACATATTTTTATTCGACACTAACTTGTTTCTTTTTGTCTTATTTTTGTTTTCTTTTTTGCATTTTTTGTATCTTCATACAGTCATAAGGTAACGATTGCCAAGTTGTCTCCTAAAAATTACAAATCGTTCACAATGGACAAAGGGTTGTCTGATCAGATAGCAAAGGACACGAATCTAGGGTTTGGCCATAAAGCTAGATCCGATATGATAAAAGAAGGATCATTTAAAGACTTCCGGTCAAGCATGGTGGACGATACCGGTGCTAGTAATGAGCAAGATGAAGTTCAAGAATTGAAGAAATAGATGGTCGAGATAATGAATCGAATGAATGCTATGGCTAAAGGTAAGGGGTTCATAGAGCTAGAGAAAGAGCCAATTAAGGATCAGAATAAAGAGTTCAACGGTCAGAATCCTACTCTCAAGCCAAATAACATAGGTAAATACGACAAGTCGAACCCTTTTGTGATTCGCATCAGCAAACCAATGGGAAGTACATCTGAGCCAAGCTCCCAGAAGACAGAGGTAGGTCCAAAAGAAACCAGCAATACGAAGAAACATATCTCGAGGCCCGTAAGGTATACCGAGCTACTCCCTATGCTCATTGAGAGGAACCTTATCACCCCAGTCCAGCATGTTCTAAAGGAACCACTTTACCCAAAAGGTTACCACAATCGAGCCAGGTGCGGTTACCACTTAGGAAGCTCGGGGCACACTACAGAGGATTGTGGGGCCTTGAAAAATTGAGTTAAAGATCTTGTCAATATAGGAATATTGAGTTTCGAAGATGGACAACCCCGATTCTACAGTGACCTGGGAATTTCCCGAGGGGTAAAACTGAAGAAGAGCCAAGACTTAGGGAAAGGGTCGAATAAGGATGAGTAAAATTTAGAGACCAAAGATAAGGGCATCCCATAAGAGGGACATTCATTCGAGTATGGCCAGTTCGAACAAGAGAGAGATGATTTAAGTGAGAAACTGAAAAGTCTACAAGATGAGCGTCATGAGCTTCACTGCATGTTTCGAAATGCCGGTTTGGGTGACACCTTTGAAGAAAGGAGGAATGGCATCCTGTAACTGAAGAACGATTTGGGGCATTGGAAATGAAAAGGTCAGGCTAGTGAAAATAGAGCCCGATTATTGTCACAGAAAGTTAAAAGAAGCGAGAGCTAATGCGACATCCTCAAGAATAAGTTAGAAAGCAGTTTATATATGAACGAGATTCTAAAATCAAGTCTGCAACAAAGTGAAAATGAATTATGCACCTGTCAAATAGAGAATGCAATCCTCAGAGAAAAAATAGATGAGCCTAGAACTTTTCTTCGTACAAGGGAGATTTGTACCAAAGCTTACAAGCATGCAGGTTATGAAAGTGTTGAGAAGGTAACTTTCAAGTTGTAAAAAGGCCGAGCGAGAAATACAGGAAAGGGACAAAGACAAGAAGATTGCTATGACCCAAGAGCGTAAGGTGGCCCAACGGTGGCAGATTTGGCTGACACAGCAATGCTGCTAAGTCAAAATTTAGATCCGGCATTGGACCACGAAGGAAAGCTGACTCACTTGCTGGATGAAGTTAAAAAGTTAGGGGTTAGGGCTCATCAGTATTTGTAAATATCCACTATCTAATGTAATGAAACCTTTTTAGTCTTAATGAAAAATGTTCTATGGGGTTCATGTAACACCCTTAACGTATAATCCATATTCGAATACACATTAAAGATGTTACTAACTGATTTTACACTAATTTTTATACTTGTAATTGTTTTATTAGTATGCAAAACTAATTTGATTAAACAACCCTTTCACGGTTTTCATTAAATTACAAATTTGTCTAGAGTCACCTACTTTCGACCCTAAATTGGTTTACAAAATACTTTAAGCAGTTATTAAAATGAAAATATAATTCAGGGTGAAAACTATGTGTGTTGTCTTGACCCTTTCTTGATTTTAAAATTGCTACGCGATAATCAACCAACTAAGTTTAAAATCATTTGACGTATCTTTTCTAATATTCTTTATTCCTCAAACTAAGTCATGCTTCTAGATCATACAAAATAGCTACGTATTTTACATCTATACATGCCCCACTATACTAGGATGTGGTGATACTTACTGATAATATCGACTAACTTGATCCAATGATGTGCAGCTCCTCCTCTGTTATCTATTCCAAAGTACCTCACTCGTTAAATATAACTTAATGAGGCATAATCATAATAATGTAAAACAATGATTATAATACACGGCTTTGTAGATTGGCAAGCGATTTCCAATTGCAGTTGATAACATTTTAAACATGTATAGAACTACCTTGCATGTATAATTTATTTAACCAATATAATATTCAAATCATAGGATTCCATCTATCTTATCAGTCTTGTATACATTAAGCTTTTAGATTAACTAATTGCATACCTGCATATCAAGTATTATAGCCAAAGTATAAAATCATGCCATCTATAATGTAGGAATAATCATATATCATGACTATCTTAAGAATCCTGATATCAATGGTTCATGATCATCAAGTAGTCGTGCTTTCATTACGCAATCATTCGCATATCATATTCTCTAATATGGTCATACTTTCATCATTCAATCATTTGCATTTCATATTCTTTTATATAGTCCAAAGTACAAAATCATGTGATGCCATAGTACATGAGTCATCACGACACAGTAGTGTCTACAACACCGTAGCATCTGCATCGCCAAAGCGATTGAGATGAGTACGTACTTGAGGACGCCCTTTTGTTCCTCGCACAACACTTTAGTGTCTATCTCAGCACCATAGTCCCTACATTATCTCACTAGTACTTGGGCATAACAATATAATACTTTCACCTTCAATATCCAATTCATCAATACTATCAACCATAATTCGATAATGAACATTTCATACCCAAAATCTGTAATCCGATTTATCTGAAATAAATTATTATGCTAAATCCATGTATCACATATGCTATTTAATATTTCTTTGATCAACATACATTTTCATTATTATCAAAGTTGACTGATTGCAAGTCTTCTTCACATCATATATATATATAAACAGATAAAAATGCATTCATTCATCTCGTATATATAATAAGTAAATAAAAATTACACCCATTTGGGCCATTTATTAGCATGCCTCACTAAATTCTACTCGATCCTTTCCTCCATAGTACCTCGAATCTTCTTTGATTAGGATTTGATTTCATTATCCACATAAATATAAACAAACAATTGTTAGATTCATTTCTAACAAAATTTCAATCAAGTTATCTAATCATTTAACATAAAAAATTCTATAATTAACTTCTAATTTATACTAACTTCTTCTTTTTTCTACTTGTCAATTTAGTCCCATTACTTACTTTAAATCACCAATTCATCATCTTCTTCATCAAATAGTTATTCAAAATAATTCTCTCTAATTTTCTTTCTTTACCAAAATAGTCACTAAAATGCAATGCTAAGGATTCAAACTTCTTAACTTTGCAATTTAGTCCTCAAATCAACATTACTACCTTAATTCTAATATTTTATTTAAAAAATCAGATTTAATCCCCATCAAAGAATTCTTTTTCCTATTTGGTCACTTCATTTTGACAAATTGTCAAAATGGTCACTAATTCGATTCAACATCGGTTTAGCATTCTAACATCATTTTCACATCTCCAACATCATTATTTACATAAATACACTCTAATTTCATAAAATTCAGATTCGGTCCCTTAACTTTGAAGCTTGCCGAATTGGTCCCTATGTATTCTAATTTTAATTCTAACTTCATACAACATATTCGATTAATAAAATATCATAATTTTCATAAAATTTTCCCATTATTCTTCCATGTGGCCGAATTTGTCACTTGGCTTCTCTAGGCTCATTTTTCATCCTACAACTTTCTAACATACTTAAATAAAATTTCCAACATATATTCTTCATTTCCAAGAGTTAACATTTAAATCCCCAATTTATTCCTACTTTCCAAATTTGGGTGTGTAAACTTTTCAAAGACTTAATTTTAGTCCAAATGCCATAATCAAGCTTTTAAATTCATAATCTCTTCAAATCCATCACTAGGATAATTTTCACAATATTTTCCCTAATTTACCAAGCATGCCAAAATAGTCTCTTAAAGGACTAGTTGAGGATTTTTCATTCTAGCATCAAAATCAAGCTTCTAATATCATTAATCTTTCATTTTCATCATCAATTTCAAAACCCTAAATAAAATCCCAAATTCTAGGGTTAGGGGTTTTAATCCTTAAACATGAAATTAATCACAATCTAAACTTGATTTCATCTCTACAACACTAAATTTGCATAGTTCAAGCTTCAATCTAAACATGGAACATGATACCCTATTTTCTCTCTCTTCAAGAACATAATCAAATCTTCATAACTCTTGATAAAATTATTATCAAATGAAAGAGAATTGAAAATATATCAACTTTCGACCAAAAACATACCTTGAATCTTGTTCGGGAGCCTTCAAAATGCCTAGGAAAATTTTTTGTGTACTTTCCCCCCATTTTTATCCATTAATCGAATTGAAGACGAGGACGATGAACAAAAATGTTAATCTTTTTTTTAATTTATGCCACATGTAATAATAAATTGAATTTTTTATTCAATTTAGTCCTTTTTCCAAAATTAACCTCCAACTGAATCATAATTTACAAGTTACCATTCTAGTTCAATTCCAACCAAATTCCATTCAACTCTAACCAAACTAGAGTAATGCTTTCACATGGGAAATTACCATATTACTCATGATACTTTCAAAATATTTCAATATTGCCATTGTGACCAAATTACCAAAACTAGTCACTTAAATCACTAATTTTGCCATTTTGTAAAAATCCAACTATTCTAGTTAGATCACAATGCACCAATTAATAATTTATTCATAAAACAATATTTTATGAATTTTTCGTGACTTATGGTGCAACCTTTGAAATTTCGATTCGATCCGATTTCCTGATATTCACTTACTACTTCTTATGTGATTCCCCTTCACTAGGCTATCAAATAAATTCTAAAAATTCCTTATTTCCATATCTGAAAAACAAATAATATTATCAAATAAAATATTCCATATTTATGAAGTCAAACTTAAAAATTTTGGCTCGGTCCAATATACTGATAATTTTATCCGAAATCTTTATCGAGTAAAAATTCTCTTAATAATTCTTTATCAATATTAACTCGAACCGATTCCTTTTTATCAGTCTCAAGTACTGACATAAGGCCTTCCCAATAGGTCACCCATCATATTCCTTGAGCACGCTTAACTTTGCAGTTCAATCGAAATTCGATATCTTATACTTCATTTTTATTACAGGGATCTACATCAGTTTTTTCTCCATGATCTGTTTAATCTATGTATAGGATACAATAATTACTGATAAATTCTCCAAATATTCATAAAATAATATTTTATAAATCTTCCAAAGTCTATGGAATCATCTTCAAAATTTTAGCTTGATCCAATTTACTGATAAATGCCAAGAATTTTATCGGTTACTAATTAAATTCCTCAATCAAAATAATTATAGGATTCATCCTCAATCGAACCAAAATATTTCCAACACTTGGAAATGACTTTTATAACCTTTCTCTACAATATGGTAAAATTTCATAATTTTTCAGTTCGATCCGGGTGTCCAAATTCCACTTAAACTTTGACTGCGATTTCCCAATAATCTAAATATCAGATAAAACCAGCAATTCCTCATTCGATCCACACCAATGGGTGCTCTATCTATTTATGAAATAAAACACCTAAATTTTGGGAAATTACAACTTTGGTCCTTCAACTTTTCATATTTCAACTTGTACTACCCAAGTTTTAAAAACTTATCATTTTGGTCACTAAACTATAACCTTGAATTCCCATTCAAATTTTCCTTGTATTTTAACCAAATTTTGTGAGTATTCTATTTTACTCGTTCTTTATCACATGACACCTTAAAACCTCATAAATTTCTTTTCTACAATCCATAATTGAGAAAATCCTAACTTTTGCATTTTTGTCATTTTAGTCACTAAGTAAGCTTTTAAGCCCTTATCTTAATACTAAGTGACCCTTAATCAACATAGCAAATTTTGGGGTATTACAATTATTCCCCCTTAAGAAAATTCATCCTTGAATTTTCAAAATGTACCTATTTTAAATAATTTCAGGTACTACTCTCTCATTTTCTTCTCGGTCTTCCAAGTTGCCTTGTCCACTTTGTGGTTCCTCCAAAGGACTTTGACCCATGGAATTTTCTTATTCCTTATACCTTTTAATTTAATATGCTAAGATTTTCATCGGTTCTTTTTCATACGTCAAATATCAAGTTGTAACTCAACTTCTTTTGGGTTGATAACGTTAAAAGCGTCTGATCGATATCTTTAAAGCAAATTCACGCGAAATATATCGTGTATTGTTCACCTCCAAAGGTAAAGTCAATTAATATGCCATTTGTCCATCTTTCTTTTAAGAGTTTCACACGGTCTAATGAATCTGAGACCAAGCTTTCCTTTTGACCAAAGCATAGTACCTTTTTCCAAGGTGAAACTTCCATACATACTTTGTTTCTGAATTTAAACTCAATATTCTGTTATTTTTATCCGCATGTGCCTACTGTCGATCTACAGCTGCTTTAGGATTATTTAAAGAATACTCACTTTGTCTTCTAATTCTCGAATTAAACATCAATATCGAACCGCACCTCTTTATCGGGAGGTAATCCTAGTAATTCATCCAAAAACACATTTGGAAATTCCCTTACCATCGGAATATCCTCTATCTTCATATAGTTACTGTACCAGTTCTCTATTATACATACAACTCATTCTAAATAGGAGTTAACTATCATATTTATTTCACTGTATTGTATCGACTATGGGTCTTTTCTTAACCCTCAAAATTCGTCAACTGACGAAATCTAACAATATCTTATTTTTCTTATAACTATTAGAGTCTCATTCATACTATTGAGGAGCCACATCAAGTTATGCAGGCAATACATCAGTAACATCACATCCTAAGAGCATGTACACTTTAGAAAAATCATATTGGACTCGGTTTAAGCTCTAGAATCGGCTAAACCTTTACTCTGATACCACTAAATGTAACACCCTTAGCATATATTCGATATTCGAATACACATTAAAGATGTTACTAACTAATTTTACACTGATTTTTAGACTTGTAAAAAAATTTTAATAGCAAAACTACTTTGATTAAGCAACCCTTTCACGATTTTCATTAAATTACAAATTTATCTAGAGTCAACTAGTTTCGACCCTAAACTAGTTTATCAAATACTTTAAGCAGTTATTAAAATGAAAATATAATTCAGGGTGAAAACTATGTGTGCTGTCTAGAATCTTTCTTGATTTTAAAATTGCTACGCGATAATCAACCAACTAAGTTTAAAATCATTTGAAGTATCTCTTCTAATATTCTTAATTCCTCAAACTAAGTCATGCTTCTAGATTATACAAAATAGCTACGTATTTTACATCTATACATGCCCCACTATACTACGATGTGGTGATACTTACTGATAATACCGACTAACTTGATCCAATGATGTGCAGCTCCTCCTCTGCTATCTATTCTAAAGTACCTCACACGTTAAATATAACTTAATGAGGCATAATCATAATAATGTAAAACAATGATTATAATAACACATCTCTGCAGATTGGCAAGCGATTTCCAAGTGCAGTTGATAACATTTTAAACATGTATAGAACTACCTTGCATGTATAATTTATTTAACCAATATAATATTCAAATCATAGGATTTCATCTATCTTATCAGTCTTGTATACATTAAGCATTTTAGCTTAACTAATTGCATACCTGCATTTCAAGTATTATAGCCAAAGTATAAAATCATGCCATCTGTAATGCATGAATAACCATATATCATGACAATCTTAAGAATCCTGATATCAATGGTTCATGATCATCAAATAGTCGTGCTTTCATTATGCAATCATTCCCATATCCTATTCTCTAATATAGTCATACTTTCATCATGCAATCATTTCCATTTCATATTCTCTAATATAGTCCAAAGTACAAAATCATGTGATGCCATAGTGCATGAGTCATCACGACACTGTATTGTCTACAACACCGTAGCATCTGCATCGCTGAAGCGATTGAGATGAGTACGTACTTGAGGACGCCCTTTTGTTCCTCGTACAACACTTTAGTGTCTATCTTAGCACTGTAGTGCCTACATTATCTCAGCACCGTAGTGCCTACATTATCTCAGTACCATAGTGCCTACATTGTCTCACTAGTACTTGGGCATAACAATATAATACTTTCACCTTCAATATCCAATTCATCAATACTATCAACCATAATTCGGTAATAAACATTTCATACCCAAAATCTGTAATCCGATTTATCTCAAATAAATTATTATGCTAAATCCATGTATCACATATGCTATTTAATATTTCTTTGATCAACATAGATTTTCAATATTATCAAAGTTGACTGATTGCAAGTCTTCTTCACATCATATATATATATAAACAGATAAAAATGCATTCATTCATCTCGCATATATAATAAATAAATAAAAATTACACTCACCTGGGCCATTTATTAGCATGCCTCACTAATTTCTACTCGATCATTTCCTTCATAGTACCTCGAATCTTCTTTGATTCGAATTTGATTTCATTATCCACATAAATACAAACAAACATATGTAAGATTCATTTCTAACAAAATTTCAATCAAGCTATCTAATCATTTAACATAAAAAATTTCCGTAATTAACTTCTAATTTATACTAACTTCTTCTTATTTTTTTCTACTTTCCAATTTAGTCTCATTACTTACTTCAAACCACCAATTCATCATCTTCTTCATCAAATAGTTATTCAAAATAATTCTCTCCAATTTTCTTTCTTTGCCAAAATAGTCACTAAAATGCAAAGGTAAGGATTCAAACTTCTTAACTTTGCAATTTCACATCTCCAATATCATTAATTACATAAATACACTCCAATTTCATAAAATTCATATTCGGTCCCTTAACTTTGAAGCTTGCCGAATTGGTCCCTATGTATTCTAATTTTATTTCTAACTTCATACAACACATTTGATTCATAAAATCTCATAATCATAATTTTCATAAAATTTTCCCATTATTCTTCCATGTGGCCGAATTGGTCACTTGGCTTCTCTAGGCTCATTTTTCATCCAACAACATTCTAACATACTTAAATAAATTTTCCTATATATATTCTTCATTACCAAGAATTAACATTTAAATCCCCAATTTATTCCTACTTGCCAAATTTGGGTGTCTAAACTTTTCAAAGACTTATTTTAGTCCAAATGCCATAATCAAGCTTCTAAATTTATAATCTCTTCAAATTCATCACTAGGATAATTTTCACAATATTTTCCCTAATTTACCAAGCATGCCAAAATAGTCACTTAAAGGACTAGTTGAGGATTTTTCATTCTAGCATCAAAATCAAGCTTCTAATATCATCAATCTTTCATTTTCATCATCAATTTCAAAACCCTAAATAAAATTCCAAATTCTAGGGTTAGGGATTTTAATCCTTAAAAATGAAATTAATCACAATCTAAGCTTGATTTCATCTCGACAACACTAAATTTGCATAGTTCAAGCTTCAATCTAAACATGGAACATGAAACCCTATTTTTTCTCTCTTCAAGAACATAATCAAATCTTCATAAATCTTGATAAAATTACTATCAAATGAAAGAGAATTGAAAATATATCAACTTTCTATCAAAAACATACCTTGAATCTTGTTAAAGAGCCTTCAAAATGCCTAGGAAATTTTTGTGTATTCCCCCCCAATTTTTCTCTATTATTTCGAATTGAAGAGGAGGAAGATGAACAAAAATGTTCATCTTTTTTTTTAATTTATGCCACATGTAATAATAAATTGAATTTTTTTATTCAATTTAGTCATTTTTCCAAAATTAACCTCCAACTAAATCATAATTTACAAGTTACCATTCTAGTTCAATTCCAACCAAATTCTATTCAACTCTAACCAAACTAGAGTAATGCTTTCACATGGGAAATTACCATATTACCCATGACACTTTCAAAATATTTCAATATTGCCATTGTGACCAAATTACCAAAACTAGTCACTTAAATCACTAATTTTGCCATTTTGTAAAAATCTAACTATTCTAGTTAGATCACAATCCACCAATTAATAATTTATTCCTAAAACAATATTTTATGAATTTTTCGTGACATATGATGTAGCCTCTGAAACTTCGATTCGATTCGATTTCCCGATATTCAATTACTAATTCTTCTGCGATTCCCTTCACCGGGCTATCAAATAAATTCTAAAAATTCCTTATTTTCATATCTGGAAAATAAATAATATTATCATTAAAATATTCCATATTTATGAAGTCAAACTTAAAAATTTTGAATCGGTCCAATATATTCATAATTTTACCCGAAATCTTTATCGGATAAAAATTACCTTAATAATTCTTTATCAATATTAACTCGTGTAGCGATCTCTTTTTCACGAGTGTTTTCGCTAAAAAAAGGGTTTCAAGGTATTTGAGGTCTTTCGTGTATTAAAAATATGCCTTCCGTCGGGGTTTTGTAAGAAACTGTGTTTTGTTAAAAAATGGAGTCGCCACCGGCCACTAAGGTAGGTCGGACACCATACCAGAGATTTTAAAAATGCCAGGTCTGGGGGTCAATTACGCATGGGGAAGGATTAGCACCCCACACCGCCCAAAATTGGTACTTTAATAATAACCGCTTTATTAATATTAAACTTTCCGAATTAAAATTACGATTAAATTAAAATTTGGTTATAAGTGCGAGTAAATTTTAAGGGCCCCGTTATTCGAGAATAAACCGATAGACCACCATCACTGCGCTTGATGCCGACCACGTTTACGCTCGAATAAAAGAGCGCCACATTAACAAAAATATATCCGTTTATGCAATCTTGGGAACCAAAATACAAAATGTACATTTACATTGACATGATATTAAAAAAACAAAAAGACGTGAATATTACGATATTAAACAAAAATAATAAAGTACATGAAAAAACATAACATATCATGATAATAAAAACAAATCATAAACATGAACAAAAAACATGTTTCCAAAACTAAATTAATTAATCCTAAAATGCTTAAACATATTAAAATGAACCACAACTATAACACATGCATGACATGAATAAAATATGATGTTAAACTAACAAGTCATAACAACACCTTAACATATATGCAAAAACTAATATTTAACACATGACACAATTTACGTGCTTAAATTAAAAACACATCATGAAACTAACACGTAACAAAATTACCACCATACTAACATGTAACCTAGCACCTAAAGTATGAGTATATGTCCGATGTGAGTAAACGAACTAAAACACGAAAGCATGTTATCACAAAAACATAAATACATGAAATACAAGAAAAACACATATATAAAAAACGTGAAATATATAAAAGGGAAATGTAATCATACCAATAAGCACAACAAAAAAATTTATTCGAATCATGCCAGGGGACTAAAATTAAA
The DNA here is from genome assembly GCA_019671005.1 of Hibiscus mutabilis. Lineage (NCBI taxonomy): Eukaryota > Viridiplantae > Streptophyta > Magnoliopsida > Malvales > Malvaceae > Hibiscus > Hibiscus mutabilis. Next base: position 23,305,566 of record CM033729.1, read on the forward strand.
TAAAATGAAAACATAATACTTTTAAAAATAAATAAAAGAAAAATGATTGAGGGTCTAATTGAGAACTGGCCAAAACCAAGGAGAACTGAGAATGTAATTAACCCAAGGGGCAAGCTCGAAGTGAAAAAATTCAAAACACAAAATGACTATGGATGTAATTTTACCATTAAAAAGCTGAATCAATTTAATTTAGGGGCGAAATTGAAATAAAGCAAAAAGAGAGGGGGACTGGACTTGCTATTAGACCAAGGGGCAAGCTTGATTTGAAAAAGCCAGTGGGACGGAAGGATTTATGAAGTTATTAGACCATTTTTAAAACATGATTTCTTTATATAACACCCTACCCGGCTCACATTGTCTTCTTTTTTCATTTTTTTCAACATCTTAGAATAACCCTCTCCCCCTCTCTTATTTCTTTTGAAACCGACCATTTCCAACCTTCACCGACCAGAGCCATCTCCAACCTTCACCGACCAGAGCCCCGGCAACCTTGAACCCAAAAAACAAAAACCCTTATATCCCCTTTTTAGACCGAAACTTTTTTTTTCGAAACTAGAACAATCCTTTTTTCCTTTTTTGAACACCGGATCCCACTCCGATTCACTCATGGAAGAAATTATCACCAGAGAAGGAGTCGAACGACTCAGGTAAAACCTTGTTCCTTTACTTGTTTATTTGTATATATTTTTTATGCATGCATAAGAGAGAAGAGAAAGAAGAAGTTACCCCTGGAAACTCTCTGTATTTTTTTGTATTTCTCAAGACTGGTGGTTGTTCTTACAAGATTTTTGGTTTGTTGTTACATATATCTGATCCCCATCATTTTTATAGAAATAAGATATCTAAAAATACACCTTTGATTTGATTTGGTACTGATAATCCCTTTTTTTTGTGATTTTGGCATGTCCGGTTTGGTGGGCTGGTGAGGCATGAGTGTACGGCGGTAGCGGCCGAGCAGGGCGTTTGGTCAGACGTGTTCTCAGCAGTTGGATCAGACCTGATCCAACGGTTGAGATGGCATGAGGAACAAACAGCTCAGATTGGATCTAGAGAATGGTGAGAGGGCATGAATTGGTGCCACGTGGCGCTCAGCAGACGAGGGGTCTTGTGCGTGTGATGCACGCGCGCGTGGGGAGCTAAACGGCTCGCGCGTGCATCTACGCGACCAGCTGAATTTGATCGTGGCCGTTGGATCTGGGTCAGATCCAACGGCTCTTGGTTGACTGTGTAGGGAAAAAGATATTATTAGGGTTATGGGTTAGGGTTTTTAATTAGGTTTGGGCTTGGGGTTTGGTCGGTTGGGCCTTGTACATTTAATTGGGTTTTGTATATATAATAGACTTGAACTGTTAACTTTTGGGGGTTTTAATTAATTAATTTTTTGGATTTTATTTTAACTTAGCCCAGTAATAATAATAATAATAATAAGAATAATAATGATGATGATACCTGCACACATACATATACAGCCATACACATACGTATATATAACATACACATACATTCAAATACTTACATACATCACATACATTTAAACACAAACAAATACGTATATATATTCACACATAACTGATATTAGTATACATGAAAATAAAGTAAAACATACGTGACATAAAATGTGGACGCACATGATACACATACACCACAACACTTATTAATAGGTACATGTTACATAATATATATGCACCACACATGCATTCACACACATCACACACATGTATTACATTTATATTAATAATGTATACACACATATATATATGTAAACACGCCATAATAATATTAATTAGTTATTACACTAATACATATTAACATAATATTTATACACCAGATAAAAATGAGTGATTACAGTTGCCCCTCTTTGCTTTTCCTCGTGGAACGAGAACAAAGAAAAGATCATAAGCACTCATTTTTATCTGACTTCCCTGTTTGTAGCTTTGGAATCACGTGTTCTTCTGGAACTTTCCGCTTTTCCTCAGCCGAATCTTCAGGCTTGTAAGTTCTTCCTATATAAAACTTCTTCACCTTCTGATATTGGAGTTACAAACTCTTCCTTGAAATCATGGAGTTAGGGTTCTTCCTATATAGAACCTTTCACTCTAAAACCTTGAGTTACGAGTCCTCCTATATAGAACTTTTCACTCTGAGACGGTAAAGCATGGAGTCCTTCCTATATAGAACTCTTCGCCTTCAACGCAGTGGGTTTTTCCTATATAAAACCTTTTGCGTCATTGATGGATTATTTTGACTGGGAGTTCTCCATTTATAGAACTGCTAGTCTTCAAACCCTGGAGCCGTAAGTCCTTCCTATATAGAACTTTTAGCTTCTGAAATCTCAGAGTTATGGGTTCTTCCTATATAGAACCTTTCGCTGTGAGGACTCGAAAATATAGGCCCTTCCTATATAGAACCTTTATCTTTGAATTTGGGGTTCACGCCAAACTGGCCATCGATCTTTCTAGACTCATGCTAGTAAGGCTGCCGAAATCTTTCTTCAAACTTGAGGATTCACACCAAAATGGCTACCGAACTTTCTGGACTCACGCTACTAAGGCTGCCAAAATTTTTCTTCAAATTTGAAGATTCACGCCAAAAATGGCTACCGAACTTCCTGGACTCATGCTACTAAGGCTGCCAAAACCTTCCTTCAAATTTTGTAAATACCTGCTTAAAATAGACAAAATGTTGTAATAAATGAGTTAGCATGCTCCTAATCCTAGGCATGCCTAACTATACATGATGCATGGGTATCAATACTTCGGTGTGCCTGCTTCCGCAGTCAGTCAATCTCGACCCTCTACTTGCTTTCTCTTCCTTTCCTTCTTCTGGTGACGGTACCCTATCTCACTATTCGGTTCAACCATTTCTGCCTTTATTTTCTGAGTTTCTGGTTCTAAGTTCTAAAGTGCCCTTTTGGGTTTCCGCTTTAGAGTTTTTTTAGGTGCCCTTACGAGTTTTCACCTGGGAGATCTCCATTGTCGTCTTGAATATTTTCTCAAACAAGTATGAATGGTGCATGACATTGGTTATCTTATTCTAACGTTCAAAGTCTTCACCTCGTCGTGCTTCGACATACACTATGTAGAAAGCTTGAGATCAAAGTTAATTTTGTCTTCTAATCACCTGCACTCTCAGGGTTAGATCATAGTAATGCTCAGAAATCCTTTGTTTATTATAAGTCTATGTTAACCTATTTGCATGATGCTTATGAAAACAATGGGAAGACAAGGAAAGAAAGGCACGAAAACATGATCTTATTGACATTAAGGACTCGGAACAGTTTTAGACAAGTCATGGCAAACATGAGAAAAAAGGAAAGCAAAACATGAAATACAAAAATCCCAAATATCCACTGTATGAATGATGTGTGACGCTATCAACCAAAGTAGAATCTTTTCCTGGAGCTCTTTCTTCTGGTACCCGTGGGGATAGTTCTACATGCCGGAGGCCCAATCTCAAAATCTATCTGAGCCGCCCTTAACGGGTTTTCAACTCAGATCCTTCTTTTGCTTCAAGACGCTCTTTTTTTGGGTTTTTTGCCTCAAGCTCTCCCTTTTTTACCTAAGGCGTCCTTTTAGGTTTTCGCCTCATTTTTCATTTTTTATTTTCATTCATTTTCATTTTTTTCAAACATAATACTTCTTAGCTGAATCGAAATTCATGGGATTTTTTAATTCTTCTCCGTCCATTTTAGTTAAAATCAACGCCCCTCCCGAAAAGGCCTTCTTGACGACATATGGCCCTTCCCAGTTAGGCATCTACTTCCCCCAGGAATCTTTCTAAATTGGGAGGATCTTCTTAAGCACCATATCTCCCTCTCAGAATTCGCTTGGGCGCATTTTCTTATCATATGCCTGCATCATTCGTTTTTGGTACATTTGACCATGGCAGATGGCCTTCAGCCTCTTTTCCTCAATGAGATTTAACTGGTCAAGCATGGTTTGCACCCATTCTACTTCATCCAGTTTTACTTCATTCAGAACCAGGAGTAATGGAATCTCAACCTCAATGGGTAGTACCGCCTCTGTGTCATACACTAGAGAATAGGGTGTTGCCCCTATTAATGTGCGAACGGATGTTCCGTAGGCGAACAAAGTAAATGGCAACTTCTCATGCCAATCTTTGTAGGTGTATATTGTCTTCGCAATGATTTTCTTTATGTTCTTATTTGCTGCTTCTACTGCCCCATTTATCTTAGGACGGTAGGTTATGGAATTATGGTGTGTTATTTTGAACTGGTTGCACACCTCAGTAATCAATTTTATTATTCAGGTTGGAAGCATTGTCGGTGATAATCTTTTTCGACAACCCATATCGGAAAATGATCTCCTTCTTCAAGAACTTGCACACTGTTGTCCTTGTGATATTGGCGTAAGACGCTACCTCCACCCATTTAGTGAAGTAATCAATGGCAACCAAAATAAAACGGTGTCCGTTGGAAGCCTTCGATGAATCTGTCCAATGACATCTATGCCCCATGCTGCGAACGGCCACGGTGAGTTCATGGTGTGTAAAGGTAAAGGGGGAGCATGGATCTTGTCGGCATATATTTGGCACTTATGACATTTCTTGGCGTAATCGATGCAATCTCCTTCCATAGTCGACCAGAAATAGCCATACCTCATGATCTTTTGGGCTATTAACAGACCATTAGCGTGTGTTCCACACAAACCATCGTGCACTTCTGCCAAAATTTCTTTTGCCTCCCGGGCATCTACACATCTCAACAGCGTTTGATCATGGCTTCTTTTGTATAGGATCTCCCCGTCCAAAACATATCATGTTGCCATCCTCCTAAGTGTTTTTCGATCATTTTCATTTGCCCCTTCGAGATACGTTTAAAACTTGATATACTGCAAGATATCGTAATACCAAGGGTTGCCATCTGTTTATTCTTGCACATTACAACAGTGAGCCAGCCTCTCAAAAGTCTGCATCTCAATTGTCTTCATTTCTACTTCCGTGTTTTCTTTGAACATGGAGGCCAGGGTTGCCAAGGCGTCTGCCATATGGTTGTCCACTCTAAGAAGGTAGGTGAAACTGACCCTTTCAAATTCTTTAATGAGCTCTTGGATCAACTCGTAGTATTTGACTAGCTTTGGATCCCTAGTTTCCCATTCTCCTCGTAACTGATAGATCGCTAAGGACGAATCTCTAAATACTTGAAGTTTTTAGATCTTCCTTTCAATGGCTGCATTCAGTCCTATGACACAGGCTTCAGACTCAGCCATGTTGTTTGTGCAAAAGAATTCTAATCTGCTGGTGAAGGGGTAGTAGACATCTTTTGAAGAAATTAGTACGGCTCCTATTCCGTGGCCCAGGGCATTAGAGGCTAGATCAAAGTAAAGTTTCCACGAGCTGTCATCTGAAACGTCTTCCCCAGTTGTAACGCACATCAAGTCTTCATCTGGGAAATTGAAGTTCAATGATTCATAATCCTCTAAAGCACAGCTAGCTAGGAAATCTGCTATAGAACTTCTCTTCACAGCTTTTTGGCTTACATATACAATGTCAAACTCAGATAACAACATCTGCCAGCGGGCCATCCTCACTGTTAATGTCGGTGCTTCCATCATAAACTTCAAGGGGTCTAATTTAGATATCAACCATGTGGTATGATATAACATGTACTGTCTAAGCCTTTTGGTGGTCCAAACCAAAGCATAGCATAGCTTCTGAATTGGTGGGTACTGTGCTTCGCAATCAGTGAACTTCTTGCTTAGGCAGTAGATGGCTCTTTCCTTCTTCCCAGACTCATCATGCTGCCCAACACGCAACCCATCGAGTTTTCAAAAACTGTCAAGTAAAGGATCAAAGACTTGCTTGGTACCGGTGCGATTAAAATCAGAGCATTCGTCAAGTACTTCTTAATATTCTCTAGAGCCTCTTGACATTCTTCATCCCTGACCCTGGGTTATTCTTCCTGATTAGTCTGAAGACAGGGTCACACTTATCTGTTAATTGAGATATGAAATGGGAGATATAGTTTAACCTTCCCAGAAAACCTCAAACTTCTTTCTGAGTTTTAGGCGGTGTAAGGTCCTGGATAGCCTTTACTTTTTCTGGATTGGTCTCAATCCCCTTCTTGCTCACTACAAACCCCAAGAGTTTTTTAGATATGACCGCGAAGGTGCATTTAGCCAGGTTGAGCTTCAGCTAGTATTTTCATAGTCTTTAAAATAGCTTCCTCAGGATTCGAATATGCTCTTCCTTGGTTTGGGATTTAGTGATCATATCATCCACGTATACTTCTATCTCTTTGAGCATCATATCATGGAAAAGAGTCACCATTGCTCTTTGATAAGTCGCCCATGCGTTCTTGAGTCTGAAAAGTACCACCTTGTAACAAAACGTGTCCCACATAGTTACAAATGTGGTCTTCTCCATGTCTTCTAGGTCCATCTTTATCTGGTTGTATCCTGAGAAACCATCCATGAATGAGAACCATAAGTGCCATGCGGTATTGTCAACCAACGTGTCAATATGTGGCAGAGGGAAATTGTCTTTAGAGCTTGCTCGATTGAGATCCCTGTAATCTACACACATGCGAACCTTCCCATTTTTCTTTGGCACCAGTACGATGTTTGCAACCCATTCAGGGTATTTGGCGACCTTCAAATCTGATCCAACAACTAAGATTGAAGTCTGCGAGACTGTCTTTCTCCCTCACGCACGCGTGCCCGAGGCAGTTGGTCTCCTCACGCGCCCACATTGCCTCATCTTCTTCGTCCACATGGCGCCACCACCGGTGATCGCGCTATCACCGTACAACTATCGCCATCGTCGACCTGCAAAAGAGAACAAAGCATGGGCAGTCAGAAATCAACCACATCAAACAATCCATCACCAATAGTAGATTAAGTAAAATATTGTAACAAATCCGGCATATAACTAGTACAAATTCCTGTAATATTTTTTCAGTTAAGAATCAATACAAAAAAAGCTTCAAAGATTTTTTTTATCGATCTTTTCATTTTGAATCAAAAAAAAAGAGAGAGAGGATTAAAGTTTACCTTTTGGTATTCGGATAGCCACCACTGGCGGAGGTTCCATCTTCGATGATAGTTGGTACTAGTCAGACTGATGATACGAGGTCCATTGCGGTTTTTTCATTCAAAATGTTTTTTAAAAAAGAGCTTTCGTCTCTATTTTTGAAATTTTAGAGTGATAGGGGTTCGATCTTAAAAAGAGGAATTGAGTTTAGCTTTGGGGAAAATAGAGTTTTGGGGTTTATTTTTCGAGTTCGCCGATGTCGACGATCGTCGCCAGAATCTGAGTTTCACCTTGAGTTCTTGAAGAACTCAGGAACATAAAGAACTGGCCAAAGAATTTGGAGATGTTTTGTTGGATCGATTTTGGGTTTTGGAAGATAAAATTAAACTATTTTTATGTTTTTGGCTTATATACATAATTTTAAAAGTGAGTTTATTACTCATTTAAGGACTTTCGCCCAAAAATAATTCTTTCCTCAATATTCTTCCTTTTAAAACCATTCAAATTAGTAATCACCTTCATCTCCATCTTTTGGTCTTTGATCCGGCTTTCAAATTTTATTTCCCCTTTTTATTACCGAATATTTCCTTTTTAGTTATTTTTAAAACTCCATTAAAGGCAGTTTCATTCTTTCTTTTTTAGTTTGTTCCCCCTTGCCGTAAGCTTTGAATGCGGTGTTTGACCAAACCTTTTTTAATTTATTTTCTTTATTTGCCGTATAGGCAAGAAACATGTATTTTGTTATTTAAAATTGATTTGGCTTTTCATCTTTTGGTTAAATTGCCCTTTGTTCCCCTATTGTTTTTATTTATGTGATTCAGTCATGTTTTGTTCCTTTATTTATTTTACGTTCTGCTAATTTATTTATGTTCTCATACATTTCTGTCCTTACATGTTTTGTTTTGCATTCGATTAATATATGCATCTTGCTTTGTATTATATATATATATATATATATTAATGTCGCCGTTATATATACATGCACGTACATATTGTGTATTTTATAGTTACATTTGCTTTATACCGTATGTGTTTATTTACTCGCCTTATTTTATGTTATTTAATTATTCATGCCTTGTATTTATTTTAGCATACACAATTCTTCACGCATTCATATATTGTTGCATTAGTTTTAGGTCTCAAGGTCTCGGTATTCTATTGGAGTGTCGTATCGAGTCTCTGTGCGTCATCTTCTTTGAGTACCGTAAATTGCTAGGTTGTTTTTACTTTTGAATCACATGGTCATGCATTTTAGGGATTAGTAATTAAATTAAACTGAAATTTTAATTTTTCTTAGTAAATACGATGTGAACTTTTTAGGTACCATTTTCCGAGCATGGTGGGGTGCGGAACCTTCCCCACTCGTAATCGATTGCCGAACCGATTCTTCTCTAATTTCCTTTTTGGTGTCCGGCCTACCTTATCCATGTGACTGATAGTGACTTCTTCCTTTTATTTTTAAAATACGAGTTTTTTTTCAAAATTCCCCCTAAGATTAAATTTTTAAAAGCGAGGGAACTTCGAATTTATTTAGTCACTACAGCATGGCGACTCCACTACGGACAAATTTTGTTTTAAAAAAAGGAGTGTCAAGCCTTAGTCGGGTTCATATCGTATTTATTAAGAAAACTTTAAATTTGATTTAATGTAATTTTTAATCCCTAAGCTTATTTGTTTACCACTTTCATTATCCGGTGTTTGATATAACTGTCATTCATCCATGAGCTATCCGAGCTTTGTCCCTCGATAAGTGGGAGTAATTACTTTGACTCGTGGGGTGTTCACCTTCGTATAATGTTGTAATTAACTTACGAGATTCAATCGTTATATTTTGTAGGGTCCACGCCCCTTTATGATAAAAGGGTTTGTATCTTCCTGAATCGATGTCCTATTATCTTAGTAGGTAGAAGAGATAGTTCGGGAACCTTAGTACTTTAGAACCTAACTGCATGTAGTGAACCGTAGAGCTCACCCTTTTGAGCCATGCCGGAATGTTATTCGTTTAGCGGTGACCCTTTTAGGCCTTTTTTGATTTATATATGTCTGTGTTTAATATTTAGATGCTTTGTATGTATTTTAAATTGCTTCAATTTATTGCATTATTTAATTTTTTGTCTTTTAATTTATTTAATCCATTTATTATATTCATCATACTAACTTGGTTTTTGTCGGTGTTTGTTCCTTTTTATTTTATTTCTTTTTCCCGTATTTTTTTGCATCACCTCATAATATAGTGTTGATTCAAGAACGGTCCAATTTAGAGGGCATTCGAGATAGAGGAGAATTTTGTGATGCCAAGAGCGATAATACTACAATATCGAGTTGGGCCGAATAAAGACCAATTGATGAGAAGACATGTGTCGGAGGCAAAGATGACATATCTTGGATGTAGAGGCAGATCCTCATTGAAGCCAGGGGGCCATGACCCCTCAAAGTTTGAAAATTTTACATTTAGCCACTTAAAAATTTTAGTAATTTTAATTTGGCCCCTTCCAACTGGATTGTCAAGATTCGACTTTTGACCACATTCTGCCTGCACGGATTAATGATATTCCCAACAGCTCTGAAGTACATAGATTATACCGTCTTGGATCCTTCGAGCGGCATAAGAGAAGAAGCGAAGGGGTCACCTATCGGTCCAAAGACGGCATTGAGAAGAAGAGTACAAGCCTTACTTCATGAAGTCGGGATTTCAAGAAAAGAACCTAACCGTTATTTGTAATTTATTTTTCAGCTTCTTGTAATCAGACATCTTCTTTGTTAAACAAAAGTCTTTCTAAGGACTGTTCGAGAATCAACGCCTTCACATTCATCCTTGCATTTTGTATTATTGTTGCTTTTAATTTATTTTTATGCATTACATCCATTAATTCATAATGGTAAAATTAATTATGGAGGAATACTCGCCTCATAAAGTAGAAGGGGCAAAGAATGACTTCTTGTCAATACAATTGAGAATCACTTGTGACCAATGGTGCCAACTATTCCATAACCCCGTTAGTTACCGGTTGATCAAGACTCCAATTCTCAAGAGAAGAAAGAGAAATCAAAGGACTTACATTTTAGTCCACCTTATTTTACTTACCGGGATTTGTTTTCCAAGTTGCCACAAGCTTCGACCTAAAATGTCACTGCTCGAGAAGAAAATTTAATTCAACACAATGGGGGCATCTTCAAGCCACCCCATGGGTTTGAGAGCAAACCTTGGATATGATCATGTTGATGGAGTTCTTGGCCTAAATATGTCAAATGGGGAGCTTTCATCAAGGCTATTGTTTATTTGTTTTGATTTTTGCATCTCATTTAGTAAACAATTTATATTCTTTGATTCTTTAAACATTTTATTCATTGTTATAGGATGATGAATATGTGACTTGCATTCTGATTTAATTTGGTCAATCAATAATGACCACACATGAGGACAATATAATGCACTTGGGAGAATAATCATCTTCATTTTAAAAAGGAAAAAATGAGAAATCTCAGGGGTACTCCGCTATAGCATCAAGATTGAGTGTCTAATAAGGTAGCTATGCTCCATCTACTCTATATATTGGCTTCATGAGTGATTTCAAATCTTGACAAAGTAAAACAACTAATGATATGAAATCCTAAGATATAAAAATACACTCCAATGTTCGAAGCCCGGTAAAGAGGCATTTTCGGATAAGAGTGTGGAAACTTTGGGGCACTCCGCTGAAGCGATATGACAAGTAAGGTTGCAATGCACCATCCAATTCAAAACCTTAGCTTCAAGTGTGATGGTAATATTTTCAAATCATGACAATGCTGAGTAGCTCGGGTTTTTGTTGTTTGCTCCATGATTTATCTCAAGCCAAAAGAATGTGATGAGTTGAATTCTCCAAATAAAAAAATAAATGATGCAAAGAAACAATAATTTTACGGTGAAATCTACAAAAAGTAGTTCTAAATTGGTTAAAGACCAAAGTAACTTGGAAGGTACTTCATAACTTCACATATCGAATCAGCTTTTGAGGTCTCCTAAACACATGATATGTTTAAGGCAATCATCAATAAGTTATTTCAGTGTCACTCCTGCACTTGATATTTGAGTGCCTAATTTTGATCTCATTTAAACAACAAAAAAGAAGTTCACCATTTTTCAATACTTTAATTATTTTCTCCAACTAATTAAATTTTTCGCCCTAAATTTTAAAAAAGAGCAAACTCTGAATAAAATTTTTACATTAAAATGAACTTAAAATAAACTCTACATAAGAATTAAAAAAAACTCATCCTCATAAGTTTTTGCATTGAAATGAGTTTAAGGCATTTCCTCGCCCTAAATTTTGAGAGAGGGGCAAAACTTTGCATCATAGATTCAAGAACGAGAAAATTACTGGGACGCCATTGTCCACACGACAAGACCATTTCTACATAAGAGTTCAAATTAGAATATACAAGAAAGGTTACAGAGCCTAAAAGAATTTGACTATTGAACAAGTTAGAAGTCGACTCAGAGAGAAAAATAGTAAACAACAAAATTTTGTGGAAAATTTTGTTGGGGCACAAAGATGACCTATTTGTTTAATGGCATAGATACTTTAGAGCCAGAACTTCAGAAGATTGAGCTGAGCAAGATATAAGAAGAGCAATCCGAAGTCAGAACTTGAAAAGGCTTTGGAGCAAAAAGAGATACAAAGATTCTAAAAATTAAACCCAAGTTTGAGATGGGTTGCTTCAGCCAAAAAAAGTTTCAACCAAGAATTGAAACAAGGAATCTTGAGCTTCCTAGAAGACGAGCTTAGTCAAATGGTTCTCAGTTTGCATCATTCATGCATCATGTGTAGTTAGGCATCCTTAAGTTAGGGGTATGCTAACTCATATCATTAATTTATTTTGTTTGTCTTGACATAAATCATTAAAGACTTCAACAAGTTATTTCAAGATTATTGCCAGAGCCTTCAGTGCATGGTTTTAGGAATGAAGGAATTTGAAATGTGAAGAACAGCTTCGGACCTTGAAGAATGAAGAAATCTGAAATGAGAAGAACAACTTCAAACTCCACACTTTGGCAGAAGATTGAAGAAATTTGAAATGAGAAGAACATCTTCAAGCTTCGGTGACATTTCTAGAGGAATGAAGAAATTCGAAATGAGAAGAACAACTTCAGACCTCGGAGAATGAAAAAATTCGTAATGAGAAGAACAACTTAAAACTCCAAAACTTTGGTAAAGGAATAAAGAATTTCATAATAAGAAGATTAGCTTCACACCTCAAAGAATGAAGAATTTCGTAATGAGAAGAATAGCTTCAAGCTTAAGCAACCAGTGAAACCTACAGTGCATGGTAACAAGACCTTTAGACCATCAGTAAGACCTCCAGTGCTTGGTGATTTAGGGCAACAAGTACCGTTCGGGCATCAAGAAGACCTCTAGTGCTTCGTGAATCAAGCGATTAGCTAGACTTTCAATGCACAACTTCGATATTTTTGAACCATCAGCAAGGATTTCAGTGCATGATGATTCGGGATCCAGACAAGAAAGTAGGACAAAATTAGTGTTTTTTTTCTTTGCTCTATTCGCGTTTTACAAAAATGAGCAAAGAGGAACAACTGTAATAACTAATTTTTTTCAGGTTAATAACCCATGTTTTATTATTATTTATATTTTACCTTTATTTTTATTTATTAGTATTATTATTAGCTAAATTAAATCAAAACAAAAAAATCAATTAATAACCCATCTTAGTTACTTTTAAGGTTTTGCGCATAAATTGAGAGTCATCCACTAGTGTAATATTCATAGTTTCCATATGTCTCCTATTGTATTTCTAAAAAGTCGAGAGTCCTCAAGTTGTGTTTCTAGAAGATGAGGAGTCCTTCGCGATTTATAGCGAGAGTCACCCCATGTCTATATAAGTTGGGATTCCCCCTATATTTTTTCTACAAATATAGGATCTACGTTGCATTGTGTTCTCCAATATCCTTGATTTATTTCTCCAAGAGTGTCAAGATCATATGTCTTATTTTTGGCGCCTGGATGCCTCCATTATGTGCCAAAATGATTTTTCTCCAAAAAACGTCGAGATCCTTCACCCTATTTCTAGTGTCAAGATACCTTCGCTCTGTGCCAAAATAATTGTCTCTTCATTTAGCGTTAAGCATCAAAATCCTCAACTTACATAAAAATAGTGTTGTATATGTCTATGCCCTGCTAACGGAGTCAAACATCGAGTGTTTGAGACCTCCACTATACTTCTAGTGTAGTAGATGCCTCAGCTCCACAGTGACGAGTGTTGAGATCCTCTACCCCAAGAGACGTCGAGATGCCTCTACTTCACCAAGAAGAATTCATCGCATCAAGTGTTGAGATCCTCCACTATACTTCTAGTGTTGTAGATGCCTCCAGCCCTGTAATACCCCAAAATTTGCTAAGTTGTTTAAGAGTCATTTAGTACTAAGATAAGGGCTTAAAAGCTAACTTAGTGACTACAATGACAAAATATAAAAGTTAGGATTTATTTAATTATGGATTCTAGGAAAGGAGTTTCTGAGAATTAAGAGTATCGTGTGATAGAGAGTAAGCAAAATAGGGTACTTGCGAAGTTTGGTTGAAATCCGATGGGAAAAGTATAGGTACATGATGGATAATTTTACCATTAAATATTTTTATTCCACAGATAAGTAGTACTGGTTACAGGAAGTTGATCTGTATAATTTGATTTCCGGTATGGGATTTATGTAGAAATCTATTTTTGATCGAACAATTAGGGGATAAACAGATATTTGATTAGAATAAAAATGTAGTATAAGATATCGAATTTCGATCGAATTGCAAAGTAAGCGTGCTCAGGGCATAGGATGGGTGACCTATTGGGAAGGTCTCATGTCAGTACTTGAGACTGATGAAAAAGAATCAGTTCGAGTTAATATTATTCGTATGGATAACTGATAAAGGACTATTAAGAGAATTTTATTCGATAAAGATTTTGGGTAAATTATCAGTATATTAGACTGATTCAAAATTTCAAGATTTTGATTTTTACAAAATTATGGAATATTCTGTATATTAACAATATTTATTTATGGAAATTAGAAATATGAGAATTTCAGATTTAATCTGATAGTTCAGAAAATGGAAAATCGTAGTAAGTGATTATCAGGTAATCAAATCGAATTGGAATTTTAAAGAAAGTTCCATAAGCCATAGAAAATTCATAAAATATTATTTTTATGAATATTTTAATATTTCTAGTTGGATTCTAACTAGATTTAGTTCTACTTTTACAAAATGGCAAATTAGAAAATAAGACTTAGTTGGAGGGTTATTTGGAATCAAGTAATTAAATGAATTTAATATTTATTTAATTAAAAACACATGGCATTAATAAGATAAAAGATGAACAAAAATATGTTCATCCTTTACTCCTCCATTTCAAAAATAGAAGAGAAAGAAGGGAAAAATATACAAAATTTTTCCTAGGCATTTTGAAGGCTTCCAAACACGATTCAAGGTATGTTTTTGATCGAAAATTAATCTATGTTTAATTTTCTTTCATTTGATAGTAATTTTACAAAGATATATGAAGATTTCATGTTATTGATGAGAGAGAAAATAAGGTTTCATGTTCTATGTTGAGATTGAATAATGATTTAAGTAAATCAAGTGTTGTGGAGTTGAAGTTGAAATCAAGCTTAGATTTAGAATAATTTCATGTTTGAAGACATAAACCCTAACCCTAGAATTTGGGATTTTATTTAGGGTTTTGAAATTAAGGATGAATATGGAAGATTTATGATTCTACAAGCTTGATTATGGCATTAGAACCAAAATAAATTCCTTGAAAAACTTAGACACCCAATATGGCATGTAGGAATAAATTAAGGTTCTAAGTGTTAATTCTTGGATATGAAGAATATTGTTGGAAAAAATTATTTTGAGCATATTAGAATGTTGTTTGAATGAAAAACAACATTGGGAAGGTCTAGTGACGAATTCGGTCAAGGGCTAAAATAGAAGGAAAATTTTGAGAAACATTGTAAAAATGTTGGATTGATTAATTTGTACAATTTTGCAAACTTTTGTGTGAAATTAGTGACTAAAATGTCACTTTAACAAAAGTTAGTGGATTGAAGGGCATTGAGTAAAAGTTAGTTGAAAATGATTGAATTATGGAGTAATTGTGATTCGAGCTTGAATAAATTGCAAAAAAAGTGCAAAATGGACTATTTGGCTACTAAGGGAGAAAAAGGAAAATTTTAGAAAAAATTTTATATTCGAATAATTATACTAGTATTTTATAGTTAAGCAGTGTTAGAAAAAATCTAACATGTATGTTATTGTATATGTTCGATGGGTAAATATGCAGAATTCGAGCAGGACAAGGAAACACGAGATAAAAAGGGGCAATGAAAAATTAGTGAACTAGCTTAGTGAGGCCAGTATTTTGCATAGCCCAGGTGAGTGCATTTATGCATGTATGACATGTTACAAATAGGATTACTTGTGAGAAGTCGACCTTGATATTAATTAAAATGCATGTTAATTAATAATAGTATGAATGTTATGGATTAATGATGTGACATGTATGATACATTGTCACAGTTTATAGATTTATCTAAGATAAATCAAACTTTTAGATTTTGGGTATGAACTGCCCATTATCGAATTATGAATGATGGTATTGATGGATTGGATATTGAATGTGAAAATATTATATTGTTATGCTCGAGTACTAGTGTGATAGTCTTTGGTATAGTTGGATATCCATAGAGTCTTAGCAGCTGCATTCCAGCACTGCTGTGCGTTCCAGACACTTCGGTGTTGACATCAGACACTACAGCGTTGGAGACACTACGTTGTTGTTTAGACACTTCGATGTCAACTAGCACAAAAGGTGTGATAATGAGGAGCAAAGGGCGTCCTCGAGTACGTACTTATCATCATATGCTACGGCGTTGCAGACACTACAGTGTCGTTATGATGACTCGAATACCATAGGTTCACATGAAATTGTACTTTGGGCTATAATTCATGAAATGCTTTTATACAAGTAGATAGGCCAGTAAGTCAATCGTATTTATTACTGATAAATTAAGAATGATATTATGACTTTGAATACATATACATGCAACCATGATTCATTGAAATAAGTTAGTTTCTCATTTACTATGATAAATGATGAAATGTTATAAACTGCACGGGAAATCGTTTACCATTTTTGCAGGGATTGTAATATTTATGTTAAATGTTTATGTTGTTATACTTATGCCTCACTAAGTTATACTTTGCCTATGTTTCGTAATACACTAGGTCGATCGGGCTAGTATTATCGAAGAAGGAGCTGCACCATTGGAAATCAAGTTATAGCTTATAAGCAATAGTATGTACACTTACATCCTAGTCTAGTGGGCGTGTACTCGTATTGTAAATTTGCAGTTGTTTTGTATTACTGAACTTATAAGTTAGTTTACGTATTTTAAGTGGGTTTGTAACCTAAGTATTGTGTATGAATAGTATGGTTTTAAACTCTTAGCAATGGTTTTTGGTATAATTATTACGTAGTTAATGCTAATAGAGTAGCGATTTTAAAATCAAGGAAATGGTCTAGGTAGCATACATAGTTTACACCCTGAATTATATTTTCATGTTAATAACTGTCTTAAATATTTATTTAACCAATTCAGGTTCGAAACTAGGTGACATTAGACAGGTTTGTAATTTAATGAAACTGAGGAAAAGTTATTTTACTAAACTAGTTTAAAAAAATTTACAAGTCAGGAAATCAGTTAAAAACTTTAGTAACATCTTCAATGTGCAATAATCATCGAATATACGTAGAGGGTGTTACATTTATTGGTATTAGAGCCAGGTTTAGCCAATTCTGGAGGTTAAACCGAGTCCGATGTGATTTGTTTAAAGTGTACATGCCCCTAGGATGTTATGTTACTGATGTATTGCTTATATAATTTGATGTGGCTCTTTACTAATATGATTTTGATTATGTTGTAATAGACAATGTCGGATGCTGAGGGATCACGTCATGCAACAGATCACCAGGGCCCGGAAGAGGCTCATAGCGATAGTAATGAGGTGCAACATGTTCCACCTCTAGCTCCTGCCCTAACTGAGCCACCTGCACAACAAGGAGCTCCAGCTCAAGAACATGGAGCGCTAGTGCTAGCGTTAGAGGCGATGGTTAATAGGCTGCAGCCACCAGCTCCTGCACCCGTAAAGGCATCAACTGCTAAAGAGCTTAAAAAATTGGGTGCATCTAAGTTCAGTGGAGAAGGTGGTCCAATGGCTGCAGACTTATGGTTAAATGATGTCAAGGTTATGGTGGGCGAGTTAAATTGTTGTGATGCTGAAAAACTAGAGGGAGTTGTATCTCTTCTCAGGGAACATGCTCGTATATGGTGGTCGAATGCCATAGAGTTGGTACTTGCTGAACAAGTAACTTGGACATTTTTCCAGGAAGCATTTAAATCCAAATATGTTGGTGATCAATTAAAGAGAGAAATGCTTCAGCAGTTCCTAGATCTTAAGCAAGGCAATCATTTAGTTTATGAGTATGAGTTAGAGTTTAACCGATTAAGCCGATATGCAGCCGATTTAATGCTGACTAAAAAATCTCGCTGTGAATGGTTCATTGAGGAGATTCATCCAAGACCCAAGGAATTAATGTTAGGCATGAACCTGTCAGTTTATCAAGATGCGGTGAATAGAGCAAAGGCTATGGAAAGGGCCTATCTAGAACGAGTCAGGGCTCAATCATCTCGATTAACTAAAAGATCTAGAGAATTATTTGTCTTAGTACAGTCTAAGCGAGGTAAAGGTTCTCGTCAACAAAGCAAGAATGGAACTGGATCTATACGCGGGGATCTATTTTCTAAAAGAGCCCAAGCTTCTCAGATATCTACTGCAGGCTTGAAGAAGTCAGAAAAAGCCTCTTACCTAGAATGTGAGCACTGTGGGAAGAAGCATGGAGGGGTTTGCTGGACTATTACAGGAGCCTGTCTGCGATGTGGTCAGATGGGACATTTTGCTAGAGAATGTCCGCGAGGACAGACAGAGAACCCTATCTAGTCAGAGTAATTGTGGTCGTGGTGGAACCAGAAAAGCTAGAACATCAAGCCAAGTCAGATCAGAGACAACATCAACACGAGAATTCCGAACCCCAGCTCGAGTGTATAATATATGCACAGATAAGGACAAGTATAATTTGGATATTATAGCAGGTACTTTCTGACTTTTTTGGTGAATCTATGTTTGTTTTAATTGATCCTGGTTCTACTCATTCGTATATTAGCTCCAAACTAGTTACTAAAAGAAGAATTCATATGGAGATTATTAGTAGTGATGTGATTGCCAGTAATCTTCTTGGTCATAGTGCTAGAATGACCCGAATATTTAAGAATTGTCCCTTAGTGATTCAAGAGATTGAATTTCCAGTGAATTTAATGGAGCTACCATTCCATAAATTTGAGATTATCTTGGGGATGGACTGGCTATCTGCAAATGATGCAGATGATAAATGTAAAAAGAAGCAATTAGTACTTCAAGGACTGGATGGTTCTGAGGTGGTTGTAGTTGGAGAAAGAAACGATTGTCTAAACTTAGTAATCTCTGCAGCGATTGCTCGAAGCATGTTAAATAATGGGTGTGAAGCGTATTTAGTTAACGTGGTGAATACGCAAGCCTCAAACAAGAAATTGGAAGATATCCCAACTGTGCGAGAATTTCCAGATGAGTTGTCAGGGTTACCTCCACATAAAGAGGTACAATTTGGAATATATGTGTACCCTGGAACAGAGCCGGTATCGATGGCACCCTATAGGATGGCGCCAACGAAATTAAGGGAGCTGAAAGCTCAATTACAAGAGTTATTAGATTGAGGCTATATTAGACCGAGTGTGTCGCCATGGGGAGCCCCAGTATTATTCGTATAGAAGAAGGATGGATCTTTACGATTGTGTATAAATTATTGACAACTGAATAAGGTGGCGATAAAGAATAATTATCTGTTGCCATGAATTGAAGATCTATTTGATCAACTTAGAGGTGTTGTTGTGTTTTCAAAAATCGATCTTTGATCAGGCTATTATCAGCTAATAGTTAAGGAAGAAGATATACCAAAGACAACATTCAGGACTGGACACTACGAGTTTTTAGTAATGTCGCTTGGACTCATAAACGCCCCTGTAGCATTTATGGACTTGATGAATAGGGTGTTTCAATCCTACTTGGACCAATTTCTGGTGGTATTTATAGATGATATCTTGGTATATTCTAAGACTGAAGATGATCATGATCAACATCTCCAAGTAGTATTACAGACATTAAGAGATAAACAGCTTTATGCAAAGTTTTCCAAATGTGAATTATGGCTATTTGAAGTAACTTTTCTCAGACATGTCGTATCTGCTGATGGAATAAGAGTGGATCCCAAGAAGGTACAAGCTATTCTTGAATGGGAAGCGTAAGACTATGAAATCAAGTATAATGGTTGTTTCTACTATCGAGGAAAAGTTTATATTCTTGACAATGGTGAATTGAAGAAAGAGATTTTAGCAAAAGCTCACTATTGCCCATTAGTTATGCACCCAGGAAGTAATAAGATGTATCAAGATTTAAAAACCCGCTATTGGTGGCCGGGAATGAAAAGAGCAATCTCAGAATTTGTAGCAAAATGTCTGACATGCCAACAAATTAAAGCAGAGCATTAAGTACCTTCTGGACTGTTACAGCCTATCTTTATTCCTCAGTGGAAATGTGAAAAAGTTACTATGGATTTTGTAACAGGGCTACCAATTACGCCCAACAAAAAGGATTCAATATGGGTCATCGTGGATCGTTTATCGAAGTCTACACATTTTATTTCAGTTCGTGTGGATTATTCAATGGATAAGTATGCAGAATTGTATATCATATAAATAGTACGACTACATGGTGTCCCAGTAACGATTGTATCAAATAGAGACCCGAGGTAGGTACTAAATTAAATTTTAGTACTGCATTCCATCCGCAAACGGACCGACATTCAGAACGAACGATCTAGATTTTAGAAGACATGTTGTGAGCTTGCATTATTGAGTTCACTGGATCATGGGAAAGGTATTTTCCATTAGCTGAAATCGCATATAACAATAGTTACCAAACAAGCATTAAAATGGCACCGTTTGAAGCACTTTATGGACGAAAGTGCATAACTCCTCTTAATTGGTTCGAATTACAGGATCGAAATGTTCATATTGACCCAAAACAGGTGGGATTAATTTAACCCGAGAAATGGAAGATAAAGTGAGGATTATTCAGAATAATCTCAAGGTAGCCGCGGATCGACAAAAAAACATATGCAGACAAAAAGAGAAAGGATGTTAAATTTCAAGTTGGAGATAAAGTATTCCTGAAGGTCTCGCCTTGGAAGAAAGTACTACATTTTGGTCGAAAAGGGAAACTAAGTCCCAGATTCATTGGACCTTATGAAATTCTCAAAAGAGTTGGACCAGTGGCTTGTCAACTGTCCTTACCTCTAGAGATGAGCAAGATCCATGATGTAATTCATGTATCTATGTTGCGAAGGTATCGGTCAGATCCCTCGCATGTTATCACTCCAGAAGATATTGAATTGCAACCTAATTTAATATGTAGAAGAACCAGAGGAGATTTTATCGCATGGAATCAAAGAATTGAGAAATAAGAAAATTTCATTGGTCAAAGTCCTTTGGAGGAACCACAAAGTGAAAAAGGCAACTTGGGAGACCGAGGAAAAAAATGAGAGAGCGGTACCCAAAACTTTTTAAATCAGGTACGTTTTAAAATTCGAGGATGAATTTTCTTAAGGGGAGAATTGTAATACCCAAAAATTCGCTAAGTTGTTTAAGAGTCATTTAGTACTAAGATAAGGGCTTAAAAGCTAACTTAGTGACTAAAATGACAAAATATAAAAATTAGGATTTATTTAATTATGGATTCTAGGAAAAGAGTTTCTGAGAATTAATAGTACCGTGTGATAGAGAGTAAGCAAAATAGGGTACTTGCGAAGTTTGGTTGAAATCCGATGGGAAAAGTATAGGTACCTAATGGATAATTTTACCATTAAATATTTTTATTCCACAGATAAGTAGTACATGTTACATGAAGTTGTCTGTATAATTTGATTTCCAGTATGGGGTTTATGTAGAAATCTATTTTTGATTGAACAATTAGGGGATAAGTAGATATTTGATTCGAATAAAAATACAGTATAAGATATCGAATTTCGATCGAATTGCAAAGTTAAGCGTGCTCAAGGTATAGGATGGGTGACCTATTGGGAAGGTCTCATTTCAGTACTTGAGATTGATGAAAAGGAATCAGTTCGAGTTAATATTATTCGTATGGATAAGTGATAAATGACTATTAAGTGAATTTTATCCGATAAAGATTTCATGTAAATTATCAGTATATTAGACCGAGTCAAAATTTCAAGATTTTAATTTTTTACAAAATTATAGAATATTTTGTATATTAACAATATTTATTTATGGAAATTAGAAATATGAGAATTTCAGATTTAATCTGATAGTTCAGAAAATTGAATATCGTAGTAAGTGATTATCAGGTAATCGGATCGAATTGGAATTTTAAAGAAAGTTCCATAAGCCATGGAAATTTCATAAAATATTATTTTTATGAATATTTTAATATTTCTAATTGGATTCTAACTAGATTTAGTTATACTTTTACAAAAATAGCAAATTAGAAAATAAGACTTAGTTGGAGGGTTATTTGGAATCAAGTAATTAAATGAATTTAATATTCATTTAATTAAAAACACATGGCATTAATAAGATAAAATATGAACAAAAATATGTTCATCCTTTACTCCTCCATTTCGAAAATAGAAGAGAAAGAAGGGGAAAATATACAAAAAATTTCCTAGGTATTTTGAAGGCTTCCAAACAAGATTCAAGGTATGTTTTTGATAGAAAATTAATCTATGTTTAATTTCCTTTCATTTGATAGTAATTTTACAAAGAGTTATGAAGATTTGTTCATGTTATTGATGAGAGAGAAAATAGGGTTTCATGTTCTGTGTTGAGATTGAAGATTGATTTAAGTAAATCAAGTGTTGTGGAGTTGAAATCAAGCTTAGATTTAGATTAATTTTATGTTTGAAAACATAAACCCTAACCCTAGAATTTGGGATTTTATTTAGTGTTTTTAAATTAAGGATGAATATGGAAGATTTATGATTCTACAAGCTTTATTATGGCATTATGACCAAAATAAAGTCCTTGAAAAGCTTAGGCACCCAATATGGCATGTAGGAATAACTTGGGGTTTTAAGTGTTAATTATTGGAAATGAAGAATATATGCTGGAAAAAATTATTTTGAGCATATTAGAATGTTGTTTGAAAGAAAAACAACATTGGGACGGTCTAGTGACGAATTCGGCCAAGGGCTAAAATAGAAGGAAAACTTTGAGAAACGTTGTAAAAATGTTAGATTGATTAATTAGTACAAATTTGCAAACTTTTGTGTGAAATTAGTGTCTAAAATGTCACCTTAACAAAAGTTAGTGGATTGAAGGACATTGAGTAAAAGTTAGTGGAAAATGATAGAATTATGGAGTAATTGTTATTCGAGCTTGAATAAATTGCAAAAAAGTGCAAAATGGTCACTAGGGACCAAAATTGACTATTCGGATACTAAGGGAGAAAAAGGGAAATTTTAGGAAAATTTTTATATTCGAATAATTATACTAGTATTTTATAGTTAAGCAGTGTTAGAAAAAAATCTAACATGTATGTTATTGTATATGTTCGATGGGTAAATAGGCAGCATTCGAGCAGGACAAGGAAACACGAGATAAAAGAGGCAAGGAAAAAGTAGTGAACTAGCTTAGTGAGGCTAGTATTTTGCAAGGCCCAGGAGAGTGCATTATATGCATGTATGACATGTTACAAATAGGACGTCTTGCGAGAAGTCGACCTTGATATTAATTAAATTGCATGTTAATTAATAATAGTATGAATGTTATGGATTAATTATGTGACATGTATGATACATTGTCCTAGTTTATAGATTTATCTAAGATAAATCAAACTTTTAGATTTTGGGTATGAACTGCACATTATCGAATTATTAATGATAGTATTGACGGATTGGATATTGAATGTGAAAATATTATATTGTTATGCCCGAGTACTAGTGTGAGAGTCTTTGGTATAGTTGGATATCCATAGAGTCTTAGCAACTGCATTCCAGCACTACGATGCGTTCCAGACACTTCAGTGTTGCATCAGACACTACAGCATTGCAGACACTACGGTGTTGTTTAGACACTTTGGTGTCGACTAGCACAAAAGGTGTGATAATGAGGAGCAAAGGGCATCATCAAGTACGTACTCATCATCAGACGCTACGGCGTTGTAGACACTACAGTGTAGTTATGATGACTCGAATAGCTTAGGTTCACATGAAATTTTACTTTGGGCTATAATTCATGAAATACTTTTATGCAAGTAGATAGGCCAGTAAGTCTATCGTATTTATTACCGATAAAGTAAGAATGATATTATGACTTTGAATACATATACATGTAACCATGATTCATTGAAATAAGTTAGTTTCTCATTTATTATGATAAATGATGAAATATTATAAACTGCACGGGAAATCGTTTAGCATTTTTGTAGGGATTGTGATATTTATTTTAATTGTTTATGTTGTTATACTTATGTGTTACCTCTCCAAAAGTACTATTTTTAATGTCAATCTTACAATGCTTTTGCTTGTTTTTAGGTACTTTTAGTTGCATAAGGTTGTTAAAATCATGCATTTGCATAAGAAGTTTAGAATTTTGTCTATGCCAGTGTGAATGGTTGTTTTGTTGGCAGTTTTGCAGGTTTGGCATAGTATTTGGCACAGAAATGAAACACATGAAAGAATGCCAGAGAGAATGCAGAGTTGTTGTTGGCTGCGAAGGACCAGAAGAGAAATGCCAAGCACCATTGGCAATAGAATGCCAAAAGAGTTATGCCAAGAACCCTTGGCAATGCCAACCCAAAAAAATAGGACCAAATCAGGCTGTGAAAAAATAGCATTTGATCAAAATCTGAAAAAATAGGAAGGCGAAAAAATAGGATGTCAAGTCTGTCTAGCATAGATGGACCAAACGATGCCAAGCTCAGCTGCCAAAGGATTGACGGCATATGACGTCAGCCCTAATGAAAACCTGATCAGCTTATCACTTCAAATATGGATAAGATGATCATATCCCTTATCCTTTGGCGCATTCAAATTTCAAACGTGAAGGCTTATCTTATGGCTTCTTCGCATGCCTATTTAAAGAACGATCAAGCAAGCATTTAGAGGACGAACTGGGAGAGGATTTCGTTGGTGATCGGAAGAGGAAGGTTGTGTGGTTCGACCAGCTAGACCGAGGGCTTGGAGCCATTGAAGGGCTGCATCGAGAGACCTCCATCTTGCCCATTCTCTTTGTTTAGTTGTTTTTATTTTTTAATAATGATGTATTTTGAAAATGTTTATGGTTTTTCGGTTAAATCCCTCACCATGAACTAACTCAATAGTTGGTGGGGGATGTTTGCGTTGAAACGTTGTTTTCATGTTTAGTTTTTAATAATAAATCTGCCTTGGCAATGTTTTATCTATTCGACATACTTTAATGTTTTCTAAATACTATGCCAAGCTAGAGCTGGCACTGTTGGCCTATTGCGCCTCAATATCTTAACAGACTTGGGGTGGCAACGATTAAGTTGTTGAATACTGAGGAGAGAAGCTTCGAGAGAAGTTGTTCAAGTAGATGAACTTACTTTGAGAATGAAATCTACCCCTTAGGAGTATAGATTGGATCTTAATCAAATTGGTTTATTTAAAAGCAAGTACTATATAGATATAGGGCTTTTACATGATCAATTTAGGGCAATGACCATCGAGAGAGGCGTTGCTAATTTTGAATCTTCTCGGCAAACAATACCAAGACAGGTTGTTAATAAAGGCTACCACGGTATGAATAGTGTGAAAACCAGGCATTGCCTACCAACGCTCATCATTCATTAAAACACCTTCCTTGTCAACGTCTTTACTTTACTTTTATTTCTTTTTATTTCAATTATTTCCAAAACCACTTCAAAACAAAACAACTTTTCCTTAAGGCAAGTAACATTCAAAGCAATTGAATTCCAAGTCAATCTCTGTGGGATCGATACTTAGCTTAATTGATGTATTACTTGCAGGCCGTGTATACTTGCACGCAAAAGACTCATCTTGGCACTGTTTTACACTTTTCCAATACATATTTTCTGATCCTTTTTCCAGCATTCACTTAGAGAGTCTACAAGTTTTTGGCATCGTTGCCGGGGATTGCAACGAAATTTATTGCTTTAATTTTTACTTGTTTTTTTCATTTTGCTAACTTTGTTTTTTTTTATTTTGATCGTGAATTTGTTTTCTTTTTTCGAAAAGCTACAAAGAAGAGTATGGGCAGCCACATATGGTATGATGATGACTACATTTTTCCCACTTATGACTACCAATATCCAACTCCAAGAGTTGTCCATGAGCAAAGACGATATGAAAAGCATGAAGAGGATGCCTATACAACACTATCGGCACAGAATTCTGAACTAAAAAATATGATTACATCAATACAATTGCCTAACAAGTTCAGCAAAAGGCAAGCAACACCCGTTGTTTGTGCATATTGTAGAGGATGCCACTCGTTTGACAATTTCCCCTTCAACCCTAATTCCTATTGTTACACAGGGCACTGTAATGTGAACAACCCTTCTTCCTACAACTTCAACCAAGGATGGAACCAACAGCAAAATATTTTTTGGAATGATCAAGACGATGATTATTTTTATGCATCTAACAACTTTGCTGCACCACCAGACTTTAAACAAATGCCATCCCAAGGCAGCATTCTTCATGAGAAATTAGCGACAGATCTTTATGGATCCAACGGATCGTTTAGCATGGCAGAATTACCTTCAAAAATGCCAATGCACAATAATCCACCTCAAGAGCAAACAAATTACATTGGAGACGCGTTTGAAGAAGCCACGGATGCTATGAGAGGCTTGGAAGAACAAGTCAGGAGGCTTGCAAATGTCGTGAATGGCATGCCTCAAGAGAACAAGATAGAGCTTCCATCAAGGTAGCAAGAGGTGGAAAATGCTTCAGTTAGTGATAACGATCATAATTCCATGGCAACGCTACATCAACAAGCCGATAATTTTCTTCCTTCATCCGTGCCTCAAGGAATTCAGAATCAACATTACGAGTATCAAGTTTTTCCTAACACATTTGAATCAATAGATTATACTAATGAAGGGTATTCCATAACATGCACATTGGACTCATTAGTGGTAATAGAGTGTGAGGAAAAATTTGAGGGCAAGGATCCCGATCACAACAACATAGAGGCAAAACTAGATAATGTTGCCAAGTTCGATGCCAAGGTAGAAGGGCAATATTCTGAAGTTTCAAACCAAGAAGACGACGGCAAGTAGCCAATTATTTGCCAGGAAGAGAACTCAGTGCCAACAGGTGAACCCAAAGAACTAGAGAAAGAAGAGGCTGATGATGCCATACCACTATCTGATGCCAGACCTCCAGAAACTCTACCATGTGATACAGATGATGCTCGACAAAAAGGCAAAGTTGTCACTCCCCTAAGTGGTAGCCAAGTCAAGATTTTAATGCGTGGAAAAGAGCCAATTGTTTGCCATGCGAATAAATTAGTGCCAGCGGAAGAAACTAAGGAAGCTGAGAAAGGGGAAACAAACACCAGTAATGCCAGATCTCAATCTGATGCCAAAACCACTTCGGCAAAACCAGTGGAACCAGTAATTGCCAACCCTACATTTGTGAGACAAATAAATATTACTTTTAATGTTGACAAAGCTATTAAGTATGCAGATAAACCTGAAGAATGCTATGTAGTTGAGCCAATAGAATCCATTTTGGATGAGAACCTGACATTGACTTGCCAAGGAATGAAAGCTGGTGCCATAAAACAACAGTACGATGGTAAAACAATTGAGCCACATAGAAGATCGATTCTGGTCAGGACTAATGCCATGAAGCGAGGTATGCTCAAATAGCTTGTTGCTGGAAGGAAAAGTGGATGCCAATTGACTAAGAATGAAGAGCTGAAGCAAGAGAATTTGGTCGTGACAATAGTGCCAGAGATGGTGCTGTTAGAAATTAAAGATTTACCTAAGGATGCTATGGCAAGTCTAGAACCAGTTGAGGATACATACACCTTGGCATCAAACGAAACAGAAGGACCACAGCCTAAGCACTACTGGGGTGCTGAATTCAATCGAAGATTTGATAGGCCTACACGAAATAGGTATTTTGGTTTTCTGAGGTGGTTATTCAAAACCCCCATGGTAAAACATTCTCCCTTGTTGAGCAATCTAGAGTTCGGCATACTCAAAGGTAAGTAATTCTTTGGCTTTCTACGTTGGTTATTCAAACAAAAGATTGCCACAGACTAAAATCAAAATAATGCCAAAGAGACCATTCTCATTGCGAAAATCCAGTAACTCTTTGCCAACTCAGTTTGATCATTGTAATAATTTAGGAGAATTATTTTTTCCAGTACTTATGATATCTCAGTTTTAAATTTTTAGTTTTTCGTTTATTTTCTTTTTTTATTTTGAAAGGTTCCTTTGAGTGAATGCAGGATTTTGTTGCCAAGAAAAATGCCAAGGCAAGGACTGGCATGGGGTGATTGAACAAAATGCAGAGAATGAACTTGTTGTAGAGGATGAACACACCAAGTTTGCGGAAGCCTTGGATGAAGCCAAGAGGAAGATGATGTTGAAGGAACTTTGTGAACTTGTCACTAAGTGAAACGTGTCATCAAAATGCCATCGGATGGTGAAGTGGCCGGCGTTGAAAGACTGGAATTGTTACATTCAATCATCAAGGGCCGCAAGATCAATATCGGTCGTATCATTATTGATGAAACCTAATGGGAGTTTATGTTTCCTTTTATTGATTTCTAATATTTGCATGCAGCATAGCATGCCAAAGTTTAATATAGATAAATATCAAGAGCTCAAGGGAACGACGATCACTCCTGCCCTGTGGAGGTAACTCATTACCGAGGAGAAAGGCAAGGGAAAGGTTGACGAGTCTATGCCAAAGGCCAGGATGCCAAAGGCAGTGCCTGAGACTCTGATGCCATATGGTTTATTGGCAATGCTTTCCCAGATATATCAATGCCAAGAGGTCATCCTCCAAAAATTAAAGAAAGCTAAGGAGCAAAACTCGATGCTTTGGCAGTATGTTCATGTTAGGGACCATGCCATGAAGAAAACATGTAAGGACATGTCTGGCCACACACTGCAAGCATTTTTTGAATTCCCCGCAGACCTCCTTGCCAAGGATGACATGCCAGCCAGACCACACTCTATCCACACGCTGACCTAGTCTGATGCCACCATTATTCAAGAATTCTATGTCCA
This sequence comes from Hibiscus mutabilis, assembly GCA_019671005.1. Classification (NCBI taxonomy): domain Eukaryota; kingdom Viridiplantae; phylum Streptophyta; class Magnoliopsida; order Malvales; family Malvaceae; genus Hibiscus; species Hibiscus mutabilis. The sequence continues at coordinate 23,334,008 of CM033729.1, forward strand.
TCTTGTGACCAAAGATTCGCCATTCTTGATGATTAGAGGTATGTGTGTATGTTTTGATGAAGGATATATTAACACTATATTTGATTTGGATAGTGCAGAGGATGAATATTTTGAGTATGCCAATTCAATGAATGCTGCCAAGAGAAAGAATTTGCTGGCAGATTCGTGTGAGCCTGGTACAGCATGGACAGTGTCATCGAAGGGCCATCGAATGGTGAAACGATTGGCATTGAAACATCAACCGATAGGATGGAATTAATTTTTAAAGGCCAATATGATGCCTACAACCCACAATGAGACCATCTCGGAAGAAAGGTTGATTTTATTGCACTCCATCATGATGGGGTGCAAAATTAATGTTGGCAGGCTCATCATCTATGAAACCTATAAATGTGCAGCAAGAGGTAATGGCAGTTTGTTCTTTCCTTTGTTAATTTCTAACATTTGCATGCTCCATGGTGTGCCAAAGCTTGATACAGATAAAGGACAAAGGATCAAGGGAACAACAATCACAGCTGCTATTTAGAGAAACCTCACCACTACTGAGCCAAAAGACAAAGGCAAGGGGAAGGCAAAATTCCCCACGCCAAAGCCAAAGGTGTCAAAGGCAGTGCTAACCACCTTGCCAGCCAGTTCACTGGTAGTGTTGTCTCAAATTTACCATCACTAGGAGACCATTCTCTGAAAGTTAGAGATAGCCGAGGAACTCAATGATAAGGTAAGGCATTACACGAAGGAGGGAGATGTTATCATCAGGGAGGTTCTTGAAAAAAATATCCCATGATTTTGTGATAGTAGTTCCAGATTTCCCTGTCGAGCCCTCTACCAGCGATGATGCCAGAAAAAGTCTACGAAGGGGAGTCCTCCTCTTCCTAAACTCTTTTACATGTAATTTCATTGCATTTACATGATCATGCATGTTATTTTTATATTTTCTTGTATATATGTGTTGTTTTCATGCATTGAGGACAATGCACATCTTGGGTTTGGGGGTGTGTGTTTCCTCACATTTATGCCACGCCATGCTTTTCATGTTTATATTTATGTTGCCATGCCATTTAGTTCATTTAGAATAGATGCCTACCGAACCACTAAAAAAAGAAAAAATTACCTCGGTTTAATTTTGAAGAATGTTAACACTTGTTAGGCAAGTTTAATTTGATCTAGGTGTCTGTCCAATGAAGAAATTTTAATCTTTAGTTGCAATGCCATGCCAGTAGAATAGTTATGCCGGATTTGCTTGGTAATTGATCTCTAGTTTAGGGAATTGAACTTACACTTAACACGTAGTATGTATCTAGTTCCTTAGAAAATTTTGAATCTGCTCGGCAAACAATGCCAAGACAGGTTGTTATTAAAGGCTGGCACGTCATGAATAGCGTGAAAACCAGGCATCCCCTACCAACGCTCATCATTCATTAAAACACCTTCCTTGCCAATGTCTTTACTTTAATTTTATTTCTTTTCATTTCAATTATTTCCAAAACCACTTTAAAACAAAACAACTTTTCCTTAAGGCGAGTAACAATCAAAGCAATTGAAATCCAGGTCAATCTCTATGGGATCGATACTCTGCTTAACTGTTATATTACTTGCAGACCATGTATACTTGCATGCAAAAGACTCATCTTGGAACTGTTTTACATTTTTCCAATACATATTTTCTGATCCTTTTGCTAACATTCACTTAGAGAGTCTACATTATGCCTCACTAAGTTATACTTAGCGTGTGTTTCGTAATACACGTAGGTCGATCGGGCTAGTATTATCGAAGAAAGAGTTGCACCTTTGGAAATCAAGTTATCGCTTATAAGCAATAGTATGTCCGTTACATCCTAGTCTAGTGGGCATGTACTTGTATTTTAAATTTGATGTTGCTTTGTATTATTGAACTTATAAGTTAGTTTACTTATTTTAAGTGGGTTTGTAACCTAAGTATTATGGATGAATAGTATGGTTTGAAACTCTTAGCAATGGTTTTTGGTATAATTATTACGTAGTTAATGTTAATAGAGTATGGATTTTAAAATCAAGGAAAGGGTCTAGGTAGCACACACAGTTTATACCCTGAATTATATTATCATGTTAATAATTGTCTTAAAATTTTATTTAACCAATTCAGGGTCGAAACCAGGTGACACTAGACATGTTTGTAATTTAATGAAACCGAGGAAAAGTTATTTTACTAAACTAGTTTTAAAAAAATTACTAGTAAGGAAATTAGTTAAAAACTTTAGTAACATCTTCAATGTGTATTTAATCACCGAATATATATTGAGGGCGTTACAAGCCCGCGGTGATGACTATTGAGATCCTCTGCCATATTTTTTAATTTGAGATATCTCCACTCTGAGCCAAAAGGATTGGTTCTCCAAGAGCGTCGAGTCACCTCGACTATAGCTCTATCCATGCTTTCAAGAATATTGAGGCATTTCCGTTCAAATGATCACCATAATGCAAAAGATGAACACTAGCAAATAAGAACATAACTAAACTCCAATTAAAAGTCTCAGTTCATATCACTTTATGGCACTCCCTTGACCAAGAGGGACAAGTGTTGTACCCCACCTTATCATGCCAACTCATCAATACCAATCAATCAATAACCATCAACTCTAGACCTAGCACCCACACACATGAGAGGAAAAAGGGAGATTGGAACCCCCACCTACTCTAAATTACCCCTTCCAGCCTCATATTCCTCTCCCTTTTCTCTCTCATTTTCCAGCGTATACGACTCTTGTTAAGTGTGAAAAAGTACTATATTTCTACCCTTTTTTACTCTTAATTATTGTTAGACTTAGGCTCATCTTAATTGCATTATTAGGCATTCATGCATAATTTCATAGTTTCTTTTACTGTTAAGCTTGATTACTCAATTTGGTTGATTTTGTGGAAAAAGGTGTTGCTGGTATATGTTTTTGTGTGTGCAGGATCTAATTGCCCAAGCAAGTAGGAAATTACCGAGGCATGTCAGGATAAGTCCACCTCGTCCGAGATAAACATGAAAAGCAAGTGATAAGCTCCCAAAATCTGGATATTCCATGCAGAAAAAGGAGGAGATAAAGACTCATATTTATGAGGAGTTTGAGGATAAAGATAAGAGAGATTAATTATCTCTTTTATCCAATTCAATTCCAACTTAAATTCATCCTTATCAACAACATATTCTGTAGAATTGAAGAGTTTAAATTGGATTAGGATCTTATCTCAATGGAACTCGAATACAATCCAACATCTTCTACCATCACAAACCGATTAGATCATCCCCTATAAATAGAGAGGTTAACGCAGCTTTGGGGGGCGATAGGAGAGAGAGAAAAACAAATAGAGGGCTGTCGACATCTTCTTCTTCCTCTTTATTCTATTCGATTCATGTTGGGTAGATTATATCTTGTATTTCTTTTGCATCCAGCCATGAACTAAACTTTACTTGACTTAGGTTATTTTGTTTTTGTGGTTGTGAGAACGATTGGATTTGTTTAGGTATTTGAATTTGCAATTTTAATTCAAAGTTTGTTCATTCTTGGTTCTTAATTTTGATTGCGAGTGAATTGGGAGAGGATCTCGTGAATTCATCCATTTATCTAATATCGGGAGAGTTAGATTCAAGAAACGAATGAGCATGGTCTTCATACAAACGAATGTTGGTGAAGATTAATTCTACTTAGGAATAAGTTGTACATTTCAACGGCTAAGAGAAGCGCAAGATCGGTTGTTGTCCACCCATGGTTAATACAGGGATGTGTCACCAAGGCATGCACAATTAACAGTGTTTCGAGTTAGGGATAACGAGAAGCCATTGAAGAATGCTTCACTGAACTTTGAAGGTTGATGCCCTATTGCCCAGGCAATCGGTCCATTCCAAATTGCTCTGGCAATCGCAGAATTGCCCAAGCAACCTGGCTGGATCCAATTGACGAAACGATTGAGCTACTCTAGCACTCAATTACCCTGACAGTCCATTCAACTATCACCCCACAACTCACGATAACCCGGCCTACTCTCTCTTATTCGATTATATCTCTCTTTTATTTACTTACTATTTGACTTTACTCATTAAATCAACACCTATTATCAATTGTGTTCTTATTTTCACAGTGCAAGAAGTTAGATTCCTAAAGTAGCACCAATCCCTATGGAGACTATATCTAATTTATATTATAACTTGCGACGTGTACACTTGTACCAATTGTGAAGCACTCTAATACACGTAAACAAGTTTTTGGCGCCGTTGCCGGGGATTGGCAATAGCAACTTTGTATTTAACTCCTTGCACTTGCACTTTTACTTTTATTTTTATTTTTATTTTTGCTAATCAATTTCAAAGGACATACAATCTTGGTTTTTGCGTTTGTGTATGACCAGGGCGAGACCAACATCATCAGAATACTCAATTGAACCCGAGATAGAACGAGTTCTTCATAGGAGAAGACGTGAGCAAAGAGTCGCAATGGCAGACCTTGTTATCCCAGACGACAATCAAAATATAGGAGGAGGAGTTTTAGTCGAGCAACAACCTGTTCGTGTCAGAAATAGGGCAATCCAAGATTACCTAGAGGGGGATCTAAGCAGTCTCAATCCAAGAGTTGTCGCACCTGAAATAGAAGCCGCCCACTTTGAATTAAAACCTATGATGTTCAACATGATCAATACAATTGGTCAATTTGCCAGATCGGCCAATGAAGATGCCAAACAACATCTCAAATCATTCTTGGAGATTTGCAATTCCTTCAAACTACAAGGAGTCCATGAGGATGTCCTAAGGCTGAAATTATTTCCCTATTCACTGAGGGATGGGGCAAAGACGTGGTTGAATAGTATTCTATCCGGATCTATAGGATCTTAGATAGATTTATGTCATGATTTCTTTGCTAGATTTAGTTATACAAATATGACTGATAAATTGCGTAATGATATTACGTTTTTTAGGCAAGCAGATGATGAATTCATGTACGAGGCTTGGGAGCGATATAAGGAGCTTTTACATAAATGTCCCATGTACGGATTCCCAGTATGGACACAGGTGATGTTTTACAACTCAGTAAACACGACAACAAGGATGATGCTAGATGCCTCGACAAATGGCATACTCCTCGACAAGACACCTGAGGAAGCTGTAGAGATTCTGAATCGACTTGCCAAGAATGATTATCAGTTCCCAACTACTAGAAAAGGAGGAATCAGACCACATGCCACGATCAATGAGCTTGATTCATCAAACTCAGCTACTTTAACCAATTTGGTTAAGACCATGGATCAACAAAGCAACACACAGGACAAAGATTTTGACTTTCACGAATCATGTGCCATGGCATTTAAAAACCTGAAGAAGCAACTTGCCTCAGTACCCATTGTCATTCCACCTGACTGGTCCCTACCTTTTGAACTCATGTGTGACGCAAGTGATTTTGCGGTATGTGTTGTTTTAGGCCAGCGAAAAGGTAACATCTTTCATGTAATATACTATGCTAGTAAAACCCTTAATGATGCTTAATTGAATTACACCATAATGAAAAAAAGGAATTACTAGCGGTATTTTTTGCATTTGAAAAGTTTTGACCCTATTTGATTGCTACTAAGGTAATTGTCCATACTGACCACTCAGCGATTAAATATTTGATTGCTAAAAAAGATGCTAAACCTCGTTTAATTCATTGGATTTTACTTTTATAAGAGTTTGACATTGAAATTAAGGACAAGAAAGGAACGGAGAATCGAGTTGCCGATCACTTGTCAAGGCTGGAAGGAGGCAACGATGTAACTGAGCTCTTGGAGATCGATGATGCATTCCCTAATGAACAGTTGCTAATTGCCTCGGCAACTCCATGGTATGCCGATCTTGTTAATTTTTTAGTTAGTGGTATCTTACCTTATAACCTTACTCACCAAGGCAAAAAGCGGTTCTGACATGATGCTAAGTATTATTATTGGGACGAGCCTCTTTTGTTAAACAATGTGCATATCAGGTTATAAGACAATGTGTTCTCGAGGAGGAGCAGCAAAATGTGCTTCGGCAGTGCCATTCTTCACCTTATGGAGGCCATTTTGGAGGTAAACGTACTGCGGCCAATGTCTTGCAATCTAGACTATATTGGCCCACGTTTTACAAAGATGCCCAAGAATTTTACAAGTAGTGTGATCGATGTCAACGAAGGGCAATATTTCTAGGCGACATAAAATGCTACTGCAGAATATCCTTGAAGTCGAGCTATTTGACTGTGGGGTATTGATTTTATGGAGCCCTTCCCATCATCATCCGGAAATCTCTACATCTTACTTGTTGTTGACTATGTTTCTAAATGGGTTGAGGCGGCTGCAGTACCCAAAAACGATTCAAAGACCATTCAAAGATTTTTGTAGAAAAACATATTCACACAGTTTGGAATGTCGCGGGCTATTATTAGCCATGAAGGCAAGCATTTTGACAACAAACTCATTGCCAAGATATTGCAACGTTTTGGAGTGACACACAAAATTGCCACGGCATATCACCCAAGACGAACGGACAAGCAAAAATTTCCAATCGGGGATTGAAGAGTATCCTTGAGAAGGTTGTCAATCCCTCTCGAAAGGATTGGTCTCTTCGAATTAATGATGCACTTTGGGCTTATAGCACAGCATTCAAAACACCGTTAGGCATGTCCCCCTTTAGACTTGTCTACGGCAAGACTTGTCATCTACCGGTGGAAATCGAGCACTAGGCATACTGGCCAATCAAAACTGTGAACATGGATTGGTAGAGTGCCGGACAAAAATGCCTACTGGACCTTAATGAAATAGAGGAGTTTTGTGCCTTAGCTTACGCCAATGCAAGAATCTACAAGGAGAAAACTAAACGTTGGCATGATAAGAAACTATTGTCGCGACAATTTTTGCCCGGGCAATTGGTATTGCTCTTTAATTTTCGGTTAAAGCTCTTTTCAGGAAAACTAAGATCGAGATGGTCCGGGTCGTTCGAAGTAGTCAAACCTTTCTCCCATGGTGTTGTGATAATCAAGTCCACCATTGACGGACATGAATTCAAAGTTAACGGACAGAGATTAAAGCACTATATCGGCACCCATGTTGAACGCGACAAAGAAGCGGTTATTTTAGGAGATGCATGACCATGCTCCCCTTTAGTATTTGTATTTTTTTAGTTTTTTTATTTTGAATATTTTATTATTATTATTTTATTTTATTTTATTATTTTTGATTTTAGGATAGGATTTTCTTAATTGTAGTTTAATTTCTATTCTTTTATCTTTATCTTTCCACTTTCTTTAGGATATTTATCATTATAGGTTTATATTTATCTTTATTTAATTATTTTTATTTTTATTCTTTAATTAATATTTATCTGTTTATTTGTGTTTAGGAAAAGAGTTCAAGATCAAGAGGAGTTTGATTGAAGATTGAGTTGGACACAATATGGGCCAAACTTAAAGAGTTTAAATCCATATTCAACTCTAACGGTTGCCCTAATTTTTTCCATAAAAAAAACCCACCCTAACCGCCTAAACCCTACCCCTTCTCTAAACAATCTTGCCGCATACCCTACCCATCCCCTCTAATTCTCTACTTTTCTAAATTCTTGAACACCCACAAGTTCTTTTTGTTTTCCTTAGTTTTTGTTTCCAACCACAAAGACAAGATCATCCATGGCCAAGAACATCAAGACCATTCCTCACCCAAGTTCATCCGAAGAACCATCATTTCGCCGATTTGCAACACAAACCATTGAGGAAAGATATCTTGCAAAGTTTGCAAATCACAAGGTATGGAAGGAGCAAGGATTCACCTAAATCATCTCTCAAAATAATCTCGGCCTCGAGGAGTTCATCTTCAAAGTTATCAAACATCACAAGTGGCAAATCCTTTGCCATCAATCGAAGCCCAGCAATGTATCATTGGTAAGAGAGTTTTATTCTCATGTTTCTAACCCCCAACAATCCCTATGTCTACGTTTATGGTAGGGCAATCCTTATCGATGCCGACACTATCAGCACCTTCTATGGGATATATATTAAGAAAGATGAACACAAAGCTTTTATCAACAACATCATGGAAGAAGGAGTCAAAAAAGTCTTTAAGGACCTCACAATCAAAGTCACCGAATAGAACGAGGGAGCTTTAAAAGGGACAGTAAATCGCCTCATACTAAAACCCGAGGCAAAACTGTAGAATAAATTTGTTAAAACTTGTTTAATGCACACAACACACAATACCACAGTTTCATATTCTCGTCTTTTGTTAATTCATTCTATTTTGAACAAGTGAATTATTAATGTTGGACAAATTATATGTGATGATGAGATATTTGCTTGTAATCAAAAGGATGCAGGTGCTCTTTTCTTCCCGAGTTTAATATCCCAACTATGCGAGAAAGAAAATGTGCTAAGTGATCCAATGGACAAGAAGTTGCCCTCCAAAACCGGGTGGAATCGAAGGCAATATTTGAAGATTATGGGTGATAAACTGGCTAAAGAAGAAGAAGAAGTACCAACAAAGGCACCTACACCAAAAATTGCCCAAGCGACCAAAATTGCCTCGGTAATTCTCGATGTCTCGGCAAGTCCTGATGCCCAAGCAACTGACTCTACCTCGGTGAACATAGATCGAATTGAAGAAATGATCAGCCCTTTGACACAGCAATTGGAGCAAATTGAGGCTCAATAGCTGCTATTCATGCGATTCATGAAGGACCACACTACCGCCATCACGCAAGTGATTTTAGAGAAATATCTCGATAGCACTGTACCTTTCTCGGTGTTTCCTGCCGAACTAGTTGCCCAGGCAACTAAAACTGCCGAGGCAACTGTCGTAAAAGATAAAGGCAAGGCACCCATGGCTGAACCAGCTTACACTAAATCCCTGCACGGATTCACCAATTCGGATGAGTCCATCTCCGAACCCGTAACATCACAACCAGTGGCACCACCAAAGCCGAAGCGTAAAGCTATAATCATTGAAGAAACCAATGAAGAGAGTGAAGCACACGATGAGATAGCAAAAGTAAAGGTTCAAGTCGTGCCACCAGCCACACGTATTCAACCACCACGACTAGGAAAAAGAAGCAAGCAAACGGCTCGAAGGAAACTCATCATTCAAGGTGACGACCTTTCCAACTAACTCATTTACATTTTAATTTTTACTTGCATTGAGGACAATGCTTCTCTCGAGTTTTGGGGGTATTTGTTTCTAATTAGTTTCATGTTTAGTACTCCCATATAGGTTGCATATGTTACTTGCCATGCCTTTGATTGGATTTAATTGCTTAAGACTTGTTGAATATCCAATGATGAATTTTTGCCACTGCACTTAATTTAAAGAACCTTTAAATTTAGGATTGCATGGAAAGAACTTAGAATTTTACTATGAGGCTGAATATTATTGACACGATTGTGGCTTGTTAATTGAAAGAAACTTAGTAAACTTAGGTTGCTTAAACTATTGGGTAAATTAAAATTTAAAAATTTCTTGCTAGAGGTGCCCGAAACCAGATGTAGTTGTTACACATTAAAGAATCGCTAGAGGTGCCCGAAATTGGCTCTAGTAAACTAAATTTTAATTAAGAAATTGCTTGTTTTGCTAGAGGTGCCCGAAATTGGCTTTAGTAAACTTAAAATTAAATGCCCCAGTAATTAAATTGATAAAAACCTATTGTTCACATAGAATCTTGAAAATCAACTTGTACACAACCACGCACACACATTATTACAAGCATTATAGTTTGGTTCCTGGTAATTTATGTGCTATCCGAAAAATTCAAAAGGTGATCATACTTTGTGCCACGATTTTGAGGTTTGAAGTCAAGTTTAAAGCATGTCTTTGATGATTGAAGTCTTGGCAGGTAATTGTTAGTTTTGCATTGCTTGAGGACAAGCAATAGTTCAAGTTTGGGGGTGTGTTAAGTGTGAAAAAGTATTATATTTCTACCCTTTTTTACTCTTAATTATTGTTAGACTTAGGCTCATCTTAATTGCATTATTAGTCATTCATGCATAATTTCATAGTTTCTTTTGTCGTTAAGCTTGATTACTCAATTTGGTTGATTTTGTGGAGAAAGGTGTTGCTGGTATATGTTTTTGTGTGTGCAGGATCTAATTGCCCAAGCAAGTAGGAAATCGCCGAGGCATGTCGGGATAAGTCCACCTCATCCGAGATAAACACGAAAAGCAAGGGATAAGCTCCCAAAATCTAGATATTCCACGCAGAAAAAGGGGGAGATAAAGACTCAGATTTATGAGGAGTTTGAGGATAAAGATAAGAGAGATTAATTATCTCTTTTATCCAATTCAATTCCAACGTAAACTCATCCTTATCAACAACATAATCTGCAGAATTGAAGAGTTTAAATTGGATTAGGATCTTATCTCCATGGAACTCGAATACAATCCAACCTCTCATACCATCACAAACCGATCAGATCATCCCCTATAATAGAGAGGTTAACGCAGCTTTGGGGGGCGATCGGAGAGAGAGAGAAACAAATAGAGGGTTGTCGACATCTTATTCTTCCTCTTTATTCTATTCGATTAATGTTGGGTAGATTATATCTTGTATTTCTTTTGCACCCAGCCATGAACTAAACTTCTCTTGGCTTGGGTTATTGTGTTTTTGTGGTTGTGAGAACGATTGGATTTGTTTAGGTATTTGAGTTTGCAATTTTAATTCAAAGTTTTTTCATTCTTGGTTCTTAATCGTGAATTCATCCATTTATCTAATATCGGGAGAGTTAGATTCAAGAAATGAATGAGCATGGTCTTCATACAAACGAATGTTGGTGAAGACTAATTCTACTTAGGAATAAGTTGCGAATTTCAACGGCTAAGAGAATCACAAGATCGGTTGTTGTCCACCCATGATTAACGCAGGGATATATCACCAAGGCATGCACAATTAACAGTGTTTTGAGTTAGGGATAACGAGAAGCCATTGAAGAACGCTTCGCCAAACTTTGAAGGTTGACGCCCAATTGCCCAGGCAATCGCTCCATTCCCAATTGCTCGGGCAATCGCAAAATTGCCCCAGCAATCCGACTGGATCCAATTGACGAAACGATTGAGCTACTCTAGCACTCAATTACCATGATAGTCCAACCAACTATCACCCCACAACTCACGATAGCCTGGTCTACTCTCTCTTATTCGATTACATCTCTCTTTTATTTACTTACAATTTGACTTTACTCGTTAAATCAACTCCTATTACCAATTGTGTTCTTATTTTTACAGTGCAAGAAGTTAGATTCCTGAAGTACCACCGCCTAAAACCGTCACTATCACATTTTGCACATCAACAAAATCCATTTTACGAAATAAAATGAGAAAATGTGTAAATTATGAAAAGGGTATTTAACTAAAGTAATGTTATATTTACTCTTTCGTATTTAAATGTATAGCTTTTTTTCTTGCATGGCTGTTTTTACTAGGATATAAATTAGGATTGAAGTGAAGTGAAGTGAAGTGAAGTGAAGCTCAGTTAGTCCCTCGTCAAAGTTGCAACTAATTTTCGTTAGTATTTTGATATACATAATGAAGCAAGAGAAAGTAAAAGGAAAGGAGAGAAATGAATATAACTTAACTAATTAATTAACCATGAAAGCAAAAAGCAGATATGGAATAAAGAAATTAATGAGGCAGGGGCCAGGCCACTACCCTCCAACATCTGCTGAAAGCAATGTTAGAATACATTATTGTTGTCATAGCTTTCTTCGATGCAATAAGTGGAAGTTGATAATATAATACCCCCAACTTTCACTCACCACCATATAACAATAATGCTAATGTCTTTCTTTTCTTTTATCAAAAGACAAAAAAAAAGCCCTCTTAAAATCTTTTGTTGAGACTTAGGGAATATAGCAAAGCTCAAACACCCATGTCCATATCCCTCCTCAACATTGTTGTTTTTCTCCAGAAAATCTACGGATTATATATTTATAAAGAAATTGCTTTTGTGTCGAATGTGATTATTGATAATATAACATTATAATACTTTAAACAAATAAATTATTTTACATTGTAACTTTAAACTCATTCATTATAAAAAAATGCTACAATATTTCTTCCATTGGATTCTCAGTTTCCCTAGGATGCTTTTGTCTTTCTCTTGCCTATTTTCCTACTTACATAGTTTGACTCGAGAGGTTTGAGATGATAAAATAATTTAAATTAGGTTTTGATTGAAAACACCTTTCAATTGGTTTTGACATTCCCAATTGGGAGTCTTAACTAAGCAACAGGAAAATTATGTCGACTTGATTAAATTATGTGATAAACAGCTGTTTATTTTCACTAGATGTCGTCAATCCCAGACATTGATGAGTTGACCACTCTGTAGGAATTGTTCTACATCTTATATATATATACAAGGGCAGATCCAGAAATTTAAACTTGGTAGTTCACTGATCGATTTAATAATATAGAATCAATTTATACCAGTGTAATAATGTGTTGATAAAGAATAATTATTGTGCAAGCAAACAAAGCCTGTAATCGAAAATATTGACATTGAAGAACTAACCTATAACATGTAAATATGTTTGAGATATTAGAAATGTCTTACATCGGTATAACTGTGTTTTAGAGAGTAGAAAAAATTACTCTAATGAAATTAAGTATTGATAAGTGGTATTGTTGTACTTGTAATTGATTTCTAATAATATAAGTGTAATAGTGTTGAAGATATTCACATTTCCAATTCCTTGCCATTAACAATAATTGTATTAATATAAACAAATTAATAACAAAATGAGACAATTTTATATGCCAAACAAGATCAAAATGAGAATTTTATATATAGTGTTTTTTAATATGTAAAAAGTTCAAGGGACCAAACAACAATAAATTAAAATAAATAAACTAATTTTTTGGTCACGTGCTCTTTAATGAGCTCACGAGAGATCCCTACTACCAATTTAATAAGATAATATCGTGATCTTTTTTAGACAGACTTTATTCTCTTTAATTCCTTTACCAATTGTATCAATTATCCCTAATTCATCATGAATCCTAAATCTTCTTGCTTCAATCCTAATTCTCATGGTCCAACATTGAGGTTCATGCTTAATTTTAAAGGGTGCAAGATGCACCAAGGCGCAGAACGTTGGCGCGCATCTTTCGTAAACGAGGCAAATTTTTGTGCTAAATATTTTTAAATCAACCCTAAAGTATATTTTATACTTAAAACAACTTGATACTTATAGTATAAATATTTAGAGATCAAAATATTTTAATTAAATGTAAATTTCAAAATTATTAAAATATTAATAAATTTATATTATTTTAATATGTAATTTTAGTAATTTATTTAAATTGGTAAAGATTTAAAATAAATTTTATTTTTTATATTAATTTACATTAAAAACTAATATTAAGATTAAACGTTCTAAATCAAGTGTTTTAGTCACAATTTTCATTATTATTATTATTATTAAAAGAAAACCTATTTTTTTAATAAGAAGAATGAGTTTAATGAACCAAATAATGGGCTCACTAAAGTCCCAAAGCAACCCAATTAAACCTAAATGATTTTAAAATAATAGATTTTCTTCTTTCTTCTCCGGCTCTTCTTCTTCATTTCAAGGATTCCTCTTCTTCTTTTTCTATTCATGGCAGATTTTTTTCATTTTTTTAAATTTTTTTATTGGTAGGTCACTTGACCTAGGAGATATACAAATAGATCCGCCCCTATATATATATATATCGAATACATTTTGTTCATTTATTCTTTACTACCCTATCTTTTTGTATATTTAAAGCTTTATTACTTTTTGTAAAATTACATTTAGGAATGATTATGAGAGAAGAATTTAGCATTGCAATTGATTGTGGTTTATACTATTTTTCTTTTTGAATATGGCATGTAAACATGAAATTATTGTATAACATGGGGTTTTCATGAGGTTAAAAAAATCAATATTCTCTTTCCTTTCTCAATTGATTTGCCTTTTACTTTTACTAGGCAACACTTGTTACTCTTTTAGCATTATATATATTCAGATTTACGGAATCAAATCAAGTTTTAAAGTATATGTGTTAGTTTTTAAAATAATAATCATAAACATTGGCTTGATCCACAACAATTGTGAGTTTAAGCTTGGGTTAAGTTTTTATTTCGTAATATTCAAGAACAAAATTATTATTATTAAACCTTTAGCACTTTGTTTTAAAAGAAAATGAAATGAAAATTGATTTGGTTAAAAAAATTGGTTGAATGAGAGTATTATTGAGAGGGGTGCTGCCAGGCTGGAAACAAAAATGCCTTTAGGGCTGACCAGCCATAGGGACACCACAATTACTGTCTTTTTTAACTTTTGGTTAAAAGCGTCAAATCTATTTTAATTAGAAGTCTAACTTCCAAAAAGAAAAAGAAACTTACTTGTATGCCAATTTGGTCTCAACCTCTCACCCACCCCTCTACTTTTCATGCATACCAACGTATGATTATATGATAGAGAAACCTATAAAATTTTAAAAAAGATAAACCTATAAAATTTTAAGTGGGTAAAAATAATTTTGTAATATAAAATTTATATAAATTTTTAAATTATATATAAATTTTTAAATTTTAGGAGCAATCAAGGTTGTCCTTAGGCATGAGCATTAAAGGCGCTCGCCCAAGGCCGATTTTTTTAATAATTGATATTGTAGTCTAATTTTTTATATTTATTATTAGGTGTTTATTCTTAAAATTTAATTCTTTTAATATTTATTATAAAGGTCCAATTTTAATAATATTTGTTATTAGGGGCTCAATTTTTTTAACACTTGTTATTAGGAGTCTTCTTTTTTCAATATTTATTATTAAGAGTTTATTTTTTTAACAATACTTATTATTAGAGGTATAATTTTTTAATACTTGTTATTAGGGCTCTAATTTTTTTCAATACTTGTTATTAGGTCCCCATTTTTTTTAATATTTGTTAGGGTTCAACTTTTCTCAATATTTATTATTAAAGATCTATTTTTTCTAATACATGTTATTAGGGGCCCAATTTTTTTCTAACATTTGTTTTTAGGGACATACTCTTAAAATTTATTTTTTCCAATACTTGTTATTAGAGACCTAATTATTTTCTAATACGTGTCATTAAGAACATACTCTTAAATTTTAATATTAGTGGTCCAGTTTTTTTACAATATTTGTTATTAGGAGTCTGCTCCTAAAATTTTATTTTTAAATATTTGTTATTAAGAGTCCAATTGATTTTCTAATACTTTTTATTAGAGCCTATTTTTCTCGATATTTATTATTAGGGACATACTCTTAAAATTTATTTTTTAATACTTATTATTATGGACTATTTCTTGCTAATACTTGTTAGTAGAAGCCTCTTTTAAAAATTCAATTTTTTTCAATACTTATTAATAGGGCCTAATTTTTAGATTCACTCTAGGGCCACCAAAATCTCAGGAACGGGCCTGAGGTGACTACCCCCTCTCTGTCCATCCCTGAGCAATAACCTTCCAAAAAAAAGTTTGATCAATAATAATTACATCATACGTTACATATAGGTCCCTTAATTAAAGTCTTGTGTTTCAATTGTGTATCAAAAAATTAGTGTTAGGAAGAATTTGTCTCCAATGAGATTAGTCCTGATCTAACTTAAAACTTTTAAATGTTTCAATTTACACACATGTATTTAAACTATGACACTCATTTTAAATTGGTCTCTATACTTTTCCATGTTCCAATCTTATCCTTAAACTATATGTCTCTCATTCTAAATTGGTCCCAAACTTTTTAACGTTCTATTTTTATCCCCAAAATACGACCCTCATTCTAAATTGATCCTCAAACTTTTAAAATGATCCAATTTCATTCTCAAATTATTGTTTATACCACATCATATTTTTACATAATACACATCAGTTTTACGTGACAATTAACAACTTTATAGTAGTTTTATTAACATAAAGATATGATTAGCATATATTGATAATTTAGGATGAATTTATAACATTTAAAAATCCAAAATTAGAACATTGAAAAAGTTTGAGGACCAATTTAGAATGAAAGTTATAGTTTTGAGGATGAAATTGAAACACTCAAAAGTTTGGGGACCAATCTAAAATGAAGGTGTGGTGCATAGTTTGAGATTGTAACATTTAAAAGTTTAGAGATTCATTTAAAATAAGGATCATAGTTTGAGGACGTGTGGTGCAATCAACTCTGAGTTTGAGCAGTAATTGTTATATCGTACATTACATATAGATCCCTTAATGTCTTAAGTTACAACAACAAAAGGTCAGGTATTTTGTCAAAGAACGGTGGAATATAGAGAGTCGTCGCTTTATAGAAAACAGTGGTTCCAGTGCATATCTTCGCTTCAATAAATCTTCTCAGGGCGTCAGATCGTTGAAAGGTAATAATTTTGGAGAACGTAGTTCATGAGTTACTGTTTTCATCAACCATGTTAGCAAAAGGATGCATACTACAACTCTTAAAGAAGCTTTTTCGGAGTATGGGAAAGTGATGGATGTTTATATTGCCTATTATAGTCCAAGCAGGTCTAATAGAATATCCACTTTCATGTTTGTTCGATTCTTAGATTGGTCAGGAGCCAATAATGCGATTTCTTCGGGGCACAATAGGTTAATGGACGATTTTTGTATCAATGTGTTTCTCGAAAGACAGATGCATGGTCATCGTAAAAGGGATATCTTTTTCTTGTCACCAAGGTCCAAACAAAAAGTTTTTTGGTCTTTTAGAGAAGGTAGATCTTTTAAGGATATTTTATTGAGAAAATATATTGAAAATAAGGTTTCGGTTGTTTCTAAATTTGGTTCTAAGAATGGTTCTGATGGGAGTTCCTCTATTAAAGAGAGATAGGCATGTCTTGTCACGAAAGTTATAAAGTTGTTTCGCAAAAAGCTTAAATGAAAAATAGATGTTTAAAGTATTTCTTTTTTGAAATTTAGGTGCTAAAAGTATTTGTTTTTGTAAAAATAGGTACTTAAAGTTTCAAAAGTTATAATTTTAGGCTTAAATGAAATCAATGCTTGACACGTGACATATTTGGGTACCTAAAATTTTAACTTTTGAAAATTTGGGCACCTATTTCTAAAAAAAATACTTTAGGCACCTAAAATTATAATTTTTAAAATTTTGAGCACATATTTTTACAAAAAATACTACCTAAAGTTTTAAAAAATATACTTTTAAGCACCTATTTTTTATTTAAGTCTCCGCAAAATGATATAGATTTGTTGGAACTGTGTCTCGTGGGTCAGATCGAGGGTATGTACAATGTTGATGTAGTGCATCAAGCTTTGGCCTCGGAAGGTTTCCTATATAAAGTTTGTGAGTGGTTCGGTTTATATGTCATTATCCATTTTGGGAAAGAGTTGCATTTGGAAGAATTTTGGGATTCAAAGGAGTCTCTGTTGTTCTCTTGGTTTAACGATATTGACTATTTTTCCAACTTCGACTCTATGAGGAAACAAAAAGTTTGGGTTTGTTAGAAGACGTTCCCCTTACTGTTTGGAATGACCACTTCTTCTTGTTAATCTCTCGATAATGGGGAGAGTTGATCAAAGTTGATGATAAGACTTATAACAAAGTTCATTTTGACGTTGCCAGGGTTTTCCTAGGTGTGTCCAATAGATCAGATGTGCCTCCTTTTATCTCTATCTCGGTGAACCTGAGAGTTTACAAAATTAGGCTTCTCTTTATACTTCCTCTCTCAAATCAAGATTTACTTCTTCAAAGGGGAATAAGAAGTTTGACAAACGCCCTTCTCGAGAGGTGTCTCAGAATTCTTGTAGCCTTGATCTGCTCAATTCGAGCTATCCTTGCTCTGATCTTGTTGTTCCATACAAGGAAGTAATTCCACAGTCTGAAGCTATAGGGCTTTGTTGGAGGTCTCTGATTCTCTGGGTCTTCATTTTGCGGTTAGCAAGTCTGCGGTTCTTAAGTGATTCATGGAATTCAACTGCGGGAATGGAAAACCTCAATTTATTTGTGGTTTCTATTAGTGTTTTTTCTTTGTGAGTCTATTTCTAATTTATTATGATTTCTTGTCTCTTTTTATCTTGGAATATAAGAGGCATGGGTAGACGAGAGAAGCGTGCATCTGTTAGAAGATTGGTTTCTGAATCCAAACCCCTATTGATCTTCCTTCAAGAAACAAAGCTCTCCTCTTTGGATGATAGAAAGCTCAAGAAAATTTGTGGTGCCTCCTCCAATTATACCATGTCTTTCTCACCATTGGCGGGTTCTGCTTGGGACCTCTCTTTCTTCAATTTAGGGTCCACGATTGTACATTGTAGTATTATTCTTTTGATCAGAAATATTATTCCAGTCGATTTGAGGTGTGTTTTGATCAACATCTATGCTCCTAATGAGCCTTCAGAGAGGCAACTGGTTTTCAACGACCCGAGTTCGTTAGTCTCATCTTATAATGTCCCTATTTTGATTGGTGGAGATTTCAACATTGTGAGGTGCATGGAGGAAAAGTTGGGTGTCTCATTAAACCATTCAACCATGTTTGCGTTCTTGTTATTTATTGACAACTTGAATCTTGTCGATCTTCCTCCGAGTGGGAGCATGTATACTTGGTCAAATTTTAGAGACTCTCCTTCTTGCAATAGACTTGACAAATTTATTTTGTCCCCTAAATTTTTGCTTAAATGGCCTGACTTGGTGCAAAATCTTCTTCACAAAAAATTTGTCGGATCATAATCCTATTTCATTATGCCAAGTCGTGCTTAATTGGGGCCCTAAACCTTTCAAGTGGTTTGATTATTGGGCTGATGAGAAGGGGTTTGAGAAGGTTATTCCTCAAGCTTGTGCTAAAGTATCTGACAAAGGTATTTGTTCTCTATTTTGAAACTGCAAAGTAGAATCCAAACGTTATCTTCAGTGTAGGAGGCATGATGAGCTGGTTTCTATTTTGTCCCTTGAACTTAAATGTTCCGTGCTGAAAACTGTTATTCAGAATGGTCAGTGTGACTCGAGGGTGGTGGCGGAACTTGCTTCTATTAGGATCCATTTGTGGGACAAATATAGAAGAGAGGAGCGTGGGTGGATACAGAAATCCAGATTGAAATGGTTCAAAGTTAGAGACAGAAACTTGAAGTATTTCCACATTCTTGCTTCATCTCAGCGTCGAACTAATCACATTCCCTCTCTTAAAGTTAACAATTTTCTTAAGAAGTCGGAAGAGATAAAACTAGCTTTGGAGAATCATTTGAAGTTCGTGTACAATGATTCTCATACTATCCATGTCGAGAGACTTCATTGCGACATTAACTCTCTAGACTCAACCTCAACTTGTTGCCTCGAGAGTGAGTTTTCTGTTGAAGAAATTAGGTCTACTTTGTGTTCCATGTATGGTTTAAGAGCTCCAAGCCTCAACGAGTTTAATGTTGGTTTTCTTAAACATCTTGGAATCTCCTCAAAGATGGTACTTTGAGTTTTTTTTTCTTTGATTTCTATGGTGGCGGTTTATCTGATTATTCCGTCAACCATTCTTTTATTGTTCTCATCCCCCAAGGTCTCTGCTCCAATCTTAGTGGAGGATTATAGACTTATCAGCCTAGTTAGTTGTGTGTACAAGCTCCTTGCCAAGGTTCTATCAATTAGATTGAGTGGTATGATGTATAAATAATTGGTGAAAGTGAATTTGCTTTTTGCTCGGGGAAAGAAATCTTAGATTGTTCTCTTTATAGCAGTGAAGTTGTCGATTATGTTAAAAAAAGATGGCTCTCGGGTGTTGTTTTTATGGTGGATTTTTGAAAGGCATATGACATTGTCGATTGGGGTTTTCTCATGTTCATTTTGAATAAGATGGGTTTTGGACCCGGTGGTGTAATTGAATCAGTTTGTGTATCTCTATAGCATCGATTTTTGTCTGGTTAATGGCTCCCCTTCAAATCCTTTCAATATTAGTAGAGGATTGTGCCAAGGATGTCCGTTTTCACCTTTACTTTTCAACATCGTTGCTGAAGCACTTAGTTCTCTCCTCTTAAAGGCATCATCTCTGGGTTTCTTAATGGTGTGTCTTTTGGTAATGATTTAGTGTAGTTTTGCACCTTTAATTTGCCAACAATCTTATTGTTTTCTGTGGCGACAACAAAGTACAAGTTAGAAATGTTATTCTAATCCTTAGGGGGTCCGAGGTTGTTGTTGGTCTGAAACTTAATCTTTTTAAGTACAAACTTCTTGGCATAAATGTGGATGATTCTTTAATCGATAGTTGGGTTTCTTTGATTAGTTGCAGTAGCGATAAGTTCCCTTATACCTACCTTGGTCTCCTCATTTGTCCAAAGAATTCTATCAATTTGTGGTCTCCAATGGCCTAAGAAATTCAAGAATAGTCTGTCTGGATGGAAGGCAAAAATACTATATTTAGGGGGTTAATTAACTTTGGTTAAAATTATCCTCTCAAATTTGTCGGTTTATTATATTTCACTCTCTAAGATGTCGATTGTTATAAGTTCTCGTGTAAATAGTTTGATCGCTAAGTTCATATGGGGAGCTTTGGACAAGAGAGCTATTCATTGGGTTCGTTGGGAGCTGTTATGTAAGCCTAAATCTTGTGGGTTTTAGGCTTGATCGATCTCAAGTTGAAAAATAGAGCAATGCTTAATAAGTTGGTTTGGAGATACAATGTTGAATCTGGTAGTTTTTGGCGGAGGGTCGTTCACACCAAATACGAGCACAGTTCAGTTAACCTACTATCTAATCATAATAATCTTTTTACTCATCACATTCAGTATTGTGTTGGCAATGTATGTTCTATTGATTTTTGGAACGACGCCTCGGTTGATAATATGCCCTTGAAAGTAACTTTTCCACGAATTTTTGCCTTGGCATCAACTAACTCAAATGGTCAGGTGATTCAAATGGTGCATACAGTTCTAGCTCTTATTGCAAATTGAGTATTTCTGCTTCTTTAGATTCAACCTTCAATTAGAAATTGGTCTAGGCTAATTTGGCCCCTCCTAAAGTAGAGGCCTTCATTTGGAAACTCATCAATGGCAGAATTCACACGAGAGTGGAGTTTTCTAAGCGAAGTGTGTTGAACCATTCTTCTCTCGATTTCCCTCTATGTTTATCGTGTCCTGAAATGATCATTTATTTTGCGAATGTTCTTTCACTTGGATATTATGGTAAAAATGGAGCGGTCTTTGGGGGATTCAGTTAGTTACTACTGGTAACCCGAGGAGTTTGCTTATGTTATGGGACTCTTGCTGCTTTGGATTTAAATCTAAAGGTATGTGGTACGATATTAAAAAGGTGTGGCTAACAAAGCACCTATTTGCAAGATTTTAAGTAAGTAAGCATGATTTTTTTGTCTAAACTGAAAAAACTTAAAAGTAACAAAATAAATAAATAAAATTTATCCAAAAAGATATAATGTGCACAAAACGCAGAGACGAAACTAAAGCATAGCTCGGGGTTGTGCCCCCAAATTTTTTTATACTAAAAAAGTACAATGGAATTTTTTATCTATTTAGACTTCCGATTTTCAATTTATTTGCACTTTGTCTCCTCATTTTTTTATGAATAATTATGCTTTGCCCCCTTAATCTTGACAATGCATACTGAAAGAAGTATAAGTACGAACACGAACATAATTAAATTTTTGCCACGTCTATTTCTTCATATTTTATCTTTTGAACATGAGCCGGCTTCACTGAAGAAACACGAAATACAGAGGGAAAGAGAGGGATACAAGAATTTCAAAAACAAAATAAAACATGAGAAAGAACAACATGGAACAACAAAGGAACCAAGAAAACAACAAATGCCAAACACAACCAAAAACAAAGAAAACAACAGCAAAAACAAAACACAAACAAACATAGAAACATTGGAGGAGGAGACACAAGTCTTCCAGCCAAACAGAGCCAACAAGCCATTCTTTCACTACATGTCATTCCGGGGGTCATCGAAGGATAAAGTGAGGGGAAATGCAGCAAAAAAATGATATCACATGATTATCACGTCAGATTTAGATTCGTCGATAACTGATGGTAGAAAAAAGAATGAGACAATCGAAATCTATGGCAACGAACTTAATCGGTGGGAAAAGCACAGAACATACAAAAACACAAGAGACAAAAACAAAATAGAAAAGAAAAACATGGAAAGGAGACGAAAAACGGAGGCCAACAAAAGCCCCCCACTCGATCCATGACCTCGACCACCATGAAGGGTCCTTCTTCTTCCAAAACTGAAACGAGCCCAAGTCAGAAAACATGGTCACCGAAGACCGACAATCCCAGCAAACTGACTAAAAATATCAAAACAAATAAAAAAAGAAGGAAAGAGAGAGGGATAAGGACTGAGAAATTAGGGAGGAGGGAGGCCAGCCACCATTGACCAATGGCCAGCTGGCTTACAAATGACAGATGAGAAAAGTTTCTAGAGTTTCAAAGAGAAAAACGTAGCGAAAAGTATAAAGCAAATTCTTAAGTTTTGTGTATTTTTTATTTTTAAAATAATTATGATTAGTTAATTTCTTCATATTTTATAACGTTTTAGAATTAAATCTCATATTGAACTTTAAAATGCTGAAGTTAATAAAGCATATTTATTACTGATATATTAAAAAAGAAATTCATGTTTAGAATTATAATTAAATAAAAATAACAATTTATTACTATTATATTTCAAATACCTTAAGTTTAATACATCAAGAACACTTTTGGAAGGAAAAATACTTCAGAATGGCTTGCCCATCAAATATCAATAAGCTTACCAAATTCGAGAAAGTGATGAGCAGAGCTAATAGAATCCATTAAAGTTTCTTTTTTAAACAAAGGTTATTGGAATACAAAACAAAAACAAACATACAAACAATAGAAGATAACATGGGAAACGGGGAAGAACACGACCAACAAGCCGAGAGGCGAATGACCAACCGAGCTAAAATATAAACGACAGTCATAAACCATTGAAAAAATATCAAAACAAATACATAAAAAGAAAAACAACAGAGGAGACTGAAAATAGAGAAGAAAACAACAAAGATCGTAAACAAAAAAGTCAGCATCCATGAGCCTATACTGCATGTCCTTTCGGGGGTCACCAACGTATTTCGACGGTGAACGTGATGCAGCAAGAGCGACCAATAGAGGCGGCACAAACAGATCTGGGAATGCAAAGGTTGAAGGGGCATAGGAAGGCAGAGTGGAATCGGGTCAATGATTAAACCACCAACAAGAACAAATCCACTCCAGCACGACCTTATCTGCAGACAGAAGAGCAAAAACCCAGAAAAATAGAGAAAAATGAAGAGAAACAAAACACAAACAAATCTAGATGAAGGAGGCTTCACCAAGCTTCCAATCACCGAACACCGAATCTTCTCAAAAATATGGAGCAAGGGGTGTAGGGGAGGGCCTAAATGGCATGGCTTTCGACCAACAAAATGAGTCAGACAATCCATCAATAATGACCAAAAAACTATTTTGCCGGAGGGGGCCATGCCTGGCCACTAGCGGTGGTATCTGGCGAAGAGTAGTGCTGGAAAAATTAGGACTTTTTTAGAGAGAAGTCGGAGAATCCATTAAGGTTTTTACTCCTTGTCCACTGCCACAAATTTACGGTTTGAATTTGCGAAATTTTTGACAAGACATGAGACAAAGATGGTTTCATACTATAATCTAATCAAATATTATATATTTGATAAATGTTGAAATAACAACTTGATCTTTTAAGATTGTTCACATAAAGGCCTAATATTTTTAAAAAGATTGTAACGATTCAATTTTTGGTTAGTGAATCGGGTCTCTGACCCGGGTTATAAGTCTTTATTTTAGAAGCCCAAGTTAAGGGTATTAAGTTGGGCCCAATATATTAGAGAAGGTTTAAATTTTAAATAGTGTAGGAAAGAGAAAAAGAAAGAGGAGATATTACGTTGGAAAGAGAGAGAAAATGAAGATGGATAAAGGAAATGGAAAACAGAGAGGAAATAGAAAAGAGGGAGAAAAAGAGAGATTTAAACTCCAATCTATAGAGATCCTATCGTTCGTTGTCGACACCTCCATCGCTATTGTATTTATCTCATCAAGGCGAGTTCACCGATATCAGCAAAGTCGTCGTCGCTGCCGCCATTCTCCAAGGTGAGAGGAAGCAATTTTTAGGTTTTCCAATTGAAGGGGTTAGAGTGTTCAGAACACAAAACCGAGGCTGCCATCGTGTTCGCCAGCTCAAGAATTGTAATATCCCAAATTTTTGGCTAGTGACCAAAATGAAAATTTTGAAAGTTTTAGGGTTAAAAGTATAAACTTTAAAAAAGTTTGGGGACTAAAGTATAAATTTCCCAAACAAGTGATTTTATTCAGTATAAGAGAGAATCAGATCGAAATAAGTACATTGATATCGATTTTGAGAATTAAGATGCAGCAAAAGGTATTGAATTTGGATCGAATAAAATTATTAAGCGTGCTCAGGCTAGGGAAATGTTAGGATGGGTGACCTCCGGGAAGGTCCCATAAAAATATTTCTGATCGATATTTTGGACTCAGTAAGAGTAGAGAATATTCGTATGAATTATCGATAAAGATTTCTAAGAGAAATTTTATTCTATGAAGATTTTCAATAATTATCGGAATAATAGACTGAGTTAAGAAAATTCAATCTAAGTCTTTATGAAAGGAAATTTTTTAAGGTTTAAAATTATCATGTGATAGATAGTGAGCTAAATTGGGTACTTTCGAAGTTTGGTAAAAATATGAGGAAAATTTAAATGGGAATTGAAGTTCAGTGACCAAAATGGAAATTTTGAAAATTTTATGGCCAAAGTATGAACTTTGGAAATGTTTAGGGACCAAAGTGTAATTTTCAAAAGTTATATATTTTAACCCCGTAAATGAATAGTTCACCCTCAAGAGTGACACTTTCATGTTACTTAGATTTTTCGTACGAGGCTTATATTAGTGGCCATAAAGCTTTAAAGTTCAAAGGAAGAAAATTTGAAAATCGTATTGAGTGAAATTAGAATATTTGGACCAAATAAATGGCATAAATAAAAATCTAAGATATTTTGGGACATGGCCGGTTGGATTGGAACCAATTTGGTTCAATTGGAATGGCAATTTTCAAGACTTGTTGTAAATAAAGACTAGTTGGAGGGTAAATTGGACATTTGCCATGGATGGCATTTTTGAAATATTTTGAAACTTTGAGGGTAAATTTGGAAGGTGAATAACACATGGATTTCATCATAGCCATTGATTTTTGATAAGATTGAATCTTGGCCATTGGATGAAAAGGGTAAAGTAGTAATTTCACTATGTAAACTGAATTAAAAATTCATTTTATTTTAAACATGAGGATTAATATTAAAAGATGAGAAAAATATTTCTCATCCAATTCAAGCTATTCGAAAATGAGGGGGAAGAAAGGATAAATTTTCCAAGTTCGATTCGATCCCCAAAACTCGATTTTCAGGTAATCTTTCGAACTGCAAAGTTGTTCTACTCTTCAAGCTCTATCTTTTGATGTAAATAATTCATAGATCTCATTCTTGAGTGATGAGAATTTTACATGAGAAGAAGTTAGGGTTTATGATTCAAATTGGAGGGGTTTTGAGATTTTATGATTCCATGTTGAAATTCAAGTTGAATTCAAGCTTTTGTGATGTTAAAATCATGTTATTGAGTTGGGATTTAAACTCTACATATTTTTATTATTATGAAGATGATTAGGGTTTATGGATTCAAGTTTAATTTAAGGTTTGTGATGTTGAATTAATGATCTAGTAAGCTTGAATTGTTGTTTGGAAGCAAAACCCTAAGTTAAATTGTGTAGGGACCATTTTGGCAAATTGAAAAGTTGAAGGAACAAATCTGAATTTTTAGAATTTGGAGTTTATTTATGTTATTAATGATGTTAGGAAAAAGAAAATGATGTTAGAATGCTAAACCGATGTAGAATCGAGTTAGTGACCATTTTGGCAATTTGTCAAAATTAAGTGACCATTTCGGCAAGGAAGTTTTGAATAAGGACTGAATTTGATTTTTAGTTTAAATAATAGAATTCAAGTAGTAATGTTGATTTGAGGACTAAATTGCAAAGTGAAGAAGTTTAAGTTCTTATCTTTGCATTTTTGTGACTAATTCAGAAAGAAAATAATTGGGGGATCAATGTTAAATAATTATTTGATAAAAAGGGTGATAAGTTGATGGTTTGAATCAAGTATTGGGACTGAATTGAAAAAGTAGAAAAGTAAGGAGAAGTTAGTATAAAGTTTGGAGTTATTTATGGAAGCAATGTAGAAAACTGGATTATGGCAGTAAGTTTAAAAATTTACCATAAATTCTACAAAAAGGGTTAGAAGATGAATTTTATACCAATATAAAGATTTGTTTGTCTAGTTTCGTGTCCAACAAACAAAAACTGATTTTGAGTTCCGAGTAAAAAGATATGAATTTTTGAGTGGTGAAAGGTCAGAAAACAGTATGACAGTCTGTTTCGAAATCAACACTGGAAATTGACTTTGAAAATTCGCCATAAAGCATACAAGTTGAATTTGGACTATTATTTATATGATTGAAAAGCTTATTTAATATAGTTTCTTTTAGAACAAACAGAATCGAATTCCGAGTTTTAGATTATTTTATAGAAATAAATCTTTAAAGGTAGTGCAAGCTCCCAGAAAATGGAAATTGAGACATTTGGTATCTAATGGTAGTTAGCAAGCTTGGAGGAATTATTTGAAGTTCAAAGTGGTCAATTAGGGACCAAAATGAATTTTTGGACAGTCTAAGGAGGGAAGAATTTTTTTTTGGAAATTTTATATATTCGAATAATTAGATTTGATAGCATATTTAGAACATTGTTATATTTGAATCTAACAAATGTTATTTATATTCATGTGGTGGACGAAGTCGAATACGAATCAAAGAGGATTAAAGGTGTTATGAGGGAAATGATTGAATAAGACTTAGTGAGGCAAACTGCTATATGGCCCAGGTGAGTGCATTTATGTGTTTCAAAAGTTAATTAGGAAGACTTGCGAATAGTCGACCTTAATTTAAAAATAACATTGCACTATATATATATTGAGCTAATGCATGTTACAATTTAGGTAAGTTAAATAGAAAATGTAATGTGAATTGCTATCCTGAGAAATGATGATGAATTATGGTTGCCATGAACATTTATGATGAAGCATGAGATATGAAATGTTTATATATATGATCGATTATGATGATTGATTGATAATGAAATAAATGCCCAAGTATTGTGTATGAGAGTCCTTGGTATAGCTGGCAAGCTTGACAGAGTACAAGGTACGAACTACTATTTGCATAAATGATGATGCATTATGTTTACATAGACAGTGGTAAGATTAAAATGAAATTCACTTTTATATATAACAATATGATACATGAATTACATGAATAATGATATGATTAAAATAAAAAAGTAACCACCTTGGGGACCCACGCCCTTGGTGTTGCACCTGGGGATCCACGCCCATGGTGCCAAAAGCACTAAAGAGGTGTGATTATAAGGAGCAAATAGTGTCCTTTTATGAGGAGCAAAGATCGTCATCGCGTACGTACTCAACTATTAATGCTATGGAATCTTAAAGGACTTTTCAGCCAGAAGTATTAAGGCTATGGAGTCTTAAAGGACTTTTCAGCCAGTATAGCACTACAGTGCAGTATTTAAGGCTATGTAGTTTTAACGGACTTTTCAGCTAGTAAAGTATTACATTGCACTATCTAAGGTTATGGAGTTGTAACGGACTTTTCAGCCAGTAACGAAGGTTATGGGGTCAAAATGGACCTTTTAGCCAGTAACACTACAAGATGATTATATGAAAATTATGAATATGCAAATGATTTCATGGTAAAAGCATAACTATGATAAAGCATATGTTATCCGAATAATTACATGATGGAAGCATGTACATGATAGAGAATATGATAGCATGATATATGATTTACATGATAAACATGATACATGATTTTTATGATAGAAATGATACATGATCCATATGATAGCTATGATACATGATATGTATATGTACATTATGATATACTTGCCATGTTATAGCAAAACGAAATGCACTTTTATTTGACATAACATGTTACATTACTCATGTTTAAATAAATAAGTTAAACTGCCTCACTAAGTTCATACTTAGTTTGTGTCTTATGTCACACGTAGGTTCTCTGGAATTGCCTAGCGAAGAGCAGCAGAAACTTGAGAAAAATCAAGTTACTACAGTAAGTTCAGTAAGTACATCTTTATCGTAATTTGATAGAGTAGTGGGCATGTAGTATTTCTAAAGGTGAATTGTTTTATAAGTTTAAATTTTACAACGTATTTATGCATTGTTACTGAAGTATGAACTTAGAGAAATGGTTGGAAATTTTGATATATATATTCAAGAAAGATTTTATAAGTTAAGGTTTCTTTAAACGACTTCGTAACATCTTTAATGTATATTCAGTTTACGAGTATACGTTAAGGGTGTTACATTTATTGGTATCAGAGCTAAGGATTAGCCGATTCTGGATGCTAAACCAAGTTTGATATGGAGTTTTCAGTAAATACATGCCCCTAGGATGTCATATTACTGATGTACTGATTGTATAACTTGATGCCGCTCCTCATTAGTATAAGGTGAAATGATACTAGAATAAGGAAAGTAAAACGATAATGGATTTCGTCAGTTGACGAATCTTAGAGGTCAAGAAACAACCCATAGTGAAAATGATACAGTAATTATAAGATACCCGGACACGAAAGAGTAAGAAGGAGAAGTATCTTTACTTTAGAAATATATATGTTTGAAGATAACAGTGTCAATAGTTGCTGCAAATGTAATCTGGCGATTTACTCAAGATAAATTAAGGATTGAAGTTATGATGAAAATAACTTAGTAGTATCTTATTGTAAGATGTTTGTACTGTCAGTACATATAAGGGAGAATTGGAAAGTTAAGTAGTGATACTACTGAGATGAATAGAAAAGAAACTAAGAAAGAAATTCATCTATAAAGAGATTATATTTGAAGTTCAAAAAGAAGAGGTGATATTGATATAGAGGAAGTAGCTTGGAAAACTTCCTGGAAAAGTGGTAGAGATTGGATTTGATGATTAGTTTATAAGAAAAATTACATTGGTCCCTAAAAAGAAATCACAAGGTCGAAGAAGCTACTTGAGAGCTTGAGAAGAAAATGAGGAAGCAATATCTGCAATTGTTTAAAACTGGAATGTGTTGAAAATTCGAGAACAAATTTTATTAAGGGGGAGGAATTGTAATATCCCAAATTTTTGGCCAGTGACCAAAATGAAAATTTTGAAAGTTTTGGGGTTAAAAGTATAAACTTTGGAAAAGTTTAGGGATTAAAGTGTAAATTTCCCCAACAAGTGATTTTATTCAGTATAAGAGAGAATCGAATCGAAATAAGTACATTGATATCGGTTTTGAGAATTAAGATGCAGCAAAAGGTACTGAATTTGGATCGAATAAAATTGTTAAGCGTGCTTAGGTCAGGGAAATGTTAGGATGGATGACCTCCGGGAAGGTCCCATAAAAATATTTCTAATCGATATTTTGGACTCACTAAGAGTAGAGAATATTCGTATGGATTATCGAGAAAGGGATTCTAAGAGAACTTTTTTTCTATGAATATTTTCAATAATTATCGGAATAATAGACTGAGTTAAGAAAATTCAGTCCAAGTCTTTATGAAAGGAATTTTTTTAAGGTTTAAAAGTATCATGTGATAGATAGTGAGCTAAATTGGGTACTTTCAAAGTTTGGTAAAAATATGAGGAAAATTTAAATGGGAATTGGAGTTTAGTGACCAAAATGGAAAATTTGAAAATTTTGTGGCCAAAGTATGAACTTTGGAAAAGTTCAGGGATCAAAGTGTAATTTTCAAAAGTTATGTATTTTAACCCCGTAAATGAATAGTTCACCCTCAAGAGTGACACTTTCGTGTTACTCAGATTTTTTTTACGAGGCTTATATTAGTGGCCATAAAGCTTTAAAGTTCAAAGGAAGAAAATTTTGAAATCGTATTGAGTGAAATTTGAATATTTGGACCAAATAAATGCCATAAATATTAATCTAAGATATTTTGGGACATGGCCGGTTGGATTGGAACCAATTTGGTTCAATTTGGATGGAATGACAATTTTCAAGACTTGTTGTAAATAAAGACTAGTTGGATGGCAAATTGGACATTTGCTATGGATGGCATTTTTGAAATATTTTGAAACTTTGAGGGTAAATTTGGAAGTTTATTAACACATGGATTTCATCATAGCCATTGATTTTTGATAAGATTGAATCTTGGCCATTGGATGAAAAAGGGTAAAGTAGTAATTTCACTACGTAAAATGAATTAAAAATTCATTTTATTTTAAACATGAGGATTAATATTAAAAGATGAGAAAAATCTTTCTCATCCAATTCAAGCTATTCAAAAATGAGGGGGAAGAAAGGAGAAATTTTCCAAGTTCGATTCCAGCCCTGAAACTCGATTTTCAGGTAATCTTTCGAACTACAAAGTTGTTCTACTCTTCAAGCTCTATCTTTTGATGTAAATAATTCATGGATTTCATGCCTGAGTGATGATAATTTTACATGAGAAGAAGTTATGGTTTATGATTCAAATTGGGGTTTTTTGAGATTTTATGATTCCATGTTGAAATTCAAGTTGAAATCAAGCTTTTGTGATGTTAAAATCACGTTATTGAGTTGGGATTTAAACTCTACATGTTTTTATTATTATGAAGATGATTAGGGTTTATGGATTCAAGTTTAATTTAGGGTTTGTGATGTGGAATTAATGATCAAGTAAGCTTGAATTGTTGTTTGAAAGCAAAACCCTAAGTTAAATTGTGTAGGAACCATTTCAAAAAATTGAAAAGTTGAAGGACCAAATCTGAATTTTTAGAATTTGGAGTGTATTTATGTTATTAATCATGTTAGAAACAAGAAAATGATGTTAGAATGCTAAACCGATGTAGAATCGAGCTAGTGACCATTTTGACAATTTGTCAAAATTAAGTGACCATTTCAGCAAGGAAGTTTTGAATAAGGACTGAATCTGACTTTTAGTTGAAATAATAGAATTCAAGTAGTAACGTTGATTTGAGGACTAAATTGCAAAGTTAAGAAGTTTAAGTTCTTATCTTTGCATTTTAGTGACTAATTCAGAAAGAAAAAAATTGGTGGATCAATGTTAAATAATTATTTGATGAAAAGGGTGATAAGTTGATGGTTTGAATCAAGTATTGGGACTAAATTGAAAAAGTAGAAAAGTAAGGATAAGTTCGTATAAAGTTTGGAGTTATTTATGGAAGCAGTGTAGAAAACTAGATTATGGCAATAAGTTTGAAAATTTACCATAAATTCGAAAAAATGGGTTAGAAGGTGAATTTTATACCAATGTAAAGATTTGTTTTTCTAGTTTCGTTTCCAGAAAACGGAAACTGATTTCGAGTTCCCAGTAAAAAGAAATGAATTTTTGAGTGGTGAAAGGTCAGAAAACAATATGGTAGTCTGTTCCGAAATCAACACTGGAAATTGACTTTGAAAATTTGCCATAAATCATACAAGTTGAATTTGGACTATTCATTTATATGATTGAAAAGCTTATTGAGTCTAGTTTCTTTAAGAACAAATAGAATCGAATTCTGATTTTTAGATTATTTTATAGAAATAAATCTTTAAAGGTAGTGCAAGCTCCCAGAAAATGGAAATTGAGACATTTGGTATCTAATGGTAGTTAGCAAGCTTGAAGGAATTATTTGAAGTTCAAAGTGGTCAATTGGGGACTAAAATGAATTTTTGGACAGTCTAAGGAAGCAAGAAAAAGTTTTGGAAATTTTATATATTCGAATAATTAGATTTGATAGTGTATTTAGAATATTGTTAGATTTGAATCTAACAATTGCTATTTATATTCATGTGGTTAACGAAGTCGAATACGAATCAAATAGGATTCGAGGTGTTATGAGGGAAAGGATTGAATAAGACTTAGTGAGGCAAACTGTTACATGGCCCAGGTGAGTGCATTTATGCGTTTCAAAAGTTAATTAGGAAGACTTGCAAATAGTCGACCTTAATTTAAAAATTCTATCTGTCTGTCTGTCTGTCTATCTAGCTATCTATCTATCTGTCTGTCTGTCTGTCTATCTATCTATCTATCTATCTATCTATATTGAGCCAATGCTTGTTACAATATAGGTAAATTAAATAGAATATGTAATGTGAATTGTTATCCTGAGAAATGATGATGAATTATGGTTGCCATGAACATTTATGATGAAGCATGAGATACGAAATGTTTATATAAATGATCGATTATGATGATTGATTGATAATGAAATAAATGCCCAAGTATTGTGTTTGAGAGTTCATGGTATAGCTGGCAAGCTTGATGGAGTACAAGGTACGAACTACTATTTGCATAAATGATGATGCATTATGTTTACATGGACAGTGGTAAGATTAAAATGAAATGCACTTTTATATACGCCAATATGATACATGAATTACATGAATAATGATATGATTAAAATGAAACAATTAACCACCTTGGGTGTAATACCCCAATTTTTGGACTAGTGACCAAAATGTAATTTTTGAAAGTTTAGGGGTTAAAGTGTGAACTTTGGAAAAGTTTAGGGACCAAAGTGTAATTTCCAAAAGTTATGTAAGTTAACCCCGTAAATAAATAGTTAACCCCCGAGAGTGGCATTTTCATGTTACCCGGATTTTTCATACGAGGCTTATATTATTAGAATTTTTGGATCGAAAGAATTTGTTAAGTGTGCTCAAACCAGAGCAGTTCAAGGATGGGTGACCTAATGGGAAGGTCCCATATTCAATATTTTGACTGATAAAAAGGATTTATTTTAAGTCAATAATATTCGATATGGATTGTGGAGATAAGATTTCTAAGAGAAAATGTATCCGATAAAATTTCCCAGAAATTATCGGTATATCGAATCGAACTAAAATTTTAAAGACAGTTCCAAGAAATTATGGAAAATTCATAAAATATTATTTTATGAATATTTTATTACATTTGGTTGTATTCTAACTAGATTTAGTTAGATTTTAAAGGAATGGAAAATTTCAAGTCTTGTTAGTAAATAAAGTCTAGTTGGAGGGCAAATTGGACATTTGCCATGGATGGCATTTTTAAAATATTTTGAAACTTTGAGGGAAATTTTGAAAGGTGAAAAAACATGAATTTGATCTTGGCTATTGATTTTTGATAAGATTAAATCTTGGCCATTGGATAAAAATGGTAAATTAGTAAATTCACTAATTAAATGAATTTAATATTCATTTAATTATGACATGTGGTTTAATTAAAGGAGAGATGAAAAAAATATCATCTTTTCTCATCCTAAGGCTGTTCGAAACTAGAGAAGAAAGGGGGAAAGAAAACTTTTAAGCCAAAAATTGAAGAATCAAGGCAAGTTTAAAGCAAAAATTAATTAAGGTAAAGTGATCTATGCTTGATTCTCTTCATTTTGATAGTATTTTTGCATGGTAAAGGTCAAGTTGGTTCATGTACATGGATGAGGATGATTATGATTTTGATAGAATATGATGGAATTGGAGTAGTATTGTGTAGAATTGATGATATAGACATGAAATCAAGCTTGAATTTAGATTAATTTCTTGTTTGAAGTTATAAACCCTAACCCTAAGAATTTGGGGATTTTGGTTAGGGAATTAAATTGAGGATGGAATTGAATAGAATATGATGTTGTAAGCTTGATTATGATGTTATATTAAATAATTTCCCAATGTTGAAATTTTAGTGACTAATTCGAATTGTTGGAGAAATTAGGGGAAATTATTGAATATTTACTGTAGCATTTGAATTGATGAATTATGATCAAAAATATGAATTGATGATTGACCAAAATGATTATTTGATAGAAGCAATTTGGAAAAATTAAAGGATTGAATTTGAATTCATGATTATTAGGAGTTCAAAAAGGAAGTTAAAAGAATTAAAATGACAAGAAAAGAAATGTGATGGACCATTTTGAAATATTTTGAAATAATAATTTTAATGAAGGACTAAATTAGTCAAAGTTGGAAAGTCAAAGGGAAATTTCTAGAAAGGTTAGAACTAAATAAATAGTTAGTATGTACATGAATTTAATGTACAAATGTGGGGTAGTGACCAAAATGTCACTTTTATAAAGTTTAAGAATTAAATAGATAATAGTCCAAAATGAGTTAATAGTAATGGAAATTGCTCTAAATTGAGCTTGAACAATTATTTAATGTTCAAAATGGTCACTAAGAACCATAATGAACAATTGGTAAATGTCTAGAAGAAGAGTAATAAGGGGATGTTAGAATATTTAAAAAGTTTAATTACGGAATTTGTGTTGGATCGAATTGAGGCAGTAAGTTTAAAAAACTGCCATAAATTTTATTAAAAATGGTAGATGATGAATCTTATAACAATGTAAAGATATGGTTTTCTAGTTTCGTTTCCAACAAACGGAAGTTAATTTCAAAAGTTCTAAGTTATAAGATATGGATATAAAATATATGCCCAAATAAGTTATTGATGTAGGTGTTTGGAATACATTAGAATATATTGGTTTAGCACAACCTTATAAATGTGTTAAAAGTACATTTAGTGTATAATTATCACAACCTTATAAGTGTTAGTACTTAACACTTAGAGAATGCATAATTATCCAGATAGCCCTATAGTGTTAGTAGTACTAACACTTAGAGAATGGTTAGCACAACCTAATGTGCAGTGTGGTCAGCATAGCCTAATGTGCAGAATGGTCAGCACAACCTAATGTGCAGTGTGATTAGCACAACCTAATGTGCAGAATGGTTAGCACAACCTAATGTGCAGTGTGGTCAGCACAACCTAATGTGCAGTAGGGTCAACAGCCTAATGTGTAGAATTGTTAGCACAACCTAAAGTGCAGTATGGTTAGCACAACCTAACGTGCAGAATGGTTAGCACATCCTAATGTGATGCGCAGAGGAGGTCAACCTTATATTTAATAGCACTTTGATGCAATTTTATCTCGTGTGCTGAAAGTCCTCAAGACTACTTTGGATAATAATTTATTGGATAAATGGTAAATAATTTAGAGAGTATATGAACTCTCGGAGTAAATGGCAAGCATGTTGGTATGATGTTATATCCGGTTATATTATGTTAATACATGATTAACATAAGGAAATAAGAATATATGTATATAATGATCACAACGCACGGTTATTATTATCTTGACATGAGAATAAATCAGGTTGTATTGCATTAATTGTTATAATGGTTTCACTAGGTATATACTTAGCGTATGATGATTTTCATGCGTAGGTAAGAACAAAGATCGGAGTAAGGAGTAACTGGCATCATTATCAGGAAGAAAAATAGACAGCATTGGTCATGACATCCTTGAATGCGTTTTGATGTTGCTAGTTGGCATGTATAGGTTATTAGTAGCTCGTTTTGAACTAATTTAGATATGTTTGTAATAAATTATACCTAGATATGTGGTTAATGATTGATTGATAGTTTTATTAACCTTGGTGATGGTTTAATAGATTTTCTAGTAATGAAAATTGGGTAAATATTAGAAAATGGATTTTTAGAAAAGTCAAAAGAATTTTCTATTTTAGGCGGTTTTTAGGCAGTTATGTTATTTATTGATTGTAGTATTAAACTGCTAAGTTGCTTCCTAGAATCGGAGTTAAATTGATTGTTTCAAAAATTAGCAACTGTTGTTACGCGTAAAAGGGAAAAATGATAAATCATCATTTCTATAGCATATAACTATTATGAATAGTGGTTACGAAATCATGTGGCACTCTATACTAGTGTTGGGTATTAAATACTAGTAAGGGTGTTACATTGGGGACCCACGCCCTTGGTGTTGCACCTGGGGATCCACGCCCATGGTGCCAAGAGCACTAAAGAGGTGCGATTATAAAGAGCAAAGAGTGTCCTTTTATAAGGAGCAAAGAGCGTCCTCGAGTACGTACTCAAGTATTAAGGCTATGGAGTCTTAATGGACTTTTCAGCCAGAAGTATTAAGGCTATAGATCTTAAAGGACTTTTCAGCCAGTATAGCTCTACGGTACAATATTTAAGGCTATGGAGTCTTAACGTACTTTTCAGCCAGTAAAGTATTACAGTGCAATATCTAAGGCTATGGAGTCGTAATGGACATTTCAGCCAGTAACGAAGTCTATGGGGTCAAAATGGACCTTTCAGCCAATAACACTACAAGATGATTATATGAAAAATATGAATATGCAAATGATTGCATGATAAAAGCATAACTATGATAAAGCATATGTTATGCGAATAATTACATGATGAAAGCATGTACATGATAGAGAATATGATAGCATGATATATGATTTACATGATAAAGATGATACATGATTTATATGATAGAAATAATACATGATCCATATTATAGTTATGATACATGATATGTATATGTACGTTACTCTATACTTGCCATGTTATAGAGAAACGAAATGCACTTTTATATGACATAATATGTTACATTACTCATGTTTAAATAAATAAGTTTAACTGCCTCACTAAGTTCGTACTTCGTGTGTGCCTTATGTGACACGTAGGTTCTCTGGAATTGCCTAGTGAGGAAGACCAGAAACTTGGGAAAAATCAAGTTACTACAGTAAGTTCAGTAAGTACATCTTTACCGTAATTTGATAGACTAGTAGGCATGTAGTATTTCTATAGGTGAATTGTTTTATAAGTTTAAATTTTACAACATATTTATGCATTGTTACTGAATTATGGACTTAGAAAAATGGTTGGAAATTTGGATATATATATATAAAAATATTCAAGAAAGATTTCATATGTTAAGGTTTCTTTAAACGACTTCGTAACATTTTTAATGTATATTCGGTTTACGAGTATACATTAAGGGTGTTACAAGAATAGTCGACCAGTGAAGTTTGG
Organism: Hibiscus mutabilis; assembly: GCA_019671005.1. Lineage (NCBI taxonomy): Eukaryota > Viridiplantae > Streptophyta > Magnoliopsida > Malvales > Malvaceae > Hibiscus > Hibiscus mutabilis. The sequence continues at coordinate 23,370,930 of CM033729.1, forward strand.
TCATCGTCCACTTTTAACCTTGTAAAAAGTATACATTTCATGCCTTTTTACTTAGGTTATTGTTTGGTTTTAAGCTCATTTCATTCCATATAGATGTATTTAGCTCATATAATTGCATTTGGCGGCGTTTTCTTGGTTGTTTTTACATATTTGTGAAATTGGTGCTGCTTGAGAGAAAGGGTTGTTTTGGTGTGGTGAGTGAAAATGAGTTAAGGAGCGTTGCTAGGAAAGGAAAATATGCTGCAGCATTTCAGACGACATTTCTGGGTCACAAAAAGACAAAGAAAGAAGATAACTTGCAGCCCATATGTGAACCCATACCAGCCAGCTGTGCCACACATGTGAAGGGAATATTCCCTAGAGTGCACAAGGAATTAAGGGCACAAAACCCTAGGATCCCCCACTATATAAAGGATAGGACACCCACATTTAAAGAAGAGCGAAAAAAGTGCTTTATGAGATAAGAAAGAGAGAAGCAAAAGGCGGCTGCCCTCCTTCTCCTTAATCTTGGTGTCCTCCATTGTTGAAGCTCCAAGGGACGATCTTGCTGGCCTTTAAGAGAAGCAACAAGCTTAAGGTGGTTCACGGTAGTCCACAGCAGCTTGGGAGTTTTCCTTTTACTCTTAGTTGCTCCGTATATTTTCTTACTTTTCTAAAATGGGTTGTATTAAACGAATGAATTTGGATGAATTTTACCCAGCCATGAACTAAATTTAAGTGGCTTGGGTTTATTGTGGATGATTATGTTTCTTGTTGAATGAATGCTTTAGCTTTTTCCAATTTCAAATATGCTTTGTTCAATGTTTTATTGACTTGGGTTTGTAAGAGCTTTCGAGAGTTAGCTGTTACCTTTGTTTGATGCTTAATGGTTGAGAGAGTTAAGCTTAGACCTACATGGACAATGGGGTTTGATGCTGAGAGGCAGAACCCTAACTCACCTTAGAGATAAGGATAGAGTTTCAGTGACTAAAAGGAGTAGTACTTCAAGGGTAGTAGCTTGCTAAGGTTCACACTGAAAGGCATTGTTGTAGCATTCTTACTGTCAGTTTCTTGCTAGAGATAGTTTAGAAGCACATGCATAAGCTCCGTCGAGCATCTTATAAGCTGGAAAATGTTAAGCATTCATGATAACTAGGCATAGGATTCCTTGATAAACTCGGCCTATCATCTTATTTGAGAGATTCCACACGTGTGAGGATCCTTGAAATCTTATCGTATCGCTTCAGTTTTTAATACAGTTTTTTTGCAACAATATTTCTTTTAACTGCTCATATAGCACTTTCATTTAATATTCAGTTCCTGTTTTGAGTTCTTAAGATTTACTTAAATTCCCTCAAATCCCTGCGGAGACGTTCTTATTTATCACTATTATTACTTGTTCGATGTGTATACTTGCACCTATTGCGTATCATTTATAGTACATCATTACACACAACATCTGCCACTAGAGGCAGCCGCACGTGCCACACGCACTGTAGAACGCAAGTAAGAGTCGTCATAGGCGGTTGGAGTCATCTAAGCCAAGCCAAGTTAGAGCCGAGCCATCGAGCCGAGTTGCGTTGAGACAGAGCGAGCCACATTGACGAAGTCGTTAACTGAGCCAAGCCGTATTGACCGAGCTACCGTTGACCGAGCCGCCATTAACTGCTAACTTCTTGACCAGAGTTAACTTTTTCTAGAGGATACTACCCGATGGTTTCTCGACATTTTGTGTTTGTTGGTGCATTCCGTTTAACTAGATTCGAACCTAGTAAGCTATTTCCTCTAAAGTAGTCTAATAATGTGAAATGGCTTATGTAGTCGTATTTGTTTTATCTGAGGATTTGGTAGACTCAAATATTAGAATCAAGGAGATGTTTGGAGGAGCTTGGATGGGGATTTATCTCTTTTTCTTAAGGTTAGTACACCTCGAACTCCTGTTGCTTCATGAGCATAATACATATGATGGCCTGGCTTGTTAGTGTTTGCAAAATAGGTCGATGATAAATAAGCATGTTGTGAGACCGGTATCATTAAACTTGATATATCTATGAGATACATGATGATATTATGAATATGATGAGACTCATGGAGGCTTTAGAGATTGAGTAGGGTCATTTTGAGATGCTCGTATGATTACTTAATGATTGCTTGATTGATTGATAATCATGATGCCTTGTGTGTTAGATCGAAGGAATTGATGTGATTTGATGCAAATCATACTTAAGGGATAATATCGATAGATACTTGATTAAATGATTATGAAGCTGGTAATCAATATTAATTGATCGAATATGTTAGTAAACAAACCTTAATGACTTTCATAAGTTTTAAGGAACGAGTAAGGCCTCATGAACCTCAAATTATGTTAAGAAATTTTAAGCTAATGATTAGGGTATCATTATTGGCTTTGGTTGTACCGATACGCTATTCAATATTGTGTCGGTACAAGTCGACCCAAATTGATACTCTAGGAAAATTGAGAATTCCAGTAAACATTTTTTGTATTGGTACACGTGTGAGTACTGATACCCGAGGGTGCCATATTGATACTCGTGTTCGAGTATCGGTACCCGATATGCTAAATAATCTATAAATGCAAATTAAGGATGGAAATTGTTAGGAATATTAATAATTGAATTATGCCTTGATAAATGAGATAACTGTTAATGGAGACGATAAATGAGATTAATTATACACTTCTCCATAATGTATTAATAATGCGGTATTGTAAAATAAATGATGTGTTGACGTTTAGCAACAATAGGGGATCTTTGAGATCGGTTACATGTATGCCAAAAAGGTATTTAATTGGTTGAGTCAATGATTGATGGGATTCAGATACCTAGTGAAGGAGTGTTGCAACACTATGGTTAGATGATATCGAATGTACGTTCTCGACGTTGTGTGACACTGAGCCTAATTCGATGATACTTGAGGAAAGATGCCGAGTATGGGTGTACATTCTCGAGGCTATGTGACATCGAGCCTCACCTAGAGAGAGTGTACGTTCCTAAGGTTGTGTAACACCGGGCCTCACTCCAGGTTTGTGGTGATGACAATGTGTGTTTCGCTCAGATAATTCGATGAGATCTCGAGTATAGTTGGGCCTTATATGCCATGATGATACTTTGCATGATGAAAGCATGTGTTTAGGCGACCAGTGGCAGTACCACATGTTTATTTATATCTCTTTATTACTCGCACTAGCTTGCATGCTTATGTTTATGATTAGCATGAAGTATAATAAAGTAGATATGTACCACAGGGCTTTGTAAGCTCAAATCTCAAAATTGTTGTTTTTGTACGTAGGTTGATCGTCAGAACATGGGATTGAGGAGCACTATTGGAACAAGATTCTAGCATGTGGTGATCTCTAGAGTATGGTACTTGTGTTTAGTGGGCTATGTATTCATATGACCTTATGTGGTGGAGTCTGTAATTCTTACTTTTGAAAATGTATTAATCAAATCGTATGTTCAAATGTTTTAAATTTAAATTGGAGCTCATTTGTACCATTTTGATTATTTATCTATATTTTCAACTGTTGGCTTCAAATATTTTTGAGAAATACCTTGTTGGGCTAAACATAGTTCAAGAAATTTCATGGTTTTAGATTTGGGCTTAAGGCCCAAATAGGATATCTCGGTAGAGGGTGTTACAACAGTGGTATCAGAGCTTAGGTTTAGTCAGTTCTAGGAAACTCTGGGGTGGTATAAGTGTTTTAGTAAGGTGTCTAGTGAATACAAGCCCCTAAATTAAGTTCGTACTCTTTAAGGTTAGAATCCTAATGGTGTATCCAATATTGCGATGCTAAGATGGTTATGATCGTAGCTGAGAGGGTCGAGTTAACTATTGAATCGCTCGTGGGAGCGATTTTGAGAGGTGAGGTCACCTGGACTGTTGAGATACGAGTTGGTTGAATGATGCCAGAGTGGAGGATGTGTGTTTCTTCTGCCACCTAAATAATGTCTTCATTGTGTATTGTAGTTGTTCTGAAGCCTTTGGATACTTATGAGAGTTTGTGGCAAATAATCTTTATCGTTATACGTGAATAACATTTGTGATGCAAGTATAGATAACTCGCTTCTAAAATTGATCAGGGATGCACGTTGGTTGGAGAACCCTTTATTTACTTAAAGGGAGTCGTAATGATACTTGGGAAGTATCATCACCTTTTTTAAAGGTATTTCTAGGAGATAGTGGATTTGGGATCCATTAGTTCGTTAGAGTGTTATCGAAGTTAGACGTTCTACAGGTGTGATAGAGCTACCTTCTTGGGAGTTGTTGTACTGTGGAAATTACTTTGGTTAATCAAGCGTGATGCTAGCCAATAATGTCGAGAGTGAGCTCGAGGCTCCGAGACCTCGACGGAACCCAACCTTTGGCAATGAGAATGTTAAACCGTTGCCCTTCAATAAGGATTTCATGATGGTTGTTTAGAGAATGGCACAACGGGGTTGTGGGACATGTTTGACCGTTTGGCATATGCCCAAGTGTATAGTTCAATGCTTAAGAGCTTTCGGAATGTCAGAGTGTTTGTTTATGTTTCTTCGGAGGAGGAGTCAAGATTTTCTCCTTGTCAAGAACGTGAGTGGATTTTGAGGTAAGACTGAGTTGGACGTCGGTGCTCATCGCCCTTATCAGAGGATACCAATCCAGTGAGAGAGTCAAAGATTTAGTTGTGAAAGTGCAACTTGAACGGGGTTTCTTTTGTCTGAGTGTTTCACCTAAGAGAGAGTCGGGCTTATTCACTAGTATGAAGTTGGTTCATTGGGGGTAATGCTTAAACCATTGCTAGTTTGTTAATTGACATTGAAAGGCTGTTACTTGTCTCCTAAGATGGATAACTCGTTTAACTGATTGTGAAGTACACATGTGTTCTTCTAGGATTAGTATGAGAATGAGATATCAACAATTAAAATGTTAGAGGCTAGTAAATTTGAAATAGATTTTGGAATAAGGATTTCTCTCTTTAGGGAGTGTCGTGGTAATGTTGATGTTTACGGTGACGTTTGGGGTGTTTTAGAGATGATATGATGGGGGCCACCATATTGTCTCCCAAATGTAAGTTTGATGCTTTACGTGACATGTGTGAATGTATAAGGAATATGGAAATATGAGCGTTGATGAGATAATGACCTTGTGTGTGGGAAATGTTAGTTACCGTGTAATCAATTACGGAAGCAAGGGTTTAGACTTCGTAAATGCTTTTGATTTCTATCATAGTTTTCTTGGGGCGAGCTAAGGAACATTGATGGAAATCTGAGCTAAGTGAGACCATTTTGATGTGCTATTGGTGCTGACTCGATTAAAGTCGAGTAATATTTTGAGATCTTCAAGGATGTTTTGTTGTATTGTCAAGGCTGTATTTTTGTGCTAGAAAAGGGAAGATGGTGTTTACCCTAATAGTGTGAAATTTTGGATACTTGATCTTTAAGGAATTTAAGATTTGGACAGCGATGTGAGTCAAAGTAATTGAGAACTGTTGATCATGTGATTGATCACCACCTAAGTAAAGTGAACTTGATAAGTGTCGGATTGTACAAAGTTAGTTTGAGTTAGGGTATCATGCAGTTTGAGTTAGAGTATCATGCTTCCTATGTGGGGCGATCAAGGATCACGAGTGATGGTCATGTAAGAGAGTACCAATACTAGCTTTATGCGGTACCGATATTTGATTTGTCTGGTGTCAATGTTGATTGATTAGTACTGATAGCCATGTGTTTTGTTGGTTAAGCTCTGAGTTGATGATTTAGGTAACATCGGAATCTGCGAGAATTAGCATCTGATTGTAATTAAAAGGATACAATATTATGATTTAACTTGGGTTCAATGGTTCTGATGGACTTTGAGATCTTGTGTGGGCGTTTTAGAGAAAGATATGTCAAGGCAAGAGACTATTCCTATATAGTATAGTGGTCAGTATATGGTGAATTTTGTGAGCGACAGTTTGTACCAAACTTTTGCTACGTGTTTTGGGAGACAATGTGGAGTCGTGTGTTTGAGATAGTGATAAGTGTTTGATTTGCCATCAGTTGGGAGTCAAACATTGAGTTCCTCAAATTTGTTGTGATGCTTTAATATTCATCGGTGGAAATTAAATATATGACCATGGACCTTGTAAAGGATTTGAGAGTGCACAGTTTCATTGGGATTTCGTTGAGTGATGATATATTTCATTGTAGGTATCGTCTGTTATTTTTTGAAAATGGTGAAATCCACATAGAAAGTTTCCTTGGATTGTTTATGGGTTGGGTTTCACGACACTATGGTGTGTACATGCTACCTTTTGACACGAGATTTGAGGTTTATGATGGAACCTTATCCCTTGGTGGGATCCCATGCGATGATAGATTTGAGTGATGGTACAGACGACATGTTTTCTAGACACGTTATAATTTAGAGTGTAAGACTCTTGCATGAACCGAGTTAGTGGGAGTTGTATTAGTTGCCATTGTAACACCCATAACGTACATCCATAATATGAATATACATTACAGATGCTACTAAAAACATATACTAAATTCTTTTATTTTTTTAACTCTTCGGTAAACAAAATTTTCTATAAATTTCAACTAAAAACAATTCTAGACAATTGTAGCTAGTTTTAACCCTGAATTGGTTTATAAAATATAAAATTTAGTTATTTAAAAGAAATATTATTCAGGGTGAAAATGTCGCTTATTGCCTAGACCCTTTATTGATTATAAAAATTCTGAGCGATAAGATTTAAATTCTTGTTAAACCATTATACTTTTACCTTATTGGTAACATTAGTTCATTTTCATACTCCATGTATCCTTGTGCTATCATACTTCGAAAATATATACTTTAAAGCTTGCAAAATAGTCTTCTTGAAAATATAATTACATGCCCACTAGTTCCTGACTATTTTAAAGATGTTCATACTTTTACTTACCGATAACTTGACTTCCAAATGAGTGGCTCCTCCTTGCTAATTCTGATATGAAGAACCTACGTGTGAAATAAAACACACGCTAAGTACGAACTTAGTGAGGTAGTTAAACTTATTTATTTTAAAAACATGAAATAATGTAATACAGTGTGTCATATATAAAAGTGCATTTATTTTTCTCTATAACATGGCAAGTATATCACAATGTATATATGTCATGTATCATAACTATCATATAAATCATGTTATTATTGCATAATATATTCTCTATCATGGACATGCTTTCATCATGTAATCATTTACACATCATGTACTCTATCATAATCATGCTTCCTTTATGCCATCATTTTTATAACAGGTATTCTATTATGTATGTCATGTCCTTCTCGGTCATGTGACCTGTAACTTCTTTTTCATGTATCATGTATTCATGTAACATTTGTATCATGTATCATGTAACATCTCTATCATGTATCGTGTAACATCTCTGTCATGTAACTTTTCTATCATGTATCATGTTCTTTCATGTAATCATCTTGTTATATTATCATCGTGTCTGGCTAGAGGCCCATAGAAACCCCGTAGCCTATCTGCACCATAGTGCCTTGTAGAGTACGTACTCGAGAGGACGCTCTTTGCTCCTCATTTAAGCACCTTGTTAGTGCATTTGCACTATGGGCGTGGATCCCCAGGTGTATCTTGTTTCAATTTAGTCTTGTCATTATCCATATTTCATGTATGCATAATGCATCATCGTTTATGCAAACAATAATTCGTACCTGGTATTCCATCAAGCTTGCCATGTCGAGCAATATATCATATCATGTATTATAGAGAAATGCAATGCCATTTTCAATGTAATGCAAACATTTAGAAATGCACTCACCTTGGCCATTTATTAATATGCCTAACTAAGCTCTATTGATCCTTTCCTTTATAGTACCTCGAACCTTCCAACTTCATTTATCACATGAATATAAACATTTGTTAGATTCACTTCTAACAATATTTCAATTAAGCTATTTAATCATTCAACATAAAAAAATTTCCATAAATTTCTTTCCTTCCTTATACTGTTCACAAACTCATTTTTGGTCCTTAATGACCATTTTGATCTTCAAATAATTCCTCCAAGCTTGCTAACCAACATTAGACACAAATTGTCTCAATTTCCATTTTCTGTCAAATTGCACTACCATCAAAGATTTACTTCTACAGGGCAGAATACATACTGAATCTTAATATCCTTTATACCGTAGAAACTAGATTCGTTAACGGTTCTAACAGTATAAGCCACATAATTTAATAAAATCTACAAAAATTATGGAAATTCATCAAACTCCAGTTTACAGGGTTGTCCTAACAGAAACAGTTCTGTAATTTTTCTGACCTTTATTCGATTAAAAATTAATATCTTTTAACTCGGAACTCAAAATCAGTTTCCGTTTGTTGGAAATGAAACTAGATTTAATAAGATTTTCAACCGTACAAACTAATAACCCATATTCAATTTGTACGATTTATGACAAATTTTGAAAGTCGAATTCCAGTATTGAATTTCGGAACAGACTGCTATTATGTTTTCTGACCTTCCATCACTGAAAAATTCATATCTTTTGATATATGAATTGAAATCAATCACCGTTTGATTTAAACGAATCTAGACAGATAAATCTTTACATCGATATAAAATTCACCATCTAACCATTTTTGTAGAATTTATGGTGAATTTTCAAACTTACTACCAATTCCAGTTTTCCTACACAACTTCCATAAAATAACTTCACACTTTATACTAATTTCTCCTTACTTTGCTATTTATCAATTTTGTCCCCTTACTTGATTCAAACCACTAATGTATCACTTTCTTCATCAAATAATTATTCAAAAATAATTCTCTCTAATTTTTCGTTCTTTCCGAAATAGTCACTAAAAATGTAAAGATAAGGATTCAAGCTTCTTAAATTTGCAAATTAGTCCTCAAATCAACATTACTACTTGAATTATATTAGTTCAACTAAAATTCAAATTTAATCATTCTCTAAAACCTCATTTCCGAATTGGTCACTTAACTTTGACAATTAGTCAAAATGGTCACTAATTCGATTCAACATCAGTTTAACATTGTAACTTCAATTTCACATCTCCAACTTCAATAATAGCATAAATACACTTCAAATCATAAAAATTCAGATTAGTCCTTTAACTTTTAGAATTGCCAAAATGGTCCCTATACCTTTAATTTAGGGTTTTGCTTCCAAATAACAATTCAAGCTTACTAGATCATTTATCCAACATCACAAACCCTAAATCAAACTTGAATCCATAAAACCTAATCATCTTCATACAAACTAAAATATATAGGGTTTAAATCTCAACTCAATAACATGATTTTAACATTATCTAGCTTGATTTCAACTTGAATTTCATCATGAAATCATAAAATTCCAAAAGCCCCAAACTTTTTCCATAAACCCTAATTTATTCTCATTCAAAATTCTCATCAATCAAGCATGTTTTCCATGAATTATTTACACCAAAAGATAGAGCTTGGAGAGTAGAACAACTTTGCAGTTCGAAAGATTACCTGAAAATCGAGTTTCGGGGCTTGAATCGAACTTGGAAAAATTTTCTCCATTTTTCTTTCTTTCTCCCTCTCATATTTCAAAACTGAGGATGAAGAATGGTCTTCATATTTTGTTTTTCATCCAATTTGGCCACTTGTCTTGTATAAATGATTTTTAAATTCATTTAGATAGTGAAATTACTAAAATACACTTTTAATACAATGGTTGAGATTTAATCTCATCAAAATCAATGGCCAAGATCTCATCCATGTGTATTTTGACCTTTCAAAATTGTCCTCAAAGTTTCAAAATATTTAAAAAATGCCATCTATGTCAAAGGACCAATTTGCCCTCCAGCTAGACTTTATTTACAACAAGTCTTAAAAATTGCCACCCCATTAAAATTGAACCAAATTGGTTCCATTCCAACCGGCCTCATTTTAAAGTATCTTAGATTTTTATTTATGGAATTTATTCGATCCAAATATTCAAATTTCACTCAATACGATTTCCAAATTTTCTAAACTTTATCGCTTTATAACCATTAATATAATCTTCATATGAAAAATCTGGGTAACACAGAGATGTCACTCTTGGGGGTGAACTATTCATTTACGGGGTTAGATTACATAAATTTTGAAAATTACACTTTGGTCCCTAAACTTTTCCAAAGTTTATACTTTACCCCTAAACTTTCAAAAATTACATTTTGGTCACTATTCAAAAATTTGGGATATTACAGCCATTATGAGTTATCATGCTGATTTTAAGGTAAGTTCTTTAGACGATTTGAGACGCCTTTAGTTTTTAGAAGTCTGCATCGGGCAAGCAATGATATTGATAAAAGATGATATCATAGTTGAAGTCTCCTTCAAAGAGTTACCTCAGGAAGATCGTTTCATTTTGGTTGCAACGGCTGTTTAACCTCCTGTTATTTTAGATCATACGGAGTTGTGGAATGATTTTGTATCCACCAACCTTTTGGGTTATACGATATAAGTTAGGTTTTTTTGATGACATTTTTGTGTGATAGTTTTGTTGGGGCACCATTGAGTTTTGCCTGTCGTCTGTAACGTACCGAGCGAGGATGGATTTCTTCTAAGAGAAAGAATCAGTTGAGATTATATTTGTACCGTTAGAAGACAAGGGTTATATTTGATAAGTGATGAGATCAGAGTAGTGCAACGAGATATGTTTTAGGGAGTCGAAGAGTTATAAAGGTTTTAGCATCTTTTTTATTTTTTGGATACAAATTTCGAGGACAAAATTTTGGGATATGTTTTTGGGCGTCAAAAAGTTATAAATGAGGGGAGAGTTGCAATGTTCCAATTTTAGGGTTAGTGGATTGAGTCTCGAATTTGGGTTATACGCCTTTATTTTAGAAGCCCAAGTTTAGGGTATTAAGTTGGGTCCATTATATTAGAGAAGGTTTGAATTTTAAAAACTGTAGGAAAGAGAAAAAAAAGGAGGAGATATTATGTTGGAGAGAGAAAAAGTGAAGATGGAGCGAGGAAATGGAAAAAAGGGAAAGAAAAAGTTAAGGAGGAGATTTAAACTCTGATGTATGGAGATTCGACCGTCCGTTATCAACACCTCCACCTCTATTGTGTTCATCTCGTTAAGATGAGTTTGTCGGTACCAGTAGAGTCGCTGTCGCTGCTGCCGTTCGTTGGGGGTGAGAGGAATGAAGTTTTGGGTTTTCTAGTTGAAGGGGCTATAGTTTTCAGAAAGAAAAACCAAAGCCGCCATCATGTTCACCAGCTCAAGAACAATCAGCCGGTGAAGTTTAGTCACCGTCTGCCGCCATAGGCCGCCGCATGTGCTATACGCACCATCGGCTGCGAGTGGGCATCATCTTGGGCTGTTGGATCCATCTAAGCCGAGTCTAGTTGGAGCCGAGCCGTCAAGCTGAGCTACATTGACCCCGAGCTGAGCCACGTTGATCGAGCCATTGATTGAGCCGAGCCACATTGACAGAGCTGTCGTTGACCGTTGACGGAGCTGCCATTGGCCGTTGACTTTTTTCTAAGGAACCATACATAGGGGTTTCTCGACGTTTTGAGTCTGTCAGCGCAGTCTGTTTTGCCATATTTGAACCTAATAAGCTGTTTTTACTCATTTTATCTCCTCAAGTAGTCCAATAGTGTAAAATGGCTTATGTAGTCTTATTTGTTTTATTTGAGGATTTGGTGGACTCGAAATCTTGGAATCGAAGAGATGTTTGAAGGAGCTTGGATGGGGATTTATCGCTTTGGCTTAAGGTTGGTACACCTCAAACTCCTATTACTTCATGAGCATCATAAGTGTGATAGTTTGGCTTGTTAGTGTTCACAAAATAGGTAGACGATAAATAAGCACGTTGTGAGACCTGTATCATGAGACTTGATATATCTATGAGATGCATGATGATGTTATGAATATGATGAGACTCATAGAGGCTTTAGAGACTGAGTAGGGTCATTTTGAGATGCTCGTATGATTACTTGATGATTGCTTGCTTGCTTGATAATCATAATGCCTTGTGTGTTAGTTCGAATGTATTGATGTGATTTGATGGAAATCATGCTTAAGGGATAATACCGATAAATACTCGATTAAATAAGTATAAAGCTGATAATTAATATTAATTGATTGAATATATTAGTAAACAAACCTTAATGACTTTTATAAGCTTTAGGGAGCGAATACGTGAACCTTGAATTATGTTAAGACATTTTAAGCTAGTAATTAGGGTATCGGTACGGGCTTCGACTATACCGATACACTATTTAATGTTGTGTTAGTACGGGTCGATCCGTATCGGTACTTGAGGAAAAGTGAAAATTCTATTAAATAGTTTCTATATCGATACATGTGTGAGTACCAACCCGAGGGTGCCGTATCGATACTCATGTTCGACTACCGGTACCTGATACCCTAAATAATCTATAAAAGCAAATTAAGGATGAAAATTGTTGTGAATATTAATAATTGAATTATGCCTTGATAAATGAAATAACATGGACTAATAGAGACGATAAATGAGATTAATTATACACATTTCTATAATGTATTAACAATGTGGTAATGTAAAATAAATGATGTGTTGACGTTTAGCAACAATAGGCAATGCTTGGGATCGTGTTACTTGTATGCCGAATATGCATTTAATTGGTTGAGTCGATGATTGATGGGATCCAGATACCCAGTGAAGGAGTGTTACAACACCATGGTTAGATGATGCCGAATGTATGTTCCCGACACTGTGTGACACCAGGCCTCATTCGATGATACTCAAGGAGAGATGCTGAGTAAGGGTGTACCTTCCTGAGGCTATGTAACACTAGGCCTCACCTAGAGAGTATAAGTTCTCGAGGTTGTGTGACGCTGGGCCACATCAGAGTGTACTTCCCAAGGCTATGTGACACCGGGCCTCACCCTAGATTAGTGGTGATGACATTGTATGTTTCTCTCGGATGATCTGGTGGGATCCTGAGTATGGTTGGGCCTTGTGTGCCATGTATGATGCTTTGCATTATGAGAGCATGAGTTTAGGCGACAAGTGTTAGCACCACATGTTTATTTATCTCTCATTATTACTCGTACTAGCTTGCATGCTTATGTTTATCATTAGCATGGAATAAAGTATCGTAGATGTGTACCACTGAGCTTTGTAAGCTTAGTGCTCGGAATTGTTGTTTTATTGCGTAGGTTGATCGCCGGATCAAGTAGTACTATCGGTACGGGATTCTAGCATGTGGTAATCACCAGAGTTCGATACTTGTATTTAGTGGGCTATGTATTCTTAGGACCTTACGTGGTGGAGTCTATAATTTTTATTTTTGAAATTGTATTAATTAAATCGTATGTTTAATTGTTTTAAATTTAAACTGGGGCTCTTTTGTACTGTTTTGATTATTTATCTATATTTTCAACTGTTGGCTTTGAATGTTTTTGAGAAATTCCTTGTTGGGTTAAACCTTGTTTGATAAATTTTATGATTTTAGATTTGGGCTTGAGGCCCAAATGTGACATCCAGGTCGAGGGTGTTACAAAGATCATATAAGAGTCTAACCTTTTCGTTTTGGCGAATCGTATAAAGACAATTTTTTTAAAATTTTCTCAAACAAAGACCTAATAGTCTTTAAAAAGATTAAATGATGATCCTCCTTTGAGCGTACTAAAAATATTATATTCTTATTTGAATAGAGTCGATAAAATTAAACTTTTATATGAGTGTAGTACCCATTTTCTGTTCGGGCCAGACCCAAATTTTTTGTTATTAAACCCATTATTACAAACTTATACCCAACAACCCATTACACCCAATTACCCAAATACCAAGCCCAATAACCAATACAAGCCAAAATAACCATAACTTTAAATATAACAAAACCCTAATTGCCCTAAATGCTGCCAGCCGTCGCACCCCTTTCATCTTCCGACACCCTGAGCGTGGCCGCTACGCACGACGTCATTGGCCACGCGCATCGCCCACCGGCCACTTGACTGGAACTACCTCCCACCACAGCCCAGCCGTCAGTACCTGTAAAATAAACAAAAAAAAAGACAAAATATCATGCAAGTTCTATTCTCCTTTTCGGATATTTAAACCAGATCTACAATGTAATAAGGGGTTTTTTTCCCTTGATTTTGAATGAAATAAAAAATATTTTTTCGAAAGTTGGAAATAAAAAGCAGAGTTTGAAATAAAAAAGGTACAAAAATTAAATATACCTTCGTCCTTCTCATATCTACGAGCTTAGAGTCCTTTTTGAGTGAATCCGATCTTGGATTTGAGGTCGAGGAGTGGAATAGCCTCACAAAGGTGCGGCCTTTTGCACATCCGACTGCCCGAGGCAGGGGTGACCACTGCCGATGATCGATGGTCCACAGTGGCTCATGGTGGAGGCCTAGACCGGCCGAGGCAGATGGAAGAGAGAGTTGGGAGAGAATTTCGTAAATTTTTTTGGAATATCAGATAAAAATGATTTTTTTGGCAAAATAGGGTAGTTATATTCCCCATGATACGACATCGTTTTGGGCATCACTATTCAAGCCCAAAACAAAGTCGTTTAGCCCTCTCGACCTGCACTTCGACCCGACCCGTGCTTTTTTGAAAAAACAGGGAAATTGCATATCTGGTCCCTTCACTTCGTATACTCTACAATTCAGTCCCTTTTTAGTTTTTTTAGTTTATATTTTTTGCAATTTGGTCACCTTTTAAGCATGTATGTTATTATTATTATATGTTTATTATTATTGATAGCATTTTTACGTTTATTTTTACTAATGGTATTTTCATGTTTAATATTATTACCATTATTATGTATATATATTTTATTTCCTTATTATATATTATATTATTTTACATGTATATATGTATGTTATTATTTTAACTATAATGTATATATATTAATATAATATTATGTATATTTAAAGTTTTCCTATTTTTCTATGTCTATATTTTATATGTATATTTGTAAGTATATTATTGCTATTATTATTATTATCATTTTATATCTACATTATGTTAATGTAATATTTCTTTTCCAAGTTTTAATATATTTTTTATTAAGGATATTGAACTCGGTTTATTTAAGGGATGTTTTCCACTTTATTTCAGGAACCGGCTAGGAAATGGCATCCTGACTCATTCAGGTGTCATCTTCTCCGGTTGTTGTAAATAAAGAAATGATCTTTTTAGATCACTATTTTCGGGGATTAAATTTTAAATTAAAGTTCAAATTTTGGTTTTCTTGCAAAGACAACACTAAATCAACGCGATACCTATTTTGGGTACTGTGGGGGTCCTAATCCTACCCCACGCATAACTGACTCCTGAACTCAAATGTTTTGAATCTCTGGTTAATTTTTAACGGTGTCCGACCTACCAAAGTGGTCTGTGGTGACTCCAACTTCCAAAATTTTCCATTTTTTACGATTTGAATACACGAGCTCATTCCACCCATCCAAAACGGGTTCCCAATGAAGCCGCGGATCCGCAGGTCGCTACAGATGGTGACTCCGCTGGGGATATTTTTTAGAGAGCCAAGCCAATTTTGGTTTTGTGTTGTCTTGCAAGAAATTTTAAAACTTAATTTAATTTTTAATCCCTCGACATTCATGCATGAGCTTTCTACCCGGGCTCTTTACCTTGTTAAGTGGGAGAGATTACTTTGCTTGGTGGGGTTTTCACCCCCGTATAGTGTTGTAATGTGCTGCTGGAATCCGATCCTTATATTCCATGGAGTTTTCACCCCCGAATAGTATATGAGTCGTATTCCCTCGAATCGATGTCCTCGCGACAGTTCGGGTAACTTCACTTTAGATCCAACTTGCATATAGTGAGCCGTAGGAGCCAATCTTTTAAAGCCATGCGAAATCTGCCCCTTTAGCGATCACCTTTTTTAGGCTTTGATGGCCTTGCTTGTTTTTTTATGTACAGTTTTATATGTTTTAATTTTTACCTTATTAATTTATTCATTCGATTATTTTAATCTGGACTAACCTCGTTTCCTTTATGATTGCATCATATTAAATTCATTCATTTTACATTAATTGCATGACACCATCATTTTAATTTTTTGCATTTCACCAGCATGAAGTACTTATTCACGATTGGTTCTCAATTTGAAAAGGATTTATCATCGGGAGAAAATCTAGTACCCTAGATGTCAATGAAACATTCAAAGTTGTGAATAAATCCCGCAAGTTCAAAGATTTGTTCCTTGGAAACCATTTTTGAATCAGTACCTTCGCATCTAGGACATACACCTTGCAATTACATGCATACATTTCAAAATTTTGAAACCAGTCCCTGGGATGGCTCGTGCCAACAATACCAGATAAAGCGAAAGTTGACCGATCTACCACTTTATTGAACCTATTCAAAAGCCTAGTCTAGAGGCATTTTTGAGAATGACCTTCGCGTTTATACAAGGCCCCACGTCTAGGGGGCATTTCCCAACAAGTTCTAAAAGCGAGCCTTTGGTGCTGAGTTAGGCTTTTGTACCCTAGATGACTACATCAATTATCGCATGTAGCCTTTCGCCAGAGCTGAAAGTAATAAGCTGTTATAAACCAACACAACAAATTTATAGACCCGACCGAGGAGCAACATTACACGTTCATGAGAACAATGAAAGCCCTTCAAGAAAAGGCAAAAACATACTTCAAGCTTCGAATTCGCTTCAAGAGCAGTATCAGACGAAAATGTTGAGGCATTTGCCCGAGGAAGTAATCCAAAAGATGATCGAACCCAAGGAAGGTTGGGGCATCCTTACATACAAAATACCGAACACTGCTTAATCAGAAGCAAAAGTTTGACCAGCAGAAGTCAGAGGTATCCCTTTCAGGGCCATAAGCAGAAAAATCATGTCAAATTCATGCATTCAGCTGCATTCATCTTGCATTAAATCATTTTTGCATACATTGAAAATAATCATGCATCTATATTAAGTGCATACACTAAAGTCCTTATGCATTTATGCTAGACACAAGTATTAGGCATAAAATTAAGTGCATTCATGCATTTATTTTTGCTCGTACAAAGGTCCAAGGAAAATACTAAAGGACCTCAACTAAAGGGGCAACAATGTGATGATCAATTTTAGCCCTGAAAGAGGCTGAACACGTAGAAAGCTTGAACATTTGAATGGCAATAGTAAATTTTTTGAACGATTACTAACTAATGCTTTCTTTCATTTTCAGGTCATGACTCCCGCCATGGAGTAACAGAACTATTTTCTTTGATTTCGCCGCTGTTAGTCGCGATCAAAATTATCCTCTGGATCTCATCTCTTGGCCAGTGGTGTAGCAGATCAAACTCTTTGCAAATTTTGCTTTTCCGCCAAAACAAATTTTCCCTCTGGATCTCATCTCTCCGTCAGTGGTGCAGTGGATCCCATATTTTCCAAATTTTGCTTCCCCGTTGATGGTGTAGCAGATCAAATTTTGTTTATATCTCATCTCTCCATTGATGGTGGAACATATCAAAATTTTTTCCAGGTCTTATTTTTTCCATTGATGGTACGACTAGACTGAATATTATCCCCGAATTTCCTCTTTAGAATTATAATTAGGAAAAAAAATAAAAAAAAAGTCAAAAAATAAAAAGGAAAAGTCAAAAAAATTGAAAAATAAAAATAGAAAAATAAAAAAATCAAAAGAAAAAAAGAAGAAAAAGTCAGAGAAAAAAGTTAAAAAAATCAAAGCTTCATCATCCGATCTTGTTCCTCCGTTGATGGCGTAATAAGGTCCAAATTGCAGTTATCCGATCATGCCCCTTTGTTGATGGAGTGGTTAGGTCCAAGTTATTGTTATCTGATCTAGTTCCTCCGTTAATGGTGTAGCCGGTCTAAGTTGCTCTTATCTGATCTTGTTCCTCCATTGATGGCGTAATAAGATCTAAGTTGTTGTTATCCGATCCTGTCCCTCCTTTAATAGTGTGGTTAGTTTCTGTTATCCAATCTTGCTCCGCCGTTGATGGTGTAGTAATGTTTGAGTCATTGTTGTTCGATTTACTTCTCCGTTGATGGTGCGGTAGAATCCCAGTTGCTTTCATCCAATCCTATCCCTCCGTTGGTGTGGCTGGGTCCAAGTTGCTGATATCTAATCTTGCTCCACCGTTGATAGTGTTGTAATTCCCAAAAATCGGCCTAGTCGAGATTCAATTTTTGGTAATCGAAAATTTTATTTCCGATCGAGTAAGAAAGATATTAAAATGTGATTAATGGATTGAAATTGATTAACTATTAGATCATTGTTAAATATTGGGACTAAATCGTAAAGAATGGAAATATGTAGTTATTGGGTAATGAAACATAAAATGATATAGATTTAAGTTATGGCTAAAAGTGAGGATTAAGGATGTAATTAGACCACTTAGACCACCTAGTGACTAAATTGAAAAGAATAAAAGTATGATTAGTGACTAAATTGGAAAGATTCAAAGTTAAGGTGCCATATTATAAAAGTTAAGAATTTTAAAGGACCTAGAGTGTAAATTGACTATTATTGCGTGTAATAAGTGCTACGCAATTGTGCAAGTATACACGTCGCAAGTAATAAAGTGATATGAGTATCGAGTATCGTCTCCACAGTGATTGGTTGGGCCACTTTGCTTTAGTTATCGCACTGTAAAAGTAAAAACACAATTGATAGTAGGAGTTGATTTTAACGAGTAAAGTAAAAGCAATAAACTAAAAGAATAGACGAAAGAAAAAGAAAGAATAGGCCAGGTTATCGCGAGTTGAGGTGTGATAGCCGATTGGATCGTCTTGGTAAAAGAGTACAAGGGAAACTCAGTTGCCGTGGCAACTTGCACAACGGGGTTGCCTTGGCAACTAATCAATGGTTGCCTGGGCGACTAGCAGGGCAACTACTTGGGCGTATGGGCAGCAACTTCAAGGTTCGACAGAGCGTTCTTCAATGGTTTCTTCTTATCCCTAAGTCGAAACTCTAGCTACTTGTGCATGCCTTGATAATACATCCATGCGTGAATCAAGGGTGAACAACAACCAATCTTGCGCTCCTCTTAGCCGTTGAAATCCCTAACTTATTCCTAAGCCAGATTAATCTTCACCATCAATAGATTGAATAAAGATCATACTCATTCGTTTCTTGAATCTAACTCTCCCGATATTAGATAAATAGATGAAGTTACGAGATCCTCTCCCAATTCACTCGCAAACAAAAATAAGAACCAAGAATAAATAAACCTTGAATAGAAAAGTGCAAACTCTTATTACCTAAACAAAATCCAATTGTTTCTCACAACAAAAAAACACAATAACCCCAACCAATCAAGTTAGTTCATGGTTGGGTTCAAAAGATATACAAAGAATAATCCCCAAACCATGAATCTAATGGAAGCAAAGAAGAAGAAGAAGAAATCGAACTCTCTCTCCCTTGCTCTCTTGTTGAAATCTCTTCCTTCTTGCCCTTTGGAGTTGTCGAAAATCCTCTCCTCTTTCTCCCTTTTTTGGAGTTGACGGCATGGCCTCTAATTTATAGGGCTAGGTCAAAGTCCTTCTTTGAGGAGGAAGTTAAGTTGGAATTAAATTATCTTTAAAGAATATAATTCTTTATTATAATTATATTCCTTCTAGAACTTCTCCTATCTTCTTGGAATTGAATTCTTTTTTAACCTCTTCATGGAAATCAAACTCCTTTGGGATTTAGCTTTGCTCCAGGTCATCTTGGGCTTGTCTAGTCATCAATTTCGACTACCATATCACCTTATTCTTTGTCGACAATTGCCCTGGCAACTGGCTCGGCGTCTCTTTCATGCATTACCCTGGCAACTAGCTCGGCATCTCCTTCATGCATTGCCCTGGCAACTAGCTCTAGCCTTTCTTTGGCAAGTGATCCTGTAGATACACACAAAACACACCAAAGCAGCATCTTTTCCCACAAAAACAACCAAGTTATGCAATCAAGCTCAACGATGGAAGAAAACATGGATTAATGCATGAATGACTAATTATGTAACTAATATGAGCCTAAGTCTAACAATAATATGAGTAAAAAGGGTAAGAAAAATAGTACTTTTGAACACTTATCAACTATGACCTTTCTTCATAGGAAGGAAAGGTTCTTGGAGGGCTAAAATCTTAATTTACCCATTGTCATAAAAGGGTGTATGTGGCATATGGTGGCATGGTTGTAGGAAAGATGAAAAAGAAATAAATGATGTTGTTTTGTTTATTAATTAAAGACATGTAATTAAAAGGCTATAAGCCTTAAGATTTCGCCCCGTGGATATTAAGAAAGAAAGAAAGCAAGTGGTCTTCATCTTCTTCAAACCTTTGAACAAGCAAGCACCTCCTTATGTATAAGCACACACATCTATTAACGGAGTATTAAAATCTTAGAATTTCCATTGAATCCTTATTCCTTTTCCACTCTAATCTTATTCAATGTAAGCCTATGGTGCAAAAGCTCACATTTGCCTCTAAGAAACATAGAAATTCTTATATCGATTCCATATGATTAAATATGTAAAATCATTAAAATCATGTCATTGTCTTTGTCTTGTAAACAAGGTAAAAGTGGAAACTTATCCACCATTTCAAAGAAGTTCGATTCAAGGAATAAAGGAATCCACATAGGTGACCATCCATAGCTTTGGAAAGTTTGGTGAGTGTACTTTATGGTTTGGATGGCTAGGTGTCATCCTTGTTGTATTACCTTCTATAGTTTATTGTATAATTATTGTCGAATTGTTCATTGGATCATATAAAGCATTTGGTGGCAATTTTCATATCATTGGAAAGCATTGGTAAGTCCTTTTATGTTGCCTTGCATCATATCGCATTGGTAAGATTATTGTATTGATAAGTTCATTACGTCGGCAAGTTCATAGCATTGACTAAATCATTGCATCAATAAAAACATGGTATTGATAAGATCACCATATTGACAAAGATATTATATTGGCAAAGGCTATTGTATTGATGAACTATTGTGTTGACAAGGAGTATTGAAGCTAAGGCTCAACCATCGAATGAGAATATTTCTCTATTGTTAAATCATAAGACATGTAAGTTGCCTTGCAATGGAAGCCCCTAGATACTTTGGCTTGGTACATGGTATATTGGGACTACGTTCCATGAGCTACGGCTCAAGGGTAATGACCCTATATTGTATTGGCGATGTTGGAGGTTAGGGGGAGATGATGGAGGAAACATTGACTCATTGTCATTTCATTGAAACAAGCAATTACTTTGTTCTTTGAGCTTGTTTAAACATGGACCAATGCTACCTATGTCCAAATGTGTTCCAAGGTAAACAATGTTAAAAGACAAGTAGAACTATGGGTATGATTATTGTATAAATAGATAAGAACAAGACATGGAAACAGATTCATGACATTGAGCATTGTTCACGGGTGGACATATATTCATTGAGGCCACCATAATCATTGATTGCATTACTCTCATGAAATCTATTATTATTTTCATTAGAATATTATTGATTTACTACCTCACTAGGCAAAGTATGCCGAATGCATTCATTTTTATGCATCATTTCAGGTTTAAGATTTTCGAGGACATGATCATGGTTCGAGGTTGCAAGTCACTCTCTAAGACTTTTGAGTAATGTATCTTTGTCCCTTATAACTCTTAGAAAGGTGGCATATGGCAAGAGTATATGTATGTATGTGTAAACATGAGGTATATGTTATGGAATTGTAAAAGGTAATTAAAATAAGTTTAAGAGATGCATAATCATGACATACAAGAATAAGATAAGGAAATATGTGGCTAAATATGATTATTGAGGTCTTGTATGCATTGATTGGTAAAGAAACATGAAGACTATGTAAATAAGTTATAAAATGTCCATTTTGATGATATGATGCTAGATATGTGTTGCATGATAAGGAATAAGTCTAAAATGATGTATTTTTTGTGTATATATTGCTCTCCATGTTGAAATGGTTAAAAAAGGAAATATGGCATGTTCAAAGTTGGTAAAATTGGCAAACTTGACCTATAATGCTCTAACAAGTGAAATCTTGGTAAATGGTTTCCAATGGCTATGAAATTTGGCATGTAGGTATATATGATGATTAAAGACTTGCTTGTAAAATTTGGTAATAATTGGACAAGATTAAGACCCTTAAAGTGAGTAAAAACCAAAAAAAAAATTATCATTACAAGTCTGTCTGTACCGGTAGGGGTGATGGTGTACTGGTACTAAGAAGTATTTTTGGACATAGATAAAATAGGCATACCGGTACGGGTGGTGTCGTACCGGTACCGATATATAAGTTTGGTATTGTAAAACAAAGCGTACCTATAGTGCTTCAGTGGTATCAATATGCAAAATCAGCACTAGAATTTTACTATAGCAAGGGCATCGGTACAAGTAGGGTTGTACTGGTACCCATTAATGACTCAATTTAGGGTTGACGTATCGGTACAATGATGGACTCGTACCGATACGCAAGATATCGAGTCATCGTACCAGTATAATATAATGTGTACCGATACTAGATTTAGGTGATAAGTGTTCAAAAGTACTACTTTTATTACCCTTTTTACTCATATTATTGTTAGACTTAAGCTCATAAGAGTTGCATAATTAGTCATTCATGCATTAATTCATGTTTGTTTCCACCGTTGAGCTTGATTACATAACTTGGTGATTTTTGTGGAAAAAGATGCTGCTTTGGTGTGTTTTTGTGTGTGTGCAGGATCACTTGCCAAAGCAAGGCTAGAGCTAGTTGCCAGGGCAATGCATGAAGGATATGCCGAGCTAGTTGCCAGGGCAATGCATGAAGGAGACGCCGAGCCAGTTGTCATGGCAATTGTCGACAAAGAGAAAATGCAATAGGGATGTCGAAATTGATGACTATACAAGCCCAAGATGACGTGGAGCAAAGCCCAAACCCAAAGGAATTCGATTTCCATGCAGAGATTAAAGAAGAATTAAATTCCAAGAAGATAGGAGAAGTTCTAGTAAGAATACAATTCTAATAAAGAATTATATTCTTTAAAGATAATTTAATTCCAACTCAAACTCCTCCTCAAAGAAGGAGTTTGGCCTAGCCCTATAAATAACAAGGAGATTTCGACAATCCAGAGGGAGAGCATTAGGGGAATTTCGACAACTCCATATAGGGCAAGAGGAGAGGATTTTCGACAACTCCAAAGGGCAAGAAGAAAGAGATTTCGACAAGATAACAAGGAGGGAGAGAGTTTGATTTCTTCTTCTTCTTTGCTTCCATTAGATTCATGGTTTGGGGATTATTCTTTGTATATCTTTTGAACCCAACCATGAACTAACTTGATTGGTTGGGGTTATTGTGTTTTGTTGTTGTGAAAAACAATTGGATTTTGTTTAGGTAATAAGAGTTTGCACTTTCAATTCAAGGTTTACTCATTCTTGGTTCTTATTCTTGTTTGCGAGTCAATTGGGAGAGGATCTCGTAACTTCATCTATTTATCTAATATCGGGAGAGTTAGATTCGAGAAACGAATGAGTATGGTCTTTATTCAATCTATTGATGGTGAAGATTAATCCGGCTTAGGAATAAGTTAAGGATTTCAACGGCTAAGAGGAGCGCAAGATTGGTTGTTGTTCACCCTTGATTCACGCAGGGATGTATTATCAAGGCATGCACAAGTAGCTAGAGTTTCGACTTAGGGATAAGAAGAAACCATTGAAGAACGCTCTGCCGAACCTTGAAGTTGCTGCCCAGACGCCCAAGTAGTTGCCCAGACAACCATCGATTAGTTGCCAAGGAAACCCCGTTGTGCAAGTTGCCACGGCAACTGAGTTGCCCGTGCAATCTTTTACCAAGACAATCCAATCGGCTATCACACCTCAACTCACGATAACCTGGCCTATCTCTCTCTCATTCGATCTCATCTTTTCTTTTACTTTATTGCTTTCTAGTTTAGTTATTAGTTAAACTCCTATAATCCTTTAATTGTGTTTTTACTTTTCACAGTGCAGTAACTTAAGCAAAGTGGCCCAAACCAATCCCTGTGGAGATGATACTCGATACTCATATCACTTTATTACTTACGACGTGTATACTTGCACAATTACGTAGCACTTATCACACGCAACAAGTTTTTGGCGCCGTTGTCGGGGATTGGCAATTGGTGTTAGTTGTTTTTGTTATTGCATTTTTTCCTCTTAGTTTTATTAACTATTCTTTTTGTTTGTTTTATCAAAAAAAAATTAGGTGCGCTACAAGTTAAGGGACATCAACATGTCGGGAAATAAAAGCCGATCTATTCGAGAGATGATGTTGGAAGATATGAATCAATCCAATCAAGAGTTTCTTACACCATTTGATGATTACCTATACCAACCGAGAAAAGCCCAAAGAACTTATACCGTGGAAAAATCTTGTGTTATGTGTGGAGAACATCATGTGTTTGAAAATTGCCCTCACATTTTCGGTGCATATAACTACATGGAGGACCATAGAGGGAACCAGCAACAAAATTCTTCATGGTATGGTCAAAAAGTTCAAATTTTTTTTTACCATAACAATTTTGCCGCATCAACAGATATGCCATGGCAATGTAGTCATTTTCAAGAGCATTCCAATTCCTTGGAGGAAACGTTACAAGCTTCCTTGGCTAGACTTGACGGATCAATTGAAGAGATTCGAGAACTATCAAAATCTATGGATACGAGGATAGCTCAATGGGATGCAACCTTAGGGGATTCAGAAGATCAATTGGGGAGATCCACATATGTCATGGATAACATGCACCAACAATTCATTCCTAGGGATACTGACGTCCCAAGGCAAGAGGATAAGGAGCAATGCAAAGAAATCTCTCCGATGTGTGAGGAACAACTAGAACCTCAAAGTCAAGAGGATGCCAATGAGAGAGACTGCCCAACACATGATGAGCTTGAACAACAAATTACCTCGGCAATGATTGAGGAGCCTGAACAGAGCAATGCCACGACAACACTCGGTGAAGTGAGAACAACAATACTACAGCAAATTTCGAGGAACCCGATGCCCAGAAAGTTACAACGTTGATGTTGAAGCAGGAATGTGTAGATTGCTCTCATCTACAATTGCCACGGCAATTACACGACCACATGCAAGATCAACGAGATGATAATACTTTACCAATGGAATATGAGCAGGTAATAGTTGAACCTTTTGAATTCTTTTTAAAACTCATCTCGTCTATTGCAGGTATGTCTTGAGGAACCGAGGTTGGTAGATTTGAAGCCATCGAAATCTCTACTGATGGAGATGTTTGAGAGGCCAAAAGAAAACGGTGTTTGGATTCATAAAGCTCTTCAGAAAATTGATTCTTCCCTTGAGTTAAAGCAAAATTTGACAACTGATTGCCACGACAATTGGCTTGAGCAGCAATTGCCACGACAACAAAGGCTACATCCAACCATGATAGAAGTCGACAAGAATGAGGTAATTGAATGGTTGAGAATGGATATAATTTTTCCTATTAATATATTTGTGCCTTCAGGAATAGTAGCAAGGTGGAGAGTATACATGGGCTACAAGCGAACAAAGAAGAAAGACACCTCCACCATGGTAACGCAAAAGGGAGAAGTGGCAAGCACATTGGCCAAACTCTTTTTGGGCAATATTATCACCCGATGGAGGGTGCGGATGGACTATAAGAAGTATCGAAAACGGCAACCTTCAACACCGCAGCAACTCCTGATACGCACGCCTCGGCAACCATGGACTCGCACGCCTCGGCAACCCCTGACGCCTCGGCACCCATGGATGTGCATGCCTCGGCAACCCTCGCCGCCACAGCAACTACTGATACATTTATTTTTATTTTTATTTTTTGAACTATTTTGTTCTATTATTTTTGGTTATTTTCTCTTTATTTTTTAAGATATATTTTATTTTTCTTCATTATCTTTAGTTTCCAGGTTTTCTTTTCCACAACAAGACTCACAACCACCATGCTAAGGAAATTCACTGCCGACTACTTGCCACAGTAACCACAACAGAAACTGGCGATGCCTAGGCAACAACAATGGCTTCGGCAACTATTGATGCCCAGGCAAGTGAACCTGCCTCGGCAAACATGGATCAAACCAAAGCAATGCTATTCACGCAGTACCAGCCACAAGCATTCAACCACCGATCGGAAAATGAATCAAGAAAACGACACGAAGGAAAGTCATCACTCGAGGTGACGACCTCTCTGACTAACTCATTTCATTTAGTTTCTTTTAAATTTTGTTTCACTTTTACGTGCATTGAGGACAATGCTTCTCTCGAGTTTGGGGGGTGTTGGTTTCTAGTTAGTTTCATGTTTAGTTGCATTCATCGTTAGCAATCACATATAGGTTGCATATGTTACTTGCCATGCCTTTAATTGGATTTAATTGCTTAAGACTTGTTGAATATCCAATGATGAATTTTTGCCACTGCACTTAATTGAAATAACCTTTAATTTTAGGATTGCATGAAAAGAACTTAGAATTTTACTATGATGCTGAATTTTTTTACACAGTTGTGGCTTGTTGATTGAAAGAAACTTAGTGAACTTAGGTTGCTTAAAATTTGGGTAAATTTAAAATTGAAAATTAAAAGTTAATTTCTTGCTAGAGGTGCCCAAAACTGGCTCTAGTAGTAAATGAACTTTCTTGCTAGAGGTGCCCGAAACTGGCTCTAGTAGTTAATGCACATTAAAGAATCGCTAGAGGTGCCCGAAATTGGCTCTAGTCGACTAAAATAAAATGAGAAATTGCTTACTTTGCTAGAGGTGCCCGAAATTGGCTCTAGTGAAAATAAAAAAATGCCTCGGTACTTAAATTGATAAAAGCCTATTATTCACATAGAATCTTGAAAATCAACTTGTACACAACTACGCACACACATTGTCACGAGCATTATAGTTTGGTTAGGGTAATTTTTGTGTTATCCGAAAAATTAAAAGGTGATCATACTTTGTGCCACGGTTCCGGGTTTGAATTCAAGTTTGAAGCATGTCTTTGATGATTAAAGTCTTGGCGAGGTAATTGTTAGTTTGCATTGCTTGAGGACAAGCAATAGTTCGAGTTTGGGGGCGTGATAAGTGTTCAAAAGTACTATTTTTATTACCCTTTTTACTCATATTATTGTTAGACTTAATCTCATAGTAGTTGCATAATTAGTCATTCATGCATTAATTCATGTTTCTTTCCACCGTTGAGCTTGATTACATAACTTGGTGATTTTTGTGGAAACAGATGCTGCTTTGGTGTGTTTTTGTGTGTGTGCAGGATCACTTGCCAAAGCAAGGCTAGAGCTAGTTGCCAGGGCAATGCATGAAGGATATGCCGAGCTAGTTGCCAGGGCAATGCATGAAGGAGACGCCGAGCCAGTTGCCATGACAATTGTCGACAAAGAGAAAATGCAATAGGGATGTCGAAATTGATGACTATACAAGCCCAAGATGACGTGGAGCAAAGCCCAAATCCAAAGGAATTTGATTTCCATGAAGAGATTAAAGAAGAATTAAATTCCAAGAAGATAGGATAAGTTCTAGTAGGAATACAATTATAATAAAGAACTATATTCTTTAAAGATAATTTAATTTAATTCAAACTCAAACTCCTCCTCAAAGAAGGAGTTTGGCCTAGCCCTATAAATAACAAGGAGATTTCGATAATCCAGAGGGAGAGCATTAGGGGAATTTCGACAACTCCATATAGGGCAAGAGGAGAGGATTTTCGACAACTCCAAAGGGCAAGAAGGAAGAGATTTCGACAAGATAACAAGGAGGGAGAGAGTTCGATTTCTTCTTCTTCTTTGCTTCCATTAGATTCATGGTTTGGGGATTATTCTTTGTATATCTTTTGAACCCAACCATGAACTAACTTGATTGGTTGGGGTTATTGTGTTTTGTTGTTGTGAAAAATAATTAGATTTTGTTTAGGTAATAAGAGTTTGCACTTTCAATTCAAGGTTTACTCATTCTTGGTTCTTATTCTTGTTTGCGAGTGAATTGGGAGAGGATCTCGTAACTTCATCTATTTATCTAATATCGGGAGAGTTAGATTCAAGAAACGAATGAGTATGGTCTTTATTCAATCTATTGATGGTGAAGATTAATCTGGCTTAGGAATAAGTTAAGGATTTCAACGGCTAAGAGGAGCGCAAGATTGGTTGTTGTTCACCCTTGATTCACGCAGGGATGTATTATCAAGGCATGCACAAGTAGCTAGAGTTTCGACTTAGGGATAAGAAGAAACCATTGAAGAACGCTCTGCCGAACCTTGAAGTTTCTACCCAGACGCCCAAGTAGTTGCCCAACTAGTTGCCCAGGTAACCATCGATTAGTTGCCAAGGCAACCCCGTTGTGCAAGTTGCCACGGCAACTGAGTTGCCTGTGCAATCTTTTACCAAGACGATCCAATCGGCTATCACACCTCAACTCACGATAACCTGGCCTATCTCTCTCTCATTCGATCTCATCTTTTCTTTTACTTTATTGCTTTCTAGTTTAGTTATTAGTTAAACTCCTATAATCCTTTAATTGTGTTTTTACTTTTCACAAAGGCAAGAACTTAAGCAAAGTGGCCCAAACCAATCCCTGTGGAGACGATACTCGATACTCATATCACTTTATTACTTGCGACGTGTATACTTGCACAATTGCGTAGCACTTATCATTAGGTTCGAAAGAATTTTAAATAATAGCGTACCGATACGGCTATTCTGGTACCGGTACAGCCCCTATTGTTTGTAACTGTATTAACTACCATGACCCAGGCATACCGATATGGCCCTTCGAGTATCAGTACCGAGGCAGGTAAGTTAGTTAAAAGATGATTAAAAAGTTTTATTTAGATTTTTGTAAAATGGTCACTGAATTTTATAAGGCTTAATTAATGGTACAAATGAATTATGATTACACTAAAAATTTGTATGCAAGAATTCATGCATTGAATTTCGCATGGGTAACCGTAATTTTTGATAAGGTCTTGTAAATTACTAAAATTACAATTTAGTCCCCAAAGTTGGAAAAGTTACTAAATGACCTTTAACTATGATTTTGATTAAAGTACAAGTTGATCATTGTTAATCATTGCATCGTATTAATAGTTTTGGCTCACTATTCAACGCATAAGTCATTGTAAATATTGGTCCGATCACCGTATTGTTCATCGATAATGCTTTCTAACCTGGATTCCTACTGGATCGGGAAGGGTGTGTTACAGGTCTAGTAAGGTTTGAGTTGTTGTTATTCGACTCTGCTTCTCCATTGATGGTGCGGTAGAATCCAAGTTGTTATTATTTTATCGTGTCCCTCCGTTGATGGTGTGACTGGGTCCAAGTTGCTATTCAATTCTGCTCTTTCGTTGATGGTTTAGTAGGGTTTAAGTTGCTGTTATTTGATTCTGCTTCTTCGTTGATGGCGCGGTAGAATCTAAGTTGCTGTTATCTGATCCTGTCCCTCCGTTGATGGTGTGGTTGGGTCCAAGTTGCTACTATCCAATCTTGCTTCACTATTCATGGTGTAGTAAGGTTTGAGTTGTTGTTATTCAATTTTGCTTCTCTGTTGATGGTACGGTAGAATCCAAGTTGCTGTTATCCGATCTTGTCCCTCTGTTGATGGTGTGGCAGGGTTCAAGCTGTTGCTATCCAATCTTGCTCTGCCGTTTATGGTTTAGTAATGTTTGAGTTGCTGTTATTCAATTTTTCTTCTCTGTTGATGGTGCGGTAGAATCCAAGTTACTATAATCCAATCCTATCTTTCCGTTGATGGAATGACTGGACCAAATATGCCAAATTTTGATCTTGCCTCTTTACCGATGTTGCAGCTGGATCAAAACTTTTACCGACCGTGCCTCTTCATCGGTGTTGTAGCTCGGTCGAATCATGGTCTTGCCTCTCTGTCGATGTTTTAGCTAGACCAAATTTACCAATTCTTGATCCTGCCTCTTTGTCGGTGTTGTAGCTGGATCAACCCTATCAATTTCAGACCCTTCCTCTTCGTCAGGTGTTGTAGCTTGGTCGAACTATACTATTCTTCGGTCCTGCCTCTTTGTCGAGTGTTGTAGCTGGGCCAAATCTACTCTGTTAGATCATGCCTCTATGTCAGGTGTTGTAGCTGGACCAACCTTACTGACTTTAGACCTTACCTCTTCATCGGGTGCTGTAGCTTGGTCAAATTTAACTTTTGGTTTTACCTCTTCACCGGTGTTGTAGCTGAACTAAATTTACTAACTTTCGGTCTTGCCTCTTCGTCGGGTGTTGTAGCTAGACTAAATTTACTGACTTCCGATCATGCCTCTTTGTCGGTGTTGTAGCTGGATCAACCCTACTGACTTTAGACCTTGCCTCTTCATTGGTGTTGTAGCTGGGTCAAACCTTATTAACTTCAGGTCTTGCCTCTTCGTCGATGTTGTAGCTGGACCAAATTTACTGACTTTTGATCCTATCTCTTCATTGGTGTTGTAGCTGGATTAGCCCAATTGACTTCAGACCTTGCCTCTTCGTAAGGTGTTATAGCTTGGTCGAACTATACTATTCTTCGGTCCCACCTCTTCGTCAGGTGTTGTAGCTTAGCCAAATTACTCTTTGAGATCCTGCCTCTTCGTCAGAGTTGTAGCTAGATCATACATAAGAACCTTCATCTTTCGATCCTATCTCTTCGTTAGTGTGGCAGCTGTATCAAAGCTATTTTGGCAAGTCTGACAGAAATGTTGGCGCAACGTGCTTATATACGACAAAGTTTAAGATAATAGATAATTCAAATGTCCATAAAAAATCTATTTTTACGAATGGTCAAAGGAAAATAAATCCTTTGGAAAAATCCAATGTCATGATTGGTATAAACTGATTGTACCCATGGGAATGATAGCCTGGAGCAAACAGCTACCGGTAATGGAAACTCAAAACTATTGATCCCTGTGCATTTGGGAAAATGCAAAAGATGCTCTGGATCAAAACTTACTGACTTTCAGTCCAACCTCTTCGTCGGTGTTGTAGATGGGCCAAACCTTTATCTTTTGATCCTGTATCTTCGTTAGTGTTGCAGCTGGATCAAGTTTTGCAGACCTTGTCTCTTCATCAGTGTTGCAGCTAGGTCAAATTTTCTTCAAGCATTGCGTCATCGTCAGTGTCAAAGCAAGCTGAGCTCATTTTGTCTCCTCTAATATATCAACTTTTTTGTCTTCCCCAACGGATCCTCCATTTTGAATATTTTGCTTACAAGAACGACAAAGAAGATCAAGTGAAGTCCAAGGAAGAAGCGGTGACCAGAGAAAAGAACCCTGACTGGCCTGACAAAAATGGTTACTCTTTTGTCTTTGCTCTATTCCTGTTACACATCAATGCGCAAAGAGAGGCAACTGTAGTACCCATTTTCTGTCCAGGCCAGACCCAATTTGTTGTTATTAAACCATTATTACAAACCTATACCCAACAACCCATTACACCTAATTACCTAAATACCAAGGCTAATAATCTAGTACAACCCAAAATAACCCTAACCCTGAATATAAAAAACCCTAATTGCCCTAAATACTGCCAACCGCCACACCCCGTTCATCTGCCTGACACCCAGCCAAGCACGACGCCATTAGCCACGCGCGTGGCCCATCGGCCACTTGACTGGCAACACCGCCCAAACCGTCAGAACCTGCAAAAAAGCAAAAAAAGAGACAAAATATCATGCAAGTTGTATTCTCCTTTTTCAGGTATTTAAGCCAGATCTACAATGTAATAGGGGGCTTTTTCCTCAGTTTTGAATGAAATAAAAAGGGGATTTTTTCGAAAGTTGGAAATAAAAATCAGAGATCGAAATAAAAAAAGGGTAAAAAATCTTAAATATACCTTCTTCCTTATTAGATCCACGCGTTTAGAGTCTATTTTGAGTGAATCTGAGGTCGAATTTGAGGTTGGGGAGTGGAATAGCGTAAAAAAAGTGCGGCCTTTTGCACTTCTGATCGCTGGAGGCAGCGACGACCACCGCCGATGACCGACGGTCCACGACGGCTCGAGGCAGAGGCTTGGACTGACCGAGGCAGATGGAAGAGAGAGTTGGGAGAGAATTTCATAAAATTTTTGAGGATATCAGATTAAAATGATTTTTTGGGGCAAAATAGCGTATTTAAATTCTCCACGAAACGACGCCATTTTGGGCGTCACTATTCAAGCCCAAAGCAACGCCGTTTAGCCCTCTCGACCCATGCTTCAACCCGACTCAGAGCCAAGACCCGCACGTTTTTAAAAGAAACAGATAAATTGCGTATTTGGTCCCTCCGTTTCGTATCCTCTACAATGCGGTCCTTTTTTAGTTTTTTCAGTTTATATTTTTTTGCAATTTTGTCACCTTTTAATCATGTATATTATTATTATTGATAGTATTTTTATGTTTATTATTACTAATGATATTTTCATGTTTAATATTATTACCATGATTATGTATACATATATTTTATTTCCTTATTATACTATTTTACATGTATATATGTATGTTATTATTTTAACTATAATGTATGTACATTAATATAATATTATATATATGTAAAGTGTTCTTATTTTTTTATGTCTATATTTTATATGTATATTTGTAAGTATATTATTATTATTATTATTATTATTATATATCTACATTATGTTAATGTAATATTTCTTTTTCCGATTTTAATATATTTTTTATTAAGGATATTGAACTCAATTTATTTAACGGATGTTTTCCACTTTATTTCAGGAACTGGCTAGGAAGTGGTGTCCTGACTCATTCAGGTGTCATCTTCTTCGGTTGCTGTAAATAAAGAAATGTTCTCCTTAAATCGCTATTTTTGGAGATCAAATTTTAAATTAAAGTTCGAATTTTGGTTTTCTTGCAAAGACAGCACTAAATCAACGCGGTACCAATTTTGGGCCCTCTTGGGTGCTAATCATTCCCCACGCGTAACCGACTCCCGAACCCAAATATTTTGAATCTCTGGTTAATTTTTAACGGTGTCCGACCTACCAAAGTGGCCGGTGGCAACTCCAACTTTTAAAATTTTTCCATTTTTTACGATTCGAATACACGAACTCATTCCACCCATCCAAAACGGGTTTTCCGAGGAAACCCCAGATTCACAGTTCGCTACAATGAGTAAATTCGAAAACATCAAATATGTATTAGTACGTTTTAAAGGTCAAACCTTTTTTAGCAATCTTTACCACATTAGAAAAAATAAACTAATTAAAGATCTTAATCTAATCATATTACAGCTTACATAAACAAAACAAGTAGTATTTTTAATTCATAAAAAAATAAATATGGGTAAAATACAACTATCATCACTCAACTATCTTTCTTACATTCATGGTTTTAGCTATGATTTTTTACTTTAGCTTTTGTCCTAAATCATTATGTTTGGATCATTAAAGTTTTTGGTATTTTCATTCAAATATCGCCATTAATTAAAAAAAATCAGTGTCCATTTATGATTAATTTTTGAAATGATATTTTTTTCTAATCATAGGGCAAATGTATGATGTCATTTGCTTCTTAGAAAAGACACATTTGACAAGGCAAGTTTTATACTACGTAACAGTTCGGCAAGCAGGTTTCAGAAGACATCATGTGGTTGATGGAGTACACCTTTAAGGCGATTTTATTTACAAAATAATTAAAAATATGGAAAATATATATTATAAACTAAATTGAACATGTTATAGACTCGGAGAAATTAATGTTATAAACTTGAAGAAATTAAAATTGTTATAAACTTAAATGTAACTTAAATATGATATTGCAATAATAAAAAATTGCAATATTGATAAACAATGAAAATGAAAAAAAAATCGTATCACAAACGACATCTATGTGAACGAGTTCCAAACTGCAGTGGTAGTCAGTTACGCAAGAGATTTCTTCATACCGAATGCCTTTCAACAAAATTGTCATCGCTAATGTTTTGTCATCTTAATCGACATTATCTATATAATTATCGACATCACTATGGGTTGATCGGGCGAGCTCATGCATCAACGTGTTACAGTTGTACAATGATGGATTGGGAAAGTTAAATTCAAGTTGATGGAGCATCTAAAGAAAGGCTAGCTAGTTGTGGTGGTGTGCTGCGAACACCTACTAGAGATGTTATAGTCATGTTCTCTAGCCCTGTTGTCCTGATGCGTGTTGGACGTATGCGCAATTAAGAACAAGTATACTCGTCACTCAAGTAATATAATGATAAGTAGGCACCTCAGTTTTTCATCAATCTCATCGATGAGATTGATGATTCGATCGACATTTACTTTGGTTCGAGTCCCTAGAGATGTGGC
Organism: Hibiscus mutabilis; assembly: GCA_019671005.1. Classification (NCBI taxonomy): domain Eukaryota; kingdom Viridiplantae; phylum Streptophyta; class Magnoliopsida; order Malvales; family Malvaceae; genus Hibiscus; species Hibiscus mutabilis. Next base: position 23,405,131 of record CM033729.1, read on the forward strand.
AAAAGAACTGTTAAGGTTTGAGAAAGAAAAACAAACGGCAAGGGTGTTGTTCTGAAGAAAATTGTCTTTATCTCTTAGGGTTTAAATGGGCAGACGTGTTATAGAAGGGAAAAAAGAAGATGGAAAGGATTAGGGGTTTAGTTTTGGAGGGAAAACGGTAATAAATATGAGGTTTATGGGATAATGGGAAAGTGGAGGGCTTTGTTGTGTGTGAAAGGGGGAAAAGACGTGTGGCGACATGAGAAAGTGGTGAAGGTAAAAAATAGGAGAGATAGGGTAGCGAATAATGATTAGGCAAAAAGTAATAAAGTGTAATAAATTACACAAATATTTTTCCCCCTTTTAGCCTTTTGTCCGCCGAAATTCCCTTTAACATAAAAGAACCATAGCTGCCAAAGTCTTCTTTTCTAAGATCCCAAGATAACTTTCCTCCTTGTTCTTGCTTCATCACTGCCAAAATAAATAAAACTAAATTCAAAGATAAAGAAATTGAAATAAAAAAATAAAATTAAAGTGCAAAATAAAAATTAAAAAGAATGCAGAAAATTAAAAGGATTTAAATTGGATGCTTTAGCATCTAGTAGCGTGACAGAGATTTTGTCATGATGGATTGGTGCTCCATTGAGTCTTTGTCCATTGACTTTGAAAATCGGGCCGTCCTTGAAATCTATGATATCTATAGCACTATGTAAATACACCTTGACTACCTCGAATAGACTGGACCAACGAGACTTTAACTTGCCTTAAAAGAGTTTGAGGCGAGAGTTGTAGAGTAGGACTTGTTGGTCCTCAATAAAATGCCGAGGCATTAGTTTCGCATCATGGGTAGCTAGTTCCTTGTTCGTTGGCATCTATTGCAAGCTTTGTAGAATGCTTGGTCATCCTTAAACAAAGTGGGCCAATAGAAGTCAGACTGTAGGACCTTGGCAACAGTCCAATGTCCTCCAAAATGCCCTCCACCTAGACTGGAATGGAAATGGAAAATGATGTCCTCTTATTCCTCTTTGGGTAAGCATCTTCGAATTATTTGATCAACATATTATTTGAAAAGGCAGTGCTCGTCCCAATAATAGTAGCGCGCATCATGTCAGAATTTCTTCATGCCCTGGCTATTCAAATCATAAGGAAATATTCCACTAATAAGAAAGAAAATAATGTCATCATACAAAGGCAAAGCTGTAGCATTCAGAAATTTCTCACTAGGGAATCCATCCTTAAAATCAAGTGTATCATCATTCTCACATGTGTTTTCTAGCCTAAAGAGGTAATCAACTACTTGGTTTTTAGTTCCTTTCCTATCTACTTCCTCAAATGTCAAATTCTTGCAATAATAATATTCACCTAATAAGTCTAGGTTTAGTATCCTTTTAGTCACTAAATATTTAATGGCCGAATGATTAGTGAGTATAATGACTTTTGTTCCTAGAAAGTATGCCCTAAACTTATCGAATGTGAATACTACAACAAGCAACTCTTTCTCAGTGGTAGTATAGTTCAATTGTGCCTCATTTAGAGTACGACTAGCAAAGTATATAACATAAAAGATCTTATTCTGACATTGACCAAGAATGGCACCGATGATATAATCACTAGCATCTCATATCAGCTCAAAAGGTTGTGACCAATCCGGGGGCACTATGATCAGTGCAGAAATGAGTTCCTTCCTCAAGGTTTCGAATGTTGCACGACATCGGTCATCAAACTCGAATGCTCATTTTTGCTCCAGCAACGAGCACAATGGCTTCGAGATTTTAGAGAAATCCCTTATGAATCTCCTATAAAAATGGCATGGCCAAGGAAGCTTTGAATGACTTTGACATTTGATGGGGGCGGAAGCTTCTCAATGACTTCGATCTTGGATTTGTCCACTTCAATGTTTGCTTTGAAATACGGTGGCCTAAAATAATGCCCTAGACAACCATGAAGTGGCACTTCTCCTAGTTGAGCACTAGATCGATTTCTTCACATCTCTTCAACACCTTGGTTAGATTGCCGAGGCATTGATAAAACGATTCCCCAAAGACTAAAAAGTCATGCATGAAGATCTCGAGAAAATCATCCACCATGTTCGAAAAGATGGCCATCATACAACGATGGAATGTTGTTGGAGCGTTGCATAAAGCAAAGGGCATTTTTCGAAAGGCATAAATGCCATAATGACATGTGAATGTCATCTTCTCTTGGTCCTCCGACGCTATAGCAATCTGGTTGTACATGGAGTAACCGTCTAGGAAGCAATATTAGGGCTTCCCCGTGATATTGTCTAATGTCTGATCAATGAATAGTGATGTGTAAAATATAGTATGCTCAATTAAAAACAAGTATACTCATCAATCTAGTAATAAAGTGATAAGTAGAGTGTCAAACCCATAGTGATAAACTCAAAGCAATCACACTTAAGAGTTAGTAAAAATAATAATGGTATGGTGATAGGAATACAACTCTAAACTAATGCTATAACAAGAAAAAGTAAAGTGAAGCAATTATCGAGAAGAAATAGATGTTGCACCAAAGATATGTAATGAGAATGGATGTTGGGTTTATTGTCTAAGAACTATGCTAATTACCATTCGAATGCTACAATGGTTGGCAATACATGTCTACGTAAACCAATTATATCTATATCTATTCAACAAGGTTTTCTAATAAACTCCTAGACTCTTTCGATACATAGAAGTTAACAATAAGAAGTTATGGTAATACATGTCTGCATGAACCATAACAACTTATTGTTTATTCAAGTTTCCCTTATTAGTCGTTGAAACCCTAAAATTATGTCTAAGCTGAATTAGTACTCAAGTTGACAGCTTAAGTTCCACTGTTCATGTTTGTATAACGCAACTCTCTTGATATTAAGCCACAAATCAAATAGTTAAAAGGCCTCTTTCGACAGCTCTTACAATAACTACACATAAAGAATGATGAACGTAATAGATAAGAAAAAATGTGTTATAAATAATAATTAAAACATAGTATTTTAAAACAATAAACCCAAACAAATTATTTAACTCATGTCTGTACAAATATCATCCATAAAAATCTATATCATGAGAGTCAAATAAAGCAAGAGAGAGAATTCAAGCGTCCTTGAAATCCTTCTTCAAGCCCTCGAATCAGCGCTGCAATGTTCCAACTCCTCAAGCCTCTCTCAATAGCTCTTCTTCATTGGAAACTCCTCTAGACCTTCAAAGATGGTGGTTTTCTGTCGTGGAAGACAAAGAGATTGTTCCTTGAATAATGTTTCTTTTTCTACGTGTTTTTGCGGTAGGTGCAACCTCTTTTAATTGTTTCCCTTGATATCTTTATATAGATATGGCTCTCCTATAGTTTAAAAACCCTAAAGTGCAAGTAATCTTTTAATGAGGATCTTGCTTTTCTATGTCATTAATTACTCAATAAAAGAATATCTTGTCACATACTTTTAATAAAGTGTCATGTGATCCAGCAAAAAGGATCTTTGCTTTCCACGTCATTAATGGATCATAAAGGAGAGGGGACCACACATTAAATCATATTAAAGGATTCAAGATTTGTCTCCAGCGTCATAGCAATGCTGTAGCATATAGTCCAGTATGCAAGAATGCTGCTCCAATACTCAAACGCTTTACTGCTCTGTTACTTCCTGCACAAGCAACACTAAAAACCACTACCTTTCCCATTAATATCATCAATATAGATAAAAATTAAGCTCGTACACCATAACTCTATAACTATAAGCAAACTACTCGTAAATGAAACAATATGCTTTCGAACAAATACAATATGTTAAGTAAAAGGGTCTAAAATGTAGGCTCTTTATGCACTCATCAAATATCCCCAAACTTGAACTATGGTGTGTCCTCAAGCAATGCAAACTAACCTAAACTAAAGAGAACAACCTATCATTTCCAAGGTTCCAACTAAGCTATGGTATCAAAAGTTCCAAGACATGCTGCAACATCAATTCAATCCTCAAAAAATTAGAGATATGCAAGATACGAGAGCTTACAGATTTGTTCCTAGGATCAATTTTAATGTGGATGCATTATGTGATATGTCGCATGCATTCATCACTTAATGACCGTAGAAAAATTTAAGGATTTCTTTCTATTATTGCCTTAGCATTTTCTTTTTCTTTTAAGCACAATATTGTATTTTGATCGGTGTAAAAACATCACACTCTAAGTGTAAGAAAAAACAGTATATGCAAGAACATAAACAAGAGAATCATATTTGAATAACGATCCCACGAGGATGATGTATTCAGCTTAAGTATTATGTAGCCACAAGCAATTCTGTGAAAGTGGATATTGTGAGTGCAATGGTGGTTGCAATAAAGGAATAAAGTATTGAGAAATAAATTAATTGTGGTAGCAAAAATATGTATTAAAGAGTAGAGAAATAAAAGGATAAGACATGGATGGCAAAAAGATCAAGTTCATTCAAGGGAGTATGATGGCTCAATCAGTGAGTGAAAAGTAAGCTCGATTATTAACTTCCATTTAATATTCAACTGTTTATGCAAAGATGTAGCTTGGCCACAACTCTCGTTATAAGTCGAAACTACAACTCTTTGAATAAATGGATCAACTCTCGTTGTATTCTAATTCAACTCTAATTGTAATGGCTTATTAACCTGATTTGTCACTGCATCCGTTGATTTTAGTAGCTATGTTTAACATTCTCAATCAAACAATGATCAGATCCAACAATCAAAGTATGAGAAAAGCTAATAGAAATATATTGAACTGAAAGATAAGATTTCTAAAAGTTCATACAGAGCTTAAAAGAAGTAAACCATCATTATTAAAACAAAAAACATAATACAAATCTTCAACAAACATCTAATTAAAAGAACGTTTAAGAAGATAACTAAATCTGTTATAACAAATAATACAACTGGCAGGGTTGTCTTTATCTTTCAGCAGACTGGACAGCTGGCAGCTGCAGTGTCGAGCTGACTGCAATGGTGAAATTTCCTCTGTAGGGACATTAGAAATACAGTAACAACAAGGAAAAATAGGCAAAAATATGTGAAGTAAGAGCAACTGAGACTAAGTAAGATAAAATGCATGAAATAGACATGAAAATGCAGAAATGGATACAATAAACATTGAGGTGGGGACAACTAAATATATAAATCTAGGGAAAATACATGCTCTTAAAAGAGCCATCACATCCCCAAACTTGAGTTTTTACTTGTCCTCAATTAAAATTAAAGCATCAAGGTCTAGCAACAGTTTAGAGGCATTCTAGATACTTGAATCATTCCAATCAACCAATAAATCCATTTCTCCGACAAGGCAAAAGATTGCATAAATAACTCCACATCAACATATAGGCTAGAATTTCAAGAATACCTAACATCATGCCTATCACCTTAGATTCTTTCCACCTATCAACATTTATTTAGCACCACATTAACAAGTTATATATATATATATATATTATGTTTTTCTTCTTTTTTTATTATTGTAGCAAAGGGTATCAAACAATGAATGCACCCTAGACCCTTAGAAGTAAGATGTTGTGCAACGAATCCCTAGGAAGTACTTCATTGCAATGATACACACTCATGCAGCGACAACCTTTGGTCAAATTCATTTTTCTAATGCATGCAGAGGAGTGTTCCCCCATAAAGCTACTTTATTTTATTTTACTCACATTGAAATGCCCTTTATTTATACTTTATAAGGTATACTAACATATATAACACATACTAAAATAAGTAAAAGTCATCCAAAATCAAAGAAATGATGCTAGATATTTTATACTCAAACAAGCAAATACATTAATGCAGAGTTAAAAATACAATCATCCATCATGTAAATCCAACCAAATTATCAATAATCAGAACAATTCAAGGTTTACACATCGAATGCAAGAAAAAAAGTTTTATAGTACAAAAAGAACCTTGCATTTTCTTAGAATTCTTTTTTGAAATATGGGTGCATTTCAACTCATAGGTGTATACCCCCAAACTTAAAGATTGCATTGTCCCCAATGCAAAACAAAATAAAATGAAATGAAAAAATGCAAAAACAGAATACAGTCATAATGATGAATGCAATGATATTATAACTAAATGCAATTACAATGACAATGCAAATCTCATGACAATACAAAAAACAAAATGAAATTACACTATATGGTATCCATGCCTACAAAAAACTAAACAAACTAATTCAATTATCAAGCTCTTGGAAGGAGGAGGCAAATCGTCGTTTCTTCTTTTTGCTCATCTTCTCTTCTTTTTGCTTCTTCTTGCTTTTCTCCTTTGATAATAAGAGTTGTCTCTTATTTTCTTTCTTTGGAAGGGAGGCCTCCTCCTCATGGTAAGCTTCTTCTTCTTTCTCGGGCTCATCTTCCTCGTTGGCATCATCGACCATATTCGCAGTAGGAATGAATAGTGGTGGTGCTTTGTATAACACCATCGCAAGAAGGTTGGCCTCTGGTTCATCAACCGCAGACACAACTTTTGTCGATCTCGCAGCAATTAGCTTTGGCTCTGTTCTTTCGTGGGCTGCATCCACAATCTTGGATGCAACCGAACTTCTTTCAACAAAAATCTTCTCAGCAATAGTCTTCTCAACATAGGAACTATCTTCTTCATCTTCATCAATGTCCTCAACCAAGAATTCATCTTTTTTAGCAGCATAGGGTGTTGCGTTGACATCCGTAGGGATATTCAAGTCAAAGAGAAAATCTTTTATGATTTTGCTCGATGCCTCCTCTCTTGGTGTGTCACCAGCCTTGCCACATTGTCAAGAGAGTTCACAAACTTGGTTGGTACTTCTTTTGTGGCTGCATCAGAGGAAAAATCATAGCTATGGTTGATAGGAGGAAATTCTAGGAATTTTTTCAAGGCAACTAGAGTTATTTTGCTCATAGCAGCAAAAACAGACTTGTGCCATGTCTTGACATACGCATAGAATAAATTATGTGCCAAATCTAGCGTTGCACTGTGGTTGCAACTCTTCTCAGTGTGCTCGTTACATCATTGAGTTTGTCCTCTATGGTCAGAACCTTTGTCGAGACTTCATCACTTGCGGGGACATTCTCTATTGTAGTGTCCACTTTTGCCTTGCCTTTTTCCTCCCTTGTCGCAGTGCCCACTTTCGGTACAGAAACCTCTGAAGCTCGTGCCATTCTCTCAATGGAAACCTTGTTGATTGGCCCTTTGTTGGCTACCATTTCCTTATTTTTAGGGATTTTACTCCCTTCAATTTGCATATCTGTATGATCAACAAAGGAGATGCCAATATTCTATTATTCCTCTCAGCAGAACCTTTGATCTTCTTGTGGAAGATTGCACCCACATCAATCGTTCTTCCCTTAATGATAGAATGTAATAGGAACATTCTATCAAGTGAGTCAGTTGTGCTATGGGTTGAAGGTAATAACCTAGAATTAATAAATTGAAACTAGATCTTAGCAGGCAGAGTCAGAAATTTCCTATACATAGTAAAATTTCCAACATTGGTCCCTGACCACAATGCACCATCAATGAATAAATCATTCACTAACAGGTCTAGTTTATCTTCATTAATATCATCCACAAATATAGCATGCTCATCCACACGCACAGAGGTTTTGAATAACTTGGTAATGGTAGTAACACTCCAAGAAATAGAGTTCTCCCTCATAAAAATTAGTTTCAATGAAGGCTCATAAAGATTTGCATCGAACTCTCTTACCAAGGTAACACTGTAGTTATTAGGGTGAGTGCAAAAACTGCTCTATTTGTGAAGCCCTAGAGTTTTGTGGATGGATTTTCCAGGCTCCTCCTCGAGGGAAAACTTAATCCCCTATTCTGGGTGGATACTCTACTTAAGGATATGCTCCTTGTAATGCTCACCTGCTATCTCTGTTTGAAACACCTAATATTATGTGTTTTCTTCTTGAGTGGCAGGTTTCTCGGATAAAAGGGATTGGGGTTGAACTTTGAAATTCTTTTGTAGAGATTCCATCGTAATCTTATGAGCTGCTCTGGTATTCGCCATGATGGGTTAAAAAAGATGAAAAGAAAAGTTTTTTTTTTTAGAGAAAAATTTCAAACTTTAAAGCTTTGAAAATTAGAGAAATCAGAGAACTGAGTGAATAGTCAGTGAAAATCAGACTTGATAAATAAAGAAGAAGAAATGAGGGAAAAGAACATGCATGATTATACCGTCTGATGCAATGAGAATTGACGGTATGATCTTGGTGCAATAATCACACTTGTTCACTGCAGTTCTCGCTCTCTATTATGAATCATTGTGATTTTAGGGATTAATCAGTTTAATTGAATTATTTGAATTGCCCCCAAATATCATGCATATCATGTGAAGTCTTGTGTTGTACAAGCTGTTAGAGAAGAAGATTCCATAACAAACCAAAGAGAAATTATTTTGCAAAAAGGAAATAAATAAAATTAAAAGAAAAACAAAGAATACTAAATCTAAATCTAATAAAGCATTTGAAGAGAATTTCAAAAGGGTTCGACCAATTTAATGGTCTCAATGTTACTAGATTCAAAGTCACCAAAGTATAGTTTTAGACATTGGCCATTGACTTTGAACGAAATTCCCCTTTTAGTATCTTTGATTGTGACTACACCGTGTGGAAACACTTCCACAACTTCAAAAGGTTCCAACCAGCGTGGCCGCAATTTGCCTGGTGCAACTTTAATCTTGAATTGAATAGCAAAACCATTTATCATACTTCTAATTGTCGCTGCAAAATAATCTTGTCATGCCAACTCTTACTCTTGTCCTTGTAAATAGAGACATTTTAATAAGCATTGCGGCAAATTTCTTCTAATTCAGTAATGTCCAACAATCACTTCTTCCCCGTTGCCTCATAATCAGGATTAACCTGCTTCAAAGCCTACAAGGCCTTGTGTTGGAGCTTAACAGACAAATGACAAGATTTTTCAAAAACAAGTTGATACGATAACAATCCCAATGGAGTTTTGTATGCATTACAGATAACCCACAATTCATTATCTAAGCGAGAAGGCCATTTTTTCGTAGTGGTATTAACCACTTGTCCAAGATGTTTTTAATGACCTGATTAGAAATCTCTACTTGTCCATTGGACTAGGGATGATACGTTTTGGCCAGTCTATGATTTACTCTATAGTATTTCAATGCAGCAACCATCTGGCTATAGTGGAAATGCTTTCCCTGATCACTAATCAATGCTTTTGGTGTTCCAAAGCGAGAGAGTATATGCTTGTGAAAGAACTTTAAAACCATTTTCGCATCATCTTTAGGCAATGCAACAGCTTCTACCAATTTTGAAACGTAATCCACAACGACTAAAATGTATAGATTGCCAAAAGAATTTGAAAAATGACCCATGAAATCTAATCCCTAAACATTGAATAACTCGACTTCCATTGGAGGCTACTATAGCATCTCATTTCTCCTGGATATTGAACCCATGCACTAACAATGGTCAAAATATTGGGCAAACTCATGGGCATCTTGGAATAATGATGGTCAGTAAAGTCTGGATTGAAGGACTTTTGCAGCCGTTCTCATGCCACCAAAATGCCCTCTACATGGAGCATTGTGACAATGCTATAATATCAATGCCATTTCTTACTCAATGACACATCATCAAATTATATTTTCATAAAAAAACTTGAAGAAATAAGGTTTATTTCAATGATATTTTGTCATATCTCTAAGAAATCTTGCCTTCTTGTGCCCAGTTACACCCAAAGGCTTCTTTTCACACACCAAGTAATTCAAAAAATCAGCATACCACAGTGTTGCATCCATAACGAAAAGCTTTTCATCAGGGAATGCATCAAGAATTTGCATCTTATTTCCATCTTCCATGTCTGCTTCTAGCCTCGAAAGGTGATCATCAACTTGATTTTCTAACCCTTTGTGATCTTTTATCTCAATATCAAACTCTTGCAGCAATAAAATCCAATGGATCAATTTAGTTTTTGTACCTTTCTTCCCAAAAAGGTATCTCAAAGCAAAATTATCAGTGAAAACTATAATTTATGCACCCATAAGATAAGAACAAAACTTATCAAAAGCAAAAATTACTGCTAATAACTTTTTCTCAGTAGTAGTGTAATTAATTTGAGCTTCAGTTAGAGACTTACTAGCATACTAGATCACATGAAAATACCTTGTCTCTTTATTGCCCTAAGACTGCTCCTACAGTGAAATCACTAGCGTCGTACATTAGTTCAAACGGTTGCTCCTAGTTGGGTTCAACAACGATCAGTGCGTTCACAAGTTATGTTTTAATTTTATTGAATGCATCCAAACATGCATCATCAAAAATAAACTTTCTATTTTGCTCCAACAATAAGTATAGAGGTTTTGTGATCTTCCAAAAATAAACAACGATTAGTGCGTTAATAGTGAAATCACTAGCGTCGTACATTAGTTCAAACGGTTGCTCCCAGTTGGGTACAACAATGATTAGTGCGTTCACAAGCTATGTTTTAATTTTATTGAATGCATCCAGACATACATCATCAAAAATAAACTCCCTATTTGGCTCCAACAATAAGTATAGAGGTTTTGTGATCTTTGAAAAATCCTGAATGAATCTTTTGTAGAACCCAGCATAGCCTAAGAAACTTTGAATGCCCTTCACATTTGTCGGTGGTGACAGTTTTTCAGTTACATCCACTTTGTCTCTATCAACCTCAATCACTGCTTTAGATATTCTATGGCTTAACACAATCCCTTTAGTTACCATGAAATAACATTTCTCTTAATTTAGAACCAGGTTAATGCCTTCACATCACTGTAATACTTTCTCCGGATTATTGACGCAATGGTCAAAGTTATTCCTATACACTGAAAAATCATCCATAAAGATTTCAAGGGAATTATCAGTCATATCTAAAAATATTGCCATCATGTACCTTTGAAATATGGTTGGTGTTTTACAAAGACCAAAAGGCATGCGACAAAAGGCAAAAGTCCTAAATTGACAAGTGAGCGTAGTCTTTTTCTTGGTCCTCGAGAGCAATAGCAATTTGATTGTAGCCATAATACCCATCTAGAAAATAGTAATACTCTTTGCCCGCAAGGCAATCTAGCATTTGATCAATGAATGGAAGAGTGAAATGATCTTTCCTTGTGGGCTGTATTGAGTCGTCTATAGTCTATACAAATATGCCAGCTCGTAAGAATGCGAGTAGAAATCAATTCATATGTATCATTACGGGCCACAGTAATGCCACTTTTTTAGGATCACAATGGACTAGACTAAACCAAGCACTATCAACAATTGCACAGATAATACCTGCGTCCAACCACTTAAAGATTTCCTTCTTGACTACTTCTTTTATCCTTTTATTCAATTAGCGTTGTGGCTCAATAGACTGTTTATTCTCGTCATCTTGCTTGATCTTGTTCATCCTCAAAGATGGACTAATACCCTTAATATCCACAATGGTCCAGGAAATAGCACGGTTGTGCTGCTTTAGAATATTTATCAACTTAGCTTATTGCATTACATCCAAAGTTGTAGAGACAATGACTAAGAGCATTTTTCTATCTCCAAGGAATACATATTTGAGATTAGATGCCAATGGCTTTAGTTTCAAAGTAGGATCTTCTTTAATAGATGGTATAAAAGTAAGAATTGTCTGATGAGCGAGGTCCAAAGATTCAATTTGCCATTTAAGGTGAACTGCCATAGTGAGTACTTCAATAATATGGTCACAGTTTGGGAGATCATCTTCTATCGTTTTTAGCGCAATATTCTCAACAATAAGTATACTACATTGATTCATGTCTTTTGGAATGATATTGTCAAAATATCAATATGATGACACTCCTCAGTCTTTCTTTTAATGTCTGCATTGAACATACCAAAAGTAACTTGATCATTGTTGACCTGTATTGTAAGTTCTCCTTTTGATACATCAATAATTGCCTTCCCAGTCTCTAAGAATGGGCGACCAAGAATGACAGGGATATCCTTATCTTCCTCGTAGTCAAAAATAATAAAGTTTGTTAGAAAAACGAACTTGTCCACACGAACAAGCACGTCCTTTATTTGTCTATTCGAATGAGTCAAAGATATTTTTGCCAATTGTAATGTGATTGCAATGGGTGTCATCTCTCCAATGCCTAACTTTTGAAAAGTATATAATGGCATTAAATTAATACTAGTCCCCCAAATCACAAAGAGTTTTGCTAAAGTAGTGATTACCAATAGAGCACGAAATGATGAAGCTGCTAGGATCTTTCATCTTCCACGGTAGAGAGGTGGATATTAACGCATTGCACTCCTCTATAAGTGTAATGGTTTCTATAGCAATGGGCTTCTTCTTCTTGGACAAGATTTTCATTCATGAATTTTGCAAAATTAAGAATCTGTGTAAGAGCATCAATCAAAGAGATTTGCACTGTAAGCTATTGCAAAGTATCATGAAATAATTGAAATTGATTATCGAACACAGTGTTCTTAAATCTCTAAGGAAAAGGTGGAGAAGGATAATATGTTGGTTACGCTAACATTGGGCATTGTGGCGACAACTTTGATTGTAAAACAGATGGAAATAGAGTAATAACTAGAGTATTATACTTGTCTTGTTATCATTTCTCCCACTTTTAATGTCGGTTAGGTTTAAAAGACTCTCTCTTTCATTGAGTGAATAGATACAAGAACTAGTTGCGTTGAGTCAGCAGTTTGTTTGCCACTACGAAAAGTAATAGCCTTGCAATGATCTTTACCCTTGATCACCGGACACTTAGTGTTGCTAAAAAGTATGGCTGGCTATTGAGAATTCATGTTAGTAGCTAACTGTCCCAACTATGCTTCTAAATCATGTATTGATAAAGAGTGACCTTGCATTATAGCATTTGTACAAGAAAATGGTCGCGCATCATTTCCTCAAAATGAGAAAATGGATTAGATATAGTTGATGGAGCATAATGACTAATCTAAGATTTTGTCGGAGATGGTGCTCCATATTGTGATTACGCACCACATTGTGATTGATGAGATTGTAAAACAAGATGTTTTGGTTGCATCCAATTTTGTTGTGGCTGCAATAGAGTTAGTGGTGTAAACTGTTGCTACGATAATTGAAATTTCCTTAGCTCATACTAGAATTCCCTTGAATAGAATTATTCCTAGAGCGAAATGCTCCTGAATGTTGTGCAAAATTAGAGTTACCCAAAATTTGTCGATTAGCTTTGTTGTAAGACGTACCCATGTTATTGTCTCGCATGTTATTGACATAACTAGCATTTTCTGCATGATGTGGGCAATCCTCATAGCTATGGTTCTTGCCATAAATCTCATAAGAAAATATAGGAGTAGTAGTCTGTTAAGCTAGTTGTATGGGAGCAACTTCACTTGTACCCTCCATATTCTTGATTTCGTTCTCCAAAGATGAAATCTGAACCTTTAGAGAAGAAAATCTTCAAGCTCGAACACTCCAGTACATCTATGAAAGAAGCAACCCTTGAAATAGGATATTGAGAAGCATTCTAAGCAAATTGATCCAAGACACCAACATCAGCTGTGTAAGTGCAATCAAGTAAAGGTTCACTAGATGACCCGTCAACAAGATGTCATATGGATGTATTCAACCCATTGTAGAAAATTTCAATATGAGTTTCTTGTTGAATTCTATGGTTGGGAAATCATCGCAACAAAGACTTATATCTTTCCTATATAGTGTGGAGAGTCTAATCATTTGTAACTCCCTTGACCCGGCCAAGTCGCAAGACTGAACCAAGCAAGCTACATTAGGTTTATCGAAGTAAACTGGGATGATTAAACCTAAAACTCACTCATTTTTTCTTTTATCTGATCTAGATGCATTAACGTTATCGTACATGATCATACTGTTCAAAGGTGAGCACTCATCTCAATCGGGCATTATAATGATATCCAATTGGCCACGATACAACTTAGGGACCAAAACATAAATTCAGAAAATTAAAAGGGTTTTTCCACTTTTAAGTTACCAACCTTAAATTAGGTTCATTTCATGCTTATATGCCAAATATCAGCCTCAAATGATCATCCATGCATAAATAATTGACAAAACAAGATTTAGGGACTAAAACAAAAGAAAATAGAACTTTACAAAAGCCATTAACTAAATTAATAGCCATGGGTATCGGTACTCCTATTCGAGTATCGATACGCCCTTTACATTTGAATTTCCAAAAATTCCAATAGCCATATCCCGTACCGGTACGACTCTGCGTGCCGATACGCCTTACCAAAATTGAAGGCCCGTACTGACCCTCAAACCTATGTATCGATCCCCCAGGTCAAACTCAACCTACCCATACCGATACGCGAACCGTGTATCGATACACTACTCTGATTATGCACTCTCATATCGCAACGCCTAGCTCGCGTACCAGTACCACAAGCCTAAAATGGCTTCCCGTATAGATACGTGAACACGCATACCGATACGCCTAGACTTGAATGGTCACAAATGGGTGGTTTAACAAGCTTATCTCAGAAATAACCCACCTCACTAAGCCATAAACTTTCACCCAACTCTACCTAGATGCAAAGGCAACCTAAACATCATAAGCTCAGCAACCCAAAAAGGCTTCCACCCATTCAAAGATATTCTAAAGGCATGCTTCCTAAAACACATTGCCAAACGTCTCAAAATGCACCACTAAATCATTCACAGCATAGACAACATAACAACACCCTCCTCATAGAATATTAAACTTGCTCAAACCATCACAACAAGGCAATCATCAAAGGAGCTCTAGATGCATACCTAAGACATCATTCAACCACAACTACTATCAAATATTGACATCAAGCTTAGCAACAACAACCATCCTCATAACCCAGCATAGAAAACATATTTAGAATCCATAAGAAAGCAGGATTACAACCCCCAAAAACCTTGGCGAACACATTGCCTTATTAACCGAAAATAGAAACTAATTTCATACTCAAAGTAGTTTATCTCTTGGATCCTTGCAAACCTTTCCTTTTCTGCCCCGAACTTTAATGCTCTACATCATTAGGAAAAAGAGAGCATGAACACGCATGCTTAGTGAGGATGCTCATAATAATGATGCATTTACATTCTTTTAAAAACATATGCTTGCTTTTCCCAAAACATGCTTACTTACAAAGCACTTCCTCATGATTCTAACCGAATCAAAACATAATGATAATCATAACATCAATAACATCTCATGCTTAAATCCCAAAGCATTTTAATCAAACCATGCTTAAATCCCAAAGCATTTAATACAAGAATCAACACATGATCTTTTCATATATTGGCAATTATAGTGACCCGGATAGACTACCTCTATTCTTTACACATATTGAATACACGGATCTCTCATACCATGACTAGTTAAACCACATGATATCCTAAACCTTGCCTAGTTAAACTGCAAGATTTGACACCCTCGCCTAGTTAAACCGCGAGATTTCACCATTGCCTAGTTAAACCGCAAGAGTACCGACCTTGCCTAGTTAAACCGCAAGAGTACCGACCTTTCCTAGTTAAACCGTAAGATCACCATCAATTTGGGTTGCCTAGTTAAACCGCATGCCCCAAATGATGTCCCAACAGTCCGAGTGGCCTAGTTAAACCGTCATACCTCAAGGACCCATGGCCACGCTCGATTTTGTTCATATTTTATAGTGAACTTTTAATCATATGGCATGCCAACTATATCCGATTGTTTTCACCATGTTACATAGCCAATATATCATTTACAAAACCATTTACTTACATTTTACAATGCATCTCATAAACAATACATATGCAAATCTCATTGCCAATGCAATAAAACCATTCCCAACAGGAATGAAAACCAATGCTCAATAGTATTTAATATATACTTTCAATCCCCTGCATATGTACTCAAAATCATGCATTACCAGCAAGTAAATCATACCATGTTTGTTGATAAGTGTTCAAAAGTACTATTTTTCTTACCCTTTTTACTCATATTATTGTTAGACTTAGGCTCATATTAGTTGCATAATTAGCCATTCATGCATTAATCCAT
The DNA here is from genome assembly GCA_019671005.1 of Hibiscus mutabilis. Taxonomy (NCBI): domain Eukaryota; kingdom Viridiplantae; phylum Streptophyta; class Magnoliopsida; order Malvales; family Malvaceae; genus Hibiscus; species Hibiscus mutabilis. Next base: position 23,421,108 of record CM033729.1, read on the forward strand.
GTTTCCTTCCATCGTTGAGCCTGATTACATAACTTGGTAGTTTTTGTGGGAAAAGATGCTGCTTTTGTGTGTTTTGTGTGTATGTGCAGGATCACTTGCCAAAGCAAGGCTAGAGCTAGTTGCCAGGGCAATACATGAAGGAGATGCCGAGCTAGTTGCCAGGGCAATGCATGAAAGAGACGCTGAGCCAGTTGCCAGGGCAATTGTCGACAAGAGCAAAGGTGATATGGTAGTCGAAATTGATGACTAGACAAGCCCAAGATGACGTAGAGCAAAGCCCAATCCCAAAGGAATTTGATTTCCATGAAGAGATTAAAGAAGAATTAAATTCCAAGAAGATAGGAGAAGTTCTAGTAGGAATAAAATTATAATAAAGAACTATATTCTTTAAAGATAATTTAATTCCAACTTAACTTCCTCCTCAAAGAAGGACTTTGATCTAACCCTATAAATAAGAGGCCATATCGTCAAACTCAAAAAGAGCAAGAGAGGGGAATTTCGACAACTCCAAGGAGGGCAAGAGGAGAGAATTTTCGACAAGCATCTAGGGCAAGGAGGATTTCGACAATCCTCCTTCTTCAGCCTTTTCTTTCTTGTTCGATTGGGTTCATGATAGGGATTATTTATCTTGTGTTTCTTTGGAACCTAGCCATGAACTAAATCTATTTGGCTATGGTTATTGTGTTTTGTGGTTGTGAGAAACTGTTGGATTTTGTTTAGGTAATAAGAGTTTGCACTTTTCTATTCAAGGTTTATTCATTCTTGGTTCTTATTCTTGTTTGCAAGTGAATTGGGAGAGGATCTCGTAACTTCATCTATTTATCTAATATCGGGAGAGTTAGATTCAAGAAATGAATGAATATGATCTTTATTCAATCTATTGATGGTGAAGATTAATCCTGCTTAGGAATAAGTTAAGGATTTCAACGGCTAAGAGGAGTGCAAGATTGGTTTTTGTTCACCCTTGATTCACGCAGGGATGTATTATCAAGGCATGCACAAGTAGCTAGAGTTTCGACTTAGGGATAAGAAGAAACCATTGAAGAACGCTCTGCCGAACCTTGAAGGTTGCTGCCTAGACGCCCAAGTTTTTGCCCAACTAGTCGCCCAGGCAACTATCGATTAGTTGCCAAGGCAACCTCGTTGTGCAAGTTGCCACGGCAACTGAGTTGCCTGTGCACTCTTTTACCAAGACGATCCAATCGGCTATCACACCTCAACTCACGATAACCTGGCCTATCTCTCTCATTTGATCTCATCTATTCTTTTACTTTATTGCTTTCTAGATTAGTTATTAGTTAAAACTCCTATAATCCTTTATTTGTGTTTTTACATTTTACAGTGCAAGAGACTAGATTCTTGAAGTGGCACCAATCCCTGTGGAGACGATATCTTTTATACTATAACTTGCAACGTGTATACTTGCACAATTGCGTAGCACTTATCACGCGCAACAAGTTTTTGGCCCCGTTGCCGGGGATTGGCAATAACGACTTTGTTTTTATTTTCTTGCACTTTCTTTTTACTTTTCTTGTTAAAGATTCAAAGGGCTAACAAACTTTGGTTTTGCATTGGTATATGACCAGGGCGAGACCGACTACACCAGAATATCCCTTTGATCCAGAAATCGAACGAACCTTACAAAGACTTAGACGAAGGATAAGAGTAGCAATGGCTAATCAAGACGACAACATGAATCAAGATGTTCTAGAAGAAGGAGGGGTGATTCTTGCACGAAACAGAACTATTCGAGACTATCTTGAAGAAGATCTTGATGGACTTAAGCCAGGAGTTGTCGCACCTGAAATTGAAGCCGACCACTTTGAGTTAAAACTGGTAATGTTTAATATGATCAACACAATTGGTCAATTTGGCAGCTCAGCAACTGAAGATGCACGGCAACATCTGAAATCTTTCCTCGAGATTTGCAACTCGTTCAAAATACACGGAGTCACCCCCGATGTCTTACGATTAAGATTATTCCCCTATTCACTGAGGGATAGGGCAAAAGCATGGTTGAATAGCATTCCTGCCGGATCAATAGCATCTTGGACCAATCTTTGTCGTGATTTCCTTGCTCGGTTTAATCCTACAAATTTGATTGATAAGCTTCGTAACGACATTACTTCTTTTCGGCAGGCAGATGATGAATCCATGTACGAGGCTTGGGAGCGATATAGAGAACTTCTACACAAATGCCCCTACACGGATTCCCGGTGTGGACTCAAGTAACAATGTTTTACAACGCCGTGAATACACCAACAAGGATGATGCTAGATGCCTCGGCAAACGGCACACTCTTAGATAAGTCTCCGGAGGAAGCAATGCAAATTCTAAACAGGCTGGCCAAGAATGATTATCAATTTCCCTCTACTAGAAGAGGAGGAGTTAGACGCCAAGCCACAATTCATGAACTAGGATCATCAGATTCAATTTCGGCACAATTGGCCACTTTAACCAAGATGGTCCAGAACATGCAAAAACCAAACAACACACATGAGGTCAAGGTAATGGATTCTTTTCGTGAGTTATGTGGTGATAACCATGATTCTTCTGAATGTATGCAGAATCTAGAATCCAGCTTCTATATGGGGAATTACAATCGGAACAACAATGTGATGTCCAATACATACAATCCAGCTTGGAAGAAGCACCCGATTTTTTCATGGAGTAATCCCAACAATGCTCTAAACCAGAACAATCAAAATGCACAAGCATCGGGATTCCAGTGGAATATGCCACGACAACAGTTGCCGCAGCAACAACCGACAACATCTAGTTCTTTGGAAAATTCTCTAAATGCTTTTATGATGAAAACTGAATCTTATATGGCTGAGAATAGTAATTTCATAAAAAGAACTGATGCTTTTATTAACAGGACCGAGATGAGATTGCAAAACCAAGAGGCGGCAATCAAATCATTGGAAAATCAAGTCGGACAGTTTGCTCAAAATCTGAATACTAGACCGCAAGGAGGTTTACCTAGCGATATTGAAGTCGCAAAAGGAACTGGCCATGAGCAATGTAAGGCAATCACCACTAGAAGTGGCCAACAACTTAGAGAGGCTCAAACCCGCTCATCAAACAAAACTCCAAAAAAGGTCAAGACGAACCTAGCGGCAAAGCCTCAGATGCTGAACCACGAATTGCCACGGCAACCGGCAATAAGCATGCCTCGGCAACCGACAACAAAGATGCCTCAGCAACTTGCGATAAGCATGCCTCGGCAACCCCAGTTGATAACGCCTCGGCAACTCTAGTTATCCCGGAAATGCCGTAAACTTGATGCAACAGAGGGATGCATGGCCATGTTGCACAATCGTATGCCACCCAAGTTGAAGGATCCTGGAAGTTTCTCAATACCCTGTTCCATTGGAAACCACTATGTCGGGAAAGCACTATGTGACCTTGGGGCTAGCATAAACTTGATGCCTAAATCAGTTTTCCAGAAACTAGGAATCGGGAAGGCAAGACCTACAACAGTTATGCTACAGCTAGCCGACAGATCCTATGTGCATCCAGAGGGAAAAATCGAGGACATACTGGTAAAAGTTGATAAATTTATTTTTCCCGCTGACTTTATTGTTTTGGATTGTGAAGCAGATGAGCATGCACCCATCATTCTCGGGAGACCATTCCTAGCAACAGGGAGAACCTTGATCGATGTTGAAAAGGGAGAACTCACAATGAGGGTGAATGACCAGCAAGTTAAACTAAATGTGTTCCAAACACTAAGGCATGCTGATGATCCAGAAGAATGCCAACTTCTTCATGCCACGATAGAGTTTAACTTCGATGAGGAATTTAGTTGCCTCGTCAACTACATTGCCGATCAAGAGGAACCTGAGGAGTATGAAGAACCGGTCGATGAGGAACAACAAGAAGAGGCAAATTGGCTGGTCAATCGACCAGGTACATACTTTGAACCACTGGATTACTCAGATAAGGAAGGTAAGCTCGAAAAACCCTCTATTGAACAACCACCGATTCTTTAGTTGAAACAATTGCCAGAGCAACTAAAATATGCATACTGAGGAACCGATAATACATTGCCTGTAATTATTTCTTCTAAGTTACAGCCTGAGCAGGAAAAGAAGCTGATCAAGATGTTGAAGCTACACAAAAAGGCAATAGGGTGGACAATTGCCGACTTGAAGGGAATTAGCCCGGCAGTGTGCATGCACAAGATTTTGTTGGAAGATGATCACAAACCTTCAATTGAGGCCCAGAGGAGACTGAATCATGCCATGAAAGGGGTTGTAATGAAAGAAATCATCAAGTGGCTTGACGCCGACATTATATACCCTATCTCTGATAGTACATGGGTAAGTCCGATACAATGTGTACCAAAAAAGGGAGGTATAACAGTGATAAGTAATGAAAACAATGAACTCATCCCAACCAGGACTGTGACCGGTTGGAGGGTTTGTATGGATTATCGAAAGCTAAACAAAGCCACCAGGAAAGATCACTTCCCATTACCCTTTATTGATCAAATGCTTGACCGTCTTGCAGGTAAACCCTTTTATTGTTTTCTTGATGGTTATTCAGGTTACAATCAAATTGCCATAGCACCAGAAGATCAAGAAAAGACAACCTTCACATGCCCATACGATACTTATGCCTTTCGAAGGATGCCGTTCGGATTATGTAACGCCCCGGCAACCTTCCAAAGTTGCATGATGGCACTCTTTTCAGACATGGTCGAAGACTTCCTTGAGATCTTCATGGATGATTTTTCTATTTTTGGTAATGACTTCGACTGCTGTCTCGGCAATTTAGAGAGGGTGTTGGCAAGATGTGAAGAAACTGATTTAGTCCTCAATTGGGAGAAATGCCATTTTATGGTAGATGAAGGAATAGTGCTCGGCCACAAAATTTCATCCAAGGGAATTGAAGTAGACAAAGCCAAGGTGGACGTGATCGAGAGATTACCCCCACCAAGTTCGGTTAAAGGAATTCGAAGTTTTCTTGGACATGCAAGTTTTTACAGGAGGTTCATTCATAATTTTTCTAAAATCACTAAACCCTTGTGCAATTTGCTTGAACAGGATAAAGTCTTCGATTTTGATGATTCTTGCACCCAAGCATTCGAAACCCTAAAGAAAAAGCTTAACTCGGCACCCATTTTCGTTCCACCAGATTGGACGCTACCTTTTGAGCTCATGTGTGATGCAAGTGATTTCGCGGTAGGAGCAGTCATAGGCCAACACACAGGTAAGACCTTCCATGTGATATACTACGCTAGTAAAACTCTTAATAGTGCTCAAGTGAATTACACAACAACGGAGAAAGAGTTACTAGCTGTAGTTTTCGCATTTGACAAGTTCCGATCCTATTTGATTGGTACAAAGGTAATTGTTCATACGGACCATTCGGCAATCAAATACCTATTTACTAAAAAGGATGCTAAACCTCGTTTGATTCGTTGGATATTACTTTTACAATAATTTGATATTGAAATTAAGGACATGAAAGGAACAGAAAATCAAGTGGCCGACCACTTATCACGTTTAGAACGCAACAGGGAGGAGGAAGCAGATCTAGAGATATGCGATGCATTCCCAGATGAACAAATTTTAGTTGCCTCGGCAACCATGGACGCGCATGCCTCGGCAACTCTCGACGCCGCAACAGCCCTTGACGCGCACGCCTCGGTAATTTTGGGAGTAGTCGCCACGGCAGCACATGCCTCGACAATACCTTCGTACGCGGATTTAGTTAATTTCCTTGTTTGTGGTATTTTACCTTATGGCATTACTCACCAAGGGAAGAAGTGGTTCCGCCATGATGCGAAGCATTACTTTTGGGACGAGCCTCTTTTGTTTAAACAATATGTAGATCAGGTTATACGCCGATGTGTCCCTGAAGAAGAGCAAAAGAATGTACTCCGGCAATGTCATTCTTCACCCTATAGAGGACATTTTGGAGGAACTCGTACCGCGGCCAAAGTTTTGCAATCCGGTTTGTATTGGCCAACATTGTACAAAGATGCGTAAGACTTTTACAAGCAATGTGATCGTTGTCAGAGGATGGGCAATATCTCTAGACGACATGAGATGCCGCTCCAGAACATCATCGAGGTGGAATTGTTCGATGTATGGGGGATCAATTTTATGGGACCTTTCCCATCTTCATTCAGCAACCTCTACATTCTACTTACCGTTGACTACGTGTCTAAATGGGTGGAGGCAGTTTCAGTTCCCAACAACGATTCCAAGACCGTGCAACGATTCTTACAGAAAAACATATTTACACGGTTTGGGATGCCGAGAGCAATTATCAGTGACGAAGGCAAGCATTTTGACAACAGACTAATGCCAAGATGTTGCAATGCTTCGGCATATCACACAAGATCGCCACGGCATATCACCCACAAACCAACAGGCAAGCAGAAATTTCCAACCGGGAATTGAAGGGTATACTCGAGAAAGTTGTAAATCCCTCTAGGAAGGATTGGTTAATAAGATTAGATGACGCACTTTGGGCATATCGCACTGCATTCAAAACACCCTTAGGTATGTCCCCCTTCCGACTTGTCTATGGCAAAACATGCCATCTACCGGTGGAAATTGAACACAAGGCATACTGGGCAATCAAGACCGTGAATATGGATTGGGAAAGTGCCGGACAAAAGCGTTTGTTGGACCTCAATGAGATAGAAGAATTCCGTGCACTCGCCTATAACAATGCACGAATCTACAACGAAGAAAACAAAGCAATGGCATGACAAGAAACTATTGCCGTGACAATTCATGCCAGGGCAACTAGTTCTCTTATTTAATTCTCGGCTAAAACTTTTCCCGGGAAAGCTGAAATCAAGATGGTTGGGACCATTCAAAGTCGTCAAACCATTCTCCCATGGTGCCGTGATAATCAAGTCCATCACTGACAGACATGAATTCAAAGTTAATGGACAAAGATTGAAGCACTACAATGGTGCCCATGTGGAACGTAACAAAGAAGTGGTCAACTTAGGAGATGCATGAGCATGCTCTCCCTTTTATTTTTATTTTTTTTTTTTTCGATTAATATTTTTTATTTTTTTTATTATTTCCGATTATTATTATTCTTTAGGATAGATTTATTTATTTATTTATTTATCTTTTTAAGTTTAAGAATCCCATTACACATCTTTATTTATTTTCTTTATTAGTTTATCTTTAATTTTAATCCTTATTTGATTTGTCTTTAAATTGTAGGAAAAAAAAGTTCAAGATAAATAGGAATTTTAATCTAAGAAGAAAAACAACTTCAACAAGGAAACTAATGGGCTGAATCTAAGGCTTATATAAAGCCTCCAATTTACCCTAATCAATCCCAATTTGCCTTTCACCCTCTCCCTAAACCAAAACCCTTTATCGTTTTCCTCTAATCCCAACCACCATATTTACCACCTATCTTTTCTATAAAACCCATCACCCTTAACCTATTCCTACTTTTTATCTTGCAACTTTTAGTTTCTTTTCTTTTATTTTCTTTGTTTTTACAAAACTCACAACCAAGATCATCCATGGCATCCAAGATTAAATTTTTAGTTCATCCAAGTTCCTCCAAAGAACCAAGATACAAGAAGTTTGCTACACCGGTGGTTCAAGAAAGATTTCAATCCAAGTTTGAAAGCCGGAAGATTCATGAAGAACAAGGCTTTGAATACTCCAACTCTCATCAAGATTTCAGCCTTGAACCATTCATCTTCGAGAGGATTGCACATCAAAAGTGGCAAATCTTTTGCCATCAACCAGAACCGGGTAACATCTCATGGGTAAGAGAATTCTATGCTAACTCACCTAACCCGGATAATCCTTATGTTTTTGTTCGTGACAAGGCCATACTCATAAGTCCCGAAAATGTTAACACCTTTTACGGGCTTTACATTAAGAAGGACGAGCATCAAGCCTTCGTTGATCAAATCACTCCCAAGCAACTCGACAAGGTGCTTCAAGAACTCACTCAACCGGGAACTCATTGGAACGACGGTAAATACAAGGGCACGGTAAATCGCCTTCGGCTTAAACCCAAGGCAAAACTATGGAATAAGTTTGTTAAAACTTCTTTAATGCCCACCACACACAATACTACCGTTGATATACCACGTCTTTTGCTCACGCATTCTATTTTGCATAATCGCATCATTAACATTGGAAAAATTATTTGTGATGAGATTTTTGTATGTAGCTCAAAAGATAAGGGTTCTCTTTTCTTCCCTTGCTTAATTTCTAATCTTTGCAAGGAGATGCATGTCCCAAGTTAGCCCACCGATGAAAAGGCCCTACCAAAGTCCGGTTGGAATCAAGCACTAAACTGAAAGCTAATGGGAGAGGCACCGGGAAATTCTTCAAGGCCTCCAATTGCCACGGCAACTCCTGCCGCCCCGACAATCCCTAATGCCCAAGCACCTAATGCCCGGGGAACTCGGCCATCAACCCCGGGACACTTTGAAGCACTCTTGTAACCATTGGCGAGCCACCTAAGGTAAATTGAAGACCGACAACTAATGTTCATGCGGTACATGAAGGAGCACAACAATGCCATCACCCAAGTCATCCTAGAAAAGTACCCGGACAATCGCGTGTCGTTCCCGATCTTTCCTGCCGAAATCCTTGCCCCGACAACCAATGAAGCAGTCGCCATGGCAACCGCAACAGATGATGCCGCGGTAACCTACATCGTGCCTGCACAAGCTAATGCCACGGCAACCAACCCTGAAGATGCCACGGCAACCAAAGCTAAAGACATCCCGGCAACCACTGCAAAAGCCAAAGGTAAAGCACCTATGCCCGAATCAACTCCTACGGAATCATTTTCTGATTTTTCAGATTTGGACGAGTCCTCCATTGCACCAACAAAGACCGCACCAATTGAATCCTCCAAGAGAAAAGCCAATGACACTTGTTGCATGTAATAAGTGCTACGCAATTGTGCAAGTATACACGTCGCAAGTAATAAAGTGATACAAATATCGAGTATCGTCTCCACAGGGATTGGTTTGGGCCACTTTGCTTAAGTTACTGCACTGTGAAAATAAAAACACAATTGATAATAGAGGTTTTAATAAAGAGAAAAGTAAAAGCAATAAACTAAGAGAATAGATGAAAGAAAAAGTGAGAATAGGCCAGGTTATCGTGAGTTGAGGTGTGATAGCCGATTGGATCGTCTTGGCAAAAGAGTGCAATGGCAACTCAGTTGTCGTGGCAACTTGCACAGCGGGGTTGCCTTGGCAACTAATCGATGGTTGCCTGGGTGACTAACTGGGCAAATACTTGGGTTTCTGGGCAGCAACTTCAAGGTTCGGCAGAGCGTTCTTCAATGGTTTCTTCTTATCCCTAAGTCGAAACTCTAGCTACTTGTGCATGCCTTGATAATACATCCCTGCGTGAATCAAGGGTTAACAACAACCAATCTTGCGCTCCTCTTAGCCATTGAAATCCTTAACTTATTCCTAAGCCGGATTAATCTTCACCATCAATAGATTGAATAAAGATCATATTCATTCGTTTCTTGAATCTAACTCTCCCGATATTTGATAAATAGATGAAATCACGAGATCCTCTCCCAATTCACTCGCAGACAAGAATAAGAACCAAGAATGAATAAACCTTGAAATAGAAAAGTGCAAACTCTTATTATCTAAACAAAAACCAATAGTTTCTCACAACCACAAAACACAATAACCATAGCCAAATAGATTTAGTTCATGGCTAGGTTCCAAAGAAACACAAGATAATTAATCCCTAGCATGAACCCAATCGAACAAGAAAGAAAAGGATGAAGAAGGAGGCTTGTCGAAATCCTCCTTGCCCTAGATGCTTGTCGAAAATTCTCTCCTCTTGCCCTCCTTGGACTTGTCGAAATTCCCCTCTCTTGCTCTCTCTATGGAGTTGTCGAAATTCCCTTCTTATTTATAGGGCTAGGTCAAAGTCCTTCTTTAAGGAGGAAGTTAAGTTGGAATTAAATTATCTTTAAAGAATATAATTCTTTATTATAATTATATTCCTACTAGAACTTCTCCTATCTTCTTGGAATTTAATTCTTCTTTAATCTCTTCATGGAAATCAAATTCCTTTGGGTTTGGGCTTTGCTCCACGTCATCTTGGGCTTGTCTAGTCATCAATTTCGACTACCATATCACCTTTGCTCTTGTCGACAATTGCCCTGGCAACTGGCTCAGCAGCGTCTCCTTCATGCATTGCCCTGGCAACTAGTTCGGCATATCCTTCATATATTGCCCTGGCAACTAGCTCGGCATATCCTTCATGTATTGCCCTGGCAACAAGCTCTAGCCTTGCTTTGGCAAGTGATCCTGCATATACACACAAAACACACCAAAGCAGCATCTTTTCCCACAAAAACTACCAAGTTATGTAATCAAGCTCAACGATGGAAAGAAACATGGATTAATGCATGAATGGCTAATTATGCAACTAATATGAGCCTAAGTCTAACAAAAATATGAGTAAAAAGGGTAAGAAAAATAGTACTTTTGAACACTTATCAACACTGATGAAGAGGACGATGAGGACAACCCCGTATGAGGATCGATTCCACCACCGGCAATAAGAAAACAACCATCGCGTTCAAGCAAGAGAATCAAGACACCGACCAAAAGGAAACTAATCATCTACGATGACGAACTCTCGGAGTAAGTCCTTGTATGCATTTTATTTTTCATTATTTTTATTTTTCTTTAATGCATGCATTGAGGACAATGCCTCACTCGAGTTTGGGGGGGATTGTTATTAGTAGTTACCATGTTTAGTTACATTCATCTTAAGTATTACAGTTAGGATACATAAATTGCTTGCCATGCCTTTAATTGGAACAAGAATTGCTTAGATTTGATGAATATCCGATGATGATTTTGCCAATGCACTTAATTGATAGAATTTTTATTCTAGGATAACCATGGAAAAACTTAGAATTTTACTATGATGCTAAATTTGATGAAACACTATTGTGGTTTGATTGATTTAAGGAATTCTAGTGAACTTAGGTTGATAATTAACAAATTGGGGGATTAGAATAAAAATTGGATGAATGCTAGAGGTGCCCGAAATTGGCTCTAGCATGTGCTAAAAACATTGATCACTAGAGGTGCCCGAAACTGGCTCTAGTATGTGCTAAATTTTTATTCTAATCGCTAGAGGTTCCCGAAACCGGCTCTAGTCGAATAAAACTAGAAACAAAACACTAGAGGTGCCCAAAACTGGATCTAGTTAAAACATGTTAAAAAGAACCCAATGAAGTAATTTGAAAACCTCTTGTTTGCATAGAATCCGAAAAATAAACTTGCACACAACTCCGCACACACTCACAAGCATTATAGTTTGATTCCGAGTAATTCCTAAGTTTTCTGAAAAATGAAAAGCCAATCATACTTTGTGCCCCGGTTCAGAGAATTGAAATCAAGTTCAAAGCTAAGTTTGCGAAAATTGAAGTCTTGGCAGGTAATTATGAGTTTGCATTGCTTGAGGACAAGCAATAGTTCGAGTTTGGGGGTGTGATGAGTGTTCAAAAGTACTATTTTTCTTACCCTTTTTACTCATATTATTGTTAGACTTAGGCTCATATTAGTTTCATAATTAGCCATTCATGCATTAATCCATGTTTCCTTCCATCGTTGAGCCTGATTACATAACTTGGTAGTTTTTGTGGGAAAAGATGCTGCTTTGGTGTGTTTTGTGTGTATGTGCAGGATCACTTGCCAAAGCAAGGCTAGAGCTAGTTTCCAGGGCAATACATGAAGGAGATGCCGAGCAAGTTGCCAAGGCAATGCATGAAGGAGACGCCGAGCCAGTTGCCAGGGCAATTGTCGACAAGAGCAAAGGTGATATGGTAGTCGAAATTGATCACTAGACAAGCCCAAGATGACGTGGAGCAAAGCCCGATCCCAAAGGAATTTGATTTCCATGAAGAGATTAAAGAAGAATTAAATTCCAAGAAGATAGGAGAAGTTCTAGTAGGAATAAAATTATAATAAAGAACTATATTCTTTAAAGATAATTTAATTCCAACTTAACTTCCTCCTCAAAAAAGGACTTTGATCTAACCCTATAAATAAGAGGCCATATCGTCAAACTCAAAAAGAGCAAGAGAGGGGAATTTTGACAACACCAAGGAGGGCAAGAGGAGAGAATTTTCGACAAGCATCTAGGGCAAGGAGGATTTCGACAAGCCTCATTCTTCATCCTTTTCTTTCTTGTTCGATTGGGTTCATGCTAGGGATTATTTATCTTGTGTTTCTTTGGAACCTAGCCATGAACTAAATCTATTTGGCTATGGTTATCATGTTTTGTGGTTGTGAGAAACTATTGGATTTTGTTTAGGTAATAAGAGTTTGCACTTTTCTATTCAAGGTTTATTCATTCTTGGTTCTTATTCTTGTTTGCGAGTGAATTGGGAGAGGATCTCGTAACTTCATCTATTTATCTAATATCGGGAGAGTTAGATTCAAGAAACAAATGAATATGATCTTTATTCAATCTATTGCTGGTGAAGATTAATCCGACTTAGAAGTAAGTTAAGGATTTCAACGGCTAAGAGGAGCGCAAGATTGGTTGTTGTTCACCCTTGATTCACGCAGGGATGTATTATCAAGGCATGCACAAGTAGCTAGAGTTTCGACTTAGGGATAAGAATAAACCATTGAAGAACGCTCTGCCGAACCTTGAAGGTTGCTGCCCAGACGCTCAAGTAGTTGCCCAACTAGTCGCCCAGGCAACCATCGATTAGTTGCCAAGGCAACCCCATTGTGCAAGTTGCCACGGCAATTGAGTTGCCCGTGCACTCTTTTACCAAGACGATCCAATTGGCTATCACACCTCAACTCACAATAACCTGGCCTATCTCTCTCATTTGATCTCATCTATTCTTTTACTTTATTGCTTTCTAGATTAGTTATTAGTTAAAACTCCTATAATCCTTTATTGGTGTTTTTACTTTTTACAGTGCAAGAGACTAGATTCTTGAAGTGGCACCAATCCCTGTGGAGTCGATATCTTTTATACTATAACTTGCAATGTGTATACTTGCACAATTGCGTAGCACTTATCACGCGCAACGTTTTTTTCCAAAACATGCAAACAACATACTTATATCCAAGCCGATATTCAAGAGCAAGATAAGGGAAACTTACTTTCGAGCTTAGGTAAGTGTCTCACGCTTACCCTAAACTCCCAACAACCTTTTCAAACCTTTGTAAAGCATTCAAAACCAGTTTTCACTCGCCGATACGCTTTGGCTTTCATGCCAACACGAAACAAGTTCTCGGCAAGCCACCAAACACGTCACACTTCGTCGCCTTGATTAACCCCTGTTTTAAATACATAAAACCAGAGGGCAAATGCATTAAAATGCATTCAAACCATTGCCCAACAACAATCTCCCGTAACTCCCAAGATGCCCACTCAACACCATCCGAAACATACCGAAAACACCATCAAACGTTTCCAAAACTTAACCCAGCCATAAAACAACAATACAAGCCTTCAATTAACATCAAGGAACATCCAAAAACCCTTTCCTAACATCCTTTTACTTCCAGCAAAGATTAAAGTCGAATATCACCACAAAAACCCCAATCTAACAACCTAACTAATTAGAGATTCAAGAGTTTCAGGATTCTATTGATAAAAACAACTTATCAACAGCAAAGTACAACCAAAACATATATTAAATCCAACTCAAACACTGGAAAACAGATCCACTTCAAAAATTATAATATCTCATCGATATTCTCAAAATAACTCAATTAAACATTGATATAATAAAAAATCAGTTTCCAAACTATAAATCAAGGATCAAATACTTGGGAATTTCAGTAAAAAACCATACAATAGATGATATCAAGGAACTTACCTCTATTGTGAGATTTCTCCCTTAATTGATTTGACAAAAGCTAAGAAAACACAAGATTTAAATGAGATTTTGCAAAACAATGTTAATCAAATCATTATCAATCATAAAAACAAGTTAAAAGACTCATCACCTCTGGATTTTGAAGAAAACTTGAGTGTTTGGCTGAGGAGAGAGTGGAGAGAAAAGTTTTGTGAATTTTCTTTAATGAGCTTAAATAACTTTTTAACTAAAATCCCTTTTTAATTATCTTTAAAACACGTGTTAAAATATCTTAAAAAGGGATTTTAGTTAAAAAGTTAGTTACTCTCATTAAAGAAAATTCACGTAACTTTTCGGAAGGTTCTTCGTGGTAAGACGATGGAGCTTGTGAAAGTCTTGTGGTGACACCGAGGTGTTGAGGAAGCTACTTGGGAAAGCAAGGCGGATATGAATGAGCAATTTCCGCATTTGTTTTCTCCAAGTAATTTTGAGGACGAAATTTCGTAAGTGGGGGAGAGTTGTAACAGCTCAGTTTTGGGCTTAGAGGTTTTGAGGCTTGTTAGACGGTTCGGTGGATCGGGTTAGAGATTCAATTCAGATTCGAGACTGTATATTTTTTGGTAAGATAAAAATGTGGGAAAATAGTTAAATTATATAATGATTTTTAACTATTTTCCACATTTTTATCTTACCGAAAAATATACGGTCCCGAATCTGACTCGAATCTCTAACCCGATCCACCGGACCATCAAACAAACCTCAAAACCGCTAAGCCCAAAACTGGGGTGTTACATCATTTAACTGATTGTAGGTTGTAATATCATTCCATAGACGCGAGTTCATTATCGGTAGATTAAAGTGCAAAACAAATTGCGTTGCAAGGTCATTCCATGATGTAATAGAGTCGGCAAAGAGTCCTCGAAACCATGCGCGAGCTCTACCCTATAAAGAATATGGAAACAATGGCATTCGTAAGGCATCATCAGGAACGCCTTGCTAGCTAAACGAAGCACAAATTGCTAAAATTGATCACTAGAGGTGCCCGAAATTGGCTACAGTATGTGCTAAAAATTGATCGCTAGAGGTGCCCAAAACCGGCTCTAGTCGAATAAATTAATTAACTTAAGAAAACTAAAAACAAAACACTAGAGGTGCCCAAAACCGGCTCTAGTTAAAACATGTTAAAAGAACCCAATGAAGTAATATGAAAACATCTTGTTTGCATAGAATCCGAAAAATCAACTTGCACACAACTCCGCACACACTCACAAGCATTATAGTTTGATTCCGAGTAACTCCTAAGTTTTCCGGAAAAATGAAAAGCCAATCATACTTTGTGCCACGGTTTTGAGAATTGAAATCAAGTTCAAAGCTAAAATTGTGAAAATTGAGGTATTGGCGGGTGATTATTAGTTTGCATTTCTTGATGACAGGTAATAGTTCGAGTTTGGGGATGTGTTAAGTGTCTAAAAGTACTATTTTATTCACCCTTTTTATTCATATTATTGCTAGACTTAGGCTCATATTAGTTGCATTATTAGTCATTCATGCATGTTTGCATTGTTTCCTTAGTGGACAAGTTTGATTTCATATTTTGCTTAATTTTGTGGAAAAAGATACTGCTTTGGTGTGTTTTGTGTGTGTGTGCAGAATCATTTGCCAAAGCAAGGCTGGAACCAGTTAACAAGGCAATGCACGAAGAAGATGCCGAGCTAGTTGGCAGGACAATTTTCGATAAGGGATAAGATTATATGGTAGTCAAAATTGATGACTAGATAAGCCCAAGATGACGTGGAGCAAAGTTAAATCCCAAAGGAGTTTGATTTCCATGAAGAGGTTAAAGAGATATTAAATCCCAAGAAGATAGGAGAAGTTCTAGAAGGAATTTAAATATAATAAAGAATTATATTCTTTAAAGATATTTAATTCCAACTTAGCTTCCTCCTCAAAAAAGACATTGACCTCGCCCTATAAATTGAAGACCAAGCCGTCAACTCTTAAGGGAGAGAGGAGAGAAATTTCGACAAAGATCAAGGGAGATTTCGACAAGGCTTTGGAGAGATTTCGACAAGGCTTCAACCATTCTTCATCTTTTTCTTTCTTGTTCAATTAGGTTTATGCTAGGAATTCTTTGTCTTGTGCTTCTTTGGAACCTAGCCATGAACTAAATCCACTTGGCTAAGGTTATTGTGTTTTGTGGTTGTGAGAAACAATTGGATTTTGTTTAGGTAATAAGAGTTTGCACTTTCAATTCAAGGTTTACTCATTCTTGGTTTTTATTCTTGTTTGCGAGTGAATTGGGAGAGGTTCTCGTAACTTCATCTATTTATCTAATATCGGGAGAGTTAGATTCAAGAAACGAATGAGTATGGTCTTTATTCAATCTATTGATGGTGAAGATTAGTCCAGCTTAGGAATAAGTTAAGGATTTCAACGGCTAAGAGGAGCGCAAGATTGGTTGTTGTTCACCCTTGATTCACGCAGGGATGTATTATCAAGGCATACACAAATAGCTAGAGTTTCGACTTAGGGATAAGAAGAAACCATTGAAGAATGCTCCGTTGAACCTTGAAGTTGCTGCCCAGCCGCCCAAGTAGTTGCCCAAGTAACCGTCGATTAGTTGCCAAGGCAACCCCGCTGTGCAAGTTGCCACGGCAACTGAGTTGCCCTTGCACTCTTTTACCAAGACGATCCAATCGGCTATCACATCTCAACTCACGATAACCTGGCCTATTCTCTCTTATTTGATTACATCTTCTTTTACTTATTTGCTTTCTAGTTTAGTTGTTAGTTAAAACTCCTACAATCATCTACCTGTGTTTTTAGTTTTTACAGTGCAAGAGATTAGATTCTTGAAGTGGCACCAATCCTTGTGGAGACGATATCTTTTATGCTATAACTTGCGACGTGTACACTTGCACAATTGCGGAGCACTTATTACGCGCAACAAGTTTTCGGCGCCGTTACCGGGGATTGGCAATAGCAACATTGTTTTTATTTTCGTGCACTTTTTATTTTTCTTGTTTAAGATTCAAAGGGTTAACAAACTTTGGTTTTGCATTGGTATATGACCAGGGCGAGACCGATTACACCAGAATATCCCTTTGATCTAGAAATCGAACGAACCTTGCAAAGACTCAGACGAAGGTTAAGAGTAGCAATGGCTAATCAAGACGGCAATATGAATCAGGATGTTCTAGTAGGAGGAGTGATTCTTCCACGAAACAGAAGTATTCGAGACTATCTTGAAAAAGATCTTGAAGGACTTAATCCAGGAGTTCTTACACCTTAAATTGAAGCCGACCACTTTGAGTTGAAACCGGTGATGTTCAATATGATCAACACAATTGGTCAATTTGGCGGCTCAACAACTGAATATGCACGACAACATCTTAAATCTTTCCTCGAGATTTGCAATTCATTCAAAATACAAGGAGTCACCCCTGATGTTTTACGACTAAGATTATTCCCCTATTCACTGAGGGATAGGGCGAAAGCATGGTTAAATAGAATTCCTGCCGGATCAATAGGATCTTGGACCGATCTTTGTCGTGATTTCCTTGCTCGATTTAATCCTACAAATTTGATTGATAAGCTTCGTAACGAAATTACTTCTTTTCGGCAGGTAGATGATGAATCCATGTACGAGGCTTGGGAGCGATATAGAGAACTTCTACACAAATGCCCCCTACACAGATTCCCAGTATAGACACAAGTAACAATGTTTTACAATGCTGTGAATACACCAACAAGGATGATGTTAGATGCCTCTGCAAACGGCATACTCCTAGATAAGTCGCCCGAGGAAGCAATGCAATTTCTAAACAGGCTTGCCAAGAATGATTATGAATTCCCCTCTGCTAGAAGAGGAGGAGTTAGATGCCAAGCCACAATACATGAACTGGGATCATCAGACTCAATTTCGGCACAATTGGCCACTCTAACCAATATGGTCCAGAACATGCAGAAACCAAAAAACACATAGGAGGTCAAGGTAATGGATTCCTTTTGTGAGTTATGTGGTGGTAACCATGATTCTTCTGAATGTATGCAGAATTCAGAATCCAGCTTTTATGTGGGGAATTACAACTGGAACAACAATGTGATGTCCAATACATACAATCCAGCTTGGAAGAAGCACCCGAATTTTTCATGGAGTAATCCCAACAATGCTCTAAACCAGAACAATCAGAAATGCACAAGCATCGGGATTCCAGCAGAATATGCCACAGCAACAATTGCCGCAACAACAACCAACAACATCTAGTTCTTTGGAAAATTCTCTCAATGCTTTTATGTTGAAAACTGAATCTTATATGGCTGAGAATAGTAACTTTATAAAAAGAACTGATGCTTTTATTAACAGGACCGAGATGAGATTGCAAAACCTAGAGGCGGTAATCAAATCATTGGAAAATCAAGTCGGACAATTTGCTCAAAACCTGAATACTAGACCGCAAGGAGGCTTACCTAGCGATACTAAAGTCGCAAGAGGAACTGACCATGACCAATGTAAGGCGGTCACCACTAGAAGTGGCCAACAACTTAAAAAGGCTCAAGCTCGCTCATCAAACAAAACTCCAAAAAAGAACAAGACGAACTCAGCGGCAAAGCCTCAGAAGCTGAACCAGGAATTGCCGCGGCAACCAGAGATAAGCATGGCTCGACAACCAGCGATAAGGATGCCTCGGCAACCAACGATAGGCATGCCACGACAACCCCAGTTGATGATGCCTCAACAACTCTAGTTGCCTCGACAATGCCGTCAATTAGGTTCTAGACCAATGAAAGGATCGAAGATATCCGACTTCTACCACCATTCCCACAGAGGTTGAAGTGACAAAAACAAGAATATTAATTCAAGAAGTTTCTTGATATCCTAAAGTATGTCCACATCAACTTGCCATTGGTTGAAGCAATTGAACAAATGCCGAACTATGCCAAGTTTCTTAATGACATTGTGTCCAAGAGAACAAGTTTCTTAATGCATTCCACCCAAGTTGAAGGATCCCAGAAGTTTCACAATACCCTGTTCCATTGGAAACCACTATGTCGGGAAAGCATTATGTGACCTTGGAGCCAGCATAAACTTGATGCCTAAATCGGTTTTCCAGAAATTAGGAATTGAGAAGGCAAGACCTACAACAGTTATGCTACAACTAGCCAACAGATCCTATGTGCATCCAGAGGGAAAAATTGAAGACATACTGGTAAAAGTTGATAAATTTATTTTTCTCCCTGACTTTATTATTTTGGATTGTGAAGCAGATGAACATGCACCTATCATTCTCGGGAGACCCTTCCTAGCAACAGGGAGAACCTTGATCGATGTTGAAAAAGGAGAACTCACAATGAGGGTGAATAACCAGCAAGTTAAACTAAATGTGTTCCAAACACTAAGGCATGTCGATGATCCGGAAGAATGCCAACTTCTTCATGCCACGGCAGAGTTTAACTTTGACGAGGAATTTAGTTGCCTCGGCAACTACATTACGGATCAAGAGGAACCTGAGGAGTATGAAGAACCGATCGATGAGGAACAACAAGAAGTGGCAAATTGCTTAGTCAATCGACCAGGTACATACTTTGAACCACTGGATTACTCAGGTAAGGAAGGTAAACTCGAAAAGCCCTCTATTGAACAACCACCGATTCTTGAGTTGAAACAATTGCAGGACAACTAAAATATGCTTACTTGGGAACTGATAATACATTGCCTGTAATTATTTCCTCTAAGTTACAGCATGAGCAGGAAAAGAAGCTAATCAAAATGTTGATGCTACACAAGAAGGCAATAGGGTAGATAATTGCCGACTTGAAGGGAATTAGCCTGACAGTGTGCATGCACAAGATTTTGTTGGAAGGTGATCACAAACCTTCGGTTGAGGCCCAGAGAAGACTGAATCATGCCATGAAAGGGGTTGTAATGAAAGAAATTATCAAGTGGCTTGACTCTGGCATCATATACCCTATCTTGGATAGTACATGGGTAAGTATGGTACAATGTGTACCGAAAAAGGGAGGTATAACGGTGGTAAGTAATGAAAACAATGAAATCATTCCAACTAGGATTGTGACCGGTTGGAGGGTTTGTATGGATTATCGAAAGCTAAACAAAGCCGCTAGGAAAGATCACTTCCCATTACCCTTTATTGATCAAATGCTTGACCGTCTTGCAGGTAAACCCTTTTATTATTTTCTTGATGGTTATTCAGGTTACAATCAAATTGCCATAGCACCAAAAGATCAAGAAAAGATAACCTTCACATGTCCATATGGTACTTATGCTTTCCGAATGATGCCGTTCGGATTGTGTAATGCCATGACAACCTTCCAAAGATGCATGATGACACTCTTTTTAGACATGGTCGAAGACTTCCTTGAGATCTTCATGGATGGTTTTTTCATTTTTGGTAATGACTTCGACAGTTGCCTCGGCAATTTAGAGAAGGTGTTGGCAAGATGTGAAAAAACCGATTTAGTCCTTAATTGGGAGAAGTGCCATTTTATGGTAGATAAAGGAATATTGCTCAACCACAAGATTTCATCCAAGGGAATTGAACTAGACAAAGCCAAGGTGGACGTGATCGAGAAATTACCCCCACCAAGTTCGGTTAAGGGAATCCGAAGCTTTCTTGGACATGCAGGTTTTGACAAGAGGTTCATTCATAAATTTCCTAAGATTACTAAACCCTTGTGCAATTTGCTTAAACAGGATAAAGTCTTCAATTTTGATGATACTTGCGCCCAAGCATTCGAAACCCTAAAGGAAAAGCTTGCCTCCGCACCCATTGTCGTTCCACCCGATTGGACGCTACCTTTTGAGCTCATGTGTGATGCAAGTGATTTCGCGGTAGGAGCAGTCCTAGGATAACGCACAGGTAAGACCTTTCATGTGATATACTACGCTAGTAAAACTCTTAATAGTGCTCAAGTGAAGTACACAACAACAGAGAAAGAGTTACTAGTCGTAGTTTTCGCATTTGACAAGTTCTGATCCTATTTGATTGGTACAATGGTAATTGTTCGTATGGACCATTCGGCAACTAAGTATCTATTTGCTAAAAAGGATGCCAAACCTCGTTTGATTCGTTGGATATTTCTTTTACAATAGTTTGATATTGAAATTAAGGTCAGGAAAGGAACAGAAAAATAAGTGGCCAATCACTTATCATGCTTAGAACGTAATAGGGAGGAGGACGCAAATTTAGAGATATGCGATGCATTATCGGGTGAGCAAATGTTAGTTGCCTCGGCAACCATGGATGTGCATGGCTCAGCAACCTTCGACGCCTCAGCAACTCTAGACCCGTATGCCTCAGCAACCCTTGACGCGCATGCCTCGGCAACCCTTAACGCGCATGTCTCGGTAACCATGGACGCGCATGCCGCGACAACTGTAGACGCATACGCCTCAACAACCTTGGAAGTAGTTTCCATGGCAACACATGCCTCGGCAATAACCTGGTATGCAGATTTAGTTAATTTCCTTGTTTGTGGTATTTTACCTTATGGCCTTACTCACCAAGGGAAGAAGCGGTTCCGCCATGATGCTAAGCATTACTTTTTGGGACGAGCCTCTTTTGTTTAAACAATGTGCAGATCAGGTTATACGCCGATGTGTCCCTGAAGAGGAGCAGCATAATGTACTCCAGCAATGCCATTCTTCACCCTATGGAGGACATTTTGGAGGAACACGTACCGCGGCCAAAGTTTTGCAATCTGGTTTGTATTGGCCAACACTATACAAAAATTCCCAAGAGTTTTACAAGCAATGTGATCGTTGCCAAAGGATGGGCAATATCTCTAGACCACATGAGATGCCGCTCAAAAACATCATCGAGGTGGAATTGTTCGATGTATGGGGGATTATTTTATGGGACCTTTCCCATCTTCATTCGGCAACCTCTACATTCTACTTGTCGTTGACTACGTGTCTAAATGGGTTGAGGTAGCTGCAGTCCCCACCAACGATTCCAAGACCATGCAACAATTCTTGCAGAAAAACATATTTACACGGTTTGGGATGCCGAGAGCAATTATCAGTGATGAAGGCAAGCACTTCGACAATAAACTCATTGCCAAGATGTTACAACGCTTTGGTGTATCTCACAAGATTGCCACGGCATATCACCCATAAACCAATGGGCAAGCAGAAATTTCCAATTGGGAATTGATGGGTATACTCGAGAAAGTTGTAAATCCTTCTAGGAAGGATTGATCATTAAGACTAGATGACGCACTTTGGGCATATCGCACTGCGTTCAAAACACCCTTAGGTATGTTCCCTTTCCGACTTGTCTATGGCAAAACATGCCATCTACCGGTGGAAATCGATCACAAGGCATATTGGGCAATCAAGACCGTGAATATGGACTGGGAAAGTGCCGGGCAAAAGCGTTTGTTGGACCTCAACGAGATAGAAGAATTTCGTGCACTCGCCTATAACAATGCACGAATCTACAAGGAGAAAACAAAGCAATGGCATGACAAGAAACTATTGTCGCGGCAATTCATGCCAGGGCAACTAGTTCTCTTATTCAATTCTCGGCTAAAACTCTTCCTGGGAAATCTAAAATCAAGATGGTCGGGACCATTCAAAGTTTTCAAACCGTTCTCCCATGGTGCCATAATAATCAAGTCCATCACTGACGAACATGAATTCAAACTCAACGGAAAAAGATTTAAGCACTACAACAGTGCCCATGTGGAATGTAGCAAAGAAGTGGTCACCTTAGGAGATGCATGAGCATGCTCTCTTTTCGATATTTTCTTTTTATTTTTATTTTTTTCGAACTATTTAATTTTTATTTTTTTTATTTATTAATTTCGGTTACTTTTTTTAGGATAGATTTATTTATTTTCTTTAAGATTAAGACTACATCTTTCTTTCATATTTATCTAATTGTTTTTAAAATTTTAAGTTTAAGAATTTCTTTGCACATCTTTATTTTTTTTTTCTTTTATTAGTTTATCTTTAATTTTAATCCTTATTTGATTTGTTTTTGAATTGTAGGAAAAGAGTTCAAGATAAAGAGGAATTATGATTCAAGAAGGAAACTTCTTCAACAAGGAAATTAATGGGCTGAATCTAAGGCTTATATTAAGCCTCCAGTTTACCCTAAACAAACCCTACATAACCGGCCAAAACCTTCCCTTTCCCTAAACCCCCTAGCCGTCACCTTTCCCCAATCTAAACCTTTATTTGCTTTATTCCAAAATTACTCCCACCCACCATATTTACTATCTATCTTTTCTATTTAACCCACCACCCTTAACTTTCAAGAAACCTATTCCTACTTTTCACCTTGCAACTCTTTAGTTTCTTTTGCATTCTTTTTTTTGTTTTTACCGAACTCACAACCAAGATCATCCATGGAATCCAAAATTGAAGTTTTGGTTCATCCAAGTTCCTCCAAAGAACCAAGATACAAGAAGTTTTCTACACTGGTGGTTCAAGAAAGATTTCACTGTAAGTTTGAAAGCCGGAAGATTTGCGAAGAACAAGGCTTCGAATACTCCAACTCTCATCAAGATTTCGGCCTTGAACCATTCATCTTCGAAAGGATTGCACATAAAAAGTGTCAAATCTTTTGCCATCAATAAGAACTGGATAATCCTTATGTTTTTTTTCGTGACAAGGCTATACTCATAAGCCCCGAAAACATCAACACCTTTTACGGGCTCTACATTGAGAAGGACGAGCATCAAGCCTTTGTTGATCAACTCACACCCAAGAAACTCGACAAGGTGCTTCAAGAACTCACTCTATCGGGAACTCATTGGAACGACGGTAAATACAAGGGCACAATAAATCACCTTCGGCTTAAAACCGAGGCAAATTATGGATTAAGTTTGTTAAAACTTCTTTAATGCCCACAACACACAATACCACTGTTGATACACCTCGTCTTTTGCTCATACATTCTATCTTGCATAATCACATCATTAACATTGGAAAAATTAATTGTGATGAGATTTTCGTATGTAGCACAAAAGACAAGGGTTCTCTTTTCTTCCCTTGCTTAATTTCCAATCTTTTCAAGGAGATGCATGTCCCAAGTGAGTCCACGATGAAAAGGCACTACCAAAGTCCGGTTGGAATTGAGCACAAATCCGAAAGCTAGTGGGAGAGGCACCGGTAAAATCCCCAGCGCCTTCAATTGCCATGACAACTCTTGCCGCCTCGGTAACTCCTAATGCCCAAGCAACCGATGCCCGGGCAACTCGGCCAGCAACCCAGGGACAACTTGAACCACTCTTACAACCGTTGGAGAACTGCCTTAGGCAAATTGAAGACCAAAAACTAATGTTCATGCGGTACATGAAGGATCACAACAATGCCATCACCCAAGTCATCTTGGAAAAGTACCCAGATAGTCGCGTGCCGTTCCCAATCTTTCCTGCCAAAATCCTTGTCGCAGCAACCAATGAAGCAGTTGCCACGGTAACCAATGAAGCAGTTGCCACGACAACCGCAACAGATGATGTCGCGACAACCAACACTAACTACGCATGAAGAACGAATAATAGAATAGATAAGAAAAAGGTGTTATAACATTAAACAATAATTAAAACATAGTAACTTTAAGCAATAAACCCAAACAAAGTATTTAACTCATGTTTAAGCAAATATCATCCATAAAAATATATATCATGGCAGTCAAATAAAGCAAGAGAGAAAGAGAATTCAAGCATCCTCGACATCCTTCTTCAAGCCCTCAAATCAGTGCTAAAACATTCCAACTCCTCAAGCCTCCCTCGATAACTCTTCATCATTGGAGACTCTTCTAGACCTTCGATGATGGTGGTTCTCCACCGTGGAAGAAAAATGGATTGTTCCTTGAATAATGTTTTTTATGTGTTTTTGTGTTAGGTGTAGCCTATTTTAATTCTTTTCCCTTGATGTATTTATATAGAGGTGGCTCTCCTAGGGTTTAGAAACACTAATGTGCAAGTAATCTTTTAATTAGGATCTTTCTTTTCTACATCATTAATTACTCAATAAAGGAATATCTTGTCACATGCTTTGAATAAAGTGTCATGTGATCCAGCAAAGATGATATTTGCTTTCCATGTCATTAATGGCTCATAAAGAGGAGGGGACCGCATTAAATCACATTAAAGCATTCAAGATTTAACTCCAGCATCACAACAATGATATAGCATCCAGTCCAAGACGAGAGAATACTGCTCCGATACTCTAATGCTCCACTACTCTGTTAATTCCTTCGCAAGCAACACTAAAAATCACTACATTTCCCATTAATAGCATCAATATAGATAAACATTAAGCTCAAACACCATAACTCCATAACTATATGCAAACTACTCCTAAATGCAACAATATGATTTCGAGCACATGCAATATGCTAAGTAAAAGGGTCTAAAATATAGGTTCTTTATGCACTCATCAAATGGCAAGGGGAAG
The DNA here is from genome assembly GCA_019671005.1 of Hibiscus mutabilis. Taxonomy (NCBI): domain Eukaryota; kingdom Viridiplantae; phylum Streptophyta; class Magnoliopsida; order Malvales; family Malvaceae; genus Hibiscus; species Hibiscus mutabilis. Next base: position 23,446,375 of record CM033729.1, read on the forward strand.
TGATACTTCTTCGTGGATTTGTTCAACATCTGATAGTAAATACAAATTCGCCATCATGCGACGGTTCTAGTAGGGAGCATTTCATCAGCACTGTTCTTTATCACGGCCATGCCTCCTTTCGTTGTCACGCATTGAACAAGACTCACCCAAGAACTATACGAGACAAGATAGATGATTCCTGCATCAAGCCATTTGATGATCTCTTTCATAACAATGTTCTGCATGATTGGATCAAGCCTCTGATGTGGTTTAATTGAGTTAATGTGGCCAACTGCAAGCAAAATCCTATACATACAAAAGGTAGGGCTTATACCCTTGAAGTCAACAATAGTCCAACCAATAGCTTTCTTATGCTGAGTTAAAACATTCAACAAACAATTATCTTGGTTAAAAGTCAAGCTATTAGATATAATTACATGCAACATATTATTCTCCCCTAAATATGCATACTTGAGTTGTGGGGGAAGGGGTTTCAATTATAATTCAGGTGGATGCTCCAGCGATGGCATGGGAGATTTAAACTCTAAACAATCCGAAGGTTCAAAGAACATACATGGCTGGCTAGTAGAGCGTTAGATTCTTTAGCATCCCTGTTGCATGATTTAAGTGCTACTTTGCTTAAGTTATTTCACAGTAAAAAGAATAAGTTAATTGTGATAGAGAGTGATAATAAAACAAGTAAAATAAATTAAGTCTAAAGGAATTTAAATAAATGAAAGAGAAAACCGAGTTGAGAGATTAGGGTGGTTTATTGAGTCTCGTGATGTAGCTTTCGGCCAAATTGCTGTGGCAATTAATTGCCCTTCGAATGTTCGACATAGTGGTTTTCGATGTCTTCGAATTATCCCCAGTTGAGGAACTGATGATTGTGCAAGCCTTGGTAATACATCCATGCATTAACCTTGGGTTGACATTATCAGTCAGTAAACTCTTATTAATTGCTGAAATTCACTCCTAATCCCTAAAGTGAATTAGTTTCTACCATCGACTATTTAAATGGAAATCGTATCCAATCGTTTCGTGAATCCAGATCTCCCGAGCCTAGATAAATGGATTCATTTAAGTTATTTTCCCAAGTTCACTTGAAATTAAATAAAGAATCAAGAAATTGATAAACAACTAATATGGAATTAAAAACCAAAAGAAATCATTCGTTCACAAACATCATAAACCCAATAACCCAAGTCAATTAATTTAGTTCATGGCTGGGTTGGAAGAAATCAACAAAGAAATACATCAGTTTAACCAAAAGATAAAAAGAGAAATAAAAATTTGGAGGATTTCTCGCTCCTTTTTGATTCGATCTCACTCTCGCTCCAATCCTCCTCGATGATGTTGTTGTTGATGTGATGCTTTATATAGAGGTGGAAATCTCCATTTGAATTTCAAATTAGAATGAATAATATAACACCCTCGACCCGGATGTCAAATACGAGCCTCAAGCCCAACCCACTAACATAAAACTTTCAACCTAGTTTAGCCAAAACCACATTCATTTCATAAAAATCATTAAGTTCAAAAATTTTCAAATAGATAAATAGTTAAAAATATTACATGAGAGCTCAATTTAAATACACATTGAAAAGTATTAGACTTGTGATTTAAATTCCAAAATAAGATTTACAATACAACATAGAGTCCTATGAATACATAGCCCAATAATTTAAGTACTATACTCAGACAACGAGTCGATACTGAAGTCTTACTTCGATGGTGCTCCAACGATGTATGTCAACCTGCGAACAAAACAACAATTAAGAACGATGAGCTAACGAAGCTCAGTGGATACATTTTCACTCAACCATGCCTCGTAAAAATTATAAATATGAGCAAGCAGATAAAGAAGATAACATGGCAATAACATCATAAAAATATGGTGCTACCTCTAGCTGTCCAAACATATATCAGCAACAAGTAACATAGGCTTCATATAGCGTGTAAGTATTATACCAATAAATATATGAGTAAGGCTTACGACCACTAAGCACCGGGATCATATACCCTAGGGGTGTGGCATGCGACCACTAAGCATCGGGATCATACACCCATACTCGGAATCTCTCATCAAGCATCTTCGTATGAGGCCCACGTCCACTAAGCAACAGTATCCTACATTCGAGAATCTTCATCCATGGTGTTGCAACACACACTTTCTCTCACTGGGCATCTGGATCCAATAATCAAGTGCCCACATAGAACATAACAACATTTCATTACCATACCATCCTACAGTTTCTATCAACATATAAGTCACATAAGATTTTTACCAATTTATTACATTTTATGCTCGAGTATAATGATTTTTCAGTTTCTTAATTTTACAACTCATTTTAGGCCATTAGGGGTCCATTGGATCAAATAATATAATTTTCCAGCCTTCTGGGTGAAAGTCAATTTTTTTGGGCAGATAGCCTATTAGGTACTGGTACAAGTCCTTGCGTACCAATACGAGTACCCTTTGGGTACCGGTACTCATGTCGTATCGATACAAAATTGGCTCACTAGAATTTCTCAAAACCATAACGTACCAGTATGGGTTAACCCATACCGATAGAGGTTGAATACCATACAAATAACCTTCTCTGTCTTCATCCAATAAAACAACGTTCTTTGAACCCAAAACACTAAAGTATCGGTACCACCTCCCTGTGTACCGATATTGATGCCCAAAAATGGCTCCTTAGGCTTGGGAAATCACTTCCCAAGCCCTCAAAATGCAACCCTAAACCCTTAAACTCAAGCCTACATCTTATGGAAGTGTTTATGGTGGTTTTCTACCATTTTTACATGTTATTAATACTTAATCTGAGTTTCACCATTAAAAAGGCTCTCAAGCATTTAACATCCAAAACAACCATACATATCAAATCAAGCAAGCAAGGCATCATCCTTAGGATGTGCATGAAACCAATGAGTTAGTAGTGTACTAACCTTGACTTAAAAGCTAGAAACGAAACTCCTAAGCCAACCATTCAAGCCTTCTTCTTCCCACGTTCTATTGAAGGATTCTATACTTCTTTCACTATACAAGGAAGTTGTAAAATGAATTACAACTTGCAGAGGCAAACAAACCAACTAAAACTTACCATCAAGTTAAAAGAACGAGATTAACTATCTCTTAAGCCCTTTCCTCTACCTTCACCAAACTTAATGAAACTTACCTTAACAAGTAGATCGTTAGGTGATGAACAACATTCCTCAAACCTTGATTTCAGGATTTCCACTCAAATTAACAAAGTTAACACCTTTCACTTTAGGTTCAAGAAGAAAGGAAGGAGAGGAAATGGGTGAGATGAAGTAAAAGACAAGGATGATCTCATCATTCTTAAAATTGCAGGGGAAAAATTAAAGAGAATCAACTTCTCTTCTAGAAAGAGAAAATTAATTTATTACCCTCTCTTTCTCCTCTCAACTCAACCACAGCCCAACTTTCAAGCCCAGCAACTCAAATGAGCCCACGAGGAAGCTCTTAAGCCTCCAACATTCTAACATTATCGGCCCAACAAACGGGGCCCAAGACTCAGATTAAACCGACCCATGAATTCTAAAATTCGTGTCATTATAACTCTTCTATCCTTAAAGGAAATTTTATCCTTAAAAATTACCTAATGGGAGAAGATGTGGATACAACAACTTCATGTCTTCCTCAACCTCCCATGTGGTTTTCTCAACCCTGTGGTTCCTCCACAACATCTTTACCAAAGGTATACACTTATTGTGTAACCCTTGCCTCCTTTGTCCAAAACTCTTATTGGTTCTTCTTCGTAGGTGAAGTCAATGTTGATCTCAATCTCCTTAAGCGGAATAACATGTGAAGTATTGTACAGTAACGTCTCAACATAGACATATGGAACACATTATGAATACGCACCATCTCTGGAGGCAAGGCTAACCAATAAGCCAAGGGTCCAACCCTCTCTAGGATCTCATACGGTCTGAAAGACCTAGGGCTGAACTTGCCCTTCCACCCAAAATAGATTACTCTTTTCCACAGTGACACCTTGAGGAACACTTTTTCACCCACATCATACTCGATGTGTTTATGCTTTCACTCCACATAAGCTTTTTGACGATCAAAGGCTGCTTGCAATCTTTCCTTGATTATCTGAACCTTCTCCTCGATTTGTCTAATCAAATTTGACCCCATAATCCTTCTCTCATTAAGATCGGTCCAACACAAGGGTGTCCTACACTTACATCTATACAGGGCCTCGAAAAAACCATCTTAATGCTTGATTGGAAACTGTTGTTGTAAGCAAACTAAAGAAGCGGTAGCTATTCTTCCCAACTATTCTCGAAATCAATGATACAACCTGGAGCATATCTTACAAAATCTAGATAACTCGCTCAGACGGACTATCGGTATGAGCGTGAAAAGCAATATTGAAATACAACTTGGTATCCATAGCATCATGTATCATCTTCCATAACCTTACCGTGAATCGTGGGTCTCTACTTGATATGATCGATGATGACACTCCATCTAACCTTACTATCTCTTGGATGTACAACCACGCTAACATCTCTACGTAAAATCCATACGCACATGCAATAAATGAGGAGACTTGGTCAAATGGTCTACTTTCACCCATATAGCATCATGCTTCCTTTGGGTCATAGGAAAACCCGTCAAAAAATCCATGGTCACACAATCCCACTTTCATTGTGGAATCTGAATGGGCTGATGCATGCCCGAAGGAACTTGGTGCTTGGCCTTAACTTGCTGAAAAACTAAGCATCTAGTCACAAACTCGGATACATCTCTTTTCATACTAGGCCACCAATAAAAAAATGAAGGTCTTGATACATCTTGTTACTACCCAGATGCACATCAAATGGACTTTGATGTGCCTCACGAAGAATACGGTCCCATAAGTCCTCTAAAGCTAGGACACACAACCAACCTTTGAAGTACAAGATCTCACTATCTCGCACTTCGAAATTGGATATCTCGCCCCTCTAAACCACATCTATCTTTGCTGCCAACTCTTCATCTAAAACTTGTGTCCTCTTTATTTCTTGCACTAAGGTAAGCTCCTCACGACACTCGGCTAACAACCCACCATCCTCGGTCATCCTCAACCGGGCAAACATCACCCTCAAGCCTGACATAGACTTCTAGCACAAAGCATCAACCACCATGTTAGCTTTACAATGATGATACTCTATGATGCAATCATAGTCCTTTACCAGCTCGATCCATTACCTTTGCCTCAAATTGAACTCCTTTTGGGTGAGCAGATACTTTAAACTCTTATGGTCGGTGTAGATATAGGATTTTTCTCCATACAGATAATGCCTCCAAATCTTCAATGTGATGATAACTGCGACAAGCTCCAAGTCATGCATAGGGTAATTCCATTCATGAGGTTTAAGTTGTCTCGAGGCACAAGAAACCATCATACCCTCTTGCATGAGAAAACGGCCAAGCCCATTCAACGTAGGATGCTAAACACAACATAATCCTTTCCAGGCACGAGTTATGTCAAGACCGGAGCCTTCATAAGATAAGCTTTCAACTGCTCAAAGCTTTGTTGTCTTCTCTTATTCCACTCAAATAGAACTCTTTTTCTATAACAACTTGGTCATAGGTGCCGCTATGATAGAAAAACCTTTGACAAAATGGAAATAGTATCTGATAAGTCCAAATAAACTATGGACCTTTATTATATTTCTAGGTGGTTTTCATGCAACGTTGCCTGAATCTTTTGCGGATTCACTTGGATCCCATCTGTGACGATAATGTGGCCCAAAAACACTATATCGGAGAGCCAAAACTCACACTTACTAAACTAGGCAAATAGTTGTCTCTCCCTCAAGGTCTGAAGGAAAACACAAAGATGATAGTCCTGCTCCTCCTCCAAGCTCGAGTAAGCCTAAATATCATCAATGAAGACCACCACAAACTAATCTAGGTAGGGATGAAATATTCGGCTCATAAATTCTATAAAAGCTGTAGGTGCATTGGTAAGACCAAAAGGCATTACAAAAAACTCATAATGCCATATCGCATCCTAAAATGGTTGTCTAAACATCCTCTTCCACTATATTCAACTGGTAATACCCAACCTCAAGTCGATCTTTGAGAACACACGAGCACCTCTTAACTGATCAAACATGTCATCAATCCTTGGGAGGGATAATGATTTTTCACCATCACCTTGTTGAGATGGAGATAGTCAATGCACACCCTTATTAAACCATCATTCTTCTTAACAAACAAGACTGGTGCACCCCAATGTGAGATGCTTGGTCGGTTAAAAGCTCCTTCCAAAAACTCTTGAATCTTGTTCTTTAACTCCCTCAATTCGGTTGGTGCCATGCGATACTAAGAAATGGACACCAGTGCAATCTAGAGGAAGTTCAGGCAACTCTTCTAGAAACACATCAACAAACTCTTTGATAGTTCAAAGGCTCTCGGGCATCAAACTCTCAACCATCGTGTCAACTATGCGAGCGAATAAGGCCTCACAACCTTGTTGACCATCCTTTATGCCACCAAGGCCGACACTACATTGGAAAGACAAGGATTACTCACACCCTTCACTATCAAATTGACCATATCCAAACTGCAAAACTTTAGGCTCTTCGAACTACAGTTTAACTGTGCATCATGCTAAAACAAGCAATCTATCCCTAGGATACCATCAAACTCTTGAAACTATAGCACCATTAAATTGGCTGGAAAGATCAAACCTTGAACCTCAATCTGACACCTCTAATACACCTTATCTACTAAAGCATTATACCTTAAAAGACTAGTCACACAGACTCCTATCTCAAGGTTATCGGCAGAAATGCCTCACTATTGAGATATTCTAGTACGGATATAGGAATAGGTAGATTCCGAATCCAAAAGAGTAACTATAGAGAGTGAAAACAAGGTAAACATACCTAACATAACATCAGTGGCCTCACAATCCTCTTGAGCCTTGACTACATATTACCTTGTTGGTGCCATAGCAGTAGACTGGATTGTAGCCCCACTCTGGTGCTTAGACATTTGGCTTGACCCTCTTCTAGTAAAGCCTTGACCCCTCTAAGCTGAATATGAGGTCCTCTCTGAACCAGAGTGGTGTTAACAGCTACCGGACAATCCCTCACATAATTATCCGATGATCCACAACCATAGCAAGCCTTGGTCGTCCCCCAACAATCGCCTTTATGCTTAGGTCCACATTGATCATAAATTGGTGCGCCCGCACTCTTCTGTGAGCCTTCTGAGCTCATCATGGACGGAGATTAAGTCCTCCTACGGCCATCTAATTATGACCTATGGTCTGATCTCAGACTCTCTTTTGAAGCTCCTCTACCTTGGTCCCAACAGTTTCTGCCCCTCCCAAAATAGAACTACGAGTTGTTAGAGAGGTTCTGAGTCCTTATACTCAAACCTACTTGTCCATTAGTCGGGCCATAGGTCAAACCTTGTACTTGCTCACACGACTTGACGCTAGTAGTCTATGGAAACACTTTTGGTGGGGCAATATTCAAGTAGATATGAATTTCCTTCCTCAAACCTTTTAGGAATGTCTTGCATCTCATCTTATCGGTAGCAACCAACTCAAAGGCATACCTACTCAACTATCAAAATTCTTGTTCATATTCAAACTGATTGATTCTCTTGAACAAGGTGATTGAACCAATCCATCAGGCTATCAATGTGAGCTTCTCCCATATACTTATTCTCGAACTCTTCCAATAAATCATCCTATGAAGGTCTATTAGGGTACTAGCCCTACTCTATAGTTTCCCTCCATTCATGGACATTATCCTTTAATAGGGAAAGGATACATGTCACCTTATCCTCATATCTCAAATGCACATATCGCATGATCCAACAGGTATCTCTCAATCACTGATCTCCCTTAATCGGATTATCTTGTCCCATTCTGAGAATGTCTATTGCACCATAGCGACGTACCCTCACAATTGGTTCCTTATGAGGGATAGCCGAAGGCCTAGGTATGGCCCTCATAATTTGGTGAAGGGCCCGATACAGATAAGTGAAATAATTACCCCTCAACCCTTATCATCCTCTGACATCTCCTCTGATTTGGGAACATAATCCTCATCATAGCTCTCCTCACGGGAGCCCTAACTCTCCTCACGATCGCTTGCTCTCATTGGCTTGATAACTATTCTACACAAGCAAACGAATGAGATTACACCAATGAATATTCGTCTTAAACAAGTACAACTTTGACCTATGGGCAACGTCTTTTCTATACACCTATTTACCACTCTAGTCAATCCCCAGGGCTTCCTAGAATCGGCTAAACCTAGGCCCTAATACCACTAAATGTAACACCCTCGACCCGAATGTCACATTTGTGCCTCAAGCCCAACCCATTAACATAAAACTTTCAAACTAGTTCAGCCCAAACCACATTCATTTCATAAAAATGCATTAAGTTCCAAATTTTCAAACAGATAAATAGTTAAAATGTTACATTAGAGCTCCATTTAAATACATGCTGAAAAGCATTCAACTCATGATTTAAATTCCAAAATTAAAGTTGCAATACAATATAGGGTCCTACATATACATAACCCAATAACCAAAGTACTGTACTTGGATAACAAGTTGATGCTAAAGTCCTACTCTGATGGTGCTCCAACAATGTATGTCAACCTACTAACCTGCAAACGAAAACAACAATTATGAACGCCGAGCTAATGAAGCTTAGTGGATACACATCCACTCAGCCATACTTCATGCAAATAATAAATATGAGCAAGCAGCTAAAGATGATAACATGGCAATAACATCATACAAATATGTTGCTACCTCTAGCCTCCCAAACATATAGCAACAACAAGTAACATAGGCTTCACATAGCATGTAAGTATTATACCAATAAATATATGAGTGAGGCTCATAACCACTAAGCATCAGGATCACACATTTAGGGGTGAGGCCCACGACCACTAAGCATTGGGATCATACACCCATGCTCGGAATCTCTCATCAAGAATCTTCGAATAAGTCCCACGTCCATTAAGCATATGGATACTACATTCCAGAATCTTCAACCATGGTGTTGCATCACACTCTTTCTCTCATTGGGTATTCAAATCCCTACAATTAAGTGCCCACATAGCATATAACAACATTTCATAACCATACCATCCTATGGTTTCTATCAACATATAAGTCACACAAGACTTTTACCAAGTGTAACACTCGCTTACCGGTTTGGTAGGGAACCAGATCGAAAATGACATTGATGAACAATATCAGAAACTATATGATGATAATCGATGAAGCAATACAATAATTTTTTCAGTGAGTGCTAATATTACTATAATTCAATAATCAATACCCTGGGATTGCCAATTAATCTGATTGCTAATAAGGATTAAAATACAATGAATTCAGGGTTCAAGGACTAAAATGTAAAACTTAATAAATTAAGTTCCTTATCAGTAATTAGTAGTGTCAATATCAAAGTACTGTCATATAAATATGCAAATCAAATTTCACTAAGTTTTAAGGTCAATAACATATCCAATTAATCCATTTAATTTTGAGGACCGTTTTATAAAGTATGCAAATTTGTCATTGACAGAATTACCTACCTCGGTGCCGGTACTCGATAGGCTATACCAATACGCTTGGCCGTTAATACTGTTAGGATTAATGGTGAGTATCAATACGAGTTAGATTGTATCAATACACTATATGCAATCTAAATTCCAATAGCATTTTTCTGTACCGATACAAGATGATCAGTATCGATACTTGACTTACATGCATATGAGGATTGGTACGTTCCCCCTCCGTACAGGTACTCTGTTCATTTTACAAATTCTAGTAATGAAAATGCTTATTGATATGATTAGACCAATATTGATACGCCTTTTTGGTCCAATAATGCACACTCGTACCGATACGCTCCCACCCGGATCGGTACGCCCTGACTTGTAATTTTTCAATTTGCTAGTTTTTGTGTCATTTACCTAATCAAAATATATCCAAAGACTTCCTAGCCAATGCTAATGGTCTCCCAACAATATTATGACTTATGTTTTATGATTATACTTTATGTGACACCCCTTTCTCGACTCCGATCATCAAAGTTAAGTCAGAAATATCACAAAACAAATACAATGTTGACAATGACCTTTTTTTAAAATACTATATAAAATTTAAAACCATAAAAAATATTTATACTGACTTAAAACACAAAATCAGAGCTCCTTTACCTTTCAAAAATAACAAAATAGCTATTCAATAAATAATAGACTATGAACTAAAATAGACAATTTTATTACATTTATACATGCCACTAAAATTAATTAAAAACCACAAGTAGGATGTCATTACTGTGGTAGCTTGATGAAATTCTCTAAACTTGATGCAACGCCTTGCTTACTCTAATATCTCGAATCACCTACGTGTGCACAATCAAACACACGCTAAGTACGAACTTATTGAGGCAATAATCAAGATTAAAAACAACTAAATAAGGCTTATTCAATTTCATAACTTATTAAACCTCAAGGCTGCATATATATATAACATGCCATGTGCCAATATACTAACCTTTATATTGCATAGGTAATGATTTACTACATGCCAATGCCATCAAACTTTCATGTTTGTCCATTTGTCATAATATGCCATATATTCATAAATGTATCATGATCACTAGGTATGTATTACCATCATGTTAATCATATATTAACATAATATAAACCGGATAAAAATTTCTTACCAATATACTTGCCATTTATTCCAAAAGCTCATAAGCTTATTCACATGTTTATCTTTTATTAACCAATAAACCATAGCCCAAATATAAAGCCTACGAGGACCCTGGGTACGCGAGTCAAATATGCACCAAAGCGATAATACACATAAAGTTGTGCCCTCCATAATACACATAAGGTCGTGCCCACTATATGCGCTAAGTGTCCTTTATATACACTATAGTGCTAAACCGAGTGTGCAGCGTGCTGCTGGACTCTATGGCATGACAACTATACCTTGTCCCTCAATGATATACTTGGGATATATTCCATATTTATTCATCCATGGCAACGTATATCAACATTATTTAACATTGGGCAGTTCATACCCGAATTAACATTCATGATATAACATCATATATAACTAGTGATCCAAGCATTTATATTCAACTTTTGACAAATTTAAAATATGTCAATCATATGCCCCATGACATAAATATAATGACAATAAAATTTGGGTAGGCTCATCGCAAGCCATCCCAATGATGTATAAAACTTCAATGTGTCATGATATATATGCAATTGCACTCACCTTGGCCATTTAACACAATGCCTCACTAAGTCCTAGTTCGATCCTTTCTTTCATAGTACCTCGAACCTTCTTTGATTCGAACTTGACTTCATTAATCACATTAATCATTCGAATATAAATTTTTCAAATATTTTCCTTTCTTCCTTATACTGTTCAATAACTCATTGTGGTCCTTAGTAACCAATTTGAACTTCAATAATTCTTTCGAGCTTGCTAACTAACATTTAAATACAAAATGTTTTAAATTCCATTTTCTGACAGCTTGCGCTACCTTCAAAGATTTACTTATACATAGCAGAATACAAAAGAGTAACTAGATTTGATAACGGTTCTAACTGTATAAGCCACATAAATTAATAAAATCTACAAAAATTATGGAAATTCCTTACATTCACGTCACAGAGTTGTCCAGGCAAAAACTGCTCTGTATTTTTTCTGACCTTTATTCAATTAAAAATTCATATCTTTTAACTCGAAACTCGAAATCAGTTTCCATTTGTTGGAAACGAAACTAGACTAACAAATTTTTGCAACGGTATAAAATTCATCATCTAACCATTTTTGTAGAATTTATGGCGAATTTTAAAACTTACTGCCATAATTCAAATTCCAACATAACTTTCCATGAATAACTTCTAATTTACACCAACATCTCCCTATTTCTCTACTTATCAATTTAGTCCCATCACTTTACTTCAAATGGCTAGAGTAAAGCTTGTATTCATATGTTCTCTTTACATCATTCATTAAAATAAGCTTAAACCTTTACTCCTCTAATTTCTCTTAATTTGACAAAATGGTCACCAAATTTCCAATATAAGGATTCAAGCTTCTTAAATTTGCAAATTAGTCGTCAAATCAACATTACTACCTTAATTCCATCATTTTAACTAAAAATTAGATTTACTCCTTCTACATATCCTTTTTGCCGAATAGACCATTTAAGTTTGACAATTTGTCAAAATGGTCACTAATATGATTAATCATCGGTTTAGCGTTGTAACTTTATTTTTATGTCTCCAACATCATTAATAATATAGATACACATCAAATTCATAAAAATCAGATCTGGTTCCTTAATTTTAAAGCTTTCTAAAATGGTCCGTATGTATTTAAGTTAGGGTTTTGCTTCCAAACAACAAATCAAGCTTACTAGATCTTTAATCCAACATCACAAACCCTAAGTTAGACTTAAATCAATAAAACCTCATCTTCTCTATACAAACCGAAATATGTAGGGTTTAAATCCCAACTCAATAACATGATTCTAACATCATACAAACATGATTCTAACTTAAAATCAACCGTGGATTCATAAAATCATAAAAGCCCCAATTAGTTCATAAACCTAATTTCTTTCTCATATCAAATCTCATCAACCAAGCAAGTATTCTATGAATTATTTACATCAAAAGATAGAGCTCGAAGAGTAGAACAACTTTGTAGTTCGAAAGATTACCTGAAAACTGAGATTCGGGGCTTAAATCGAGCTTGTAAAAATTTTCTCTTCTTTTTCTCTTCACCACGGTTTTTTGAGGGTATTTGGCTGAAAATTCCTTCATATTTCATGTATTAAGACACTTGTATTATGAAAAAATGAATTTTTAATTCAATAAATTCCACTTTCCAAAAATACCCTCCAACATGATCTATATTTCTAATTTGCCATTTTGTAACATTCCAACTAGACTTAGTTGGATTATAATCAGCCACTATTCATCAATAGAAAAAATCTCAAAATTCCTTCCATGTCCCTTTTGGGTAAGATGACCAAAATGCCCTTTACCGATCAACTTATTCATAAAATTGCCATTCTATGTCATTTCAATCGATTTAAATTTTTCCTGATCTTTTTAACATCCAAATATTCATTAAGTGATATTTTATGACTCTTCTAAGGTCCATGGAACTATCGCTAAAATTTTAGCTCGATCTGATTATTAGAATATTTTTTCGAACTTTATCGCTTTATAGCCATTAATACAAACTCCGTACGAAAAATTCGGGTAACACGGAAACGTCATTCTTAGGGGTTAGGATGATCAATCAATACCAAAAGTGGCCAAAAGGGGGTGAATTGGCAATTTAAAAATTTATGGAGTAAATGGAAAGAGATAGACAATGGGACACAATGATTTATAGTGGTTCAACCTTCTAACAAGGTCTACGTCCACTACCTTAGCTTCCTACTAAGGATTTCAACCAATTCACTACAGAATTCTTCCCCTTTTCTAGGCTAAGGAGGCAACCGTTACAACCGATCAAAGCTTTCTACCCAAAGCTTGATCAATGATCACTCTTTTACAAGAAGAAAAAATGGCAAATGAAAATGTCCTCACAAGGTAAATATTTGCCCAAATTACAAGAACATTCAACCCCAAACTTGAAATAAAGATTACAATGAAATACACAAGTTGGGTACAAGGGTTTGACTGTAAAAGCACAAAGGATTAGAATTTAGCTTGGATGCTTGAATGTTGATCAATGTGGGTTCAATAGTTGTTGTAGCAGCACTTGAGGCTTGTATTTATGCCCTTTCATTGAAATCTAGCCGTTTGGGTGGTTAGAGAATTGAATATAGCCATTGGAGAGGAAGTTTTCCCGCAACAAAATGTTGTCTGCCAACCCTAGGTATCGGTACACGTATCTGAGTATCAGTACCTGCCCAATATAGAAATAGTTGTTACAAAGCAGGGTGTATCGGTACTCGAAGTTGAGTATCGGTACGCAAAAAGGGGTACCGGTACGCCAAAGCCGTATCGATACTCAAATTCTCACTGGTAAATCTTGAGACTATAGGGTATCGGTATGCGTATATCTGTACCGTTACGCATTTGAAAAATTCAGTTTTTGCCTCAAGGAGTATCGGTACAGGTATCTCGTACAGGTACTCATTTTGCATTCGATGTGTGAATAAAAACGTAGCATATCGGTACGCATTGTAGCGTATCGGTACGCGTTTGACATTCAACCTTTTGAAGTCAAATACGAGTATCAATACTCATGTTGCCATACCTGTACTGATTTTACATTCGATGTTTTAAAATCAAGTACACGTATTGGTACGCCTATTGCTGTACCGGTACTGGTTTTACATTCGATGTTTTGAAATCAAGTTTGCGTATCGGTATGCATATTTCCGTACCGGTACTCGTTTTACATTCGAAGTAATTTGGAAACAAAGAGCGTACCGGTACTCATAGTACCGTATCGGTACGCATAGACTTTTAAGGCCATTTTAACTTAGAAAAATTCATCGAATGTATTTTTAAAGTTCATCAAATGTTTGGTTAAGTTTAAGACCATAATAATTTTGTTCGAATGCATAGTGAGTAATTCATATGAGTTGTGTAAAATTTATTTTAAAAGAATTTAATAATTAAAACATTTGTTATATCAATATTAGTCAAAGCCATTTGTTATATCAAAATCAATATAAGTTCTACAATCTCCCCCTTTTTGATATAACAAAACTTAAAATAAATTTTACAAAAATTCTATTTTGATTGTAAAATTTTGAACCCAAATATTTCTCCCCCTTTTTGTTAGATCAAAATCAATGTACGCAATAGGAGAAGATAAGCAATTTAAAGCCAAAGTAACAAGCCAAAGTAACGATTGAAAGTAACAAACCAAAGCATAATATATATGAAGTGTTCAAGCATAACAAAGATCCAAATCCAAACATAATAGTCAAAGCGGGTTGGGAACAATGGAAACAATCCAAAGAAAAATAATCCAAACATTAAAGCCAAAAGTATAGTATAGGATGCATGCAAAATGAGATGATATAAAAAAATTATGGGATATCCCCATCATCCTCATCCTTGTCCTCTTCCTCCTCTGCAGCGGTGTCTTCAAAAGTGTGCGTTTTCCACTCATAGTGAAATGATGCCAAGTCAGTCTCGATGCTAGTCACACGCACACCAAGAGAAGTGAAGTGATCATCCATGTGAGATGTAACCATAGATTGCATCTCAATGAATTTCCCATCAATATAAGACCGCATTTCATCGAACTTGCCATCAAAGTAGGAGCGCATGTCATCACCAATGGTCGGTGGAGGCGCAACCGGAGCTGGAACTGGAGGTGGAGCAGGCACGCTTCCTTCACTACTTTGACCGGGTTTTTGTCGAAGCCATTCACCATTAATAAAATGAAATCTGTTCTTTTGAAGAGATTTTTCATTAATGGGATCGGTAAGTGGGCAAGCAATATCATAAGAGGTGTCTATGTTTTCTTTGGCAAAAATGTGGCTCAAGACACAATCGTAGGTAAAAGATTAAACTTGAGGTTTATGACGGTTTTGGACAAGATAAACAATTTTAGAAAAAATAATTTGGGCGAGGTTAATACGAATATTATTTTGGAAGCAATGCAACCAAAAGGAATCTACCTCGCGAATAGTAGATCGCTTTCCCCCGGAAGGACGAAAGAACCAAGTAACTAATAGATGAAAGAACCTATCATGTGCATTAAAGAAGGATGCGGAAGTGCCCGAGGCATAAACTAAAGGAATAGGTTTGGTTTCATCATCTTCCCTGATATCTTCTAATCCTAGATGAGAAGCGATAATAGATGAGTCTAACCTAAAGACTTTTCCCATAACATAGGACTCTATAGCAATGACCTCTTTTTCGTCTTCACTAAGAATAGCTCTAGCATTAGAATAAAATACTCTAACTAGAGTCTTAAAAACTACCCCAGGTAAACGAAGAAAAGGTAGAAATTTCCATTCCTTAAGATTCTCAAGATAAGGGAACTTAAACCTTTCAGATACCATAAACTCATAATCAATAACCCTTTCTCTTCGAATAAGAAAATTTTTATATAACCGAAAATGTTCTAATTGACCTTGGTGGCCCGGTTCATTAAAACAAGATTTAAAGATTGAGGAAAAGTTTAAAGGAATTGAATGTTGGGTTGAGGGACCGGATCTAGGGCATTTAGTTTTAGGGGGCATTAAAGTAAATTCGATTCGAAAGAGCAAACAACACCTTGCAAAAATTTAAATAAACCACAATGTATGCACTAATCAATTACTCAATCCAATATTTCCAACAGATTATTTCAAGATAATATGTATAATAATCTATAATTTTTTATTTAAATTAAAATAAGTGAAAATAGATAATTTTAATAAATCATATACATATGCTATTCTCAAATAAACCTAAATATAAGTTTCATATGAGAAAACAAAATTAAAAAAATAGAACGAAAAATACCTTACAAATTGTTGGAATGGATGAGAGTGTTGATGGAAGTGCACAAACTTGATGAAATATTGATGGGTTGTTGAAGAAGTACAAGAAACTTCAAAAATTTGTGGAAATTTTGAGTGAAAAACAAGAGAAATTGAGAGAACTTTTTAGGGGGTTTCGGCTAGGGCTGATAGAGTGAATTTGGGGGGGGATCTAATTTTAACAACCCTAAGAAGAGCTTTCGTGTTTCGCATACCGATACCATAAACTGCGTACCGGTACTGTTATGTCGTGTTTTGCGTACCAGTACGGTAAACCGCATACCGGTACCGTTCATCGGTACTTTACATCGATACCCGTTATAGAGGTCGCGTATCGATACCGGTATACCGATACTGATACCCTATGACCAAATGGTCGAATTTGGCTGAAACGAGGTTATGGGAATAAAAAACTACCTCTATTATGCATGCATGATGTATGAGCATTAAAAGTAGAGTATAGTTCAAGATATTTACATACAAAAAAAACTCCCCCTAACATCAAGCAATGATGCATAGAGGAGCAAAATCACATAAGCAATGTAGTCAATCAAATTCAAGCAAATTTTAAACACCAAAGAGGCTCTAAGGGTCAAGGAAGGCTGGTTAAACCTAACTCTCTTCTAAGAGAGCAAAAACACTCTTTGTCTAATGGTTTGGTGAAGATATCCGCTAATTGATTTGAGGTGTCTATATATTCTAGAACTACATCATTTTTTAAGACATGATCTCTAATGAAATGATGCCTTATTTCTACGTGTTTGGTTTTAGAATGTTGGATGGGATTCTTAGTGAGACAAATGGCACTAGTATTGTCACACCTAATTGGGATGGTACCTACGTCAATTCCATAATCTAAGAGTTGTTGCTTCATCTAAAGGATTGAGCACAACAACTTCCTACGGATATGTATTCGACTTTGGTGGTAGATAATGCTACGCCATTTTGCTTCTTAGAAAACCAATATATGAGCATACTACCTAGGAATTGACATGTGCCGGGTGTGCTCTTCCTATCTATCTTACAACCCTCATAATCTTCATCCGAGAAGGCATGTAAACTAAAGGAAGAGTCTCTAGGATACTAAAGGTCTAAACAAGGTGTATCTCTAAGGTATCTAAAGATTCTTTTAATGGCTATAAGGTGTGATTCTCTAGGATTAGCTTGAAATCTAGCACACAAGCGAACACTAAACATGATATCTGGTCTACTTGCGGTAAGATAAAGCAAATATCCTATCATATAACGATAAAGCTTTGAATCTACACACTTATCTCCTTCATCTTTGTCAAGCTTTGTGGAAGAACTCATTGGTGTGGCTTGAGGTTTCACATTCTCCAAGCCAAACTTCTTGAGCATGTCCTTGATGTACTTGGCTTGATT
Organism: Hibiscus mutabilis; assembly: GCA_019671005.1. Taxonomy (NCBI): domain Eukaryota; kingdom Viridiplantae; phylum Streptophyta; class Magnoliopsida; order Malvales; family Malvaceae; genus Hibiscus; species Hibiscus mutabilis. The sequence goes on from CM033729.1 coordinate 23,464,287, forward strand.
GATGAAGATGTCGTCCTTCCTTTGTTTAATTTGGAGCCCCAAGAAAAATGAGAGCTCCCCCATCATGCTCATCTCAAACTCGCCTTGCATCAACTTAGCAAACCCTTGACAAAGAAATTCATTAGTAGAACCGAAGATAATATCATCAACATAAATTTGGACTACTAATATGTCTTTGTCATTTCTTTTTATGAAGAGTGTAGTATCCACCTTTCCTTTATCAAAACCTTTTTCAACTAGAAAACTTGACAACCTTTCATACCAAGCTCTAGGAGCTTGTTTCAAACCAAATAAAGCTTTTGAAAGTTTAAAACATGGTTTGGGTATTTTGGATCTTCAAACCCGGGTGGTTGTTCTACATACACTTGTTCATTTATAAAACCATTTAAAAATGCACTTTTAACATCCATTTGAAAAAGCTTGAATTCATGAAAACATGCAAATGCTAAATGCATCCTAATGGCTTCCATTCTAGGTACGGGAGCATAGGTTTCATCAAAATTGATTCCCTCTTCTTGAGTGTAACCTTGAGCAACAAGTCTAGCCTTGTTTCTCACTATGTTACCACTCTCATCTAGTTTGTTTCTATACACCCATTTGGTTCCTATAGTAGATTTATTACTAAGCCTACCAACTAATGTCCAAACTTGACTTCTCTCAAATTGGTTTAATTGCTCTTGCATGGCCATTATCCAATAATCATCATTTAATGCTTCTTTAACATTCTTAGGCTCTATGCATGAGATAAATGCTACATTACATGCATTTTTAAGAGAAAGTCTAGTGGTTACCCCTTTGGATGGATCACCCAAAATCTCACCACCTTTGACATAGTTGTACTCTCTTAGGTAGCTCACTTCCTTTTCCTCAAGACTCATGTCCTTCAAAGCTTCTAAAGGTGGATCTTGTGTTTCCTCTTCTTTGGTTGGAACTTTATTCACCATTGATGATTGCCCACCATCATTGGCTTCAAAAATCCCTACATCATCATCATTACAAGAATCCTTCCTCAAAAGGAGGTTATCATCGAAAATCACATGTATTGACTCTTCAACAACTAAGGTTCTTTTATTAAATACTCGATAGACTTTACAATTTAAAGAATACCCTAAGAAAATAGCTTCATCACTTTTAGAGTCAAATTTTCCTAAATTGTCTTTTCTATTATTTAAAACAAAACATTTACAACCAAATGGATGAAAATAGCTAATGTAAGGCTTTTTGGATTTTAAAATCTCATAAGGAGTTTTCTTTAAAATATGCCTAATCATTATCTATTTATGATATAACAAGCTGTAATAGTGGCTTCTGCCCAAAAGTATTTTGGCAAATTGTTTTCACAAATCATGGTTCTAGCCATTTCCTCTAAAGTTCTATTTTTCCTTTCAACAAACCCATTTTGTTGAGGTGTTCTAGGAGCTAAAAATTGTGGCTAATACCATTTGAGTTACAAAAATCCTCAAAACCTAGATTTTGAAATTCGGTGCCATGGTCACTTCGAATGTGAGAAATAGTTTGACCAAGGTCATTTTGAGTAATTTTTGAAAAAGTGATGAATTTTTCTAACGCCTCATCTTTGACACTTAAGAATAAAACCCATGTGTATCTAGAGTAATCATCAACTAAAACATATGCATATGATTTTCCACCCAAGCTAGTAGTTCTAATAGGATAAAAGAGATCCATATGGATCAATTGTAAAACTCTACTAGTTGAAACATCATTAATAGGTTTGAAAGAAACTCTTATATGTTTGCCTTTTGCACACGCATCACAAATTTTATCATTTGAAAACTTTATTTTAGGCAAACCTCTAACTAGATCTTTTGAAACCAATTTTTCTAAAACACTCATGCTTGCATGCCCTAATTTTCTATGCCATAACCATGAATCATGCTTATCATTTGCAACAAAACATGCATGAGAAATGTGTATGTCATCTAGATGCACCATGTCTATGTTTCCTATGCGATGACCAAAAAGCACAATTTTATTTGTTTCAATGTTTAAAAGCTTGCAACCATTAGAATCAAAAAGAACATTGAAACCTTTGTCACATAACTGACTAATACTTAAAAGATTGTGTTTTAGACCGTTGACATAGAAGACATTATCAATGAGAATGGATGAGTGATTACCAATGGAACCAATTCCTTCAATGTGGCCCTTGGAGTTGTCGCCTAAAGTTACTACTCCTTCACTCTTTATCTTTAGTTCCAAGAATTGACTCTTGTCTCCGGTCATGTGTCTTGAGCATCCACTATCAAGGTACCATGAGTTTGCACTTGTAGACTTGGCCTTAAAGCAATGCTCCCCTTACAAACATGGAATCAATTTTTTTATTTTTGGTACCCAAATCTTTTTGGGTCCATAAACATTAGTTCTCAAAATCTTGGTTCCCTTAGGAATCCAAGAAGCAATCTCATTAACATTGTTAGAAAAAATAACATTCTTAGGAATCCACACACTTCTACTTTCTTACCATAATAGGACCTTGAGTACCCTCCATGTTTGTACCCACCAAAGTTCCTTTTTACATGGTTGGGTTTTGAATATTGCCCTTTTTCAAAACTTGGTTTCCCAACCTTGTTAAAGGAAGCTTTGAGATCATTTACCTCCTTGAGGTAATGATCCTTTAATTCAGAAATAAGGTTATTTAAATCAACACTTTCTTGTTCAAAATATTTTTGATTATCTTTTAAATCACTAACCTTCTTTTCAAGTTCCGAATTGGTTTTAGATAAGGAATTCAAATCAAGGATAGTTTTCTTATTTTTCAAAATGAATTCCTTATTTAATGAGTTAGGGGTTACCTTTGGATCCTCTTCAAAGGCCATGAGACAAAGATTGGCAACTTCGTGCTCCTCATCACTTGAAGACTCTTCATATCTCCACGTGGCTACATGGGCCTTGTGCTTTTTTTTCTTCTCGAAGCCCTTTTTTTTGAGTTGGGGACAATCGATTTTGATGTACTCCGGCTTCTTGCATTCGTAGCACACAATAGGATCCTTCTCATCCTCTTTGTTCTTGTTCTTGAGATCCCTTCTTCGGTAGAACTTTCTTCTTCAGTTGGATCTCGTGAGCCGAATGAATCTTTTGGCTATCATAGCCAACTCTTCATCTTCCTCCTCACTTGAATCACTCTCTTCTTGTGAAGCTTTGAGAGGGATTCCCATCTTCCTCTTCTCCACTTCCTTCTTCTCGACCCTTATTTCCTCATTTTTTTCCTCTCTTCTTTTCCTCATTATCTCATGGGTGAGAAGAGACCCCATGAGAGCATCGAGCTTTAGCGTATTGAGATCCTTTGCTTCTATGATGGCCTATAATATTCCAAATTTTGGCTAGTGATTAAATTGTAAATTTTGAAAGTTTAGGGGGTTAAAGTATAAACTTTGGAAAAGTTTGGGGACTAAAGTGTAAATTTCCCCAATAAGTGATTTTATTCAGCATAAGGGTTAATTTGATCGAAATAAGAACCTTGATATCAGTTTTGAGAATTAAGATACAGTAGAAGGTATCGAATTTGGATCAAATAAAATTGTTAAGCGTGCTCAGGCCAGGGAAATACAAAGATAGGAGACCGCTGGGAAGGTCCCACAAAAGTGTTTCTGATCGATAAATTGGACTCAATAAGAGTAAATAATATTCGTATGGATTTACGATAAAGGATTTCTAATAGAAATTTTATTCTATGGAGATTTTTGATAATTATCATAATAGTAGATTAAGTTACGAAAATTCAGTCTAAGCTTTGGGAAAGGAAGTTTTTATGAGATAATAGAGTTTATTTCCCGAATATGGAAATATGGAATTTTTGGAATAAATCTGATAGTTTAGAAAAGGGAAAATTGCAATAGAAGTATTTTACGAATATCGGGAGATCGGATCGAACTCAAATTTTAGAGGTTGATCCAAAAGCTATGGAAAAGTCATAAAATACTATGTTATGAATATTTTATTATAGTTGGTTGGATTCCAACTAGACTTAGTTTAATTTTTACAAGAATGGCAAACTAGTAAATAAAAAAACTAGTTGGAGGGCAAACTGGTCTTTTTTCCCCAATGGCATTTTTGAAATATTTAAAAAGGTACAAGGAAAATTTTGGAAGAAAAAAATGGAAGATTAAATATTGTCCCTTGATTAATGATAATATCAATCTCGATCGTTGGATTAAAAGGGTATTTTAGTAATTTCACTATCTAAATGAATTTAAAATTAATTTATACAAGACAAGTGGCCAAATTGGATGAAAAACAAAAGATGAAGAGATTCTTCATCCTCAAATTTCGAAATATGAGGGGGAGAAAGAAAGAAAAATGGAGAAAAATTTTCCAAGTTCGATTCAAGCCCCGAAACTCGATTTCCAGGTAATATTTTCAACTGCAAAGTTGTTCTACTCTTCAAGCTCTATCTTTTGGTGTAAATAATTCATGAAAAACATGCTTGATTGATGAGAATTTTTCATGAGAAGAAATTAGGGTTTATGGAAAAAGTTTGGGGCTTTTGGAATTTTATGATTTCATGATGAAATTCAAGTTGAAACCAAGTTTGTATGATATCAAAATCATGTAGTTGGGATTTAAACTTTACATGTTTTGATTATCATGAAGATGATTAGGTTTTATGGATTCAAGTTTAATTTAGGGTTAGTGATGTTGGAGTTATGATTTAGTAAGCTTGATTTGTTGTTTTGAAGCAAATCCCTAAATTAATTTGATAGGGACCAATTCGGCAATCTTAAAAATTAGAGGACCAAATCTGAATTTGTATAGAATTGAAGTGTATTTATGTTATTAATAATGTTGAAGATGTGAAAATGTTGTTAGAATGTTAAACCAATGTAGAATCGAATTAGTGACCATTTTGACAAATTGTCAAAATTAAGTGACAAAATTAAGTGACCTTTTCGGCAAAGAGGTTTTTGATAAGGATTAAATTTTAATTTTAGTTGAAATAATAGAATTCAAGTAGTAATGTTGATTTGAGGACTAATTTGCAAAGTTAAGAAGCTTGAATCCTTATCTTTGCATTTTTAATGATTATTTCGGAAAGAAAGAAAAATTAGAGAGAATTATTTTTTTGAATAATTATTTGATGAAGAAAGTGATAAATTAGTGGTTTGAATCAAGTAAGGGGACTAAATTAACAAATAGAAAAGTAAGGAGAAATTAGTATAAAGTTTGAAGTTATTTATGGAAGTTTGTGTAGGAAAACTGGATTTGGCAGTAAGTTTGAAAATTCACCATAAATTCTACAAAAAATGATTAGATGATGAATTTTATATCGATGCAAAAATTTATTCGTCTAGTTTCATTTAAAACAAACGGTGATTGATTTCGAGTTTCGAGTAAAAAGATATGAATTTTTAAGTGATGAAATGTCAGAAAACAAAATAATAGTCTGCTCCGAAATTTGATACTAGAATTCGACTTTGAAAATTTGCCAACGAACAAAAACTGATTTCGAGTTCCGAGTTAGAAGATATTAATTTTTAATCGAATGAAGGTCAGAAAAATTACCGAACAGTTTTTGTTAAGACAGCCCTGTAAACAAGAATTTGATGAATTTTCATAATTTTTTTAGATTTTATTAAATTATGTGGCTTATACCGTTAGAACCGATATTGAATCTAGTTTCTACGGTATAAAGGAGATTAAGATTCAGTATGTATTCTGCCCTGTAGAAGTAATTCTTTGATGGTAATGCAAGTTGACAGAAAATGGAAATTGAGACAATTTGTGTCTAATGTTGGTTAGCAAGCTTGGAGGAATTATTTGAAGATCAAAATGATCATTATGGACCAAAAATGAGTTTGTGAACAGTATAAGGAAGGAAAGAAATTTATGGAAATTTTTTATGTTGAATGACTAAATAGCTTAATTAAAATATTATTATAAAAGAATCTAACAAATGTTTATTTATATTCATGTGATAAATGAAGTTGGATCTGAATCAAAAGAAGGTTCGAGGTACTATAAAGGAAAGGATCAATAGAGCTCAGTGAGGCGTATTAACAAATGGCCAAGTTAAGTGCATTTCTATATGTATGTTTTATTAAAAAGGGGAAAACTTGTGGTAAGTCGACCCATGATTAAAATTGACATTGCATTACTTTATAATACGCGCTATGATGCATGACTTGACATGGCAAGCTTGATGGAGTACAAGGTACGAACTATTGTTTGCATAAATGATGATGCATTATGCTTACTTGAATTACATGATAGTGATGATACATGAGTCATATGACAATATGAAACATGAATTACATGAATAGTGATGATACATGATTCATATGATAATATGAAACATGATAGTGATGATACATGATTCATATGACAATATGATACATGTATTACATGAATAATGATATGATTAGAAATGAAACAAGTAACCACCTTGGGGACCCACGCCCTTGGTGTTGCACTTGGGGATCCATGCCCATGGTGCCAAGAGCACTAAAGTGGTGCGATTATATGGAGCAAGGAGCATCCTTTTATGAGGAGCAAAGAGCATCCACGAGTACGTACTCAAGTATTAAGGCTATGGAGTCTTAAAGGACTTTTCAGCCAGAAGTATTAAGGCTATGGAGTCTTAAAGGACTTTTTAGCCAGTATCCAAGGCTATGGAGTTTTAAAGGACTTTTCAGCCAGTACAAAAGGCTATGGAGTCTTCAAGGACTTTTCAGCCAGTATGATCACAAGACGATTACATGAAAGACATGATATGCAAATGATGGCATAATGAATACATGGACATGATAGAATACATGTTATGCAAATGATGGCATAATGAATACATGACCATGATAGAATACATGTTATGCAAATGATAGCATAAAGAAAGCATGATCATGATAGAACACATGATATGTAAATGATTGCATAATGAAAGCATGACCATGATAGAGTACATGATATGTAAATGATTACATGATGAAAGCATGTACATGATAGAGAATATATTATGCAATAATAACATGATTTATATGATAGTTATGATACATGACATATGTACATTGTGATATACTTGCCATGTTTTAGAGAAAACGAAATGCACTTTTATATATGACATATTGTATTACATTATTTCATGTTTTTAAAATAAATAAGTTTAACTGCTCACTAAGTTCGTACTTAGCGTGTGATTGTTTCACACGTAGGTCAAGTTGGAGCACTTGAAGAGGAGTCAAGCATGCTGTTCAAGCTACAATCTGCAAAACATCAATAAGACATTCTAAATTTTGACAATCTCTAGTGAGCATGTAAACTATTTACTTACTAATAGTATATGATGTATTAAATTGAATTATAATGATTGTTTAAATAATCAGCTAGATGATGAATCGTATAGGGATAAAAAAAATTAAGCTTAACTCTCAGTAGTATGTTTAAGTATCATCTATAATGTATATTCAACTATGAGTATACATTATGGGTGTTATATTTATTGGGGTTCTGGATGCTAAACCAAGTTTGATATGGAGTTTTTAGTAAATACATGCCCCTAGGATGTCATATTACTGATGTACTGATTGTATAACTTAATGTTGCTCCTCATTAGATAAGGTGCGATGATACTAGAATAAGGAGAGTAAAACGATAATGGACTTCGTCAGTTGACGAATCTTAGAGGTCAAGAAAGGACCCATAGTGGATATGATACAGTAAAATAAGCCCAGAAGTTAGTTCTTGTTTAAAATAAGTTATCTGCATAGTAAAGAGATGATACATTAATTATAAGATACTCGAATACGAAGGAGTGAGAAGGAGAAGTATCTTTACTTTAGAAATATATATGTTTGAAGATAACAATGCCAGTAGTTGTTGCAGATGTAATCTGGCAATTTAGTCAAGATAAGTTAAGGATTGAAGTTATGATAGAAATAACTCAGTAGTATCTTATTATAAAATATTTGTACTGTCAGTGCATACAAGGGAGAATTGGAAAGTTAAGTAAAGATACTAGTGAGATGATTAGAAAGGAAACTAAGAAAGAAATTGATCTGTAAAGAGATTATATTTGAAGCTCAAAAGAAGATGTTAAGTATGAATAAGTCAGAGTACTAAAAGTAGTAAACTATATTGCAAGCATTATTTCTTTAAGGAGACATTAGTATTATAAGATGTCAACTGTGATGCCTGATAGATCAGGAAGACAAAGAATCTGGAATAAAAGTACGATGAAAGTGATATTTGAGTACATACTGAACAAGATTGGAAGTCTATTATCGATAAAGTGTATTGAACTTGTAACCAAAGAGTATTCAGAGAAGTCAGCTAAGAGGTTAATTCCACCTGAATAGTTGGCAGCAGGGCCTTATAAAGGTAGGGCTAAATTGTAATAGATAAGCTAAGATATTTTTTCAGAAAGGTTTTGATAAAGGCAATCAGTAATATAAGATGATGAGTATGACAAGCATTAAAATAATGTGAATTGATAGAAAAAAAAAGTTTTCTGGTGGTCTAAGTGATCAAGTATTAGAAGATATTATGAAGATACCATTTCGAGAATCTGAAGTGTAATTGAGATAAGTTGGTTATCTGTGCACAAGGTAGAACTGATTATAAGAAGAAACATTTAAATTTTTAAAAGGAATTAGTTCCTTAATGAAGTCAAAGGAAGTATTCTTAGTTGAGGATTATTCTGACTAATTGAAATTTCCCTAGAAATGTTATAGACAAGAACAAGAGTCTCGAATTACAAGGGTTATAAAGATACTCATAGCAGTAAAACTGAAATGAAGTATGAACTTTTTTCGATTCTTACCTAGATTGAACTACTGGTGCAGTAGGGGGCTCAAGTACAAGAATAAGAAGTACCTAAGAGGTTGTAACCTTTGGCAACTGTATATAATAAAGCATTGGTTATTTAAATGTTTAACCTGTTGAGAGCCTTAAATGTCAGAGCAAAAGAGAAGTTATGATTGTTTCTTTGAAAATGAAGGATTATTTGTATAGGTCAAAAAGGGAAAACTTAGTTTTAGAACTGTTATACCTCCAGGAGTCATGAAAGAGTTGGAACAATAGTATATTAATGGGTCTTATCTCCAGAAGTGAGCAAAATTTATAGTATATGTACTTATGTTTTGGGGGCATTGACTGAATTATTTACATGTCAACACTCTTGAATAAATTAAGGTGCAATTAGATTTGATACATGAAGAGGAGTTAGTAGAAATATTGGTTTATGGAATTAAAGAATTAAGGAATAAGAAATTTCATTCATTGAAGTTTTGAGGAAAAATCACTAGGTCGAAGAAGCCACTTGGGAGGCTAAGAAGAAAATAAGGAACTAATATCCGTAAATGTTTGGAACAGGTACGCATTGAAAAATTGAGTACAAATTTTCTTAAGGGGGGAATTGTAATATCCCAAAATTTGGCTAGTGATTAAATTGTAAATTTTGACAGTTTAGGGGGTTAAAGTATAAAATTTAGAAAAGTTTGGGGACTAAAGTGTAAAATTCCCCAATAAGTGATTTTATTCAGTATAAGGGTGAATCTGATCGAAATAAGAACCTTGATATCAGTTTTGAGAATTAAGTTACAGTAGAAGGTATCGAATTTGGATCAAATAAAATTGTTAAGAGTGCTCAGGCCATGGAAATACAAAGATGGAGGAACTCTAAGAAGGTCCCATAAAAGTGTTTCTGATCGATAAATTGGACTCAGTAAGAGTAAAGAATATTCGTATGGATTTACAATAAAGGATTTATAAGAGAAATTTTATTCTATGGTGATTTTCGATAATTATCGGAATAGAATACTGAGTTAGGAAAATTCAGTCTAAGTTCTGGGAAAGGAAGTTTTTATGAGATAATAGAGTTTATTTCCCGAATATAGAAATATGGAAATTTTTGAATAAATCTGATAGTTCAAAAAAGGTAAAATTGTAGTATAAGTATTTTACGAATATTTAGAGATCGGATCGGACTAAAATTTTAGAGGCTGATCCAAAGGCCATGGAAAAGTCATAAAATACTATTTTATGAATATTTTATTATATTTGGTTGGATTCCAACTAGAATTAGTTGAAATTTTACAAGAATGGCAAACTAGTAAATAAAAAACTAGTTGGAGGGCAAATTGGTCTTTTTGCCCCAATAACATTTTTGAAATATTTAAAAAGTTACAATGACAATTTTTGAAGAAGAAAATGGAAGATTAAATCTTAGCTCTTGATTAATGATAAGATCAATCACAATTGGCCAAATTGGATGAAAAACAAAAGATGAAGACCATTCTTCATCCTCAAAATTTGAAATATGAGAGGGAGAAAGAAAAATGGAGAAAAATTTTCCAAGTTCGATTCAAGCCTCGAAACTCATTTTTCAGATAATCTTTTCAACTGCAAGGTTGTTCTACTCTTCAAGCTCTATCTTTTGATGTAAATAATTCATGAAAAACATGCTTGATTGATGAGAATTTTGCATGAGAATAAATTAGGGTTTATGGAAAAAGTTTGGGACTTTTGGAATTTTATGATTTCATGATGAAATTCAAGTTGAAACCAAGTTTGTGTGATATCAAAATCATGTTATTGAGTTGGGATTTAAACATTACATGTTTTGATTATCATGAATATGATTAGGGTTTATGGATTCAAGTTTAATTTAGGGTTTGTGATGTTAGAGTTATGATTTAGTAAGCTTGATTTGTTGTTTGGAAGCCAATCCCTAAATTAATTTGATAGGGACCAATTCGAAAATCTTAAAAATTAGAGGACAAAATATGAATTTGTATAGCATTGAAGTGTATTTATGCTATTAATGATGTTGAAGATGTGAAATTGATGTTAGAATGTTAAACCGATGTAGAATCGAATTAGTGACCGTTTTGACAAATTGTCAAAATTAAGTGGCCTTTTTGGTAAAGAGGTTTTTGATCAGGATTAAATTTTAATTTTAGTTGAAATAATATAATTCAAGTAGTAATGTTGATTTGAGGACTAATTTGCAAAGTTAAGAAGCTTGAATCCTTATCTTTTCATTTTTAGTGACTATTTCGAAAAGGACCAAAAATTAGAGGGAATTATGTTTTTTGAATAATTATTTGATGAAGAAAGTGAGACATTAGTGGCTTGAATCAAGTAAGGGGACCAAATTGACAAATAGAAAAGTAAGGAGAAAGTAATATAAAGTTTCAAGTTATTTATGGAAGTTGTGTAGGAAAACTGGATTTGGCCGTAAGTTTGAAAATACACCATAAATTCTACAAAAAATGGTTAGATGGTGAATTTTATATTGATGTAAGATTTATTCGTCTAGTTTCATTTAAAACTAACGATGATTGATTTTGAGTTCCGAGTAAAAAGATATGAATTTTGAAGCGATGAAATGTCAGAAAACAGAATAGCAGTCTGCTCCGAAATTCAATACTGGAATTCGACTTTGAAAATTTGCCATAAATCGTACGAATCTGGGTTATTAGTTTATATGGTTGAAAAATCTTACCCAATCTAGTTTTGTTTCCACAAACGGAAACTGATTTCGAGTTCCGAGTTAAAAGATATTAATTTTTAATCTAATGAAGGTCAGAAAAATTACAGAATAGTTTCTGTCAGGATAGCCCTGTAAACGGGAGTTTGATAAATTTTCATAATTTTTGTAGATTTTATTAATTTATGTGGCTTATACCGTTAGAACCGTTATCGAATCTAGTTTCTACAGTTTAAAGGAAATTCAGATTCAGTATGTATTTTGCCTTGTAGAAGTAAATCTTTGATGGTAGTGCAAGTTGACAGAAAATGGAAATTGAGACAATTTGTGTCTATTTTTGGTTAGCAAGTTGGAGGAATTATTTGAAGATCAAAATGGTCATTAGGGACCAAAAATGAGTTTGTGAACAGTATAAGGAAGGAAAGAAATTTATGGAAATTTTTTATGTTGAATGATGAAATTGCTTAATTAAAATATTGTTAGAAGTGAATCTAACAAATGTTTATTTATATTCATGTGATAAATGAAGTTGGATCCGAATCAAAACAAGGTTCGAGGTACTATAAAGGAAAGGATCAATAGAGCTTAGTGAGGCATATTAATAAATGGCCAAGGTGAGTGCATTTCTATATGTATTTTTATTAAAAAGGGGAAGACTTGTGATAAGTCAACCCATGATTAAAATTGACATTGCATTAATTTATAATAGGTGCTATGATGCATGACTTGACATGGCTAGCTTGATGGAGTACATGGTACGAACTATTGTTTGCATAAATGATGATGCATTATGCTTACTTGAATTACATGATAGTGATGATACATGAGTCGTATGACAATATGAAACATGGATTACATGAATAGTGATGATACATGATTCATATGATAATATGAAACATGAACTACATGATAATGATGATACATGATCCATATGACAATATGATACATTAATTACATGAATAATAATATGATTAAAAGTGAAACAGGTAACCACCTTGGGGACCCACACCCTTGGTGTTGCACATGGGGATCCATGCCTATGGTGCCAAGGGCACTAAATAGGTGCGATTATAAGGAACAAAGAGCATCCTTTTATGAGGAGCAAAGAGCGTCCTTGAGTACGTACTCAAGTATTAAGGCTATGGAGTCTTAAAGGACTTTTCAGCAAGAAGTATTAAGGCTATGGAGTCTTAAAGGACTTTTCAGCCAGTATCCAAGGCTATAGAGTCTTAAAGGACTTTTCAGCCAGTATGATCACAAGACGATTACATGAAAGACATGATATGCAAATAATGGCATAATGAATACATGACCATGATAGAATATATCTCATGCAAATGATGGCATAATGAATACATGACCATGATAGAATACATGTTATGCAAATGATGGCATTAAGAAAGCATGACCATGATAGAACACATGATATGTAAATGATTGCATAATGAAAGCATGACCGCGATAGAGTACATGATATGTAAATGATTACATGATGAAAGCATGTCCATCATAGAGAATATATTATGCAATAATAACATGATTTATATGATAGTTATGATACATGACATATGTACATTGTGATATACTTGGCATGTTATAGAGAAAACGAAATGCACTTTTATATATGAAATATTGTATTACATTATTTCATGTTTTTAAAATAAATAAGTTTAATTGCCTCACTAAGTTCGTACTTAGCGTGTGATTGTTTCACACGTACGTCAAGTTGGAGCACTTGAAGAGGAGTCAAGCATGCTGTTCAAGCTAAAATCTGTAGAACATCCATAAGACATTCTAAATTATGACAATCTCTAGTGAGCATGCAAACTATTTACTTACTGATAGTATATGATGTATTAAATTGAATTATAATGATAGTTTAAATAATCAGCTAGACGATAAATCGTATATGGATAAAAAAAAATTAAGCTTAACTCTCAGTAGTATGTTTAAGTAACATCTATAATGTATATTAACTACGAGTACACGTTATGGGTGTTACATGGCCGTTCTTTTACCATCCCAAGACTCGGGAAGTGAGTATAGTAGTTTTCAAGCTAGCTTATCCTCTGGAATGACTTATCCAAGACCCTTGAGGCCATTTACAATAACGGAGGACCGTTCAAACATTTTGGAGATGTCTTCATCCGGCTCCATCTTGAAATTTTCGTAGCTCAAATTAAGAAGCCCAATCTTGGTCTTCTTAACTTCATTGGTGCCTTCGTATGTGATCTCTAGCTTATCCCAAATTTCCTTGGCACTTGAGCAAGATGACATCTTGGAGTACTCGTCCGGTCCAAGTGATAAAAATAGCATGTGCATTGCTTTATCATTGATTTGGAGCTTCTTCCGATCTTCATCGGTCATCTCGTGCTTGGACTTCGGAACTAACCGATTGCCTTCTCTCTTCATCGGGATTGTTGGTCCATCTTCCACTACATCCCATAGGAGCTAGTCATGGGATTTGATGAAGAACTTCATACAGTTTTTCCAATAGGGATAGTTATCCCCATTGAAGTATGGAGGTTTGGTGATGGATTATGACTCGTACAAGTTGTTGACGGAGGTGGATACCATGGCTTTGAATTTGATTGATTGGATCACCTTCTAGGATCGCCTCAATGGTTGTTAGACCTTCGAATGAGTATGGCTCTGATACCAATTGTTAGGATGATCAATCAATACCGAAAGTGGCCAAGAGGGGGTGAATTGGCAATTTAAAAATTTAGGGAGCTAATGGAAAGAGATAGACAATGAGACACAATGATTTATAGTGTTTCAACCTTCTAACAAGGTCTACGTCCACTACCTTAGCTTCCTACTAAGGATTTCAACCAATTCACTATAGAATTATTCCTCTTTCCTAGGCTAAGGAGGCAACCGTTACAACCGATCAAAGCTTCTACCCAAAGCTTGGTCAATGATCACACTTTTACAAGAAGGAAAAATGGCAAATGAAAATGTCCTCACAAGGTAAATATTTGCCCAAATTACTAGAACTCAACTCTAAACTTGAAATAAAGATTACAATGAAATAGACAAGTTGGGTACAAGAGTTTGACTCTAAAAGCAAAAAAGATTAGATTTTAGCTTGGATGCTTGAATGTTGATCAATGTGGGTTCAATAGTTGTTGTAGCTGCACTTGAGGTTTGTATTTATACCATTTCATTGAATTCTAGCCGTTTGGGTGGTTAGAGAATTGAATATAGCCGTTGGAGAGCAAGTTTTCCCATAATAAATGCTGTCTGCCAACCCCAGGTATCGGTACGCGTATCTGAGTATCGGTACGCCGAAAGGGGAACCAGTACGCCAAAGCCGTATCGGTACTCAAATTGCTCATTGGAAAATCTTGAGACTATAGGGTATCGGTACGCGTATAGCTGTACCGGTATGCATTTGAAAAAATTAGTTTTTGCCTAAAGGAGTATCAGTACGGGTATCTCGTACAAGTACTCATTTTGCATTCGATGTGTGAATAAAAACGTAGTATATTGGTAAGCATTGTAGCGTATCGGTACGCGTTTGATATTCAACCTTTTGAAATCAAATACGAGTATCAGTACTCAAGTTGCCATTCCTGTACTGATTTTACATTCGATTTTTTAAAATCAAGTACGCGTATCGGTACGCCTATTGTCGTACCGGTACTGGTTTTACATTCGATGTTTTGAAATCAAGTACGCGTATCAGTATGCATATTGCCGTACCTGTATTGGTTTAACATTTGAAGTAATTTGGAAACAAAGAGCGTACCAGTACTCATAGTACTGTATTGGCACGCATTGACTTTTAGGGCCATTTTAACTTAGAAAAATTCATCGAATGTATTTTTAAAGTTCATCAAATGTTTGGTTAAGTTTAAGACCAGAATAATTTTGTTCGAATGCATGGTGAGTAATTCATATAAGTTGTGTAAAGTTTATTTTAAAAGAATTTAATAATTAAAAAGATTTGTTATATCAATATGAGTTAAAGCCATTTATTATATCAAATTAAATATAAGTTTTACAGTAAACTATTCATTTAAGGGGTTAAAATACATAACTTTTGAAAATTACACTTTGATCCCTAAACTTTTCCAAAGTTTATACTTTAGCCACAAAACTTTCAAAATTTATACTTTGGTCACTAGCCAAAAATTGGGATATTACACTTCATTTTGATACCTCTAGCAACTTTTAAGCCATTAGAGCATAAGATATCTTGTTATGCAACTTTGATAGTCATTTTAAGAGCCAAACATTCCATATGTGCATGTCACTAATTTCACATGCTTCTACATGCCTTGCATGACATTCAAAATATATCCAAAACATGCTAAAGTCATATTCCACCATTCTAGGAGTTCAAAGGGTAAATGTACATTACAAAAGAAGACTCAAAGGTGACTTGCAACTAGCTAACCATGATCCACTTCACGAGACCTTTGAACATGAAATTGTATGTAATGAACTATGTTAGGCTTATATAGCCCAGTGGGGTAGTTATCGACATTAATCTAAAATACAAAGCAATGCATATCACTAATATCAATATTGTGCTTTTCATGTTCATGTTTTACATGCAACTCAATAACCATAATAAGATCATTGTATTCTATATAAACAATGATTAACCACATAATCAATAATTATAACCTTTGGATCGTAGTAACAAATGGATACACGAATTCCACCAACATCGCCAAGTTAATGAATGGTCAATCCCGCCGACATCACCAAAGACCAATTACTCAATCATTCCTCCAACATTGCCAATAAGGGCCTTAGCCCAAGGACCGTAGTCCACCCATACGTGAGCTCAATGAATTCTATTGGCATGCCAATTGTATCCAATATATACTTGAATACAAGGTATGGTAAATATGTCAATGATGTTTACAATGACCGATACTTACCTTGTTCAATAATGCCAATGTACAATATTCATCACTTGTACCAGTAATTTGTGTTCAATGCTATTAAATCAATGACAATGGAAATGCTATATTGCAATTAGAACATAAATCAATGTACCACTGAATTCAAGCTTACCAAAATGATGATCCATGCTTACCACAATGATGCACATTGCAATGGATGGCACCTAGCCAATCCCATGACACAACTACACTCACCGATGATTCTAAAGCTATTGGGGCTCTCAGATTACAATTTCCTTGCTAGGAGCCTTGGAAAGTGTTGGTGAATCCCCTTCACCAATAGGTTGAGCTAGATAAAGAAACATGGAATGTAACACCCATGACCTGGATGTCACATTTGGGCCTCACGCCTAAAACCCAACCAAACAATTTTGACCTAGTTTAGCCCAATCCACAAATCCATTATGAAAATCCATTTAATTACAACTCGATAAAACGTGATAATATTTAAAAACATATATAGTGGAGCTCCATTTAAATTTACATTATAAACCTTTGACTCGAACGTTTGAAAATCCAAATATGATTTACGTATACAATAGGTTCCTACGAGTATATAGCCCAATGACCTAAATACTGTACTCTGAAGAGAAGAGGCGTTGGAATCCTTCCCTAATGGTGCTCCTCCAAGAACGAGCCAAACCGACAACCTGCAAACAGAAACAACGATTCCGAATGCTGAGCTAACAAAGCTCAGTGGATACACAGCCACTCAACCATGCTTCATAAGTAAAGCAATGTAACATGAATGACATAATGGCAAGATAACAATGGTGCTACCATAACTGCAAAAACACATAGCATTATGAATGCATGATCATTCATACAGCTCATACAAGTACCTCATACGTTTACCTAGCACCACACAGATAACCAACAACATTAAGTGACGCTCGCGTCCACAAAGCATCGGAATCCTACACTTGAGTGAGGCCCGCGTCCACACAACATCAGGATCCTACACTATGAGTAAGGCCCGCATCAACAAAGTATTTGGATCCTATACTCTGAGCAAGGCACGCACCCATGAAGCATCGGGATCCTATGCTCAAGGGGATAAGGCCCACGTCCACATAGCATCAGAATCCTACATCCATGCTCGGGATCTCTCGTCAAGCATCTTCGAATGAGGCCCGCGTCCATAAAGCATCGGGATCCAACATGTGGGAATCTTCAAGGTGTTGCAACACACTTAGGGTATCCAAATCCCAACAATAAGGGATGACTCGACTATCTAGGCATCCCATCAGCACACAGCAAGGACCCTAGCCACCACACAGCCTTGACCTCGACACAAGGGTCTTACAGCACACTGCTCTAACACACTTATCATCGCCCTATGGTTTCTATCAACTATTATACCACCCTATTGAGCTTATCCATTTATTTAGTATGTTATGAAGGTGCACATTAGCCGTTCTCATTAATTTATCTTATTATTCAATAAGACTTAACCTTATACGCGCCCCTTTCGTACACAGCAAGGGCCCAGATTACCACACAACAACAACGATCCACCTAGGATCCCTATGGGTTACCACCTCACACAACTTACCCAAAATATAGCGAGTCATTAGACATTTCATTCATACACGGGGTTTAAATCTCCATTTCTCAGTTTTAATATTCATTTTGCACATTAAGTGACCCTAGGGCCCTTTGCCTCGAATTATAGAACCCCCGAACGTAAGCTCAACTTTCTTGGGAAGAATGCCTAGTGAGTACCGATACTCCTCTATGGGTATTGGTACGCCCTTATAGGTACCGGTACTCCCCAATAAGTATCGATACTCAAATTAGACTCGAAATGTCAGGTACAACAATTCGTACCGATATGCTAAACCCCCGTATCGATACTCAATTTAGGTTCAAAAGAACTAAACCCTTAAGCCGTACCAATACGCCTCACCCTGTATCGATATGCATCATCGGTACTCGAATTGCCCTATACAGATCCCACCTGTACCGGTACTCCTACACTAGCGTATCGATACGCTAAGCCTTTCCCAGGCAATGTAACAGTGAGTACCGACACGCCCCTAGCGTACCGGTATGCAAAAGAGCTACTGGAATCCTTAATATCCAAGGGGTACTGATACATGGGGAAGCGTACTAGTACTCCCCTCACAACCCTCTTCCTTTTATACTAAGGCGTACCGATATGCTAGCCCCCGTACTGGTACACAAGCCTAATTTTTGAACTCTAGGTGCGGGTTTCACCTAGATACCCTATTTAACCCCTATAGTTAAACCCCAAATCGTTCCTACATGTTATGGTGATAGTATTAGGTGGATTACTATCGAAATTAAGCCATAGCAACATCAAATCCACACTTTACCATTAAATGGGTTAACCAAAGCATATCAAACCATAAACACTCAAATCATGCACAAAGCCTAATTTTATGAGTTGCAGGAATTCAAAGGACTTAGTAGAGTACTAACCTCAAATTAAAGCCAAGGAACAAAACTTCAAGACCCATTCCCATTAATCCACACTATTCCCACCAAAACCTTAATCTCTACCATTTTAGTTTATCTTCACCTTGGTGTGTAGATCCTTTGCTGCTCATCAAACTTCCCTCCATTGTCAAAACGTGATCCTCTCTCAAACACTCAAAGATTACACCTTTTTCTTCAAACTTGGGTAGGAAGATGAATATGAGAAAGAGGAAGAAAACAAGGGGACAAGGGTGACTTCACCCTCTAACTTTTCTATAGAAAATTAAGTCCTCCATTCGCTCTCTTTGTTTTTAATTATGCTTTTTACCCAATTGCCCTTCTTACTTTTACCTTACCCCAACAACAACCCAACAAACCAAGCCCAATGTTCTAAGACATGCCCAAAGAGACTCTCAAAGCCCAAATATCAAGGCCCAACCATGAAGCTTATACTTCGTGTTAACCCGACCTTCAGATTTCAAATTTTGGGTCGTTACAATTCTCTCCTCCTTAAAGAAAATTTCGTCCTCGAAATTTAAACATGGGAAGGAGATGATACTACTAATGATCCAACCACCCATTCCGGTCACGCAAACCCCCAATTCCTAAGTTCCCCATGAAACCTTCTTAACCAAAACTCTTAGCACAAATTCTCAATTCTCTACAAGACTCATCAACAAAACATTCCCAACGTCCGACATAACACTCATATAGAACCTGAAACGGTTCAACCAAGGATAATCTCAACAGCATTATCAAACATCGGCACTCTGGACTCACTTCAAATGAGTCACAACTCGATGAGCGAACCTCTCCACCAACACTAGCATTTCCAAAGTCTTGAACTCAACCCTCATTTGCGTCCATAACACGACACTTCTTCAAGGTATACCACAAAGCACTTTCTCATATATAATCACCATAACCCACGTGTTCAGGAATAACAAACACCATCAATCATGTTTTATCATCCATCTAACATGAAAATACAACCTTCTTTCATAACTTGGTTAACTGATACGGGACTTAACGTCTTATTTACTTGAACCCACTACAAAATAAGCATATGCGAAACCACGATCAAGCGATTCTACTAGCCAAGCCACTTCGGTTCCAAAAGAAAATTATTACCACAACCAAGCTCTACTAGGGATCAAACCACCAAACTGTCCTCAAGGGTCCGAACACTCTCTTTCACTCCTAATCACCAAATTCTGACAAGCGTTTGTGCTAAAACATTAGCAATCCTTCAAGATTCCTAATGATTCTCCCAACACAACTTATCACAGCCCAAAATCCGATTCCACACAACTTTAGCCGAACACCTACATTTCTCCGAAGTCATTCAAAACATCTTTACACTATCGCCATGCATGAACACAATCCATCTCAAACCCAAATAAACAACCCTCTATTCCTTGAACTTAAGATTATCTTGACGCATTCGTAAGTCCAAAACACTCTTCACATGCCCTTTAGAGTTCAAACATCACATAAAACCCCAAATTTTAACACTAATTCTCCTTAACTTTCAACTTACGAGACCAATATCCTGAATGATCTTATGAGGATCTCAAAACTCTTCAATATTAACAAGATCATGAACCCTGAAAAACAAATACTGACCTTCCATTGTTATACATCGACCCACAACAACTAACACCACTATATCTCGCTATACCAACGCAAGCACATCCCAAGGTAAGCCCTTTGGCAACATCGCTCGTGCCCTCTCCTCTACCAAGGAGTTCTCATATGAAGGGTTCGGTAAATGTCAGACCACAAGGTGATGAACGCTTAATACCGAACTTAGCACATCCCTTATCATGGGTACCTATTGATTTTAACATCTTAACAACATCAATTAACATCCAGAAACATCTTTATAACGTCCTTATATCTCCAGCAATTCTATAACACCAAGTTCACACCAAAATCTAACTATAAACAACCTAGAAAATTAGCAATTCACATAGTTTCGTGGTTTCTTTAATTAATCTCTTCCTTTAACATTAAAATACATATATGAAGTATTATAAAACCATTAAAATCAAGGCAAAACAACTTCATAACAATATTCTTCCAATTTCCCTTCAAAACATAATTTAATCCATAAAATATTGATTAAATCATAAACACATAACAAAACTCATTTGTAAAGGATCAAGAACTTGGGAATTTCATTAAAGGACCTTTAATTAGAGGAGAGAAACAAAAATCGACTCTAATTGCTGATTTCTCCCTTAATTGGCAAAGATTAGTTGAAATCCAAGTAGATTTTGTTGTAGGAATCCAAGAAATCAAGTAAGGAAATCAAAATAGATTGATTCCTGGAAATTTTGGAAAGAATTTGATAGTTTGGCTACTGAGAAAGTTGAGAGAAAGTGATACCAAAGTTAGCTACGTGAGAAAATGATTTGTAAAATTAAAAATCCCTTTTATCAATTCCCTTTTATTTAATTATTAAACCATTTAAAAACCTTTTTAAAATATCCTATATTAAGGGAAAATATGATAAATTTTTTTGGTTAATTAGCTTCTTAAAGATTCTAAGTTTTGACCCTTTTACGATTTAGTCACCAAAAATAGTTTTGAAAACTTTACATTTTAGTCACCGGACCAAAATGTCCCAAAATAAGAATTAATTCCTCCAAATTGAATTTACCAAAACCCTTAGTATATTAATTAAATATTTTATAGTGTTTTCCATATTTTATTTTAGCCAAAAATAATTTATTGAGATTTAATTCTCGAAACTAACTCAAATTGCCTAATCTGGTTCCCCCGAATAGTCTAATCGATCCATCTAACATCTAGGCCCAAATTTAGGGCGTTTCACCAAAAATTCGTAATGACCATATGTTAACTCCTCAAAAGGTGTACTTTCCATGCATGTATTGCCCTGATATTGCTTGACTTTAGGTACATATTAGTCTATTTTTCCATTAAATTCATGCATTTGCATCTAAGAGTTAAGCAATGTATAGTTTTTATTGCTAGAGTGAAGGGGTGTTTTCTTGTCATGGTGTACAGGATCGGTAGGACAGGAACAAGTGGACGCAAAAATGGAATGATGAGCGCAGTAAGCAAATGCAAGAGGAGAAAGCCAAGCTTGGTTGGAAAGAGCAGAATGCCAAGCTTGGTTGGCAAAAGAAGAGAGAAGAATGCCAAGCTTGGTTTGCAAAATAATGAACGGCAATGCTCGAAAAAGAGCCACGTTAGCCCTAGTTACTATAACATGTAGATGCCACATCCAAAGAGTGCGGCACTAGAGATTCGAGACTCAACCCTAACCCTAATTAGGGCTTTACCTGCGCCTATATAAAAGGAATTAAAGTCTGAGCCAAAGGGGAGCTAGAGTTGCAAGGAGAAGAGAAGGGTAGAAGCAAGTTGTGCAACTTCTCCAAGAGCTCTAGATCCATTGAAGGGTTGTATCAAAAGAACTCATTTTGTTCATATCTCTTGGTTTAATTATAGTTTTTGTGATGATGAATCAAAATGATGATTTGTTGTTAGTTTCCCCAGCCATGAACTAATCTTTTAAATTGGCTAGGGGTGTTTGCGATGAACGCTTAGTATTTTCAGTTTTTAATCACTTCATGCTTTGTCATTATTGTCTATTTTGCATATACTTACATTTCATATATTTATTGCCATACGACTATTGACATTGAATGCTCATTATCCCCTAATAT
The DNA here is from genome assembly GCA_019671005.1 of Hibiscus mutabilis. Classification (NCBI taxonomy): domain Eukaryota; kingdom Viridiplantae; phylum Streptophyta; class Magnoliopsida; order Malvales; family Malvaceae; genus Hibiscus; species Hibiscus mutabilis. The sequence continues at coordinate 23,486,786 of CM033729.1, forward strand.
ATTAACAGACTTAGAAGATAAGGATTAATTGCCAAATACTAAGGGGAGAAACTTCAACAGAAGATATTCAAATAGATGAACTTACACCTGAAGTGAATCTACCCCTTCGGAGTAAATATTAAATCTTAACCAAGTTAATTGTTTGGAAACTAGCTATAGACTTATAGGTGTTAAAAGTAATTAACTTAGGGTATTGCCATCAACAGAGGCAATACTAACTTAAAAATTTACTCGGCATTAAAACCAAAGTTTAGTGTTATTAGTTGCTACCTTTGCTAGCGTGAAATCCAAACATCTCTTGCCAAGCCTTCCAATCATTATTACACTAGTTGTTTGCCAATACATGGATCTTTACTTTATTTTCTTTATCATTTTGATTTCTTTTATTTTCCCTCAAACAGTTGCCATTACCTTTATTTTCTAGTCACAAGTATTAATCGTGGGAATTAATTCCTAGACAATCACTGTGGAGACGATACTCAACTCACTACTTTATTAATTGCTGATCGTGTATACTTGCACGTAAAAGACATATTCTTTGCATTATTTCCTCAATTGATAAGCAAAATACTTAATCTTTTGCCATACAATATCCTGTCAACAAGTTTTTAGCACCGTTGCTGGGGATTACAATGGGATTAATTATTTTGATTTTTCCTTTTTTTGTTTATTTTATTTTGTTTGGTATATGCACAGGAGTATCACTACGAATGAAGATTTACAATACAACCCGAAAATTGAAAGAACTCTACATAGGTTAAGAAAAGAACGTCAAGAAAAGGCTCGTAACTGGAATGGTAAGCTAGGATGTATCCTAAATAATGCCAATAACCATGAAAAAATGGCAATACCTATAGTTATACTGCCCTCCCCCGCTATTGCTGCTCAGATAATTGAAAAATGACCTATTAGAGAACACCTAGCACCCACCATAGATGATTTGATACCAAGACTGATCGGTCCAAAGGTAAACATGGCTAACTTTGAGCTTAAACCGGTAAAGATTCAAATGCTAATGAATGTAGGTCAATTTCATGGATCACCTGTTAGAGATCTAAGAAAGCATTTGAAGCAATTCATGGAGGTTTTCCAACTATTTCACCAGCCTGGTGTGACTGAAGAGACAATAAAGCTGAAGTTGTTTTCATTTTTCTTATGAGATAGGGCAAAATTGTGGCTAAATTCCTTGCCACCAAGTTAAGTCAAGACGTGGTCAGATTTATGCCAGAAATTCCTACCAAGATTCTAGTCTCCTACATTAAATGCCAAGCTGTGGATTCAAATCACTACTTTTAGAAAATCTGATGATGAGACTTTCTACAATACTTGGGAGCGATTTAAGGATATGTTGAGATGATGTCCCATGCATGTATTCCCTTCTTAGACCCAGATGGAGATTTTGTACACTAGACTCAATGCTCATGCCAGGACCATTGTATACGTCTCGGTAAATGGTGCGTTGCTGGATAAAAATTATAATGATGCATATGACATCCTAGAAAGGATTCCCACCAATGATCTCCAATACCCTACCACCAGATTGAGAGTCAAGACGAGAGAAGCTGGAAAGTTTGAGCTTGATGCACTTTCATTTATCAATGCTCAAATTGCCAACCTCAGTAATATAGTGAAGATAATGCAAAAGCTTGTTCAAGCCCGAGAAGTAAAGGCATTGGAATCATTTTTCACTATTTGTAATGATAACCATATCGTGGAGAAATGCCCAAAAAACCCAGAGTCAGTGTATTTTGGAAACTACAGTCGTAATAACAACCTCTATTCTAATACATATGCAATGGGCTGGAAGCAACATCTAAACTTTTCATGGTCAAACCAGGGAGGTAACCAATTTAATGCCCAATGTTAGAGCACCAATGCACCACCAGGTTTAAACCAGAATGTGATTCCATAGAAAGCGCAAAATCATCCACCTTCAGTCCAAAGATATTCCGATGAGAACACCCTAAAGGATTATATGGAGTGTAATGATGCAACTATCCAGAGTCTAGCCACATTCATGAGAATCTTTAAAGTTCAGATAGAACAGATTGTCAGTGCACTTAAAGCCAGTCTTCAAAGGACTCTGCCAAGTGATATAGAGGATGCTCGATAAAAAGGGAGTGAACAATGCAAAGCTGTCACTCCCCTAAGCGGTAAACAAGTCAAGATTTCAACGTGTGAAAAAGGGCCAACTGTTTGCCATAAGAATAAATTAGTGCCAGCGGAAGAAACCAAGGAAGGTGAGAAATGGAAACAAGCACCAACAATGCCAGCTCACAACTTGATACCAACCCTACCTTTTTTAAACAAACAAATGCTGCTTTTAAAATTTTCAAAGCTCTTAAGAGTGCAGATAAACCTGAATAATGCCATGCAGTTGAGCTAATATAATTTATTTTAGATGAGAACCTAACATTGAATTGCCAAGGAATAAAAGCGGATGCCATAGAACGAGAGTGCGAGGATCTGGCTAGTGAAACCTTTAAAGCGTTAGAAGATTCGACCAAACTAAAAGAAATAACGAGCTACCACCATAGGAGACCTAAAACACTTGAGCTAACCTAGAGAGAGGTGAAATTACCAAAACCATCCATTGAGGAACCACCTAGCTTAGAACTAAAATAATTTCCAAGCCATCTTGAATATGACTACGTGGGAAAAGACTCTACCTCACTAGTGATCATTGTGTCTAATTTAAATGGATACTTTGATTTTCTAAGGTGGTTGTTAAAAGCTACAATGGCAAAACATTCTCCACTATTGTGCAATCGAGAGTATGGCATCCTCAAAAGAAAGCAATTCTTTGGCTTTCTACATTGGTTATTCAAACAAAAGATTGCCACACCCTACCATCCACCAAACAAGGGTCAAAGACTAAAGCACTATTGGGAAGAAAGTCAGAATAATGCCAAGGAGACCATTCTCCTTCCATTCAGTAAACATTTACCAACCCTGTATGACCATTGTAAATAGTTTAAGAGAGTTATTTTTTTCCTTCTCATTACTTAGGATATCTCAGTTTTAATATTTAATTTTCTTTTTTATTTCTATTTTAGTTTTGAAAGGTTTCTTTGGTTCTTAGCATAGGAAAATATGCTAATAGACTATACTGAGTTTTGCAGGCATTGGGGCCCGAGACTGTGCCATTTGGATAACTCTTAAAGTGCTATGCCCCAACCCTTTGCCACTATATCTAGATTTCCCAACCGAATTCTGTGCACCAAAAAGATGCCAGCTAGCCCTCAGCCTGATTATACTCGAGCCTAACAATCTGATGCCACTGTGCCAGTATCACATGCCCAAAAAGATACTGCCAAGATCGAGACCAGCATATGGATGTTGAGTTTAAAGATGATGTACCTGCCGATGATGCCATGATTGATTTTCCACCAATAGCCCTATCCTCTTCAGCTGCCCCTATCGCATAGGCCATATCTTATCCGTTCAGGGTAATTGATGAGGTTCTGCAAGATGTGAAGGCCTCTATTGCCATGACTTATGCTCCAAAGCCACAACTGAATAGGAAGAAGTCGGTGGCACCAAAATGATGATCCTCCATCAAAAGAATGACTCACTCCACATGCCAAGATCATTCCTCATAGGAGTCCTCATCCCCTTTAACTCCTTAAATTCATGTTTTTCAGTTTAGCATGCATTGCATTTGTAAATATATATGTGTTTTCATGCATTAAGGATAATGCATACCTTAGGTTTGGGTGTGTGTTGCCTCACATTTGTTTCCATATCTATGTTTCTGTTTGCATTATGCCATATAGATAAGAGTAGAACCATACACACCAGACCATTAAAAAATTTGCCAAGGCTTGATTTTGAACTGATAATTTTGCCAAACACATTGTTAGCATAGTTAGATTCTGTCCTAGTATGCCCCTATTCGATGAAGAATTAAAAAATCTCTAGACTTAGTAAAGACGAGTTGCTTGGAAATTGATCTCTAGCTTAGGGACATTTAGTTTCACTTAAACACATAGTATGCATCTAGTTCCCAAGACAAACTTAGGATGTTTGAAACTGAACTTAGAAAGAGAAAAAAAGCCAGGGTAAGAGTAAAGAATAAGGCAACAATGTTTTGCCAAAGGCAACAAAAATTAGAACACTTCTATGCCTTAGAGATAATACGTAACTTGGGGATTCATAGTTTGCTCCCTCTTAGTTCTCAAGCCAATAAAACCTTTAGGCATGATTGCAATAGGTAATCTTAGTGATGTAGTCTAGATTAATATGGGGGTTCATATGCTTTTTCTTACTTCTCACGCCAAACATCATTATGATGCGAACCTAAAAAATATGCCAAAAGAAAGAAAAAAGAAACCCTATGTGAAAAATAAAAAAATACTGAGTTTGGGTAGTAAAATTGACTAAGAGAGTTGAAGGATACGTGATGCAAACCACCCACACTTCATGCACACTTTATGAACTTAGGTTAGAGTCATATTTCTACACTTGAAATTATTTTGAGTCTGCTGGCATTACTATTATGAGATAACTAAAAACCGAACTACGGCCAGATTTTGCTTGCTAGCTTGTGTTACTAATCAGAAAAATTTTGTCGAGGGACTTTACTCTATTTTATAGTTTTAGTTTTCCATTACTTGAGGACAAGCAATGAAGTAGGTTTGGGGGTGTGTTAACTCCTCAAAAGGTGTACTTTCCATACATATATTGCCATGATATTGTTTGAATTTAGGTACGTATTACTCTATCTTGCCAATAAATTCATGCATTTGCATCTAGGAGTTAAGGAATGTATAGTTTTTTATTGCCAGAGTGAAGGGGTGTTTTCTTTTCGTGGTGTGTAGGATCGGTTGGACTAGAGCAAGTGGACGCAAAAAAGGAATTCTGAGCACAGTAAGCAAATGCACGAGAACAATGCCAAGCTTGGTTGGCAAAAGAAGGGAGAAGAATGCTAAGCTTGGTTGGAAAATAATTAAGGGCAATGCTCGAAAAAGAGCCACGTCAGCCCTAGTTACTATAATGTGTAGATGTCGCATCCAAAGAGTGAGGCACCAAAAATTTGGGGATCAACCCTAACCCTAATTAAGGCTTCACCTACTCCTATATAAAGGAATTCAAGACTGAGCCAAAAGGGAGCTAGAGTCGCGAGGAGAAGAGAAGGGTAGAAGCAAGCTATGCAGCTTCTCCAAGAGTTCTAGATCCATTGAAGGGCTACATCGAAAGAACTCATTCTTTTATTCATATTTCTTGCTTTAATTCTAGTTTTTGTGATGATGAATCAATATGATGATTTTTTTTTGTTTCCCCAACCATGAACTAATCTTTTAAATTGGCTAAGGGTGTTTGCGATGAACGCTTAGTATTTTTAGTTTTTAATAATTACATATTTTGGCATTATTGTCTATTTCACATATGCTTACATTTCATATATTTATTCTCATACGACAGTTGGCATTGACTGCTTATTATCCCCTAATATCTTAACAGACTTAGAAGATAAGGATTAATTTTCAAATACTAAGGAGAGAAACTTTGATAGAAGATATTCAAGCAGATGAACTTACACCTAAAGTGAATCTACCCCTTGGGAGTAAAGATTGAATCTTAACCAAGTTAATTGTTTGAAAACTCACTATATACATATAGGTGTTAAAAGTAATTAACTTAGGGTATTGCCATCAACAGAGGCAATAACAACTTAAAAAGATGCTCTTCATTAAAACCAAAGTTTAGTGTTATAAGTTGTTGCCTTTGTTAGCATGAAATCCAAACATCCCTTGCCAAGCCTTCCTATCATCATTATACTAGTTATTTGCCAATCTACCTGGATCTTTACTTCAGTTTCTTTATCATTTTGATTTCTTTAATTCTTTTATTTTTTCCTCAAACAATTGTCATCACCTTTATTTTCCAGTTCACAAGTATTAATCGTGGCAATTAATTCCTAGACAATCCTTGTGGAGACAATACTTAACTCACTACTTTATCACTTGCTAACCATGTATACTTGTATGTAAAAGACATATCCTTTGCATTATTTCCTGATTTGAGAAGCAAAATACTTAATCTTTTGCCATTCGATATTCCTTCGACACCATACTTTGTTCTAAAGGCAGTCTTGGGTACATCAGAGTCTTTAACTTTCATTTGGTAATACCCGATTGAAGATCAATCTTGGAAAACACAGCTGCATCTTTCAACTGATCAAACAAATCATCTATCCTCAGAAGAGGGTGCTTATTCTTGATGGTGAGTTTATTCAATTACCGGTCAATGCATAAACTTATCGAGCCATCCTTTTTCTTGACAAAAAGTATCAGAGCTCCCCAGGGTGAGGAACTCGGTCGGATGAAACCCTTGTCTTGCAATTCTTGTATCTGGATTTCAACTCTTTGAGTTCAACTGGAGCCATTCTATATGGTGCAATGGAGAATGGGGTAACTCCCGATTGCACCTCAATCCTGAATTCTACTTCACGGGTCGATGGTAAACCCGAAAGTTCATTAGGAAAAACATCCAAAAATTCATTTATAGTTTCGAGTGGCATATATCAATGATTTCCTCCTCCAAAGACTATGGAAGATTATAATTTATAGTTTCGGGTGGTATTACAGATTTTACAAGAAAATAAATTGTATGCCATGTTGTTCAAGTATGGATTCTAGATATTTGAGGTTGTCTAAATATGAATTTTGGATATCTTAAGTTTTATTTTTAGACTTTATTGTCGAGACCGATGGAATTGGATTGGATTAAAAAAACGAATTCTGACAGAAGCTCTAGTGTTATTATAGAGAGACTTTACACTCTACAGTGATTTTTCATAATAGATTGGGATACATATGGATAAAAAAAGGGGCAAATTAGTGGCATGTGCATCATGGCAACTCAAGGTTCATGAGATAAATTATTCGACTCATAATCTGAAGTTAGATACAATTGTATATGCTTTAAAAATGGTGTCATTATTTATATGGTGAACGATGTTATGTCTTCAGGATTATAAAAGTTCGAAATTGGTTGATGACCCAAAAAGATCAGAACATGTGGTAGAGGAGGTAAATAGAACTCCTCAAGGATTATGATGTTACGATTGACTACTATCTTGGAAAGGTCAATATAATAGCCAATGCACTTAGTTGAAAGATATTCTCTACTTTAAGAGTAATGAATGTGCAACTGTAATCGAAAAAAGAATGGTAGGTTAATTACAGAACTTTATCTTAAACCTATTTATTTAGGTCGGATTAAAGATTTTCAATTAGAAGATGAAAAAAATGTTGAAAAGGTTAAAACAAATTGAAAATGGTGAAAATAAAGACTTCAAAATTAAGTATGTCAGATGTTTGAGGAAAATATTATGTCCTGATGATGATGAGTGGAAACTAGAACGTCTTAATGAAGAACTCTGCAGTCCATTGTCAATACATCCAAAAGAGAATAGGATGTATCTAGATCTGTAGAGCAAACATTGATGGCCAGATATAAAAAGGACAATAACTAAATTTATGGCTACATTTTTTATAGTCTAGCAACTGGAAGCAAAACATCAAGTACCGTAAAAAATATGATAACATTTTCCTCCCCCTAGTGGAAGTGGAAAATAGTTATGATGGATTTTGTAACTAGTTTACCAATGATACCGAGTAAAAATGATTTGATTTGGGTAATTATGGATATATTGAATAAATCTGTAATGAATAAATATGCTGAGCTGTAAATCTGAAATATTGTGAAGTTACGTGATGTACCTATTTTCATTGTGTGTGATTAAGATCCAATGTTATCTCTAGATTTTAGAGTTCCTTGTATAAGGCATTAGAGACTTGGCATAAATTTTAACACTGTTTTGCATCCATAGAATGACGAACGATCTGAAAGGTTAATTTAGATTTTGAATTGATATGTATAGTTTTTGTTTGATTAAGTTTGAAGGCTCATGGGAAAAGTATGTGCTACTAGATGAAATTTCTTACAATATAAAGATGGCTTCATCAAAAGTGTAGTATGAAAGTAGATTTTGCGAAACATTTACGAATAGTGCTACAAGCCTTGTGGGAAAGGTAGTTGTATGCAAAGTTACCCAAATGTGAATTTGACTAATTTAAGTTGCATTTCCAGGTCACATTGTCTCAACAAAGAGGATCTGAGTAGATCCCAAGAAATTTAAGATGGTAGCACTAGTATTAATATAGTCTGAAGTTAATAAGGATTCCATGTTATTTAATGATATGTCCCATAATAGGTTGGGATGTAATAAGGCTAAAATAGTAGCTGATGTATTTAGCCGAAAGTCTTTCTTTGCCTTATAAGCATTAAATGTCCAATTATCTTTGGAAAAGAATAGTGTGTTGATTACCCATCTTCATCTCAAGTCTACAATTGAAAAATCGAATGAAATATTTATAGATGAAAGATACGCTATGCTTGGAAAGAATTCAGTAAAGTGAAAAAGGAAAATTAAAGACTTTGATGTTAATTCTAAAGGATGTTCATATTATTACGGGATAATTTATATCCCCGATGATAATGAGTTAAAAAGAAACTAAAAGGCGATTGGATCTGATTTAGTTCAGGATGTGGAGAATAAAGTAAGAATGGTTCGAAGCAATCTTAGAATTGCTTTAGAATGATGGAAATTATATGCTGAGCTTGAAAGAAAATATATTTAATATGAAGTTAAGGATAAATTATTTCTTAAAAGTTTCACCTTGGAAGAAAGTGTTATGGATTGGATGAGAAGTAAAGCTTACCCTAAGATTCATTGACCTATATTAGGTTCTAAAGAAGAATCAAAATCCATGACGTCTTCCATATGTTGATACTTTTGAAGTGTTAATTTGATTATTCACATGTCGTAATAAAGAAAAAGGTTGTGATTCAATTAGATTTCACTTATGAAGAAGAACCGACAAAGATCATGGCTTATGGAGTCAAAGAATAGAGAAATAAAAGAGATTTCTATAGTAAAAAAATTCTTGAAAGAATCACAAAGTGGTAGAAGCCATATGGAAGATTGATTAGAGAATTAGCATCTATGTGCTAATATTCGAGGATGAATTTTCTTAAAGGGGAGAATTGTAATACCTCAAAATTTTGGCTAGTGACCAAAATGAATAAAATGAAAGTTTGGTAGCTAAAGTATAAATTTAGGAAAAGTTGAGGGACTAAATTGTAATTTTTGAAAGTTATGTATTTTAGTCTTGTAGATGAATAGTTTACCCCCAAGAATGACGTTTGTTACCCGGATTTTTTGTACAGAATTTGTGTTAAAAGCTATTAAAGGGTTAAGTTCGAGAAAAATTCTAATAATCTGATTGAATCGAATATTTGAGATATTTTGTTATATGGTAAGGCAAAATTAATAATATCTTTTCCATGCCTTAATTTGGAAGGATTTAACATGAACCATTGGATTTAAGTTGATTTTCCATATTGAATATGAGCCGTTGGATGAATAATTTCAAGATTGTAATTTTGAAAAATTACTAGGGCAAAATTAGAATTTTGATTTGTTTCAAGGGCAAAATTGCCAACTACTAATGGAAGACTAAATATTGGTCATTAGATAATATATTTTGACAAGTGGCAAGCTTTGGAGCATTGGATATCAAAGGCAAAATAGTCATTTGGCTATTAAGAAGATTTTTTTATGAAATAAGGTTAAATAATGCCATTTGGCATGAAAAAGAAAAGAAAAGTGTGAAATTTTGGTTCATCTTCCTTGCTACCGTGGGGTTTTGAAGAAAGGAGAAAAAAATTCAAGCTTGATTTCAAGCATTTGGAGTTGGATTCAAGGTTAGTTCATGAGATACAAAATTGTTCTCCATCAAATTCTCTTTCATTTGGTACAAGTTTTGTAATACCCCGAAAATTTTACTAAGTTTTATAAGGGTCATTTAGTACTAAGGTTTTGGCATAAGGCTAACTTAGTGACTAAAATGACAAAAGATAAAATATAGTGACCAAAATGAAATGTTGGTAAAAGTTCAGCGACCCAAGTGTAAATTTTCCCAAAGATGATTTTTATTCAGTATGAGGATAAATTCGATCAGAATAAGGATTTTGGTAATATTTTTGGAGGTTAGGATGCAGTAGAAAATATAAAAATTTGATCGAATAAAATTGTTAAGCGTGCTCAGATTAGAGAAAAGTTTTGGGTGATATTTTGGGAAGTGTCGCATAACAGTATTTTGATTTGTAAAAAGGACTCATAAGAAGTGGGAAAGATTCGTATAAATGCTTAATGAAGGATTTTCAAGAAAGATGTTACCCGATAAAGATTTCGGGTAATTATCGGTATTTTTGGATCTAGTCAAATTTCTAAGTTTGACTTTATTAAATGGAGGATTTTATATGAAAATATGAATTTATTCATGGAATTAGGGAAATATGATGATTCACAGGCAAAGGAAAAAGGTTAGTACATGTTAGGGTATCAATTGCCCTATTATGTTTTATTTTGATAAGTTTTTATTGAATAATGGTGATATATGAATCATTTATCAAATGATAATTTACAAGTCAATTATATGAAATTATTTGCCCAAGTTTATGATAGAGAGTTACAGTATAGTGGCATGCCATTAGAGGTCTAGCAGTCAAGGACTGTAGTATAGCTATACACCGATCTTCGGATCTATATGTTTTTGGCAGTTATGTGTCTATATTTTTTCGGCACTTTAGGTGTATATATGTTATCGTCACTTCGGTGACTAATACTCAAGGAGTAACGACCTTGCATACTTTAGTTTCTCTTTATACAAATTCTTGGGCTAATTATAAAGTAAATGTATATGAAATTCACCATTTCTTATATGTGATTGTTTATAAGTATATGAAAGATTTGATATTATTTTTGCTTAACCATGTTTTCATTTATTTCGATACTTATTTTATGATTATTTATAATGCCTCACTAAGTTATACTTAGCGTGTGAATGTTTCACGTGTAGGAAAAGAGAAGCATTGCGAGTAAAGAGCATTAACGAACACCATCTATCGAAAACAGGTGCATCAATATCAGTAATATAATTTTTATGTTATATGATATTTACTAGTCGGCATGTATAGTAACATGGGAAGCCTGCTCTGATATGAATCGTATTTTATTCAGAATCTAAATGATTTTAAATTAGGCAGTTTTCAGGCAGTTTTATTATTTATATGCTAATGGATCAAACTGTTAAGTTGCTGCCTGAATCTAGAATCAAAATTTAATGTGAAATTATTAAGTTTAAATTTTATGCGATTAACTATTTTTTCAGTAAAAAAAATAAGATTTTCTTAATATTAAAGAATTATTTTACAAGTATCATGTGACATCCCTAATTCTTATTCAGCGATGAATACGAGAAAGGGGTGTTACAAGTTTTACATGGTTTTCTTATTCCTAAGTTGAAGTTGGTGATTAAGGTTGTTGAAAAGCATGTTAAAATTTCATGTTTTAAGGTTCAATCATGTTGGAAATGCTGTTGTGATGTTGTTTCTACGCTTATAGTGATGAAAATCCCATGGTATATGGTATAGGGACCATTCGGCTATATAGAGAAATTGAGGAGAAAATATTGTAAAAATTATTTTAGAGATGAAAATAATTTGAATGATGTTCTTTATGCTTGATTATGCAATTGAAGGTTAATTTGAGTTGTTAGAATGGTTATAGGATGCTAAAGATGTGAATTATGAAATCTGCCCAAAATTTTAGTCTTTGGCAGTGAGTTTGGAAATTCACCAAAAATTCCATAAAAATGATTAGAAAGTTAGCCAAATACCATTGTATTCTTGGTTTGGTATAGTTTCGTTTAAAACATACAGTGACTAATTTCGATTGGCATATCAAAATATATGAATTTTTAAGTGACAAAAGGTCAAAAAACAAAGTAGCAATCTGCTCTGAAATTCAGAATTGGAATGCGACTTTGAAAATTCGTCATAAATAGTACGAGTTTAATTTGGGCTATTAGTTTATATGGTTGAATTGATTATCGAATCTAGTTTCTGTCAGAACAAGCGAAATTGAATTATGAGTTGTAGATTATTTTAAATAAATATTTCTTTAAAGGTAGCGCAGACTAACATATTATAAAATGAGTACTTTATTGGTGTTATTAATTTGTGCATGTAAGGGATGAATGTGAAGAATTTAAGTAAACACGAGAAATCGAAAATTCAGTAGATAAGGCAAAGGATCAAGCTTGGAGTTCTCTTAATTTATTCAATTTAGCTGGGATAAGGGTGTCAAGGTGAGTGCATTTATCTGTTTTAAAATGTATTTAGGAAGACTAGTGAACCTATATGATTTTATCAAATTAATAATATTGGTTTTCATATGAAATATGATATTTTAACAGGCATAAAGTAAATGTTTGATACAAGATAGAGTATGAACTGCCCTTTTGTGTTTTGCTTATAATAATTTTTTTTATCATATATCGATAATTATGTTACCAAAATGATTTATGGTATAATTAATATTGATTTTTATGTGAAATATAATATTTTCACCGACAAAAAGAGATGATTTTGTATATGATAGAGGATGAACTGCCTTATTATGTTTTGTTTATGATAACTTTATTATCATATATTGATGATTGTTACAAAATGATTTATGTTATAATGGAGTATGTACTGCTCTATTATTTTGATTTATCGATGATGAGATTTCTACCATCTATAAAATGATGTATTGCAAAGGTAATGGTATTGTTTTATTGCCCAAGATTACCGTTGAGAGTTACAGTATAGTGGCATGCCATAAGAGACTAGCAGTCTGGGACTGCATTATAGCTAACTTGCCACATAGCGGCTAGCATTCTGGGAATGCATTGATCTTCAGATCTAGTAGTCTGGGACTACCGTCACTTCGGTGACTAGTGCTCTGGGGCACAACGAGCTTGTATTAATGTAATGTTTTCCTTTCTTGGGGGAAATGGCTAGTACTCTAGGAGTACACGATCGCGTATACTTAGTTTCTCTCTATACGTATTTCTTGGGCTATTGATAAAAAAACTTTTACAAAATGATTTTTATAAATATTTCATCTTTGCTTTAAAGAAATATTAATTTGAAATAGTTTTATAGGGGAATTGTTTATACTATGTTATACTTAAAAAACTGATTATTATTTAATTTTATGATTAACTTATAATGCCTCACTAAGTTCGTATTAGTGTGTGTTTGCATGTGCACACGTAGGTGGTTCGAGACATTGGGTGTAAATAAGGTGTTGCATCAAGTTCAGAAATTTTCATCAAGGTATTGTAGTAATGACATCCTATTTGAGGTTTTTAATTTATTTAGTGGCATGTATAAATGTGATAAATTTTTCTATTTTGGTTTAGAGTTTGTTATTTATCAAACAGTTAATTTATTTTTCGAAAAGTAAAGGAGCTCCATTTTGTGTACAAGTTAATTTTAGATATTTCCAAAAGTTTTAAATTTATAGATTTTTTTTAATATAAGTCATGTTATTGTTCTGTGATATCTCTGACTCATATTCGTTATTCGAATACGGGAATGAGGTGTTACAAATTGTCCCTTATTGATTTAAGGGATTCTATTTCCTGCCAATTTGATGGCCTTACCTTTCCATGAATTTGATTTGATATTGGGGCTTGATTGGCTCAGTGAGCACCAAGCCTGGGTAGATTGCTCGAAGAAGAAGCTCTATCTACATGGACTCAGTAAGGAGAGCATTACATTGATGGATACTAAATGTGACATATATCATTATTGATTACCATGAAAACCGATCTAAATACGATTAGAACACTCTATTTATCAATTCCATGAATGCTACTGGAGCATTAGCATGGACAATAAGGCACAACTATGAGCTCATAGTGCCCAAATCGTGTCTTGAAAACAATTTTTAGGAATATTCTCCTCATTGATCTTCAATTGATATACTTCGAATTAAGATTAATTTTGGAGAACACTTCTGTTCCATTCAATTGATTGAAGGGATCATCAATCTACAACATCAATTATCTATTATTTACTACCACTTTATTTAATTGACGATAATCAATACATAATCTCATCGAACCATTTTTCTTTTTCACCAACATTACTAAAACTTCCCCAAGTAATCTATTAAATCGTATAAAACCTCACTCCAATATTTAATATAACTGGACATTTTACTCTCTCTTATCTCTGTAAGAGCCATTTTGTATAGTACCTTTGATATAAGTTCGGTACTAGAGAAAACCTAAATCCTGAATTTCAGTTCACGATCAGATGGTAAACCTGGTAATTCCAGAGGGAACACATCCTGTTATTCATTAACAGTTGAGATACTTTCCAAGTTCACCTTTGAATACTTATATGTTCACATCATAAGCTAGAAAGTTCTTACATCCTTGTGATAGCAGTTTCCAAAAAAATACTATTGAACTACATTGATAAAAAAAATCTGATTTTCCCTCATCATTACAATCTCTGAACTTTCTAGTTCCTTTTAGAACTATTCGTTTCAAGAAAAAATTCATAAAGAAGCAACTCCATCAAACTTACTAAAATTCGATTTCTTTGAATTTCTATAGAGTAATTCTTACAAATTTAACTTACTCGTTTGCTATGTCCCAAGAGATAAGTTACTATCACATCAAGCTTTCTCTGATCATCACAACGAAGCCCTTTTTGTATCTTTCTTTTTTATATATATTTATCAAACCAATAGTCTATCGACATTGGTTTCCATCAATACCCCACCTGAAGTCTCACACTTCAAGACTTCCCAACTCTCTAACAATAAAAGTTTAAGGAACTTGGGGTTGAATTTCATTTAAAATCATATCCAAGGTTCGAAATAATAAACCTTGGTTTAGCTAGGCATTTCCAGCTACACCAGCACATTAACATCATATTGAGTGGAAAGTAGTTAATAGTTAACCATTTTACTACTTTTATGGGACTCATTTCCTTTTACCCGACTGTTCTATAGCTCTACGCGATCTCTCAACTTCGGACATCTATAATTTTAATCAATCAATTCAATAAGCAGTTGCATCAAGTTACTCAAGCATCAATACAGTAATAATGACATCCTAGTGGCACGTATACCCTTACTGACTGATAACAAGCTCGGTTTGGATCTATAACGACTAAACATGTAGCTCTGATACCAATAAATGTAACAGCTTATTCCCATATTCAAATACCGAATATGAGTCAGAGATGTCACAGAAAAATAACATGACTTTTATTCAAAAAGTTCTATAAATTTAAAACTTTTGAAAATATTTAAAAATAACTTATACACAAAATTGGAGCTCCTTTACTTTTCAAAAAATAAATTATCTGTTTGATAAATAACAAACTCTGAACCAAAATAGACAAATTTATCACATTTATACATGCCACTAAATAAATTAAAAACCTCAAGTAGGATGTCATTGCTGCGGTACCTTGATGAAAATTTATGAACTTGATGCAACGCCTTATTTATACCCAATGTCTCGAAGCACCTACGTGTGCACAAGCAAACACACGCTAATACGAACATAGTGAGACATTATAAGGTAATCATAAAATTAAATAATAATCAATTTTTAAGTATAACGTAGTATAAACAATTCCCTTATAAAACTATTTCAAATCAATATTGATTTAAAGCATAGATGAAACATTTATAAAAATCATTCAATAAAAGTTTTTTTGTCAATAGCCTAAGAAATACTTATAGAGAGAAACTAAGTATATGAGATTGTGTAGTCCTAGAGTACTAGCCATTTCCCCTAAGGAGAAAGGCAAACATTACGTTAATACGAGCTCGTTGTGCTCCCAAGCACTAGTTATCGAAGTGACGGTAGTCCCAGATTACTAGATCTGAAGATCAATGCATCCCAGAATGATAGCCACTATGTGGCAAGTGTGGCTACAATGCAGTCTCAAACTGCTAGTCTCTTATGGCATGCCACTATACTGTAACTCTCAACGGTAATCTTGGGCAATAAAACAATATCATTACCTTTGCAATACATCATTTTATATATGGTAAAAATCCCATCATCGATAAATCAAAATAATGGAGCAATTCATACTCCATTATAACATAAATCATTTTGTAACAATCATCAATATATGATAATAAAGTTATCATAAGCAAAACATAATAAGGTAGTTCATGCCCTATCATGTACAAAACCATCTCCTTCTGTATGTGAAAATATTATATTTCACATAAAAATCAATATTAATTATACCATTAATCATTTCGGTAACATAATTATCGATATATGATAATAAAAATTATTATAAGCAAAACACAATAGGGCAGTTCATACCCCCATCATGTACCAAACATTTACTTTATGCCTGTTAAAATATCATACTTCATATGAAAACCAATATTATTAATTTGATAAAATCATATAGGTTGACTTGTCACAAGTCTTCCTAAATACGTTTTAAAACAGATAAATGCACTCACCTTGACACTTCTTATCCCAACTAAATTGAATAAATTAAGATAACTCCAAGCTTTGATCCTTTCCCTTATCTACTGAATTTCTTATTTCTCGTGTTTACTTGAATGCTTCACATTCATCCCTTACATGCACAAATTAATAACACCAATAAAATACTCATTTTATAATATGTCATTATGCGCTACCTTTAAAGAAATATTTATTTAAAATAATCTACAACTCAGAATTCAATTATGTTTGCTCTGACAGAAACTAGATTCGATAATCTGTTCAACCATATAAAATAATAGCCTAAATTCAAATCGTACGATTTATGGCGAATTTTCAAAGTAGAATTCCAGTGCTGAATTTCGTAGTAGACTGCTACTATGTTTTTTGACCTTTCGTCACTTAAAAATTCATATCTTTTGATATACCAATCGAAACCAGTCATTGTTTGTTTTAAATGAAATTAGACTAAACCAGGAATACAATGGTATTTGGCTAACTTTCTGATCATTTTTATGGAATTTTTGGTGAATTTTCAAACTCGCTGCCAAAGACAAATTCTGGGCATATTTCATAATTTACATCTTTAGCAACCTTTAACCATTCTAACACCTCAATTAAACTTCAATTACATAATCAAGCATAAAGAACATCATTAAAATTTTTTGCATCTCTAAAATAATTTTTACAATATTTTCTCCTCGATTTCTTGATATAGTCGAATGGTCCCTATACCATATACCATAGGATTTTCATCACTATAAGCATAGAAACAACATCACAATAACATTTCCAACATGATTGAACCTTAAAACATGAAGTTTTAACATGCTCTTCAACAAAATTAATCACCAACTTCAACTTAGGAACAAGAAAACCATGTAAAACTTGTACCAAATGAAAGAGAATTCGATGGAGAACAATTTTGTATCTCATGAGCTAACCTTCAATCCAACTCTAAATGCTTGAAATCAAGCTTGAATTTTTTTTCTCCTTTCTTCAAAACCCCACGGTAGCAAGGAAGATGAACCCAAATTTCACATTTTTCTTTTCTTTTTCATGCCAAATGGCATTATTTAACCTCATTTCATAAATAAAAATCTTCTTAATAGCCAAATGACTATTTTACCATTGATATCTAATGCTCCAAAGCTTTCCACTTGTCAAAATATATTATCCAATGCCCAAGATTTAGTCTTCCATTAGTAGTTGACAACTTTTCCCTTGAAACAAATCAAAATTCTAATTTTGCCCTAGTAATTTTTCAAAATTACAATATTGCCATTATTCACCCAACGACTCATATTTAATATGAAAATCAACTTAAATCCAATTATCCATGTTAAATTGTTCCAAATTAAGGCATGGAAAAGATATTATTAATCTTATCTTATCATATAAGAAAATATTTCAAATATTCAATTCAATCAGATTATCAAAATTTTTCTCGAACTTAACCTTTTTATAGCTTTTAACACAAATTCTGTATGAAAAATCTGAGTAACACGAAAACGTCATTCTTGGAGGTAAACTATTCATCTACGGGACTAAAATACATAACTTTCAAAAATTACAATTTAGTCCTTCAATTTTTCCTAAGTTTATACTTTAGCCACCAAACTTTCATTTTATTCATCTTGGTCACTAGCCAAAATTTTGAGGTACTACACAGTTCTTACAAACTAGATTGATAGCCACACTATCACCTAGGGGATTCATAGCTATGATTTTCAATGTGGTCGAATCTGGATTCAATTTAAATATTTCAATCAATACAGTACTAATAAAAAGAATGAGTTTACGTTGTATCAATCAATGCATAAACTGGATGCATAAACAATTCAACAATACCTACAATGACATCAGGATCATCATCTTCCTCTCTACTCCTCACGTGATACACTTGAGCAGAGGCCTTGGATTCTTGTCTGCTCGATGCACCTGTAGGGCCACGGGTCTTCCTAGAAGTTCCTGATGAAGTCTATCACGGTCTCTTGCCCCTAAGTGACTGGGCAAGTGACACAACAACCACCAATACAAAAGGTGCCTTTTCATAATTCAGCAGATAATCTCTAATGAAATAGCCTTATTCTCCACAATAATAACATGCTCCAGCTTGTTTACAATATTGACTAGCTGGATGCTTCCTCTAACAGTAAGTGCATATAGGATATTGAGATTCCCAGCCCGATCCACCAATGCTTTCAACAAAAGTGGTCCTTGAAGCAGAATGAACCATACTTTGAGGTTTTGCAATGTAACCAGATCTAGTAGATTGTTCAATACAGATTGCTTAGGCCCTTTATATCTTGCCTTCTTGGGAGGTAAAGGGAGACGAGATTTATCTTGGGACCTCTTGTCAGATCGTGTCCCTCTAAATCTCCTAGCCTTTTGCGTGGATTTGGTAGCAATGACGCAGTTGACTCAGTTTTGGAAATCAATAATCCCTAATGTAGTAAACCTAGGGCAAAATTCATCACACAACCCATCTATGAACATACGACACTATTCTTTTTCAGTCTTGATATACTTAACCATGTACTTGCAATACTTACAGAAATCATGCACGTATTGTTCAACAGGTCTTCCGCCCTCCTTTAGATGTAGGAATATAGTACTCCTTTCAGCAAAGTAATACTTATTGATGTACCTCTTATAGAATTCTTTCAAAAAGAACTCCCATGTAACAACATCTTTAGAAATAATAAGTGGGGTAGTCTCCCACCAATATTGAGCTTCATCAGCAATCAAGGCCAATGCACATTCGAGCTTATGTGCATCGGAACATTAGAGTTGCTTATTCAAGATTTTCAAAGTATTGTCGAGCCAATACTCAGCTATCTCAGGATCGTCATCATCCCTACCAGTGAAGGTGTAGGCTCGATACTGAGCCAACTTATCAATAGGGGCTCCAAGGGTCGATAAAGTAGCCACAAAAGGCTGAACTACCTATTCAGTCCTCATAGAGACCATGAATTGTTTAAACATCTCTGCCATGCTTATAAAGCATTCTTGCTGGGCAGGATGTATCGGTTGTGGGGCTAGTGGATCATTTTGTGCTTCTTGATGAGTCTGAGGGTAATCCCTCACTATTTCTCACCATAAGTAAAGGAGCCAGCCGTGTGGTCGACATTCTTATGTCCTTGTTCTTGATCAGACCTCTTGTACACTATATAAAATAAAGGAAGAAGATCGTGTCATCTGCAAGTCTTAAATACTATACAGAAATAACTCCTAGGTGGCATATGCAATGCAAACAATGCAATGAGTTTCAGTTTAATCCTATAACCGACTAAACTCTAGCTCTGATACAACAAATGTAACACCCCTTTATTGGTCTAGTAGGGAACCAGATCGGAGATGTCACCGGTGACCAATATTAGAAATTATATGGTGATAATCGATGAAGCAATACAATGATTTAGTCAATAAGTGCCAATTAATTAATCAGATTGCCAATAAGGATTAAAATGTAATAAATTTAGGGTTTAGGGACTAAACTGTAAAACTTAATAAATTGATGTCCTTATCAATAATTAGTTGTGTCAATATCAAATTACTTTCATATTAAATATGCATATCAAATTCACTAAGTTTTGAGGTCAATAGCATATCCAATTAATTTCTTCAATTTTTTAAGGACTATTTTATAAAGTATGCCAAATCCAGTTCAGGTCATTGATAGAATTAACTACCTTGATACTGGTACTCGATAGGCCGTACCGGTATGCCTGGCCATTAATATTGTTCAAAATAATGGTGAGTATCAATACAAGATAGATCACATCGATATGTTATACATAATCCAAATTCCAGTAGCATTTTTCCGTACCAATACAAGATGACCGGTATCGATACTTGACTTACATGCATATGGGGATCGGTACGTTGCCCCTCCTTTCGGTACTCTATTCATTTTACAAATTCCAGTGACGAAGATGCGTACTGATACTTCCTAACCAATAATAATGGTCTCTCAACAATATTATGACTTATGTTTTATAATTATACTTCATTTTGATATCTCTAGCAACTTTTAAGCCATTAGAGCATAAGATAGCCTTTTATGCAACTTTGATAGTCATTTAAGAGCCAAACATTCCATATGTGCATGTCACTAATTTCACATGCTTATACATGCCTTCCATGACTTTCAAAACACGTCCAAAACATGCTAAAGTCATGTGCCACCATTCTAGGAGTTCAAAGGGTTAATGTACATAACAAAAGAAGACTCATAGGTGACTTGCAACCGGCTAACCATGATCCACTTCACAAGACCTTTGGACCTGAAATTGTATGCAATGAACTATGTTAGGCTTACATTACCCAGTGAGGTAGTTATCGAAAATAATCCAAAATACAATGCAATGCATATCGCTAATATCAATGTTGTGTTTTTCATGTTCATGTTTTTTATGCAGCTCAATAAGCATAATAAGATCAATGTATTTTATATGCACAATGATTAACCATATAATCAATAATTATAACCCTTGGATCATTGTAACAAATGGATACACAAATTCCACCAACATCGCCAAGTCAATTAATGGTCAATCCTGTCGACAACGCCATATACCAATTACTCAATCATCCCTCCAACATTGCCAATAAGGGCCTTAGCCTAAGGACCATAGTCTACCCGAATGTAAGCTCAATAAATTTTATTGGAATGCCAATTGAATCCAATATATACTTATTGTAACACCCTAATTTTGGGCTTAGATGTTTTAAAGGTTAGTTCGAAGGTCCGGTGGTTTTTGCTTTGAAAATCTGGAGACATTATCTCTGTGGTGAGAAATGTGTTGTTTTCACAAACCATAAGAGTTTGAAGTATTTGATGTCTTAGAATGATTTGAATCTTAAGCAACGTAGATGGTTGGAGTTTCTTAAGGATTACGATTTGACAATTGAGTATCATCCTAGTAAAGCCAATATGGTTGCAGATGCATTGAGTCGTAAGGTTGCGGTTGAGCTTAGAGCTATGTTTGCAAGGTTGAGTGTGACACGGGAAGGTGGTTTGTTGGCCGAATTGCAAGTTAAGCCTACAATGTCACAGTTAATCAAAGCTAAACAACTGTATGATGATTCTTTGGTTGAGCATGTTAAGGTCATATCAGAGGGTAATCCGATGAATTTTTATTTTGATGGTGATGGAATTTTATGTTTCAAGGGTTGAATAGTGGTGTCAGATGATCCGGAGTTGAGGCACACTATTTTGACGGAGGCACACTCTAGTCCTTTAGCTATGCATCCCGATAGTGTTAAGATGTATCATGGGTTAAAAGAGGCATACTACTGGGTTGGGCTGAAAAAGGATGTGGCCGAGTTTGTTTCCAAGTGTATGGTGTGTCAGCGAGTCAAAGATGAAATCAGTTTCCATCTGGGTTGTTGCAACCGCTGAAATTTCAGAATGGAAATGGGAGCGAATCACCATGGATTTTGTGACGGGCCTACCGTTGACACCAGCTAAAAAGGATTCCATTTGGGTGATTGTTGATCGGTTTACGAAGTGTGCACATTTCTTGCCAGTGCACACGACGGATGCTTTGGACAAACTAGCAAATTTGTATATTGTTGAGATTGTGCGCTTGCATGGGGGTAGCTAAGTCCATTGTGTCTGATAGAGATCCGAGGTTTACAGCAAGGTTCTGGAAAGTTTACACCAGGCTTTGGGGTCAAGGTTGAGTTTTAGCACCACGTATCACCCCCAAACAGATGGGATCGGTATTAGAGTTTTGGGTCGGTTTCGGGATTAAATTGGTTTAAATATTTTTTAAGATGATAAAATTTAGGAAAATATTCTAAAATCCTTATTAATTATATTAAGGATAATGGTAAAATCAATTTTGGAAAATTAGATTTGGAAATCGAACGTTTTGGGCTGGTGAAAACTGCTTTTAAAGGTGACTAAAATGAAAAGGGTCAAATTCTTAGAATCTTTAAGAAGCTGTTTTACCAAGTTTTTTCAGTTGATTTATCCCTTAATTAAAGATATTTTAACATGTGTTTTAAAGTTAATTAAAAAGGAATTTTAGTTAAAAGTTAGTTAAGTTCTTTAAAGAAAATTCACGTAACTTTTCTATCAACTTTTCTCTCCACTCTCTCCTCAGCCAAACACTCAAGTTTTCATCAAAATCTAGAGGTGAGAAGTCTTTTAACTTGTTTTTATGATTGCTAATTGATTAATTAATATTTTTTTTACAAAATCTCATCTAAATCTTATGTATTCTTAGCCTTTATCAAACCAATTGAGGGAGAAATCTCATAGTAGGGGTAAGGTATGTGATCTCCTCTATGGTTCTTTACTGAAATTCCCAAGTATTTGATCCTTGATTTATTGATTGTAAACTAATTTTAATGATTCATCAATGTTGGTTGAGTAAATTGGGTAAAATTGATGAAACAAGGTAATTTTCGAAGTGGATCTAATTTCCAGTGTTTAAGATTGATTTAATACATATTTTTGATGTATTATGTTGTTGATGAGTTGTTTTTATCAATAAAATCCCAAAACTATGGGATCTCTAATTGTTTAGGTTGTTAGATTTGATTTTTCTGATGATATTTGAGTTTAATCTTTGTTGGAAGTAAAAGGATGTTGGGAAAGGGTTTCTGGATGTTAATTGATGTTGATTGATGGGTTGAATCGTTATTTAATGGCTGGGTTAAGTTTTGTAAATGTTTGATGATGATTTCGGTTTGTTTCAGATGGTTTCTAAGTGGGCAACCTGAAAGTTGCGGGGTTTTGCTTTGAGGCAGTGGTTTGAATGCATAATGATGCATTTATCCTCTGGTTTTATGTGTTTAAAACAAGGGATAATCAAGGTGAAGTAGCATGACGTTGTTTTGTTACTTGCCGGGAGCTTGTATCGCGTTGGCAAGGAAGGCGAAGAGTATTGGTGAGTGGAAACTGGTTTTAAATGCTTTACAAAGGTTTGTAAAGTTTGTTGGGAGTTTAGGGTAAGCGTGAGACTCTTACCTAAGCTCGGAAGTAAGTTTCCCTTATTTTTCTCTTCAATATTGGCTTGGATATGAGCATGTTGTTTGCATGTTTTGGTGATAAACATGGTATGAATTACTTACTGGAAATGCATGATTTTGAGTACATATGCAGGGGTTTAAAAGTATATTAAATGCTAGTGAGCATTGGTTTTCATTCCGGTTGGGAATGGTATTGTTGCATTGGCAATGAGATTTGCATATGTGATGTTTTGTATAATGCATTGTAAAACAATAAGTAAATGGTTTGTAAATGGTATATTGGCTATATGACATGGTGAGAAAACAATCAGATATAGTTGGCATTCCATAGGATTAAAAGTGCACTATAAAATATGAACAAAATCGATCGTGGCCATGGGTCCTTGAGGTATGGTGGTTTAACAAGGCCATTCGGACTGTTGGGGACCTCATTTGGGGCATGCAGATTAACTAGGAAACCCAAATTGACGGTGATCTTGTGGTTTAACTAGGCAAGGTCGGTACACTTGCGGTGTAACTAGGCAATGGTGAAATCTTGCGATTTAACTAGGCGTGGGTGTCAAATCTTGCAGTTTAACTTGGTAAGGTTTGGGAATGCAGTTTAACTAGGCTTGGTATGAGAGATTAGTGTATCCAATATGTATAGGATAGAGATAGTCTATTCGGGTCAGGGATATCATGCGATTTAACTAGGCATGGATGAGAGATCCGTCTATCTGATATGTATAGGATAGAGGTAGTCTATCTGGGTTAAATGCCAATATATGAGAAAGTTCATGTGTTGAACCTATTTTAAATGCTTTGGGATTTAAGCATGGTTTATGATGTAATGCTTTAGAGATTTAAGCATGGAATGTACATGGTGTTGCGTAATGATTATTATGTTTTGATTCGGCTGGAATCATGGAGAAATGTTTTGGTTGTTAGCATGTTTTTGGAAAACAATCATTTGGATTTTAATTGATTATAAATGCATCATTGTTGTATGAGCATCGTCACTAAGAAAGTGTGTTTACGCTCTCTTTTTCCTAATGATGCAGAGCATTAAGGTTTGGGGGCAGTAAGAGGCAAGGCTAAGCGATCCAAGGACATTTACAAGTTTGAGTATGAACTCGATTTATATTTCGGTCAATAAGGCAATGTGTTCGCCATGGATTTTAAGAGTTGTAATCCTATTTTCTTATGGATTTAAAGTATGTTTCCATGTTGGGTTTTGAGGATGGCTTGATGTTGTTAAGTTTGATGTTAACCATTGCTTTTAGTTGTGGATGATTGGTTGCCTAGGTATACATCTAGAGCTTCCTTATTGATTGCCATGTTGTGATGGTTTGAGAAAGTTTATTATGCTACGTTGGTTGTGTTGGCATGTTGCTTATGCTGAGAATGGACTATTTTTGCATTTTGGCATGTTTGGTAAAGTGGGTTAGGTAGCATGCCTCTATAGTGGGCCTTTGGGAGTTTGAGTTTGATGTTGTTGTTTAACCTTGGTTTGAACATGAGTTTATATGTTTATGAATGTTGGTATGCATGTATTCAAGTTGTTAGGACCCAAATGCTTCTAGATTCGAGTGAAAAACCAGCTAAATTTGACATTACAGGCCCAGACGTACCGACAAGCGGGCGACTGTATCGGTACGGTTAGGAAATTTTGGACAGGTGTTTCGGTACGGGTTTATGTGTTTTGATACGCTTTATTGTTACTAGAATCTCACCATTTTGGAATGAGTTCGCATACCAAAACACTGTATGACTGTATTGGTACGGTAATTTAAGAAATTAAATGGGATTTTTGTATTAGAAGTGGCGTACCGGTACGGTGCTTGGTGTACCAAAACGAGTTGCAATTTTGTATTGATACGATCCTTAGCGTATCGATATAGAGGCAGTTAAATCTATTAATGTCATGGAAAGACAGTTTTGGTTTCTTTTATTTTAACCTTGGATCTTGTTTTATCAATTGAATGAGTATGGATGATCATATTAAGTTGTTTTCGAAATGTAAGCATGGAATATATATAATTAAAGGATGGTAACATAAAATTTGGTAATGTCCCTATATATTGCTAAAATTTCAATTTAGTCCCTAGATTGCGGTTGCGTCCAATTGGATAACGATTCGATGCCCGATTGGGTTGAGTTCTCTCCTGTGAACAGTATGCACATGTAGGAAAGTAATAAAGCATGTGGACAAGATAAAAGAAAAAAATGGTCATGTTTTGGTCTTATCTTTTCGGTGTACT
Organism: Hibiscus mutabilis; assembly: GCA_019671005.1. NCBI lineage: Eukaryota > Viridiplantae > Streptophyta > Magnoliopsida > Malvales > Malvaceae > Hibiscus > Hibiscus mutabilis. The sequence continues at coordinate 23,512,416 of CM033729.1, forward strand.
TCGGTAAACCTAATATAGCTTGCTCGGTTCGGTCTTGCGACTAGGACGAGTCGAGGGGGCTACATTTGTTGGTATTAGAGCCAGGTTTACAAAAATTTGGGAAGTTTTTGTTTGATTGTTTGATTAACTAATGTTCTTCAAGTTGCACGGTGATTGTGTATATATTCGGTGATTGTTTAATATCATGTTTGGGTATGAATTAGGGACACATTACATATTATCGAGGTTTTAAAATGTGTTTAAAAGTTGTCTTTCATCCTTGCCTGACGCTATCCTAAATTTAATGTGTTTTGATGCTTTTGATAGCATGGCTCGACATGAGACGTGATCGATGGCTAATACTATCCAGGTAGGGCGAAATAACGAGGTAGAAGAGAATCCCCCTCATGTTTTACCTCTTCCTCCTCTGATGGTTCCTCCAGTTGACGTTGGGGTGGGTGAAGTACCCCAGGTTCATCAGGTGCCTGTATATGGTGATTTGACTCTGTTAGTCCAAACAATAATAGGAGCTTTCCATGCAACGGTGGCTGAAGTGTAGACTCAAGCACCGGCATTAGCTGCGGTGGCAAATCAGGAGTTACCTTTGGAGCATTTAAGGAGTTTGAGAGGTGTAGAATTTTAGGGTTTGAGCCCTAAGGCAGCCGAGGGTTGGCTAGAAAAGACGATTCACATTATGAATCAAATGGGATGCAATGAGGAACGCAAGTTAGGGTGCACCGTGTCTCTGTTGCAGGGTTATGCATGTCATTGGTGGGTGACCACCATTGATGGCATTCCAGAGGTGAATGTTACTTGGGAGTTCTTTCGAAGAGCTTTCAAGAGAAGTACCTTGGTACCCAATATTTGGATATGAAGAAGCGCGAGTTCATGGCGCTGACATAGGGTGGCATGTCTGTTGTTGAATACGAGGTAAAGTTTGTTTGTCTGAGCCAGTATACTTCGAAGTTGGTTCCTGATGACCTGTAGAGATATGACAGGTTCCGTTATGGTCTTGTTAAGGAAATTAAGACGTATCTCCTGGATGCGAATTATACGAATTTTGATGTACCGGTCAACCGGGCCAAGGATATCGAGCAATCCTTGGGTGCACCGGTTCAGGCTGCGGGTGCAAGTTTGGGTAAGGGAGTGGCTGACTCTAGCTATTCTAGGAGGCAGAGTAGGAAGTTCAGGGACAAGAGACATAGGCTAGATTACAGGCGTGGTTGTGGAGTTGGCCAAGGTGCTTAGGGAGCTCGTGTTGTAGCGGAGTATGAGTGATGCGATAGGTGCCACACGGGTATGTGTTGGGGTAATACTGAAGGTTGTTAGATTTGTGGATCGGCGGATCACTTGAAGCGTGATTGTCCTCGAGCTGTGAGGGATGTACCGGCACAGGTTGCTGCACCTGCAAGGGGGCGAGATCGTGGCAAGGGTAATTTTCAGAAGCGCGAGGATGGTCAAAGGGGTATGGCTCATGCCGTAGTAGTGAGACCAGAGGGTGGTGGACCGGCTCGGGTCTTTGATCACCGTGAGGGTTGTAATGACACAAATGTGATCGCAGGTACCTTTACTTTGCAATCCTTGTCATTGTCATCTTTGATTGATTCGGGGTCTACTTATTCATACATCTTGAGTGAACATGCATCATTGTTGAATGTTCCTGTTAAGATCCTTGATGTTGGTATGTTAGTAACTAGTTCTTTTGGTGAGACGCTTACTACTAGAAAGCTGTATAGGCGGTGTCCTTTGGTTGTGCAGGGTCATGAGTTTGCCGCAGATCTGATGGAGTTGCCATACCATAGTTTTGATATCATTTTGGGTACAGATTGGTTGAGTGAGCACAAGGCGGTTGTGGATTGTGAATCTAAAAGGATTTCTCTGAGGTTAGCTGATAATTATGAAGTTTTGGTGGTTGGCAAGAATGCAAGGTTCTTGTCCAATATTTTTTGGCTACCCAGGCAGAATATGATGCAAGGAGGTTGCCAAGCTTATTTGGCTATTGTGATGAATCCTGAAGCTATGGGTGTTCGAGTGCAGGACATTCGAGCTGTTTGTGATTTTTCAAAGGTTTTTCCTAAAGAGTTGCTAGGTTTACTGCCAGATAGAGAGGTGGAGTTCTGTATTGAATTCTTTGCGGGTACGACATCGATGTCCATTGCTCCTTATTGGATGGCACCGAAGGAATTAAAGGAGTTGAAGTCACAGCTTCAGGAGTTGTTGGATCGTGGGTTCTTTCGACCGAGTGTTTTTCCTTGGGGTGCTTCTATTCTCTTTGTGAAAAGGAATGATGGTACGATGCATATGTGCATTGATTACCGGTAGTTGAATAAGTTAACGGTGAAGAACAAGTATCCATTGCCACAGATTGATGACTTGTTCGATTAGTTCTATGGGGCAGTAGTGTTTCCAAGATAGATTTGAGATCGGGGTATTATTAGTTGAAGGTTAAAGATGAAGATGTGCATAAGACCGTGTTCCGTATGAGGTATGGGCATTATGAGTTTCTGGTCATGCTTTTTGGTTTGAAAAATGCCCTGGCTGCGTTCATGGATATGATGAATAGGGTGTTCCATGAATATCTTGACCAGTTTGTTATGGTGTTCATAGATGATATTCTCATGTACTCGTGTGCCGAGGAGGAACATGATCGACATTTGCGGATTGTGTTGCAAGTGTTGATGGATAATCTGTTATATGCTAAGTTGAGCAAGTGCGAGTTTGGCTTAAAGAAGTAATGTTCCTTGGGCATGTGGTTTCCGCAGAAGGTATCCGTGTTGATCCACAGAAAATTGAGGCTATTCTAAATTGGAAGCAACCCAAATCTGTATTGGCGGTGCGTAGTTTTCTTGGGTTGGCTGGTTATTATCGCTGTTTTGTTGAAGGGTTTTCGAGTATTGTAGCACCGTTGACAAAGTTGTTGCAAAAGAATGTTCCTTATGTGTGGACGGAGGGCAGCAGCATAGTTTTGAGAAGTTGAAGGAGGTTTTGACACATGATCCTGTGTTGATTCAATCAGAATTGGGGAAGGAGTTTGTGGTTTATAACGATGCGTCATATGTTGGATTGGGTTGTGTGCTAATGCAAGATGGTAAGGTTGAGGCCTATGCGTCGAGGCAGTTGAAAGAAGGAAAGATTTGGTGATAAACATGGTATGAATTACTTACTGGAAATGCATGATTTTGAGTACATATGTAGGGGTTTAAAAGTATATTAAATGCTAGTGAGCATTGGTTTTCATTCCAGTTGGGAATGATATTATTGCACTGGCAATGAGATTTACATATGTGATGTTTTGTATAATGCATTGTAAAACAGTAAGTAAATGGTTTGTAAATGGTATATTGGCTATGTGACATGGTAAGTCCGGTACAATGTGTACCGAAAAAGGGAGGTATAATGGTGGTAAGTAATGAAAACAATGAACTCTTTCCAACCAGGACTGTGACCGGTTGTAGGGTTTGTATGGATTATTGAAAGCTAAACAAAGCCACTAGGAAAGATCACTTCCCATTACCCTTTATTGATCAAATGTTTGACCGTCTTGCAGGTAAACCCTTTTATTGTTTTCTTGATGGTTATTCAGGTTACAATCAAATTGCCATAGCACCAGAAGATCAAGAAAATACAACCTTCACATGCCCATACGGTACTTATGCTTTCCAAAGGATGTCGTTCGGATTACGTAATGCCCCGGCAACCTTCCAAAGATGCATGATGCACTCTTTTCAGACATGGTCGAAGACTTCCTTGAGATCTTCATGGATGATTTTTCTATTTTTGGTAATGTCTTCGACAGCTGCCTCGGCAATTTAGAGAAAGTGTTGGCAAGATGTGAAGAAACTGATTTAGTCCTCAATTGGGAGAAGTTCCATTTTATGGTAGATGAAGGAATAGTGCTCGGCCACAAGATTTCATCCAAGGGAATTGAAGTAGACAAAGACAAGGTGGACGTGATCAAGAGATTACCCCCACCAAGTTTGGTTAAAGGAATTCGAAGCTTTCTTGGACATGCAGGTTTTTACAGGAGGTTCATTCATAATTTTTCTAAAATCACTAAACCCTTGTGCAATTTGCTTGAACAGGATAAAGTCTTCGATTTTGATGATTCTTGCACCCAAGCATTCGAAACCCTAAAGGAAAAGCTTGCCTCGGCACCCATTGTCATTCCACCAGATTGGACGCTACCTTTTGAGCATGTGTGATGCAAGTGATTTCGCGATATGAGCAGTCTTAGGCCAACGCATAGGTAAGACCTTCCATGTGATATACTACGCTAGTAAAACTCTTAATAGTGCTCAAGTGAATTACACAACAACGGAGAAAGAGTTACTAGCTGTAGTTTTGCATTTGACAAGTTTCGGTCCTATTTGATTGGTACAAAGGTAATTGTTCATACGGACCATTCGGCAATCAAATATCTATTTGCTAAAAAGGATGCCAAACCTCGTTTGATTCGTTGGATATTACTTTTACAAGAATTTGATATTGAAATTAAGGATAGGAAAGGAATAGAAAATCAAGTGGCCAATCACTTATCACATTTAGAACTCAATAGGGGGGAGGACGCGGATCTAGAGATATGCGATGCATTCTCGGATGAGCAACTTTTAGTTGCCTCGGCAGCCATGGATACGCATGCCTCAGCAACCCTCGTCGCCTCGGCAATCATGGACTTGCATGCCTTGGCAACCTTCGACGTCTCGGCAACCATAGACGCGCACGCATCGGCAACTCTCGACACCGCAACAGCCCTTGACGTACATACCTCGGCAACCATGGACGCGCATGCCTCGGCAACCCTCGACGCCTCGGTAACCCTAGACGCACACGCCTCGGCAATTTTGGGAGCAGTCACCACGGTAGCACATGCCTCAGCAATACCCTGGTACGCGGATTTAGTTAATTTCCTTGTTTGTGGTATTTTACCTTATGGTCTTACTTACCAAGGGAAGAAGCGGTTCCGCCATGATGCTAAGCATTATTTTTGGGACGAGCCTCTTTTATTTAAACAATGTGCAGATCAGGTTATACGCTGATGTGTCCCTGAAGAGGAGCAGCAGAATATACTCCGGCAATGCCATTCTTCACCCTATGGAGGACATTTTGGAGGAACTCGTACCGTAGCCAAAGTGTTGCAATATGGTTTGTATTGGCCAACATTGTACAAAGATGCCCAATACTTTTACAAGCAATGTGATCATTGCCAGAGGACGGGCAATATCTCTAGACGACATGAGATGCCGCTCCAAAACATCATTGAGGTAGAATTATTCGATGTGTAGGGGATCGATTTTATGGGACCTTTCCCATCTTCATTCGGCAACCTCTACATTCTACTTGCTGTTGACTACGTGTCTAAATGGGTTGAGGCAGCTGCAGTTCCCAACAATGATTCCAAGACCGTGCAACGATTCTTGCAGAAAAACATATTTACACAGTTTGCGATGCCGAGAGCAATTATCAGTGACGAAGACAAGCATTTTGACAATAGACTTATTGCCAATATGTTGCGACGCTTCGGCGTATCACACAAGATTGTCACGGCATATCACTCACAAACCAACAGGCAAGCAGAAATTTCCAATCAGGAATTGAAGGGTATACTCGAGAAAGTTGTAAATCCCTCTAAGAAGGATTGATCATTAAGACTAGATGACGCACTTTGGGCATATCGCACTGCATTCAAAACACCCTTAGGTATGTCCCCCTTCTGACTTGTCTATGGTAAAACATGCCATCTACCGGTGGAAATCGAATACAAGGCATATTGGGCAATCAAGACCGTGAATATGGATTGGGAAAGTTCCGGACAAAAGCGTTTGTTAGACCTCAACGAGATAGAAAAATTTCGTGCACTCGCCTATAACAATGCACGGATCTACAAGGAAAAAACAAAGCAATGGCATGACAAGAAACTATTGCCGCGGCAATTCACGCCAAGACAACTAGTTCTCTTATTCAATTCTCGGCTAAAACTTTTCTCGGGAAAGCTGAAATCAAGATGGTCGGGACCATTCGAAGTTGTCAAACCATTCTCCCATGGTGCCGTGATAATCAAGTCCATCATGACAAACATGAATTCAAAGTTAATGGACAAAGATTAAAGCACTACAATGGTGCCCATGTTGAACGTAACAAAGAAGTGGTTAACTTAGGAGATGCATGAGTATGCTCTCCTTTTGATATTTTATTTTTATTTTTTATTTTTATTATTTCTGATTTTTTTATTATTTTTTTTCTTTTTCGAACTAATTATTTTTTTATTTTTCGATTATTATTATATTCTTAGGATAGATTTATTTTCTTTTTTTTATCTTTTTAAGTTTAACAATCCCTTTACACATATTTATTTATGTTCTTTTATTAGTTTATCTTTAATTTTAATCCTTATTTGATTTGTCTTTGAATTGTAGGAAAAGAGTTCATGATAAAGAGGAATTTCGATCCAAGAAGGAAAACATCTTCAACAAGGAAATTAATGGGCTGAATCTAAGGCTTATATAAAGCCTCCAACTTTCCCTAATTAAATCCACTTGCCGTCACCATTCCCCTAAACCGAAACCCCCTTTTCTCTATCCAAAATAATCTCACCCACCATATTTACTACCTATCTTTTCTATATAACCCATCACCCTTAACTTCCAAGAAACCTATTCATACTTTTCATCTTGCAACTCTTTAGTTTCTTTTATTTTCTTTTCTTTGTTTTTACAAAACTCACAACCAAGATCATTCATGGCATCCAAAATTAAAGTTTTGGTTCATCCAAGTTCCTCCAAAGAACCAAGATACAAGAAGTTTGCTACACCGGTGGTTCAAGAAAGATTTCACTCCAAGTTTGAAAGCAGGAAGATTTACGAAGAACAAGGCTTTGAATACTCAAACTCTCATCAAAATTTCGGCCTTGAACCATTCATCTTCGAGAGGATTGCACATCAAAAGTGGCAAATCTTTTGCCATCAATCGAAAACGGGTAACATCTCATGGGTAAGAGAATTCTATGCTCACTCACCTAACCTAGATAATCCTTATGTTTTTGTTCGTGACAGGGCCATACTCATAAGCCCCGAAAACGTCAACACCTTTTATGGGCTTTACATTGAGAAGGACGAGCATCAAGCCTTTGTTGATCAAAACACGCCCAAGCAACTCGACAAGGTGCTTCAAGAATTCACTCAACCGAGAACTCATTGGAACGACGGTAAATACAAGGGCACGGTAAATCACCTTCGGCTTAATCCTGAGGCAAAACTATGGAATAAGTTTGTTAAAACTTCTTTAATGCCCACCACACACAATACTACCGTTGATATACCACGTCTTTTGCTCATACATTCTATTATGCATAATCGCATCATTAACATTGGAAAAATTATTTGTGATGAGATTTTTGTATGTAGCTCAAAAGATAAGGGTTCTCTTTTCTTCCCTTGCTTAATTTCGAATCTTTGCAAGGAGATGCATGTCCCAAGTGAGTCCACCGATGAAAAGGCCCTACCAAAGTCCGGTTGGAATCCAGAACAAATCCGAAAGCTAATGGGAGAGGCACCATAAAAATCCTCAAGGCCTCCAATTGCCGCAGCAACTCCTGCCGCCCCGACAATCCCTAATGCCCAAGCACCTAACGCCCGGGCAACTAGGCCATCAACCCCGGGACACTTTGAAGCACTCTTGCAACCATTGGCGAGCCACCTAAGGCAAATTGAAGATCGGCAACTAATGTTCATGCGGTGCATGAAGGAGCACAACAATGCCATCACCCAAGTCATCCTAGAAAAGTACCCGGGCAGCCGTGTGCAGTTCCCAATCTTTCCTACCGAGATCCTTGCCCCGGCAACCAATGAAGCAGTCACAACGGCAACCGCAACAAATGATGCCACGGCAACCAACCCTAAAGATGCCACGGCAACCGCTGCAAAAGCCAAAGGTAAAGCACCTATGCCCGAATCAACTCGTACGGAATCATTGTCTGATTTTTCAGATTCGAACGAGTCCTTCATTGCACCAACAAAGACCGCACCAATGGAATCCTCCAACGAAAAGCCAATGACATTGATGAAGAGGACGATGAAGACAACCCCGTACGAGGATCGATTCCACCATCGGCAACAAGGAAACAACCATCGCGTTCAAGAAAGAGAATCAAGACATCGACTAAAAGGAAACTAATCATCCATGACGATGAACTCTCGGAGTTAGTCCTCGGTTGCATTTTATTTTTCGTTATTTTTATTTTTCTTTAATGCATGCATTGAGGACAATGCCTCACTCGATTTTGGGGGGATTGTTATTAGTTAGTTACAATGTTTAGTTGCATTCATCTTAAGTATTGCATTTAGGATACATAAATTGCTTGTCATGCCTTTAGCTGGAACAAGAATTGCCTAGATTTGATGAATATCCGATGATGACTTTGCCAATGCACTTAATTGATAAAATTTTTATTCTAGAATAACCATGGAAAAACTTAGAATTTTTCTATGATGCTAAATTTGATGAAACACTGTTGTGGTTTGATTGATCTAAGGAATTCTAGTGAACTTAGGTTGATAATTAAACAAATTGGGGGATTAGAATAAAAATTGGATGAATCTAGAGGTGCCCAAAATTGGCTCTAGCATGTGCTAAAAAAATGGATCGTTAGAGGTGCCCGAAACTGGCTCTAGTATGTGCTAAAAATTGATCGCTAGAGGTGCCCGAAATCGGCTCTAGTCGAATAAATTAATTAACTTAAGAAAACTAAAAACAAAACACTAGAGGTGCCCGAAACTGGCTCTAGTTAAAACATGTTAAAAAGAACCCAATGAAGTAATTTGAAAACCTCTTGTTTGCATAGAATCCGAAAAATCAACTTGCACACAACTCCGCACACACTCACAAGCATTATAGTTTGATTCCGAGTAACTCCTAAGTTTTTCGAAAAATGAAAAGTCAATCATACTTTGTGCCCCGGTTCTAAGAATTGAAATCAAGTTCAAAGCTAAGTTTGTGAAAATTGAAGTCTTGGCAGGTAATTATTAGTTTCTGTTGCTTGAGGATAAGCAATAGTTCGAATTTGGGGGTGTGATAAGTGTTCAAAAGTACTATTTTTCTTACCCTTTTTACTCATATTATTGTTAGACTTAGGCTCATATTAGTTACATAATTAATCATTCATGCATTAATCCATGTTTCCTTCCATAGTTAAGCTTGATTGCATAACTTGGTTGTTTTGTGGGAAAAGATGCTGCTTTGGTGTGTTTTGTGTGTATGTGCAGGATCACTTGCCAAAGCAAGGCTAGAGCTAGTTGCCAGGGCAATGCATGAAGGAGATGCCGAGCTAGTTGCCAGGGCAATGCATGAAGGAGACGCCAAGCCAGTTACCAGGGCAATTGTCGACAAAGAACAAGGTGATATGGTAGTCGAAATTAATGACTATACAAGCCCAAGATGACGTGGATCAAAGCTAAATCCCAAAGGAGTTTGATTTCCATGAAGAGGTTAAAGAAGAATTAAATTCCAAGAAGATAGGGGAAGTTCTAGAAGGAATATAATTATAATAAAGAATTATATTCTTTAAAGATAATTTAATTCCAACTTAACTTCCTCCTCAATGAAGGACATTGACCTAGCCCTATAAATTAGAGGCCATGCCATCAACTCCAAAGAGAGAGAGGAGAGAATTTTCGACAAGCATCAAGGGCAAGGAGATTTCGACAAGCTTCATCCATCCTTCATCTTTTTCTTTCTTGTTCAATTAGGTTCATGCTAAGGATTCTTCATCTTGTGTTTCTTTGGAACCTAGCCATGAACTAAATCTATTTGGCTAAGGTTATTGTGTCTTGTGGTTGTGAGAAACTATTGGATTTTATTTAGGTAATAAGAGTTTGCACTTTTCTATTCAAGGTTTATTCATTCTTAGTTCTTATTCTTGTTTGCGAGTGAATTGGGAGAGGATCTCGTAACTTCATCTATTTATCTAATATCGGGAGAGTTAGATTCAAGAAACGAATGAATATGATCTTTATTCAATCTATTGATGGTGAAGATTAATCCGGCTTAGGAATAAGTTAAGGATTTCAACGGCTAAGAGGAGCACAAGATTGATTGTTGTTCACCCTTGATTCACGCAGGGATGTATTATCAAGGCATGCACAAGTAGCTAGAGTTTCGACTTAGGGATAAGAAGAAACCAATGAAGAACGCTCTGCCGAACCTTGAAGGTTGCTGCCCAGACGCCCAAGTAGTTGCCCAACTAGTCGCCCAGGCAACCATCGATTAGTTGCCAAGGCAACCCCGTTCTGCAAGTTGCCACGGCAACTGAATTGCCCTTGCACTCTTTTACCAAGACAATCCAATCGGCTATCACACCTCAACTCACGATAACCTGGCCTATCTCTCTCACTTGATCTCATCTATTCTTTTACTTTATTGTTTTCTAGTTTAGTTATTAGTTAAACTCCTATAATCTTTTATTTGTGTTTTTACTTTTTACAGTGCAAGATATTAGATTCTTGAAGTGGCACCAATCCCTGTAGAGACGATATCTTTTATACTATAACTTGCGACGTGTATACTTGCACAATTGCGTAGCACTTATTACGCAACATGTAGCACGAGACTATCCTAATACTCAATATTTGAGCACATGTGCAAATTTGACAAGTTTGACAAATTTAACATGCAAGGGATTTGGTTGTGTGAATTACGATTATTCTTGATTTAATTATTATATGCTCATGTCATTTTTCAATGTATACATTTGATTTGTGTGCTTATATTTATGAATTTCTTGAAGTGTGGTAGATTAGTTGTGTACCACTGAGCCTGTAAAGCTGAACCTTTGAATTTTCTCCATTTTCATATTTGTAAATTTTTTTTCGTGTCCAAGGAGTTTAATCATTGAGGGACTTCCAACACCCCGTTTATCGAGTATAGTACCTTATCTATTAGTGAACATTGTACTCCTAGAAGCCTTACTTGTATTTTGTAGATATATAACTCATTTATCATTTTGAGTTTTTTGACTATTTTGATATTTGATGATATTGGAGCTCCGCATATTTTGTAGAGCTACTTTCATTATAAATTCAATATAACTATTTAATGGTATTTGTAACACCCTTAACGTATACTCGTAGACCGAATATACATTAAAGATGTTACGAAATCATTGGAAGAAATTTTGACTAAAATATTTTTATACCAAAATTTAATTTGTAGTTTAACCCTTTCTCGGTTTTAAATTTAAAACTATGTCGTCTAGGTGCAGCTAGTTTTGACCCTGAATTGGTTTGCAAAATTTATAATTGAATTATTGAAATAAAAATATAATTGAAGGTGAAAACTACGTAAGCTGCCTAGACCATTTCTTGAATTTTAAAATTTTTACACGATTAGGGCTAAACAACATCTTAACCATACCAAAGATTTTGCTATTGTTAAAAATTCGTATTTCTAAACCTATCCATCCATAAAAGCATATAATTACATTGTAAACTTATGTTGTAGACAATTCAACTTTAAAATACTTACATGCCCACTAGTCTATCAAATTATGATAAAGACGTACTTACTGTACTTATTGTAGTAACTTGATTTTTCCCAAGTTTCTTCTCCTCCTCGATAGACGATTTCCAGGAAACCTACGTGTGACATAAGACACACGCTAAGTACAAACTTAGTGAGGCATTCAAAACAGTTTATCAAAACATGAAGTAATATAATTTAGTATGTCATATATAAAGTACAGTACATTTTTTCTATAAATGGCAATCATGTCAGAATATCAATGTTTCATGTATCATTTCTATCATGTGAATCATGAATCAGCAATATCATGTAAATCATAAAACATTATTATAATGTATAACATGAATCATCTCTATTCTGTATCATATAATATCTCTATCATGCATCAAGTAACAATTCTATCATGTGTCATGTAACATTTCTATCATGTATGTCATGTACTTCTCTATCATGTAACTTCTTTTTCATGTATCAAGAAATCATGTAACATCTTTTTCATGTATCATGTAATCATGTGACATATGTATCATGTATCATGTTCTTTCATGTAATCATCTTGTTATATTATCAATGTCTCTGTCTAGAGGCCCATGGAAACCCTGTAGCCTATCTGCATCGTAGTGCCATGTAGAGTACGTACTCGAGAGGATGCTCTTTTCTCCTCATATAAGGATGCTCTTTGCTCCTTATATAAACACCTCGTTAGTGCATTTTGCACTATGGGCTTGGATCCCCATGGTGTATCTTGTTTCATTTTAATCTTGTCATTTTCTTATGTGAACATGATTCATCATTATTTATACAAACAGTAGTACGTACCTTGTATTCCGTCAAGCTTGCCATGTTGAATCATGCATCATATCACGTATTACGAAGAAATACAATGTAATTTTAAATTAGGGTCGACTTATCTCAAGTCTTCCATTTTTCAACATAATGCAAACATATAGAAATGCACTCACCTAGGCCATGTAATAGTATGCCTCACTAAATTCTACTCGATCCTTTCCTTTATAGTATCTCGAATCCTCTTTGATTTGTGTTCGGCTTCATTAACCACATGAATATAAATACTATTTGTTAGATTCATTTCTAACGATACTTTAATCAAAGTATCGAATCATTCAACATAAAAATTTCTATACTTTCCTTCCATCCTTATTCTGTCGAAAAACTCATTTTGGTCCTTAATAACCCTTTTGAACTTCAATTAATTCTTTCTAGCTTGTTAACCAACATTTAGATACAAAATGTATCAATTCTCATTTTCTGGCAGATTGCACTATCTTCAAAGAAATATTTCTATAAAATAATATACAACTTGAAATTCGATTCCATTTGTTCTGAAAGAAACTAGATTCAATATTCTTTTCAACCATATAAATTAATTATTTTCTTATACTTGAAATAATATACAACCGATATCAAGGTACTTATTTCGATCCAATTCACTCTTATACATAACAAAATTACTTATTGGGGAAATTTACACTTTAGTCCCAAAACTTTTTCCAAAGTTTACACTTTTAACCCCAAAACTTTCAAAATTTACAATTTGGTCGCTGATCAAATTTTGGGATATTACAATTCTTCCCCTTTAAGAAAATTCGCCCTCGAATTTTCAATGCGGACCTGTTCCAAACATTTACAGATATTACTTCCTTATTTTCTTCTCAGCCTCTCAAGTGGCTTCTTTGACCTTGTGATTTTTCCTCAAAACTTTTGTCAATGAAATTTCTAATTCCTTAATTATTTAATTCCATAAACCAATATTTCTACTAACACCTCTTCATGTATCAAATCTAATTACATCTCAATTTATTCAGGAATGGTGACATGTAAATAATTCAGCCAATGCCCCCAAAACATAAGCACATATACTATAGAGTTTTGCTCACTTCTGGAGATAAAACCATTAATATACTTATGGTCCAACTCTTTCACGATTCCTTGAGGTATAACAGTTCTGAAACTAAGTTTTCCCTTTTGACCTATACAAGTCATCCTTCCTCGAATTGATACTTTTCTTATTTTTCTCTTCTTTTAGCTTTAACTGATAACATCTTGTCCAAAGATCAACTTTCTTTTTACATCTTACTTCTACATTTGTTATAGGTAGCCAATTTATCTTAAAATTGGTTTTAGAATTCTCAAATTACTAGCTTTATTTTCAGCTTTACTAACAGACAATTTTTAAAATTTATTATAATTCTTGTGCTATGCTTCAATAGTGATACTATAATTCTCCAAATAAAATTATTCCTTGTCATACCAGCTTAACCCACTGATCTCACACTATTTCTCATAAACAATGTGAGTACTTTATCAAAGCTCAGAAATCAGTGAAATCATTTCCTTATGAACTAATCACTGACTCCAATTTCTAACACCTTTCTAGGAAGTTTTCCAACTACTTCTTTTGTATCAATATTACTTCTTCTATAGGAGTTTTATCATCCTTCATCTTCAAATAAACAATCATAACTTCTCTTTTGCTTTGACATTTAATGTTCCCAACAGCTTAAACATTTAAACAACCAATGCTTTATTATATACAGTTGCCGAAGGTTACAACCTCTTAGGTACTTCTTGTTCTTGTACTTGAGCCCCCTACTGCACCAGTAGCTCAATCTAGATAAAAATTAGAAAAAAGTTCATACTTGATTTCATTGTTACTGCTATGGGTATCTTTATAATCCTTGTGATCCGAGACTCTTATTCTTGTCTATAAACACTTCTAGGGAAATTTCTATTAGTTGGAACAGTCCTCAACTAAACACACTTCCTTTGACTTCATTAAGGAACTAAACTCTTTTTAAAAAAACTTAAATGTTTCTTTTTATAATCACTTCTACCTTGTGCACAGATAACCAACTTATCTCAATTACACTTCAGATTCCCGAGATGATACCTTCATAATACCTTTGTGATCAGTGTAACTAGGACACTTCTTACCATTCCAATGGAATACCTTTCTACGATAGTTGAGTAAGTAGAAGAGTAATAATAGATAAATTCTACACAAAACATTTATAATATCCAGCTAATTTCCAAGAAACTATGAACTTTAGAGACATTTTTCGGCGCCTCCTATTCAAGAATAGTTGTACTTCCTTGGAATTCAACTCTTATTCCTTCAGCCTATACTACATGTCTAAGGAAAATTACTTCTGATAACCAAAATTCATATTCAAAAAACCTTACATAAAGCTGCTTATCTATTAATTTTTGTAATACCACTCAAAATTGGTAATCATTTCAGCTTCTACATTAAGTATACCAGAATATTGTCCATGAAGACTACTACTACAAACTGGTCTAAGTACTATTGGAATACCCTACTCATCAAATCCATGAATACAGTAGGGGCATTGCATGTCCAAATGGCATTACCAGAAATTTGTAATGTCCATAACGAGCCCTGAATGTTGTCTTTGATACATCTTCTTATTTGACCTTGAGTTAATAATAACCCGATCGAAGATCTATCTTTGAGAACACTGTTGCACCTCTAAGCTGATCAAATAGATCTTCAATCCTTGGTAGTGGATACTTGTTCTTAATAGTTACTTTATTCAACTACCGGTAATCTATACATAATTGTAGAGAACCCTCTTTCTTCTCTACAAATAATATCGGAGTAGCCCATGGTGATACACTCGGTCAAGTGTAATCCTCGTCTAGCAGTTCTTGCAATTGAGCTTTCAGCTTTCTCAGCTCAATTGACACCATCCTATATGGTGCTATCAATACAGGTTCAATTCTAAGATAGACATCAATCCCAAATTATACCTCTCTATCCGGAGGTAGTCCTAATAACTCATCCGAAAACACATTTGAAAATTTCCCACAATCGGGATATCTTTAATCTTCTTGGGTGACATTTATAATCACCACATAAATTAAACACGCCTTACATCCATTTACTTAACAACCTCTGAGCTGTTGTCGTAGAAATCACTAACTCTAAACAGTCAGTTCATTCTTTCACATTTACTTCAGAACCATCAGGTTCTTGAAGCACTAACCCTTTTTTTACACATCACTTATGCATCATATGTATATTGCCAATTCATTTCAAGAATAGCTTCAAATTCATGAAATGGAAGTTCCATTAAATTCCTTGGGAACTTAATCCACTGAATTACTAATAGACATTTCTTATATATTCTAGTCACCCATACACTATGTCCAAATGGATTACTAAAAATCACATCACTAGAAATAGTTTCCTTAAAAATCTTTCTTTGTTCCATTATCTTAGTACTAATATATGAGTGAGTCAAATCTGGATCAATTAAAGTAAATACAGGCTATCTCTCTCTCCATAGCCTTTGCTTTATTTAAAGAATTCTGATAAATCGATAAACTCATACCTAACAACATCTCTTTATTAAACTGATCACCCATATATTTGGTTTTAAACATTTTTTAAAAGAATTTCTGAATCACTTTCTTAAAGGTACTAACTCAGTGGCATTAGACCACTAAATACGAACGTGTTCCCTTAGCAGGATACAACTTCTTCTAACTTATTAGTATATATGCAGTTTAATTCCTCTATAGCATGACTTTAACATCTTTTTGCCACAAATTGGTAATTATCGGACCACTTTCTCCATTAAATTCAGGAGCTCCTAACTTTTAAGCTCCTTAACAAACGACATACTTACTGGTGTAGGTACCAGGCTGGTGCAAGCACAAGGGTCTTAATTCTATTAACCACAACCTTTAAAGCTCATACTAAGGTTTCATATTTTTGTGCTAGAGTTCTCTGCTATACAAGTGGCTCTACTGAGGTAAGAGCTAGAGATGGCACATTCTGTATTTCATTACTTCTACTTTGGACCTCCTTTTGGTCTCAATTACCAGATGTCTAACATAGTCCAACAATACTTGATATTACTTATTTCTACTATAACTTATTCATGTTATTGAGGAGCATAACCAAGTTATACAATAGTACGTCAGTAACATGACATCCTAGATGCATGTATTTAACATCAAATCATATTAAACGTGGTTTAGCCTCCAGAATCGGCTATACCAGTAGCTCTGATACCAATGAATGTAACACCCTTAACGTATACACGTAGACTGAATATACATTAAATATGTTACAAAATCATTGGAAGAAATCTTGACTAAAATATTTTTATACCAAAATTTAATTTGTAGTTTAACCCTTTCTCGGTTTTAATTTTAAAACTATATCGTCTAGGTGCAGCTAATTTTGACCCTAAATTGGTTTACAAAATTTATAATTGAATTATTGAAATAAAAATATAATTCAGGGTGAAAACTACGTAAGCTACCTAGACCCTTTCTTGATTTTTGAAATTTTTACGCGATTAGAGCTAAACAACATCTTAGCCATACCAATGATTTTGCTATTGTCAACAATTCGTATTTCTAAACTTATCCATCCATAAAAGTGTATAATTACGTTGTAAACTTATGATGTAGACAATTCAACTTTAAAATACTTGCATGCCCACTAGTCTATCAAATAACGATAAAGATGTACTTACTGAACTTATTGTAGTAACTTGGTTTTTCCCAAGTTTCTGCTCCTCCTCGATAGACGATTTCCAGGAAACCTACGTGTGACATAAGACACACGCTAAGTACGTACTTAGTGAAGCATTCAAAATAGTTTATCAAAACATGAAGTAATATAATTTAGTATGTCATATATAAAGTACAGTACATTTTTTTCTAAAAATGGCAATCATGTCATAATATCAATGTTTCATGTATCATTGTTATCATGTAAATCATGAATCAGCAATATCATGAAAATCATAAAACTTCATTATCGTGTATAACATGAATCATCTCTATTTTGTATCATATAACATCTCTATCATGCATCAGTATCATGTAACATTTCTATCATGTATGCCATGTACTTCTCTATCATGTAACATGTAAGTTCTTTTTCATGTATCATGAAATCATGTAACATCTTTTTCATGTATCATGTAATCATGTGACATATGTATCTTGTATTATGTTCTTTCATGTAATCATCTTGTTATATTATCAATGTGTCTGGCTAAAGGCCCATTGAAACCTCGTAGCCTATTTGCACCGTAGTGCCATGTAGAGTACGTACTCGAGAGGACACTCTTTGCTCCTCATATAGATGCTCTTTGCTCCTTATATAAACACCTCGTTAGTGCATTTAGCACTATGGGCTTAGATCCCCAAGGTGTATCTTGTTTCATTTTAATCTTGTCATTTTATTATGTGAACATGATTCATCATTATTTATGCAAACAATAGTATGTACCTTGTATTCCGTCAAGCTTGTCATATTGAATCATGCATCATATCACGTATTATGAAGAAATGCAATGTAATTTTAAATTAAGGTCGACTTATCTCAAGTCTTCCATTTTTCAACATAATGCAATCATAAAGAAATGCACTCATCTGGGCCATGTAATAGTATGCCTCACTAAATTCTACTCGATCCTTTCCTATATAGTATCTCGAATCCGCTTTTATTCGTGTTCGGCTTCATTAACCTCATGAATATAAATACTATTTGTTAGATTCATTTCTAATGATATTTTAATCAAAGTATCGAATCATTCAGCATAAAAATTTCTATACTCTTCCTTTCGTCCTTATACTGTCCAAAAACCCATTTTGGTCCTTAATAATCTTTTTGAACTTTAATTAATTCTTTCTAGCTTGTTAACCAACTTTTAGATACAAAATGTATTAATTCTCATTTTCTGGCAGATTGCACTATCTTCAAAGAAATATTTCTATAAAATAATATACACCTCAAAATTCGATTCTGATTGTTTTGAAAGAAACTAGATTCAATACTCTTTTCAACCATATAAATTAATAGCCCAAATTCAACTCGTACGATTTACGACAAATTTTCAATTCAATTTCCAGTGCTAAATTCGGAATAGACTGCCATACTGTTTTCTGACCTTTCACCACTTAAAAATCTATATATTTTTACTCGGAACTTGAAATCAGTTTTCGTTTGTTGGAAACAAAACTAGACGAACAAATCTTTACATCGTATAAAATTCACCTTCTAACCATTTTTTAGAATTTATGGCGATTTTTCAAATTTACTGCCATAATCTAGTTTTCTACATTGCTTCCATAAATAACTCCAAACTTTATACTAACTTCTCCTTACTTCTCTACTTTTCAATTTAGTCTCAATACTTGATTCAAACCATCAACTTATCACCCTTTTTCATCGAATACTTATTCAACATTGATCCACCCTAATGTTTCCTTCTTTCAGAATTAGTCACTAAAATGCAAAGATAAGGATTTAAACTTCTTAACTTTGTAATTTAGTCCTCAAATCAACATTACTAGTTGAATTCTATTATTTCAACTAAAATCAGATTTAGTCCTTCTCTAAAACCTCATTTCTGAATTGGTCACTTAACTTTGACAATTTGTCAATATGGCAATATGGTCACTAACTCGATTTAACATCTCCAACATCAATAATAACATAAATACACTTCAAAATCATAAAAATTCAGATTATTCCTTTAAATTTCATAATTCCCAAAATGGTCCCTATACATTTAATTTAGGGTTTTGCTTCCAAATAACAAATTCAAGGTTACTAGATCATTTGTCCAACATCACAAACCCTAAATCAAACTTGAATCCATAAACTCTAATCATCTTCATACAAACTAAAATATGTAGGTTTTAAATCCCAACTCAAAAACATTATTTTATCATCATAACAACTTAATTTCAACTTTAATTTCAACATTAAATCATAAAATCTCAAAACCCCCAATTTAGTCCATAAACCCTAATTTCTTTCTCATCAAAATTATCTTCAATCAAGCATGTATTCCATGAATTATTGAAATCAAAAGATAGAGCTTGAAGAGTAGAACAACTTTGTAGTTGAAAAGATTCCTAAAAATCGAGTTTCAGGGCTTAAATCGAGCTTAGAAAATTTCTCTCTATATTTGTCTCTTTCTCCCATCATTTTCGAAATTGTAGTTGAATAAATATTCATCTTTTTGACCATTTTTTAATTCGTCTAAATATGCCACTTGTAAATATAAATGAATTTTAAATTCATTTAAATAGTGAAATTACTAAAATACCTTTTAATCCAACGGTTGAGATTGGTCATATCATTAATCAAGGGCCAAGATTTACTCTTCCATTTCCTTCTTCCAAAATTATCCTTGTAACTTTTTAAATATTTCAAAAATGCCATTGGGGCAAAATGACCAATTTGCCCTCCAACTAGTTTTTATTTACTAGCTTGTTTCAAAATTGCCATCCCATTACAATTCAACTAAATTAGTTCATTTCCAACCGGCCACTATTCCATAAATATTATTTTATGCCTTTTCCATAGCTTATGGAACAACCTCTAAAATTTTAGTTCGATCTGATATCCTGATTTTCATAAAATATCTCTATTGCAATTTTACCTTTACCAAGCTATCGGATTTATTTCGAGAATTCTATATTTCCATATTCGGGAAATCCACACCACCATCTCATAAAAATTTCTTTTCCCAAGGACTTAGACTGAATTTTCTTAACTTAATCTATTATTCCAATAATTATCGAAAATCTTTATAGAATAAAATTTCTCATAGAAATCCTTTATCGATAATCCATACGAATATTCTCTACCCTTACTGAGTCCAAAATATCGATCAGAAACACTTTTAAGGGACCTTTCTGGAGGTCACCCATCCTAACATTTCCCTGGCCTGAGCACGCTTAACAAATTTATTCGATCCAAATTCAAGACCTTTTACTGCATCTTAATTCTTAAAACTGATATCAAGGTACTTATTTCAATCCGATTCACTCTTATACTAAATAAAATTACTTATTGTGGAAATTTACACTTTAGTCCCTAAACTTTTCCAAAGTTTACACTTTTAACCCCAAAACTTTCAAAATTTACAATTTGGTCATTGGCCAAAATTTGTGATATTACGGTATTTTTCTCGTATTTAAAATGTATTTTTAATATTTTAAAACTATTTGAAATTTTTTGGGTTAATCTATTGACTTGATGTAGTACTTTAGTTTTTGGGTATTTTATATTTAGGATTATAGTGTTATATTTAGTGGTATCGAAGCTTAGGTTTAGTCAGCTATTGGACCATCTGGTCAGTCATAGTAAAGTGTCGATTCCCCTGAGTTTAAAAGTGTACTCTTCTAAGATTGGAAGTTTGATGATGTTTTCTCTTTTCTATTTTGTTTTTAGATTCAACATGGTTGACATTTCTTATCATAGTAATTAGGCTTGGAAGAGTTATGCTTCTCCGATGGATGATATATGAGATGAGATTGCCCTGAACACCAATGAATTTGACATTTCAATGAGTCCAAGCATGAATGAGGCAGCTTACTTCCAGAATCTTAATTTTGTGTTACACAAGATCATTCGAGCAATTTTGAGGGTTCATCCTACGACACTTGCTCCACCACCGCCACCACCTATTATTTTGTATGTGCCTCCGATAGAGAGATTTCATAAATGTAAGGCGAAGGAATTTTATGGCACTAGCGAGGACCCATAGTTTCTGGTTAGTGGTTGAGGGATACACTAAGGATTTTGAGGCCACTCCATTTTACCCCTAAGGGTAACTTAGAGTGTTTTCATTGTTGCAAGGTGATGCATATGATTGGTGAAAGACATTAGAGATGGCTCTACATATAGAAAAGACTACGTGAGATGAATTCTAGTCCGAGTTCCAAGAGAGGTATATCAACCAGACGTATATGGGTGATTTGAGGATGTAGTTCTCATGAATTGTTCAAGGCAACTATTAGTGTATGAGTATGAGAGAGATTTTTTGCAATTGAGACATTTTCCCTAGAGTTGGTGGTTACTGATAGTTTGACGTGTAGGAGATTTAATGAGGGGTTACATATTGATATCCACAGTTATTTGGAGGCAGATCCACCTAAGGTATTTTCAAAGTTGGTATAGTAGGCTAAATCTGTCGAGAGAGTTCTAAGTATGATATTGATCTCGAAAGAAGAGTCTAGCATTTACAGTAAGAGGGCTTCTAAAATTGTGGGTTTGACTTAGAGAACTTCCTAGGGGATTCGAGATTCTATAGGATTTGGTATAGCTCCATCAGCACAGTCTCATAGATCAGGTCAAGGGTTCAGGACCAGAGGTTTGTAGTAGACCATTGACTTCCTTATCACTGGCAAGTTCATAAGGTTCAGTTAGGACCCCCAACTTTTTCAGTTTGTAATACATATGGTCGGAGACATCTTAGTGGATGCTATTTGAGAGTTAGAGCATGCTTCTAGTATGGATCCATCGAGCATTTTTTAGAGATTATGCTAGAGCAAATGATGTTTTGCCTGGTCAAACTCAATGATCAACACCTTCTTTTTAGTGTGGTAGAGGGTTAGCTCATGGCGTTGATAATGCTGCCTCAGGCTAGCAGAGTATAGGTACGGTTGGATCTAATATTTGAGTTCTATCCATAAAGTATTTTGTGAAAACTCAAGAGGACAGCAACATCGCTGATGTTATTACATGTATTTTCATATAATTCCTCATTCTCATTATTACATTAGTAGACTCTGAGTCCACGCATTATATATTTGTAGTGAGATCACCCGAGAGAGGTATTCTTGTTGAGGAGTTAAAAGTTGGGCTTCGGGTATCTAGCCCATTTGAACTTGATGTATTGGTCGATAAGCTCTATTGAAGATGTCCAGTTGAGATTCAAGGTTAGCTATTTCAAGCAAACTTGATGGAGTTGCCCTTTCGAGAGTTTGATGTAATTTTGGGCATGGATTGGTTGATTAAGCATGACCTAGTTTAAGATATAAAGCGAGACAACTTAAGCTTTTTGGGTTGGACGGAACCAGGGTCTTAGTGACTAGTGATATTAGTGAATGCTTTTCTCATGTTATTTCTGTGATTATAGCTCAGAGGTTGATTAGTAGAGGCTGCAAATACTTTCTAGCTCATGTAGTGGATACAAGGGTCCAAAGTTTGGCATTTGAGGACTTGCGAACTGTGAGGGAGTTTCTAAATATTTTTCCTAATGAGTTACTAGGTTTATCCCTAGATAGAGAGTTAGAGTTTAGGATCCATGTAATATCTGGTTAGCTCTAATATCCATTTCCTCGCATCGTATGACATTGAATGAGTTGAATACTTAGTTGCTAGATTAGTCATTGATTGTCAGCTCAATAAAGTGATGGTGAAGAAAAGGTACCCACTTTCGAGGATTGATGATATGTTCGACCAGTTGAAAGGTGCTTGTGTGTTTTCTAATATTGATTTAAGATCAGGTACCATCAGTTGAAAGCTAAGGAGAAAGATATCTCGAAGATAGCTTTTAGGACAAGATATGACCATTATGAGTTCTTGTTGATGTCGGTTTGGGCACACAATTGCTCTTATAGCTTTTATACATTTGATAAACCGTGTCTTCTAGCATTAATTAGATCAATTTGTTGTTGTCTTCATTGATAATATATTAGTGTACTCACGATTTGAGGATGAGCATGATCACCATCTCCGAGTTTATGCTTCAAACTCTTCGAGAGAGACAACTTTTTTCCAAATGCATTAAATATGAATTTTGGCTTTCTAAGGTGGCCTTTTTGGGTTATATTATTGTGGCGGATGGTATATGAGTTCATCCCCAATAGAATCAAGTAGTGCAAGCATTGAAGCCATCGCGTAATATTGTTGAGGTTCGTAGTTTTATGGGCCTATTTGGGTATTATCGACAATTTTGTTAAAGTTTTTCGATAATTGTTGCTCTGTTAACCAAGTTTTGTAGAAAGAAGTTCCATTTCAGTGGAACGAGAAGCGCCAATATAGTTTTTATCAACTTAAGACAATTTTGAAAGAGGCATTAGTTTTGACCCAACCAAAGTTTGATAAAGACTATATAGTGTTTAGCAGCACATCCTTGAAAGGATTCAATTGCATTTTCATGGAGGAAGGTGAGATGGCCATCTATGCATATAGGAAGCTTAAAACACATGAGCGTAACTACCCTACCCATGATTTAGAGTTAGCAGTAGTCGGTTTTGCATTAAAGATTTGAAGGCTAAGGCACCCCATTGCAATTGGACATTACCCAAATTTAGACTCCAAATTTTCACTTAATACACACTAAATTGCTACAATTGTCTTCCTAATTTAATCATCAAATCCTAATTAAAGAACCTAAAAGACTAAGGCTCTAAACAATTAAATAATCTAGGTAATTAAATTGTCTAACATACGTTCTTATATGCTTTATTTAAAATATGCATCAAGCACATAAATTAATTACAATTAAATAAAATTAAACAATTAAATTACAGGACTAAATTGCAAAGAATTGAACGTTTAAATCTAATTTTATTTTAATTGAGGACCAAATTGCATTACATTGCAAAGTTTTAAGGACCTAAACCTGAAATAACCTAAAACATTCAAAAGACTCACAAATCTTGGGTCAACCCGGATAAAAACTAACATATCTTGGGCTGACTCAGTGCCAAAACGGCACCGTTTAACTCAGCCTATAAAATGCCCTTCACTGAGCTAACTCGTCCATTTCTTACCTGCCTACTCTCTCTCCTCCCTTAGATATCCTCTCTCCCTCTCTCTACAAGCACATTCAAGCCATGAAACAAACCCTAAAATGGATCAAAAACCCTAAAAATAGATGAATGTTCATCAAGTTCATCAAGAACTTGATGATATTCATGTTTTTCGGCATGACTTCGCCGTTCCTTCTGCCCTCTGGTTCATCATGTCACCTCCGACCAATCTTTGTTGTGTTTAGCCGGCGTCGCTGTTGACAATTCCGACCGCCGTCCTCTGCAATGCCCAAAACCTTAAAATCCCAATTTCCCAAATTCTAAATCCTAAAACCCTAATCTAAAATCTGACTCAACAGAGCCTCCCAACTCCGATCACCTATGGCCTAAACTACCAGTCCCGGCCTCTTCAACTCCTCCATGCAAATTAAATTCTGGTCGATAAATAAGTTGTTAATTCCCCTTTTATTATTTCGTTTATGTTTTGCTTTCCATTTCATTCCTATTTTTGCACACTAATAGCTTTCCTTTGTTTCTATTCAGGAAATCTAAAAGGTAGATAAAAATATACCTTTATGGCGATTTAGTGATAGCTCCAATCATCGTCTTCGATGGGCTTTCAACATCTATTCGGCTTCACTGTGGCGGTTGATCTCCCAAGGTAAACACTATCTCTTTTTTCTTTATTAATTATTATTAACTATTTTTAATTGTTCTAATTAATGATATGACAAAATATTCTCTTTCCTATTTATAGGATAGTGGAAGGTGATGCAAAGATGACATCATATTGATGACATCATCATCCAGCTAGTGACAACTAAGAGGGGAGAAAGCACAATCCTTGTGAAATCCGTCTGGACGAATAGGAGCCTGCCACATAGTGTTCTTTGGGTGGAAAAACTGAATTTTGGAGGGCATTTTGATTTTGTTGGGCTGTTAACAGCTGTAACTTGGACTTGGGGATCTCATAATTGGGCCTTCGTGTTTTTGAATATAATTTGGACAACTTGATGTATAAAATGGACTGTTTATGGGTATATTTATTTATTTATTTTGGTTTTATTTATAGTGAATTATTAATATAGTAGTAATGGCAGAGAAAATACGGGTATTACAAATTGCATAAACAAGTAGGGGTGGGCAAAACTAGAATCGAATCAAAAAGCTGAATTATTTGACTCAACTCGATGCAAAAATACTTAACCCGTAATTTCATAAGCTCGACTCGAAAAAAATAAACAAAGTTTGAGTTATAAAAAGGAAATTTGAAATAAGTGGATCGGTTGTCAAGTTTGAGTTGAGTCTCTCAATTAATTGGAGAAAAATATATCACATATAAAAAATATAAGGAAATATATATGTGTATTGTATATGATTATAGAAAACCTTTTAAATTGGAACTAATTAGTACCATAACATTATAAATGTTTACAATAAATTTGAATAGAAACTCGAACAACTCAATTTGACTTGACTCAAATTTCATAAACTCGAATAAAAAAGGTTGCAAATAAAATTTTATTTGTAAAATATGACTCTTCAACTCGACTGACTCAAAACTTTTTATTCAACTTGACTCAATCGAATGCCCACCCCTACAAACAAGTCTTTTAATGACTAAATCGTAAAAACCAAAATAATTTCAGTAATTATATAAAAATAAAATCTTATCAATTCTGTAATGAAACTAAACTCATTTTCTAGTCACTGTTAAAATTTCAAGTCATTTGTATTTGACATCAACATTTAATTGCATTTTTTAAAATTAAGAACTAATTCGTAAAGTATGTAAAACCTATTTGTAACCAAAAATTACAGTACACACACTTGTATCGATACTCACTTAGTAGTATTGGTACTGCCCACTTTTTAGGGGTGTTCATTACCGGGTACCGGAAACCCGGGTACGCGAAGTACCGTGTACTAGATTATTCGACTAGTGTTTCGGTCCTTTTTAACCGGGTACTCGATACTCGGGTACCCAAAAATTTGGGTAATAGGTATCTGTGTAACACCCATAACGTATACTCATAGTTGAATATACATTATAGAGGTTACTTAAACATGCTAGTGAAATTAAGCTTAATTTTTTTATTTCCTATACGATTCATCGTCTCGCTGATTATTCAGACTATCATTATAATTCAATTTGATGCATCATATACTATCGGTAAGTAAATGGTTTACATGCCCACTAGAGATTGTCATAATTTAGAATGTCTTACTGATGTTCTGCAGATTGTAGCTTGAACAACATGCTTGACTCCTCTTCAAGTGCTCCAACTTAATCTACGTGTGAAACAATCACATGCTAAGTACAAACTTAGTGAGGCAATTAAACTTATTTATTTTAAAAACATGAAATAATGTAAAACAATATGTCATATATAAAAGTGCATTTCGTTTTCTCTATAACATGGCAAGTATATCACAATGTACATATGTCATGTATCATAACTACCATATAAATCATGTTATTATTGCATAATATATTCTCTATCATGGACATGCATTCATCATTTACATAACATGTATTCTATCATGTATGTCATGTAACATGCAATTTATTTTTCATATATCATGAAATCATGTAACATCTTTTTTTATATGTCATGTAATCGTGTAACAATTGTATCATGTATCATATAACATATGTAGAAAGTAACATGTAACATCTGAATCATGTATAGTCTTGTTAATATTATCCATATTCCATGTACAGATATGCATTGCCATTATGTAGAATAAAATTCTTACCACATATTCTACTGAAGTTTACATTTACGGAAATATGCAACAAGTCAATATTCATATAAATAATGCAATATCATTTTCAATTTAGGTTGACTTATCACAAGTTCCATCATTAACAAGTAAATCATATCCATGGCATATTTCACATAAATGGCATCTTTCATACACCTGCCATAATTCACATGCATGACATGATTTATATATATGACATAATTCACATACAGGACATACTTCATATACAGGGCATAATTTATATATATGGCAGAATCCATATACGTGTCATAATTCATATACGTGGCATGATTCATATACGTGACATCATTCATATACATGACTTAATTTATACATATAACATGATACGTGTACATGGCATAATTCATGAACCTTTTTCGTGAACCTTGGAAATTCCAAGGTCTTACCTTGTAGTTTACCCATTCTTTAGGGTATTTTCACCTTGTTATCAGATTGTGAAACCCTTAACCACCATTTTGAAATTTCAGCCGCATCTCTCCCCTCCTTTATTTTTCTTTCCCTTCAAAACCCTATCCCTTTGTGTTCCGATCAAGCTTCGACGAGCACCTCATTGGTGTTCGTGTTTAACAACACACCCACCATTTTGATTCCCCTTGTCCTCACGAACCAGCCCAGCCATCAGATTTTCTTTGCCAGCCGTTGTTCGTGGGAGAACGGTGAGAAACGATTCGAGTTCCTTACGCCACCGTCTCCTCCGCCGCACCTCGCCCTTCCCATTTTATTTTCGTGTCAAATCTGAGTTTGGGTAAGCCACCAGTAGTCTCTCATCTTTCGTGTAATTTATCAATGGGTTGTGTTATGATTTCTGAAATGGCCATGTTCTTTTTGTGGTTGTAATCGTGGTGTTGCGCATGTCGGGAGCTATTATCGTTGAGGTTGTGCCGCCGTGGTGTTGAGCCGCACCGTCCATGGTAGAGCCACGACCATAGCGTTGATGTTGCCATTGCGGGTTCACTATCGTTGTAAAAGCAGTGCCGTCGTTGGTCCCTTGTAGCTGCTGCCGTCAAGTTGGGGTTTTGGTACCCTAGGGTTAGATGATGGAAAGGGGAAAATGGTGATGGGCTTGCTGGGTTGTGAGAGTGTGTGGGTGTGTGTGGGTTGGGCTGTGTGTGTGAGTGAGGGTAGTTTCGGCTTGGTGATTGGTTCGTAAGTGTGGGTGTAGTGAGGGGCTTAGATGAGAAGCCCGATCAGGAGTAAGACTGAACTGGGATCTTTGAGCCGTGAACCAAACCGGCAGAACCGGGTTCAAACTTAGACCGTTGATCGCTTGACCCGACCGTTGATTGACCCAATAGTTGACCGACCTGACTGTTGACCCGACCCAACAGTTGACCTGACCCAATAGTTGACCGACCTGACCAGACCCGACCGTTGAACGGGATGACGTCCAGATTGACCGTTATTTCTAATTCGAACCCGAAAGCTCTATTTGGTAGTTGTGATTAATTTGTACCTTAGTAATTTCAAAAGAATTGAGTATCGGATTAACCCAAGTTATTATCGTGTTCAGGTATCGTCTCTAAGGCTGACGAGTTACCTTATCCTGTTTAAACTGTTTTTGCACATTCTTCGAGGCTTTTATGTGAGTATACCTTCGGATTAGTCCTATGTTTTATAGTTGGTGGCTTAGTGATAGAGTTAGTTCTGATATAGAGTTATCACCGTAGGCTCTGATTCAGCTAGACCTGAGCGTGAGACGCGTTCTGCTCAGCATTAGAGCTACTGCTTGCTAAGGTGTGCTCTCTTCCTGTGCAATATATTTGTGTGTTTCTGACTGTGCTATAATTTGTGAAATAAATTTTTTATTCTTGATTTATTTAGTTATATGAATTGTGATTTGAGATTGTTTGAAACATCATGCATATTAAATTGTGTTTTTAAATCAAGCATTGGATTTTCGGAAATGAAACACTCGTAAGAGTTTGGATTTATGATTTTTAAATCATATCATTATGTCATGGGATCGGATCTGTGTTCGGAAAAAAAAAGTGAGGGAAACCTCCACTCTGGTGAGAGAAATCTCCACTCTGCGAGGGCAATCCTCCACTCTGTATGATATCGAATAGTCAGGTATTGAGTCATGCATCGGACATCATATCATTGTGACTTGAATTGATCAAATTTATTGTTTTTTCAGAAAAGAATTTATCAGAAAGTAAAATACTATTTTGTTGTGATTGTTTGCACTTTAGAGACACACTAAGCTCTTTAGCTTACACCCCCATAGTTTTCTCTTTCAGATTCTCAGACTTATTAGGCGACTCGGTACTTGGAGCTTCTCGCACTTTTATTCAGATAAATTTTATAATTCAGTATAAATTCTCTTTTGATTATTTCAGACTAATGTTTAAAATATTTTGGGATATTTACATAAATCGGACATTAAGATTGTTTAAAAGTTTGAGTTTTATTGAATGCATGCATTTGTAAGGTTGTTTTCGGATATTTAATCAAACTATCGGAACCAAGTTATACGACCATGTTTTATAATAAGAGAAATGCTATTGAGTTATTTAAATTTAATAACAATTTTTTATTTTAAAATATTTCAACCTAAGATTTAATAATTATTTTGTTTTATAATAAGTAAACCTAAAATGAGTTTCTTGTGGGACAAGTTTTTCAAACTTGACTCCCAAGATTTAACTTAAGAAATTAGGTTAAATTTAGGGGGTTACAATTTGTATACATGTCATGATTCATATACGTAACATGATTCGTTTACATGACATGATTCTTTTATCATTGCCCAAAGTACGCTATATGAGATCAAGGTACGCGAGTCATCTTGAAATGACACCGTAGTGTCTAATGTGAACGTAAAGATGAGTACGTACTCGGGGACGCTCTTTGCTCCCCATAAACATGAAACACCTCAACAGTGCACTCGGGCACAGTGGGCGTAGATCCCCAGGGTGCATGTGACACAATCATTTTGTCACAATATCTGTTTGATAACATGAGCATAAGGGTGCAGCTACTAAAGACTCTATGGCATGCCAATTATACCATGGACTCTCGTACACAATACTTGGGCATTTCTTTTATCAGCAATCAATCATAATAATCAATCATATAAATAAACATTTAATGTTTCATTCTTCATCATAAATGTTCATGGTAAACATAGATCATCATAAAAATAACATTTCATATCTCATACTTCAATCATAATTGGTCATGGAAAAATAAATTAACATTTATATAGATAATGCAATATCATTTTAATTTAAGGTCGACTATTCGCAAGTCTTCCTAATTGCATTTTAAAACATGTAAATGCACTCACCTGGGCCATTTATTAGTTTGCCTCACTAAGCACTATTCGATCCTTTCATTCATACTGCCTCGAACCTTCTTTTGATTTGGATCCAAACTTCTTTAATCACATGAATGTCAATAACACTTGTTAGATTCACTTCTAACAATATTTCAATTAAGCTATTTAATCATTCAACATACAAATTTTCCATAAATTTATTTCCTTCCTTATATTGTTCATATACTCATTTTTGGTCCCTAATGATAATTTTGATCTTCTAATAATTCCTCCAAGCTTGCTAACCAACAATAGACACAAATTGTCTCAATTTCCATTTTTGTCAACTTGCACTACCATCAAAGATATACTTCTAAAGGGCAGAGTACATACTAAATCTTAATCTCCTTTATACCGTAGAAACTAGATTCGATAATGGTTCTAACCGTATAAGCTACATAATTTAATAAAATCTACAAAAATTATGAAAATTCATCAAACTCCTGTTTACAGGGTTGTCCTGACAAAAACTGTTCACTAATTTTTCTGACCTTCATTCGATAAAAACTTAATATCTTTTAACTCAGAACTCGAAATTAGTTTTTGTTTGATGGAAACGAAACTAGATTCGATAAGATTTTCAACCGTATAAACTAATTAACCCAGATTCAATTTGTACGATTTATGGCAAATTTTCAAAGTCGAATTCCAGTATTGAATTTCAGAACAGACTGCTATTATGTTTTTTGACCTTTCATAACTTAAAAATTCATATCTTTTGATATATGAATCAGAATCAATCACCGTTTGTTTTAAACGAAACTAGACGAACAAATCTTTACATCAATATAAAATTCACCATCTAACCATTTTTGTAGAATTTATGATGAATTTTCAAACTTACTGCCAAATCCAGTTTTCCTACACAACTTCCATAAGTAACTTCAAACTTTATATTAATTTCTCCTTACTTTGACATTGGTCAATTTGGTCCCCTTACTTGATTCAAACCACTAATGTATCACTTTCTTTATCAAATAATTATTCAAAAATAATTCCCTCTAATTTTTCGTTCTTTCCAAAACAGTCACTAAAAATGCAAAGATAATGATTCAAGCTTCTTAACTTTGCAAATTAGTCCTCAAATCAAAATTACTACTTTAATTATATTATTTCAACTAAAATCAGATTTAGTCCTTCTCTAAAACCTCATTTCCGAAATGGTCACTTAGCTTTGACAATTTGTCAAAATGGTCACTAACTCGATTCAACATCAGTTTAACATTCTAACTTCAATTTCACATCTCCAACTTCAATAATAACATAAATACACTTCAAAATCATAAAAATTCAGATTAGTCCTCTAACTTTCAGAATTGGCGAAATGGTCCCTATACCTTTAATTTAGGGTTTTGCTTCCAAATAACATATTCAAGCTTACTAGATTATTTTTCCAACATCACAAACCCTAAATCAAACTTGAATCCATAAACCCTAATCATCTTCATAATAATCAAAACATTTAGAGTTTAAATCCCAACTCAATAACATGATTTTAACATCACAAAAGCTTGATTTCAACTTGAATTTCAACACGGAATCATAAAATCTCAAAAACCCCAATTGAGTTCGTAAACCCTAATTTCTTTCTCATCAAAATTCTCATCAATCAAGCATGTATTCCATGAATTATTGACATCAAAAGATAGAGCTTGAAGAGTAGAACAACTTTGCAGTTGAAAATATTACCTGAAAATTGAGTTTCGGGGCTTGAATCGAGCTTGAAAAAGTTCGAAATATTTCAAGAAAGATGAACAATTTGATTCATCTTTTACTTATTTAAATCCATGTGTTAAAATAAAATAAATTTAAAATTTATTTAATTAGTGAAATTACTAATTTGCCCTTTTAATCCAGTGGCCCAGATTTAATCTTATCAAAAATCAATGGCTATGATTTGATCCAAGTTTAATTCACCTTCCAAAATTGCCCTCAATATTTCAAAATTGCCATCCTTGTCAAATGACCAATTTGCCCTCCAACTAGTCTTTATTTACTAGTTTGCCATTCTTGTAAAAATTCAACTAAGTCTAGTTGAAATCCAACCAACTATAATAAAATATTCATAGTATTTTATGACTTCTCCATGGCTTTTGGATCAGCCTCTGAAATTTCGATTCGATATGATCTCCCGATATTCATAAAATACTTTTACTGTGATTTCACCTTTATCGAGCTATCAGATTTATTCCAAAAAATACATATTTCCATATTCAGAAAATGAACACTATCATATTATAAAAATTTCCTTTCCTAAAGTTAGACTGAATTTTCCTAACTCAGTCTACTATTCTGATAATTATCGAAAATCTCCATAGAATAAAATTTCACTTAGAAATCCTTTATCGATAATTCATTCGAAAATCTTTTACCTTTACTGAGTCCAAAATATCGATTAGAAACACTTTTATAGGACCTTCCCGAAGTTCACCCATCCTTGTATTTCTCTGGCCTGAGCACGCTTAACAATTTCATTCGATCCAAATTCGGTACCTTTCTTTGCATCTTAATTCTTAAAACTGATATCAAGGTACCTATTCCGATCTGATTCACTCTTATATTGAATAAATTACTTGTTGGAGAAATTTACACTTTAGTCCCTAAACTTTTCCAAAGTTTATACTTTAACCCACTAAACTTCCAAAATTTACAATTTAGTCACTAGCCAAAATTTGGGATATTACACCTCCCCCTTAAGAAAATTTGTCCTCGAATTTTCAATGTGTACCTGTTCCAAACATTTACGGATATTACCTCTTTATTTTCTTCTCAACCTCCTAAGTGGCTTTTTTCGACCTTGTGATTTTTCCTCAAAACTTCAGTCAATAAAATTTCTTATTCCTTAATTCTTTAATTCCATAAACCAATATTTCTACTAACTCCTCTTCATGTATCAAATCTAATTGCATCTTAATTTATTCAGGAGTGTTGACATGTAAATAATTTAGTCAATGCCCCCAAAACATAAGTACATATACTATAGACTTTTGCTTACTTCTAGAGATAAAACCCATTAATATACTCTTGGTCCAACTCTTTCACGATTCCTTGAAGTACAACAGTTCTGAAACTAAGTTTTCCCTTTTTGACCTATATAAATCATCCTTCATTTTCAAATAAACAATCATAACTTCTCCTTTGCTCTAACATTTAAGGCTCTCAATAGCTTAAACATTTAAACAACCAGTGCTTTATTATATACAGTTGCCGAAGGTTGCAATCTCTTAGGTACATCTTGTTCTTGTACTTGAGCCCCGTACTGCACCAGTAGCTCAATCTAGGTAGAAATCGGAAAAAGTTCATACTTCATTTTATTTTTACTGCTACGAGTATCTTTATAACCCTTGTAATCCGAGACTCTTGTTCTTGTCTAGAAACATTTCTAGGAAAATTTCAATTGGTCGGAACAATCCTCAACTAAATACACTTCCTTTGGCTTCATTAAGGAACTAATTCCTTTAAAAAAAATTAAACATTTCTTCTTATAATCACTTCTACCTTGTGCATAGATAACCAACTTATCTAAATTACACTTCAGATTCTCGAAATGGTTTCTTCATAATATCTTCTAATACTTGATCACTTAGACCATTAGAAAACCTTTTTATATCAATTCACATCATTTTAATGCTTGTCATACTCAACATCTTATTATTACTGATTGTCTTTATCAAAACCTTTCTGAAAGATATCTTAGCTTATACATTGTACTTCAGCCCTATCTTTATAAGGCTCTACTGTCAACTATTCAGGTAGAATTAACCTCTTAGTTGACTTCTCTGAACCCTCTTGGGTTACAAGTTCAATACACTTTATCGATAATAAACTTCCAATCTTGTTCGATATGCACCCAAATATCACTTTCATCATACTTTTATTCCAGATTCTTTGTCTTCCTGATCTATCAGGCTTCACAGTTAACATCTTATAATACTAATGTCTCCTTAAAGAAATAATCCTTCTTACTTAGGTTGTGTCTGATTTAAAGACTTTTCAAAGTTTTTCTAACATTTGAGGAGTCTACATTGTAACTCTTTCCATCTTTTCTTTGATTATCCTTGCAATATAGTTTACTACTTTTAGTACTCTGACTGATTCATACCTAACATCTTTTTTTGAGCTTCACATATAATCTCTTTACATATCGATTTCTTTCTTAGTTTCTTTTCTAATCATCTCGGTAGTATCATTACTTAACTTTCCAATTCTCTCTTATACGTACTGACAGTAAAAATGTCTTATAATAAGATACTACTGGGTTATTTCCATCATAACATCAATCCTTAACTTATTTTGAGTAAATCGCCAAATTACATATGCAGCAACTACTAACGTTGTTATCTTCAAACATATATATTTCTAAAGTAAAGATACTTCTTCTTCTTACTCCTTCATATCCAAGTATCTTATAATTACTGTATCATCTCTTTACTATACAGATAACTTATTCTAAACAATAACTAATTTATAGGCTTATTTTACTGTATCTTATCCACTATGGGTCCTTTCTTGACCTCTAAGATTTGTCAACTGACGAAATCCATTATCGTTTTACTTTCCTTATTATAGTATCATTTCACCTTATACTAATGAGGAGTGGCATCAACTCATGCAATCAATGCATCAGTAATATGACATCCTAGGGGCATGTATTTACTGAAAACTCCATATCAAACTTGGTTTAGCAATCAGAACCGGCTAAAACTTTGCTCTGATACCAATAAATATAACACCCATAACGTATACTCGTAGTTGAATATACATTATAGAGGTTACCTAAACATGCTACTGAAATTAAGCTTAATATTTTTTATTTCCTATACGATTCATCGTCTAGCTGATTATTCAGACTATCATTATAATTCAATTTAATGCATCATATACTATCAGTAAGTAAATGGTTTACATGCCCACTAGAGATTGTCATAATTTAGAATGTCTTACTGATGTTCTACAGATTGTAGCTTAACAGCATGCTTGACTCCTCTTCAAGTGCTCTGACTTAAACCTACGTGTGAAACAATCACACGCTAAGTACGAACTTAGTGAGGTAGTTAAACATATTTATTTTAAAAACATGAAATAATGTATTACAGTATGTCATATATAAAAGTGCATTTTGTTTTCTCTATAACATGGCAAGTATATCACAATGTACATATGTCATGTACATAACTATCATATAAAATCATGTTATTATTGCATAATATATTCTCTATCATGGACATGCATTCATCATGTAATCATTTACATATCATGTACTCTATCATGGTCATGCTTTTATTATGCCATCATTTACATAACATGTATTCTATCATGTATGTCATGTACTTCTATGTCATGTAACATGTAATTTCTTTTTCATATATCATGAAATCATGTAACATCTTTTTTTATGTGTCATGTAATCGTGTAACATTTGTATCATGTATCATATAACATATGTAGCAAGTAACATGTAACACCTGAATCATGTATCATCTTGTTATTATTATCCATATTCCATGTATAGATATACATTTCCATTATGTAGAATAAAATTCTTACCTCATATTCCACTGAAGTTTGCATTTACTGAAATATGCAACAAGTCAAGTTTCATATAAATAATGCAATATCATTTTCAATTTAGGGTGGACTTATCACAAGTTCCATCATTATCAAGTAAATCATATTCATGGCATAGTTCACATAAATGGCATATTTCATACACCTTCCATAATTCACATGCATGACATGATTTATATATATATATATGACATAATTCACATACAGGACATACTTCATATACAAGGCATAATTTATATATATGGCAGAATCCATATACGTGTTATAATTCATATACGTGGCATGATTCATATACATGACATCATTCATATACATGGCTTAATCCATATACATAACATGATACGTGTACATGGCATAATTCATATGCATGGCATAATTCATATACGTAACATAATTTGTATACATGTCATGATTCATATACGTAACATGATTTGTTTACATGACATGATTCTTTTATCATTGCCCAAAGTACGCTATATGAGATCGAGGTACGCGAGTCATCTTGAAATGACACTGCAGTGTCTAATGTGAACGTAAAGATGGGTACGTACTCGGGGACGCTCTTTGCTCCCCATAAACATGAAGCACCTCGACAGTGCACTCGGGCACAGTGGGCGTAGATCCCCAGGGTGCTTGTGACAAAATCATTTTGTCACAATATCTTTTTGATAACATGAACATAAGGGTGCAACTACTAAACACTCTATGGCATGTCAACTATACCATGGACTCTCATACACAATACTTGGGCATTTCTTTTATCACCAATCAATCATCATAATCAATCATATAAATAAACATTTCATGTTTCATGCTTCATCATAAATGTTCATGGTAAACATAGATCACCATAAAAATAAAATTCATATCTCATACTTCAATCATAATTGGTCATGGAAACATAAATTAACATATATATAGATAATGCAATTTCATTTTAATTTAAGGTCGACTATTCGCAAGTCTTCCTAATTGCATTTTAAAACATGTAAATGCACTCACCTGGGCCATTTATTAGTTTGTCTCACTAAGCTCTATTCGATCCTTTCTTTCATAGTGCCTCTAGCATTCTTTTGATTCGGATCCAAACTTCATTAATCACATGAATGTGAATAACACTTGTTAGATTCACTTCTAACAATATTTCAATTAATCTATTTAATCATTCAACATAAAATTTTTCCATAAATTTCTTTCCTTCCTTATACTGTTCACATACTCATTTTTGGTCCCTAATGACCATTTTGATCTTGTAATAATTCCTCCAAGCTTGCTAACCAACAATAGACACAAAAATGCCTCAATTTCCATTTTTTGTCAACTCGCACTACCATCAAATATTTACTTATACAAGGAAGAATACATATTGAATCTTAATCTCGATTATACCTTAGAAACTAGGTTCGATAACGATTCTAACGGTATAAGCCACTTAATTTAATAAAATCTACAAAAATTATGAAAATTCATCAAACTCCCGTTTACAGGGCTGTTCTGACAAAAACTGTTGTGTAATCTTTCTGACCTTCATTCGATAAAAAATTAATATCTTTTAACTCGGAACTCAAAATCAGTTTTCGTTTGTTGGAAACGAAACTAGATTCGATAAGATTTTCAACCATATAAACTAATAACCCAGATTCAATTTGTACGATTTATGGCAAATTTTCAAAGTTTAATTCCACTATTGAATTTCAGAACAGACTGGTATTCTATTTTCTGACCTTTCATCACTTAAAAATGAATTTCCAACATAAAAGGTTTTGAATGAATGATATTTTATTCTCTTGTTGATTTTAAGTGTTAATTCTAAAAAGGCTCTAATTAATTAGTTATTTAAAACTATGAATATTAATTAATTTAATGGCTTTTATGAGAAGATGTCAATTACTTGAACACCTTCCATATATGTAAAGCTCTTAAATTAATCATATTCCTAATTAATTAATTCTTCTAATTAATTAAAGTTCTAGTCATAATTAGCGCTCTAACAATTTATTATTCAATATTATAAGTGAAAATTTATATCGAATATACACCTTTATGACCAAGACTGAGATAACACCCCATTGTAAACAATGGAACACCATCTAGATTTGAACCTTAAAGATTCTATTTGATATACATTTCATTAACTACAATGTATTTATTATTAATGTCAATTAAAGAACTAATATGATTTCCAATTATAAGTGTAAATATATTAAATATATTCATTAAAATCCATGTTAAGATAACACCCCATTGTAAACAATGAAACACCATCCAAAATAGGATTTTAAAGTTTATATTTAATATATTTTAATTACTACAATTATCTTACCTAATTCAATTATTGAATCCTAATTCGAGAAACCTAAACTAAAAGGCTCTGATATTTAATTAAACTAAGTGTATTTAATTATCTGACATGTAATCCTATATTCTTTATTTTAATCATGCATTCAAACATATAAATTAAACAATTTAAATTAAATTAATAATAAAATTTAGGATTGAATTAAAAGAAATTCAAATTGAAATTAAAGCAATGTGGGACCAAATCAATTTTTATTGAAACATAAAAGCCCATTTACAAGAAATAAAAAAACGCGGGTTGCTTTGAGGATGCGCGGGCCAATCACGGGGTTCGCG
The DNA here is from genome assembly GCA_019671005.1 of Hibiscus mutabilis. NCBI lineage: Eukaryota > Viridiplantae > Streptophyta > Magnoliopsida > Malvales > Malvaceae > Hibiscus > Hibiscus mutabilis. The sequence continues at coordinate 23,550,781 of CM033729.1, forward strand.
GGCCTCTAGGCCCGAACCCATTGCCTATTAAAAGGCATATCCAGCACTTGTTTTATTTTTTTCCCATTTTTTGGATTTTACTCTCTCCCTCTAACTTTCAATTCTCTCTGCCTCTCTCTCCTCTAAACCTCCTATTTCCATATTTTAAACCGAAAAAGAATCAAACACCCTCGTTCTTCCTCGAATTCATCCTTGTTCTTCACCTTTTCCCCGTTTAATCCAAAATAACACCAACTTTCCTTCATTTCCATGTTTCCGAAGATCAAACTCAAGAAATCTCGTTAGTGTTCATCATTGTTCATCATGGACAAGATGAACACCAAAGAAGCCAGCTGCATTCCTCCGTGTGTACCACCGCCAGATCCATCGTCGCCGCTACTAGGTTAGCTCCGACCAGTTTGTCGGCCAGCCGCCATAAGGTGATTTTCGGCCGCCGACAGAAACCCTAAAAAAACCCGTAAAAAACCCTTTTTCCACTCTAAACCTAAATCTAAGCCCGGATTCAACTGAATCCTCCCTTCTTCCCGGGCCTAGGACCTAGATCTACCCAAAAACCGTATCCTTTTTCGGCTCCGTCCACACTATTAAAAATAACTCCAGCCACCACTCAAATAAGCTCAAATCTCCGTTATATTTATTTGTTTTTTATCACTATTTTTTACTACACTAACATGATTTTAATATTTCTTGCAGGAATTAAAAAACGATTAAATATACCTCTGTAGCGGTAGCTCCACTGGCATTTCGGCTACTGGCGGCGTTTCAATTTCTGGCTCAATCTCCATTGACCTTTTGGCTTCTGGCCTCTCAGTTCCCAACGATCAATAGCTTTCCGGCAATGGTTCAAGTTCCCAGAGGTAAAATTCTCTCTCCCCGTTATTACTTTATTTATTTATTATTATTATGGTTTTTAATTAACAGTCATTATTATTCTAAAAACTTTCTCTCTCTCCCTATTTATAGGGATGTCAGATGATGATGTAAGTAAAGCCAGCTGGGCGGGAGAAAGAAAACCACAATATGTGGCTATCTTTTCAGACCAATGAAGAGCTGCCACGTGTCATTTCTGATCAGAATTTGGGCGGGAAATGGGCTTTGGATCCATTTTGTGTTTGTTTAGCTGTAATTTGATGAATTTGGGTGGGAAATAGAAATGTATTTGGGCTTTTAGATTTATATTTCGGGCTTAGGGTATTTTATGTGTAAATTGTACATTATTTAGACTTTTGGACTATTTATTTGAGCTATTTATTTATCTATTATTTATTCATTATTTATTTACTATTTCGGCCTTATTCATTTAGTAAACTCGGATACCCCGTACAAAATACGGGTATAACAACAATGTTGATATAGATATACAATGTCGATATTGTTGTTAAAATGTATATAATTTTCATTCAAAGTAGTCTAAATTCACTCCAAATCATCACCAAAAGCCCTAAACATACTCATAGCATAATGTTAACATAGCATGCACATTAAAACAATTGCATGCCAATTTTTCACAATAAAAAAACACTACATCAAGAACTCGACCTTATAGTTCATTTCATGCAACTTTATGATCTTTAGTGCACTAAGTATCTCATTTTGTGTATTTTAGGTCATCATGAAATTCCAACAAGTGAAATTACTCATTTTAACCATATTAAACATGCTCAATTCATCTAAACCTTATAGTTACACAATTTGTCATACTAACTCACAAATCATGCTCGAAAAACACTATTTGTGTTTCACACTCTAAACATACTTCAGATCAAAATGTTGTGTAAATTATATTTTAGACCATTAAACATAGCATCCATTTTCATTTATATCACAAATCTTTAATTTAATCAAATTATATCCTTCAGTTTTTATTTTTTTATCAGCAACGTATGATTTATTACAAAAACAAAATCATACAACAAGTGTCGGGTGCCTCATTAAAAACCTCCCTAACCTAAAATGGAGGAAAAAAGTACAAGCATGACAATTGGAAAGATAAAGCACCGAGGAAAATGATAAAACACACGCCCCACCCTTAAAAAACACCCCCAAACTCGGCCACAAGACTCAAACACAAGCACCACCACACTCAGACACAGGCTCGTCCAAATCCAACATAACAACACCAGCAGGCGCATGCCAACACCACCCAGCCCATGCTCCAAACAACCACACACAAACTAAACCTCACCAGCATCCATCCAAAGCCTAACGCATCCCAAGCAACTCTCCTCGAACAAGCACTACCTGCTATCCCGAAACAAAGATGCGCGGTCCACCCCTTCCTTAGAAATTGCATCTTCAATACCATTCGCCTCGCGGAACACATGTGTAAAACAAACACATGCCAAACACCTCACAGTGAGCATCAATAAGAACCAAAATGTCCCATAATTTCCATGAGCGATGGTCCTTGTACGCATCCAACTCAAAGCCACAACCGAATCAAATTCCATGACCAAATTCACTCTATCTCACCATCGAGACTAAAAAAAATGAAAGCGCACACTCCACAGCACGTAATCTGACTCATTGGATTCCAAAATCCCTAATGGTCCAGAGAACACTGCCAAAATTATGTCCTCTTCAATTCACTAAACACTACCACAACCGGCTAACCCAAGCTTTCCCCTCGCAACCCCATCTGTATTAACCTTCAGTACCCCGTAATAAGGTGGCATATACGCCACGTTCTGCCTTACACAAATCGGACCAGCTACGGAAATGCACCACTGCTGGCACTCCCACCATTGCGACTCATATCAACACACATCCTCCAAAAACACTTTCACTTAGTAAAATAAGCGAAGTTTGATAAGAAAAAACACCTCCTCCAATGCCATTCGCTTATCATTAAACACGATTTCATTTTGTGCCAACCACAATGACCAAAGGACCGAAGCAGCACAAGCCACCCACCATTGTCGTAATTGACAGTAAAAGAGCAATAGAACCCTGGAACAAGCAGTTTAGATAACAAATGAGGAAAAGGAATGCACATATCCCACCACTTCAACAACCATCCCTACACAATTTGTATGAACAAACAAGAAAACAACAAGTGACTTGCCTCATCCTTATGTACTGCGCACCGCACACAACGACCTTGCTCCTCTAAAAAAATAATTCCCCGTACATACGAAAAAGTCACCGTGGGCAAACGATCAAGCTATAGGAACCATAAAAAAGCATGCACCTAAGGTGGCACCGTCACCTTTCATACAAAGCTAACCCCTACATCACCATCACCTAACCGATCCGCCACATAAGGTGAGTCAAACTCTTTATTGGGAACTTTCCTTTAGCATTTGGCTTCCAAATCAACACATCCGCAACATCATGTTTAAGCATGATCGAAAAAATCAAAACAATCAACTGTTGCAAACTTTATCCCTAAACACTCATAGCTCCCTATGAAAAAAGAACTCTAAAACCCATGATCCAAATAACCTTCCACCGCGTAATCACTCACCAAAGACAATTTGTTCATCGCAAACGAGAACAACCTTGGATAAACGTCTTTCAATGGTTCTTCAATGCACCACGGATCCTATAAAAATAGCACCTTCGTACCATCTCCCACTTTCCATAAAAAGTTGGAAACGTCTAGTGCTGAACCTACTTCAAAACTTGATACCAATTGAACAATCTATTTCTAAACCACCAACATCGAATTCAAACGTGACAAATCAAACCGCCACCAAGGAATAGCTTCTCCATATTTAGCCACAAACAACTCACGCCATAATGATTTAGGCTTTTGAGCTTAACGCCATGCCCACTTAGGTAACATGGCCAAATTTCTAACCTGCAAATCAATGATCATGACCCCTAGATGTCATGGACGACAAACCTTACTCCAACAAAGCCGACTCATCTTCCTTTGCAAAGTCACAGACCCCATAAGAAGGCCATACAAATATGATCAATTTTTGTAATTACCCCTTTTGTACCACAAATAAGCCCATATAATAAACTGGAAGCAAAGACAAAATAGAATTGACTAACGCCATCCTGCAAATGTCATTGATGTTTGCTTCCATCCTACCAACTTTGGTCAAAATTTTGCAATTACCGGATCCCATATTTCCTTTCGAAGCGAATTTGCCCCTAATGGCAATCCAAGATTCATTATTGGCAAAACACACTGTTGACATACCAATAACTCTTCTACCTGCAAACAACACAAGTCCTCCACCTAAAAGCAAACAACAATGACTTAGAAAATTTAATTTTAAGTCCGGAGCATACTTGAAACGTATTCAACAAATCCGTCACCACACCAACACAATCTAATGATGCTTCAAAGAACAAAATAGTGTCGTCTGCAAACTATAAATGAGAAATACAAAAAGATAGAGCCATAGAAATACCTCGTAGGATTCTTTCTCAAATCAAATTCTCAAGCAGCTGATGCAATGCTTCTACAATGATTACAAATAGAAGAGGTGATAATGGATCCCCCTATCTAAGGCCACAGCTCATTCCAAACTCTTTAATAGGATTACCATTCAATAAAACAGACAAACGAGCCAAGCTATAACATGCTCGTTGTTAACTCCTCAAAAGTACTATTTTTATGCTTATCTTACAATACCTTTGCTTGCCATTTTAGTACATTTAGTTGCATTTAGGCATTAAAATCATGCATTTGCATAAGGAGTTTATGAGTTATTCTGTTTTCCAGTGTGAAGGGTTATTTTGCTGTTTTTGACGCAGGACAAAATCAGGCAAGCTTGGCAGAGAAGGAAGCTAGAGAATTGCTGAGGCGCAGTTGGCACATAAGGACTAATCAATGCCAAGCCTGGCTGGAAAATGAGTGACGTCAGGTAACTGGTCAAAAGTCTTCGTTGGACCTTGTACACGTCAGCCCTAAGATTTAAATCTGGATAAGATGCATTATCATCTTATCCCTTGTGCATTCAAAGTTTAAATTCAAAGGCCTGATCCTAGGGTTTCCCACACAAGCCTATTTAAAGAGATCGATCAAGCATTTGAGAGAGGATTGAAGAGGCTGAACGATGGTAAATCAAGACGTGATCTAACCAGCTGAATACTGAGAGCTTGCAGCCATTGAAGGGCTGCATCGACAAACCCCCTTCTTGTCCATTCTCTTTATTTTTATTTATTTTATTTAAATGATGAGATAGAGATACGATAATGTTTTTTGGATGGAAACCCAAACCATGAACTAAACTTTTAGAGTTGGTTGAGGGATGTTTGGGATTGATGTTGATTTTATGTTTAGTTTTTAATAATGAAAATGCCTTGGCATTATTTTCTATCTGGCATATACTTAATCTTTTTAGATATCCATTTCCATACAATAGTTGTCATTGCGTGGTTATTGCACATTAATGTCTTAATAGACTTAAGGGGCAACGATCTATTGCCAGGTACTAAGGCGAGAAACTTCGATAGAAGATGTTCAAGTAGATGAACTTACTTTGGAAGTGAGTATACCCCTTAGGAGTAAAGATTGTCGCTTAATCAAGTTAATTCATGAAAAGCATTCACTATTTACATATAGGGGTTTTATCATAGTTAACTTAGGATATTGCCATCGATAGAGGCAATACTACCTTTAATCTGCTCGGCAATAGACCAATGTATATCATTATTGAAGGTTGGTATAAGTAACGTAAAATTTGACATCCCCTTGCCAACGCTCATCGTTCATTTTGAATAACTCACTGCCAAACTTCTTATTTTCACTACTTTGTTTTCTTAATTTTTCAATCAAAATCCCAAAACATTTCGAACACTTTTAAAACTTCTGAACAAGTAAGCGTTGAACAAATTCTTGATCAATCCTTGTGGATTTTATACTCAGCTTATTACTGTATTACTTGCTGACCGTGTATACTTGCACGCATAAGACTCACCTTGGCACTGTTCTTTGCCATACTTTTACACTAAAAATATACTATTTTACCAAGCGTTAGCAATAGTCGACTAGTTTTTGGCATCATTGTCGGGAATTACGATAAAATATTTTTTGTTTTCTTTACTTGTTTCATTCTTTTTATTATTTATTTAGTTTAACTGGTGTATGACCAGAAGCCATCTTGTGGTGAAAGATTGGCCATACGACCCATAAATTGAAAGAACCTTACGAAGGTTAAAAAAGCTCGAGAGATGGCACATCGTGGTAATAGAAAAGCTGATGATAAACCAAACAACCAGGGAAACCCTCCATACCATAATGGTATACTAGCCACATCTGCTGCCCTAGCAGTTAATGTGGAGGAGGAGAGACCTATCCAAAAACACTCAGTACCGAACATAGACAATTTGACGCCATAACTAATTAGTCTAGAGGTAAATACACTGAATTTTAAACTCAAATCGGTAATGATACAAATGCTTTTGAATGTAGGACAAGTTGATGGAGCACTTACTGGAGACCCGAGGCATCACCTGAAGTAATTCATATAGATTTGTCAGCTATTGTTGCAGCCTGGAGTATCGGAGGATACAACGAAGCTGAAATTGTTCTTTTAGAGATAGAGCAAAAGTATGGCTAAGTTCTTTGCCACCTGGTTCTATCACCTCATGGGGAGATCTATGCCAAAAAAATTTACTGCGTTTCCAGCCACCTACACTCACTGCCAAGATCAGGAGTGAGATCATTACATTTAGGCAGGCTGAGGATGAAACCTTATATGATGCATGGGAAAGATTTAAGGACCTATTAAAGAGGTTTCCCATGCATGGATTCCCAAATTAGACACAGATGTAGACCTTCTACAACAGACTCAATGCCCAAACCCAGACTGTTGTTGATGCTTTGGTAAACGGTTCACTGCTTGACAAAAATATACAGAGGCAGTTGGCATCCTTTGAGAGGATTTCAGTCAATGAATTTGAATATCCTACTGCTAGACTTGGGACCGAGACTAAAATTGGGGGGGAATTACAGCTAGATGAACTTACATCAATCCACGCTGAGATTTCCAATCTTACTAGCATGGTGAGATCTTTGCAAATGAGTAATGATTCCCAAGAAGTTAAGGTATTAGACCCATTATGTACAATATATGGAGAAAATCATCACATGAAAGATTACCCTGCCAACCGCGAGTCAGTAAATTTTATTGGTAATTTTAATCGTAATTATAATTTGAACAACCAGGTCAATATACCAGGGGATTTGGCAGATTACAATGCCCAGCATCAGAACAATGCCCAGCGTCAGAACAATGGCAAGTAAGGTTTCAATCAAAATAGGCAGAGGGCGCAAAACAATTTTTATGTTGGGCAAAGGAACAACCAGGGGATTTGGCAGATTACATGGAAAGGAATGATGCAACTGTCCAGAGTTTGGCAGCATCTATGCGGAACTTGGAGATACATATTGGACAGATTGCCAGTGCATTCAACAATAGACCCTAGGGAGCTTTACCGAGCGATACAGAAGATGCTCGGTATAGAGGCAATGAACAATGCAAAGTTGTAACTTTTCAGAGTGGCAAACAATACGATGCTGAGACATCTAGCAAGCAGCCAGTTAATTTCCAAGAGAAAGAGAAGGGACCAGTAGGTGAACAAAAAAAATAGAGATGAAAGTAGCAGACAAAAGTAATGCCAGACCACTATCTGATGCCAGGCATCAATCTAGTTTCAACCATCACTTAGCAAAACTGGTAGGGCCAACATATGCTTATTCACCTCCATTGCTCCCATAAAGATTATAGAAGCACAAGCAGGATCAGCAATTTAAACACTTCTTGGAAGTCCTTAAGTAATTGCAGGTCAATATACCATTGGTGGAAGCTCTCGAGCAAATGCCCAATTATGTGAAATTCATGAAGGACATCTTTTCCATGGAAAGAAAACTTGGTGATTTTGAGACTGTAACTCTCACCGAGGGATGCAATGCAATGATACTCAATCGGTTACCACCAAAGTTGAAAGATCCAAGGAGTTTTACTATTCCTTGTACCATTGGCAACATATTCATGGGTAAGGCACTGTGTGACTTGGGAGCCAGCATCAATTTGATGCCAACGTCAATTTTTAGGAAGCTCGACATTGAAGCAAGACCTACCACGGTAACATTTTAGTTGGCATATCGATCCTTTGTACATCATAAGGGTAAGATTAAGGATGTATTGGTAAAGGTAGACAAGTTTATTTCCCAGTTGATTTTATTAATTTAGATTACGAAGCAGATATGAATGTCCCAATTATATTGGGCAGACAATTCCTTGCCACAGGTAGAGCTTTGATTGATGTTTGTAAAGAAGAATTAAATATACACATGAATGATCAACATGTTACATCTTATGTGTTTCAAGCCCTTTAATGCGCAGATGAACCAGAGGGATGATAAGCTAACGAGATGATAGAGCTCATTTTCACTATGGATGTGGCAAAACTGTGCCAAGATACTGATGATGATGCCAGCGAGTCAGATAGTAAAGAATCGACAAGTGAAGACACTAAAGGAACATTCTTGGAGAGAGAAGCGAGTTACTTTGGACAGCCAAAGCCACTGGAGTTGGCTGGCAGAGAGATCGTTGCACCTAAACCATCCACTGAGGAGCCACCTGAGTTGGAACTAAAACCACTACCAGACTATCTTAAGTACGCCTATTTAGGTAAACACTCAACCTTGTCAGCGATCATTGCTGCTGATCTAACTAATGATCAGGAGGAAAGATTGCTGGAAATTCTAAGTAATCACAAGCAAGCGTTGGGATGGACCTTGGCTGTTATCCGAGGAATAAGCCCAACTATTAGCATGCACAAAATAATTTTGGACGAATATCATGGAAAACCAATTCAAGGCCAGAGAAGATTGAATTCGAGCATGAAAGAGGTAGTTAAAAAAGAAATTATGAAGTGGATGGATACCGGGATAATCAACCCCATTTTCGAAAGCTTGTGGGTCAGCCCGGTGCAATGTGTGCAAAAGAAAGTTGGCATGAAAGTGGTTCAAAATAGCAAAGATGAATTGATTCCTTCCAAAACTGTTACCAGATAGAGAATGTGCATGGACTATAGGAAGCTGAACAATGCCACCAAGAAAGACCACTTTTTTGTGCCCATTATCGACCAGATGTTGGATAGGCTGGCAGACAATGCATACTATTGCTTCCTAGACGGTTATTCAGGATATAATTAGATTGCCATCGCTCCTGGAGATTAGGAGAAAATTACATCCACTTGTCCATATGGGATATTTGCCTTTCAAAGAATGCCCTTTGGACTGTGTAATACGCCGGCAACATTCCAACGATGTATGATGTCTATTTTTTTGGATATGATTGAAAATAACCTAGAAGTTTTTATGGATAACTTCTCGGTGTTTGGAAAAACATTTGAGGAATGCCTACATAGTTTAGAGCTTGTATTGAGAAGATTTATTAAGACCAACCTAGTTCTAAACTAGGAAAAGTGCCACTTCATGGTGAAGGAAGGCACCGTTCTCGGTCACAGAGTAACCAAAAGAGGCTTGGAAGCAGATAAAGTAAAAGTGGAGGTAATCAAATAGTTGCCACCTCCTACAAGTGTAAAAGGTATTAGGAGTTTTTTTGGACATGTAGGTTTTTACCGCCTTTAATTAAAGATTTTTCAAAAAAATTTAAACCTTTATGCTTGCTTTTAGAACAAAATGCCGCTTTTGTGTTTGGTGATTCCTGTTTAAAAGCATTTTAGGAACTCAATGACAGCTTAATAAATGCCCCCATACTTGTGGCACCAGATTGGACCGAGCCCTTCGAGCTCATATGCAATGCCAGCGACTATGTCATTGGAGCTGTATTGAGCCAAAGGCGTGGCAAGATTTTTCATGCCAAATAATATGCCAGTTGGACATTGAGCAAACCCAAACTCAACTACACAACAACCGAGAAGGAATTTCTCGTTGTTGTATTTACATTTGACAAATTTAGATCTTATTTAGTTGGTAACAATGTTATTGTGCATACAGATCACTCGGCATTAAAATTCCTATTGACAAAAAAGGATGCCAAGCCCAGATTAATCTGATGGACACTATTATTGCAAGAGTTTGATCTCAAGTTTTGAAACAAGAAAGGGAGTAAGAACTTAGTTTCTGACCATTTGTCTCGGTTAGAACATCACCTTGAGGAAGATAAAGCCGCTGCCATTAGAGATGAATTCCCCGATGAACACTTGCTTGCAGTCAGTTTTATGCCATGGTATGCTGACATAGTCAACTATCTAGTAAGTATTATCAAGCCACCGTATCTGGCAAGTAATGCCAGGAAATATTTCCTACGAGATGTGCGGTAGTACTATTGGGGTGAGCCCATTCTATTTAAACACTGTGCCGACCAAGTAATTTGCCGATGTGTGCCAAAAGAGTAGCAGTACAACATTTTGCTATTATGCCATGTGTTAAGTGTGAAAAAGTACTATATTTATACCCTTTTTACTCTTAATTATTGTTAGACTTAGGCTTATCTTAGTTGCATTATTAGGCATTCATGCATAATTTCATAGTTTCTTCTCCCGTTAAGCTTGATTACTCAATTTGGTTGATTTTGTGGAAAAAAGATACTGCTTTGGTGTGCTATTGTGTGCAGGAATTAATTGCCCAAGCAATCGGGAAATTGTCGAGGTAATGGAGGATAAGATGAAGTGGCAGCCGATTTGATGACTAGATAATTCCAACATGTTTGAGATAAATGGCGTGAAGCAAAGGAGATGGAATTCCATGCAGAGATCAAAAGGAGATTAAATTCCAAGAGTTTTATGAGGAGTTTTTGGAGGAATAAAAATATAATAATAAAAGAGATTTATTTCTTTTATTCCTTATTTAATTCAAACTCAACTTCCTGGTCAAGAAAGACTTTGACCTAGCCATCTCCTATAAATAAGAAGACTAGCCGCCAGCCTTGGGGGTGTGCGAATTGAGAGAGAAAAAGAAGGGGCTGTTCGAATTCTTCTTTTTGTCGATTAGATTCAAGCTGGGGAACTTTTATCTTGTTTTTATTTTGCACCCAGCCATGAACTAATTTTAATTGGCTTGGGTTATTGTGTTTTTGTGGTTGTGAAAATGATTGGATTTGTTTAGGTTTTGAGTTTGCAATTTCAATTCAAAGTTTGTTCATTCTTGGTTCTTAATTTTGATTGCGAGTGAATTGGGAGAGGATCTCGTGAATTCATCAATTTATCTAATATCGGGAGAGTTAGATTCAAGAAATGAATGAGCATGGTTTTCATACAATCAAACGATGGTGAAGACTAATCCTACTTAGGAATAAGTTGCGGATTTCAACGGCTAAAAGGAGTGCAAGATCGGTGATTGTCCACCCTTGGTTCACGCACGGAGGTATATCAAGATATGCACAATTAACAGTGTTTAGAGTTAGGGATAACAAGAAACCATTAAAGAACGCTTCGATGAACTTTGAAGGTTGTCGCCCAATTGCCAAAGCAATCGTTCCAATCTCAATTGCCCAAGCAATCGCAGAATTGCCCAGGCAATCCGACTGGATCCAATTGACGAAACAATTGAGCCAATCTAGCACACAATTACCAAGACAATCCATTCAACTATCACCCCACAACTCACGATAACCTAGCCTACTCTCTCTTATTTGATTACATCCTTCTTTACTTTAATTGCTCTTTTACTTTACCCGTCAAAATTAATCCCTATTATCAATTGTATTTTTATTTTTACAGTGCGAGAAGTTAGATTCCCCTACTAGCACCAATCCCTGTAAAGACGATACTCGATACTTATCATTTATTACTTGCGACGTGTGCACTTGCACCATTTGCGTAGCACTTAAAACACGAAACAAGTATTTGGCGCTGTTGCCGAGGATTGACAATTGTAACTTTGTTTTTAATTCCTTGCACTTTTATTTTTATTTTTATTTTTGTTAATCGGTTTCAAAGGACTTACAAATGTTGGTTTTGCATCTGTGTATGACCAGGGCGAGACCAACATCACCAGAATACCCGTTTGAACCCGAGATAGAACAAGTTCTTCATAGGAGAAGATGTGAGCTAAGAGTAGTGGTGGCAGGTCCTATTGTTCCAGACAGAAATCAAAATAATGTGGCAATTGGAAGAGGAGTTTTAGTCGAACAACAAACAGTTCGTGTCCGAAATAGAGCCATTCGATATTACCTAGAGGAAGATCTCAACGGTCTAAACCCAGGTGTTGTCACACCTGAAATAGAAGCCGCCCACTTTGAATTAAAACCTGTAATGTTAAACATAATCAACACAATTGGTCAATTTGGCGGTTCAGCATTTGAAGATGCCTGACAACATCTCAAATCATTCCTGGAGATTTGCAATTCATTCAAACTACAAAGAGTCCATGAGGATGTCCTAAGGCTGAAATTATTTCCCTTTTCACTAAGGGATAGCGCAAAAACGTGGTTGAATAGTATTCCAGCCAGATCTATAGGATCTTGGACGGATTTATGTCGTGATTTCATTGCTAGATTTAGTTATACAAATATGACCGATAAATTACGTAATGATATTACTTCTTTTCGGCAGACAGACGATGAGTCTATGTACGAGGCCTGTGAGCGATACAGAGAGATTTTACACAAATGTCCCATGCACGGATTCCTAGTATGGACACAAGTGATGATGTTCTACAACTCGGTAAACACGCCAACAAGAATGATGCTAGATACCTCGGCAAATGGCATACTTCTCGACAAGACACCTGAGGAAGCTGTAGAGATTCTGAATCAGCTTGCCAAGAACGATTATTAGTTCCCAACTACTAGAAAATGAAAAATCAGACACCATGCCACGATCAATGAGCTTGATTCATCAAATTCAATTTCTGTACAATTGGCTACTTTAACCAATTTGGTTAAAAATATGCAGCGACCAAGCAACACACAGGAGATCAAGGTAGTAGATTCCTTTTGTGATTTATGTAACAGTAACCATGATTCTTCTGAATGTCCGCAGAACCTATAGTCTAGCTTTTACGTTGGAAACTATACCCAGAACAACAATTTGACAACCAACACCTACAATCTAGCCTGGAGGAAGCATCATAACTTTTCACGGAGCAATCCAAACAATACCCTCAATTAGAATGCACAAGCATCGGGATTCCAGCAGAACATGCCTCGGTAATAGATGTCGCAACAACATCAACACTATCTAGTTCTTTGGAAAATTCTCTTAATGCTTTTATGTTAAAAAACTGAATCTTATTTGGTTGAGAATAATAATTTCATGAAAAGGACTGAGATGAGATTGCAAAATCAGGAGGCAGTCCTGAAATCATTGGAGACTCAATTTGGGCAATTCGCCCAAAACTTGAATACAAGACCGCAAGGAGGTTTACCCAGCGATACTGAGGTCGCAAAGGGGATAAACCATGAGCAGTGTAAATTAATTACCACTCGGATGGGACGAAAGCTTAATGATGCACCTGGTCAGCCTATAGATCACCCATAAGAGCAGTCCTCAAAAAGATGTAATTGGCGAGGACACCTCATCCAAAATTGGTGAATCGAAAATTGCCCAGGCAATTCCAATTGCCCAGGCAAGTTGCGATGAAAATCCCAAATCGAAAAATAAGGAAGAGGATATCCGAATTCCACCACCATTCCCCCGAAGGTTGAAACAGCAAAAACAAGACTACCGGTTCAAGAAGTTCCTTGATATCTTGAAGCAAGTCCACATCATTTTGCCCTTGGTTGAAGCAATAGAGCAAATGCCGAACTATGCTAAGTTTCTTAAAGACATTGTCTCTAAAAGAACAAGACTAGGTGAGTTTGAAACAATAGCTGTGGCGGAAGGATGTATGGCAATGTTGCACATCCGAATGCCACCTAAGCTAAAAGATCATGGCAGTTTCACAATACCTTGTGCAATCAAAAATCACTATGTTGGGAAGGCATTATGTGATCCTAGAGCAAGCATAAACCTTATGCCAAAATCAGTCTTCCAACGATTGGGCATAGGGAAGGCGAGACCTACAACAGTTATGATATAGCTTGTGGACATATCTTACGTGCATCTAGAGGGAAAAATCGAGGATATACTGGTAAGAGTGAATAAATTTATTTTTCCCACTAACTTCATTGTTGTAGATTGTGAAGCAGATGAGTTTGCACCTATCATTCTTGGAAGACCATTCTTAGCCACGGGACGAACATTGATTGATGTTGAAAAATGAGAACTCACAATGCGGGTGAATAACCAGAAAGTTAAGATAAATGTGTTCCAAACCCTGAAGCATGCTGACTATCTAGAAGAATGCAAATTCATCCATACCACACCCGAATTCAACTTTGATGTGGAAGAGAATTGCCTCGGTAATTGCCCTGCCAAACCTGAGAAACTTGATGAAACGATCTGATAAGTGTTCAAAAGTACTATTTTTCTTACCCTTTTTACTCATATTATTGTTAGACTTAGGCTCATATTAGTTGCATAGTTAGCTATTCATGCATTAATCCATGATTCCTTCAATCGTTGAGCTTGATTACATAACTTGGTGATTTTTGTGGAAATAGATGCTGCTTTGGTGTGTTTTTGTGTATGTATGTGCAGGATCACTTGCCAAAGCAATGCCGAGCTAGTTGCCAGGGCAATGCATGAAGGATATGCCGAGCTAGTTGCCAGGGCAGTGCATGAAGGAGACGCCGAGCCAGTTGCCATGGCATTTGTCGACAAAGACCAAAAGCAATATGGATGTCGAAATTCATGATTTTACAAGCCCAAGATGACATGGAGCAAGGTCCAAGCCCAAAGGAATTTGATTGCCATGCAGAGATTAAAGAAGAATTAAATTCCAAGAGGATAGGAGAAGTTCTAATAGGAATAAAATTATAATAAAGAATTATATTCTTTAAAGATAATTTAATTCCAACTCAAACTCCTTCTCAAAGAAGGACTTTGGCCTAGCCCTATAAATATCAAGAAGATTTCGACAATTCAGGGAGAGAGCAAGAGGGAAATTTCGGCAAGTCCAAGTAGGGCAAGAGGAGAGAATTTTCGACAAGCATCAAGGGCAAGGAGGATTTCGACAAGCCTCTTCCTTCATCTTTGTTCGATTGGGTTCATGCTAGGGATTAATTATCTTGTGTTTCTTTGGAACCTAGCCATGAACTAAATTTACTTGGCTATGGTTATTGTGTTTTGTGGTTGTGAGAAACTATTGGTTTTTGTTTAGGTAATAAGAGTTTGCACTTTTCTATTTCAAGGTTTATTCATTCTTGATTCTTATTATTGTTTGCGAGTGAATTGGGAGAGGATCTCGTGATTTCATCCATTTATCTAATATCGGGAGAGTTAGATTCAAGAAACGAATGAATATGATCTTTATGCAATCCAATGATGGTGAAGATTAATCCGGCTTAGGAATAAGTTAAGGATTTCAACGGCTAAGAGGAGCGCAAGATTG
Source organism: Hibiscus mutabilis (assembly GCA_019671005.1). Classification (NCBI taxonomy): domain Eukaryota; kingdom Viridiplantae; phylum Streptophyta; class Magnoliopsida; order Malvales; family Malvaceae; genus Hibiscus; species Hibiscus mutabilis. Next base: position 23,566,151 of record CM033729.1, read on the forward strand.
GTTGTTGTTCACCCTTGATTCACGCAGGGATGTATTATCAAGGCATGCACAAGTAGCTAGAGTTTCGACTTAGGGATAAGAAGAAACCATTGAAGAACGCTCCGCCGAACCTTGAAGTTGCTGCCCAGTCACCCAAGTAGTTGCCCAACTAGTCGCCCAAGCAACCATCAATTAGTTGCCAAGGCAACCCCGTTGTGCAAGTCGCCACGGCAACTGAGTTGCCCGTGCACTCTTTTACCAAGACAATCCAATCGGCTATCACACCTCAACTCACGATAACCTAGCCTATCTCTCTCAATTGAATTCATCTTTTCTTTTACTTAATTGCTTTCTAGATTAGTTATTAGTTAAAACTTCTATAATCCTTCACTTGTGTTTTTACTTTTTACAGTGCAAGAGACTAGATTCTTGAAGTGGCACCAATCCCTGTGGAGACGATATCTTTTATACTATAACTTGCGACGTGTATACTTGCACAATTGCGTAGCACTTTATTACGCGCAACAAGTTTTTTGGCGCCGTTGTCGGGATTGGCAATAGCGACTTTGTTTTTACTTTCTTGCACTTTCTTTTTATTTTTCTTGTTTAAAATTCAAAGGGCTAACAAACTTTGGTTTTGCATTGGTATATGACCAGGGTATGAGACCGACTTCACCAGAATATCCCTTTGATCCAGAAATCGAACGAACCTTACAAAGACTTAGACGAAGGATAAGAGAAGCAATGGCAAATCAAGACGGCAATATTAATCAAGATGTTCGAGCAGGAGGAGGAGTGATTCTTGCACGAAACAGAACTATTCAAGACTATCTTGAAGAAGATCTTGATGGACTTAACCCAGGAGTTATCGCACCCGAAATTGAAGCCGACCACTTTGAGTTGAAACCGGTAATGTTTAATATGATCAACACAATAGGTCAATTTGGCGGCTCAGCAACTGAAGATGCACGACAACATCTGAAATCTTTCATCGGGATTTGCAACTCGTTCAAGATACACGGAGTCACCCCTGATGTCTTACGATTAAGATTATTCCCCTATTCACCGAGGGGATAGGGCGAAAGCATGGCTAAATAGCATTCTGCCGGATCCATAGCATCTTGACTGATCTTTGTCGTGATTTCCTAGCTAGATTTAATCCTACAAATTTAATCGATAAGCTTCAGAACGACATTACTTCTTTTCGGCAGGCAGATGATGAATCCATGTACGAGGCTTGGGAGCGATATAGAGAACTTCTACACAAATGCCCTCTACACGGATTCCCGGTGTGGACTCAAGTAACAATGTTTTACAACGCCGTGAATACACCAACAAGGATGATGCTAGATGCCTCGGCAAACGGCATACTCTTAGATAAGTCGCCGGAGGAAGCAATGCAAATTTTAAACAGGCTGGCCAAGAATGACTATCAATTCCCATCTACTAGAAGAGGAGGAGTTAGACGCCAAGCCACAATACATGAACTAGGATCATCAGATTCAATTTCGGCACAATTGGCCGCTTTAACCAAGATGGTCCAGAACATGCAAAAACCAAACAACACACATGAAGTCAAGGTAATGGATTCTTTTTGTGAATTATGTGGTGATAACCATAATTCTTCTGAATGTATGCAGAATCCGGAATCTAGCTTCTATGTGGGGAATTACAATCGGGGCAACAACATGATGTCAAATACATACAATCTAGCTTGGAAGAAGCACCCGAATTTTTCATGGAGTAATCCCAACAATGCTCTAAACCAGAACAATCAGAATGCACAAGCATCGATTCCAGTGAGAATATGCCACGGCAATGATGCCGCAAACAACAAGCGACATCTAGTTCTTTGGAAAATTCTCTAAATGCTTTTATGATGAAAACTGAATCTTATATGGCTGAGAATAGTAATTTCATAAAAAGAACTGATGCTTTTATTAACAGGACCGAGATGAGATTGCAAAACCAAGAGGCGGCAATCAAATCATTGGAAAATCAAGTCGGACAGTTTGCTCAAAATCTGAACACTAGACCACAAGGAGGTTTACCTAGCGATACTGAAGTCGCAAGAGGAACTGGCCATGAGCAATGTAAGGCAATCACCACCAGAAGTGGCCAACAACTTAGAGAGGTTCAAACCCGCTCGTCAAACAAAACTCCACAAAAAGATCAAGACGAACCTAGCGGCAAAGTCTCAGATGCTGAACCAGGAATTGCTGCGGCGGCGGTGACGCCTCGGCAACTTGCGATAAGCACGCCTCGGCAACCCCAGTTGGTAACGCATCGACAACTCCAGATGTCCCAGCAATGCCGTCAATCAGGTTTCAAACCAATGAAAGGATAGAAGATATCCGACTTCCACCACCATTCCCACAAAGGTTGAAGCGACAAAAGCAAGAATACCAATTCAAGAAGTTTCTTGATATCCTAAAGCAAGTCCACATCAACTTGCCATTGGTGGAAGCAATTGAACAAATGCCAAACTATGCCAAGTTTCTTAAAGACATTGTGTCCAAGAGAACAAGGCTAGGAGAGTTTGAAACAATTGCGCGTGACAGAGGGATGCATGGCAATGTTGCACAATCGCATGCCGCCCAAGTTGAAGGATCCCGGAAGTTTCACAATACCCTGTTCTATTGGAAATCACTATGTCGGGAAAGCACTATGCGACCTAGGGGCTAGCATAAACTTGATGCCTAAATCGGTTTTCCAGAAACTAGGAATCGGGAAGGCAAGACCTACAATGATTATCTGCAGCAGCTAATGACAGATCCTATGTGCATCCAGAGGGAAAAATCGAGGACATACTGGTAAAAGTTGATAAATTCATTTTTCCCGCTGACTTTATTATTTTGTATTGTGAAGCAGATGAGCATGCGCCTATCATTCTCGGAAGTCCATTCCTAGCGACAGGGAGAACTTTGATTGATGTTGAAAAGGGAGAACTCACAATGAGGGTGAATGACCAGCAGGTAAAACTAAATGTGTTCCAAACACTAAGGCATGCCGATGATCCAGAAGAATGCCAACTACTTCATGCCACGGCAGAGTTTAACTTCGATGAGGAATTTAGTTGCCTCGGCAACTACATTGCCGATCAAGAGGAACCTGAGGAGTATGAAGAACCGGTCGATGAGGAACAACCAGAAGAGGTAAATTGGCTAGTCAATCGACCAGGTACATACTTTGAACCACTGGACTACTCAGGTAAGGAAGGTAAGATCGAAAAACCCTCTATCGAAAATCCACCAATTCTTGAGTTGAAACAATTGCGAGCAAATGAAATATGTATACTTAGGGATCGATAATACATTACCCGTAATTATTTCCTCTAAGTTACAGCTGAGCGAGCAGAAAAGAAGCTGATCAACATGTTGAAGCTACATAAAAATGCAATAGGGTGGACAATTGCCGACTTGAAGGGAATTAGCCCGGCGGTGTGCATGCACAAGATCTTGTTAGAAGATAACCACAAACCTTTAATTGAGGCCCAGAGAAGACTGAATCATGCCATGAAAGGGGTTGTAATGAAAGAAATCATCAAGTGGCTTGACGCCGGCATTATATACCCTATCTCCGATAGTACGTGGGTAAGTCCGGTACAATGTGTGCCGAAAAAGGGAGGTATAATAGTGGTAAGCAATGAAAATAATGAACTTATCCCAACCAGGACTGTGACCGGTTGGAGGGTTTGTATGGACTATCGAAAGCTAAACAAAGCCACTAGGAAAGATCACTTCCCATTACCCTTTATTGATCAAATGCTTGACCGTCTTGCGGGTAAACCCTTTTCTTGTTTTCTTGATGGTTATTCAGGTTACAATCAGATTGCCATAGCACCGAAAGATCAAGAAAAAGACAACCTTCACATGCCCCTACGGTACTTATGCCTTCCGAAGGATGCCGTTCGGATTATGTAACGCCCCGGCAACCTTCCAAAGATGCATGATGGCGCTCTTTTCAGACATGGTCGAAGACTTCCTTGAGATCTTCATGGATGATTTTTCGGTTTTTGGTAATGACTTCGACGGCTGTCTCGGCAATTTAGAGAGGGTGTTGGCAAGATGCGAAGAAACGGATTTAGTCCTCAATTGGGAGAAATGCCACTTTATGGTAGATGAAGGAATAGTGCTCGGCCATAAGATTTCATCCAAGGGAATTGAAGTAGACAAAGCCAAGGTGGACGTGATCGAGAGATTACCCCCACCAAATTCGGTTAAAGGAATTCGAAGTTTTCTCGGACATGCAGGTTTTTACAGGAGGTTCATTCATAACTTTTCTAAAATCACTAAACCTTTGTGTAATATGCTTGAACAGGATAAAGTCTTCGATTTTGATGATTCTTGCACTCAAGCATTTGAAACCCTAAAGAAAAAGCTTGCCTCGGCACCCATTGTTGTTCCACCAGATTGGACGCTACCTTTTGAGATCATGTGTGATGCAAGTGATTTCGCGGTAGGAGCAGTCCTAGGCCAACACACAGGTAAGACCGTCCATGTGATATACTACGCTAGTAAAACTCTTAACGATGCTCAAGTGAATTACACAACAACGGAGAAAGAGTTACTAGCTGTAGTTTTCGCATTTGACAAGTTCCGATCCTATTTAATTGGTACAAAGGTAATTGTTCATACGGACCATTCGGCAATCAAATACTTATTTGCTAAAAAGGATGCTAAACCTCGTTTGATTCGTTGGATATTACTTTTACAAGAATTTGATATTGAAATTAAGGACAGGAAAGGAACAGAAAATCAAGTGGCCGATCACTTATCACGTTTGGAACGCAATAGGGAAGAGGACGCGGATCTAGAGATATGCGATGCATTCCCGGATGAACAAATTCTAATCGCCTCGGAAACCCTTGACGCCTCGGCAGCCCATGACGCCTCGGCAACCATGGATGCACACGCCTCGGCAACTCTCGACGCCACAGCAGTCTTTGACGCACACGCCTCAGCAATTTTGGGAGCAGACACTACGGCAGCACATGCCTCGGCAATACCCTGGTACGCAGATTTAGTTAACTTCCTTGTTTGTGGTATTTTTCCGTATGGCATTACTCACCAAGGGAAGAAGCGGTTCCGCCATAATGCTAAGCATTACTTTTGGGACGAGCCTCTTTTGTTTAAACAATGTGCAGATCAGGTTATACGCCGATGTGTCCCTGAAGAAGAGCAACAGAATGTACTCCGACAATGCCATTCTTCTCCCTATGGAGGACATTTTGGAGGAACTCGTCATCATGCCAAAGTCTTGCAATCCGGTTTGTATTGGCCAACATTGTACAAAGATGCCCAAGACTTTTACAAGCAATGTGATCGTTGCGGAGGACGGGCAATATCTCTAGACGACATGAGATGCCACTCGAACATCATCGAGGAGGTAGAACTGTTCGATGTATGGGGGATCGATTTTATGGGACCTTTCCCATCGTCATTCGGCAACCTCTACATCTTACTCGCCGTCGACTATGTGTCTAAATGGGTAGAGGCAGCTGCAGTTCCCAACGATGATTCCAAGACCGTGCAACGATTCCTGCAGAAAAACATATTTACACGGTTTGGGATGCCGAGAGCAATTATCAGCGACGGGGCAAGCATTTTGACAATAGACTAATTGCCAAGATGTTGCAACGCTTCGGCATATCACACAAGATCTCCACGGCATATCACCCACAAACCAACGGGCAAGCAGAAATTTCCAACCGGGAGTTGAAGGGAATACTCGAGAAAGTTGTAAATCCCTCAAGGAAGGATTGGTCATTAAGACTAGATGACGACTTTGGGCATATCGACTTTGCATTCAAAACACCATTAGGTATGTCCCCCTTCCGGCTTGTCTATGGTAAAACATGTCATCTACCGGTGGAAATCGAGCACAAGGCGTCTTTGGGCAATCAAGACCGTGAATATGGATTGGGAAAGTGCCGGACAAAAGCGCTTGATGGATCTCAATGAGATAGAAGAATTTCGTGCACTCGTCTATAACAATGCACGAATCTACAAGGAGAAAACAAAGCGATGGCATGACAAGAAACTATTGCCACGGCAATTCACGCCAGGGCAACTAGTTCTCCTATTCAATTCTCGGCTAAAACTTTTCCCGGGAAAGTTGAAATCAAGATGGTCCGGGACCATTCAAGTCGTCAAACCATTCTCCCACGGTCTTTGTGATAATCAAGTCCATCTCTGACAACCATGAATTCAAAGTTAATGGACAAAGATTGAAGCACTACAATGGTGCCCATGTGGAACGTAACAAGGAAGTGGTCAATTTAGGAGATGCATGAGCATGCTCTCCCTTTTGATATTTTTATTTTTATTTTTATTTATTTTTATTTTTGTTTTTGTCGATTATTTAATTATTTATTTTTCATTTTTTTTCGAGTATTATTTTTTTATTATTATTTTGCCGATTATTAGTAGTTTTAGGATAGATTTTTTTTTTCAAGTCTAAGAATCCTATTACACATCTTTATTTATTTTCTTTATTAGTTTATCTTTAATTTTAATCCTTATTTGATTTGTTTTTGAATTGTAGGAAAGGAAGTTCAAGAGAAAGAAGGAATTCTAAACCAAGTAGGAAAACATCTTCAACAAGGAAACTAATGGGCTGAATCTAAGGCTTATATAAAGCCTCCAATTCATCCTAACCAAAACCCCTTTTGTCGAAAATTCCTACCAAACCCTAACCCAATTGTCGATTTCCCTAATCCCACCCACCTATCTTTTTATAAAACCCATCACCCTTAACCTATTCCTACTTTCTATCTTGCAACTTTTTAGTTTCTTTTCTTTTCTTTGTTTTTACTCACAACCAAGATCATACATGGCATCCAAGATTAAACTTTTAGTTCATCCAAGTTCCTCCAAAGAACCAAGATACAAAGTTTGCTACACCGTGGTTCAAGAAAGATTTCAATCAAAGTTTGAAAGCCGGAAGATTCATGAAGAACAAGGCTTTGAATACTCCAGATCTCAAGATTTCGGCCTTGAACCATTCATCTTCAAAAGGATTGCACATCAAAAGTGGCAAATCTTTTGCCATCAACCGGAACCGGGTAACATCTCATGGGTAAGAGAATTCTATGCTCACTCACCTAACCCGGACAATCCTTATGTTTTTGTTCGTGACAAGGCCATACTTATAAGTCCCGAAAGCATCAACACCTTTTACGGACTTTACATTGAGAAGGACGAACATCAAGCCTTCGTTGACCAAATCAATCCCAAGCAACTCGACAAGGTGCTTCAAGAACTCACTCAACCGGGAACTCATTGGAACGACGCTCAAAAGATAAGGGTTATCTTTTCTTCCCTTGCTTAATTTCCAATCTTTGCAAGGAGATGCATGTCCCGAGTGAGTCCACAGATGAAAAAAGCCCTACCCAAGTCTGGTTGGAATCAAGCACTAATCCGGAAGCTAATGGGAGAGGCACCGGGAGATTCTTCAAGGCCCCCAATTGTCACGGCAACTCCTGCCGCCGCGGCAATCCCTAATGCCCAAGCACCTAACGCCAGTGGCAACTCGGCCATTAATCCGGGACACATTGAAGCACTTTTGCACCCATTGGAAAGCCGCCTAAGGCAAATTGAAGATCGGCAACTAATGTTCATGCGGTACATGAAGGAGCACAACAATGCCATCACCCAAGTCATCCTAGAAAAGTACCCGGACAACCGTGTGCCGTTCCCAATATTTCCCGCCGATATCCTTGCCACGGCAACCAAGGAAGCTGACGCCACGGCAACCAAATCTGACAATGCCCCGGCAACCACTGAAAAAGCCAAAGGTAAAGCACCTATACCTGAATCAACTCCTACGGAATCATTTTCTGATTTTTCAGATTCGGACGAGTCCTCCATTGAACCAATAAAGACCGCACCAATTGAATCCTCCAAACGAAAAGCCATTGACATTGATGAAGAGGATGATGAGGACAACCCGTCACGAGGATCGATTCCACCACCGGCAACAAGAAAACAACCATCGCGTTCAAGCAAGAAAGTCAAGACGCCAACTAGAAGGAAACTAATCATCTACGATGACGAACTCTCGGAGTAAGTCCTCGTATGCATTTTTATTTTATTGTTATTTTTCGTTATTTTTATACATGCATTGAGGACAATGCCTCACTCGAGTTTGGGGGGGATTGTTATTAGTAATTACCATGTTTAGTTACATTAATCTTAAGCATTACATTTAGGATACATAAATTGCTTGCCATGCCTTAAATTGGAACAAGAATTGCTTAGATTTGATGAATATTCAATGATGACTTTACCAATGCACTTAATTGATAGAATTTTTATTCTAGGATAACCATGGAAAAAAAACTTAGAATTTTACTATGATGCTAAATTTGATGAAACACTGTTGTGGTTTGATTGATTTAAGGAGTTCTAGTAAACTTAGGTTGATAATTAACTAATTGGGGGATTAGAATAAAAATTGGATGAATGCTAGAGGTGCCCGAAATTGGCTCTAGCATATGCTAAAAACTTAATCACTAGAGGCGCCCGAAACTGGCTCTAGGAGGCGTTAAAATTTTTAACTAGAGGTGCCCGAAACCGGCTCTAGTCGATTAAATTAACTTAAGAAAACTAAAAATAAAACACTAGAGGTGCCCGAAATTGGCTCTAGTTAAAACATGTTAAAAAGAACCCAATGAAGTAATTTGAAAACCTATTGTTTGCATAGAATCCGAAAAATCAACTTGCACACAACTCCGCACACACTCACAAGCATTATAGTTTGATTCCGAGTAATTCATCAGTTTTCTGAAAAATAAAAAGCCAATCATACTTTGTGCCCCGGTTCAGAGAATTGAAATCAAGTTCAAAGCTAAGTTTGTGAAAATTTGAAGTCTTGGCAGGTAATTATGAGTTTGCATTGCTTGAGGACAAGCAATAGTTCGAGTTTGGGGGTGTGATAAGTGTTCAAAAGTACTATTTTTCTTACCTTTTTACTCATATTATTGTTAGACTTAGGCTCATATTAGTTGCATAGTTAGCTATTCATGCATTAATCCATGATTCCTTCAATCGTTGAGCTTGATTACATAACTTGGTGATTTTTGTGGAAATAGATGCTGCTTTGGTGTGTTTTTGTGTATGTATGTGCAGGATCACTTGCCAAAGCAATGCCGAGCTAGTTGCGTGGCAATGCATGAAGGATATGCCGAGCTAGTTGCCAGGGCAGTGCGTGTAGGAGACGCCGAGCCAGTTGCCATGGCATTTGTCGACAAAGACCAAAAGCAATATGGATGTCGAAATTCATGATTTTACAAGCCCAAGATGACATGGAGCAAGGTCCAAGCCCAAAGGAATTTGATTGCCATGCAGAGATTAAAGAAGAATTAAATTCCAAGATGATAGGAGAAGTTCTAATAGGAATAAAATTATAATAAAGAATTATATTCTTTAAAGATAATTTAATTCCAACTCAAACTCCTCCTCAAAGAAGGACTTTGGCCTAGCCCTATAAATATCAAGAAGATTTCGACAATTCAGGGAGAGAGCAAGAGGGAAATTTCGGCAAGTCCAAGTAGGGCAAGAGGAGAGAATTTTCGACAAGCATCAAGGGCAAGGAGGATTTCGACAAGCCTCTTCCTTCATCTTTGTTCGAATGGGTTCATGCTAGGGATTAATTATCTTGTGTTTCTTTGGAACCTAGCCATGAACTAAATTTACTTGGCTATGGTTATTGTGTTTTGTGGTTGTGAGAAACTATTGGTTTTTGTTTAGGTAATAAGAGTTTGCACTTTTCTATTTCAAGGTTTATTCATTCTTGATTCTTATTATTGTTTTGAGTGAATTGGGAGAGGATCTCATGATTTCATCCATTTATCTAATATCGGGAGAGTTAGATTCAAGAAACGAATGAATATGATCTTTATGCAATCCAATGATGGTGAAGATTAATCCGGCTTAGGAATAAGTTAAGGATTTCAACGGCTAAGAGGAGCGCAAGATTGGTTGTTGTTCACCCTTGATTCACGCAGGATGTATTATCAAGGCATGCACAAGTAGCTAGAGTTTCGACTTAGGGATAAGAAGAAACCATTGAAGAACGCTCCGCCGAACCTTGAAGTTGCTGCCCAGTCACCCAAGTAGTTGCCCAACTAGTCGCCCAAGCAACCATCAATTAGTTGCCAAGGCAACCTCACAGTGCAAGTCGCCACGGCAATCGAGTTGCCGTGCACTCTTTACCAAGACAATCCAATCGGCTATCACACCTCAACTCACGATAACCTAGCCTATCTCTCTCAATTGAATTCATCTTTTCTTTTACTTAATTGCTTTCTAGATTAGTTATTAGTTAAAACTTCTATAATCCTTCACTTGTGTTTTTACTTTTTACAGTGCAAGAGACTAGATTCTTGAAGTGGCACCAATCCCTGTGGAGACGATATCTTTTATACTATAACTTGCGACGTGTATACTTGCACAATTGCGTAGCACTTATTACGCGCAACACGATCGACGAAGAGAAAGAAGAAGCAAATTGGAAAGTAAGTCAACCGGGTAAATATTTCGAACCACTGGATTACTTAGGTAAGGAAGGTAAAATCAGAAAACCTTCTATTGAGAAATCTCCTATTCTCGAGTTAAATCCACCACCAGGGCAAGTGAGTTATACTTATTTAGGAAATGATAACACCTTGACCGTGACAATTTCCTTTAAGTTGCAATCTGAGCAGGGAAATAGATTGATCGACACCTTGGAGCAGCACAAGAAAAACATGAACCCAAAGATACATGATGAAGTTTCAGATAAAAAACCACTACCATAGAAAGCAAAAGAAAAAGGTTGCCAAGACAAGATAATGGAAAACGTTTGATGGATTATAACGGCACCCATGTTGAGCGCGACAAAGAAGCAGTCACTTTTAGAGATGCATAATCATGCTCTCCTTGTGTATTATTATTATTTTCTATTTTTATTTTATTTTCAATTCAGACATTTTTTTTATTTTTGATTTTAGGATTTTTTTATACTTGCTTTTGTTTCCAACCACAACCACAAGATCATCCATGGCCAAAAATATCAAAACAATCCACTGCACCCAACAACATTTGCCTTCCCCTGTGTTTCATGCCGACATACTTGCCTTGGCAACCGAATATGCCTTGGAAACTGCCACACATGCTAAAGTGAAGCACGCGATGAGGTTGCAAAGGGTCAAGTCGCGCCACTAGCCACCCACATCCAACCACCGTGCTCCAGAAAAAGAATCAAGCAAACGACCCTAAAGAAACTCATCATTCAAGGTGACAACCTCTCTGACAAACCCATTTACATTTTAGTTCATTTTTACTTTTTTGTAATTGCATGCATTGAGGACAATACTTCTCTCGAGTTTGGGGGGTAGTTGTTTCTAATTAGTTTCATTTTTAGTTGCATTCATCTTTAGTAATTGCATATAGCTTTCATATATTACTTACCATACCTTTGATTGGATTTAATTTCTTAAGACTTGTTGAACATCCAATGATGAATTTTTGCCACTGCACTTAATTGAAAGAACCTTTAATTTTAGGATTGCATGGAAAGAACTTAGAATTTTACTATGATGCTGAATATTATTGACACGATTGTGGCTTGTTGATTGAAAGAACTTAGTGAACTTGGGTTGCTTAAAATATTAGGTAAAAATTTTTAAAAAAATGCTAGAGGCGCCCGAAATCGGCTCTAGTTAAGAATCACTAGAGGTGCCCAAAACCGGCTCTAGTTAAGAATCACTAGAGGTGCTCGGAATTGGCTCTAGTTGATTAATATTAAAATTGCTTGTTTTGCTAGAGGTTCCCGAAATTGGCTCTAGTGGATTTAAAATTAAATGACAGAGTAATTAAATTGATAAAAGCCTCTTGTTCTCATAGAATCTTGAAAATCAACTTGTACACAACCACGCACACACATTGTCACAAGCATTATAGTTTAGTTCCGAGAAATTCTTGCGCTATCCGAAGAATTCAAAAGGTGATCATACTTTGTGCCACGGTTCTGAGGTTTGAAGTCAAGTTTAAAGCATGCTTTTGATGATTAAAGTCTTGGCAGGTAATTATTAGTTTTGCATTGCTTGAGGACAAGCAATAGTTCGAGTTTGGGGGTGTGTTAAGTGTGAAAAAGTACTATATTTCTACCCTTTTTACTCTTAATTATTGTTAGACTTAGGCTTATGTTAGTTGCATTATTAGGCGTTCATGCATAATTTCATAGTTTCTTCTACCGTTAAGCTTGATTACTCAATTTGGTTGATTTTGTGGAAAAATGTACTTTTTTGGTGTGCTATTATGTGCAGGAATTAATTGCCCATGCAATCGGGAAATTGCCGAGGCAATAGAGGATAAGATGAAGTGGCAACCGATTTGATAACTGATAAATCCAACATGATTGAGATAAATGGCGTGAAGCAAAGGAGTTAGAATTTCATGAAGAGATCAAAAGGAGATTAAATTCCAAGAGTTTTTTGAGGAGTTTTTTAGGAATAAAAATATAATAATAAAAGAGATTTATTTCTTTTATTCCTTATTTAATTCCAACTCAACTCCCTCCTCAAGAAAGACTTTGACCTAGCCATCTCCTATAAATAAGAAGACTAGCCGCCAGCCTTGGGGTGTGCGAATTGAGAGAGAAAAAGAAGGGGCTGATCGATTTCTTCTTCTTCTTCTTCTTGTCGATTAGATTCATGCTAGGGAACTTTTATCTTGTTTTTATTTTGCACCCAACCATGAACTAATTTTAATTGGCTTGGGTTATTGTGTTTTTGTTGTTGTGAGAATGATCAGATTTGTTTAGGTTTTGAGTTTGCAATTTCAATTCAAAGTTTGTTCATTCTTGGTTCTTAATTTTGATTGCGAGTGAATTGGGAGAGGATCTCGTGAATTCATCCATTTATCTAATATCGTGAGAGTTAGTTTCAAGAAATGAATGAGCATGGTTTTCATACAATCAATCGATGGTGAAGACTAATCCGACTTAGGAATAAGTTGCAGATTTCAACATCTAAAAATAGCACAAGATCGGTGATTGTCAACCCTTGGTTCACGTAGGGATGTATTATCAAGGCATGCATAATTAATAGTGTTTCGAGTTAGGGATAACGAGAAATCATTGAAGAACACTTCGCTGAACTTTGAAGGTTGTCGCCCAATTTCCAAGGCAATCGTTCCAATCTCAATTGCCCAAGCAATCGCAGAATTGCCCGGGCAATTTGACTGGATCCAATTGACGGAACAATTGAGCCACTGTAGCACTCAATTACCAAGACAATCCATTCAACTATCACCCCACAACTCACGATAACCCGACATGCTCTCTCTTATTTGATTACATCCCTCTTTACTTTAATTGCTCTTTTACTTTACTCGTCAAAATCAATCCCTATTATCAATTGTGTTTTTATTTTTACAGTGTGAGAAGTTAGATTTCTGAAGTAGCATCAATCCTTGTGGAGACGATACTCGATACTTATCATTTATTACTTGCGACGTGTACACTTGCACCATTTGCGTAGCACTTAAAACACGTAACACCATGCAGCACCGTATGGAGAGCACTTTGCTAGAATAAAGACTGATGCCAAGGTATTGTAGTCTGGATTCTTTTGGCCTACGTTGTTTAAAGAAGCTCATTACTTTGCCAAGGCCTGTGATTGATGCCAGCGGACGGGTAACATCTCTAGCAGACATCAATTGCCAATCCAGAATATCATACCAGTAGAGTTATTTGACGTATGGGGAATAGACTTCATAGGTCCATTTCCCCCATCATTCAATAACCTGTATATCCTTGTAGCTGTAAACTACGTTTCAAAATGGGTAGAGGCAATAGCTTTGCCAACAAACGATGCCAAGGCTGTTGCCAAGTTCTTACAAGTATATCTTTACTAGATTTGGTGCCCCATAGCCGTCATTCATGATGAAGGTACGCATTTTAAGTGTAATTTAATCTCTAGAGCTTTGTGCAGGTATGGAATCCAACAACATATAGCCACAGCATACCATCCCCAAACAAATGGTCAAGCAGAGATATCGAATAAGGAGATCAAGAATATTATGAGAAGACCTTGAATCCATCGAGGAAGGATTGGTAATTGAGACTAGATGATTCCTTGTGGGCTTACAGAACAGCCTTTAAGACTCCTTTGGGAACATCCCCATTCAGGCTCGTTTTCAAAAAAACATGCCACCTGCAAGTGGAATTGGAACATCGGGCATACTTGCCAATCAAAAATCTTTGACATGTAATGGAGAGCTGCTAGTGAGAAGAGGTTATTAGATTTGAACGAGTTAAAGGAATTCAGAACACAAGCATACGAGAATGGCAGACTCTACAAGGAAAGAACAAAATGATGGCATGACAACAGAATATTGCCAAGGCACTTTGAGGTAGGTCAACATGTTTTGTTATTTAACTCAAGGGTAAAGTTGTTTCCAGGAAAGCTCAAGTCCAAAGGGTCGAGCCCCTTTGAAGTTGTGAAGCCATATGCTCATAAAGCAGTAGATATCAAGGATTTGAAAACAGGGAAAAATTTCAAGGTGAACGGCCAACGCTTGAAACACTATTGGGAAAGTACTCAAAAGGATGCCAATGAGGTTGAGCTCCTAGTAGAGATTCCGTAAACATCATCATCATGGGTTGATTTTTGTATATAGTAAGATAGATGTTTTTCTTTTTCAGCATTATATTTGTTTATTTTCTTCATTTCTTTTAGTTTTTATTTTTTCCTTGCTGCGTTAAAAAGGTTTTCTTTGAGTGGGTACAAGTTTGTGTGCCAGGCAGACTGCCAGGTTGAATGCCAGGACATCATGGCATGGGGCGATAAGAAGATTGGAGAAAAAGTTTTTACCCTAGCCGCCCAAGGCTTGATGAAGCTCAACCCAAAAAGAAGGAGAGAGGTTTTTTGCGTGAAATTACCCTAGCTGCCCAAAGAGTGATAAGTTGAAATTCAAATTTCAACTCAATTCACTTATCCCTCCACCCTTCGCGCGCCTTATCCTATTATCCCCTTATCACATCAACCTTTTATTTTCCCTTAAACACGCAAAAGCCCATCATTATCCTCCTTAACCTGCCATATTAAAAACTCCAATTAAACAGTCAACCTTTTTTATCTCCTTAAAACCATAATCGATCCAAGACTTAAAACATTTCACCTTTGACCCTAGTTGCTTTATCAACAAGAACCAATAATCTTTTCTCCTTCTCTCGTTAAAAATCCTTCAAGTTCTCCAACCTTTTTCCATGGCATCTTCTTTGACACCTTTCAAGATATTCTTTAATGAAGAAATTCACAAGAAATACGATAACTTTGCCGCATGAACATTCTGCTACGAGAAGAATTTTGAGTTCAAGAACGAACCCAACTTGGGTTATTCATCGGAGTTTATAAAGGTAGTCAAAAAGCACAAGTGGGAGTTGTTTTGCCAGCAAACAGGGAAAGTCTACTCCAATATTGTCCGAAAGTTTTATGCCCACCTCACAACTAAAGATTCGCCTTTCTTGCTCATAAGAGGTACTTGTGTCAGATTTGATGAAGGGTATATTAATACTATGTTTGAACTTGATGTTGCAGGGGAGGAGCACACTGAGGTTACTGAATCGTTAGACGATGACAAGAGGCAAAATCTACTAAGGATTTATGTGAGCCTGGCACCAAGTGGAGCGTGTCATCCAAGGGCCATCGCAAGGTGAAGCGGCTAGCATTGAAGCCACAGCCAAAAGGGTGGAACCACTTCTTAAAGGCAAATTTAATGCCAATTACTCATAACGAGACTGTCTCGAAGGAGAGGATGGCCTTATTTCATTCAATCATCATGGGCTGTAACATCAATTTCGGTCATATCATTATCGATGAAACTTATAAATACGCCGATAAAAGCAGTGGGAGTTTGTTTTTCACTTTGTTCATTTCTAATATTTGTATGAAGCATGGCGTGCTAAAGATTGATTCGGACAAGGTCCAAGAGACTAAGGTAATAACAATTACGCCTGCCCTGCGGAGGCAACTTACTGCCACTGAGTCCATAGACAAGGGCAAGGGAAAGGCGACAGAGCCAATGACCAAGGCCAAGCTGCCCAAGGCAGAGCTTGACACTCTTAGGCCAGCCAGCTCAGTGGCAATGCTTTCCTAAATTTTCCAACGCCAGGAGACCATTCTCCAAAACTTAAAGAAAGCTAAGGAGCAAAATTCTCTATTCTAGCAATATGTGTATGCCAGAGACGGTTCCATAAAGAAAACCCTTGAAGGCATGTCACGCAACCACTGCCAGCCTTCTTAGAGTTCCTTGCCTACCTATTTGCCAGCACTGTTATGCCACCCAGTCCTTCTTCCTTCCATACTCCATCAGATGCCACTATTCCAGTATCCCTTGTTCAAGTTGAATCTACAGTTCAACCACACCATCTGACTCTAAAGAAAAAGCAAAACCTATCGCAACGCCTGTTGCACCTGCATCGTCCGTTGCCATTGATGTCTCGGCTGCCTCTGAGCTAGTGAACATTGTTGAGGAAGTTCTTCACGACCTCAGAGCGTCCACAGCTGTAGCAAAGCCCAGCCTGAAGGGCAAAGAGCATATGGCTTTCAGCTGAGGGAGTTTCATCAAGAGGAAAACAAGCATTTTATGACCAGAACCTTCCAAAATGGAGTCTTCCTCCTCATAAACTCCTTGCATTTCATTTCATATTCATTCACATGTTTATGCATTTTAAAATCTCATTTGTATATATGTGTTGTTTTCATGCATTGAGGGTAATGCACACCTTAGGTTTGGGGTGTGGGTTGCCTCACATTTTATTGCCATGATTTTAATGTTTGCTTTTCAGTTTACCATATAGAATAGTTCTCCATGTAGGATTTAAATTTGCATACCAAACCACTAAATTTTTTTTTGCTTCGATCAATAAGTTGTTTTAATTGCCAATACTTCTAGTTTAGTTGAATTTGTTCTAGATTATCTATCCTATGAAGAAGCTGGAATTTTAGAACTTGAATGCCAGTAGGTAAGCATTTCCAAGTATCTTGGCAATTGAACTCTAGTTTAGGGAACTTTAGTTTCACCCTTCACGTGATATGCATATAGTTTGCAAGACAAACTTAGGATCTCTTGAAACTGAACTTAGAATACAAAAAAACAATGCCAGGGTAGAAAGAAAGAATACGACAACAATGTTTTGCCAAAGGCTGAAATATTTTAGAACACTCCTCTGCCTTAGGGAAAATAATTAACTTGGGTCTTCGTGGTTTGCTCCCTCTTAGTTCTCAAGCCAACATAACTTTAGGGTATGAGTGTAATGGGTTAGATTAGTGATGTAATCTGGATTAATGTGGGTATTGGTGGTTTGCTCCCTCTTATGTCTCGCGCCAAATAGTGCATGACGCAACCCTAATTTAATGCCTGCATAAAAACACCATTGGCAAATAAGTTCTTGGTCAATCCTTGTAGATTCGATACTCAGCTTACTGTTGTATTACTTGCTGACCGTGTATACTTGCACACATAAGACTCACCTTGGCACTGCTCTTTGACATACTTTTACACTAAAAATATACTCTTTTGCCAAGCGTTAGCAATAGTCGACACTCGCATCTAGCTACACTACCATTGACCAAACCCCATTCGTAGCATCATGTTCTCCAAAAAATCCCAACTCACACAGTCACATGCCTTTTCAAAATCTAATTTCATCACAAAACCTCCCGCATCTGACTTACGCATTGAATGAATCACTTCATTCGCCAACAAAATCTCATTAACAATTTGACGGCCACGGATGAACGCAAATTGCGTATCACTAATCAACTAATCCAACGGCCCATGTAAATTCCCAGCCAAAACTTTTGCAAGGATCTTGTAAATCAAATTAATTAGACTAATCGGTGTATAATCCCCCAACACCTTAGGTTCAAATTTCTTCACTATGAGCACAATAAATGAAGAATTTGATCCTTTAGGCAACCGTCTTGAATCATAAAAATTCCACAAGAAGCTCATCACATCCTCCTGAACAAAATCCCAACTTTTGCTAAAAGATTTTAATTAAAACCATCCAGTCCCAACACCTTTGACCCATCACAACTTCATACCACTGCCTTAACTTTTTCGATTGTAAAAGGCACCACCAATGCATCCGCCTCCCCTGCTTGTAATTGTGCAAAATTGGCAACAATATTCCAAGTGCAAAACCGAGCATCCTTGGAAAAATGTCGTCTAAACTCCCACACCACAAAACTGCGCAAGTGACACAGATCTATTTCCTACTTCTCATTCATCCATAAACCAAAAATATTGTTCTGTGTAGCTCTTAATTTTGTTGATCTATGAAAATACGCAGTATTTTTATCCCCTTCCTGAAGCCACGTAGCCTGAGATTTTTGACTCCAAAGGGACTCTTTACATCGCAATGCTTGCCACAATGCCTGCATCCACTTTCGCATTGCAACCAATAGCTCCTCCTCAACACCACCCGTTAGCACTGCCACATCCAACCCCTCAATATTAGACTGAGTATTGGAAATAAATTTCTCAACATCACCAAAATCCGAATTGTTCCATTCCCGCAGGAATCCTCTGAGAGACCTCAACTTAACCATTATATTTTCCTTACCAACCCCAACCACTGATAATCAGCCACTCCCTCTCAATCTTCCTCTCATTACTTCGATTGTCAACCCAACAATTTCATAAGCGAAGTATCTAAAAATTAAGTCATTTATATTGATAACATTAAATAATTCAAATGAAAAAAAACTAAATTTGACATTTTTATTTAACATCTTTTTCGCATATCATTAATAAATAATGTTTAATTGAAATTTAAATATTGTTATGATTTATAGAAAATTTAATTATTTTGTATTTGAATTATTTAAATGAAAATGTGTTAGAAAATTCTTACAAAAAATTATTAAAATGATCATTAAACATTATTTGATGATGATATATGAAAAGTTTATTAAGTAAAGGTGTCAATTTAAGTTTTTCCGTTAGTATTAGTTAACGATATTAATAAAGTGACTTAGTTTATCAATATTACCAGTTTAATGGTGTAATTTGATTAAATTAAAGGTTTGAGATATAAATGAAGGTTGATGTTAAGTTTAGTGATTTAAAATGTAAATTACCCTCAGAATGCATCGCCATCAAATTCACAACAAATCAACATCAATATTCCATAACATGCTTAGGTCTCAAATAAAATCCATAAATCTCACATATTTTTCATAAAGTTTATGAAAACGGCTAATTGCATATTTCAAAATCACATACCTTTATATCACTTCTTGCACTTCCCCTTGCGCCTCAAGATCAAAAATTACTCTGCAAAATTGTTCACAAATGAGTGTAAGATAAACTAAGCTCAGTGAGTGCTCAAGAAACACTTCTAAGTAGCCACTAGTCTAAACTTAAATGCAAGCATACTAAAGTAGTCCAAAAAAAGAGGGTATCGTGCTAAACTGGATTAACGATTTATTATCTAGACCTTGGCAGTGGTGGAACATCTTTTGAGAAATAATTAGGTTGTGCTCGCTAATTAGTCATGTTCATCTTCGTTACTCTTCGAGAGTATTTATCCAGATAGCGGACCATCTAGCAAAAAAGGGTATAAACAGGTGTGAGCTGTTTCGAGCATGGTGGTAAACAGATTACTCCTTCAGTTTTTTATTGAAATATTTATTTTGATATAACAATTTAAAGAAAAATATTTTTGGACTTATTCATAATTTGTTAAAAAAAAATTAAAGTCCAAGTAACTTGAAAAATGTGTTTAAAATATTTTATAAGTTTTTTGACCAAACCAATATTTTCAAATTTATTAAAGGTCAAAAACAGGCCTTCAGTACTGGTGATAAGTGTTCAAAAGTACTTTTTTTCTTACCCTTTTTACTCATATTATTGTTAGACTTAGGCTCATATTAGTTGCATAATTAGCCATTCATGCATTAATCTATGTTTCCTTCCATCGTTGAGCTTGATTACATAACTTGGTAGTTTTTGTGGGAAAAGATGCTGCTTTGGTGTGTTTTGAGTGTATGTGCAGGATGACTTGCCAAAGAAAGGCTAGCGCTAGTTGCCAGGGCAATGCATGAAGGATATGCCGAGCTAGTTGCCAGGGCAATGCATGAAGGAGACGCCGAGCCAGTTGCCATGGCAATTGTCAACAAGAGCAAAGGTGATATGGTAGTCGAAATTGATGACTATACAAGCCCAAGATGACGTGGAGCAAAGCCCAAACCCAAAGGAATTTGATTTCCATGCAGAGATTAAAGAAGAATTAAATTCCAAGAAGATAGGAGAAGTTCTAGTAGGAATACAATTATAATAAAGAATTATATTCTTTAAAGATAATTTAATTCCAACTTAAACTCCTCCTCAAAGAAGGACTTTGGCCTAGCCCTATAAATAAGATGGAGATTTCGACAAGATAGGGAGAGCAAAAGAGGGGAATTTCGACAAGTCCTAGGAGGGCAAGAGGAGAGAATTTTCGACAAGCATCTAGGGCAAGGAGGATTTCGACAAGCCTCCTTCTTCATCCTTTTCTTTCTTGTTCGATTGGGTTCATGCTAGGGATTATTTATCTTGTGTTTCTTTGGAACCTAGCCATGAACTAAATCTATTTGGCTATGGTTATTGTGTTTTGTGGTTGTGAGAAACTATTGGTTTTTTTTAGGTAATAAGAGTTTGCATTTTTCTATTTCAAGGTTTATTCATTCTTGGTTCTTATTCTTGTTTGTGAGTGAATTGGAAGAGGATCTCGTGATTTTATCTATTTATCTAATATCTGGAGAGTTAGATTCAAGAAACGAATGAATATGATCTTTATTCAATCTATTGATGGTGAAGATTAATCCGGCTTAGGAATAAGTTAAGGATTTCAACGGCTAAGAGGAGCGCAAAATTGGTTGTTGTTCACCCTTGATTCACGCAGGGATGTATTATCAAGGCATGCACAAGTAGCTAGAGTTTCGACTTAGGGATAAGAAGAAACCATTGAAGAACGCTCTGCCGAACCTTGAAGATTGCTGCCCAGACGCCCAAGTAGTTGCCCAGGCAACCCCATTGTGCAAGTTTCCCGTGCACTCTTTTACCAAGACGATCCAATCGGCTATCACACCTCAACTCACGATAACCTGGCCTATCTCTCTCTCATTCGATCTCATCTTTTGTTTTACTTTATTGCTTTCTAGATTAGTTATTAGTTAAACTCCTATAATCCTTTATTTGTGTTTTTACTTTTTACAGTGCAAGAGACTAGATTCTTGAAGTGGCACCAATCCCTGTGGAGACGATATCTTTTATACTATAACTTGCAACGTGTATACTTGCACAATTGCGTAGCACTTATTACGCGCAACAAGTTTTTTGGTGCCGTTGCCGGGGATTGGCAATAGCGACTTTGTTTTTATTTTCTTGCACTTTCCTTTTACTTTTCTTGTTTAAAATTCAAAGGGCTAACAAACTTTGGTTTTGCATTGGTATATGACCAGGGCGAGACCGACTTCACCAGAATATCCCTTTGATCCAGAAATGAAACGAACCTTACAAAGACTTAGACGAAGGATAAGAGAAGCAATGGCAAATCAAGACGGCAATATGAATCAAGATGTTCGAGCAGGAGGAGGAGTGATTCTTGCACGAAACATAACTATTCGAGACTATCTTGAAGAAGATCTTGATGGACTTAACCCAGGAGTTGTCGCAGCTGAAATTGAAGCCGACCACTTTGAGTTGAAACCTGTAATGTTTAATATGATCAACACAATGGGTCAATTTGGTGGCTCAGCAACTGAAGATGCACGACAACATCTGAAATCTTTCCTCGAGATTTGTAACTCGTTCAAGATACACGGAGTCACCCCCGATGTCTTATGATTAAGATTATTCCCCTATTCACTGAGGGATAGGGCGAAAGCATGGTTGAATAGCATTCCTGCCGGATCCATAGCATCTTGGACTGATCTTTGTCGTGATTTACTTGCTAGATTTAATCCTACAAATTTGACTGATAAGCTTCGTAATGACATTACTTCTTTTCGGCAGGCATATGATGAATCCATGTACGAGGCTTGGGAGCGATATAGAGAACTTCTACACAAATCCCCCTACATGGATTCCCGGTGTGGACTCAAGTAACAATGTTTTACAACGCCGTGAATACACCAACAAGGATGATGCTAGATGCCTCGGCAAACGCCATACTCCTAGATAAGTCGCTGGAGGAAGCAATGCAAATTTTAAACAGGCTGGCCAAGAATGATTATCAATTCCCATCTACTAGAAGAGGAGGAGTTAGACGCCAAGCCACAATACATGAACTAGGATCATCAGATTCAATTTCGGCACAATTGGCCACTTTAACCAAGATGGTCCAGAACATGCAAAAACCAAACAACACACATGAAATCAAGGTAATGGATTCTTTTTGTGAGTTATGTGGTGATAACCATAATTCTTCTGAATGTATGCAGAATCTGGAATCCAGCTTCTATGTGGGGAATTAAAATCGGAGCAACAATGTGATGTCCAATACATACAATCCAGCTTGGAAGAAGCACCCAAATTTTTCATGGAGTAATCCCAACAATGCTCTAAACCAGAACAATCAGAATGCACAAGCATCGGGATTCCAGCAAAATATGCCACGGCAACAGTTGCCGCAGCAACAACCGACGACATCTAGTTCTTTGGAAAATTCTCTAAATGCTTTTATGATGAAAACTGAATCTTATATGGCTGAGAATAGTAATTTCATAAAAAGAACTGATGCTTTTATTAACAGGACCGAGATGAGATTGCAAAACCAAGAGGCGGCAATCAAATTATTGGAAAATCAAGTCGGACAGTTTCCTCAAAATCTGAATACTAGACCGCAAGGAGGTTTACCTAGCGATATTGAAGTCGCAAGAGGAACTGGCCATGAGCAATGTAAGGCGATCACCACTAGAAGTGGCCAATAACTTAGAGAGTCTCAAACCTGCTCATCAAACAAAACTCCACAAAAAGATCAAGACGAACCTAGCGGCAAAGCCTCAGATGCTGAACCAGGAATTACCAAGGCAACCGGCGATAAGCATGCCTCGGTAACTGACGATAAAGACGCCTCGGCAACTTGCGATAAGCATGCCTCGGCAACCCCAGTTGATAACGCCTCGGCAACTCCAGATATCCCGGCAATGCCGTCAATTAGGTTCCAAACCAATGAAAGGATCAAAGATATCCGACTGCCACCACCATTCCCACAAAGGTTGAAGCGACAAAAGCAAGAATACCAATTCAAGAAGTTTCTTGATATCCTAAAGCAAGTCCACATCAACTTTCCATTGGTGGAAGCAATTGAACAAATGCCAAACTATGCCAAGTTTCTTAAAGACATTGTGTCCAAGATAACAAGGCTAGGAGAGTTCGAAACAATTGCCGCAACAGAGGGATGCATGGCAATGTTGCACAATCGTATGCCACCCAAGTTGAAGGATCCCGGAAGTTTCACAATACCCTATTCTATTGGAAATCACTATGTCGGGAAAGCACAATGCGACCTTGGGGCTAGCATAAACTTGATGCCTAAATCAGTTTTCCAGAAACTAGGAATCGGGAAGGCAAGACCTACAACAGTTATGCTACAGCTAGCCGACAGATCCTATGTGCATCCAAAGGGAAAAATCGAGGACATACTGGTAAAAGTTGATAAATTTATTTTTCCCGTTGACTTTATTGTCTTGGATTGTGAAGCAGATGAGCATGCACCCATCATTCTCGGGAGACCATTCCTAGCAACAGGGAGAACCTTGATCGATGTTGAAAAATGAGAACTCACAATGAGGGTGAATGACCAACAAGTTAAACTAAATGTGTTCCAAACACTAAGGCATGCCGATGATCCAGAAGAATGCCAACTTCTTCATGCCACGACAGAGTTTAACTTCGACGAGGAATTTAGTTGCCTCGGCAACTACATTGCCGATCAAGAGGAACCTGAGGAGTATGAAGAACCGGTCGATGAGGAACAACAAGAAGAGGCAAATTGGCTAGTAAATCAACCAGGTACATACTTTGAACCACTGGATTACTCAGGTAAGGAAGGTAAACTCAAAAATCCCTCTATTGAACAACCACCGATTCTTGAGTTGAAACAATTGCTAGAGCAACTAAAATATGCATACTTAGGAACCGATAATACATTGCCTGTAATTATTTCTTCTAAGTTACAGCCTGAGCAGGAATAGAAGCTGATCAAGATGTTGAAGCTACACAAAAAGGCAATAGGGTGGATAATTGCCGACTTGAAGGGAATTAGCCCGGCAGTGTGCATGCACAAGATTTTGTTGGAAGATGATCACAAACCTTCAATTGAGGCCCAGAGGAGACTGAATCATGCCATGAAAGGGGTTGTAATGAAAGAAATCATCAAGTGGCTTGACACCAGCATTATATACCCTATATTTGATAGTACGTGGGTAAGTCCGGTACAATGTGTACCGAAAAAGGGAGGTATAACAGTGGTAAGTAATGAAAATAATGAACTCATTCCAACCAGGACTGTGATCGGTTGGAGGGTTTGTATGGATTATCGAAAGCTAAACAAAGCCACCAGGAAAGATCACTTCCTATTACCCTTTATTGATCAAATGCTTGACCGTCTTGTAGGTAAACCCTTTTATTGTTTTCTTGATGGTTATTCAGGTTACAATCAAATTGCCATAGCACCAGAAGATCAAGAAAAGACAACCTTCACATGCCCATACGGTACTTATGCCTTCCGAAGGATGCCGTTCGGATTGTGTAACGCCTCGGCAACCTTCCAAAGATGCATGATGGCACTCTTTTTAGACATGGTCGAAGACTTCCTTGAGATCTTCATGGATGATTTTTCTATTTTTGGTAATGACTTCGACAGCTGTCTCTGCAATTTAGAGAGGGTGTTGGCAAGATGTGAAGAAACGGATTTAGTCCTCAATTGGGAGAAATGCCATTTTATGGTAGATGAAGGAATAGTGCTCGTCCACAAGATTTCATCCAAGGGAATTGAAGTAGACAAAGCCAAGGTGGACGTGATCGAGAGATTACCCCCACCAAGTTCGGTTAAAGGAATTCGAAGTTTTCTTGGACATGCAGGTTTTTACAGGAGGTTCATTCATAATTTTTCTAAAATCACTAAACCCTTGTGTAATCTGCTTGAACAGGATAAAGTCTTCAATTTTGATGATTCTTGCAACCAAGCATTCGAAACCCTAAAGAAAAAGCTTACCTCGGCACCCATTGTCATTCCACCAGATTGGACGCTACCTTTTGAGGTCATGTGTGATGCAAGTGATTTCGCGGTAGGAGCAGTCCTAGGCCAACGCACAGGTAAGACCTTCCATGTGATATACTACGCTAGTAAAACTCTTAATAGTGCTCAAGTGAATTACACAACAACGGAGAAAGAGTTACTAGCTGTAGTTTTCGCATTTGACAAATTCTGATCCTATTTGATTGGTACAAAAGTAATTGTTCATACGGACCATTCGGCAATCAAATACTTATTTGCTGAAAATGATGCTAAACCTCGTTTGATTCGTTGGATATTACTTTTACAAGAATTTAATATTGAAATTAAGGACAAGAAAGGAACAGAAAATCAAGTGGCCGACCTCTTATCACGTTTAGAACGCAACAGGGAGGAGGACGCGGATCTAGAGATATGCGATGCATTCCAAGATGAACAAATTTTAGTTACCTCGGCAACCATGGACGCGCATGCCTCGGCAACCCTCGACGCCTCGGCAACCATGGATACACACGCCTCGGCAACTCTCGACGCCGCAGCAGCCTTTGACGCGCACGCCTCGGCAATTTTGGGAGCAGTCACCACGGCAGCACATGCCTTGGCAATACCCTGGTACGCGGATTTAGTTAATTTCCTTGTTTGTGGCATTTTACCTTATGTCATTACTCACCAAGGGAAGAAGCGGTTCCGCCATGATGCTAAGCATTACTTTTGGGACGAGCCTCTTTTGTTTAAACAATGTGCAGATCAGGTTATACACCGATGTGTCCCTCAAGAAGAGCAACAGAATGTACTCCGACAATGCCATTCTTCACCCTATGGAGGACATTTTGGAGGAACTCGTACCGCGGCCAAGGTTTTGCAATCCGGTTTGTATTGGCCAACATTGTACAAAGATGCCCAAGACTTTTACAAGTAATGTAATCGTTGCCAGAGGACGGGTAATATCTCTAGACGACATGAGATGCCACTCCAGAACATCATCGAGGTGGAATTGTTCGATGTATGGGGGATCGATTTTATGGGATCTTTCCCATCTTCATTCGGAAACCTCTACATCTTACTTGCCGTCGACTATGTGTCTAAATGGGTGGAGGCAGCTGCAGTTCCCAACAACGATTCCAATATCGTGCAACGATTCTTGCAGAAAAACATATTTACACGGTTTGGGATGCCAAGAGCAATTATCAGCAACGAAGGCAAGTATTTTGACAACAGACTAATTGCCAAGATGTTGCAACGCTTCGGCATATCACACAAGATCACCACGACATATCACCCACAAACCAACGGGCAAGCAGAAATATCCAACCGGGAGCTGAAAGGAATACTCGAGAAAGTCGTAAATCCCTCAAGGAAGGATTGGTCATTAAGACTAGATGACACACTTTGGGCATATCGCACTGCATTTAAAACACCCTTAGGTATGTCCCCCTTCCGACTTGTCTATGGCAAAACATGCCATCTACCGGTGGAAATCGAGCACAAGGCATACTGGGCAATCAAGACCGTGAATATGGATTGGGAAAGTGCCGGACAAAAACGTTTGATGGATCTCAATGAGATAGAAGAATTTTGTGCACTCGCCTATAACAATGCACGAATCTACAAGGAGAAAACAAAGCGATGGCACGACAAGAAACTATTGCCACGGCAATTCACGCCAGGGCAACTAGTTCTCCTATTCAATTCTCGGCTAAAACTTTTCCCGGGAAAGCTAAAATCAAGATGGTCGGGACCATTTGAAGTCGTCAAACCATTCTCCCATGGTGTCGTGATAATCAAGTCCATCTCTGACAACCATGAATTCAAAGTTAATGGACAAAGATTGAAGCACTACAATGGTGCCCATATGGAACGTAACAAGGAAGTGGTCAACTTAGGAGATGCATGAGCATGCTCTCCCTTTTGATATTAGTAGTTTTATTTTATTTTTATTTATTTATTTTTATTCTTATTTTTCGATTAATTATTTATTTTATTTTTTTGAATTTTTATTTTTATTTTTTTTTTATTTTTTTTATATTTCCGATTATTAGTAATTTTTAGGATAGATTTTTTTATTAAGTTTAAGAATCCTATTACACATCTTTATTTATTTTCTTTATTAGTTTATCTTTAATTTTAATCCTTATTTGATTTGTCTTTGAATTGTAGGAAAAAAGTTCAAGATAAAGAGGAATTCTAATCCAAGTAGGAAAACATCTTC
Source organism: Hibiscus mutabilis (assembly GCA_019671005.1). Taxonomy (NCBI): domain Eukaryota; kingdom Viridiplantae; phylum Streptophyta; class Magnoliopsida; order Malvales; family Malvaceae; genus Hibiscus; species Hibiscus mutabilis. Next base: position 23,593,617 of record CM033729.1, read on the forward strand.
AACAAGGGAACTAATAGGCTGAATCTAAGGCTTATATAAAGCCTCCAATTCACCCTAACCACAACCCCTTGTCGACAACTTCTACCTCACCCTAAACCCTTTTTCGTTTTCCCCTAATCCCACCCACCTATCTTTTCTATAAAACCCATCACCCTTAACCTATTCCTACTTTCTATCTTGCAACTTTTTAGTTTCTTTTCTTTTTCTTTTCTTTGTTTTTACTCACAACCAAGATCATCCATGGCATCCAAGATTAAACTTTTAGTTCATCCAAGTTCCTCCAAAGAACCAAGATACAAGAAGTTTGCTACACCGGTGGTTCAAGAAAGATTTCAATCCAAGTTTGAAAGCTGGAAGATTCATGAAGAACAAGGCTTTGAATACTCCAACTCTCATCAAGATTTCGGCCTTGAACCATTCATCTTCAAGAGGATTGCACATCAAAAGTGGCAAATCTTTTGCCATCAACCAGAACCGGGTAACATCTCATGGGTAAGAGAATTCTATGCTTACTCACTTAACCTGGATAATCCTTATGTTTTTGTTCGTGACAAGGCCATACTCATAAGTCCCAAAAGCGTCAACACCTTTTACGGGCTTTACATTGAAAAGGACGAGCATCAAGCCTTCGTTGATCAAATCACTCCCAAGCAACTCGACAAGGTGCTTCAAGAACTCACTCAACCGGGAACTCATTGGAACGACGGTAAATACAAGGGCACGGTAAATCACCTTCGGCTTAAACCCGAGGAAAAACTATGGAATAAGTTTGTTAAAACTTTTTTAATGCCCACCACACAGAATACTACCGTTGATATACCACGTCTTTTGCTCATACATTCTATTTTGCATAATCGCATCATTAACATTGGAAAAATTATTTGTGATGAGATTTTTGTATGCAGCTCAAAAGATAAGGGTTCTCTTTTCTTCCCTTGCTTAATTTCTAATCTTTGCAAGGAGATGCATGTCCTAAGTGAGTCCACCGATGAAAAGGCCCTAACCAAAGTCCGGTTGGAATCAAGCACAAATCCAAAAGCTAACGGGAGAGGCACCAGGAAAATCTTCAAGGCCTCCAATTACCGCGACAACTCCTGCTGCCCCGGCAATCCATAATGCCCAAGCACCTAACGCCAGGGCAACTCGGCCACCAACCCCGGGACACTTTGAAGCACTTTTGCACCCATTGGCAAGCCACCTAAGGAAAATTGAAGACCGGTAACTAATGTTCATGCGGTACATGAAGGAGCACAACAATGCCATCACCCAAGTCATCCTAGAAAAGTACCCAGACAATCATGTGCCGTTCCCAATCTTTCCCGCCGAGATCCTTGCCACGACAGCCAATGAAGCAGTCGCCCCGGCAACCTCAACAGAAGATGCTGCGGCAACCTACTTCGTGCATGCACAAGCTGACGCCACGGTAATCAACCCTGAAGATGCCACGGCAACCAAAGCTAAAGACATCCCGGTAACCATTGCAAAAGCCAAAGGTAAAGCACCTATGCCCGAATCAACTCCTACGGAATCATTTTCTGATTTTTTAGATTCAGACGAGTCCTCCATTGAACCAACAAAGACCGCACCAATTGAATCCTCCAAGCGAAAAGCCAATGACATTGATGAAGAGGACGATGGACAACCCCGTACGAGGATCGATTCCACCACCGGCAACAAGAAAACAACCATCGCGTTCAAGCAAGAGAATCAAGACACCGACCAAAAGGAAAGTAATCATCTACGATGACGAACTCTCGGAGTAAGTCCTCGTATGCATTTTTTTATATTATTATTTTTATTTTTCGGTATTTTTATGCATGCATTGAGGACAATGCCTCACTCGAGTTTGGGGGGATTGTTATTAGTAGTTACCATGTTTAGTTACATTCATCTTAAGTATTACATTTAGGATACATAAATTGCTTGCCATGCCTTTAATTGAAACAAGAATTGCTTAGATTTGATGAATATCCGATGATGACTTTGCCAATGCACTTAATTGATAGAATTTTTATTCTAGGATAACCATGGAAAAACTTAGAATTTCACTATGATGCTAAATTTGATGAAACACTATTGTGGTTTGATTGATTTAAGGAATTCTAGTGAACTTAGGTTGATAATTAACAAATTGGGGATTAGAATAAAATTGGATGAATGCTAGAGGTGCCCGAAATTGGCTCTAGCATGTGCTAAAAAAATTGATCACTAGAGGTGCCCGAAACTGGCTCTAGGATGTGTTAAAAAAATTTAACTAGAGGTGCCCGAAACCGGCTCTAGTCGAATAAATTAACTTAAGAAAACTAAAAACAAAACACTAGAGGTGCCCAAAACTGGCTCTAGTTAAAACATGTTAAAAAGAACCCAATGAAGTAATTTGAAAACCTATTGTTTGCATAGAATCCGAAAAATCAACTTGCACACAACTCCGCACACACTTACAAGCATTATAGTTTGATTCCGAGTAATTTCTAAGTTTTCCGAAAAATAAAAAGCCAATCATACTTTGTGCCCCGGTTCAGAGAATTGAAATCAAGTTCAAAGCTAAGTTTGTGAAAATTGAAGTCTTGGCAGGTAATTATGAGTTTGCATTGCTTGAGGACAAGCAATAGTTCGAGTTTGGGGGTGTGATAAGTGTTCAAAAGTACTATTTTTCTTACCCTTTTTACTCATATTATTGTTAGACTTAGGCCCATATTAGTTGCATAATTAGCCATTCTTGCATTAATCTATGTTTCCTTCCATCGTTGAACTTGATTACATAACTTGGTAGTTTTTGTGGGAAAAGATGCTGCTTTAGCGTGTTTTGTGTGTATGTGCAGGATCACTTGCCAAAGAAAGGCTAGAGCTAGTTGCCAGGGCAATGCATGAAGGATATGCCGAGCTAGTTGCCAGGGCAATGCATGAAGGAGACGCCGAGCCAGTTGCCATGGCAATTGTCGACAAGAGCAAAGGTGATATGGTAGTCGAAATTGATGACTATACAAGCCCAAGATGACGTGGAGCAAAGCCCAAACCCAAAGGAATTTGATTTCCATGCAGAGATTAAAGAAGAATTAAATTCCAAGAAGATAGGAGAAGTTCTAGTAGGAATACAATTATAATAAAGAATTATATTCTTTAAAGATAATTTAATTCCAACTTAAACTCCTCCTCAAAGAAGGACTTTGGCCTAGCCCTATAAATAAGATGGAGATTCTGACAAGATAGGGAGAGCAAAAGAGGGGAATTTCGACAAGTCCTAGGAGGGCAAGAGGAGAGAATTTTCGACAAGCATCTAGGGCAAGGAGGATTTCGACAAGCCTCCTTCTTCATCCTTTTCTTTCTTGTTCGATTGGGTTCATGCTAGGGATTATTTATCTTGTGTTTCTTTGGAACCTAGCCATGAACTAAATCTATTTGGCTATGGTTATTGTGTTTTGTGGTTGTGAGAAACTATTGGTTTTTGTTTAGGTAATAAGAGTTTGCACTTTTCTATTTCAAGGTTTATTCATTCTTGGTTCTTATTCTTGTTTGCGAGTGAATTGGGAGAGGATCTCGTGATTTTATCTATTTATCTAATATCGGGAGAGTTAGATTCAAGAAACGAATGAATATGATCTTTATTCAATCTATTGATGGTGAAGATTAATGCGGCTTAGGAATAAGTTAAGGATTTCAACGGCTAAGAGGAGCGCAAGATTGGTTGTTGTTCACCCTTGATTCACGCAGGGATGTATTATCAAGGCATGCACAAGTAGCCGAACCTTGAAGATTGCTGCCCAGACGCCCAAGTAGTTACCCTACTAGTTGCCCAGGCAACCATCGATTAGTTGCCAAGGCAACCCCGTTGTGCAAGTTGCCACGGCAACTGAGTTGCCACGGCAACTGAGTTGCCCGTGCACTCTTTTTCCAAGACGATCCAATCGGCTATCACACCTCAACTCACGATAACCTGGCCTATCTCTCTCTCATTCGATATCATCTTTTGTTTTACTTTATTGCTTTCTAGATTAGTTATTAGTTAAACTCCTATAATCCTTTATTTGTGTTTTTACTTACAGTGCAAGAGACTAGATTCTTGAAGTGGCACCAATCCCTGTGGAGACGATATCTTTTATACTATAACTTGCAACGTGTATACTTGCACAATTGCGTAGCACTTATTACGCGCAATAACTGGTACCCTACATTTAGTACCGATACGAAGCTGCTCATACTAACACGGCTATGCCAAGTACCGATACTGTAATGGCTTCGAAATTCTAGTAAGGAGTTTTGGTACTTGTACGCTCCTTTCAGTATAGATACCCCTTACTCCGTACTAATACTTAAAACTAGAGTATCGGTACCAACTGTATTTCACAACATCTATTTCTTATTTAAACATGTATATATACTTGAAGTCTAATACCCATACTGCACCAGAAATGCATTTAATACCGAAAATTAACTCCCCAACAGCTCTTGAGAACCCCAACGGCCACAAACCTATTAGAGGGATATAAAAGGGGCCTTCAAGCTAATGGAGAAGAACAAGAAAGCTTGCATCAACATTTATGTAAACAGAAAATTGTTTTATGCTTAAAAGTTCATTTTATTTGTAGAAACAATTGTGAGCCTCAATTTTCAATTTGCTCAAGTGTTTAGTTTTTTGGGTGAGTGATTTAGTTTTCAAATATTTAGCCTTGTGAGATTTCATTAAGTTTCCATTATTTGTATTCTCATTGAGAAACAGTGAAGACAAGGTTTGGGGTATAAACCGTGTGTTGAAAGGTTATCTCTGCCCTAAAAAGAAAGCAAATCTAGTGGATTTGAGACATCCTTAGTGGTGGTAAGCTAAGGTAGTAGATGCAGACTTGATTTAGAAGTCGAACCACTCTAAAACCATTGTGTCAATTTTTATTCAGCGACTTTTTTTCTACATTTTTAGAAGCCACTTCACCCGCCTTTTTGCATATTTCAGTTTATAGTATTCGAGCCCAACAATTTTCTTAGCTGCTGATATCTTTATAGCATCGAGATTTTTCATTGGTGTTGTTTGCATTGTTGTGACTGATTTTTGTTTGCTCATGCTGTGGATGCTAAGGTTTATGCTTAATCGTGTCGCTACATTATGATTTGTTTGGTGGGATTGGTGTGTTTGGTCATTGGCATGAGGGGAGTTATAGTTTTGCAGGTAGTGCTACATGCCGTTTTGTTGGTTTGTGTCGTCTTGTTGTTGGATAAGTAGCAATATTATGAGGAATTGTAATCTTTGGGAAGTTATTTTGTTTTGCTGGTAAGGTGGTTGTTTTAATCTTCCACTATGGACTAGTTAGCTTGGTCCATAGTTTTTGTACTGTTGTTTTATAATTTTAAATTATATCAATAAATTAATTTATTGCTGAGAAAAACAATGTAGTCCAAACAAAGGTTTATCTTGCTTTCACGTTTTATCTCACATACTTTAAAGAATGAATTAATAGCAAGTGAACATACTTAATATCTAACTCATCATCTCATCATTTAGTAGGGATGTTAATTTTAATCGACCCTCGAGTTTTGACACAGTCGAGATTGTTGGAAAAATAGACTGCTGCAAAACGAGGCGTTAACACTGACTGGAAAATAATAAAATAACAAAATCAAATCAAATCGTGTCGTGACGTGGTATTAACCACTACCTTAGAAGCAAATTTGCCCCGATGTTTGTAATCGCTACAATGGACGAATGGCCCCCTAAGGTTAGAGCGGCTCTCCAAATTCCGTACACTCGAATGATGGAGTGAACTTTGATGGTACTGCTCTTCTCTCAACTCAAAATAACACTCAAGAAAGGTTTATGAAAACCAAAGAGTGTTTCAAAGCAAACGACTTTTTCTTTTTTGATATTTAAAATGAGTGAAATTGCCCACTATTTATAGGCTAAATAGTGAGGGCAAAATCATCATTTCCACAATATAATTTAATTCTATTTATAATAGAATTAAATAGCCATGAAATAAACGTTACAATTGAGCACTAACAACATTTCCCCACTAATGCGAAAGAATATCCTTCGTAAATATAAGATCTTTGAAGTTAAAACACAAGAAGAGCAATAGCGAGATTAGTTGCTTAAGCCCTAGTGAACGTATCTGGAACTAGAACATAGTGATGATGAGTAATTCTTCTCTTAGATAAGTGAATAAATCTTGAACTTTCTAAGATTAGGGTGAACACATAACACACAACTAACCCCTTCATCCACTGAAGTCCTCGATGTGTCTACAAAATATATATACAAATGTATATATAGCCCTTTTCCTCAGGATTCTAGTAAGTGTACTAGAAAAACGGCCCAATGTTTTTCATAGAAGGTGGCTAGTCTTTCTCACTTACGTAGGTTATTTCATTAGGTTTATCTCAACATATACCACCCGAATTTGGGCTATGAAATAATTAAGAGCTTTTACAACAACTCATCCTCACAAATAAATAAGGTGAATTTCTTCAATTTCATATCAAATGAACCACTCAAACTCTGGGATAAGAAATCAATAAGAATAAATACTCAACCTCTTTAACTGGTGAATTCAATGAGTCCTTCTCATTTAGGATCACCCAAACTCCGGGGATAGAATTCATTAAGAGTTTAAGAAAACTCATCCTTTCTAGCGGCAAGTTCATCTAGTCCTTTGCGTTAGGACCACCCACTCAACACTGGGTTATGAACTATTAAGAGTAATAAAACTCAACCTGGGCATGTACATTATTTGTCATAGGGATAGGTAGTAATAAATGTACACTATGAGTACTCTTCATGGTTTTGTTTGACCACATTGAACTTGGATAACTAAGTTGAGTATCCACCATGAATTCCTCACCAATGGGCTTTAGACCCACCCCCCTCGACGAATCTAGAACCAACTTCTGACTTTAACCTTTGGTAAGCGGATCAACTTGGTTTCTCTCTGACTTTAATCATCAGTTTAAGACACCCCCACATTTCAAAAATTTTAAGATAGAAATAAATCCATAAGTGTCTTGAACAACGTGTAAACAAATACTCAATCATACCAGAGTAAAGTTTGTTATGAATTTTAACCATAAAACTATGTTTTAACAAATTCAAACCTTGTTTACACATGATTATATTCTCAAGGTTTTGAGAATTTACTAATTACTAAGATTAGTATGCATAATCTCAAACGGTTACGAAATTCCTTATATCTCATCAGTAGTCATTCGTGACTTTTTCTCATTCAAAAGGAATTTCAGTTTTCCTAATTCTTCATAAGAAGTGTTTAGGAAAATTATAAAAAAGTTTATGAGGAGTTTTTAACTTTTCCTAACAACAGAAAAATTATCTTAAGTTTGTTACAAGAGATTTCAAAAGAAGTCCGGAGATAGACTATCTCTTTCCTTTCCTCTACTTAGGAAAAGAACTCAAAGAGATTTAATCGCTACAAGCAATCTTTTAGTAGCACTAATGTCTATCATATTCTTATTCATATTATTCAATATATTATTCCTAAAGAGACCATCACATATTTTATTTACTATGACTAAATTTAGTATTATACTCAACCAAATTAATCTCAACTCTTTTAACTTCTACACTAAGTTTAAAGAAATCTTATTTGCCATAGTATTTTTATATAAAATTGAGCACATTAAAGAACAATGCACCAGGTAGGTTACCATAAAAGAGAGGTGGTGCACTTGGCATGCTTAAATACCAGGTCTTTCATAGAACCAATCCTAGACATGCATTTTCATACTATTTTTCGATAAGTCATTTATGAATTTTCTCTTTATTTAATTGAGGCCTCTTAAAGAATTATGCTTGATACTTTTACTCACAACAGTATCTTATTAAGCATACTTAATATAAGGATCACTAGTTAGAATAATCATCCATTCTACTCTTAGCCCTTACTCTAGTTTAAAACATACTCACAAAATTTATAGACTAGCTTAAAGGCTCAAAATAAATTCATGTAAATGAAAGCATGAATTAATAGACAACAAGTCTAAATAGTCTGACCTTGTAGGTAGAACCACAATTCCAAGTAGACTTTTTCCATTTTCACCATGCTCTAAGATTATTCTTCTCATCATGATCTTTTAATCAGAATAATCTCGGAATCTACCAAGACGATCACATAAACTCAAATGAAGATTATACATGGTTAGCCTCAAAAAAATAATTTACTAATAGTAAAATTTAGGATAATTAACTGATAGTAACAGAGTTCTTATCTTTAGTAGCTTTTGGTAATCAAAACAACCATTGGATAAGAACATTTGATATGGAGAATTTTCATTTTATTTCACCTTCACCAGCTTCATACAGAAATATCAATCATGGCCTCCCATTCCATGCTTTAAAGGATTGTTTAGAACTTTTTCATAATGCATGTGTAATACCCCTTTTCTCGTTTTCATCGTTGAATAAGAGTTAGGGATATCACATGATACTTGTAAAATAATTCTTTAATACTAAGAAAATCTTATCTTTGACTGTAAAAATAGTTAACCGCGTATAATTTAAACTTAATAATATTGCATTCAATTTTGAACCTAGATTTAGGTAGCAACTTAACAGTTTGATCCATTAGCATATCAATAATAAAACTGCCTAATTTAAAATCATTCAAATTCTGAATAAAATACGATTCATATCAAAGCATGCTTCACATTTTACTATACATGCCGACTAGTAAATATCAAACAACATAAAAATTCTATTACTGATACTAATGTACCTGTTTTCGATTGATGATGTTCGTTAATGCTCCTTACTCCCAACACTTCTCTTTTCCTACTCGTGAAATAATCACACGCTAAGTATAACTTAGTGAGGCATTATAAATAATCATAAAATAAGTATCGAAATAAATGAAAACATGGTTAAGCAAAATCATATCAAATCTTTCATATACTTATAAACAATCACATGTAAGAAATGGTGAATTTCATATACATTTACTTTATAATTAGCCCAAGAATTTGTATAAAGAGAAACTAAAGCATGCAAGGTCGATACTCCTTGAGTACTAATCACCAAAGTGACGATAACATATAAACACATAAAGTGCCGAAAACATACAGACACATAAGTGCCGAAAACATATAGATCCAAAGATCGGTGTATAGCTATACAGCAGTCCTTGACTGCTAAACCTCTAATGGCATGCCACTATACTTTAACTCTCTATCATCAATTTGGGCAAATAATTTCATATAATTGACTTGTAAATTATCATTTGATAAATGATTCATATATCACCATTATTCAATAATAACTTATCAAAATAAAACATAATAGGGCAATTCATACCCTAACATGTACTAACCTTTTTCCTTTGCCTGTGAATCATCATATAACTTATAGAAAAACCATGTTATCATTTTAATAAAATCAAATAAATAGAATTTATAAAAGTTTGCTAAAATACATTTCAACGCATATAAATGCACTCACCTGGGCCATTTATTATCTTGCCTCACTAAGCTTACTCATTAATCATTTTGTTTCCTTGAATGCTTGTACCTTCCCCAGTATTTTTTTGAAACTATAAAAACCAATCGAATATACTTATTACTATACACTTACTTAATTCAAGTCTAACATTGCCAAATAAAATATTATTGTTTGCCATGTATCTCATTTTGGGTCCTTAGTGACCATTTTGAACATTTGGCAACTATTCATGCCTTAATTTTCAATTCTTCCATTTTAATCCTTTACTTTCTCATTCTTTCCAAAATGGTCATTTTTCATCAATTCAAGCTAATTTGATCATAATTTCAACAATTTACAGATCAGTCTCCCTTCAAAATAAAATTTCCAAAACCATACCCTTGTTTCTTCAAATAGCCAAATAGGTCCCTAAACTTTTTCAAATATTCAATTTGGTCCCAAAATGCTAAAATAAGCTTCTAATATCACAACTCCACTATTTTTAACACCAAAAATAAATTTTTACAATTTAGTCCCAAATTTTCTTCAAATTTTTGAATTAGTCCCTAAAGGGAATTTGACCTTCAAACATCAAAATTGAACTTCCATCATCAATATAATGCTTCAAACGTCATAATCTAACCATTTTCATCCTTAATTCTCAAAACCCTAACAAATTCCTAAATTCAAGATTAGGGTTTATAACTTCTAACATGAAATTAACTTGATTTCAAACTTGTTTTTATCACAACTAAGCTTAATTCATCATTTACTACTTGAATTCCATAAAATTTCCTTGAAACCCTAATTTATCCCTCTTCAAACCCTAATCCAAAACCTCATAATTCCATGAAATTTTACTATCAAAATGTAGAGAATGAAGAGTAGATCACTTTACCTCAAAGAACCTTGCTTGAATTCTTGATCAAAAGCCTTGAAAATGGCTAGACTTTTTTTCTTTTTTCCCTTCTTTTTTCCTTGCTTTCGAAATGCAAGAAGAAAGATGAACAAATTGTTCATCAAACTTGACTTATATTCTAATAATAAATTAGAATTCGCCACTTATAAAAATAAAAATGAATTTTTATTCATTTTCACCTTTTTCCAAATTTGCCCCCTTAACTAAATAAAAATTACATCCAGTTCAAATTTATGTCATCCCATTACATTTGAACTAGGTTGGTTCCAATCCAACCGGCCATCATCATGAAATAATCATAAAATATCATTTATGATATTTGTTCAATCCAATTTCCTGATTTTTACCTTTTACGATTTTTTCCTCTATCGAACTATCAACTCTAATATGGGAATCATATATTTCCCTAATTCCATGAATAAATTCATATTTTCACATAAAATCATCCATTTAATAAAGTCAAACTTAGAAATTTGACTCGATCCAAAAATACCGATAATTACCTGAAATCTTTATCGGGTAACATCTTTCTTGAAAATCCTTCATTAAGCATTTATACGAATCTTTCTCATTTCTTCTAAGTCCTTTTTACAAATCAAAATACTGTTATGTGACACTTCCCAAAAGGTCACCCAAAACATTTCTCTAATATGAGCACGCTTAACAATTTTATTCGATCAAAATTTTACATTTCTACTACATTCTAACCTCCAAAACTATTTCCAAAATCCTTATTCTGATCGAATTTATCCTCATATTGAATAGAATCATCTTTGGGAAAATTTACACTTGGGTCCCTAAACTTTTACCAACTTTTCATTTTGGTCACTAACTTTTATCTTTTGTCATTTTAGTCACTATGTTAGCCTTATGCAAAAACCTTAGTACTAAATGAACATTATATAACTTAGTAAAATTTTTGGGGTATTACATTTCCACCCCCCTTAAAATAAAATCTGCCCTCGAATTTTGAACGCAACTAATTTGAATAGTTATGAATATTGCTTTTTCATCTTCTTCTAAGCTTTCTCCAGTGGCCTTCTTAATCTTGTGGTTCTTCCAAAGAAATTTGACCAAAGGAATTTTCTTGTTCCTTAACTCTTTAACTTTATATGTTAGAATTTTCACGGGTTCTCCTTCATACATCAGATCTGGTTGTAGTTTAATTTCCTCAGATGTGATGACATGTGAAGGATTTGACCGATACCTTCATAACATAACTATATGGAATATATCAAATAATCTTGCTCATCTCTGGTGGTAAAGCTAACTGGTAAGCCACTAGTCCTATTATTTTTTTTAAGATTTCATATGGTCTAACAATTTTGGGACTAAGTTTTCTCTTTTTGTCCAAATCATAGGACTTTCTTCCATGGTGATACCTTTAGGAATACTTTATCTCCAACTTCATATTCAATATCTATAGTCATTCGATCCCATTTCCACAGAAGAATGAAAATCGATTGTAATAATCTAGAAGGTATCTGATGTTCTACAATTACTTATTGACATGATAAACATTTAGAAACTATTCATTTATTGTTCTTTTCATGCCTAGCCACCAATACTGACTTTTTAAACCTTGCTACATCTTATTTTCATCTGGATGCATAGTCGCACGGATCCATCCTTCTTTTCATAAATAATACTGGTGCGCCCCAAAGGTGACACACCTGGTCTTATAAAACCATGATCCAACATTTCTTGCAATTGCGCCTTCCTTTCCTGAAGCTCGGTCGGAACCATCGACATAGATACAATGTCTGGTAATACCTCTATTATAAATTCTACCTCTCAATCCGAAGGTAATCTTGACAACTTATCAAATTTGCTATAAATTTTATTCCTATATTGATCACCAATATATTTCGCCTTGAATTCTTCTTGGAAGAATACCCATGTCACTTCAGTTGCAAGTATCTTCTATCTGATACTTGTCCACCGTATTTGAACATGTCCTCTTAACAGGGATACAATTCCTTCTAACTTTTCCACATCGGAACAATTTAGCTCTTCCCTTACAATTTTAACATCATTAAACCATAAGTCAGCAGCCATCAGACCACCTTCACTATGAAATTCAAGATTTCCCAAATCCTGTATAGGCACTCCCTCTTGTGCCAATGTTCTTTCTTGTTCTGATTAATCCAAAAGGTTATAGCTAACCTTATTATTACCACTATGGTTCTTTCCATAACATCCCATTTACTAGTTCATCTCAATCTTCTTAACTCAAATATTAATTATAACTTATCTCTTTTCATATTAGTAAGGAGCGACATCAATCAAATCATTTAAACATCAGATCAGTAATATTGATATCCTAGTGGCATGTATAAACTCTTTGACATAAAATTACTTCTGTTATGCCTAGAACTGGCTAAACATGTAGCTCTGATACTATTAAATGTAACACCCTTTTCCCGTATTCAGCGATGAATACGGAAAAAGAGGTGTTACAGCATGACTAAACACCATTGAACATTATGTTTAATTTAAACATCACACGGTTCTAATAGTCCATAATGATTTGACATGTATACTACTATCCTCAATTAAAATGCAATTTAAAAGATGCATTTTTCCCTTCAGTTCAATCTTAACAATCGTTTTAAGAATAAATGGCATACATTTTCTGTACTCCTTTTAACCGGCTGAATGTAATCATAATTTATTGTGCATTATAAATCGTTATAAAAAATATTTAAGGCACTCATGAATTAATCTCAATTATGAGTCTGAATGCACAAACAATGATGACAAAAAAATTCATGATTTCACGTTGAACAGACTCAACACTTGTACTGTTTGCAAATAATTGCATCGTTTAACAGCTTCATCGTTCAACATTTTGAATAGCATAACCAATAAAAAAAATTAAAGGTTTTTAATAACTATTACAGGTTAAAAGGAAAGCTATCAATTTCCCATAAATCATAAAACGTTTCTTTTACTAATGATAATAATCATTAGACAAAGATGAACAATAATAATCAAACGTTTCTTTTATTTCCATGTGATTTATATGCATGTAAAATATAGCTATAAAAATAGCTAAAACCATTAATGACATGGCTATAAAACGTTTATAACTAATGGATATAAATATAAGGAAAAAACTTTGATACACAGGCTGGGTAAACTTTAGTTTACACGTGCCTTTTAGTTTTAGGGGTTAGGGTTTTAGTTTAGGGTTTAAGGTTTAGGGGTTTAGGTTGTATGATTTAGAATTTAAGGTTAGTGTTTAGAATTTAGTGTATAGGGTTTAAGGTTTAGGGTTAGAATTTAGGATTTGGGTTTTTATAGGGTAAATACACAGGCTTGTGTAAAATTAATTTTACACAGCCTGTGTATCAAAGTTTTACCCTAAATATAATTAGACGTTATAAAAGCCACTACTGAATGTTTCAATCATATGTTTCAAACCATCATTTTCATAAACGCATGGTATACACTGTTGCGCGTAATAAGTGCTACGCAATTGTGCAAGTATATACGTTACAAGTTATAGTATAAAAGATATCGTCTCCACAGGGATTGGTGCCACTTCAAGAATCTAGTCTCTTGCACTGTAAAAAGTAAAAACACAAATAAAGGATTATAGGAGTTTAACTAATAACTAATCTAGAAAGCAATAAAGTAAAAGAATATATGAGATCAAATGAGAGAGAGATAGGCCAGGTTATCGTGAGTTGAGGTGTGATAGCCGATTGGATCGTCTTGGTAAAAGAGTGCACGGGCAACTCAGTTGCCGTGACAACTTGCACAACGGGGTTGCCTTGGCAACTAATCGATGGTTGCCTGGGCAACTACATGGGCGTCTGGGCAGCAACCTTCAAGGTTCAGCAGAGCGTTCTTCAATAGTTTCTTCTTATCCCTAAGCCGAAACTCTAGCTATTTGTGCATGCCTTGATAATACATCCCTGCGTGAATCAAGGGTGAACAACAACCAATCTTACGCTCCTCTTAGCCGTTGAAATCCTTGACTTATTCCCAAGCCGGATTAATCTTCACCATTAATAGATTGAATAAAGATCATATCCATTCGTTTCTTGTATCTAACTCTTCCGATATTAGATAAATAGATGAAGTTACGAGATCCTCTCCCAATTCACTCGCAAAAAAGAATAAGAACCAAGAATGAATAAACCTTGAATAGAAAAGTGCAAACTCTTATTACCTAAACAAAAACCAATAGTTTCTCACAACCACAAAACACAATAACCATAGCCAAATAGATTTAGTTCATGGCTAGGTTCCAAAGAAACACAAGATAAATAATCCCTAGCATGAACCCAATCGAACAAGAAAGAAAAGGATGAAGAAGGAGGCTTGTCGAAATCCTCCTTGCCCTAGATGCTTGTTGAAAATTCTCTCCTCTTGCCCTCCTTGGACTTGTCGAAATTCCCCTCTCTTGTTCTCTCTTTGAGTTGTCGAAATCTCCCTCTTATTTATAGGGCTAGGTCAAAGTCTTTCTTTGAGAAGGAAGTTAAGTTGGAATTAAATTATCTTTAAAGAATATAATTCTTTATTATAATTATATTCCTAGTAGAACTTCTCCTATCTTCTTTTAATTTAATTCTTCTTTAATCTCTTCATGGAAATCAAATTCCTTTGGGATTGGGCTTTGCTCCAAGTCATCTTGGGCTTGTCTAGTCATCAATTTCGACTACCATATCACCTTTTCTCTTTGTCGACAATTGCCCTGGCAACTGGCTCGGCGTCTCCTTCATGCATTGCCCTGGCAACTAGCTCGGCATCTCCTTCATGCATTGCCCTGGCAACTAGCTCTAGCCTTGCTTTGGCAAGTGATCCTGCACATACACACAAAACATACCAAAGCAGCATATTTTCCCACAAAAACTACTAAGTTGTGTAATCAAGCTCAACGTTGGAAGGAAACATGGATTAATGCATGAATGGCTAATTATGCAACTAATATGAGCCTAAGTCTAACAATAATATGAGTAAAAAGGGTAAGAAAAATAGTACTTTTGAACACTTATCACACCCCCAAACTCAAACTATTGCTTGTCCTCAAGCAATGCAAACTCATAATTACCTGCCAAGACTTCAATTTTCACAAACTTAGCTTTGAACTTGATTTCAATTCTCTGAACCGGGGCACAAAGTATGATTGGCTTTTTATTTTTCAGAAAACTTAGGAGTTACTCGGATTCAAACTATAATGCTTGTGAGTGTGTGCGGAGTTGTGTGCAAGTTGATTTTTCGGATTCTATGCAAACAAGAGGTTTTCAAATTACTTCATTGGGTTCTTTTTAACATGTTTTAACTAGAGCCAGTTTTGGGCACCTCTAGTGTTTTGTTTTTAGTTTTATTAATTTAATTTATTCGACTAGAGCCGGTTTCGGGCACCTCTAGTGAATTTTTTTTTTAACACATACTAGAGCCAGTTTCAGACACCTCTAGTGATTGATTTTTTTAGCACATGCTAGAGCCAATTTCGGGCACCTCTAGCATTCATCCAATTTTTATTCTAATCCCCCAATTTGTTAATTATCAACCTAAGTTCACTAGAATTCCTTAAATCAATCAAACCACAACAGTGTTTCATCAAATTTAGCATCATAGTAAAATTCTAAGTTTTTCCATGGTTATTCTAGAATAAAAATTCTATCAATTAAGTGCATTGGCAAAGTCATCATCGGATATTCATCAAATCTAAGCAATTCTTGTTCCAACTAAAGGCATGGCAAGCAATTTATGTATCCTAAATGTAATACTTAAGATGAATGTAACTAAATATGGTAACTACTAATAACAATCCCCCCCCCAAACTCGAGTTAGGCATTGTCCTCAATGCATGCATTAAAGAAAAATAAAAATAACGAAAAATAAAATGCATACGAGGACTTACTCCGAGAGTTCGTCATCGTAGATGATTGGTTTCCTTTTGGTCGGTGTCTTGATTCCCTTGCTTGAACGCGATGGTTGTTTTCTTGTTGCCGGTTGTGGAATCGATCCTCGTACGGGGTTGTCCTCATCGTCCTCTTCATCAATGTCATTGGCTTTTCGCTTGGAGGATTCAATTGGTGCGGTCTTTGTTGGTGCAATGGAGGACTCGTCCGAATCTGAAAAATTAGAAAATGATTCCGTAGGAGTTGATTCGGGCATAAGTGTTTTACCTTTGGCTTTTGCAGTGGTTGCCGGGATGTCTTTAGCTTTGGTTGTCGTGGCATCTTCAGGGTTGGTTGTCGTGGCATCAGCTTATGCAGGCACGATGTAGGTTGCCGCGGCATCATCTGTTGCGGTTGCCATGGCGACTGCTTCATTGGTTGTCGGGGCAAGGATCTCGGTAGTAAATTTCCTTAGCATAGTAGTTGTGGGTCTTGTTGTGGAAAAGAAAACAAAGAAAACCTGAAAACTAAAGATAATGAAGAAAAATAAAATATCTCCTAAAAATAAAAATAAAAATAAAATATTGAAAGGAGAGAATGCTCATGCATCTCCTAAAGTGACCACTTCTTTGTTACGTTCCACATGGGCACCATTGTAGTGCTTTAATCTTTATCCATTAACTTTGAATTCATGGTTGTCAGAGATGGACTTGATTATCACGGCACCATGGAAGAATGGTTTGACAACTTCGAATGGTCCTGACCATCTTGATTTCAGCTTTCCCGGGAAAAGTTTTAGCCGAGAATTGAATAAGAGAACTAGTTGCCCTGGCGTGAATTGTCGAGGCAATAGTTTCTTGTCATGCCATTTCTTTGTTTTCTCCTTGTAGATTCGTGCATTGTTATAAGCGAGTGCACAAAATTCTTCTATCTCATTGAGGTCCAACAAATGCTTTTGTCCGGTACTTTCCCAATCCATATTCACGGTCTTGATTGCCCATAATGCGTTGTGTTCGATTTCCACCGGTAGATGGCATGTCTTGCCATAGACAAGTCGGAAGGGGGACATACCTAAGGGTGTTTTGAATGCAGTGTGATATGCCCAAAGCGCGTCATCTAGTCTTAATGACCAATCCTTCCTAGAGGGATTTACAACTTTCTCAAGTATACCCTTCAATTCTCGGTTGGAAATTTCTGCTTGCCCGTTGGTTTGTGGATGATATGCCGTGGCGATCTTGTGTGATATGACGAAGCGTTGCAACATCTTGGCAATTAGTCTGTTGTCAAAATGCTTTCCTTCGTCACTGATAATTGCTCTCGGCATCCCAAACCGTGTAAATATATTTTTCTGCAAGAATCGTTGCACGGTCTTGGAATCGTTGTTGGGAACTGCAGCTGCCTCCACCCATTTAGACACGTAGTCGACGGCAAGTAGAATGTAGAGGTTGCTGAATGAAGATGGGAAAGGTCCCATAAAATCGATCCCCCATACATCGAACAATTCCACCTCGATAATGTTCTGGAGCGGCATCTCATGTCGTCTAGAGATATTGCCCGTCCTCTAGCAACGATCACATTTCTTGTGCATCTTTGTACAATGTTGGCCAATACAAATCGGAATGCAAAACTTTGGCCGCGGTACGAGTTCCTCCAAAATGTCCTCTATAGGGTGAAGAATGACATTGCCGGAGTACATTCTGTTGCTCTTCTTCAGGGACACATCGGCGTATAACCTGATCTGCACATTGTTTAAACAAAAGAGGCTCGTCCCAAAAGTAATGCTTAGCATCATGGCGGAACCGCTTCTTCCCTTGGTGAGTAATGCCATAAGGTAAAATACCACAAACAAGGAAATTAACTAAATTCGCGTACCAGGGTATTGCCGAGGCATGTGCTGCCGTGGCGACTGCTCCCAAAATTGTCGAGGCGTGCACGTCAAGGGCTGCTGCGGCATCGAGAATTGCTGAGGCATGTGCGTCCATGGTTGCCGAGGCGTCGAGGGTTGCCTCGGCAACTAAAATTTGTTCATCCGGGAATGCATCACATATCTCTAGATCCGCGTCCTCCTCCCTATTGCGTTCTAAACGTGATAAGTGATCGGCCACTTGATTTTTTTTTCATTTCCTGTCCTTAATTTCAATATCAAATTCTTGTAAAAGTAATATCCAACGAATCAAACGAGGTTTGGCATCCTTTTTAGCAAATAGATATTTAATTGTCGAATGGTCCGTATGAACAATTACCTTTGTACCAATCAAATAGGATCAGAACTTGTCAAATGCGAAAACTACAGCTAGTAACTCTTTCTCCTTTGTTGTGTAATTCACTTAGCACTATTAAGAGTTTTACTAGCATAGTATATCACATGAAAGGTCTTACCTGTGCGTTGGCCTAGGACTGCTCCTACCGCGAAATCACTTGCATCACACATGAGCTCAAAAGGTAGCGTCCAACTGGGTGGAGCGACAATGGGTGCCGAGGCAAGCTTTTCCTTCGGGGTTTGAATGCTTGGGTGCAAGAATCATCAAAATCAAGACTTTATCCTATTCAAGCAAATTGCACAAGGGTTTAGTGATTTTAGAAAAATTATGAATGAACCTCCTGTAAAAAACTCGCATGTCCAAGAAAACTTGAATTCCTTTAACCGAACTTGGTGGGGGTAATCTCTCGATCACGTCCACCTTGGCTTTGTCTACTTCAATTCCCTTGGATGAAATCTTGTGGCGAGCACTATTCCTTCATCTACCATAAAATGGCATTTCTCCCAATTGAGGACTAAATCGGTTTCTTCACATCTTGCCAACACCTTCTCTAAATTGCCGAGACAATTTGCCGAAGTCATTACAAAAGCGAAAAATCATCCATGAAGATCTCAAGGAAGTCTTCGACCATGTCGAAAAGAGTGCCATCATGCATCTTTGGAAGGTTGCACAGGCGTTACACAATCTGAACGACATCCTTCGGAAGGCATAAGTATCGTATGGGCATGTGAAAGTTGTTTTTCTTGATCTTACGGTGCTATGGCAATTTGATTGTAACTGAATAACCATCAAGAAAACAATAAAAGGGTTTTTACCGCAAGACGGTCAAGCATTTGATCAATAAAGGGTAATGGTAAGTGATCTTTCTGGTGGCTTTGTTTAGCTTTCGATAATCCATACAAAACCTCCAACCGGTCTGATCTGGTTGGAATGAGTTCATTGTTTTCATTACTTACCTTTGTTATACCTCCCTTTTTTTGGTACACATTGTACCGGACTTACCCATGTACTATCAGAGATAGGGTATATAATGCCGGTGTCAAGCCACTTGATGATTTCTTTCATTACAACCCCTTTCATGGCATGATTCAGTCTCCTCTGGGCCTCAATTGAAGGTTTGTGATCATCTTCCAACAAAATCTTGTGCATGCATACTGTCGGGCTAATTCCCTTCAAGTCGGCAATTGTCCACCCTATTGCCTTTTTGTGTAGCTTCAACATCTTGATCAGCTTTTTTTCCTGCTCAGGCTGTAACTTAGAAGAAATAATTACAGGCAATGTATTATCGGTTCCTAAGTATGCATATTTTAGTTGCCCTGGCAATTGTTTCAACTCAAGAATTGGTGGTTGTTCAATAGTGGGTTTTTCGAGTTTACCTTCCTTACCTGAGAAATCCAGTGGTTCAAAGTATGTACCTGGTCGATTGACTAGCCAATTTGCCTCTTCTTGTTGTTCCTCATCGACTGGTTCTTCATACTCCTCAGGTTCCTCTTGATCGGCAATGTAGTTGCCGAGGTAACTAAATTCCTCGTCGAAGTTAAACTCTGCCGTGGCATGAAGAAGTTGGAATTCTTTTGGATCATCGGCATGCCTTAGTGTTTGGAACACATTTAGTTTAACTTGCTGGTCATTCACCCTCATTGTGAGTTCTCCCTTTTCAACATCGATCAAGGTTCTCCCTGTTGCTAAGAATGGTCTCCCGAGAATGATGGGTGCATGCTCATCTGCTTCACAATCCAAAACAATAAAGTCAGCGGGAAAAATAAATTTATCAACTTTTACCAGTATGTCCTCGATTTTTCCCTCTGGATGCACATATGATCTGTCGGCTAGCTGTAGCATAACTGTTGTAGGTCTTGCCTTCCCGATTCCTAGTTTCTGGAAAACCGATTTAGGCATCAAGTTTATGCTAGCCCCAAGGTCGCATAATGCTTTCCCGACATAGTTTGGCATTTGTTCAATTGCTTCCACCAATGGCAAGTTGATGTGGACTTGCTTTAGGATATCAAGAAACTTCTTGAATTGGTATTCTTGCTTTTGTCGCTTCAACCTTTGTAGGAACGGTGGTGGAAGTCGGATATCTTTGATCCTTTCATTGGTTTGGAACCTGATTGACGGTACTGCCGAGGCATGCTTATCGCAAGTTGTCGAAGCATCCTTATTGTCGCCTGCCGAGGCATGCTTATTGCCGGTTGCCGCGGCAATTCCTGGTTCAGCATCTGAGGCTTTGCCGCTAGGTTCGTCTTGATCTTTTTGTGGAGTTTTGTTTGATGAGCGGGTTTGAGCCTCTCTAAGTTGTTGGCCACTTCTAGTGGTGATCGCCTTACATTGCTCATGGCCAGTTCCTCTTGCGACTTCAGTATCGCTAGGTAAACCTCCTTGCAGTCTAGTATTCAGATTTTGAGCAAACTGTCCGACTTGATTTACCAATGATTTGATTGCCGCCTCTTGGTTTTGCAATCTCATCTCGGTCCTGTTAATAAAAGCATCGATTCTTTTTATGAAATTACTATTCTCAGCCATATAAGATTCAGTTTTCATCATAAAAGCATTTAGAGAATTTTCCAAAGAACTAGATGTTGTCGGTTGTTCTTTGCGCAAGCTATTTGCCGTGGCATATTCTCGCTGGAATCCCGATGCTTGTGCATTCTGATTGTTCTGGTTTAGAGCATTGTTGGATTACTCCATGAAAAATTTGGGTGCTTCTTCCAAGCTGGATTGTATGTATTGGACATCACATTGTTGTTCCGATTGTAATTCCCCACATAGAAGCTGGATTCTGGATTCTGCATACATTCAGAAGAATTATGGTTATCACCACATAACTCACAAAAAGAATCCATTACCTTGACTTCATGTGTGTTGTTTGGTTTTTGCATGTTCTGGACCATCTTAGTTAAAGTGGCCAATTGTGCCGAAATTGAATCTGATGATCCTAGTTCATGTATTGTGGCTTGGCGTCTAACTCCTCCTCTTCTAGTAGATGGGAATTGATAATCATTCTGGGCCAGCCTGTTTAAAATTTGCATTGCTTCCTCCGACGACTTATCTAAGAGTATGCCGTTTGCCGAGGCATCTAGCATCATCCTTGTTGGTGTATTCACGGCGTTGTAAAACATTGTTACTTGAGTCCACACCGGGAATCTATGTAGGGGGCATTTGTGTAGAAGTTCTCTATATCACTCCCAAGCCTCGTACATGGATTCATCATCTGCCTGCCGAAAAGAAGTATTGTCGTTACGAAGCTTATCAGTCAAATTTGTAGGATTAAATCGAGCAAGGAAATCACGACAAAGATCGGTCCAAGATGCTATTGATCCGGCATGAATGCTATTCAACCATGCTTTCCCCCTATCCCTCAGTGAATAGGGGAATAATCTTAATCGTAAGACATCGGGGGTGACTCCGTGTATTTTGAACGAGTTGCAAATCTCGAGGAAAGATTTAAGATGTTGTCGTGCATCTTCAGTTGCTGAGCCGCCAAATTGACCTATTGTGTTGATCATATTAAACATTACCGGTTTCAACTCAAAGTGGTCGGCTTCAATTTCAGGTGCAACAACTCCTGGATTAAGTCCATCAAGATCTTCCTCAAGATAGTCTCGAATAGTTATGTTTCGTGCAAGAATCACTCCTCCTCCTGCTAGAACATCTTGATTTATATTGCCGTCTTGATTAGCCATTGCTACTCTTATCCTTTGTATAAGTCTTTGTAAGGTTCGTTCGATTTCTGGATAAAAGGGATATTCTTGTGTAGTCGGTCTCGCCCTGGTCATATACCAATGCAAAACCAAAGTTTGTTAGCCCTTTGAATCTTAAACAAGAAAAGTAAAAAGAAAGTGCAAGAAAATAAAAACAAAGTCGCTATTGCCAATCCCCGGCAACGGCGCCAAAAACTTGTTGCGCGTAATAAGTGCTACACAATTGTGCAAGTATACACGTTGCAAGTTATAGTATAAAAGATATCGTCTCTATAGGGATTGGTGCCACTTCAAGAATCTAGTCTCTTGCACTGTAAAAAGTAAAAACACAAATAATGGATTATAGGAGTTTAACTAATAACTAATCTAGAAAGCAATAAAGTAAAAGAATAGATGAGATCAAATGAGAGAGAGATAGGCCAGGTTATTGTGAGTTGAGGTGTGATAGCCGATTGGATCGTCTTGGTAAAAGAGTGCACGGGCAACTCAGTTGCCGTGGCAACTTGCACAACGGGGTTGCCTTGGCAACTAATCGATGGTTGCCTGGGCAACTACTTGGGCGTCTGGGCAGCAACCTTCAAGGTTCGGCAGAGCGTTCTTCAATGGTTTCTTCTTATCCCTAAGTCGAAACTCTAGCTATTTGTGCATGCCTTGATAATACATCCCTGAGGGTGAACAACAACCAATCTTGCGCTCCTCTTAGCCGTTGAAATCCTTGACTTATTCCTAAGCCGGATTAATCTTCACCATTAATAGATTGAATAAAGATCATATCCATTCGTTTCTTGAATCTAACTCTCCCGATATTAGATAAATAGATGAAGTTACAAGATCCTCTCCCAATTCACTCGCAAACAAGAATAAGAACCTAGAATGAATAAACCTTGAATAGAACAAACTCTTATTACCTAAAGAAAAACCAATAGTTTCTCACAACCACAAAACACAATAACCATAGCCAAATAGATTTAGTTCATTGCTAGGTTCCAAAGAAACACAAGATAAATAATCCCTAGCATGAACCCAATCGAGCAAGAAAGAAAAGGATAAAGAATGAGGCTTGTCGAAATCCTCCTTGCCCTAGATGCTTGTCGAAAATTCTCTCCTCTTGCCCTCCTTGGACTTGTCGAAATTCCCCTCTCTTGCTCTCTCTTTGAGTTGCCGAAATCTCCCTCTTATTTATAGGGCTAGGTCAAAGTCCTTCTTTGAGGAGGAAGTTAAGTTGGAATTAAATTATCTTTAAAGAATATAATTCTTTATTATAATTATATTCCTACTAGAACTTCTCCTATCTTCTTGGAATTTAATTCTTCTTTAATCTCTTCATGGAAATCAAATTCCTTTGGGATTGGGCTTTGCTCCACGTCATCTTGGGCTTGTCTAGTCATCAATTTCGACTACCATATCACCTTTTCTCTCTGTCGACAATTGCCCTAGAAACTGGCTCGGCATCTCCTTCATGCATTGCACTGGCAACTAGCTCGGCATCTCCTTCATGCATTGCCCTGGAAACTAGCTCTAGCCTTGCTTTGGCAAGTGATACTGCACATACACACAAAACACACCAAAGCAACATATTTTCCCACAAAAACTACCAAGTTGTGTAATCAAGTTCAACGTTGGAAGGAAACATGGATTAATGCATGAATGGTTAATTATGCAACTAATATGAGCCTAAGTCTAACAATAATATGAGTAAAAAGGGTAAGAAAAATAGTACTTTTGAATACTTATCATACACCATTTTTAATGTCATGTTAATGCGTGTAAACGCATAATTAATGCATGTAAACTCACCAAATCGTTACCTTCTTGTTCCAAGTAACTTTTGATTTTCCATACAATCATGAACTGGTAATATGCATTATAATTAGCGATACCATAATCAGATTAAGAATGATCTTTAGCTTCAGTCATAATCTTAATAATTACTTACCAGAGTCACAACATGACAAGCATAAAAATTGGTAAGTAACATCGATCATGTTTTGACAGCAGTGAACGGAATTCGCTTCTAAATTGTTGGAAAAATAGACTGCTGCAAAATGAGGCGTTAACACTGACTGAAAAATAATAAATTAACAAAATAAAACCAAATCGTGTCGTTGTATTAACCACTACCTTAGAAGCGGATTTGTCCCGATGTGTGTAATCGCTACAATGGGCGAATGGCCCCCTGAGGTTAGCACGACTCTCCAAATTTCGTACACCCGAAAGATGGAGTGAACTTTGATGGTACTGCTCTTCTCTCAACTCAAACTAACACTCAAAAAAGGTTTATGAAAACCAAAGAGTGTTTCAAAGAAAATGGCATTTGCTTTTTTGATATTTAAAATGAGTGAAATTGCCCAATATTTATAGGATAAATAGTGAGGGAAAAATCATCATTTCTACAATACAATTTAATTCTATTTATAATAGAATTAAATAGCCATAAAATAAATGTTACAATTGAGCATTAACAACAGAGATATGATTTTTTAGTTTGAAAATTGGGTTCAATTTGATTCGATGTGGGTTTTAATGAGGAAGGTCGAGGTCAAGGTAGAGTTAGATTTAGGGTGTACCCACACAAACCCACCTTAGTATAATAATGAAAATACACTTCTCCATATATGTGTTAGGATTTTGAAAATTTTCCTACTTTTTCTTTGTTTCTAGTTTCAGTCACTACTTTCTTCTAATTTTTTAATGAAAATACATGATAGGCTCGATGTCTTCAACCAAAATTAGGGCCAGTGAAGGGTGTAGAAGTTTTGTTTGAATTTAGGAAAATAAAAACTGAAAAAGATAGATATTTTGATACGATCGATTTTAGAGTGGTCTGACCTTCTAACCAAGGTTTACATCCACTACCTTAGCATCCACACTAAGGATTTCTCAATTCACTAACAATGATTTCTTTCTTTTATAGGCTCAAGGGGTAACCTTTACATCCATATCTTTTCACGAGCTAAAATAGAACCATCTCCCTAGTTTTTATAATGATCAACAAGAACCTTGATAGCTCTTTAAAAACATGTATTTTCTCTAGATTTATTGATTTAATTGTCCCCGCATCAGTGTTTATTGCATTCATTTCTGCATTTTCATGTCTATTTTCTGCATTTTGTCTAACTTAGTCTCATTTGCTCTTATTTCATATATTTCTTCCTATTTTGCCTTGTTGTCGCTGCATTTTTAATGTCACTGTAGAGGAAGTTTCACCACTGTAACCAGCTCAACACTACAACAGCCAGCCATAAAATAAATGTTACAATTGAGCATTAACAACAGAGATATGATTTTTTAGTTTGAAAATTGGGTTCAATTTGATTTGATGTGGGTTTTAATGAGGAAGGTCGAGGTCAAGGTAGAGTTAGATTTAGGGTGTACCCACACAAACCCACCTTAGTATAATAATGAAAATACACATCTCTATATATGTGTTAGGATTTTGAAATTTTTCCTACTTTTTCTTTGTTTCTAGTTTCAGTCACTACTTTCTTCTAATTTTTTAATGAAAATACATGATAGGCTCGATGTCTTCATCCAAAATTAGCGCCAGTGAAGGGTGTAGAAGTTTTGTTTGAATTTAGGAAAATAAAAACTGAAAAAGATAGATATTTTGATACGATCGATTTTAGAGTGGTCTGACCTTCTAACCAAGGTTTACATCCACTACCTTAGCATCCACACTAAGGATTTCTCAATTCACTAACAATGATTTCTTTCTTTTATAGGCTCAAGGGGTAACCTTTACATCCATATCTTTTCACAAGCTAAAATAGAACCATCTCCCTAGTTTTTATAATGATCAACAAGAACCTTGATAGATCTTTAAAAAACATGTATTTTCTCTAGATTTATTGATTTAATTGTCCCCGCATCAGTGTTTATTGCATTCATTTCTGCATTTTCATGTCTATTTTCTGCATTTTGTCTAACTTAGTCTCATTTGCTCTTATTTCATATATTTCTTCCTATTTTGCCTTGTTGTCGCTGCATTTTTAATGTCACTGTAGAGGAAGTTTCACCACTGTAACCAGCTCAACACTACAACAGCCAGCCATAAAATAAATGTTACAATTGAGCATTAACAACAGAGATATGATTTTTTAGTTTGAAAATTGGGTTCAATTTGATTTGATGTGGGTTTTAATGAGGAAGGTCGAGGTCAAGGTAGAGTTAGATTTAGGGTGTACCCACACAAACCCACCTTAGTATAATAATGAAAATACACATCTCTATATATGTGTTAGGATTTTGAAATTTTTCCTACTTTTTCTTTGTTTCTAGTTTCAGTCACTACTTTCTTCTAATTTTTTAATGAAAATACATGATAGGCTCGATGTCTTCATCCAAAATTAGCGCCAGTGAAGGGTGTAGAAGTTTTGTTTGAATTTAGGAAAATAAAAACTGAAAAAGATAGATATTTTGATACGATCGATTTTAGAGTGGTCTGACCTTCTAACCAAGGTTTACATCCACTACCTTAGCATCCACACTAAGGATTTCTCAATTCATTAACAATGATTTCTTTCTTTTATAGGCTCAAGGGGTAACCTTTACATCCATATCTTTTCACAAGCTAAAATAGAACCATCTCCCTAGTTTTTATAATGATCAACAAGAACCTTGATAGATCTTTAAAAAACATGTATTTTCTCTAGATTTATTGATTTAATTGTCCCCGCATCAGTGTTTATTGCATTCATTTCTGCATTTTCATGTCTATTTTCTGCATTTTGTCTAACTTAGTCTCATTTGCTCTTATTTCATATATTTCTTCCTATTTTGCCTTGTTGTCGCTGCATTTTTAATGTCACTGTAGAGGAAGTTTCACCACTGTAACCAGCTCAACACTACAACAGCCAGCTGTCCAGTCTACTAAAAGATAAAGATGACCCTGCCACTTGTATTATTTGTTGTAACAAATTTGATACGGCTTGGAGTCACGCAAAATACCTTAAGGACATGTGTCCTTTGTTTGGCACCTTATAAAAGGACAAATTCGGAAAGAGAGAGAGTCACGCGATTTCCATTTTTCTTATCATCTTCAACCTTCAAGCTTTCTCTTTCCATGGCGGTTTAAGCTCCATTTTTGGAGATCCAAGGTGAAGCAAGGCGGAAATATCCAAGGAGAAAAGGATTCAAGTGCTACATCAAGGAGAATATTTGTTATCTTCTTAAACATTTCTTTAATTAGATGTTTATTGGATATTACATTTATATTTTGTGCTTTAATGACGATGGTTTAGCCCTTTCGAGCTCTGTATGAATTCATTGAAATCTTATCTTTAATTTCAATATATTTTTATTAGCTTTTTCTCATGCTTTGATTGTTGGATCTGATTATTGTTTGCATGAAAGTGTTGAACATCATCGTTGACATCAAGAGATGCAGTGACAAGTCGGGTTAACAAACCATTACAATGAAAGTTCAAAAGGATGCAACAAGAGTTGGTCCACTTGTTCAAGGAGTTGTAGCTTTGACTAACAATAAGAGTTGTAGTTGATCTATATCCTTTCGTCAAAAGTTGACGATTGAACGAAAGTTAGTAATCGAGCTTGCTTCTTAATTACTAATTGAGCCATCATATTTCCTTGAATGTACTTGATTCTATACCAAGCTAAATTGAGGAGGTCCAGACCGTTTCTTAATATTTCTCTACTCTTTTATAGTTGTTGTTTTTGCTACCATAGTTGATCTATTGCTCATTTCTTTATTTTTTATTGCAGCTACCATTACACTAACAATATTTATGTTTACAGAAATGCTTGTGGCCACATAATATCTAAGCTAACTACTCATCATCGTGGGATCGATATCAAATAGGATCCTCTTGTTTCTATACTTGCATCGATAGTGTTTACTAGCACTTAGAGTGAAAGTTTTACATTGATCAAGTTTTGGTGCCGCTGTCGGGGATGGCGTTATTTGATTTTTTATGTTTCTACTTACAATTACGTTTCCTTTATTTAGTTTGTAGTTATTTCTAATAGCTTTTTATATTTTTCCTTTTCTTTTCATTAAGTTTTGTAGGTGTTGTATGACCAGAAGTGCTGCCACAGCACTCTTCGTACCAGATCCAGAATTTGAGAGAACTTTTAGACAAAGAATTCGAGAACATAGTGGGATGGCACAACATCCCAACGACGAGGGTATCCCTTACGATCCTGCAAACCCACTACTTTACCCACCAGTCTAGAATAGAATAATCTGTGAGATTGTGGTTTCTCCGTTGGATGATTTGCAACCAGGAGTTGTTAAACCACCTATTCAAGTTGGGAAGTTTGAGTTAAAATCAGTTATGTTTCAAATGCTCAACTCTAATCGGCAGTATGTGGGGTTACCACATGAAGACGCTAGAGGCCATCTTCAATCCTAACTTTTAATTTGTACTTCTTTTAGTCAATAAGGTGTTCCTGATGATGCCTTACACATGTAATTGTTTCCATATTCTTTGCAGGGAAGAGCTTGCACATGGTTTTGTGGACTCCCTACTAGATCTATTACATCATGGAATGATCTCGCAACATAATTTGTAGTTCGCTTTAATCTGCCGACAATGAACTCGTGCCTGAGGAATGATATTATAACCTATTATCAGTTGGATGATGAAACTCTTCACACATGGGAAAGATATAAGTCCTTGTTGTGATGATGTCCCAACCATGGTCTTCAATAAGAAACTCAAATTGAGATCTTTTATAATAGGTTGAATGCAGCCACAAGACATCTTGTCAATGAGTCATCTAATGGACCTTTACTTGATTACACCTACACCGTTGTTGGTGGTGTGTTGGAGCAATTTCCGTAGAATAATTCTCAGTATCCTATTTCGAGAGATGCTTCATGCAAAGCTGCACAAGGAGCATTTGAGCTTGATGATGTCTCTTCTCTAAAGACTCAAACTTTATCTTTGGAGAACAAAATTAAGAATATGGAGGGCACAAGTGAAATTGCTCTCATTCAATTAGCTCAACAAACTACTACCCTTGTATTCTCTTGTGAAATTTATGGCGATAACCATAGCTTTGAGGATTGCCCATAGCCTACAGAAAATGCTAGTTATGTCAACAACATGAGAGGCAATAACATGGGTACTTCTTAAGCATGGCCAGTCGACAATCTTGGGTAACTCTAATTTTTTGCATAATTTAGGAGTATCCCGCTCTGGGAATAATTTCTTTCAAGGGAATTCTAGTGTACGCCAAGGGAACTTCTGTTATCCACAATAATAGTTTACACCACAAGCTCTATTGCAGTTACAACAGAATAGGATACAACCATAACATCCTGCTTCACAATCTCAACAATTGTAGTATGATACGCAATCACAATATGGAGCACCATCTCAGATACAATCACAGACAAGTCACTATGCTCCATCATCTATATCTGATCTATTTGCTCTGTTTGAGGAAATGATGTGTGAACATTTTCCTCGCATAGAGGCTATAGTGCAAGGTTACTCTTCATCGATACGTACTTTGGAAGCTCAATTGGGGCAGTTAGCTACTGACATGAACTCTCGATAATCGAGAACACTTCCTATCAATACTGAGAGTTTGGTGATCAAGGGTAAGGAGCATTTCAAGGCTATTACTCTTCACAGTGGCAAACAAACTGTTGACTTGACGCAACCAGCCCCCATATCTACTCATGAACAAGGAGAGTCTTCTAAAAGTGATCATACAATAAAGGACGGAATAGAGGATAATATGATGGATAATGCTCCTTTAGACATTACTCCCCTTCCATTAGTTTTGCAATATAAGTTATCGCCATAATGCCCAATGTCAGGGCAACCAGTAGATAATCCTACTCCACATTTCTCTTAGAGATTTATGAATAGTGAGTCTGGTAATCAATTTCAATTCTTTCAATATACTTTGCAAAAGCTTACAGTGCAAATTCCTTTGATTGATGTTCATACGTAGATTCCTAATTACGTAAAGTTCATGAAGGATATTCTATCTAAGAAGAAAAAGCTCAATGCTATAGAAAAACTATTGTGCTCACAGACGAGTGCAGTGTGTTGATATCAACCCCTCTACCGATAAAAATAAAAGATCATGGTAGCTTCATCATTTCTTGCTCTATTGTTAATCACTACTTTAGCAAAGTTTTTTGTGATTTGGGGGCTAGTATTAATTTAATGTCATTGTTAACTTTTCAAAAGTTAGGCATTGGAGAAATGAAACCCACTACAGCCACATTGCAATTAGCAGACAAATCTCTGACTCATCTGAATGGACAAAAAAAAGATGTACTTGTTCATGTAGACAAGTTCGTCTTTCTAGCAGCTTTATTATCCTTGACTACGAAGCAGACAAATATGTCCGTATTATTCTTGGTCACCCATTCTTAGCAACAGGGAAGACAGTTATCGATGTATCAAAAGGAGAATTTACAATACGAGTCAACAATGATCAAGTTACTTTTGGGATGTTCAATGCATATATTGGAAGATATACAGAGGAATGTAATCATATTGATATTATTGACAATATCATTCAAGAAGACTTGAATTATTGTAATATACTCATTGTTGAGGATATTGCACTGACAATGGTAGAATATGATCTCTCAAATTGTGACCATATTGTTGAAGTACTCACTGTGGTAGTTCACCATAAATAGCAAGTTGAATCTTTAGATCTTGCCCACCGGACAATTCCTACTTTTAAACCATATATTGAAGAAGCTCCTACTCTGGAACTAAAGCCATTTCCAGCTAATCTCAAATATGTATTCCTTGGAGACGCAAAAACACTCCCAGTCATTTTCTCTACAACTCTAGATGCAATGCAAGAAGATAAGTTGATAAATATTTTGAAGCAGCATAAACGTGCTATTGCCTGGATCATTGCGGACATTAAGGGTATTAGCCCATCTTTGTGCATACACAAGATCAGGCTAGATGATGAGAGCAAACAGTCGATTGAGTCGTAACACCGACTGAATAAGAAGTGGTCAAGAAAGAAATCCTTAAGTGGTTGGATGCCGATATTATCTATGCCATTTTTTTATAGTGCATGGGTTAATCTAGTGCATTGTGTTCCTAAGAAAAGTGGCATCATTGTAGTCCATAATAATGCTGATGAATTGATTCCTAATCGTATTCCTATGAGTTGGCGTATTTGTATGGACTACAGATGAATCAATGCAACCACAAAGAAAGATCATTTCCTTCTTCTTTTCATTGATCAAATTCTCGATCTACTTGATGGTAAAGAGTATTAATATTTTCTATATGCATATTCTGGCTACAATCATATTGCTAATGCACTCGAGGACCAAGAAAAAACTATGTTTACATGCCCATTCGGGTGATTTGCCTTCCATCGCATGCTTTTTGGTTTTTGTAATGCACCAGCCACATTTCAAAGGTGCATAATAGCAATATTTTCAGATATGGTTGACAATTCCTTTAAAATCTTTATGAATGATTTTTCAGTATATGGGAATAACTTTGACCATTGCATCGACAATCTGGAGAAAGTATTGCAGCAATGTGAGGATACTAATCTAGTTCTAAATTGGGAAAATGTCATTTCATGGTCACAAAAGGGATTGTGTTGGGCCATAGAATATCTAAAGCAAGAATTGAGGTTGATAGAGCCAAAGTGGATATAATTGTAATATTGCCGCCACCAGCAAATGTGAATGGCATCTGAAGTTTCCTGGGTTATGCTGGGTTCTATAGAGTATCCATCTGGTATTTTTCGAAGATCACAAAACCATTATGCTTATTGTTGGAGAAAAGTAGAAATTTTGTTTTTGATGATACATGTCTGGATGCATTCAATAAAATAAAAAAGCAGTTTGTGAACACATCGATTGTTGTTGCCCCCAACTGGAAGCAACCGTTTGAACTAATGTGCGATGCCAGTGATTTCCCTATGGGAGCAGTTTTAGGAAAAAGAAGAGACAAGGTATTTTATGCAATCTACTATGCTAGTAAGACTCTAACTGAAGCTCAAATCAATTACACTACTACTGAGAAAGAGTTATTAGAAATAATTTTACTTTTGATAAGTTTCGTTCTTATCTTGTCGGTGCAAAAACTATAGTTTTTTTTATCATTCTGCCTTGAGATACATGTTTGTGAAAAAAGATACAAAACCAAGATTGATCAATTGGATTTTATTGTTGCAAGAGTTTGACATTGAAATAAAGAACCGCAAAGGGTCAAAAATTAAGTTGTTGATCATCTTTCAAGGTTGGAAGTAGGTAGCAAAGATGGCCATAAACTGTAAATTTTCGATGCATTCCCTGATGAAAAGCTTTTCGTTATGGATGCAACACCGTGGTATGCTAATTTTGTAAACTATTAATTGTGTGGAAAAACTCCTTTGGATATAACTAGGCACAAGAAAGCAAGATTTCTTAGAGATGCAACGAAATATCATTGGAATGAATCTTATTTGTTCAAGGTTTGCAATGATAATATTATTCGACGTTGTGTCCCTGAGTAAGAAATGACATCGATATTATAGCATTGTCACAATGCTCTATATGGAGGGTATTTTGGTGGCATGAGAACGGCTGCAAAAGTCCTTCAATTTGGATTTTATTGGCCTTCATTATTCAAAGATGCTCATGAGTTTTCCCAATAATGTGACCGTTGTCAGCGCATAGGGTCAATATCTAGGAGAAATGAGATGCCACAACAGCCAATAATGGAAATTGAGTTATTCGATGTTTGAGGATTGGATTTCATAGGTCATTTTCTAAATTATTTTGGCAATCTACATATTTTAGTTGTTGTAGATTATGTTTCTAAGTGGATAGAAGCTGTGGAAGTGCCTAAAGATGATGCCAAAACAGTTTTGAAGTTCTTTCATAAGCATATACTCACCCGTTTTGGAACACTAAGAGCATTTATCAGCGACCAGAGAAAGCACTTTCATTGCAGTCAGGTGGCTGCTACATTGAAACCTTATGGATTAAATCATAGACTGACCATAACATATCATCCCCAATCAAATCAACAAACCGAGATTTCTAATCGGGTTATTAAAAACATATGGGAAAAAGTAGTCAATACCACTAGGAAATATTGGTCCTCTTGCTTAGATGATGCATTGTGGGCTAT
This sequence comes from Hibiscus mutabilis, assembly GCA_019671005.1. NCBI lineage: Eukaryota > Viridiplantae > Streptophyta > Magnoliopsida > Malvales > Malvaceae > Hibiscus > Hibiscus mutabilis. The sequence goes on from CM033729.1 coordinate 23,626,852, forward strand.
CTGTACTGCATATAAAACTCCATTGGGAATGTCATCGTATCAACTTGTTTTTTGGAAAATCTTGTCATTTGCCTGTTGAGCTCGAACACAAGGCCTTGTGGGCTCTAATGCAAGTTAATCTTGATTATGAGGTTTCGGGAAAGAAACGATTGTTGGAAATTACTAAATTAGAAGAAATTCACCGTAATGATTATGAAAATGCCTTTATTTACAAGGACAAGAGCAAATGTTGGCATGATAAGATTGTTTTGCAACGACAATTTGAAGTAGGAAAGTTAGTTTTGTATTCAATTCAAGACTGAAGTTGCACCCCGGCAAATTGCGGTCATGTTGGTTAGGACCTTTCAAATTTGTGGAAGTATTTCCACATGATGCAGTCACAATCAAAGATACCAAGGAGGGGATTCCATTCAAAGTTAATGGACAAAGACTCAAACATTATTTCGGTGACTTTGATTCTAGGAATATTGAGACCATTAAATTGGTTGAATTCTTTTGACATTTCCCTTATATGTTTTATTAGTTATAGAGTTAGTTTTCCTTGTTTAATTTTTTCTTTTAATTCTCTTTATTTCCTTTTTACATAATAAATTTTCCTTGGTTAGATATGGAACCTTCTTCCAACAACTTGTATGACAAAAAGACAACACAAGATAGGCATGACTTTTGGGGGCAATTTGGGTCATTTCATTACTCCAATTAATCTCCCAAATCACAGCCTTTCATCAGTGAGCGCAGGAAATACAGCGAACGAGGTATGATTATTGCGCCATAATCAGACCGTCAATTCTCACCGCATCAGATGGTACGAATCACACCCTTTTATTTCCCTCTTTTCTTCATCTTTATTTACCAACTTTGATCTCTACTAATTCTTCACTGATTTTTCTCTAATTACTTAATATTCGAAGCTTTAAATTTTAAGTTTTTTCTACAAAAATCTTTTCTTTTTATCTTGTTTCTCAATCTATCACGGTAGAGCAGTTCAAAATCAAAATACAAAAGCAAGAAAAAGTGCAAAGAAGAGAAGCATAGCAAAAGGAAGAAGCGACGCTCCGCATCCTCCTCGTAATAGCCTGCCAACCGATTTAGTTTGTTTTAGTTTTTGTAGGCATGCATACCATTTAGTGTATTTTCATTTTGTTTTCTATATTGTCACGACATTTGCATTGTCATTGTAATTATATTTAGTTGTGATATCATTGCATTCAATATTACAACCTCATCCTGTCATTGCATTTTGTTTTCTTTTGCATTGGGGACAATGCAATCTTTAAGTTTGGGGGTATATGCCTTGGAGTTTAAATGCACCCTATTTCAAAAAAAAATTAAGTAAATGCAAGGTTCTTTTCTGTTGAAAAATCTCTTGCTTGCATTCGATGTGTAAACCTTAAATCATTCTGATTATTGATAAAATAGTTAGATATACATGATGGAAGATTGTATTTTTAACTCTGCATAAATATATCTGTTTGTTTGAGTAAAGAATATGCAACATCTTCTCTTTGGTTTTGGATGATTTATGCTTGTTTCATCTTGTGTTATATATGCTAGTAAATCTTATTAAGTATATATTTTGTTTGTAGAAACACATGTGAGCCTCAACTGTCAATTTGCTCAAGTGTTTAGTTTTTTGGGTGAATGCTTTACCGTACAAACATTTAGCCTTGTGAGATTTCTTTAAAGTTTGCATTATTTGTATTTTCATTGAGAATGAGTGAAGAAAAAGTTTGAGGTATAAACCTATTGTTGTAAAATTATCTCTTTGTCCACAAAAGAAAGCAAATCTAGTGGATTTGAGAAACCCTTAGTGGTGGTAAGCTAAGGTAGTGGATATAGACTTGATTTAGAAGTTGAACCACTCTAAAATCATTGTGTCAATTTTTATTCATCGACTTTTTTCTACATTTTTAGAAGCCAATTCACCTTTCTTTTGGCATATTTCGGTTTATAGTATTCAAGCCCAACAATTTTCTTAGCATCTAATACCTTTATAGCATCAAGATTTTTCTTTGGTGTTGTTTGTATTGTTGTAACCGATTTTTGTTTGCTCAGGTTGTGGATGTTAAGCTTTATGCTTAATTGTGTCCCTACATTACGATTTGTTTGATGGGGTTGGTGTGTTAGGTCATGGCATGAGGGGAGTTATATATTTTTCTACATTTTTATAAGCTAATTCACCTGTCTTTTGGCATATTTCGGTTTATAGTATTCGAGCCTAACAATTTTCTTAGCAATTGATATCTTTATAGCATCGAGATTTTTCTTTGATGTTGTTTGTATTGTTGTGACTAATTTTTGTTTTCTCGTGTTGTGGATGCTAAGCTTTATGCTTGATTGTGTCGCTACATTATGATTTTTTGGGGGGGTTTGTGTGTTTGGTCATTAGCATTAGGGGAGTTATAGTTTTGCAGGTAGTGCTACATGCTATTTTGCTAGTTTGTATCGTCTTGTTGCTGGATAAGTAGCAATATTAGGAGGAATTGTAATCCTTGTGAAGCTATTTTGTTTTGTAGGTACATGCCACTATGGACTAGTTATCTTGGTCCATAGTGTTTGTATTGTTGTTTTACAGTTTTAAATTCTACAAATAAATTGATTTATTGCTGAGAAAAAATAGTCCAAACAAAGGTTTATCTTGTTTTCACGTCGCATCTAACATACTTTAAAAAATGAATTAATGTAAGGCCCCAGTTTTGGGCCTAGCGGTTTAAGGGCTGGTTAGACGGTCTGGTGGACCGGGTTAGAGTTCGAGTCGGATTCGGGAATAAGTATTTTTTTGAGTGAGATAAAAATATTGAAAAATGGTTAAAATATTATTTATTATATAAATGAATTTCGTGAAATCAATTTTGGAAAATGGGTATTAGAAGGGTGACATTTTGGTTGGTGACCAAAATGGAAGATTTTAAAAGCTATTTTAATGGTGACTAGTTTGGTCAAATTCTTAGAATCCTTAGGGAGCTATTTTACCAAGTTTTTACTGGTTGTTTTCCCCTCAATTAAGGTTTTTAACATGCGCTTTATTCACTAATTAAAAAGAGGTTTTTATAATAAAAGGTAGTTATTGATTTTTATAAGATTTGACATAAACTTTTCTCTCAACTTCTCTCCTCATTTTTATTCTGCCAAACACTCATGATTTTATCCAATTTCAGATGTGAGAGATCTATTTTCTTGAATTCTTGATTTATAAATGATTCTTCATCGTTGATTTACAAAATCCCATTGAAATCTTGTGATTTTTAAGCTTTAATCAATCAATTGAGGGAGAAATCACACAAAAGATGTAAGGTTCATTTTTCTCCTCAATTGAATGGTTCTTTATTGATATTCCCAAGTATTTGATCCTTGATTTATGATTTAAAATCTGATTTTATGTTTTTATGATGATTATTTGATTAAATTGGGTTAAATTGATGAAATTGAGGGAGATCCGTATTGGATCTATTTTTCATTGTTGATGATTGATTTTAAACATGTGTTGGATTTTTTAATGTTGATAAGTTGTTTTTAACATTGGAATCCCGAAACTCCTTGAATCCCTAATTATTTAGGTTGTTGGATTTGTGTTTTTTAGGTGTTGTGGTGGCTGTTTAGTTGCTGGAGATATAAGGATGAGGTAATCCTATTTTTAAGTGTTGATTGATGTTAATGGAAGTGTTAGATTGATAGTTTTGTGGTTGGATAGAGTTAGATGATGATTTCAATTGTTGTGGTTGGGTAATTGTGAAATGATTGCTGATGTTTTTGAGGAATGTTGCTGTAGTGGTTTGAATGCATTGAGATGCACTAATCCTCAGTTGTTGTGTGGTTAAAATAGGGGAGGCTGGTCTGGAAGGTATCAGTAAAGCTTTAGAGCCTTCAGACGGTTTTGCGTATCAGTGGGTGAGAACATGGTTTTCAGCTTTCAAATGGTTTAAAGGTGGTTTATGGTGTTTAAACTTAGCTTGAAACGCTGGTTTAAATTCGAAAGTAAGTATAAAGTGGTTTTCTCTCTCGGTAATGCTATTATGAAAAGAATTTATGCACTTGTTTTGAATTACATGGTACCTACTGTTTAAGCATGTTTTAAAGCATGTGAGATACTGTTTTTAATCATGAGATGTTGAAGGATGCACGTGATAAGTGATCCTTGTAAGTATGTGGAAATAATTGTTATAAAGCATGGTTTGTTGCTTTGGATAATGGTTTGGTTTAATGCATATAAAAACAGTGAGGTATGTGGTTAATTGTGAATTATATTAGCAAGTGATGTGGTTTAAAAATGTTATCGGATATGGTTGGCCGACCATAGGATTGATAGTGCACTATAAAGAGTCACCTTGGATGTCGAGGGGTTTTATACGGTGTACCGAATACTCAATCCAAGTACCCTAACAGTTGAGGGGTTATATGGTACCGTAAACTCCCGTTAGTGGATTAAGCATCTAACCGAGGGTTGGGGTTGTGTCCCCGTGGGTTGTAAGTGTACCCGGTCGTAATGTACCACGATTGTGATTGCATCGCTATTCCGGTTGAGATGGCTTGAAGTGTTGTGAGGACACTTTTTGAATCTGTGTATCCGATAAACTATTTTGTTAATGGAACTTGCTTAATGATCACTTGTAGGCCAATATAATCGTTGATGTGTCATGTAATGGTTTATATTGTATAATGTGATTTATACATGTTTACTCTTTAAGCTTTGCATATGGTTTGTTATGCATGGGATGGCTTAAATTGAGGTTTAGCAGCGGGATTTGCTGATGGTTAATGACACATGTTGCATATGGTTTAATATGCTGGTTTTTAAAAGTGTTAAGTGCATGGTTTTCAAGGCATGATGTTCAAATGATAACTTAAGTGATGTCTAAAAAAATGATTGAAATGAGATTTCAATGTGTTGATGAGAAATGGTTTTAAATGCATTGATAATGTGTTGTTTTTTAGCACTCCTCACTAAGCCTAGTGTGCTTACGCTCTCTTTGTCCATCAATGTAGAGAATTAAAGATTCGAAGGCAGCGAGGAAGCAAGGGACGGCCAAATCTTGATACTAAAAGTATGTTTTGAATTAGACTATAAGTAATAAGGGCAATGGGGTTTCCGTTGTTGTTTTGGGTTATGGTATGTTAAACTCCCTATTTGAGCCAAGTTGTTTGCTTCTCTTAGATTCTAAATGGCCATTTTAGACTATTGGTTGCTTTGGTTTTGAGTTTTGTGTTTGTTTGGCTTGGATTCTAGGAAGCATGCCTATAGTTTTATATTCGATGCAAAATGATATGAATTGTTGATGAATCTGTGATGTTTTGTTGTGGTTTGACTCTTGAATGTGTTGGATTCATGTTAGAAGCGTGTTAGGGTGTTATGGTACGCTTGAAAGCGTGATAAACCAACAAATTAGGACATTTTAGGTTCAGGCGTATCGGTATGCATGTCTCTATTTCGGTACGGGTAAGCCATTCCAGGCTTAGCGTATCGAAACGCAGGCAAGTGTTTTGGTACGATCTTAGGCCATTTGAGGCCAGTGTTTTGGTACACGGGATGAGCGTATCGGTACGAGTAAACTTTTCCAGGCTTAGCATTTCGGTACACGAGGAACCATTTTGGTACGGGGTAAGTGTAATAGGGAGGGCATATCGGTACGCGAGGGCATTTCAATACGAGTTTGGTTACTGGAATTTGGGAATTTTGAAATAGCAAACATGTACCGATATGAGTGTAAGTGTACTGATACGGCTAACCATTAATTCAGTTATTTGGATGTTTTGAAGTTTTGTTGTCTTGAATTTTAGTCCCTGTTTGTTGTGGATGCAATTGAAGGAGTATGGATGATCGTTGTGAGCTGAGTTTTGACATGTATGCATGAAATTTGATTAATTAAAGGTCAGTAACGTAAAAAGGGGTTAAGTCCTTGTAGTTTTCTAGAATTGCAATTTGGTCCCTAAATTGCAATTGTACCCAATTGGATGTCAATTCGACGCCCAAGTAAGTTAAGTTTTCACTTGCTGTTAATATGAACACTTAGGATAATAATCTGCATCTAGATAAGATAAAAGAAAAAAATGGACATGTTTCGAATATCTTCTTCACGGTTTACCTCGGTAAACCTAATGTATCTCGCTCGGTTCGGTCTTGCGACTATGTTGGGTCGATGGGGGTTATATTTGGTGGTATCAGAGCCAGGTTTGCGATATTTGGGAGTTGGTATGGTTGTTGTAATGTTGTTGTGAGTTGTAATCCGTTGTTTGTTATGCACGGTGATTGTAATATGCACGTTGACTGCGTTATGGTATGTTGGGAGAAGTTTGGGAAATCCATTGTCTTATTATTATAGTCTGAGATGTTTTGGTTTTGAAATGGAAGTCTTGGATCCTTGGTTAAGAAGGCCTGATTGTTTTGTTTTTGCTAAAATATCATTCCTTAGATATATTTTTAGCACGATGGGAATGAGGAGAGGGTTGCAATCTCGTACGATTGCTACTACCATTGGGAAGGGAAATGAGGAGGATGTCGTATCTCCTGAAAGGTTGTCGTCGCCCCCACTCGATCCACCTACGGAAAAGGAACAAGTACTACATGTACCAGCCGGGCCAGGAATGAGTGACATTGCGCCGTTGATTCATGCCATGACCGGTGCATTTCAGGCAGCAGTTGCGGGTGTTCATGTGTTGGCACCAATGGTTGGGTAGACGGGTTTGCCAGTAGAGCGTTTTCACATTCTAGGCAGAGTTGAGCTTCGTGGTCTAGCACCAGAGGCTTCTGAGGATTGGTTGGCCAGTACAGAGAGGATAGTGGTTAGATGGGTTGTACGGATGCTCGTAAGTTGGGTTGTGATGTGTCCCTGTTGTAAGGAGATGCCTATAGCTGGTGGACCACTGTGACAGCTGGTGTAACACCCAAAATATAGCCTAGAGGTTTGTTACAATTTTAATCACGTCTTAATTCGATTAAAAATATCATTAGTATTAATGTTTGGATGAATTAAGGACCTTTCTGAAATAAAAAGGGACGTTGATGACCGGTTATGGAAGGGTTAAATAGAGATAATTGAAATTTGTGAGATTGCATGTCAATAAAACAAAACTTCATGGATTAGTACACATGTTTGAATTGGACAATGGCAAGTGTGGGGGGATAGCAATCCACGACACTTGGTGAGAATTAATGAAAGATTAAAATTTCTCTTATCATCTTCCTTCATTCTCCTACACAGCCGGGGTTAAGAGAGAGAATTGAAAGAAACTGGAAAAAAAAGGTTTTATTTCACCTATTTAGTACTTGGGGTTATGATCGATTAAGCTTAGGAGGAAGGTAATATCTTTGATTCCTTCTTCACATTCATGGTGTGAATTGTAGCAATAATATATGTTTTGAGAATTGTTAGAAATGTTAGGATATTAAGTTTGGACTATAGTAAATTTTGGTGAATTTAGTTATGCCATGATTGTCATGTTTGTATGGTTGAGCTTAACTGAATAGTGAGATAGATCAACTTGTAAGTGGATCATTGCTGGAAATTGAACTTTACGGTTGAATAAATTGGATAGGACATTCGAATCATGTGTTTGTTGAGTGATTAAGTTATGCTTGAATTGGATTTGTAGTTACATGGGTTAAACAATTATGGACTGTTATGAAATAAAAAGAAACATGTAGGGGTTGTCCTTGTGTTTTAAAGTTGGAAATGTTATAAATATGATTAAATGAAGAATGCTATATTAATGAACAAATCTGTTTGGGTTTTTTTTTAGTAATTAAAAGACAGGGGATGACTGTTTTGCATAATTAGGGACTATTTTCGCTATTGATAAAAATAGGGGAGGGCTTGTTGTAAGAAAAAGAAGTTGTTAATGTTGTATAAGGATTGTTTTGGTCTGGATATTTGTAATTGGGAGTAAATTGGGACTGTTTTAATAAGCATGTAAAGATAAGAGACTGTTTTGTATGAGTTCAATGTATCAAGTGTTGCTTTGATGTGTTTAAATATGTGTATCTATGTTAGAGACTGTTTTGCTTAGACATAGTACATTATTGGACTGTTTTATGGATAAAATTGTGAACATAAACATTATAAGATTGTTTTGTATCAATATGAATAAGTGTGGAAGGTTTTGATGAATGTTAAGGAGTTACATGTGTTATAGGGGTTGTTTGGAATTAGCATGGATTTGAATGGACTGCTTAATTGTGCACAATAAGTATATATATGTGTTTTGGATAGATCTTGGATGTATATAGATACATTAAAAATGTCTTGGTGGATATGTGCATGAAAGGAAATGAAATAGGTAGTTTAATTAAATCTATGTGTATGCCTATATGATTAAGTTGTTATGTAGTGAAAGGTTAATAAGTTTGGTTCTAACATGAAATTGCATTGTATTAGACTTAGATCAATGAGGAACTGAGGAGTAAGGACAATAATAAGTAAGCAAAAAGAGGATCGTTGTTCAGAAACAAAACTAGCATGTAGTAATCTGTGAGTGCAGTTTAAAGTCTCGGGATGGGCTTCTAACCTTCCCGATCATTCCTCATCAATTCAATTTATTACATTTAAATTTTGGGATAAGTTATGTTTAAAACCTAGCTTGGATTCGAGGTAAGTATCTTAAAAATAAAGTATTCATGGTGTACATTGTCTGGTTAAGTATTTGATCACATGGTAAGTCATTCATGTGTTGTTATATGTGATTCATATGATAGATCTTAAGTCTTATTTAATTGACTAAACAAAAGTATGTGTTTGATATGCCTTGAAAAGTAAGTTAAATTTCGAAAGCTTTACTTGATTGAAAGTGGTTGATATGTTATGAAATAATTTACGATGAATTAATATAAGAATGTAAAATAGTGTTCTATTCAGATTCTGATACGATGAGATTACTCATGAGTTTTGTTTATATGTTGATATGAATATGGGCCTAAGATTACAACTAACCCTAAACATGTACATGATTGAACTTGTAGATTCTATGAAGTAAGCCTTGATGGCTTGATAGCAAGAATATAGAGCAATGCTCATTTTGGATAAGAACGTGATAAGTTCATAACTATATGAATAAGGAGCTAAGCTCAACCCTAATTCTGATAAGATAAGATTATGTGGAAAGCCTTGGTTTCGAGTCAGTCATAGGTATAATTGGCATGCCATAGAGTCCATAGAGCTCGTGTTTAGGGTGGACTATGGTCCTTATAAGGTGACAGTAGGAGGGATGTATGTTGGTCACTTGGCGACAGCATGAGGGATTGACCGATACTGTGAGTACCATTTTATGGGCGACAGTCGGTTGGGGTTTCGTGTACCTAGGTTGTAATTCGATTCTCGAGGCTATGTTAAATACTAATAATAAAGTTTGTACACCAAGTTAAAGAATTAATTAAATACTATTAATGACCAAAAATCCATGTTTATATTATGATATGCTTGATATCTTTTATGTCAAGAAACAGGTGATCATGAAATGATATGTTATGTACCTTGATGATGAATAACTTTTGCTTATGTGTAGTACATGGTATGACAAATAGTTCATATATAAGATATGTTATGTCAAACATTAACTAAGATAAGTAAATTTAAGTTTAAAATATCCCATGATTGGTAACTTACATGTAAAGAAACACCTATTTAATTATATACCAATTGTTATGTTCAAATACACTAAGGATTATTTTGTGAAGACCTAACTATGTTATGGACTGTTCAGATTATCTAATTATATATATATACATGAACAATGGATTATGTTAATTAATTTGAGTATTGATATGCTATGCTAGATAGCTTGTGTGAAAAGCATCACCTAATTATGAAATGTTATGGCTTATATGATAAGTACTACTTGTCTTTGATATATTAAGTTAGATGATCGTGTGATAAGAAACCATGATTATGACATGGTAATCTATGATTGATGACTTGAACAACAAGAATTTATGCGTTAATTTAAAAGGGAATATGTTAAAAAGAAGATTGTGAGGATGTACAAGATAAACCCTGATTTAATGAAACAACTTGTATGCCATGAAACGTTTATGAAATTGATTTATGTATATGTATGATAGTAAGTATGAAGATATATATATATATATAATTGCATATGATCAATCATTTTAATACATTTATGACAATCGAAATTCTTCTTCATGCTCTATGTATATACAAGATTAATAAATTTAGGATAAACTACACCAGTAGTCACCAAACTGTGGTTTTTTTCCTATTTTGGTCACCGAACTATTTTTTTGGTAAAAACATCACTAACGTTATGTTTCCTTCCTATTTTGGTCACCGGACATTAAAAACTTAACGATTTTGTTGACGTGGAATTTTATTTTATTTTTTTAATTTTCTATGTCATTTTTTCTCTCTCCTCGTAAGCAATATATGTTATTTTATAATACTTTTATTCAATCTAATAGGACAGTGACACGTGTAACTGCCTATTAGTGGAATAAAAGGAATCCAAGCCCCTGAGCAGCCAGAGAGATGGTGACACGTGTAACTGCCTAATAGGATGGTGACAAGTGTAACTACCTATTAGCCTAATCTCTATGGCTGCATATGGGGCTTGATTTTTCATTACTTTTATTCCACTAATAAGCAGTGACACATGTCACCATCCTATTAGTTTGAATAAAAAATATTATAAAATAACATATATTGCTTACGAGGAGAGAGAATAAATGAAATGGAAAATTAAAAAAATAAAATAAAATTCCACGTCAGCAAAACCATTAAGTTTTTAAAGGCCGGTGACCAAAATAGGACGGAAACATAACTTTAGTGATGTTTTTGCCAAAAAATATTTTGATGACCAAAATAGGAAAGAAACCATAGTTCGGTGACTACTGGTGTAGTTTACCCATAAATTTATTCTAATATTGCTAACTACTCAATCAACTTAGAACCATAGTTGACTTAAAATATTATAGATAAGAAACAAGAAGTTTACGAGATAAATTAGAGAATCATATGATAACTTAAATAATAACATTACTTCTATGGAGTCTATTTGCTTGCCTTGTTTTAAGAAAATTAGACTATGTTTGAGGGTATTAACTATGATTTCTGGTTCCAAGGTCATAAGAAGCCTAGGGTGTCTAAACATGACTTAAATCTATTAATTATTAGGATTGCTTTTGTATTGTAAAGTTTGAATGAATTGAGCTAAGTATTATGTATTGTTATTATTATGAAATAAGTATATTAAGAGTTCGTTAGAATTGCGATATGGTCCTAAATGGAATCACTTGATTACAAGGCTTGGAGAGTTTAAGTTAATGTATTTAGTAAACTAATCTAATAAAGAAATTACATGATAACTGCTTACTAAGTAGTGTATTGCCATAACCTTACTTGCTATTTCCTTAAGCAAGGAAATTAGACTATTTGAATGGTTGGAGTTAACTGGCTAATGTCATACCTAAGTGACTTAGGTGACAATTAATGATTGTCTTCATGTGATTTATAATTGTTTGTAATGTAAGAATCTATGAGATGATCAAATAAGTTATTAATCTGAATAATTGCTTGATTAAGTGAGAACCTCGTATAATCTATGCTTGGTTTTAATGTAAATGATATATAGAATTTATTGACAGTTAAGTGTATGCATGCGAATCACTTTAAGCTACCTCACTAAGCATCTCCTTACTCTTTTCTTTCTAACATTTCAGGGTAGCCTTGCCTTCATTTTCTAGAGAGCTTGGACGAGATCACAAGAAACAAGATGTATGTTTATAATTCCTTAGTGTACTCATAGTTGGTGGCACATAGTGGTTAGGCATGCATTGAGTATTTAGATTTCTTTTGCGGCTTATCATGTATATAAGCCTAATAAGTATTCAAGTTTGTAATAGGCCTTTATTATTTCTTGGTAATTGCTTGCTGCATTTGATTTGCTAGTTTAGAAAGAGTTAGTAGTTGATTGGTAATTGAGTTATGCTAGTGTTATATTTGAACGTTTAACTATCTTAGAAATCATGTAAATTATAATGCTTTAATGGGTTATGGTTATGATTAATTGAGTAGAACACTTTATAACCTGAATAGGATTAAAAGCCGTAACAAAATAATTGTTGAGCTAAAAACTATTAAGCATTGCGTTTTGAGTATAATGTGTTGTTTAATTTCCTGTAAGATTATTAAGCTGATTTATCATCTTGATGGTATGTGTATTGTAATGTAAATATGTAAATTCTCGAGTTAAACTTTAAGTAAACATTTGAATATCAATAAATCCCAGTTTTGATCATGCTACGCAAAGGATATATGTATCTGACTATGATTGAATTAAGTGTCAATTTATCTTAAGATTTGTTAATGGAAGTGACTAAAACTCTTTGTAAATAGCCTATCATGTCTTGAATGAATACTCTTTAATTAAGCTACGTTGTACATGTGTATGATGTTTTAATGCTTACATTATTGTATGATCGGTAAAAATAAACATTGTGGTTAGAAGTACCTAAACTATAAAAACAAGCTTTGGTCTAGTAATTGAAGTATCTTTGCTTAATATTTGTATACCTTGTCTACATGTAAATTAAATTTGAAAACTTATCCAACTTATAAAAAAGTTTTAAATTACCCTAAATTCTATTTATATGCTCATGTGTGAAGTGCTAAGTCGTCATATCTTTGTTTCATTGATGTATGGTGGTTTAAATGTTGTTCTTAAACACTTTCTAATTCGGTTTACTCTTAAGTCGGGTTAGGGGTGTTTTAGCTAGAATGGTATACGAGGATATAACCTGGGAGTTCTTTTATGAAGCTTTTCGAAAAAGGTACCTGGGGGTCCAGTATCTAGACATAAGGAAGAGAGAGTTTATGACTCTAGTGCAAGGCGGCATGTCTGTTTCTAAGTATGAGGTATAGTTTGTGAGGTTGAGCCGGTATGCACCTGAGTTGGTTCTTGACGAGCGACAGCGATGTGATCATTTCTGCTATGGGCTGGTGCAATGGTTTAAGACGTACATGCTTGATGCTGATTATACAGATTTTGATGTATTGGTTATGCGAGCCAAGGATATCAAGCAGAATCTTGGTTTGGCTTTTGGGTCTCGAGGCTTTAGCTATGGTAAGAGAGTGGCAGATTCTAGCTTTGGTAGTGGTCAGGCCAAGAGACACCGTGAAGGAGGTATCACCTTGATTAGAGACGCAATGGAGGTGTCATTGGACGTGCAGCTCAGGGGCAGGGTACCCAGGTTAAAGCTTCGCATAATACTGTTGGGTCTGCGGATCACGCGATTATCTGAGGCGAGATTGCCCACGTTTGGCCAGAGAGGGTCAGGCACCTGCGGCTGTTGTGGCTAATGCTTATTTGAGTTGTGGGTCTAGCGACCATCTGAGGCATGATTGTCCTTTGTTAGCTGGAGGTGAGCAGGGTGTTGTACCTATTGTTGCTCTGCAAAGAGGCTGTGGTCATGGCCATGGTTAGTTTCAACGCAGGGATGGTGGGAAAAGACTGTGGCTCATACGGTTGCTATCTAGCCCGAGGAAGGTGGACCAGCTAGAATGTGTGCGCATCGTGAGGGTCGCAATAACTCTGATGTGATTGTAGGTACATTCACTTTACAATCTTTGCCGTTATATTCATTGGTTGATTCTGGTTCTACCCATTCATATATTCTGAGTGAGCATGCATAGTTGCTTGATATACCAGTTGAAATTCTTAATGTGGATGTTAGAGTGACCAATTCTCTTGGGGAAACAGTCATGGTTAGGAAGTTGTCTCGTCGATGTCCACTGATGGTTCAGAGACATGTGTTTGACGTAGATTTGATAGAGTTGTCATTCCACAATTTTTGATGTCATTTTGGGGATGGATTGGTTGACCGAGCATAGGGCTGTAGTAGATTTTGATACCAAATGGATATTCCTGAGGTTGTCTGATGATTTCGAGGTGGTGGTTGTGGGTGAGAACGCTAAGTTCTTGCCTAATGTTGTTTCGGCTTTAGAAGTGAGATGAGTGATGGATTCTGAATGTGGGGCTTTCTTAGCCTATGTTATGAATCCTAGTTCGAAAGAGTTGAGACTGTAGGATATTCGTACGGTATGCGAGTTTCTGGGTGTTTTTCGAAAGAGTTGTCGGGGTTTCCACCAGATTGGGAAGTAGAGTTTGGCATTGAGGTTTATGCGGATACGACATCCGTGTTAATTGCTCCGTGTTGCATGGCCAAAGGAGTTGAAAGAGTTGAAAATGCAACTGCAAGAGTTGCTTGATCGAAGGTTTGTTAGACCAAGTATTTCACTATGGGGTGCACTGGTGTTGTTTGTGAAAAAAGAAGAATAATACGTTGTGGATGTGTATAGATTATCGACAACTGAACAAGATGGTGATAAAGAATAAGTATCCTTTACCACGGATTGATGATTTGTTTGATCAGTTTAGAGGTAATTCTGTGTTCTCTAAGATATATTTGAGGTCTGGGTACTATCAGTTGAAGGTGAAGGATGTGGATGTGCCCAAGATAGCTTTTTGTACGAGGTAAGGGCATTATGAGTTTTTGGTGATGCCGTTTGGTTTGACCAATGCACCGGCTACTTTGATGGACATGATGAATCAGGTGTTCATGAGTTTTTGGATCAGTTTGTGGTTGTGTTTATCGATGATATTCTTGTGTACTCTCGTACTAAGGAGGATCATGATAGGTATTTGTGGATTATGCTTCAGACGTTGTTGGCTAATCAACTTTATGCCAAGTTAAGCAAGTGTGAGCTCTAGCTTAGGGAGGTTGTTTTCCTCAGGCATGTGGTATCGGTCGAGGGGATTCGTGTTGATCCGCACAAAATTGAGGCTGTGATGAGTTGGAAAATGCCTAATTCTGTGTCAGAGGTTTGGAGTTTTCTAGGGTTGGCTGGTTATTACCGTAGGTTTGTTGATGGGTTCTCCAGTATAGATGCTCCTTTGACCAAGATGTTGCAAAATAACGTTCTCTTTGAGTAGATGGAGGATAGGCAGCGGGCTTTTAAAAGGTTGAAGGAAGCTTTGACACGAGCTATGGTCCTGATTCAGTTAGAATCAAGGAAAGTGTTTATTGTCTACAGTGATGTGACCTATGTTGGGCTCGGTTGTGTGTTGATACAGGAAGGTAAGGTATTTGCCTATGCATCTAGACAGTTGAAGGTGCATGAGTTTAATTACCCTACTTAAGATCTTTAACTCGCCAGAGTTGTTTTTGCCTTGAAAATCTGGAGGCATTACCTTTATGGTGAGAAGTGTGTAGTTTATACGGATCATAAGAGTTTGAAGTATCTTATGTCGCAGAAGGAGTTAAATCTTAGGAAACGAAGATGGTTGGAGTTGATTAAAGATTATGATCTTACCATCGAGTATCACCCGGGTAAAGCTAATGTTGTGGCTGATGCTTTGAGTAGAAAAGCTATTGTCGAGTTGAGGGCTATGTTTGATAGGTTGAGCGTGATGCGTGAAGGTGGGTTGTTGGTTGAGTTGCAAGTAAAAGCATCCTTGTCACAGTTGATTAAAGAGAAGCAACCGCATGATGAGAGTTTGGTACCACATGTGAATGATATCATGGATGGAAGTCATACGAATTTTCATTTTAATGATGATGGGGTGTTGTGTTATAAAGGTCAGATTGTGGTGCCTGAATATGAAGAGTTGAGGCGTGCCATTTTGACTGAAGCGCATGCTAGTCCTTTTGCTATGCATCTCGGTAGTACTAAGATGTATCAGGGTTTGAAGGAAGAGTACTATTGGGTTGGTTTGAAGAAAGATGTTGCAGATTTTGTGGCTCGATACATGGCATGTCAGCGAGTAAAGGTTGAGCACCAATTTTCTTCTGGGTTGTTATAGCTGTTGAGGATACCGAAATGGAAATGAGAAAGAATCACCATGGATTTTGTGTCTGGGTTACCTTTGACACCGACCAAAAAGGATTCTATTTGGGTGTTTGTTGATCGGTTTACAAAGTGTGCGCATTTTGTGCCAGTGCATACGACGTATACCTTGGATAGGTTGGCCGATCTATACATCTCTGAGATTGTGCGTTTACACGGGGTGCCCAAATCTATAGTTTCGGATAGAGATCCGTGCTTTACAGCAAGGTTTAAGAAATGTTTGCATCGTGCTCTAGGAACACGGCTGAATTTTAGTACTTCATATCATCCTTAGACAGATGGGCAATCAGAGTGTGTGATTCAGGTTTTGAAGGATATGTTGAGGTGTTGCATCATTGAGTTCCAAGGAACATGGGAAAAGCAGTCTCCTTTGGTGGAGTTTGCTAATAATAGCAATTATCAGGCTAGTATATAGATGGCACTGTATGAGGCTTTGTATGGTAGGAAGTGTCGTACACGTTGTGTTGGGCTGAGGTTGTTGAAAGACACATTTCGATGTCTGATGTGTTGAAAGACACCAATGAAAAAGTAAAGTTGGTATGTGAGCGTTTGAGAGCGGCTTCGGATCATCAGAAATCCTATGCGGATTTAAAGCGCAGGGAGATAGAATATGTTGTTGGTGATCGGGTGTTTTTGAAGGTGTCACCTTGGAAGAAGGTGATGCGTTTTGGGCAAAAAGGGAAGCTTAGCCCGAGGTTTATTGGACCGTACGAGATTGTTGAGCGTGTGGGTCTAGTTGCTTATCGCTTGAGGTTACCTCCTGAGTTGGAGAGGATTCACAATGTGTTTCATGTGTCGATGTTGCAGAGGTATCGGTCAGATCCATCGCATGTTATTCCGGTGGAGGATATTGAGCTGAGGTTGGATTTATCTTATAATGAGGAACCGGTGGAAATCCTTGACACCAGCATTAAGGTTCTGCGTGGTAAGACGGTTGAGCTTGTCAAGGTGTTGTGGAGGCACCGCGGTGTTAAGGAGGCCACCTGAGAAAGAAAATCGGATATGTTGAAACAGTTTCCTCATCTGTTTCCTGCAGGTAAATTTTGAGGACGAAATTTCTTAAGTGGGGGAGAGTTGTAACGCCCTGATTTTGGGCCTAGCGATTTAAGGGCTGGTTAGACGGTCCAATAGACCAGGTTAGAGATTAGAGTTAGATTCGGGAATAAATATTTTTTTGAGTGAGATAAAAATATGGAAAATGGTTAAAAATCACTATGTATTATATAAATGAATTTGGCGAAATCAATTTTGGAAAATGGGTATTGGAAGGGTGGCATTTTGGTTGGTGACCAAAATGGAAGATTTTAAAAACTGTTTTAACGGTGACTAGCTTGAAAAGGGGTCAAATTCTTAGAATCCTTAGGGACCTATTTTACCAAGTTTTGGCTGGTGGTTTTTCCCTCAATTAAGGTTTTTAACATGCGCTTTATTCACTAATTAAAAAAGGTTTTTATAATAAAAGTTAGTTATTGATTTTTATAAGATTTGATGTCAACTTTTCTCCTCACTTCTATTCTGTCAAACACTCTTGATTTCATCAAATTTCAGAGGCGAGAGATCTACTTTCTTGAATTCTTGATTTATAAATGATTCTTCATCTTTGATTTACAAAATCTCATTGAAATCTTGTGATTTTCAAGCTTTAATCAATCAATTAAGGGAAAAATCACATAATAGAGGTAAGGTTCATTTTTCTCCTCTATTGAATGGTTCTTTATTGATATTCCCAAGTATTTGACCCTTGATTTATGATTTACAATCTGATTTTATGTTTTTATGATGATTATTTGATTAAATTGGGTTTAATTGATGAAATTGAGGGAGATCTGTATTGGATCTATTTGTCAGTGTTGAGGATTGATTTTAAGCATGTATTGGATGTTTTATAATGTTGATAAGTTGTTTTTAACATTGGAATCACGAAACTCCTTGAATCCCTAATTATTTAGGTTGTTGGATTTGTGTTTTTGAGGCGTTGTGATGGCTGTTTAGTTGCTGGAGATATAAGGATGATGTAATCATGTTTTTAAGTGTTGATTGATGTTAATGGAAGTGTTAGATTGATAATTTTGTGGTTGGGTTATGGTTGGATAGAGTTAGATGATGATTTGGGTTGTTGTGGTTGGGTAATTGTGAAAGGATTGTTGATGTTTGTGAGGAATGTTGCTGCAGTGGTTTGAATGCATTGAGATGCATTAATCATCTTTTGTTATGTGGTTAAAATAGGGGAGGCTAGTCCGGAAGCTATTGGTGAAGCTTTGAAGGCTTTGGACGTTTGAATTCGCATCGGCGAATTGAGGTTTCGTGTATCAGTGAGTGAGAATGTGGATTTCAGCTTTGAAATGGTTTAAAGGTGGTTTATGGGAGTTTAAACTTAGCTTGAAACGCTGGTTTAAACTTGGTAGTAAGTTTAAAATGGTTTTCTCTCTCGGTCGTGCTATTATGAAATGAATTTATGCATCTGTTTTAAATTACATGGTTCCTACTGTTTAAGCATGTTTTAAAGTATGTGAGATACTTGTTATAAAGCGTGGTTTGTTGCTTTGGATAATGGTTTGGTTTAATGCATATAAAAACAGCGAGGTTATATGGTACCGGCCATAGGATTGATAGTACACTATAAAGAGTCGCCTTGGATGTCGAGGGGTTTTATACGGTGTACCGAATACTCCATCCAAGTACCCTAATGGTCGAGGGGTTGTATGGTACCATAAACTCCCGTTAGTGGATTAAGCATCTAACCGAGGGTTGAGGTTGGTGTCCCCCTGGGTTGTAAGTGTACCCGGTTGTAATGTACCGCGATTGTGATTGTATCACTATTTTGGTTGAGATGGCTTGAAGTGTTGTGAGGGTACTTGTTGAATTCATGTATCCGATGAACTATTTTGTTAATGGAACTTGGTTAATGATCACTTGTAAGCCAATATAATCGTTGATGTGTCATGTAATGGTTTATGTTGTATAATGTGATTTATACATGTTTACTCTTTAAGCTTTGCATATGGTTTGTTATGCATGGGAAGGCTTAAATTGAGGTTTGGCAATGGGATTTGCTGATGGTTAATGACACATGTTGCATATGGTTTAATATGCTGGTTTTTGAAAGTGTTAAGTGCATGGTTTTCAAGGCATGTTGTTCAAATGATGATTTAAGTGATGTCTAAAAAAATATTGAAATGAGATTTCAATGTGTTGATGAGAAATGGTTTTAAATGCATTGATGGTGTGTTCTTTTTGAGCACTCCTCACTAAGCCTAGTGTGCTTACACTCTCTTTGTCCATCAATGCAGAGAATTAAAGATTTGAAGGCAGCGAGGAAATAAGGGACCGCCAAAGACTTGATACTAAAAGTTTGTTTTGAATTAGACTATAAGTAATAAGGGCTGTGGGGTTTTCGTTGTTGTTTTAGGAGATGGTTTGCTAAACTCCCTGTTTGAGCCAAATTGTTTGCTGCTCTTAGTTTGTAAATGGTCATTTTGGACTGTTGGTTGCTTTGGTTTTGAGTTTTGTGTTTGCTTGGCTTGGATTCTAGGAAACATGTCTCTAATTTTATATTTGATGCAAAATGCCATGAATTGTTGATGAATCTGTGATGTTTTGCTGTTGTTTGACTCTTGAATGTGTTGGATTCATGTTAGAAGCGTGTTAGGGTGTTATGGTATACTTGAAAGCATGATAAACCAGCAAATTACGACATTTCAGGTCTAGGCGTATTGGTATGCGTGTCTTTGTTTCGGTATGGGTAAGCTATTCCAAGCGTAGCGAATCAGAACACAGGCACGTGTTTTGGTACAGGCTTAGGCCATTTGAGGCCAGTGTTTTGATACGCGAGATGAGCGTATCGGTACGGGTAAGATTTTGCAAGCTTAGCATTTCGACACAGGAGGAACCGTTTTGGTACGGGGTAAGTGTAATAGGCAGGACGTATCGGTACGCGAGGCCATTTTGATAATAGTTTTGGTTACTAGAATTTGGGGGTTTTGAAATAGCAAACACGTACCGATACGGCTAACCGTTAATTCAGTTATTTGGATGTTTTGAAGTTCCGTTTTCTTTCTTTTTAGTCCCTGTTTGTTGTGGATACAATTGAATGAGTATGGATGATCGTTGTGAGCTCAGTTTTGACATGTATGCATGAAATTGGATTAATTAAAGGTCGGTAACGTAAAAAAGGGTTAAGTCTTTGTAGTTTTCCAGAATTGCAATTTGGTCCCTAAATTGCAATTGTACCCAATTAGATGTCAATTCGATGCCCGAATAAGTTGAGTTTTCACCCACTGTCAATATGAACACTTAGGATAATAATCTACATCTAGATAAGATAAAAGAAAAAAATGGATGTGTTTAGAATATCTTCTTCACAGTTTACCTCGGTAAACCTAATCTAGCTCGCTCGGTTCGGTCTTGCAACTAGGCTGGGTCGAGGGGGTTACAATTAATTGCAAGTGAACATACTAAATATCTAACTTATCATCTCATCATTTAGGTAGGGATGTCAATTTTAATCGATCCTCGAGTTTTGACACAGTCGTGATATGATTTTTTAGTTTCAAAATTGGGTTCAATTAGATTCAAGGTGGGTTTTTAATGAGGAAGGTTGAGTTCAAGGTAGAGTCAGATTTAGGGTGTACCTACACAGACCCACCTTAGTATAATAACGAAAATACACTTCTCTATATATGTGTTAGGATTTTGAAAATTTTCCTATTTTTTTCTTTGTTTCTAGTTTTAGTCTCTACTTTCTTCTACAATTTTTTAATGATAATACATGATAGGCTCAATTTCTTCAACTGAAATTAGCACCGATGAAGGGTGTTGAGTTTTCTTTTGAATTTGGGAAAACAAAAATCGAAAAAGATAGATATTTTGATACGATCGATTTTATAGTGGTTCGACCTTCAAACCAATGTCTACATACACTACCTTAGCATCCACACTAAGGATTTCCCAATTCACTAACAATGAATTATTCCCGATTTTAGACTTGTAGTAGATCTATATCTTTGTGTCAATAGTTGAAGATTGAACAGTTGTTAGTAAGGGAACTTGCTTCTTAATTGCTAATTGAGCCATCGTTTTCCTTGAGTGTACTTGATATTCTTCCATGCTAAATTGAGGAGATCTAGGCCTTATCTTAATATTTCTTTACTCTTTTATACTTGGTGTTTTTGCTACCACAATTGATCTATTGCTCATTACTTTATTTCTTTATTGCACTTACCATTACACTCACAGTATTTCTATTTACAAAATTGCTTGTGGCCACATAATATCTAAGCTCAATACTCATCCTCGTGGGATCGGTATCAAACATGATCTTTCTGTTTCTATAGTTGCATCAATAGTGTTTGCTTGCACTTAGAGTGTGGAATGAGCTACTAGCCGTTTACGGCCGTTGGGGATGAATTGGAGCTGTTGGATATTGATTTTCCAACATTTATTTCACTTTTGCATCAGTGTGAATCGATACTCGATCTTGGGTATTGGTACCTATGATGGTACTCTAAAGAGCACGTATTTCCCCTATTTATCAATTAATTTGTCCCCACATTGGTATCTTATGCATGCCTTCTTGCAGTTTTAGTTTACTATTTGTATAATTTCTAACTCAGTTAACTTTGCTCGAATTCTCCTTAATTTTGCCATTTTTGTTGTTTTTTCCCTACACAGCTAATGTCGCTATAAAAGCATATTATCATTGTAGCTAGGACTATCGTTGTATTGTAATTTCCTTGCATTAATGTTGTTTAGATTGTGTCCAATAATTGGCGCTGCATTGAAAGCTGTCAAAAAGATAAGATAAAAGGATGATGAGCTGGCAGGTTTTTACAACAACTTTTGTATGGACCTAATGTCAGTGCATCGAAATAGTCATTGTCACCGCATTGACAGCTGTCAAGATAATATCAAAAAGACAATGATTTATCCTTTAGTACAGCTGCCCTTTACAAAATTCACAGCTACAAATCTATGAAGGACACTTGTAAACACATAATTGGAAGATGATAAGGATATATATATATATACATAGATTCTTACCCTAATAAATAAGATGGAAAAGGCTTATATCTTATCATCATCTTTTGGAAGATCATTTTCCCCTTCTTTTGAAGCTTTATCCATGGGGGCTTGAGCTTTCTTCTAATGAACTAAGGTGAAAACGAGGCAGATATCTTAGTGACAAAGAGGATCCAAGTGCTAAAGCAAGGAGAAACGTTTGGATTCAATCTAAATCAAGCTAGGAATAGAGGTTTCTTTTTTTCACATGTTCTTTTACAATTCAATGGGGGGCGATTTACTATTTTCTTTCCTGAAGAATCTTGTTTCAACTTTTGGGTTTGAATACTATTTTGCACAAAAGTATTTAATGCATCCACTAACATTGGAAAGTTTGAGGACAGTTCAAGTTAACGAGCATTACAACGGAGGTTGGGTGGGGATGCAATGAAAGTTGGTCCACTTGTTCGGGGACGTGCAATATCTCCCAGCAATGGCAGTTGTGTAAGATTAGTTTTTTAAGTTATTAGTTGAGAGTTGAAGAAAATTTAGTAGGATAAGTTTGATTTATCTTGCTTTATAATCATCTCATGCTTTAACCTTGTTGTATTTGGTAAACTGTCGAGTTACCCAGAGGGAATCCAGTATTTTATAGAATATCACTTTTCTTTACTATTTTGTTACTATTGCATTCACAACATTCTCTGAAATATTTTGCATTTACATTTCTTTGCACTGACAACTTCACTCACATTTCCTTTTACTTTCAAAACTTTTGTAATAACATTAACATGCAGAAAATTGCTTTCCTCGTGGGATCAATATCCGATAGGATCAACTGATTAACTATACTTGCATCAACGTGTGTACGCTTGCACAATTTCTACACGTTTCATAGCCAATCAAGTTTTGGTGTCGCTATCGGGGAAGGCATTCGTTTGATGTTTATTTTTTGTTTTGCATTTTTTATATATTTTTTATTATTTTTTAGTTGCTACTATCTTTGCTTTCTTTTATCGTTATCATATTTTTTAGATTTCATTTTATATGTTTTATGACCAGAACTAATCCGAAGTTTAGAGATAACTTTTATTCAGAAATTAAAAGAACCGCTAGGAGGAGACTTCGAGAACAAAGAGACATGGTTTTACCAACAAACAACGCTATCACATCTACGATGCAGCCACAACATCCTAATAACTCACCATTGAGTCCATGCGCTCAATCTCAAAATAGGACTATAAGAGATGTTATTGTTCTTGTTTTGGATTATTTACAACAGGCAGTTGTCAGGCCCGAACTTCTTGCTGGAAATTTTGAACTCAAACCATCATGTTTCAAATGCTAAATTTTAATGAGAAATATGTTGGATTGGCTCATGAAGACACAAGAGACCATCTCAAATCCTTTCTCTTTATTTGCGAATCTTTTAGACAACAAGATATTCCTAATGTTGCCTTACGTATGCAATTGTTTCCTTATTCTTTGTAGGGAAGAGCTCGTACATGGTTTCCTGGACTTTTTTTAGATCTATCACATCTTGGAATTCATTGGCAACGTAATTTGTTCGGAGATTTAACTCGCCGACAATGAATTCTTGTTTGAGAATTAAGATTAAATTTTATCATCAACTGGATGATAAGAGTCTTCCTACCACATGGGAACGTTATAAATCAATGCTCTGACGTTGCCCCATGCACGACATTCAAAAGGAGACACAGATTGAGGTTTTCTATATTGGGCTGAATTCACAAACGAAGAATCTTATCGATAGATCATCCAATAGACCTTTCTTGGATTGCACTTACAATGATGTAGATGGTATTTTGGAGAGATACGCTCAAAATGATTATTAATATCTTATTTCTAGAGATACTTCGAGAGTTATAGAGTTGGATGCAATTTCTTCTCTTAGTGATAAAATTTCTTCTTGTGACAACATGATTAAAAATATGCAAGGGACTAGTAAAGTTGCAACTATTGAAATTTCCCAACTAGTTGATGTCCCTACATTCTACTGCAAGATTTGTGGTGACAACCATAGCTACAAAGATTGCTCACAATATGAGGAGAATGCGTGTTATGTGAACTCTATGCGGGGCAATACCCTTGGTATTTCCTACAATGTTTCCACACGTCAGTCTTGGGGAAATTTAAATTCTAGACAACATGTTGGAGCATTTAGATTTAGGAATGCTTCTTTCCAAAGAAATTCTAATGTGCAATAAGGAAACTTCAATGAACCGCAATAAGAGTACACTCAGCAAGTTTCACTGTAAATCTCCCTGTATTCTATTGCAAGATTTTCGGTGACAAGCATAGCTACGAAGAATGCCCACAATATTCAGAGAATATGTGTTATGTGAACACTATGCGGGGCAATACCCTTGGTATTTCTTGTAATGCTTCCACACGTTAGTCTTGGAGAAATTCAAATTCCAAACATGTTGGAGCATTCAGATTTAGGAATACTGTTTTCTATAGAAATTCTAATGTGCAACAAGAGAACTTCAATCAACCGCAACAAAAATACACTCAACAAGTTTCATTGTAGAACACAGTGCAGCCATAATATTTTCCTTAGCAAAATCTGCAACCATAATGCAGTTCACAGATTCTGATGCAGTCACAACCTAGTCAAGAATAATATACTCAAACATATACATCTAATCATTTTGCTCGTTTCAAAGCATTAATACTGGGACAGTTAGCATCTACTATGAACTCTCGACAACTAGGCAAACTACCTAGTGCCACTGAAACTCCGGTTATCAAAGGAAACGGACATTGCAAGGCTATCACTTAAAGGAACGGTAAACAAACAAGATAGTTGGTTTAGAAATCAGTTACATTTACTCAAGATCGAGGTGAGCCATCTAAAAAATATCAAGTCACTAAGGATGAGGTGGATGAAAGCATGAAGGGTGTTACTTTTCAAGTTATCACTTATTTACCATCAATCTTGAAATCTAAGTTGTCAACGCAACACCAAGTATTGACATAGCCTGAAGAAATTCCATATCTACCTTTCCCTCAATGATTCAAGGAAAGTGAACATGATAGATAGTTTCAACTATTCTAGGATACTTTGCAACAACTCAAGGTGCAAATTCCTTTAGTAGATGCTCTTGTGCAAATTCTTATTTATGAGAAATTTTTGAAGCAGCTCTTGTCCAAGAAAAAGAAGCTTAGTGACATCCAAACTATTGCACTCATAGCAGGCTATAGTGATGTTCTGACTAATATGTTACCCCTAAAACTACCAAATCCAGGGAGTTTTACTATCCCACATTCGATTGGAAACCATTATTTGGGCAAAGCTGTGTGATTTGGGAGCTAGTATCAACTTAATGCCACTGTTTATTTTCAGAAAGTTGGAGATTGGACACATGAAACCTGTTGCAGTGACATTACAACTGGCCAACAAATCATTAGCTCAACCTGAAGAACAAATTAGGGATATATTGGTTTAGGTGGGTAAGTTTATTTTTCTAACATATTTTATTATACTCAATAGTGAGGAAGACAGAGAGATGCCCATAATCTTGGGACGTCCATTTTTAGCAGCCAAAAAGACTCTTATTGATGTTTACACGAGGGAATTAAACTTGCAACTTAATGATGATCGAGTCATCTTTAGTGTTTTTGAGACCAATCAATGTCAAGCTAAATGAGTGCCATTATATCTGCTTAGTAGAGGATTTAATCTAGAAATAATCTCAGGAATGTGAGTGGTTAATTCCTTGGAATACTGTTAGGATTTTTGTTTTGGTATAATAATTGAAAAATATTTTTGGACTTGTTTCAAATATTGCAAAAATTATTCAAAGTCCAAATAACTTGAAAAATATGTTTAAAATGGTTTTGAAATGTTTTTGACTTGAACTTATGATTTCCAAGTTCAAAACAGTCAAAAACTGAAGCCTGGTACCGATACTAAGCCCTTGGTATTGATACCGAGAGGCCCATACCAGTACAAAACCCTCAGTACCGATACGCGTACTTAAATTTCCAGAACCATTTTTGGGTACCGATACTGGCAAGCTAGTATCAATACCAAGAGGGGAGTATCGATACCCTCTGTACAGGTACAGATACCCCTAGTCTGTTTTTGGCTCCAACGGCTATTTCCAAATTAGGCTGGTATCAATACCTCAACCCGAGTATCGATACCCTTAGCTGCAGAATGGCATATTTGGTTGGAATTTGGTCCCCAATAGCTCTAATTCATCCCAAACGGTCACCATGTAAAACCCTAAATTACGGTCTAGTAGTATGTAGCTATTTTGAATGTTTTCCAATTTAAATCAAAATTCTTGGAATGGATAATTAAGGTCTCAAAATTAAATTAGAAATGATCTATAATACACAAAAACATGTCTTGGAAGTATGTTTCCAATTCAAGTGTGACTTACATTAATCTAATGTATTTCATGGTAGCTAAATTAAGTGTTTAGAACTAAAAAGAAAAAAAAGTAAGGATGCTCTTTGTACAAAGAACTAAATCGAATGATGGTCAAAATTAGGAGCTTGCAGGATAAAACTTATTAAGTTTAAGGACATGCACAATTGTAGAAAATTGATGAAGGCAAGTGTGAGTGTGAGTGGTGACTCACGGCTATAGTGGAGATTGAAAGATGAACAAAATAGATGTGTGTTTATCTTCCTTGATATTTTCTCATGACCGAATCTTAATGTCTTAGAGAGAGAGAGAGAGACTTGTTTATGGAGTTGACAAGAGGGAATTAAGCCTTGTAACTCAATTTCATGAGTTCTTATTCGAATAGCTTAGAGGAGGGTAAATTCTTTCTTCCTTTCCCTTGATTTAGAGTTTGATTTAAGAAATTTTTATTGTTTAGATTCTTATACATATTATGTGTGATTGTAGAAACAAATACATGTCATGAACTCTTCTTGGATCATTAGATTGTCACCATTTTTGCTTGTAAACTCATATTTGCACTTGAAATTTGGCCATGGCATTTAGAATGGTTTGAATTGGAAACTGTTCTGCTTGATTTTGAGTTTAGTAGACTGTTTTGAACATAAATTTATAATTATGCAAAGTATGCTGGACTGTTTGTTGTATAAAATGTGTATACATGTTAATTGGGAGCTATCTTAGACATGTATGAGAGTGAAAATAAGTTAGATTAACATGTTAGAACTACCATCTAGGTGAATAATTGTAACGCCCCGATTTTGGGCTTAGGAGTTTTGGGGAACAGTTTAGTCGGTTTGGTGGATCGGGATTAGAGATTCGAGTCGGATTCAGGATTTAAATTGGATTAAATATTTTTATTGAAGATAAAAATATGGAAAATAGTCTAAAATCATTATTAAATATATAAATGATTTTGGTAAAAACGATTTTGGAAAATGAAATTCGGAAATGGTACATTGTGGGTTAATGACCAAAATGCAAGTTTGCAAAACTATTTTTAGTGATTGTTTTGAAAATGGGTCAAAACTTTGAATCTTTAAGGAGCTATTAATCCAAAAGGGTTTCATCAGATTTCTCCCTTTAATTAACTATTTTTAATTAAGTTTTAAGAGGTATAAATAAGGAGAGAATTAATTAAACACAATGAAGGCTTTTAAAAGAATTTCAAGTAACTAATTTTGTAACTTCTTTTCTCCCAAATTCTCTCCAGCCAAACATATTTTCAGCTTCAATTTCTTCAGGTAAAATTAGGATTTCAAAGAGTTTTTGATTTCCAATTGATTTCTAAAGCTTTTACATCAAATACTTATTATTTCTACCTTGATCTTCATGGTTTATAAAGCAATTAAGGGGAGAAATCAGAATTGGAGGTAAGAATTTGTTCTTCTCCTCTAATGAAAGGTTCTTTATTGAAATTCCTAAGTTCTTGATCCATTTTATATGATTTGTATTAGGTTTTGATAAATTAAACTCGGATTTATGGTTTAATTGATGATTTATGATGAAAAATTGTGGAAATTCGTAGAGATCTGTTTTTGCTGAGTTAAGGATTGATTTATACCTTGATTTTGATGTTTAATATGATAATGAAGTGAGTTTTGATGATAGAATCCTCGAAGCTATTGAATCTCTAGTTTGTTAGTTTGGTAGTTAAGAGATCTTGAGGTGTTGAGGTTAATTTTTGGTTGCTGGAGGTATAAGGTTGTTTTAGGTTGTTGTTTTGATGTTAATTGATGTTATTTGAAGGTTGAGATTCGTAGTTGTGGGCTGAGTTGAGGTTTTTGGTGAATCATGATGTTTTCGGTTGTCAAGATAGAGTGTTGTGGAGGGCTATAGTTGGGTGATGTTAATTGTTGTGTTGCTGTGAGTTTGGATGCATTGTAATGCATTGGATTCTCTGTTATGATGTGTTTGAATCAGGAGAAAGTAGTTCAGAAGTGAATCTTGGTGTTGAGGAGTTGTCGAAGGCTTGATTTGACATCGTCAAGGAAGGCGGTTGAATTGTCGGTGAGTGAAACGGATAAGAATGGCTTTTTAAAGATTTGAAAAGGTTTAATGGGAGTCTAGACTAGGCTTGATACGCTGGTCTAAGACTCGAAAGTAAGTAAAGTGGATTTCTCTCTCTCGATTTCGGTTGGCAAATAATTTATGAATGTACTTGTTAAATGATTGTTTACCTCCTGTTTTATGCATGGAATGGGCATGGTTTAATGCTAGAAATTGATATGAAATGATGATAAATGTGTTTGGAAAGTAATGCATGATTTTAAAGAATGTTTATGAACATGGCTTATGCATGGTTTAATGCACAATGAAATGATTTGAATAATGCATAAGAAATAAGTGAGGTATGTTTATAAAATTGGATTATATTGGCAAGTGATGAATCGAAAATGTTATGGAAATGTTATCGGATATAATTGGCCGGCCATAGGATTTAAAGTGCACTATAATAAGTCGCCCGTGGTTGTAGAGGTAGTACGAGAGGTACTTACTCCAATCATGTGAACCCCAATGTTGTTGAGGTAACACTTAGATGGATTTTACTCTAGCCATGAGCTGTAGAGGTTGAGGCATCGAATGTGTTTACTCCAAGTTGGAGGATTAGCCTTGGTAGTGTAGAGGTGGTGTATGTGTTGCACGACTCCATGCCATTGAGCTGCAAGAGATTGCGAGATCTCTTGGGAAATCTGTGTATTTGATGTTACCGATGTTAATGATGGCTTTGTGGAAATGTTGTTGTTGAGATGGATCACTTGTAAGCCAATATAATGTTTTAAATGTATCATGTTGATGGATTGATTTGGAATAAAGTGTTTACACATGTTTTACTCCTTAAGCTTTGCATGTGGGATGTTATGCATGGGAAAGGCTTAAGCAGAGGGAATTGCATATGAGATTATGCTGTGGAATCCATGATACATGTTGCTTATAGTTTAATATGCTGATTTTGTAAAGACTGAGTGCAAGTTTTGAAAGAATGGCATGATTGTTTTGAAATGGATTTTAATTGCATTGGATGATGGTTTGTATTTTGAGCGTTCCTCACTAAGCAATGATTGCTTACGCTCTCTTTTATCATCAATGCAGATCGATTGAACGCAAGTGGCCTAGCCTAGCAAGCAAGGAGGAAATTCCAAGACTTGATTTACCAAAGTATGTTTGGGTTTTAAAGTAGTAATAAAGGCAATGTGGCTTAAATGTTGTTGGAAGGGTTTGAGTGGTTACTTCTCCATTTGAGCAAGTTTATACTATTGCTTTGGACTTGTAATAAGCTTGGTTTGTTGGATTTTGCACATGGTTCATGCTTTGGTTGCTTGAGTATTAGGAAGCATGCCTATAGTTTACCTTTAAAGCATGATGATTGTTTCTTGATGTTTTGTTTATGGTAGTTGATGGTAAATGACCAATGATGATGTTATTTGATTGTTAGAAGTATGCTTAAGTGTTAGAATTCCAAAACGAGGCTAAAAACTAGGAAATTTTGACGTTTCAGGTCAGGGCGTATCGATATGCTCATGCCTGTATCAATACAGGTAAGTGTTTCTAGGCATAGCGTATAGATACACGGGAGACCGTATCGATACGGGTAAGCACATTTTCAAGCTTAGCATATCGGTACACAGGTGACCGAATCGATACGGGTCTACAGTTACAGGCATAGTGTATCGATACACGTGAAGGTGTATCGATACGGTTTTGAGCTACTGGAATCCAGAATTTTGAGAAAGCTCAAGCGTATCGATACACTTGCCCGCGTATCGATACGGTCAGTGGTTAAGTTAGTTAAAAGTATGTTTTAAGGTTTCTATTTTCTCTCGTTTTAGTCCTTGAGTGATATACATGCAATTAAATGAGTTTGAATGATCGTTTTGACTTGAAATTTCACCAGTATGCATGTAATTGGTTTAATTGAGGATTGGTAACTTTAATTATGAAATTGGTCCTTCGAAATAATGGAAATTACAGTTGGGTCCCTGGTGTTATTTATGCAATTAGATGAGTTCGAATGATCGTTTTAAGTTGAAATTTGGCATGTATGCTTGTAACCTGACAAATCGAAGATTGGTAAAGCAAATTACAAGCTAACCCTTATAGATTTGTAGATTTACGTTTTGGTCCCTATTATTGTAAAGTGACTAATTGAATATCAATTCGATGCCCGATTGGGTTGGGCTTTCACTCGTTGTTTGTATGTACATGTAGGGTAATAACCAGCATCTAGGTAAGATAAAAGGAAAAAATGGTCATATTTTCAAAGTTTTCTTCACGTTTTACTTTGGTAAACTTAATGTAGCTCGTTCGTTTCAGTCTTGCGATTGGTCGGGTCGAGGGGGTTACAGTAATGAAGCTAAAATCAAGTCTAGTGAAATCTACCCAGAAAACTTTGTTCTAGGCAGCAACTTTGAAAATTCACTATAAATTGTATGAATTAAATTAAGGGCTGAAATTTATATTAATGGAACCTTAATATGTCTATTTTCATTAGAAACAAACGAAATGGAATTCTGGATTGTAAAATGGATTTTAGAAATGAAAATCTAAGGACAGTGCAAACTGTCCAGTAATGCAATTAGTCTTTCTTTAAGCTAAAAAACTGTATTAATTGGAAAATAACTAAAATGCAAGGCCTATAAGGTTAGAAAGCCAATTAAGTTAGCTTTCCAACGGTGTAAACCAATTGAAATTTCGACGTAGGAAATGAAAGTTATGTATGTTTTAGTAAACAGTGCAGCAGCAGCCTTGATGTTTTGAAATGAATGAATTATGTGTATTGCTTCTTGTTTTGAAGAAATAAATGTACCTTGTCTTGACCTTGATTTAATTGTATGAATTTTTAGAGCAAGGAGTAAATCTTGTGGAAGAAGAAAGGGGTGGCCAAGCTAGTGGCAAACACAAAGGTGTTTGGATCCAAGACTAGCTAAGCTTGGAGTACATTGAGTGTAGTTAAAATTGGGTTAGGACTTAGGTCCTAACCAAAATATGCATATTTACTTTCTTGCTATTGATATATTATGTTAATGGACTTAAATAAGCTTGATTAAGGATAAAAAAGGGGAAGAAGGGTTTAAGCTAAAATTGTGAATAATAGTGACATGGATCTTGATAAATCGATTAAAAGAAAGTATAAAAAAATGCTTGATTTCTTGCCTTGGTTGTGATCCTTTCAAATGGTTACTAGAATTGGATTTTGATCTTACTTGATCCGTTGTTTACTACTTGCAAATATGTTTTGAATTATAGACTTGAAATGTAATGTGGTTAAGTTTGGCTTGTGAAGTATGTATAATGTTTGTACTTGTTAAATGACTTGAATTGAGTAGGCTAAGCTTGTATTCGTATGCTTTCTTGATAGTGATCTATGATGTAAATGTTTGATTTCTTGATACCTTGGGTGTGAACCGTCGAATGCATACTTGTATGGATTTCTATGATGAAAATACTTGATAACATGAATTAAGTCATGAAATAAAGACCTTGCGTGATGCCTAAGATGGTATATGTAAAATGTTACTTGAATAACAAGTTAAATTTGCAAAATGATAAGTTAAGACTCAATTGGCCTAAGAGCTAAGCTTGACCTTGATATAACTTGCTTGAATGTGATCCTTGAACATGAGTTATCTTGCCTTGAACATGAAACACTTGAAAACGTGAAAAGTAATTGATGAGCTAATGCTCAAATAGCCTAAGGGCTAAGTTAATCTTTACATACTTGCTTGAAAAGGATCTTGAATTACATGATGTCTTGATGTAAGTATGAATTACTTGAAATAAAGAGCTAAGGCTCAACTAGCCTAAGGGCTACGCATAATATTGCTATAACTTGCTTGAATGTAATTCTCGAATATGAATTGTCTCGACTTGAACATGAAAACATAAAACATAAGAAACAACAACAA
The DNA here is from genome assembly GCA_019671005.1 of Hibiscus mutabilis. Classification (NCBI taxonomy): domain Eukaryota; kingdom Viridiplantae; phylum Streptophyta; class Magnoliopsida; order Malvales; family Malvaceae; genus Hibiscus; species Hibiscus mutabilis. The sequence continues at coordinate 23,659,044 of CM033729.1, forward strand.
GCTTTAAAGTATAAGAATACCCCTTTAATGAAAGTTTAAAGATTTAAAAGACTTAAATTGCCTACAATGGAAGTCCTTGGATACAATGGTATGATGCATGGTATACTTAGGACTACTGTCCATGAGCCACGGCTCGGGGGGACGCCCCATTACATGTAATATGTTATTGGTGACAGTTGGAGGTAACGGGGGAGTTGTACGGAGTGGCGACAGTTGGTTGGATATTGAGAAGTATAGGATTGGCATGTTTTCGATATTAGCCATTGCTATGTGCTTTGAGCTAAGTATCTCTTGGACCTTTGTGGTCAAACACGGACCAATGTTATTGATGACCAATTATGATCCAAGGCAAACATGTTAAAAAAATATGAACCTTATTGAGAAATTGAATAAGAAATTCAAAAGAAAATCTTGAATACTTGAATTATACCTTGAAATACTTAAATGACTTGACAAGAAATCTTGAACACTTGAATCACTTGACATGAATCCTTGAAATACTCGAATTGCTTGACATGTAATGCTTGATTCTTGGCATGAAACTCTTGAAATGATAATTTCCTATGCTTGGACCTTGTATTGTATGATTTGCCACTTGAAATGCTTGCTACTTGAAAATACTTGATACTTGGCATGTAAACTTGAACTATGATCCATGTCCATTGCTTATCATACTACTCGAAAGAGATAATGAAATACTTCATGATCAACTTGTCTGATACTAGATTCCTTGCTTGTTGCTTTTGAATTATGGTGTGAATAATTACCAAATATTGTCTAGATACATGGCTATATGATTTCATGCTCAATTCGGATGCTACAAACCTTGAATAGAATTACTTGATTTCATGAAACTTGATCTAATATTTGGATTATGCTATTCGATTGGTTGCTATTTAAGTAACTAGTTCATGAATGATATTTGATTTGATTCCTAAAGCAACTCTAGAGTCAACACATGGATTACGCCTAAACTACCAAATTAATTTAATCACTTATGAGAGAAGAAACCCATGTTTATCATATGTTATGTTCGATTGCCTATAAAATATATATATATATATATGAACATGCTTTGAAAGTGACTTGTGCACATGAATATCTTAACTCGAATGCTCATGAGAGAATATATTTATATGAATATACACGTTTAAGTATATGTTTCTTGTGCACATGTACATTCAATAATTTGAATGCCTTGGTGATTGTATATGCATATGCTGTGTGTAAATACATGTTTTATGTATGCTCTTGTGTGGACATCTTGTGTAGATAATTGATGCTTGTTAGACATGTCTATTAAGTGTAAATACATGTTATATAATTGCTGAGTAGACTTGTAAGCTCAATTGATTAAAAGGTGTGTACGTGATATGAAATCTACTTTAGAGTAATGATGTCATGGAATGTTCTACTTGTAATTGTGTGTAAACATGTATAATGGACAGATTTGAACAAATTAAAAGTCACCATGGACTGTTTTGCTTATTTATATATATGCACTTAATGGAATGTTCTAATAAAGACAAACACTCTAAGTACCAAGGCCTAATCTAAAGTAAATTAAGCAAGAAAAAATAGCATAAAGCTTAAATGTTACTTGATATGATACTTGAATTGGCTTGTTTACATGATACTCGAATGAATACATGAAATGAGATGTGACTATACTTGAATTGTTATACTTGAACATGCTTCTTGTCTTGACTTGATACTTGATTAAACTTGAATTGAAAACAATCCTCTTGTTGATATGCTATTTGAATTGTGATAGAAGCATGACATGATATAGATGGTTTGAGCTTAAGATTCTCATTGTATGTGCTTGTCCTTGAAATGATATGCATAAATGATAATAGCTATACATGATTACATGATTACATGGTTGACTTGAAATTCTCGAAACCTTAAGCTAGACTTGACTTCACATGTTACGAACCCTAGCTAAGTTTATACTTGATTAAATAATACAAATCTTGAAAGTTGGTTAGTAATAGTTGCTACCTCACTAAGTACTTTTGTACTTATCACTCTTGTTTCCTTTCTTCCCAAACTACAGGTTAAAAGTGCTTCAAAGAGGTTACTTGATCCTGAAGTCTATTTTCTTAAGCTCGAAGCAAACACAAGCAAAAGCTAAAGTATGAATCCATACTTGTTTTGTATTACTCCTAGTTGGTAGCACGTAGATATGTACATAGTTAAGCTAGATCATGCATTTTGATTGGTTTGTAAGTTATATATATATGACCTTGATCTTAAAAGATTGTAAAGACTAGTTCGTTAAAGCTTGACATGATGAATGTGGGAAATGGTACTTGATTTACATGATCTAGTTATATTCGAATGTGCTTAGCAATAGGATACTATGTGATTAACTCTTGAATGCCCTATTCAAATTGCTCTTTTGGTTGATAGGTTGTTTCTAGCTCAAGTAATTAAGGTCATGATAAGTTAGTCATGTTTTTCTAGATGATGTTAAGCTTGCTTAAAGGCATGTTTATGGTGGTATGATTCGAATGAATGCAAATGCGACCACGTTTAGTAACCAACATTATATGCATCCTTGTCTTGAATATAAAATGCTAGAAGATCATGCTTGGTTAACTTGACATGAGTATGACATCGAAACCATGTTTCAATATTGTCTTGAAATAGTACAAAACTGCGCATATTGGACATGAGAATTTACTAATGAATATGCCTTAATGTAGATGCTCGTTCGAATGCCATGCTTAATTGCTTAAAATAAAAATGTAGTAAGCATCCTTAATTGTAGGATGAAATTGGTTAATCAAAAGTGGTCACCTATAATGTTTGAGAAGCATGTTCATGTTGTTGTTGCTTGTTAAAGTTGCTAGTTGTGGTTTCTTGCTAGACAAATAACTCATCTAATAGGGATGAGTTTCAAAAGTTTTAAAAGGCTTGAATTCTTGTTTACTTGATTAACACTCCTTGGCCGGTTTACTCCTAAACCGACTAAGGGGTGTTACACACCAACGGCTAGAACTCATTTGGGAGGATAAAATGACGCTTCAAGCACCTGGAACAACTAATGATCTTCATGCCAACATGTCTATGATTGAAAATGAGTCTTAGAGCTTGATTGTTGTAATTTTTGTATAGACAACACTTGTGAGCTTCATTGTCATTATATGCTCAAGTGTTTTTGGATTGGGTGAGTGAGCTTAATTGTGTGCACAATCTACCTAGTAAGGATTTCTTTGTTTGCTTTCTTTTTCTCATTTGCGAGAGGGTTTTTTCTTGGCCTTGGGCATAGGTCAAGTGGCTGTTACGGTTATCCCTTGAACCAATAAAAAGGAACAAATTCATAGTCAATTTGGAAATCCTTAGTGGGGAAGCTAAGGTAGTGGATGTAGAGCTTGGTTAGAAGCTCGAACCACTCTAAAATCTTTGTGTCCAATTTCTTTTATTGCTTCCACCACCAAACACCCAAATTCCACTTCTCTACCACTTGGTAAGCAAGAAGGGTTAAAGAATTCGAGCCCAACAATTAGTATCAGAAAGATACTCAATCGTGAAGGATTAACATCCTATTTAGGCGATCTTGGCTAGCTCGATCAATAATCTACCAACTGGTTTCTGTGGCACAATCCATTGACAAGCCACCCTTCTTCAATGGTGAACATTATGCCTATTGGTAGAATAGGATGGTGTATTTCATGAGAGGAAAAGACTACCGTCTTCAGTATATTATTCTCGATAGATCATTCGTGTCACAACGAAGCAAGGTAGAATAGAGAGCGGATGATCGCAAGAAGATGGAGCTAAATTGCAACGCCTTGCACATTCTATTTTGTGCATTAGGCCTGGAAGAGTACGCAAAGGTTTCTTCTTGTGAAAGTGCCAAGGAGATTTGGGATAAGCTTGAAGTGACCATGAAGGTACAAATAAGGTAAAGAAGATAAAGATTAGTCTACTCAACCTCAACTACGAAAAGTTCAAGATGAACCCAGAAGAAGATATCAAGAGTATGTCTGACCATTTCTCCACAATTGTCAATAAACTCAAAGGTATATGAGAGGAGATTTTGGAAGACAAACTCGTTTGGAAGTTGATTTACTCACTTCCCGAATCATGGGAAAGCAAGAAGACGGCTATCATTGAAGCCAAGAACTTAAAGGAGCTCAAGCGTGATGAGCTAATTGGGTCTCTATAGAAAAGTAACTTTCTAGCTTTAGGGAAATTCAGAATAACATAGAAAAAAGAAAACAGAGTTTTAAGTTTCTGCGAAAATGAAAAAAAGAATTGATTTGTCTATTATTGAATGAATTAAAAAATTATATCCCTTTATAGTGAATTTATAGACTCAAGTACAGGACTTTAGTTATAATTAGGAGTCCTAAGTACAAAAGACATCTAACTCTATCTTTTAGGAAGTATACTTTAATTTAAACTACTATTTACATAATAATTCTAACTCTATCAGATAATCTCACACTCCCCCTCAAGTTGGAGAATATACATTGTATATTCCCAGCTTGAATAGAAACTTGTCGAAAGAAGCTTTTGATAGTGCTTTTGTAAGCACATCTACCTCATGTTCTTATTTAGGAACACAGGATAAAGAAGTTGTCCCAATAGTAATCTTTTCTAAGATAAAATGTCTGTCAATCTCCACATGTTTCATTCTATCATGATGGACTGGATTTCGAGCAATTTGTATGGTGGATTGATTATCATAGAAAATCTCAAACTTCTCATCTTGGTTTACATCTAGCTCCTTTAGTAATTTTAACAACCAAATTCCTTCACACATTTCCAATGCTAAAGCCTAATATTCTGCTTCAGCACTACTTCTAGATACAACTGATTGTTTCTTACTCCTCCATGTCACTAGATTTTCCCAAACAACGGACCAATAGCCACTAGTTGATCTTCTTTTTGTCAGTTCGCTTGCCCAGCGTGAATCTGAAAAAAATTTGAATAGTCCTTTCTTGAGTCTTTTTAAATAGCAATCCATGCCCTGGCGTCCCTTTCAAGTATCTCAAAATTCTAATTGCAGCTTCCATGTGATTTTCTCTTGGATCAGTCATGTATCGACTGATAACATTAACTGGAAAGGCAATATTTGGTCTGGTTAATGACAAATAAATCAAATTTCCCACTAACCTTTGAAATTTACCCTTATCAACTTTATGGTTTGAGTCATCTTTACTGAATTTTAAGCTTGTTTCCATGGGAGTATCAGCTGGTTTACATCCCAACATTCCTGCTTCTTTAAGTAGATCAAGAACATATTTTCTCTGGTTTATTACCAGACCTTTGCTCGACCTAGCAACCTCCATGCCTAGAAAGTATCTGAGCTTTCCTAGGGCTTTTGTTTCAAACTCTGTATTTAACAACCCTTTCAAGTGACTTATCTCTTCATCATCATCCCCTGTCAAAATTATGTCATCCACATATACTATTAAAATAACCCTTTTATTACTAGAGGTTACCTTAATGAAGAGTGTGTGATATGCCAAGGATTGTTTGTATCCATTTTCTAAAATCACCTTGGTGAATCTGTCAAACCAGGCTCTAGGTGACTGCTTCAAACCATAGATGGATTTATTAAGTCTACAAACTTTCTGATCACCTTTTACTGACGTCAATCCGAAGGAACTCTCATGTACACTTCTTCTTCCAATTTTCCATTAAGAAAGGCATTCTTAATGTCAAGTTGATGGAGCTTCCAGTCCTTGTTTACTGTCAAGCTTAAGAGAACTCTAATTGTATTTAGCTTAGCTACAGGAGCAAAGGTCTCATTATGATCAATTCCATAGGTTTGAGTAAAACTCTTAGCTGCCAACCTTGTTGTATACCTCTGTATACTGCCATCAGAGTTGTAATTTATGGAGAATGCCCACTTACATTCGACTTGTTTCTTGCCTTGTGGAAGATCTGTAATGGTCCAAGTATCATTCTTTTCAAGTGCTTCAATCTCATCTTCAACAGCACTTCTCCACTTAGAATCTTTTAGAGCCTCCTCAATAGTGTGAGGTATCTGTTCTTTATCTAAACAAGCTGTAAAAGCCTTAAAAGATGATATTAGATTACCATAAGAAGCATACCTCCGAATGGGGTGTTTTGTACAGTGTCTTACCCCTTTCCTTTTAGCAATAGGAAAATAATCAAACTCAAGTAAATGAGAGGGAATCTCAGCTAGAATATTATCTCCATCATTCTCATTGGCAACTGAACTCAAGTCCAATTCTTGGCAAGTGTCAGATTGCAAAACAGTCTCTGAAATAGATTTCTATTTTTTGGTGTAAACTTTCAGTTGCTTAGGAGGCTGAGGGGTTTGTGGGGAAGGCTTAAGTGAATTCTTAAGAGTAGTAACAATAGGTGAAATATGAGAAGCTGTTGGTGTAATAATAGGTGAAGAAGTAAAGGGGTTTAAAGGAGTATGAGGTTCAAATAACAGAGGATTATTAGTAAATAATAACTCTAAAGGTAAAGAAAGATAAACATGATTGGTAGGAGACTGAAAAACATCACAATTCTCCCCCTGAGTTGCAGGTGCATGGAAATAAGGTTCATTTTCACAAAAAAATGTAAGATTCAAGGAAGTAAAAAAATTCTGAGAAGGAGGATGATAACATTTGTAGTCCTTCTTAAGTGAAGAATACCCTACCAAGACACATTTCAAGGATCTGGGATCAAGTTTTGACCTAGAAGGATCAGAATCCTTCACAAACACAGTGCAACCAAAAACTTTGAAAGGGAGAATAAAGGACAAAAAAACAGCTGTAGGTGTTCTATATTGCAAAACCTTACTGGGTATTTGATTAATGAGATAGGTTATAGTTAACAAAGCCTCACCCCACAAATACTTAGGAATATTAATGGTGAACATCAAAGACCTAGTAACCGCTAACAAATGCCTATTTTTTCTTTCTGCAACCATGTTTTGTTGTGGTGTATCCACACAAGTGCTTAGTTGAACAATCCCTTTTTTGTTAAAAAAATTCACCCCATGGACTTAGAAAAATATTCACTCTCATTATCAGATTTGAAGATCTAGATTTTACTACCAAATTAAGTTTCAACCATATTGTAAAATTTCTCAAAAACAGAGGCTACTTCATATTTATCCCTTAACAAATATGCCCAAGTTATTCTACTATGATTATCAATAAAAGTGACAAACCACATACTACCAGTTACATTCTTCACTCGAGAAGGACCCCAAACATCACTATAAATTAATGAAAAAGGTTGGGAAGGTTTGTAGAAAGATGGAAAATATGATGCTTTTGTCTGTTTAGCAAGAGGACATATATGTCATTTAAAAGAACTTGGTTTTCTATTAACAAACAATTCAGGGAATAATTTAGCAAGATAATGAAAATTAGGATGCCTAACCTACAATTCCATAACATTATATTATCAATTTACCCTAAAGAAGTAAAAGAGAAAGAAGTATTTGGTAGGGTAGATGGTTGATTTCTAAGGACATAGAGACCATTTTGCAAGCTAGCAGTGCCAAGCATCTTCCTTGAATTCATTACCTGCAAAAAACAACCAGATTCAGTAAACTGTAATGAACACTTCAAATTCTTTGAGAGTTTACTAACATAGAGGAGATTGCAGGGGAGATTAGGCACAAGCAAAACATCTTCAAGCAATAAATTATCATTAATGAGGACTAAGCCACTTCCTTTGATAGGAGAGAAAGAGCCATCGGCTATTTTAATAGAACTTGTAGAAGATTATCTAAAAAATTAAGGAATAATTCCTTGTTACCAGTCATGTGATCAGATGCTCTAGAGTCAATGATCCATGCTGATGCACCTTTGGTAGAAAAAGTGTACTAGGAGAAATAGTATGTTGTATGCCTTTATCCTCCATGAGAGCTAACTCTGCTTCACAGGTTACTGTCGAACCTAAAATTGCTGAAAAAAAACTCCAATCCAGCAGTCTGCTCACTATGGACAGCATCTCATAGGTTGTCGAAGGGAATCCCATGAAGAATTCGAACTAGGATCAATGTTAGACTGATACCATGTAGAAAAGCAACTTTCCAGCTTTAGGGAAATTCAGAATAACGTAGAAAAAAGAAAATAGAATTTTAAGTTTCTGCGAAAAGGAAAAATAGAATTGATTTTTTTGTTATTGAATGAATTAAAAAATTACATCCCTTTACAGTGAATTTATAGACTCAAGTATAGGACTTTAGTTATAATTAGGAGTCATAAGTACAAAAGACATCTAACTCTATATTTTAGGAAGTATACTTTAATTTAAACTACTATTTACATAAGAATTCTAACCTTATCAGATAATCTCACAGTCTCTTTTTACCTATGAATTGATGTCTCAACCCTTGAGAAGGGAGAAGGAAAAAAAGATCAAAGGGAAAAGAGTTGATGTAAACATCATTGCTCTTCAATCCTCCACAAGTCATCAAGAAGATTCAAGTGAGAATGAAGAGATGGCCTATCTCTTCAAGAAGTTTGATCTATTCATAAAGAGAGAAATGGAAGAATCCAAGCATGAATCGAAGAAGAAGACGAAGGATCCCCCCAAGTGCTCCGAATGCAAGAAGACGAGGCACACCAAATATGATTGCCCTTTTTCCAACAAGAAAGGATCATCTTCAAAGAAAGCATATGTGCCAACATAGAGTGATGAAGACTCCACCGATGAACATAAGGTATCCCACCTATGCTTTATGGCCTTCCAACAGGTTGAGGTAACTTCTAACTCATCTAATTCTAATTCTTATACATTTGATGAGTTACAAGAAGCCTACAATGAATTGGTTTTTGAATTTAAAGCTTCATTTTTGAAAAATAAAAAAGTTAATTTCAAAATTGAAAACCGAAAATAATTTGCTTTCTAAAACCAATTTGGAATTTGAAGCAAAAATGAAGGATTTTCAGCAAGTTTTAAATTTACAAAATTTGCTTATAAGTTTGGAAAAAGATCATCAAAAGGAAGTGGATGATCTTAATAAATAAAAATATTTGACTTCCAACAAATTAGAAAAGAAAAAAAATTTGGGAAAATCAAATTTTTATTAAAGACAATCTAGTGCCCGTAGATTTTTTAATGGAAAATGCTTTAGAAGTATTTGGGTCCCAAAAAGACTAATTACTTCAAATAAAAATGATGAAATCGAAAAATGGATTCCTAAGGGGACTAAAGTTTGTGCTACTAATGCCTATAGATCCAAAGCAATTTGGATACCAAAAATCAAATGATTTCCTTTTTATAGGTGTGATGGAGCTTTGATCGACAAGTGGTGAAATTAAGGGAGAGCTCTATACACACAAGGAAGATCACTTGAAGAATGAAGGCTTCACATCCTACATTTGGTTCAAGTGGTAAAATTAGTTGAATTTATTTTCTTTTAATTTGATTTATATATTTTTAATTCAACTAGTTAATCATATACTTTGTTGGACTAACATTTATGTGATGCTTGAGTAAGGGGGGCCTATTTATTAAAAAATTCTTATTTTTGTCAAAATTTGTTTTAAACTCTCCATTGTTATGTGACTTAAAAGTTTTCAAACCAAGTTTGAATCATTTTTTGATATAACAAAAAGGGGATAATGTTTTGAAAAATTGAATTTTCAAATCAATAAAGGGGAGCTTTAATTATTGGGGAGATTGTTAGGATTTTTGTTTTGATATAATAATTGAAAAATGTTTTTGGACTTGTTTCAAATATTGAAAAAATTATTCAAACTCAAATAACTTGAAAAAATATGTTTCAAATGGTTTTGAAATGTTTTTCACTCGAACTTATGATTTCCAAGTTCAAAACAGTCAAAAACTAAAGCCTCGTACCGATACCGAACCCCTAGTGCCGATACCGAGAGGCCCATACTGGTACAAAACCCTTGGTACCTATACGCGTACTTAAAACAAATTTTCCAGAACCATTTTTGGGTACCGATACTGGAAAGCTAGTATCGATACCAAGAGGGGAGTACTGATACCCCCAGCCTATTTTTGGCTCCAACGGCTATTTCCAAATTAGGCCGGTATCGATACCTCAACCCGAGTATCGATACCTTTAGCTGTAGAATGGCAAATTTAGTTGGAATTTGATCCCAACGGCTCCAATTCGTCCCCAACGGTCACCAATGGCTAGGAACTCATTTGGGAGAATAAAAGGACCCTTCAAGCACCTGGAACAACTAATTATCTTCATGCCAACATGTTTATGACTAAAAAAGAGTCTTAGAGCTTAATTGTTGTAATTTTTGTATGGACAACACTTGTGAGCTTCATTGTCATTATATGCTCAAGTGTTTTAGGATTGGGTGAGTGAGCTTAATTGTGCGAACAATCTACCTAGTGAGGATTTCTTTGTTTGCTTTCTTTTTCTCATTTGTGAGAGGGTTTTTGCTTGGCCTTGGGAATAGGTCAAGTGGTTGTAACGGTTATCCCTTGAACCGGTAAAAAGGAAGAAATTCATACTGAATTTGGAAATCCTTAGTGGGGAAGCTAAGATAGTGGATGTAGAGCTTGATTAGAAGCTCGAACCACTCTAAAATCTTTGTGTCCAATTTCTTTTATTGCTTCCACCACCAATCACCCAAATTCCACTTCTCCACCACTTGGCAAGCAAGAACAGTTGAAGAGTTCGAGCCTAACAAATACGACCATAATAAATGAATAGTTTGGTACAAAAGTGGATGTGTTCAAGAATGTCACTATAATTGATTTACTAGGTGAAAATTCTGCGTTTGAGCAAGATGTAGTGTGATGGCTAGAAACTGCGGACGCAATGGTAGAAGAAGCAATCAAGTTGTGGAAATTGTGGAGCCATTCAAGGTATTTTCTTCTGAACTAGAGGCAGTTGATAATGTCTAGCCAGAACCATAAGAGGAAACTAAGGGTCAACCAACGCCGAACGAAAATAAGAGACTTTGATCCTAAGTGGGTTGAGATCATTCAAGTGGTCAACTTTTGCTGATTAAATGTTTTATTTTTCTAGAATAGATTTTTATTGCTCTTATTTTCTTTTTTTATTTTTCTTTTTATGCGGTAATTTCTTTTCTTTATACAAGATAGAAAACCCTTGCATAGCACTTGATCTTATCCGATATAAGTGTCGTATACCAGTATAGTGGAATCAAAGTAGCAGATATTGTTGTATACATAGCTATGGATGCAAAGCGAGATGTTGCAAGACCGATAGAAGTTGTTGAGGCAATCGAAGGATAAGAGGTTAACCCTCTAGCAATCGAGGTTTACACTGAGTCATTAAAGACCATCCTTCCTACCTCTGATAAGACTAATGATGTCGAAGTGGAGCTAGAACTACAATAACAATCACAGGCGGCTCCCAAAAGGAAAGATAAGAATAGAAAGCGATCCAAGCCTAAGGAAAAGCATCGTAGAAATAGGGAGAAGATGAAGAAGAAAAAGCTGAAGCATCATGCTACCTACTATACTCCATAGTAATAATTGCATTTGCATTGTAATTAAATTAGTTTCATTGTCATTGCATTATGTTCTTTGCATTGGGGGCAATGCAATCTTAAGTTTGGGGGTATACACATGCGATTTAAAATGCACCCTCATTTCAAAAATATAAGAAAACAAATTCTAAGGGCAAATGCAAGATTCATTTTGTTCTTTAATTTTTTTTCTTACAATGGATGCCTAAATCTTGAATCATGTTAATGGTTATTGAATTGGTTGGATTTATGTGACTGGATTTTGTATTGGAATTCTTTTTTATGAATGAAGTTGGTTGCTTGAGTAATTGATGTCTAGTATCATACTTAGATCCTTGATAAATCTGCCTTTTTCAACTGTTGTTATATATAGATTATGTATTATGGAAATAAAGATCACTAAAATATGTGTGCATTATGAAAGCAACTGCAATCACTCACTTTTTCCAGGTTTTAATATTATCAGTATTATTTTAATAATATTATTATTAATGTAAAATCAATAAAAAAAGTCAAAAAATAATATGTATATATATATAATAATTTTAAAAAAGAAAGAAAAAAACAAAAAAAGCAAAAATTAAAAAAAAGTAAAACAAGTGGCTCACATTGAGCCACGTCACCCCCACCTTTTGCTTTGGCTATAAATAGTCGGTTGGGGGGCATCCAGGAGCCAAGATTTGTGAGGCAGTGCCCCTTGTCGGCTTTAGAGCAGTACTCTTATCGGGGAATTTTAATTCTCTGGATGGTTATAAGAATCTTCGAGGTTCGATCGGGTTGATTTTTGAACCATAGCTAGATCGTGTAGAGATCTTAGTGGGGTCGGTCGAAGTTCTTCATCTGAGCTTATAGTGGGTAAAATTCAATCCTTACATCTGTATTTATTTTAATTTAATGTTGGTTTAGATATATGGTAATATATAGTTTTGTTGATTAAGTTTTTTAATTATTGGCATGTTTTTATATTAAATATGGTTTGTATGTCTTGTTAGACTTAGTTTAGGGTCTCGGTATCTGGTTAGGAGTGGCATCCTGGGTTTCCGGGCGTCATCTCTTTTGGTATCGCAGACTGTGAATTTTTTATGCATTCAAATTAATGCCATGTTCATGATTTTGTTTTATGTATTTATAATTATCATGTTTATATTTGTTGCATATAGTGTTAGGCCTCTTATTCTGGTATTCTGGTGAGAGTGTCATCCCGGTCTCCAGGTGTCATCTCGATTGGTACTATGGATATCAAGGCAAATTTAATATTGTTATATTCACATATTTCTAGGAATTAATTATTAAATCAAATCAATTTTTTATTTTTCTTAATAAATACGATACAAACCCGTTAGGTACCAATTTTGGGGGGTGTGGGGGTGCTAACCCTTCCCTATCCATAACCGACTCCCAAACCCAAGTTTTTAAAATCTCTGGTTTTGTTTTTACGGTGTCTGGCCTACCGAAGTGGCCGGTGGCGACCCTATATTTTTAAAATACGTGGTTTCCTAAAAGTCCCCTTTTTAAATAATTTTTCAAAAAAAGCGGGAAACCCCCTAAATATGATTTCTTAATCTTTCGTAGCGGCACTCGAAAAAAATAGTCGCTACAAAATGGTGACTCCGTTAGGGATAAATTTTTGTTTTTTACAAAAATAGAGAGTCAAGCCTTAGTTGGTTTCGCATCGTAATTATTAAGGAAAATTTAAATTTTATTTAATTTAATTTTCAAATAATTTCAATTAAATCCTTTTTTATTTTTTAAAAAATGGGGGCTTTGATAATATTTGTTTTTTTCTCGAAAATTATAGTTAAACTCCTACATTTCATGAAAATTTTAAATTAAACCCTTCAAAATTATTGGAAATTTTAATTTGAACCTCCAAAATTTTTAAAAGTTTTGAAATAGACCCTTCAAACTAGATTGTCAAGATTTGCTCTAGAAAAAAAGACTCTTGTCCGCACTTTGCCTGCATGGGTTAGTGAATTTCCCAAAAGCTTTGGAGCACGTAGACTATACCACTGTGATCTTTTGAGCAACATAGGAAAAGAATAATGAGGTCGCCTATTAGCTCAGAGACGGTGTTGAGACATGGAGTGCGAGTCATGCTTCTCGAATTCAAGATCTCAAAAAGAGAAACTAACCATTATCTGTAATTCATTTTCAATTTCTTGAGATTAGACATCTTCTCTGATTAAACGAAAGTCTCTCTAAGGACTGTTTGAGAATCAACATCTTCATTCGCATTCATCACCGCAGTTATGGCATTTACCATATTGACATAGTTTTCTTTTGTGTTCTTTATCATTTTTTTTCATTTTTATTTTGCATTGCATTCTCATGGCATAAAATGAGGTATTAATTTTTGCAAGTGACCACCGATATAGAGGGTAATCATAATGAATAAGAGGTCTCGCGATCAGATAAAGTGGGCAAATTCTGAATGTTTTCCGAATAATAGTGCGGGTGAATCATCCGAAGAGTTTAAACCAGATAGAATAATTGATACTCGTGTTGGGGATGAGCGAGATGAAGTACAAGAATTATAGAAATAGATGGCCGAGATGATGAATCTGATGACTGCTATGGCTAAAGGCAAGAGGTCTATAGAGTTAGAAGAAGAGCAAATCAAGAATCAGAATGAAGATATAGATGGTCAGAATCTCACTCCTAAGTAAGATAACATTGGTAAATACGATAGTTCGAACCCATATGTGATCCACATCAACAGATCAGTAGGATATGCATCTGGGCCGAGTTCCAGAAAATTGGAGGTAGGTCCAAAAGAAACCTGAGAAGCAAATGACGTGAAGATTGTTGTCACCCAAGCACGTAAAGTGGCTCAACAACTGGCGGACTTGGTCAACGCAACGATGCCATTAAGTCAGAATATTGATCCGGCATTGTACAAAAAGGGAAAAACTGATTTGGTTGTTAGACAAAGTTAAGAAGTTAAGACTCATCAGTATTTGGAAAGCTTAGAAAAGCAACACCTGATGTAGCGAGCCTTTTTGTCCAATAGAAGTCTTTCTATGATGAGCACTTTGTGATCAATACCTCATTACATTCATATCTACATTTCATTTCAAATCATAGGTTTTGATTCAAAAATTATTCCATATTAGGAGATCTGTATAACGAGAGAGATGTTCTGTAATATATAAAGTTTGATAATGCTATGATCTAGGATGATCCGAGCAGAAGAAAACAGAGAGGAGACAGAGTTAGAGCATCGAGTACACGCTTCACTATGGAAAGTTAAGATATTAAGAAGAATGATAGATAGATGCCTGTAGAATATTGTCAATCTTTTGTAAACAGACATCTTCTCTTAATAAGAGTCTCTCTAACGAACTATTCGAGAATCAACACCTCATTTGCATTCATTCTTGCATTTGTTGATGATTATTTATTCTTTATACATTTCGTACATTGCTTTACTTGACATGTTCATACCTCATGACATCCTGTTTTTCATAAAGCATTCACGACAATTGCATCTTTGCATCACCATAGAATCATGTACATATATCGCATTTGCATAAATACACTTAATAGAAAGTAATTTTGCACCATTACTTAGAGATTCTAAAATTCATACTTCCATGAGGATACATCTTTCCAAAAACATGAATTTTTCTCAATTCAATCCTTTCATAAGGACTTTTTTCCTTTAAAAAAAACAAGAATTTCTTAATCCAACCTTTTCACAATGACTTTCTTCTTGAGGACGTTTTACAAAAAAATCAAATCAAAACGAGATGTTTTCCTCAATCCTTTCACAAGGACCCCTTATTTTTAAAAAAAAATAGGAATTTCTTAATTTTATCATTCTGTAAGGATTTTTTCAAAGAATCCCATGATTCATCCTTTCTTAAAGATGTTTTTTAATTCTTTCCTACTTTTAAAAAGAAAGATTTTTGTAATTATTCTTTTATGTATATAAAATGTTGCATGCATTAATTCATAAAACAATTAAGTTGATTGCGGGATTCCATGATGATTCTAGAATCAGTTAACTTGTCGCATACTCAAACACAAGAATGGAAATGATGAAACAACCAAGACTAAGGGATAAATATGAGAGGCTGAAGAAATAACCCAAGATGAGGGGATATTGATGCCTTGGATGCAATGGAGCTCTGATTGGTCCTTTACCCGATTTCTCATGGGGGCACCGGGGCATGCCTCTAAGAAGTGTAAACCGCTAATAAATCAAGAGGCTAGTTGGCAATGGAATCCTGACAAGATTTAATCCAGCAGTGGAAAACAAAAGAGTTAGGGCAGGCTTACACCGCACTGAAAAAGCCCGAATGATTCGAAAGTCCCTATGGTTGGGTTTCTCACCTTTTTGAAAAGATGTTATTTTGATTTCCCACATTTTGGTTTCCCTTTTTTTAGAATATTGCATAGAAGAGCCATACGACTTAAACCCAAAAATAGTAAAAATATATTGTAAAGATACTTCTAGTTATTTTTGAAAATGTTAGAGTTTGGCAAGTCCGACATAAATGTTGACTTAACATGCTTAAACATGAAAAAGTTTAAGACAATGGATAATTCAAATGTCCATAAAAAAATCTATTTTTACGAATGGCCAAAGGAAAATAAATCCTTTTGAAAAATCAAATGTCATGATTGGTATAAACTTACTATACCCAGGGGAATGGTACAGCTAGCCCGGAGCAAACGGCTACCGATAAAGGCAATTCAAAACCATTGATCCCTTTGCATTTGGGAAAATGCAAAAGAAATCTATGAGCTAAGGTGTAGATTTTTTAAAATCAAATGTTAGAATGTAATTATTTTTGTCATAATGAAATTTTCATTTCGTTATTTAGAAAACAATTTTTGCATTCTTTGATTCTTTAAACATTTCATTCATTATTATGTGATAGTATTTGTTCTCCCATACACATATACACATATTCATGAAAAAACTTGCATAGGTACATACCTTATTTTTTAAGAAAACCTTTGATTTAGATCTAAGGATTAATTTTAAACTGTTTATGAACACTGTGGGGATATTGCAAATGTGAGTATCCGCTAGTCCATCTAGGCTAATAGAGGAACAAAGCAAGTGTTTAGATAATGGGTAGTTCCTATTTTAGGAAATTCCCTTCTCAAGCACTTGTCGTTTAAGATCCTTGAATTGAGTGTTGACCCTAAACTTTTACCCCCTGAAGACTTTCTCTCGATGTTTATGAATGGAACGACGAATGGCATTCTTTCACCTTCCAAGCAAGAAGAAATGAGACCAGATACACTAGATATGAAGGTCATAGAATCGCCAAAGCGAAGCGATTGAAGGCAGTATTAGGCTCAATGAGCAAGCCAAGCAAAGAAGGAAAATGTCAGGCAAAGAACTGAAGCAACAAAGAGTAAGCGCAATAAATTGAACAGTGTAGTAAAGAAGGACATATGAAGAATTCCTCAGACAATAAGCATCAATTTGAGAGAATTTTTGGAGAATTGACTACTTCCAAGAAGAAATAAGGATTAATATCCAATACAGATACAGTTTTGATATAGAAAACAGGATTCGAGACTGAAAAACTAAAATAGTCAGTCTAAAAGAGAGAGAGAAAATAAAAGAAAAAAGAAAAGAAAAGAAAAAAAAAGAGAAAAATGAAGAGAGAGGAAAGAATAAAAGGAAAGGAAAGGAAAGAATAAAGGAAAAGAATAAAAAAAAAAAGAGAAAGAAAAGAAAAGAAGAATAAAAGAGTGTAATCACTCATTTTTATATGGTTTGTAAATATTGTGTTAATATATTAGTACAATAGTTAATAGAGATTACTATTGCATGTATACATATTATATTATTTGTTTATTATATATGTGTATATGTTATTAACATATGTGTGTGAGGTGTGAATGCATGTATAGTATATGTATTATGTATGTGCACGTATTTATAATTATCGTAGTATATGTGTGTCATATGTATGTTTACATTTTCTATGCATGCATTGTTTGTATATGTACAATATGTGTGTATTTATAATAATTATGTGTGATCCGATGCATGTGTTTGCATCATGTACTTGGATGTATGTGTATGTTATATATATATGAGTATGTACGCATATGTGTTACTATTATTATTATTATTATAATTATTATTATTATCAGGGTTGGACTAAATTAAAACTAAATCCAAATAAACATAATAGTAAACCCAATTAAATTAAATGTCCATTCCATATTATTACAAATCCAAAATACATTTTACATGGCCTGAACGGCCCAAACCCTAACCCATATCCAAAAACCCTAATTATATGTCTAACCCTAACCCTTTCTCTATGCGCAGCCCACCAGAAGCCGTTGGATCAAGGCTTGACCCAACAGCCACGATTGAAAGGAGAAGGCCATCCAGCTGCCGCGTGAGATCACGCACGGATCGTTCAACTCCCCACGCGGGCGTGCGTTGCACGCACGAGGCTCCTTGACTGTCGCGTGCCACGCGGCACCATCTTGTGCAACCCCAGAGCGCATCTGAAGAGTGCGTGCGTCAAGCCATCTCAACCGTTGCCAAGATTCCTTCTGACCGAACGCATCCCTCCACCATGCCCTACCGTACCACCAGCTCAACCACCATGCTCAGATGACGTGGAAAAAAATAGAGAAGAATGGGTTATCAGTACCAAACCAGACAACATATATGTTTTTTTATTTTTTATTTCTACAAAAAGGGGGAACAAAATGTATGTATCATATATATGTATCAGACAAAAAACCATCAGTTTGGAGTCGAAGAAAATAAAAAAAAAACACACAAAAGTTTCCGAGGGTAATTTTTTTCTCTCCCTTCTCTCTTTCTCAAGTATGCATGTAAACGAAAATAACACAGCCTAAGAAAGAAACGGAGAAAAGTTTTACCTGAGTTTAAAAAACACCATTCTGGCTAGCAACAAACCCTAAAAATAGTGAGCTATTTGAGGGTTTGTTTTTCGTTTTGAAATGGTAAAGATTCCAGGTTTGTGGGTTCATAACAGAGGGCTCTTGGGGTTTTTTATTTATTTCAAAAAGGAATTGAAGGGTTTTTTTTGGGTTTTGGTGGCTGGGAAGTAGGTGTTGAGGATGATTAGAGGCGGCTGGTCGGCCAGGCCTCACCTAAAACTCACCGAGCACAACGACTTATGGTAGAGGTTTTCTTTTTTTTGGGCAGTACGAGTCTGAAGCAGAGAGAAGGGGGAGTCATATTTTAAGGGTAAAAAATGAAAAAGAGTTAATAGGGGCCTGATTAGGTTGATTTATAGAACAAAATAAAAAGAAAATGGTTTAATTATTACATAAGGAGTTTCACGTTTTTCAATTTTTCGTTTCAGGCCTGCCCCTTGGGCAAATAACAAGCCCAGTCTTTACTTCTTTTTGCTTTCTTCTAATTTCATCACTGGATTAAAGCAAATCAGTTTTCAAATGGTCGAATTACCTGTGTAGTCACTCCATGTTTTGGAAATTTTCAGTTTGAATGTCCCCCTTGGTTTTATTACAGGTCTGGTCCTCGTGGGTTTCGTCCGGTTATCAATTGGATCCCTGAATATTTCTTTATGCATTTAATTTCTACTCTCTTGTTTCATTTCATTCCATTTCGGTCCTTTTTAGCATTTTAAATATTAATGTCATATGTTTTCTTTATTTTTGTTATTCTAAGCATGTTTATATTGTTTCCTTTTTGCCCTTGTTTTTATATTTTATGTTTTTGTGTTTCCTTTTAATATATGTTTAATTTATGATTTTGTGCTTTTATGTTTGTGTTCGTTCTTTATATTGTACATATGTGTTTTAGGGGTTATGTTCATTTATATGTAGTATGTTTTGTTTTATTTAGCATGTATTATGATCATTTCGTATCTTAGATTCATGGTAGAAATAAATGATAAATGTTACATGTAATTATGTTTTAATGTATGTATATATCGTGTCATATGATAAAGTTTGGTATAGCTTTGTGGTAAATGTTGTTTTTTTATTTAGTATCTTTTTTATGCATACGTTGTTGTTTTATAATCTTAGCATATTCAAATATTAGATGTACTAGTTTAATTTTGAAGGATGTTATTTCCCTTTTACTTTCATGTTTTAGTTTGTGTTAGCCTTATAATATCTAGGTTTGTGTTTTCGCTTATGTTCGTATTTATGTTTTGTGTCATATGTTAAAACATTATGTTTTTTCTTGTTAGCATTTTATTTTGGTTTGTTAGTTTAATATCATATTACATGTATGTCATGCATTTGTTGCATTTGTGGTTTTATATGTTTAAGCATGTTAGGATTAATTAATTTAGTCTTGAAAGTGTTTTTGTTCAGGCTCATATTTTGTTATTATGGTATTTTTTGCTTTTTTGTTCATGTGTTTTATTATTTCTGTTTATTTTGTAATATTCATATATTTATGTTTTTTATACCATGACAATGTGGATGTATGTTTTTTAATTATTTTCTAAGTTTGCATAACGGATATATATTTTGTCAATGTGGTGCCCTTTTATTCGAGCGTAAACGTGGCCGGTATCAAGCGCAGTGATGGTGGTTTATCAGTTTACTCTTAAATAGCGGGGCCCTTAAGATTTACTCGCACTTATAACCGAGTTTTAATTTAATCGTCACTTTAATCTAGAAAATTTAATATTAATAAAACAGTAATTATTAAAGTACCAATTTTGGGCGATGTGGGGATGTTAATCCTTCCCCATCCGTAACAGACTCTCGAACCCAACAGTTTTCAAATCTCTGGTTTATGGTGTCCGGCCTACCTTAGTGGCCGGTGGCGACTCCATCTTTTAATAAAATGTGGTTTTTCTAACACCCCGCGAAATATATTTTAAATACCCGAAAGACCTCAAAATACCTTAAACCCTCATTTTTTTAGCGAAGAAAGGGATATCGTTACAATGAGAAGAATACATTAGTACATCTAGATTAAGCAGTGCAAGAATGAAGATCTAACTGAAAGAAATGAGTAAGAGATTTTGACGTAATCCTTCCTTCAAGAAATCTCAATTTTGAAAAACCTTGGAAAATCATTCACCTTTGGACAGAAAGCAAGCACTAATGCCGACCAGAATACAAGTCGGTCTGAAGATATGAAAAAAGGAAATGACCTCTAGGGTAAAAACCCAAAAATAGACAGTCTAGAGTGATCCTAAAAATAAAGAGAAAATAGTGAACTACCCAATCATGTTGGCATCAATGTCTGGCCAAAATATGTTGATCTAAATATACAAAAGAAGGAAATGACCTCTAGGGTGAAAACCCAAAAATGGGCAGTCTAGAGTGATCCTGAAAATAAAGAGAAAATGATGATCTGCGTGAGCATGTTGGCATCAATGTTTGGCCCAAATACGTTGATCCGAAGATACAGAAGAAGGACATGAACTCTAGGGTGAAAACCCAAAAATAGGCAGTCTAGAGCGATCCGAGGAATGAAAGAGAAGAGATTACTTCATATGAGCATATTCAGATTAAACAAGTTCAGGAACACGATTTTTTGCTTAGTCATGACACATGGTCTACAGTACAAGCCTCTGAAGACCATATTGATCATTCATAGATATCTAAATTGAATGAGATTGTCTTCAGATTACATTCCGCCTATAAGAGTTAACTTTTCTTCAAGGAGCGTAAAACTTTGAAGTGCTTGATCGACACCCAAATAAGGGAAGGATGAGGCATAGTGAGTGGTGAGATCAAGAGAGCCACCTTAAATGGGATAGAAATTAGGTATGGGAAGTGTTCCTCTCGAAACCCTAAATAGACTAGAGAAGACCATGCATATGCTTATATCACCAAAATAATTAAGATCTTCTAAATATACAAATTTGCTAGTGCATTTGATATTTTAGGATCAAACATTAGTTTTCAAAAATGTTTGGACATTTTTTTCAAAATTTCAATTCTTTTACATATTGGTCATTTCCTCCAAGCATTAGTTTTCAAAAATGTTTGGGCATTTTCTCCAAGTCTCAATTCTTTTACATATTTGTCATTTCCTCCAAGCATAAGTTTTCAAAAATGTTTGGGCATTTTCTCCAAATTTCAATTTTTTTACATATTTGTCATTTTCTTCAAGCATTAGTTTTCAAAAATGTTTGGGCATTTACGCCAAATTTTGATTTACTCCAAATATCAGCTTTCAAAAATGTTTGGCTCTTTTCTCCAAATTTTGATTCTTTTAATACTCACCATTTCCTCCAAGCATCGGTTTTAAAAAATGTTTGCATTTTCCTAAACCTTGATTTTTTAAGATATCTATAGTTTTTTTTCTCCCAAACACTAGTTTTCAAAATATTTGGCATTTTCTCTCAGTTTTATTTTCAAAATGACTGACTTTTAAAAAAATTATAGATGAGAACTAAAGCATAGGGACTAAGAGTCGGTTCCCACCGAGATGCTACAAGAAAATCTCGATATGGTAAGTTCATTTGATCAGAAAAATATTGCCAATTATTTGCCAAAACTATTTTATTTCATGATTATGCATCGAGTATGGTTGAGCATGAAAAACTTAGGGTTTTGCATCAAGATTTAAATCCTAATGCAAAAGATATTTCTAGGTATACTATTACAAAGTATTTCATGTTAGAGCATGACAAGCATAAAAAAATTATTACTTGATTGCATGTATTTTATTTCAAGTTGTACATGTTTTACTTGCGATTAGTGGGTTTTTTGTACTTCACGTTTATAATTTGCTCTTACTACACATTATGTAGATAATAATTGAAATTTTTAGTCTAAAATATTAATTTTTTGTCATTTTCCCACCTCATGGCAGTGAGTCAATTTTTAAGTTTGTGAAAAATATGTTATGCGAATGGAGTCTTGAAAAGAAAACTTTTACCATAACCCTTGACAATGTAACTGCAAATGAGAAAATGGTTAAACGACTTAAAAATGATTTGTATGTTATTTCTTCTCTTTCATGTAATGGAAATATTTTCATATAAGGTGTACTGCTCATATTATGAACTTGATAATTAAAAAAAGTTGAAGGTAATTGACTCTTCTATTATAAAATTACATGAAGTAGTTAAGTTTATTGATTTTTCTGATTCTTGACTTTGTAGTTTTGAATTAGCTATTAAAGATTGCAATTCTTCTTTTTATGATAAGTTATTGTTGGATGTTCCTATTCGATGGAACTCTACATACTCAATGATCCTTCGGGCAATTGACGCTAAATCTGCCATTAATTGTTAATAGGAAAAATGACTTGGATGTAATTAGTGATGATGAGTGGGAAACTGCTCAAACAATTTGCGATTTTCTTGAGCTTTTTAATGAAATTATTATGCTATTATCGGGATCTAAGTATCCTACTTTTAACTTATATTTAGCTAACATTGTTGCAATTGAAAAGTTGTGTGATGCTATCAGTGATCCTTGTGAGGGCATTTCTACAATAGCACTATCATGCTTGATTTATATGAGAAGTATTAGTCTGATCACTCAGTGATTCTCTCTTTTGTTGTATTGCTTGATTCTCGGTATAAACTTCAATTTTTAAAATAATTGTATAATATCATTTATGTTGAGCACGAGGATCAATAGAGAGTAAGTGTCATATATAATGAGTTTCTTCATTTATATAATTTTTACTTAAAATCTGTTCCTTGTTCTTTTTTCTGTCCAAAATAGCACATCTCCAAGGGTTAAGTTCTAATTTATCTTGTCCATTTAAAAAATTCAATATTTTTCAAGTGATTTTTTTTATAATGATCACTTAAATAAGTTTCTGTCTTTGACAATTTTAATTTATTTTTAATATTTGCATTTTAGAATTTTATTGCCAATTCAACTGTTAATAGGAGTGAAAAAAATTGATGTTGACTCCTTCACCAATTTGCCCTTTGTCCCTCGTTTTGAAGATGATGAGTTTGACATTTTAGAGTATTGGAAAAAACAAAGTGTTTTTTATCCAGTACTTTCTCGTATGGCTAAAGATATTTTAGCTACTCCAATTACTTATGTTGCGTCCGGATCTTCTTTTAGCATTGGGGTCAAATTTTGAACAAACTTAGAGTTAAACTCTTAACTAAAAATGTTGAGGTTTTTGTAACAACACGTAATTGGGTGTACAATTTTGAACCGGAGGAAATGAATGAAGAGTATCTTGGTGTAGTTAAAGATTCTTCGGTTTCTGATTTAGAAGAGTCACTTCCAGTTTAAGGTTAATAATTTTGTTGTGCTCTTTAATGGATTTCTTATTGATTTTTTGGATGGTCTATTGACTTTTTATTTTATATGTTCTGATTATTTTGTTTAACTTTGCATATTGTTCTTGATTCAAAGTACTAGGATGATGTTAGATTGTTTTATTGCCTATTTTATTTAGAGTCTTTGGTGTTCTTTTATTTGTATTATTGCATTTGTACTTTCTATTTTATTATAGTAATAAATTTTGGGTACTATTTTCCCCTTCTACTGATTGAGCCTGGGCTTAATCGAGCGTTGAGGGGTTCTTAACGAGACTCTTTTTAATATTCATTCTAAGATGAGTAATGTTTAATGTGCGCTATAGAGTTTTAATCAAGCTCATTACAATAATGATTACAACTCACTTCTGTTTTGTTCATTTTAATATGGATCAAATATGCATGCTGTAATTTTGGTGTGCAAAGTGATTAAAAATCTAAAATTTAAATAATATCTAAAAATTCTTATTGTAAAATTCGTACTTGGGGTTTGATTTGCTTTTTATTTACCATCTCAACAACAAATTTTATGGGGGAAAATCATAAGAAAAAAAAAAGACAGAATAATGTGTATTTTAAAAATAGAAACAAACATAGAAAAATATAAAGAAAATTTTGTGGACGTAGTAATTACTCCATGCACATGTGTAGATAGGATCTTATTGGAGACTATTTTTTTTCGAATTAAAAAAATAATATACACAAAAAAATATTGTGTTTTGGTTAAAAATCTTTATTTTTTGTCGGTGAAAGAGAAAATAGAATTATTTTTAGTTAAAAAGAGTTTTACTTTTGGACCCTTGAAGAATATCAATAAAAACTCATCATTTACATCGTTTACTCAAATTCTATTCCAAAATCAAAATGAAGTCCATAAATTACACTTTAAAGTTAAAAAGTGTGTGGGTGACAAAGATTTAAAACTTCAAAAAAGATTAATTTAAGTTCTATTTTGGGTTAATTTGTTAGAGTTTATTTATTCGGATATAATTTAATACTTGCAGTAATAATGAAGTAAAAATTATAACAATTAAAGTAGTAATGAAGTTAATTAATTACATGTCGGGTCAATTAATAAGTCGGGTTAAAAATAAGTCGGGTTTGTAATAGGCCAGGTCAATTACAAGTCGAGTAAAATCAGATCTCGGGTCATTTCAAGTTGAGTTATATTATATATTTGCCAGGTTAATTTCAGGTTCGGGTTCATATCAGGTCGAGTTCAGGTATCATATTATCGGGTTAAATTTGGGTTTAGGTTATTCTCCGGTCAGATACAAGTCGGGTTCAGATCCAAAATCATCGGGTTCGGGTTAACATCAGGTCAAATTTAGTTGAGTTCGAGTCATCATTACATCAGGTCACAACCAGTTTAGACTCATGTCGATTTTAATCGGGTCAATTTTTACACCCTTATTGATTATATTGCATCACTATCCGATGATGTTGATAATGTTACATTATCGCTACCTGATAATATTATAATTAAACAGATAATCTCATTTTAAAATCTCGTGCCCACGGCAAATGATGGATAGCCAAGTGCATAGTGGATAACTGTTGAAAGCATCTAAGTAGTAAGCCCACCCCAAGATGAGTGCTCTCCTATTTTGACTTCCCCAAAGCCTCCGATAACACAGCCGAGACGACAAGGAATTTTCTGTCCCTACAGGAATCGTGTGACAGAAGTTTTGAGAATTCAAGAGAATATCACGGCAAGACGAGTCGTTTATCATTACGATAAGTGTCAAGTGGAAGTGCAGTGATGTACGGTCAAAAGAAGGATAGCTATATTGATTCGGTATACTCTAAAAATACCTTTAGTACAATATTGACAATCTCACAAAGATTTAGTTTCAGTGAATTTTCTTTTATTGATCCCATCTTTTATGGAATCGATCCCCTACAAGAATATGTGGAGCTCAGCATGTCTGAAAGCACAGGAGAATGTTCTTTTGCTGATATTATTATCAATATTCGATATTGGGTCATTTATAGTATTATTATACCTTCCCTATTCATCGCGGGTTGGTTATTCGTCAGCACAGGTTTAGCTTATAATATGTTTGGAAGCCCTCATCCAAACGAGTATTTTACAAAGAGCTAACAAGGAATTCCATTAATAAAAGTTATTGAGCAAGCACATTTGGCTGGTTGGTCAAGTTGCTCTTATTTGTTCCCTTATATCTCCTTAGGTCATGGGTTTTAGACCTACTAGGAACACCTCTTCCTTCCCCATAAAATCCTCATCTCCTCCCTTTTAAGTAGGATTAGGATTAGAATTTGTCAAAAGAAATCTTAATTTATTAATTATTACAAACTTTAAGAATCTTGTATGACTTGAACCAAATGTTTTAAAATATACATAAGGGGACGTTTGGTTCATAGAAAAGATCATTATCAAGGGGAATAATTTTTTTTGAAATCACATACCCATGTTTGGTTTGGGAACATTCCCTCCAATGGTTAATTACATTCCCAACAGTAGTGCTGTTTTCATTAAATGGTGGGAATATTTCTTAGGCATTTGTCAGTTCTTACCCATTTGGACCATATTGGCCCTAAGTTATTGAATTTTGTTTACATGAATCTTTTGTTGAATTTTTAATTAGACGATTATATATTTGTGGCGAAAATTAATTAAATATTTTAATTTAATATTTAAATTGTGTTACACATATTTAAATATTATTTAAATATTTAATTTTATTTTATTAATATTATATTTATGATGTTTATAGTTATATGTTGGGATTGCGTATTGCTTGATAATTAATAAGTTAGGAGTTGATGTTTTAATTTTATTTTTTGATTTATAAGATGTTCACCATCTTATAAAATATTTTAGTAGGTTAAACTTATGATCTATTATCACTGTTTTACTACTTTTAGATTTATTTTTATTATTTACTTTAATTTATTTTACAATCTGTCACAAGTAATAAAAAATTGAACATATTAAATGTTGAACATTTAAAAATTTACAAAAATATTTTAATAGAGAGTAATGAGGATATGCATATATATATATATATATATATATATATATATATATATATATATATATATATATATATATATATATATATATTTAAAAATATTTAATATGATAAATTTATAGTTTTTTTCAAATTTTAGATAGTGTAACAAAAATAGTTTTATGACTTTTTGTGATGATATTTTTAATTTAATATTAAAAGTTCAATATATTAAAAATAAATTATAACACAATGATAATTTGATAAATTTTATTTTTAAATAATCTTATATTTTTCAAATCAAATATAATAATTTTATATTCTTATAAAATAAAACAAACAAAATAATATAATATTTTAATAATATGTCAAATAATATTACATTTAAATAATTTTATATAAAAATAATCTTGGTGAACTGAAAATACCCTAAGAGTTTATGAACTTTACGCTAAAATAAAAAAATATAAACCAGCTTAATATAAATTTATCAAAAGATTTATTTAATAACAAATCTTTTATTTTAATCTTCAAATTTTCATACAATTCCTTGGAATCGTAAAATATTAAAAAAGGGATTTGGTTGACACTTGCCATTAGGAGTTAAGTGAGGAGGGTGAAGGGTCAAATAGTATTAACTCTCGACTTCACAGGAAAAGCAATAACCTCCCTACTAGAGTGTAAAAAAGGGTGTTTCTTTTTGTTCTTAGGTCAGGTAAAAGCGTCTCTCTACTTTTCCTATCTTTTTATAGCAAATCAAATCCATTTGATTTTACCCACTATCTATACAAACATAAATAAATGGCTAAAATCCTTTTTTAACATTTTTCTAGATATCTTAAATAAAAGTATTCATATATATTTCACATAAAGTGGTGCTGTTATAAACTCTTTAATTAAATTTAATGTAATGGATTTTTTTGTAAAATTAATTAAAATCAAGACATATATATTCAAGGATATTTATGTTTAATAAAGAAATAGTTTTTAAAAGTATATATACTTAAATACTATAAAGGAAAATAACCTTTTTGTTTCTCTTTTATAATTTTTATCATACACTCAATTTGTCAGTTCTAGTATTTTTAATCGACTCTAGTTTCCTTTTAGCAAATAGGTCGGCACAATATCCAATGTGCAGTAGAATCTTTTATGTTTATTGGGTTTATTAAACATATGTTGATTAAAATGATTTTATAGTAATTATTAATTATACCATCTTAATCAATCCACAGCAATCAACCCATTATCGTGAGTATGTTTCAAAATATAATTTTTATATACATACATTGTCAGAAACATTGCAAAAAAATGGAGAAAGAGTTTCAAAAGGAAAGTCCCACTTTCCCCTTTTCGGTTAAATTACATCAAAAAGTTAAAGAAAAAAGAAATAAGAAGAGAAAGTAGAACAGTGTAAGAATTCCCAAGAGTTATGATGGAGAGTTGTTTTCAACTTTAGCACAGATATACCCACCGCCCTATCAACATCTTTTTGCAAATACATCTCTCTGAGTTACACTCTCTCACTTCACAGATTATATAGGAAACACTGAAAACAACCAACCCAAAGCTCTTTCAGTACCCCTCCAATGGCTACAGTCTGCAAATTCCCCTTTCTTCTCTCCCTCTGCTTCACATTCTTCATCTTCTCCTCAGCTTCAACTCAAGAAGCTGATGCCCTTCTTAATTTCAAGTCTTTCATTGATGACCCTAAGCACTCTCTTTCCAGTTGGTCTAATACTTCGGGTGTTCATCACTGTAACTGGACTGGTATTACCTGCATTCCAACTCCTTCTCTCTATGTGTCTTCCATTGATCTTCAAAGCTTGAATCTTTCTGGTGAAATACCATCTTCCATATGTGAACTGCCCTATTTGTCTTATCTTAACCTTGCCGATAACCTTTTTAATCAGCCTATTCCACTGCACCTGTCCCAGTGCAGTTCTTTGGAGACTTTGAATCTTAGTAACAATCTCATCTGGGGTACTATCCCAGATCAGATTTCTCAGTTTGATGCCTTGAAACTTCTTGACTTGAGCAGGAATCATGTTGAAGGGAAGATTCCTGAGACTATTGGGTCATTGGTGCATCTTCAAGTGCTCAACTTGGGAAGCAACTTGCTTTCAGGTAGTGTCCCTTTCGTTTTTGGCAATTTTAGTGAGCTTTCTCTGCTTGATTTGTCTCAAAATGCCTACTTGGCCGGTGAGATTCCTACTGATATTGGGAAGCTTGACAAGCTTGAGCAGCTCTTTTTGCAAAGATCTGGCTTTCGGGGTGAAATCCCTGAATCTTTTGCGGATTTATATAATTTGATCACTCTGGACCTTTCCCAGAACAATCTGTCTGGTATGCTTCCCCTAGCACTAGGCTCCTCTCTAAAGAAGTTGGTGTCTTTTGACATCTCGGAAAACAAGCTTTGGGGGTCATTTCCTGGTGCCATTTGTGATGGAAAACGTCTTAAATTCCTCAGTCTCCATACAAATTTCTTCAATGGTTCAATACCTGAGTCCATTTCCGAGTGCTTGAATCTGGAGATTTTTCAAGTTCAAAACAATGGATTTTCAGGTGGTTTCCCTAATGGATTGTGGTCCATACCAAAACTTATGCTGCTGAGAGCTGAAAACAATAGGTTGTCTGGGGAATTGCCAGATTCTATATCAATGGCTGCTCAGTTGGAGCAAGTTCAGATAGACAACAACAGCTTTACTGGTAAAATACCTCAGGGCCTTGGCCTGGTAAAGAGCTTATACAGATTCTCTGCTTCTCTCAATGGTTTCTCTGGTGAAATACCTCCAAACTTTTGTGATTCACCTGTTATGAGTATAATAAATCTTTCTCATAACACCCTGTCAGGCCAGATTCCAGAGTTGAAGAAATGTAGGAAACTTGTTTCGTTATCTTTAGCAGATAACAGTCTCACTGGAGAAATCCCACCTTCACTTGCTGAGCTTCCAGTGCTAACTTACCTTGATCTGTCTCATAACCATCTCAGTGGTTCCATTGCACCAGGGCTCCAGAACTTGAAGCTAGCTCTCTTCAATGTGTCCTTCAACCAACTCACTGGCAGGGTTCCATCATCTTTAATATCAGGCCTCCCAGCTTCATTTTTGGAAGGAAATCCCGGACTCTGTGGCCCCGAATTGCCAAATCCTTGCCCTGATGAACACCCAGAACGTCACTCTTCTGGTCTCACAACTTTGACATATGCCCTCATATCTATAGCATTTGCCATTGCAACTATGATTGTTGCTGCTGGTGTGTTTGTGTTTCATAGATATTCCAAGGCAAAGTCGCAAACAGGTGTTTGGAGGTCCGTTTTCTTCTACCCTCTTAGGCTCACCGAGCATGATTTGATGACGGGAATGGACGAGAAAAGTGCTCTAGGAAATGGTGGTCCTTTTGGTAGGGTTTATAAAATAAGTCTACCGAGTGGTGAAGAAGTTGCCATAAAGAAACTGGTGAATTTTGGGGTCCAACCTTCCAAAGCTTTGAAGGCAGAAGTCAAGACATTAGCCAAGATAAGGCATAAGAATGTTATTAAAATTCTGGGGTTTTGCCATTCAGATGTATCTGTCTTTCTTATTTATGAATTCTTAGAGAAGGGGAGTTTAGGGGATTTGATTTGCAGACCGGATTTTCAGTTGCAATGGAGTGCTAGATTGAAGATTGCTGTCGGGGTCGCACAAGGACTGGCATACCTTCACAAGGGTTATGTACCACAAATGCTTCATAGAAATCTCAAGTCAACAAACATCCTTCTCGATGTGGGTTATGAACCGAAGCTTACGGATTTCGCACTTGACAGGATAGTTGGAGATGCTGCGTTCCAATCAACCATTGCTTCGGAATTTGCACATTCCTGCTATAATGCACCAGGTAAGGAATTCAACATTGATTTATTTTCTGTTGAAGATCATCCCAAATTGATGTTTTCATGCTTCCATCATGTTAGTTTTTCACCCTTATGTTGTTTGATTGCAGAATGTAAATACAGTAAGAAAGCAAGTGAACAGATGGATGTTTATGGGTATGGTGTGGTGCTGTTGGAGCTCATAACAGGCCGGCAAGCCGATGACATTGAATCGTCGGATTCTCTCGATATCGTAAAGTGGGTTAGAAGAAAAGTTAATATTACCAACGGTGCATTACAAGTAATCGACCCCAAGATATCAAGTTCTTCCCAAAAGGAAATACTAGGAGCACTGGAA
The DNA here is from genome assembly GCA_019671005.1 of Hibiscus mutabilis. NCBI lineage: Eukaryota > Viridiplantae > Streptophyta > Magnoliopsida > Malvales > Malvaceae > Hibiscus > Hibiscus mutabilis. The sequence goes on from CM033729.1 coordinate 23,689,841, forward strand.
ATCGCCCTGCGCTGCACTGCGGTTATTCCAGAGAAAAGGCCATCAATGTTAGAAGTGGTGAGAACACTGGAGTCACTGAAGGCAGGGGCTTGTGTTCCGAATCTGGAGCTCTCGACTTGGGACTCCGAGGAGCAAATGCAATCACCTCCTGCTTGAATATCCTAGTTAAAAGGCTGATTCAGTTTGGTTTTTGTATGTAAAGCATCTGTTTCTGAGTTGGTAAATCTGTATCAGAGAATGTTTGGGAAGTTGATTAAAAGTAATACCATGAGGTATTTCAGCATTTTGCTCGTTGTAAGGTGCTTCATGTTCTATTTACACACACATATGCTGATCAGATAATACTGTTGGTTGGTTATCCTCGTTTGAAAAATGAGGACCAATTTTACATCTACAAAAACAGTCAAATACGGTATATTTTTCATACAATGCAAAACTGGGTGTTCCATTTAGTATGCATGAAATATTGAATGATTCCTCGAAAATTAAAAATAAAATAAAATTTGAAACAAAATAATTGTCTAGAGTAGACAACCATTATTAAGCAGTAGAAATTAATGCCGGGTACGCTGTAATTAATGTCCTGAACAAACCTGTTGCGTGGAAGTACTTTTAGGGTAAATTCTTTCATATGCCATTGAAATTTAGGTTTAATATTGATTTTACCACTGAATTTTAAATTGATTCAATTGTAGCACTGAATTTTAATATGGATTTCAACTATAGCACTGGATTGTTAACTCATTGTAATGGGTTGGAAGGCGTCCACCACCACAACTCTCCAAGTCCAACCCCATATTCTCTCACTCAAACCCCAAATAAGACTCGCAGATTACATTTAACTGATTTTTCAGTATTTGTTTTGAGCATTTAACTGATTTTTATTTTGTATATTAAATATATGTCTTTTAAAAAGATTTTAGGTTTACATTTATAAATCAGTGTAAAAACTAAAGTAACCAGCCTTTGTCTTTGTGGGTCAAGGGTCTATATGAAAATGTTTAATTAACTGTTTTGATTTGAATTAAAACGGGTGTGGAACCATGATGGATGAGTTATTAGTTTTTTTAGGTTTTAAGTAGTAATTCTAAATCAGTATTTTTTTTAATTTTATCTATTTAATCATCAAACTTATGTATTGCATCAATCGCGGCCTTTTACAGTTGTTGACTAATAGAGCCATTATTACCAGTCATCCTTTGTCATGTCATACTCTGTCGTTAAATAAATAACGTTTGTGTTATTAAATTATTATGTCATTTTATTTAATAAATTAATATCCTATGATAAGATGAAAATGAGTCAATTTTGATTGTGTGACGGTACATTTGACATGTATTTTTTTAAAAATAATTTAAAATAATTAATTGTAAAACTCTTCATTTGTACTATAATGTCATCAAAACTAACTCGCCATTATCAATGTGCCAAAATAGTTGGCGATAATGACTAATATAGAAGCAGATAGCAAAAACATGCACATAATTTAACAGTCTGTCAGTTAATAATAGTCAAAAGGCCGAACTGATACAGTTCAGGAGTTCGATGTCTAAAATGATAAAATTAGAAAGGATGGTCAACATTGCTGATTTATGATTACTACATGGCAAAATTGCCACTTAAATTACTTTTTTATTATTAAGAAGGGGATTATTACCATGAGTCTAATTAAAACCCCCTAAACAAAATCTTTACATGGTCCATATTCGGGGTGCGAGGCTGCCCCTCTCAACAATGTCGTCTCCAAGGTTTGAACTCATGTCCTCACCTTGGGAGTGCAATGTACCTTACCAATGCACTCAACACTTATTGATAGGTTTTTTAAATAAGGTCAAAGGTTTAAATTCTAAAATTGTAAATGCAATAAATTAAATTGAGAGAATTGTCTTATAATAAATATTTATAGTACTCAATCTAAATTAATTAATTAATAAATTAAATACCGGTGATTATAAAAAAACGGGTGTGAAACCCACACCACACTTGAAATTTATGTGATGATTGCTGAATTTATTATACACCACTATATATGATTACTAAAATCTTATATAATTTATAGTTGCCATTTTCACCCTCTAATTTAATTGGCAGTTTTTTTTACCTTCTTTATCTCTTCTTTCCACCCTATATAATGATGAACCATATTCTGGATTTTTTATTTGGTTCCATTGAGATTATAATCAGGTCAGTTCAAATACTGAGTTTCTTGTTCTAATAGCAATCTAATTTACTATCCATATATTCTTTCTCTTTTTAATTTAACTTCAGTTCTACTTTTTGGTGTTTTGTCAGTGAAATACATAGATTTGGCCATGCTTGTTTCTTTCAATTCAAGCATACGTTGATATTTCATGTTTTGTCAAAGCTTAGATGAGTGTTGATTATATATATATATATATATTGTGTGATTTTATTTTGTAAGTTATATCATATAATTAGAGTGTTGTATTCTTGTATCAAGTTTAAAATATAATTATCGAAATAAACAATTCAAAGAAAATAAAGAGACCGTGATATCACCATATAAGTTGTAGTTCAATTTTCTTGCAAATTATAGGCTCTTTCTCTCTATTTTATGTTAATGGATTTAAGGATTTTATTAAAAAAAACTAACATTAATATTGAACATGACCATCTTAGGATGTTCACCACACCAAATGGTATCTTTATCATTTTGAATGCCTTAAATAATTGTGTATTTCTTTTGGTTTTATAAGGTATCCATTAAAGCGAGCCTAGTGATTAATCTTTCTCATTCTGTTGGCCCGTTAAGAGTAGATTAATCATAAGTATTTGATTAAATTTTCTATAGCGATATATATATATATATATGTATATATGTAAAAAAATCTTTGATACACAGGCCGCGTAAACTTTAGTTTACACGTGCCTTTAGTTTTAAGGGGTTAGGATTTTAATTTAGGGTTTAAAGTTTAGGGGTTTAGGTTGTAGGGTTTATAATTTAAGGTTAGTGTTTTGAATTTAGGGTATAGGTTTAAGGTTTAGGGTTTATTTTTTAGGGTTAAGATTAGGAGTTTAGAATTTGGGCTTTAAAGTGTAAATATGCAAACTTGTGTCACTTGTATATCAAAATTTTACCTATGTATCAAGATTTAAGGGTTAGGGTTAGGTTTAGGTTTAGGATTAGGGTTAGGAGTTTAAGATTTAGGTTTTATAGTGTAAATATGCAAGCTTGTGTCACAACCTGTGTGTCAAGATTTTAGGACCTTATCAATTTTAAAATAATTAAATTAAGCATTGACTCCTAAATTTTCTTGGTTTAATTATTTTTAAGACTTTTTAATTTTAAAATTAGTGAAATTAAATCCAAACTCATTTAATTTCTATGGTTTAATTACTTTTTAAGATCTCGATCGTTCTATAACTAAACATCTTTCCCCCCTCACGATTCAGTCCTGGCTTCGTCCCTGATTAAAGTTCCATGTTAAATGAAAATAATAATAATAAAAAAGAATAATGAATTCCACAAGAACGGTAAGAATCTTTAGGTATTGAAACATTATGTATGTATGTATGTATGTATGTATGTATTCTCATTTGTTTTAATTTTGTAGGATCCATGAACACTTCACCAAACAATGATCCAATGTGCCAAGTGATCCTCAGTTTGATGATTGTAATACACTATTCATGAATGCATGTGGTAATCCATTGCTGCTGGAGGGAATGAGATCATCAAGGAAGCAAACACAAAGAAAGTTAAGAGTCTATCACAACACACTATTTATTCCATGAATCTGAGCATCTGCTGTTCGACTCAACAATTTTATTTCACAGTGATAATCGGAGCAATGAATGTAAAAGGAGGCGTCGTCAGCCACGCCGGGATTCTCTGCGCATGTTCGGTGTGAGAAGCTCGAGTTACGAGGAGTTAGCAGGTTGTGATGCCCTATCCATCTTCATTTCAACTTAATATTATTCCTACTTTATATTTTACCATTGAAACTGAAAGATGCCATGGAATTCAACGCAGATACACCGGTCGATACGAGGCATTTTTGTGGGACAACACTGATCCGACAGAGAAACCAAAGACCGGTCTGTACAGCGGGAGAACGTTTGAAGGACTAGTGGGGCTACTGCCCACAAAATTTTGATAAATTCGAATTTTACTTTTAAAATTTTCAGAAATTTTAATTTGGCCATCTTAAGAATTTTAAAAATTCATATTCAGCCTCAAAATTTTAAATATTTTTAATTAAGTTTTCTCTCAAAAATTTTAATTTTTTTGTTAAATCTCTCAAAAATATTAAAAAATTTAGTTAAGCCCTCATTTTTTTTTTGTAAATTTTCGTTGAAGTCTCTAAATTTTTAAAAATTTAAATTAGCCCCTTCAAACTTTTATTCCAAATTCCGCCACTCATTTTCTTTCTTCTTCTGTTTTTCTGCTTTCTGTTGTATACATATATCCTGGTTATCATCATCATCTCATTCATTGCTAACCATGTCGTGTTGCTGCTGTTTTCTCCGTACTATGCAGTTTATATAGGTCAGTGATCTCATCCGATTCCAGCTGTAAATTGTGTACGATTCACTTGTGTTACTCCACCATATTATCTGTAACTATATGAATTGGTTCCGCAGGCGGGTACGATGATGAAGTATCAGCAGCAAGGGCTTATGATTTAGCTGCTCTCAAATTATGGGGCGAATTAGCGCCGCTGAATTTCCCAGTATGTTCTCTCTTTCACCATCTACATATTACAGGATCCCATCAATCAATGTTTAATCAGCAGCTATGTTTGTTCATGCATCACTAGATTAGTAACTATGAGTCGGATTTGGTAGAGATGAAGCTGTGTGCCAAACATGAATATTTTCGCAACATAAGACGGTAAATTCCTCAACCTACTTCTAGGGGCGGATCTATTTGTATACCTCCTAGGTCAAGTGACCTACCAATAAAAAAATTTTAAAAAAATTGAAAAAAATCTGCCATGGAAAAAGAAGAAGAGGAATCCTTGAAATGAAGAAGAAGAGCTGGAGAAGAAAGAAGAAAATCTATCATTTTAAAATCATTTCGGTTAATTGGGTTGCTTTGTGACTTTAGTGGGCCCATTATTTGGTTCATTAAACTCATTCTTCTTATTAAAAAATAGGTTTTCTTTTAATAATAATAATAATAATAATAATAATGAAAATTGTGACTAAAACACTTGATTTAGAACGTTTAATCTTAATATTAGTTTTAATGTAAATTAATATAAAAAATAAAATTTATTTTTAAATATTTACCAATTTAAATAAATTACTAAAATTACATATTAAAATAATATAAATTTATTAATATTTTAATAATTTTAAAATTTAAATTTAGTTAAAATATTTTGATCTCTAAATATTTATACTATAATTATCAAGTTGTTTTAAGTATAAAATATACTTTAGGGTTGATTTAAAAATATTTAGCACAAAAATTTGCCTCGTTTACGAAAGACGCGCGCCAACGGTTTGTGCCTTGGTGCGTCTTGCACCCTATAAAATTAAGCATGAACCTCAATGTTGGACCATGAGAATTAGGATTTAAGAAAGAAGATTTAGGAATTCATGATGAATTGGGGATAACTGATACAATTGGTAAAGGAATTAAAGAGAATAAAGTCTGTCTAAAAAAGATCACGATATTATTTTATTAAATTGGTAGTAGGGATCTCTCGTGAGCTCATTAAAGAGCACGTGACCAAAAAATTAGTTTATTTATTTTAATTTATTATTGTTTGGTCCCTTGAACTTTTTACATATTAAAAACACTATATATAAAATTCTTATTTTGATCTTGTTTGGCATATAAAATTGTCGCATTTTGTCATAATTTGTTTATATTAATACAATTATTGTTAATGGCAAGGAATTGGAAATGTGAATATCTTCAACACTATTACACTTATATTATTAGAAATCAATTACAAGTACAACAATACCACTTATCAATACTTAATTTCATTAGAGTAATTTTTTCTACTCTAAAACACAATTATACCGATGTAAGATATTTCTAATATCTCACACATATTTACACGTTATAGGTTAGTTCTTCAATGTCAATATTTTCGATTACAGGCTTTGTTTGCTTGCACAATAATTGTTCTTTATCAACACATTATTACACTGGTATAAATTGATTCTACATTATTAAATCGATCAGTGAACTACCAAGTTTAAATTTCTGAATCCTCCCCAGCCTACTTCCTATTTGCAGTATATTCCTGCAACTGCAACTGATTAAAATGTTCTTCTCCTTTTTCTTTTTGCTCAATGATCCATTCATACAACTGAACTGAAAATTTCAGAAAAAGTAGGGGCTTTGCAAAGGGTGCATCCATTTATCGTGGAGTTTCCAGGTAATACATAGATATAATCTCCTTTCTCTGCCTGTTCTATACTTTTTCTGCATTTTCAATCACGAGAGATTACTCGGCAGGAACTCGGATTTCACGAAATGGCAAGCAAGGATTGGAAAAGGGAAAGAAATCAAAGGAATCTACCTAGGAACGTTTGGTAACTACTGACCCTAACTTGTTTAGTTGATCAAAATGAAAACAACTACTTTAATTGAAGATGACTTGAGATTCAAGTAATCCTTTATATGGTACATATGAGTTCTTTTTGGAACGGTTTAAACAATTAGATACTGAAGAGAAAGCTGCTAGGGCTTACGATGTAGCTGCTTTTAGGCTGAAAGGTGCAAATGCTATAACAAATTTCGATACAAATGAGTATGATCTGAAGGGCATTCTTCAAAGTTCGAACCTACCAATTGGCAGGGAGCTTCTAAGCTATTGCTCAAGTCTTCGGTGGATGAAGTTATTAGAAAGAAAAGAAACGTCAGGTATGAAGATGGTTCAGGCACCCTCGATCCGACCCTACCATCGATGTCATCTGAAGATCCTAACACTAACGTGCAGAATTTGTACCATTCCAAACCGGACATGAACCGAATGATTAGCTCATCTCTTCTTTATGGATTCCCAAGCCGTGACGAGTTTCAGACCAATCCTTCTCTAATGCAAGGGTTCAACAGTTTTGGAAGCAACATGAGCAATGATGGAAATCCAAGCTTTAACTACAAGGTGGAGTTTCCTTTTAATGTGAATCCTGAAGGGAACTTTACAGTTTCTGGGGATGCTGGTGAAATGCAGCAAAATTCAAGCTTTCCAATTATAGAGGATTATCACCAAGACTCCACCTTTCCCGTTCATGGTTACCAAAACCCTGTGCGCTTTCAGAAAATCTCGCCGGCACTGGCTACGGAAATTGTGTGGAGACATACAGAGGGTTTGCAGATAACTTTCAGAGCCTGTTAGCTCTACAAGCACAGGATTCTCTCAAATATCGAGACCAGATTAAAGATGTCACCACCCAGAACCTCCCTCAAAACACCATCAATTTCCGAACAAATCCTATACCGGTCTATCCGGTGAGCGGTTGCTACAGCTCAGAAGATTTATGTAATGGGATTTTCAAGGGGGTTCTAAGCTCAAAGAAAACAGAAAATGAGTCGGGAATGGAGCAATTATGGAGGTAAACACATTCCAGAAACCACTGGAAATGGAATGAATATTTTTCTAGCCTGAACCAGACCTTTCTAGTTGTTTACCAGCAAGGAATGAACTTGGACTCGTGTTTCTAAGTGTGGCAAGGCTTTTAAGATCGACCAAAAAACAAAAAAACAATGGACTTTGATTTCGTTATGAAATTATATTGTAAAACTAATAATGAACTTGAAATAACGGCCTTTATCTTTTAAGCAATTGCAGTGCACGCATGGCAGATAATCAAAGCTTGTAATGCTTACTGAAATATTAAATCTTGTTATGTCACTTTTTTGTATTCTTTCTTATTAATACTTAACCATAAAACGATTTGTATCTTCAGGACAAAAGATGTCTAAATAAACAAAAACTAGAGACAGAAAGAAGTAAGAAATTATTCCATGTATTGAAATAAATATATACTGCAGTTTGATCTCAAGCTCTCTCCAATTCAACAAAAAAAAAGCAAGTTCTTCCCACTGTATGGTCGAGCCATTACACAATGTTTGAGAATTTCCTATAACTTTAAACCATTTAAACTTTTCGCCTTATGTTTCTTCACTTTTACATTCACTTTTCCATTGCTACAAAACATCTATACACAACGATCTAGCATAAGCAGTCAAGCAGACCATACCTCACGAAGGAGCTCGTATCTTGCATTTGCACCACCATAGCCTGCATGTTCATGGTTTCCATTAACTGATCCGTTGACAACAATTGTTGGTGACAATGGTAATTTGTCAATTATCGATGTAAGTGGAGAATTCAATTCCTCCAGTTCATCGTCACTGGTATATCCTTTCCTCTGTGCCACCAGTGCATTCCGAGACAGTGGTGACTTCTCTCCTGCCTCTGTAACTTTCTCCACCACATCTGCTGAAGATGGAGGAGTATAGACAACGAGGGCAGCTGTATAAGGGAAAGTTCTAGCCGGCTCTCCTGATAATCTCCTCTCAACAATAGTCTAGTGGATGAAAGAACCATGAATCAGAAACAAAACTTTTATGCCTTTTTACTGGTTAAAGGCAAAATTGAGTCCATAGAAATAGGAAACACAAATAACATATGCAGGAGGAGATTGTGCACTATGCTATGAGTTTTAAAAAGTTTGACAAACAAATGCGTAAAACAAGAACGCTGAAATAATCATACCTCAGCATTCAAGGCTTCCAATACAGCACCTGGAACAGGATCGGGACATAATTCATCGGGAGTGAAGTTGCAGAGAATGCGTTTAACCAATTGAAGACCTATTGATGGGCACACCTAAAGCCATGAAAATGATTTAGCCAAAAGAGTAGATAGACCCAACATCAAAGAGATTAGAAAGATGCAGACTTTAATCAAAATCCACCTCCTTTCTAACTTAACGGTCCAAAAGCATGTCCTTCGGAAGCATTAGAAGATCACTCAGGGAATTAAGAAAAGGGGAGGATTTAGGTTCCCCATCTCCATTTTGTCTGAAGTCATCTTGCGTGCTATGTTGATCTTCATTCAAATCATCATCACCATCCATACCAAACATATCGGTCAGCCATCTAGACCAATTACCAACCTGCAAAATAATTGTCCCTCATTAAGAACTTGCGTATTATATTTCCATGTAAAAAGGTACTACAAATGGGTTTCACCAATTGGGAAAGGCAATGAAACCCCCAATTACTTATTCATCTCGAAGCAGATGGAAACCATTCCAATACTTGTCATCACACAACATAATAGGTAAACAGCGGTATCATAGATAGCATAAAATTGAGGACTTCCTATAAAGAACATGGGAATTCATGTCATTTGCAGCATCTGAGATTTTTCCATTGGCAACATATTATTCCTTCTAATATATTTTCTCAGCATCTTAGATCATTCCATTTTTAATGCATTTTCCATATGATGTAAAGTTCAAAACGTAAACCAACTATATATCTACCTTAAATTCGGCATTTTCTATATCATATGTTACCAGAGAATGAATCATGTTTTTATCACAAGAACCACTATTTGTAACCAGTAGCACTATCACAGGATCACCACCAAGACTGATATAAATTTCTAAGAGGCAGTGTTCCAACAAAACATAAGAACCATGGAATGGAGTTAAATATAACAAGCATAGGAATTATTAAGATTCACAGAAGCAATTGCTAGTTGAGATATAGGTATGGTGCAAGGACTAGCCCCAACTAGATATACTACAGATATCAAGAAAAAATAAAAGTCAACTGATAAAACACATACAGCATTTTTGAGCTGTGCACCAGAACCAAAGCTAAGATCTCCAGCTGGAATAGGCAGAACCTTTGAATCTACAATAGGATCAGATACAGGATCTGTTGGGATCTCATTAGCAGACTCCCGCAAAATGGCATTGAACATTGCTACATCTAGCCTTGCAATGCACTGTGCCATAACCTAATAAAAAAGGGCACATCAATTAGTTCACAAAGTGTAAATAGATGAGGACATAACAAAGATACATCAGACTGCTGCTTAATATTTGAAGAGGGAGAACACATAAGTACATACCAATTTTCCAATAACAGGCAAGCAACCACACTCATGACCGCCTGCTCTAACAGGACAGAGTCGTTGAAAAGCATCTTGGAAAGCAGTTTTCCATAAGTTGATCGAGAACCTTCCTTGCTGTTCCAATTGTTCTGCTGACAGATGAACCCTCAAGTGGAGTTTGCATATATGGAGTAAGAGCCTGAAATAAGGACCACATATAAATTTTCTCTTATTTGTAATTTAGGGATTCAACTGTAATATCAATCAGATGACCTACATTGTTAAATAGCACTTTCCCTTGAATGTAAAAAATTGACAACTATTTACCTGCCGCCACACTGACTCAACTATTCGAGAGAATATCCAAGATTCCACTTTTTCTAGTGCATAGGTGAAGGTTCCTGTCTCTTGCCAATCATCGACAAGCAGCCCAAAACTGTTTACTTGTTTACAACCAGCGCCACATTTCCATTTTAGAGTTGTAGACTTTACGTCACCCCTTTTGTTACTTCCATTCAACTCAGGAAGCCGGGAAAATGAGCTCGAGTTGTGTGAAGTGCCAAATGATTGAGAAATTATCTCCTTCAGCAGTATAGTGTTTGATAACCAGAAGGTTAACCTTAAAATACAAAAGCAGAATATTATTCAGCTGTCAACAGTAAGTTGAGAAATTATAAAGCGCTCAAGAAAATTAGCTGCTTATAATTACCATACCTTGAAACATCATTACCACAAGATTTTGCAATCAAAATAAGCCCAGACACTGTGTTTTTAGCAATTGTGTCTCGTTTGTTTTGAGCCTAATGCTTGCAAGCATGTATATAGAGTCTAGCAAGACGTCGAGCAGGTGTGTGCAGTTTATGTGCTGAGCTCCCATGCTCTGGAACAACGGAATAAAGAGCAATTTCCAGGGCAGCCACTTCTCTCAGCTCTGCTTCAAGTTTCTCGATTCTTGTTTCCATCTCTTTTATCTTTTCATTTAAAGTTGCCTCATGTTCAACTTGAAATTTGTCATCGGCAACAACAGGCTCATTGTCACTTACAAAACTTTGAGTGCCATTTGACGTCTCATCTAAGACATCAACTTCTTTCAACTCTTCAACATGCTTGTCATTAGGTCCTTCTGAAGACTCAGATGGTATAGGAGAAAGTTTCAATGTTTTCTCTAAAGGACTCTTAGTAGCATTCGTAGGAGGGACTCCATTAGATTTTGAAGATTTATTAGGAGTATTATTCAATGCCTTTGAGTGTAATTTATTAGTTTCATGTTCGGGCCCCATTCTGGAACCATGGGAAGAGCCATCTGTGAGGTTGTTATTGTGAGCACCATTAGAAACTCTGGAAATACCCTCTTCTCTCTCATCCTCAGCAGTCGAGGGATCACCCATAGAAGATACTGAATCTTTTATTGTCTCAGAATCTGATTCGTCTTCCTTTCCCTGAGTTGTTTCTCCCTCCATATCACTGGAGCAATCATCTAAAACTTCATCTTTTTTAACTTTTGTGGCCATTTTATTACCTTTTGGATCAGGAGATGTTTCTTCAGGCCCGTTAACATCATCCACATAATGTATAATCACGTTTTCGTAAACTTCAGTAGCCTCAGAGTCCACATTCGAATCACTTACTTTAGAACTAGGGTCTGATCTAGCTCTTAAAGCTTTGGATTCAGTTTCTTTTGGCTTCAAAGTTTTGCCACCATTCCCTTGGTTTGGTTTATTGATTCTCCTATCAGTTCGTCCAGGGTGCTTCGATTGAACATTAGCTGAATTTCTCCTCCTGTTGCTAGTGTCTTTCATATTTGAAGTCGATTCACTTTTTAACTACAATTAAGGAAGAAACTACAAGAAGCGAGAGAATAACAGATATCCCTACCAAACTTGCAGGTTGAATTTCAACACTGGATGCAAAATGGAACGTAGTTGCACCTATTTAGAAGAAACCACCTCACTTAACGACAGGGCAATCTTCTTCAGGCCCTTTTATCACTTCATTGCTTCTGCACAAGAGAGAAGCCAGGATCATCAGTACGGAATTATCTATCGCTTGATATTAGCCAAATTCAGCTACACTTAACCGAGAACAAAAGAGCTCGGCGTGCACGTAGAAAGCAACATATAATAGTACAATGAAGGAATATTAATTTAATTACAGTCTCACAGACACAGCACCACATCCAATTAGAGCTTCAAGCTAAAAGCATAGGAAGTAAGAGCTGGGAGAAAATGAACAAGTGATAGAAAAAATATAACAAAGGGCAGAAGAACGCAATGCATTCAACAATTCAAGGCCTTTATCAATAGGTTCTGTAAAATACAAACTAAGAAGTAGTGGAAGATTACCAGTAATTTGAGGCAACAGATAATTTCAAATGAAACAACCAGTAAAATTAAAAGTTAAAATTTATCAACCCGAAACAACCAGAAATTCGTCTGTCTCTTGTTTGAAAGATTTAAGGCAGTCTAGGATGCAATTTTTGTTGATTAAATAGAGAGGTATTACATTATCATACCAAGATTCAAACCATACAAGATGAGACAATATGAACATCCTTAGCCACTGGGCCAATTAGTGGATGGATCTCGTCTAGGATGCAATTTTCATAACTGATATCAATGACAAAAACTTGCAGCTAGAAAATTAACGGTGATCACCATTGCATAAATATTGGTGAAAATAATGTATAAATAACATTGTTCCATAATTCATAAAGTTGGGTTGAGTGTTACACGTTTCTAAAAATGTAATATCCCCTGCTCTGTAACTAAAACCTAATTAGATCAGTGTTTCTTCCACAACTAACATCTTACCATGTATGTATGGCATGAACTTCCAAACAAGAATCCTTAAATGGCAAACAACCAAAGCTATTACACACGACATCAAACAAATTGCACATTTTCAATTTTTTGTTTACTTCGATATTCACTTTCTATTCAAAGTTAATGTTGAACAAATTCCAAAACTCAGATCAAAGATGGAAAAAAAGGCCAACAGATCTATTTCCAGTAGTACAAACTTAAACACTTTTCATCAGGGTCGGGGATGACCTAAAATGAATTCAGAAAGGTTCATGACGCGTTTTCGGGAATAAAATTTCTTGGCTTTCAAGTATATAGCTGTGTATAACCGATGATTTGTTAAATATAATTTAGACTAAAGTTTATCTTTTCTATGCAGACTTATATGTATGGACAAACGGAGCATAGTAGGCAAATAAAATATGCAGCTGAGCAACTATGCCAACTTTACTTTTTAGTCGCAATCTCGCTTTTGGCTTTCAAGTATTTCACCAGGAAAAATATCTTCTTCTTTTGCCCACCAATCAAATTTTATGATTAAAAACAACATAGTTTTCTCTTACTGTAGTCTTAATCATAAACGAATATAGAACCCAGACCACATGAGTTTTTGTTTGTTGAAATTTAGCACCTCCCACTTTTTTCCTTTTTTTAAAATTTTTTCCTTCGTTTGAAAATTCCAGGAATCCATCACCATTTGAAAAGGTTCAAATCATCTAAAGATCAATAATCATTTCAAGTACACACAAGCCAGAGAGTGGAACTGAATAAGATCAAACAGAAAACCCAGGGCAGAGCAGATCAGAGATGAAGATTAACTCACGGGATAATGAAAAAAAAACAGAGAAAGACCAGATCAAAATGGAAAGCGTTCAGACCCTTTTTCGATGCAAAGAAATAAAAAACAGAGAAAATGCAGTTATTGTTTGAACTTAAAAAGCTAGTGACAAAATGAGAAACGTAAAAAGCTGTAATGCAAAAGGAAAAAAAAGAATAAT